>CP125979.1:123189925-124439925 GCA_030063025.1 Avena longiglumis
CCCACTCGATAATCGATATCAACACCGCTTGCAAGCATGTGGTTAAGGAGTTAATCACAAAGTGATATCGGATTACGGAACGAGTAAAGTACTTGATGTGAACGAGATTGAACTAGGTATGATGGTACCGACGATCGAATCTCGGGCAAGTAAAATATCGCGAGACGAAGGGAATATATATATGGGATTGATTGAATCCTGGCATCGTGGTTCATCCGATGTGATCATCGATGAATGTGTGGGAGTCAATATGGGTGCCTGCACTCACGCTGATTATTATTGATAGAAGGTCATGTACGCATATTCTCGAACCCGCAGGGTCACACACTCAACGTGTCTCGACGCTAGGATAGATTGGATAATTGGTTTATGAGTTTTTGTTCGGAGTCTCGGATGGGATCCGGGACATCACGAGGTTCCGGAGTGGTCCGGAGAATAAGATTCATATAAGGCAGTGCAGTTTTTGGAGTTCGGAATTGTTCCGGGTTAATCGGTATTGTACCGGAAGCTTCTAGAACCTTCCGGAAGGGGACCAACGTGGCCCCACCTTCCGGGAGGGGGCATGGGCCTATGAGGGAGTGTCCTGGCCGCATTGGGCCAGGGGCACAAGGCCCCATAGGGCCCAGCCGATCCTATAGAGTTTAAACTCGTTTAAACTAGAGATAGGGTTTCTAGAAGGGGGAGAGTCCTTGCCCCCCACTTCTCCCTCCCTTGGCCGCCGGCCCAAGGCTTGGAGGAGGGGCAAGGGCTGGCCGCCCCCCCTCTATATATAGAGGGATGGTGCGTCCCCTCCCCCCACACCTTGCCTCCAAACCCTAGTTGCCCTGCTGCCCTTCCTCTCTCCCTCCCGACTGTTCGTAGGCGAAGCCCTGCTGCAGAAATTCTCCACCATATACACCACGCCGTCGTGTTGTAGATCCAATCTATCTCTCCACCATACTTGCTGGTCCGAGGAAGGAGGAGATGTCGAGGTGCTGCACGTGTGCATCTCACGGAGGCACCGCCACTTGTGGTGCTAGATCGGATCGGATCGCGAGGAGGAGAAGCGAGTACGACTACATCACCCACGTTCGGCGAATGTTCCATTGGCGAATCTTCAAGGGTATGAAGATCTAATCCAATCTCTCTCGTTGATTGCATCTCCTAGATTAGATCTTGGCTTTCCCTCTGTTCGCATCCGTGGAAAATTTTGTTTTACTATGCCGCGAAACCCTTCAGATACAACCATCTAGCTACTACATGGACCAATAGTCCAAGGTGGAACTACTCACGCATCATACCGGAGAGAAGGCCTCCGAGATGATCTCCCCTCCGGCAAGGTGCCGGAAAGAACTTCAGACCCCCCCCGATCTAGGGACGATGGTGGCGGCGGCTACATAAGGTTTTGTGGAGATTTGATCAGGTGCTTAGGGTTTCTGCATCGGGGGATTCTTATAGGCGAAGGGGGAGGCCGAGGCGGCGTCCAGGGGCCCCACACCCCTCCCAGGCGCGGGACAGGGCCCACCCGCGCCTAGGGTGGGTCTGGCCCCCCTGGCTGGCCTCTTCGGCTCCCCTCTAGACTTCTTGTTCCCCATGGAAAGTAATTGACTTTGACGTTTGTCCCGTCCAATTCCGAGAATATTTCTTTACTAACTTTTCTAAAACCAAAAAAAGCAGAAAACATGCAACTGGCAGTATGGCAACTTGTTAATAGGTTAGTACCAGAAAACATGTAAAAAGCACCTCAAAGTGTAGACAAGCAAAACAAAGTAGATACAAAACAAGCATGGAGCATAAAAAATTATAGATACGTTTCCGACGTATCACTTGACAACCTCACTGATTCTTTGGGGCAAAGTCTTGAGTTTATGTTGTGCAGGTTTCCATGTTGCTTGCAACACCTTTGAGACGTTTCCTTCCTCCTACTGGTTCGATAACCTCGGTTTCTTACCGAGGGAAAACTTGCTGCTGTGCTCATCACACCTTACTCTTGGGGTTTCCAATGAAGCGTCCCACGACAGTGTTGGGCTTCATCAGATACCCCAAGGGGTATCACACCACACCCACACAACTGTCTAGGGTTTCAAGAATCAAAGAGTAACAAGCCCACAAGCTTAAACTCGCCGAATATCCAAGGAGAACTCAAACCTATGCACCAAATATAAAGGCAAGTCCTTCACTCCCAAATTCCACCAAAGCTACAAAATCTATTGGTGGAATAAGTGAGGAAAAACAAAATAGGAGAACACAAAACTCTCCAAGATCTAGATCCCAAGGATTCCTTCACAAATAAGGGATTTGGTTTGGTGTGATTGTAGATCTAGATCTCCTCTCACAAATCCCTAAAAATGATACAAGAATCATAGGAGGGGGAAAGGGAGAGGACAAGCTCTTCAAGGTCAACAATGGAGGAGAGAGAGAACAAAAACGGCCAAAAATAGAGCTCACCCAGCGAAGGTGAAGAGGAGCCCTTTTTAAAGGGCTCTCCAAAATTTACCGTTTGCGATATTTACGTGCCTGGCCGGTTGTACTGGTGAGCCACCAGAAGTTTTGGTCAGCCCAACTCCAACGAATCGAAAGTAGTGGAGAAACCAAATTGTACAGGCCATAAGTTTAGCCCAACGCAGGTCGAAACTTTTGACTAGTACTATCGACCAAGTACCGATAATAAAACACGACCAAACAGAAAGAGTAAAGAAGGGTGTCACGGGCTGAGCGGAACCGAGCCGGAATTTCCCCCGGTACTACCAGTGGAAAATATGTCCGAGCGGTACTTCCGATGTATGGTTGGTACTTCCGGTCGTGCTGCTCCAACGACTCTTCCGACCGGTACCTACTACCGCCCCAAGTACCGGTAAACATGCAACAAAAACAAAACGGATGCAGAGTGTGTTCCCATGCTCACCGGAACTAGCCCGACATTTCAGCCGGTACTACGGGCGTGAAATTTTCCTAGCGGTACTTTTGGTGAGACAACGGTACTTCCGGTTAGGAAACTCCAGAACCAAAACTGCCATAACTTTTGCATCCAAACTTTAAAAGAGATGAAACCAATTTCGTTGGAAAGATGATGACGTGCAGAATCATGAGCTTGATTTTTTCCAGTCCCCATGATATGTGCTCATCTCGACTTACTCACATATGCAATAAAGAGTTTGTGAACGTTTGTGTCAATAAGAGGTTTCACAAAAAAAATGTGTTTGCGTGCATGCGATTGATGCAAGGACAAGAGACGGCCGGCCATGACAATGGAAAAATGCTCGTTGTCAGGGCTATCGAGACAAGGCGGTAGGCTCCATCTGTAACGACATGTGACATGTGTCGCCTGGCTGGCCTGACGCTACGATAAAAGTAGTCCTTTTTAACAATTTGCCCTAAAGGTGGTTTTTTTAACAATTCACGACGCAGGTGGTCCTTAAACACAAGGAAACATAAAAAGACCAAAACCGTCGAAACATAAAATGGCATGGAACAGTTTTTTTTAAGGTAGCATGGAACGAGAAATGAGAAGGATGATCCAGCGCTGTAATAAAAGTGGGCCGCCCAAGAATGCCAAGGTGGTGCCCATGCCACTACGGGCGGTGTATTGTATTTGTGTATCCAGCAGGCTGCTGCTGGTTGAATAGCCTAGGTCTGAACGTGATTGAGCCACGGTTTGTGGGCTGACCCAAGGTTAGCAGCGACCCGCCCAAAGAAAGTGGCTATTTGTTTTTCCAATTTAAGATACAGCAACCAAGCGCAATCTGGCCCTCTGGCCCAATCTTGCCATGGAGAGTCCGTATGTCGCATTTTTGCTTTACATCTATCCAAGAATACCATGTAACAAAATATAGATGGCAATGGGTATCCGCTACCCGTTTATTCTACGAGTTTTTACCTATTAGAATAAGAATATAGTAGTAATTTTATACCCACGGGTAAGTAGCTGGACAGAAATTGTTGAGAAATAGAGCAATTTACCAAGCGAATTACCCATAATAAACGCTAGATAAAACATGACTAGAATAATAGGTAATATACTAATCATGTTAAATAGCGAATACAAAATAAGGCATATAGCCACACAAACTACAAGGCATAAAACTCTGGATAGAATCAGAACAAGATTGAGATGAAGTTGTACACGGCGATGTGAAGTAGAACCGCCGGTGTTGGAACCGTCATTGGCCATGTCGTCGAGGAAGAGGGTCGATGTCGGGAAGAAGTCCTCGTCGGGGAAGACGCTATCTGTGAAGGAGTCCGTGAAGCCAAGAGTCGCTACTGATAGCGCCCCCAAAACCTTATCGCCTTCTCCCGCATGGACTCGGGCAGCGGGTCTCGGAGGCCTCATCGTCCCGGCTCGCGGTGCCGCAAGACGGGATGGGGAAGATGGAAGTAGCGCAGTGCTCTGGAACTCGAGGCAAGGGATGTGTACAAGACAATCGAGGAGGCGACCTCTCTCTCTTATAGGCGCAGAGAGAAGGCGACGGCAGTCGAAGATGAAACGAGCAGGCACATTTAACTCGTATTAAACGTCCATTTAAAGCAAACGTTTCACCTTCGTATAAGTCGATGCTCCAGGAGCCGATAGCAATGTATCTCAAAGAGCCGATGCATCGGCTTTCCCAAAATTGTTGATATACCATTCATGCGTGGCAAAATAAAGCTCGGCTCGGCGAGATTCCCGCAACCCGCGGCGCGCGCGCGTCGTGACGAGGCGAGGCGAGGCGTGGCGTGGCGTGGCGAGCGAGGAGGAGGAGGAGGAGCGCGCGTGTGGAACTCTCTCCTTCTCCTTCTCATCCTTTTACCAAGTGGTAGAAGAGCTCACCTTATAAGCTGGTCCAACTTCCACTCAACTAGCAATGTGGGACTAAACATTTGTCCCACCTCTTGCCTTGCATGAATGGGCCACATGGGCCTCTAGGATTTTCAGGAATTATTGAAATAGAAAATGGGCTAGAATATTTGGGCCAAAATTCCAACAATCCCCCACCAGATCCCAGAGGCACATATAATCTGCCTTTGGTTCCAAAACACTGTTTATATACTGGGTACTTTAGTGGAGACTGTTGAACTTCCACCTAGAATTCTATGCTACACTAGATTGCGACTTGTAAAGTGGACTATGCCTTGAACTGCAAGTTTGCTGCAATCTAGCTTCACACGAAGTCTTGACCGATCGGGCTACTGTGGGACTTCCCGGGTGGAGCTTATCGTCATACTCCATGACCTTTCATGAGTTTATTAGAGAGCACCCCACTCTCATAGATCTGACGCTTTAATGTCAGACTCATATAGGTGTGTTCTTCAAAAGATGTTCTGCAGGACACCATCTTTGCTTAGAATAAGCCACTTAGAACACATTAAGATAATAAATCAACCTGCCATGCAGAATAGGAAAGTATTGCATCTTTTATGGAGTGGTGTTTATTAAAGTAGGGATACTTTCCTCTCAGCTAACCAACAGCTTGTTTCTCAATTCTAATTCACGGGATCTCTGATCACATAGAATGGTTTACCACTATGGAAAGCTCAAATTGTGGGTCTCATACCCATCTCCTTTGATGCATTTTCTATCACGTTGCGTGATAGACCCTTTGTGAAGGGATCTGCCAAGTTTTTAGATGTTTGGATATAATCCAATGCAATAACTCCGGAGTTTCTCATTTTCCTGACAGATTTCAGTCTCCTCTTCACATGTCTTGAGGACTTCATATTATCCTTAGAACTGTTCACTTTAATAATCACAGTTTGATTATCACGTTCATTGGAATTGGGTATAGGTTTTTCAACCACGTAAGTCCATCAAGAGTTCACAAGCCACCGCTTCAACAAAGGGCGTGTCTAGTCTGTGAGTTCGCTTCCATAGTTGACCTCGTTAAGATGGTGCGCTTGCAAGACTTCCAAGAAGCGCCACCACCAAGTGTGAAAACATATCCACTCGTGGCCTTTATCTCATCGATCGATATCCAATTTGAATCACTATAACCCTCTAGTACCCTTGGATACCGGTATAGTGTATGCCATAGCTCATGATGCCTTTTAGATATCGCATAACTCTCTCAAGAGCATGCCGTGATCATCTCTGGATTTGAGACAAATCGACCGAGTTTGCTTACAAAGAAAGGCGATGTCGTCTCGTGGCACTAGCTAAATACATAAGCGAGCCAATAATTTGAGAGTATCTTAGTTGGTCTCTAGCATTTCCTCGATTCTTTCAAGCAACACACTAGGATCATATGGTGTAGGAGAAAAATTGACGTCGCTATACCCAAAACGACTCAAAATCTTTTCCACATAGTGGACCGAAGCAATGTAATCCCACCATCATCATCTCTCAATAGCTTGATGTTCGGATAACATCGCCTACTCAGATCCTTCATCTCAAAGGAACGAGATAAGAAATCTTTGACCTCCTTAATTGCATTAAGGTTGGTTCGAAAATCGTATGTCATCAACATACAAACAAAGGATGACTCCTCACCCCCACCATGGCGATAGTATACGACTTGTCGCCTTCGTTTACAACAAAGCCTGCAGATTAAGGTTTTATCAAATTTTTCGTACCCTTTGCTTAGGTGCTTGTTTAAGACCATACAAAGACTTCAGTAGCTTGCACACTTTTCTTTCTTGACCATTTACTACAAAACCATCTGGTTGATCCATATAGATTTCCTCATCCAACTCTCCATTTAGGAAAGCCGTCTTAACGTCCATTTGATGAACGAGAAGACCGTGTGAGGCAGCCAGAGAAAGTAGTACTCGAATGGTGGTCAACCTTGCTACAGGTGAGTAAGTGTCAAAGAAGTCTTCACCTTCCTTTTGGGTATAACCCTTGGCTACAAGCCTTGCCTTGTACTTCTCAATAGTACCATCAGGCCTTAGTTTCTTCTTGAACACCCATTTACATCCTACAGGTTTGCACCCATAAGGACGATCAGTGATCTCCCATGTTTCATTAGCTAAGACGGAATTCATCTCACTATGAACAGCTTCCTTCCAGTAGTCAGCATCAGGAGATGCATAAGCTTCTGAAATGGAAGTGGGAGTGTCATCTACAAGGTACACAATGAAATCATCACCAAAAGACTTTGCAGTCCTTTGTCTCTTGCTCCTTTTAGGAATTTCATTGTCATCCTCCTTAGGACTTTCAGAGTGTTCAATCGGAATGATAGGTTCAGAGAATATAGCAAATTCCTGATTAGATGAACTAGGTATCTCCGGATTTGATGAGTTAGGTTTATCCTTCATTGGAAATATATCCTCAAAGAAAGTCGCATCAGTCGACTCCATGATTGTACCGACATGAATGTCAGGTACTTCAGATTTTACTATCAAGAATCTATAACCAATGCTATGAAAAGCATAGCCCAGAAAAACACAATCAATGGTTTTTGGTCCAAGCTTGCGCTTCTTGGGGATTGGTACATTAACCTTTGCCAAACAACCCCAAGTACGTAAGTAAGAGAGTTTTAGTCTTTTCTTCTCCCATTCTTCGAATGGAGTAATTTATTTGTTCTTTGTGGGAACTCGGTTTAGGACATGACACGCGGTCAATAATGCCTCCCCACCATTCCTTAGAAAGACCCGATGTGTCTAACATGGCGTTAACCAAATCTGTAGAGTACGGTTCTTTCTTTCGGCTACTCCATTTGACTGGGTGAGTAGGGAGGCCTCTCATGAATTATACCATGTTCCGCACAAAAGAATCAAACTCGTTGGAAAAATACTCTCCACCACGATCAGACCTAAGCCTCTTAATCTTTCGATCAAGTTGATTTTCTGCCTCACTTTATAGATTTTGAAGAAACTCAAAGCCTCATCTTTTGATTTCAGAAGATACACATGACAATATCTCGTAGAGTCATCGATCAAAGTCATGAAATATTTCTTTCCACCTTTTGTCAACACACCATTCATCTCACAAAGATCGAATGTATGAGCTCTAGTGGTGTTAAATTTCTCACTGCAATCGTATGTGACTTGCGAGGTTGTTTAGCTTGTACGCAGACTTGGCACTTAGATCCCTTATAGTTGAGAAATCGGGATTAAATTCATTTTGGCTAGCCGCGTCATACGACCAAAATTAATATGACAAAGACGAGTGCGGACATTTGATTCAAAATTTGTGTAAATATGATTAACAACTTTATTACAAATGTCGACATAGATAAGCGAACAAGCCTCCGCATTCATAGCCTTTACCAATAAAGGTTCCATACTTGAAATTACAAATTTATTGGACTCAAATACAATCTTGTAGCCATCTCGACACGTAAGAGATCCGCTAACAAGATTTTTATTTATTGAGGAACATGATGCACGTTCTTCAGCGCAGTCTTTCCCGAAGTGAACTTGATCGACCGTACCAACACCATGAGCGAAGCATGCGAGCCGTTCCCCATCAAGACGGTTTGAGTCCCTCTCGACTGATATGAAGAAAACATGGAAATATCGTAAGCATATGTACATTAGCCGTGTCAATCCACCAATCGAGAATGACATAATGAAAGAACAAGAGGTAATATACCATACCCAACATCTTTCATCTCAACGTCGCCCATGACAACATTAGCTTCTTGCTTCCCTTCCCATGCTGGCGCTTATCAAAGCGGTTGGGACAAGCAGGAGCCCAATGATCAGGATCACCGCACACCTGACAAGCACCTTTCTTCTTATCTGTCTTATTCTTGAAGCTGGTAGACTGTGAGACCTTGTTCTTTCCATCGAACTTTCCTTTGTCATCAAACTTGCCTTTGTTCTTGAACTTGTAAGGCTGGAAGTTCCTTTTCCGTACCAGTTGGCATTAGACCCTCCTCGGTACCTCGAGCACGTGTGTCTTTGCTCTCGCCTTCTCTTCCACATCAAGAGTCCCAATGAGATCCGTCACGGAGAACTCTTGTCTCTTGTGCTTGAGAAGTAGCAAAATTCCTCCATGATCGGGAAGTTTGGCAATGATGTCTCCGGCAACAAACTTGTCCGGTAACACACAAGTGAAGTGCTCAAGCTCCCTGGCAAGTGACTGTATCTCATGAGCCTGCTCCACAATGGAGCGGTCATCAATCATCTTGTAGTCATAGAATTGTTCCATGACATACAGTTCCTTTGCCAAAGATCGAGACTCCAAATTTTCTCTCGGCGCATCCCACATATCTTTGCCATTCTGAATGACAGATATGAATCGACAATATTGTCGCCAAGGATGCTGATCAAGGCAGCCTTGAAAGTAGTATCAAGTTTTTGAACGCCTCTTCCTGAGCGGGATTAAGTTCCCCCTCAGGTGCGCCATAGATGGCGTTATAGCAGCTCATGGTGCAAACCGCAGCTTTGCTCGCACGCCACCGTTTGTAATTCACACCTTCAAACACAGGTGGCTTCATAGAAGCAACAAAGCCATTTGGGGCAAATTGCCTGAAATAAGGTTTTTGGATTGTTGAGAAATAGAGCAATTTACCAAGCGAATTACCCATAATAAACGCTAGATAAAACATGACTAGAATAATAGGTAATATACTAATCATGTTAAATAGCGAATACAAAATAAGGCATATAGCCACACAAACTACAAGGCATAAAACTCGATAGAATCGTAACAAGATTGAGATGAAGTTGTACAGCGATGGCAAGTAGAACCGCCGGTGTTGGAACCGTCATTGGCCATGTCGTCGAGGAAGAGGGTGATGTCGGGAAGAAGTCCTCGTCGGGAAAGACGTCGCTATCGTGAAGGAGTCCGTGTGAAGCCCGATGTCATGATAGCGCTCCCAAAACCTTATCGCCTTCTCCCGCAGGGACTCGAGCGCGGGTCTCGGAGGCCTCTGTCGGCTCGCGGTGCACGCCGCAAGACGGGATGGGGAAGATGGAAGTAGCGCAGTGTTCTGGAACTCGAGGCAAGGGATGTGTAACAGCACAACTGAGAGGAGGCGCGACCTCTCTCTCTTATAGGCGCAGAGGAGAAGGCAGACGGTGCAGAAGATGAAACGAGCAGGCACATTTAACTCGTATTAAACGTCCATTTAAAGCAAACATTTCACCTTCGTATAAGTCGATGCTCCAGGAGCCGATAGCAATGTACCTCAAAGAGCCGATGCATCGGCTTTCCCAAAATTGTTGATATACCATTCATGCGCGCGCGCGCGTCGTGACGAGGCGTGGCGAGCGAGGAGGAGGAGGAGGAGCGCGCGTGTGGAACTCTCTCCTTCTCCTTCTCATCCTTTTACCAAGTGGTAGAAGAGCTCACCTTATAAGCTGGTCCAACTTCCACTCAACTAGCAATGTGGGACTAAACATTTGTCCCACCTCTTGCCTTGCATGAATAGGCCACATGGGCCTCTAGGATTTTCAGGAATTATTGAAATAGAAAATGGGCTAGAATATTTGGGCCAAAATTCCAACAGAAATCTCTACCCGTTGAGTATTGCGGGTGCGGGTATGGTAATGAAAAACTCGCACCCGCATACCTACCTATCCGACATCTTAGTAGATGACACGTGGGGCGTTAGTAATATAGCATTTGTCTAAAAAATTGTGAACTTCTAGAGTTGACGATGTTGCTATGTGTCTAATTGTGGTATGCCGTGTGACTGTTTTGCAATTCTTTTGATATTTTAAAGTTTAAACTATATACTTCCTATGCAACTTATGTTTGCACGTAACTTGTTTTCTTCATATATATCATGTGTTTGGCTATGTATTTTAATTATTTAATATATATTTGCTTGTTTGCTGAAACCGTGAATGAATGAAAATATATGCCGTCATTTTTTTGTATGTCATGTTATTATAATGCCTTGTTAACTTGTTTGGACTGATGGGTGGATACTAATAGCGGATTTTTTTACCCTCGACAGGTGTGGATATTGGACAAAATCTATATCCATGTATGGGTGCGAGTGTGGGTTCCTCCTCGAAACAGACTTTACGGGTGCGGGTTTGATCAAGCTCCACCATGCTCAATAATGCGGTTGCCATCCGTACTCCAGAAGAGGATTAGTTGAACAGTCTACTACACGCACGTGCGGCTCACTGTGGTGAAATTGGAAATGCCCGCTAACTTGCGGTAGGATAGCATCCATGATGGCAGCTGCGATGACGGTTTCACAAGAGCCACAAGACTCGCATAAGTAATGCAGTATACGTTGTAACTCTTGATATATCTGATATAGTAGTAGTACTAGTTTGTAGCAAGAGTGATTCTCGCCCCTGCTCAATTGGCAACTATATATAGATGTCAACATCACAACGAGAGCGTTATCAAGAATTCAAAATAGCGCTATTAGTACCGCCTGATTCACAAACAGGTAGCAGCAGACTTATTTTACGCGTTTGGTAACAACCGCTCTGTTGTTTGTGACCAAAAACAAAATGTACTAGTATATCAGTTTATGATGGTTGCCACTACGTGATCAGCATTGGCAGGGATTCACGTACGAAAGAAGATAAGAACGCTAC
Organism: Avena longiglumis; assembly: GCA_030063025.1. Classification (NCBI taxonomy): domain Eukaryota; kingdom Viridiplantae; phylum Streptophyta; class Magnoliopsida; order Poales; family Poaceae; genus Avena; species Avena longiglumis. The sequence continues at coordinate 123,201,332 of CP125979.1, forward strand.
AAGGTCCCGGGTCGCCACAGATATCGCGTGGTCACTTTTCTACTACGCACTAGTACCTGAGATTAACATTATATATTAGACACTAGTGCACACGTACCCCTCTAACACCGGTTTGGAGGACCCTCTAACAGCGGTTCCACAACCGCTGTTGAGGGTTCGGTGTTAGAGGGGGGGCCCCTTTAACACCGGTTCCTATACGAACCGGTGTTAAAGGGTGGCGACGCAGCTTCTTACACCACACCGGTTGATTCGAACCGGTGTTAAAGGTTCTTCTGCAGAGATTTAGCCGTTTTCTGCGCGGCGAGAACTGCCATGGCGAAGCGGCCTAAATCTCCGGCAGACTCTGCCCGTTCGGGCGTATTTACGGGAGGCGAGGGAAATCGATCGGGAGTATACTTATAAATCGTCATCGGTACATACGAGTACATGAATAATTAAGCAACTATTATTATACACAAACATCGCCATCGGCACATACGCCATCGGCACATACATCTACATCGCGAGGTGGATATCTAAAGAGTTCTCCGCCGTGACGACCTCATCAAGTATGAACCCGCCAATTCCTCTTGAATGGCTCGTATGCGTTCAAATGGTAGGAGTTGGTCCGCATCCGTTCGATCTGAATATATATGAAGAATGGACCGTCAATATATATATAAGAATAAAACTCAACACAATTGATGGTAATAAAATAATGTTGTGGACTTTGTTTACTTACTCTAAGTTGTTCTAGTGCGGCTTGGCTGTCGCACAAATCGTGTTCTGAATGAATTCGCAAACATAGTACCCACATAAGTTATTGCCGTGTCCTTGATGCGCACTTTACGAGAATAGAGAGTTCAATCAAAATAATAATCAATAAAGCATGATATAATGGAATTGGAAGCTAGCTAGTATTACTTACATTTTGGTCTACAAATTTTAGTTCTTCTCGACCATTCACCCACGGCCCTGCCCGTGAACATTTTCAAACCCCGTCCGACAAAGAAAATGGATAAAAGAGTAATTAATTACTTATTGTCACGAAAGTTGCCGATCTAGTGCGATAATATGATTGAAATTACCTGGAGCATCTCTCTAAAGTTTGCCCATAGCTCTTTTTCTTTTTCGTAACGAGTCCATGACAAGGACTTTTCTGAGTCGGGTTGAATGACTAGCGAATAAAGTGGAACCTCGCGCATAACTCATCATCGTTACACTTAACATCGAGTAAGCGAAAGCAGAATGTGTACAAGAGAGGGTAAGTACTCACGAGAAGTTGTAAGGCAATAGTATTTCCCTTTTGGTTTGTTGTCTCAGTAAAGACTTTAGCAAGTAATCTTGTTTGCGGGTTTTCTCTTACCACTTCTTCATGAACTCTATTTGGGTCAACGAACCCAATGTCAAAAGGCCTCCTTTCACATTCCATAACCTTTTTCCTGCATAATAGTATATACATATATGGTGAGCATATATATATACATGCAATTAATGAAGTGAATGAGTTGAGATAAAAATTACGAAATAGTACTTACACACAATAAAGGCGATGGCAGATTTGTCGAGTTCCTTCGATTGAATAGAAAATGCAAGTCTTGAATGTTGAAGTCGATCGCGTCGTCTCCGCAAGAAAATCTCATCTCTTATATGCTTAGTGATCCATTCTTCTTTTCTCGTCTTGCAGAAATGAAGGTACCACTTGTGCAATTTTCGCATCTTTGTTGGTAGATTTTGAGCTCCTCTTTCTTGACTAGATTCTTCCCATACTTCCATGGCTGTATGGGGTTGACATCGCATTTGGGCAAGTTGTCTCCCATGATGTTCAAGTATGCAATGTAAGTCATCCCCATCTCATTGGCCTTTCTTTGTAGCTCGCCTCGTAATCATCTACGGAGGAGGGCGTCCGTTGTCAAACATTTGGGCGGGCGCATGATTGATTTTCCTGCACTCAGAGCATGGGAACTGTTTTATGGGGTGAAGAACGACTGCTCCTTTCAGTATCCCTCCGCCTTGCATCCCCCTTCAAAATCTGGCTCTCGTAGTCCGGCACAAGTGGGGTTTCAGGTTTCAAAAGATTATTGTAAAACTTCTCCACCACCGCGGATCTATTTTCTCCTTTGGCTCGGCCCGTCTAGGTGCAAAGAATTTCTTGACCTGTTCTCCGAGATCCTATTGGTCTCCTCGTCGCTGCGATTCCACGGTAAAACCGCAATGGCTTGGCGGAAGGCTGCGGGACGTAGTTTTTGAACTCTTTGGCGTCGGTTTCCTGCGGATTTCTTTGTGGCAGTGCTCGATGCTCCTCGTGGCGTGCTCTTCCGCTTCTGTTGAGAGATGGCTGAAGCACGGAGATGGCCGGGCCGGAGATGGCTGCCATGAGAGATGGCCGACGGAGATGGCTGCCACAGAGATGGTGACGGGCGGAGATGGCTGCCTTGAGAGATGGCCGACGGCGAGATGGCTGCCATGAGAGATGGCTGAAGCGGCTCGGGCGGCCGCTGCGGAGGCGGCGGGGTGCAGTGACCTCAATTTGGAAGCACAATGTGTTCCTTCTTCCAAAGAATGGTTGTTTTCACTGCAAATTTGAGTTGAGTTTCCCCTTCACCGTAGCATGGTCAAGCTGTGCTTCCTCATATTCCTTCACAACCTCATCCACCCGACAATAGCATAGCCATCGGAATCGGTCGGCGTGGTAAGTTCCACCAGCTACAGGAGGTAAGGCATAGCCGATGACCACCTTAATGGATAAGCCCATTAATCTCACATGCAGCTCGGCGTGTTCGCTCTCCGTGATCTCATCAACGGGTATCGAGGACCCGTCATTTCAGCGTTGGCTGCACGTTCTTCGTGGAAGCCACGCTGCTTTTCCGCAGAGTCTGGGCCGCCGGCAGCTTCCAATGCAGGCTCTTCATGCCGCTGAGATGGGCCGGTAGCTTGATGGCTCTGTTGTGCATTCACTTGCGTCTGCAGTTGCCGCAAGTGCATGTTCTATCTGTGTCATCCGATCATGCGCTCTTTTCTTTTCGCGCCATCGTAAGAGTCGCTCGATCGGCAAACCCATCCTTCCACGTCATACCCCCGTGCCTCGTGCATGTCCGTAGTGTTCTTTTTACCGATGGCGGCGTGTGAGCTGGTCATTCTCTCTGTCGGGATGGAAGGTCGGCGGATGTTTCCTCGTATGCCGTGATGAGTTCGGTGTGGGTTTGGCAAGGATGGTTGGGAAGATACACAACTGTTTCGGGTCCAACCTTGCCCGATTCCGTAGAACCAAGTCTTTGCACGTAGGTCCCACCCATCTGCTGGGTGTGGTCCCTCTCTCGTGAGGCCCTCTCAGCTTCCTCCCACTTAGGCCTCACGAGATATGTAGCCACGACCCGTCCTCTGGTGATATTCCTTCTTGAGGGCATTAAGCGTATTGGTTTCGACCTCTTTTAGCTATAGCACTTTCTTTATATGTCTTAAATTCGCGGTGAGGTCTTATCTTCGCATAATATCGTCTTGAAATTTGAGTCTCGACTTTGACAAATTTGTTCAATTTTGTCTTCGATTCGGAAAGCATCAGCCATCTTCTTTAGAGTCCACTCTTTGACCTTGTTCTCTATAACGGGTTGTTTTCATCCTCCTCTGGCGGAAGGGTGAAATTTACCAACAACGAATTCCAAAGCGTTTCTTTGGATCTCATCGACAAAATGTACCGCCTTCTTTGGCTTATTCAATTTTCAATTGTGATTGGGATTTGGTCCCTAACAAGAACTCGACTGACGTATAAATTTGTCTGCGGCCTTCTTGGGCTCCATCGGCCTGCCATCAACACGGATTGCTTGATCGTGAACTTTGCACGATCTTTCAACTTGGCTCGCGCCTCGCTTGCTCTTTTTCGTGAAGAAGATGGTTGCTGGCTGGTCGATCCAGAGGGCTAAAAGAAGAAAGAAGCGTTAATTAATACATGTAGAAGAAGATTGTTGGTGGAGTTCATGAGGCTTAATCAATGCATATACCTCGCGGACTTTGTAACCATTAAATTCGTTCACGAGTCTTCATCTTCTCCATGACTAGTACTTGAGTCGTCGTCATGTCCCTCCAAGTTCGAGATATTGTGAGGTGTCCTCATCAATAATGTTCTCCATTATTTCTTCTTCTTCAAGGTTTCTACTAAGTGGATCCATAGTTTCTAAAACAATAATATTATCACGAAATATCAGTAATACATCTATTGAAATGCTCAAGCAAGGACGATGATATGACAGGTTAAAAGTATTGAAATGTAACCCTAATACATGCTTGGTCATTTCAAACCCTAATTCGGAGAAACCCGGACTCATATGAGAGGTACATTTACTTCTTCTAATTAACTTGTCATCAAAGTTGATTAACATAGCATGGTTATTATAATGCTATATTGACAACGAGAGGTGGCGCTAGAGGCGAGGGGGGGGAGTGCGTGGGGTGTGCGTTCGAACCAGGACGACGTGATGGTCTACCTAACATGGCGACACACCCTCGGCGTGTGTAGGCTCGGCGGACATAGGAGGTCGTGGTCGACGGCATAATGGTGGCGGTGGTCGTGGCGTGGCACAAAATATACACATGCATATACAATACACATACAATACAAATCCTTTGAATCAAACATGCATAATTTCCTATAGGATTTCCTATAGGATTTAATCCTACAAATTTCCTATAGGATTTAATCCTACAAATTTCCTATACAAATCCTTTGAATCAAACATGCCCTTACTTATATCCCGCGGGATGGCGCCGGCGGCGAGGGTGGTGTGGGCGAGGGCGACGGCGAGGCAGACACGGATGCGGCGGTCTCGTCGGGCGGCGGTGCTAACGGCGTTTAGGCGTGGCCTATGAGCTCCAAAGTGGCGGCGGCGAGACGCTCCTGCACGGGGAAGAGAGCGAGGTGGTCAGTTAGGGTTTAGGCGTGGCCTATTATAATATCTTTGCTATAAGCTATTTTATTTTTACTCCACATGCTTCTAATTCACATGTGCAAGGATTAAGGCCTAGATCTTAGGAGTCGCGAGGCCCGGAGGCGGTTCGAGGAGGCGCAAGGCGCCATGGGCAGCGTGGAGCTCCTGCCAAAAGGGCACGACCAAGGAAGACGGCCACAGATCAAGTGAGCTATGCGATTCGAGGCCGCCGCCCCAAGAATTTTTTTCCTAATATCCCTTCATATTTGACAAATTTTGGGTAAAAATAACGATATTTGGCCCATTGCCCCCAATAGTGGCCCAAAGTGTCTCCTTGGCCCATTTGCCCCCAATTGGTTGGCCCAAGCTCCGCAAATGAGTGGGAGGGAGGCGCGGAACAAGGGACGGCCAGCGGCAGTCGGCAGTCGCGGACATGGCGGCCTGAGGCGGGAAGGAGAGGGGCAGGTCGGTTGGCGGGTCCACAGCCGAGTGCTAGATGTTCCGTGATGGAGTTCTTGTCGAGACTTCTTGACAACCGACTGGTACGGTCTTGGTCTCGCCACCGTGGTCTTGTGGGGTCCTATAGAATCAGCCTTCGCGTTCGGAAAGTCGATCTTGGTGGGTTGTCCTCAGTTGGGTTTCCGGAGGCAAGGTCGCATGAGGCCGAGGCGAGGCAGGTCGCGAGCGCCGCCAGATAGGGCTCGGCCGGAGGTGGCGAGGACTCATGAGCGACGGAGAGGGGTCGCGACCGAGCGGCCGTCCTTGGCGGCGAGGCTGGCCAGCGGGGCGACGCCGGCGAAATCATGGTCGGGGGCGTGGCCGGCAAGGAGGGCGCGGCTCGGGCGAGGCGGCCCGGCTGCAGCGATCACCGCCGTGGCGGCGGCGAGGCAGCAGCGTGGCGGCCAGCGGAGAGGCGGCTGGGCGCGGCTCAGCGAGGCAGATGCTTTCGCGGGAGCGAGGGTTCTCCGGGGAAGGAGGTCGTCGCGGGTCGGGCAGGCTTGCCGGAGGCGGCAGGCGAAGCTCATGAGCTCAGGCGAAGTCGTGGCGGGCCGGAAGCGGGTGGGGCATGGCGGTGGTGGATCTGAGCGGGCATGTGACTCCGTGGAGTCGGAGAAGCGGCGGCGTGCGGAAGGTCGAGAGAGGCGAACCTCGGCCGGCGGCGGCGGCGGCGCGTCGGGCGGCGGCGGCAGCGTCGGGCATGCGCAGCGGCGATCGATCTGGTATGCGTCTGATGGGAGGAATAAGGGAGGAGGTGAAATAAATACCTTTACACCGGTTCGTGGCTGGAACCGGTGTTAAAGGCGTTCCAGCGCATTTGCCCTTTAACAGTTCGACCACGACCGGTGTTAAAGGGGTAATAAATGCGCTTACCACTAACACCGGTTCGACGAACCGGTGTTAAAGGGTGTTTTCCAAGCGCATTTATTACCCCTTTAACACCGGTTCGTGGCTGGAACGGTGTTAAAGGGGCATTTAATTCGAGGGCTTTTTAATTGAGGGCTTTTTAATTGAGGGCTTTTTAATTCAAAATATGAATAATATATCATAATTTTCAGAAAATAATATCTATCCATTCATGTAAATCATTTTATATTTACTTTACATGAAATTTTTAAAATAAATAAACACTTATTTCATGCATTAAAGGGGCTTTTTAATTCAAAAATATGATATGAATTTAGAAAATTCATATCTTTTTCATTTCAACTCAAAAATATGAATAATATATCATAATTTTCAGAAAAATAATATCTATCCATTCATGTAAATGATTTTTATATTTACTTGACATGAAATTTTTTAAAATAAATAAACACTTATTTCATGCATTAAAGGGGCTTTTTTAATTCAAAAATATGATATGAATTTAGAAAATTCATATCTTTTCATTTCAACTCAGAAAAATATTAATAATATATCATAATTTTCATAAAAATAATATCTATCCATTCATGTAAATGATTTTTATATTTACTTTACATGAAATTTTCTAAAATAAATAAACACTTATTTCATGCATTAAAGGTGCTTTTTTAAGATATATAAAAGAACTAAAATTAAGATACATGGCCAGATTAAGTAACAATCTGCTGAACCGAAAATTAAGATACATAAAAACTGAAAATCAAGATACATGGCAGATTAAGTAACAATCGGCGAACTTGTTTCGAATGTTGGAGTGATTTAGTCATGCTCCGCCACACTGTAATACTCGCCACTTTGTAGTCGTACTTTCATGCCGTCATCATTGTCGTCGTCGGGGTCACCGTAATTGAACCTCCGGAATGCAGCGTGGGCTGGACTTGAGGGTAGCGCGGGCTGGACTTGAGGGTAGCGTGACGGAGGTTAGAGTCGGCGGCGGCGATGTCATAGGCCATGACGCTCTGGAGAGTCCGACAGCGCCACCATAGCCGACGGCCGGCCTCGTTGAAGTTAGGAGGAGGTGGGCCGTCCTCCTGCTGGCGGCGCCTCTCATGCCGATCCACGAAGAAGGCTTCCCAAGTAGAAATAGTCGGGATGCCATCCGGGATTCCTCCTGCTCCGGCGTGAGCTCAGTAGTAGTGGTTCGTGATGGCCATCCGCGCCACACCTAGAGGGGAGGAGGCGGCACACCTCCGGCCTTCGACATCCAACCGACGGGGACACGATGGCCCGGCGGCGAGGGGGTTCGGCGCAAAGCGCCTCCGCCTCCCTGGGGGTTAGTGCTACGGTGGAATCCATGGGAAAGAGTGATGAGGTTGCAGATATGAGTCTAGAGATGTGCAATGACAATGGAGGCCAACCCCTACATATATATATAGTGAACTAGCAGGAAGAACTGGAGGGAAGAACTGGCGGGAAGAAAAATGGCGGGAAGAAAAATGGCGGGAAGAACTGGCGGGAAGAAAAATGGCGGGAAGAAAAATGGCGGGAAGAAAAATGGCGGGAAAAAATGGCGGGATGAACCTTTAGTCCCGGTTGGAGACACCAACCGGGACTAAAGATGAACCTTTAGTCCCGGTTGGAGACACCAACCGGGACTAAAGATGCGTCATAATATTGAAGAAGGATGGTGGGAACACCAACTCAAAGCTGACAAGACATTGGGCCACATCTGTTTGTAACCCTGGTAGGCTTTCTGGATCGATTACCTTCTGAGATATTGCATTGAGGAATGCACATAGCTTCACAATGGGTACTCGAACATTTTCGTAGAAGCCCCTCAATGCAATCGGAAGCAATTGTGTCATAATCACGTGGCGATCATGAGACTTGAGGTTTTGGAATTTTTCTACGCCATATTTATTATTCCCTTTATATTCGACGAGAAGCCAGGACCTTGATCTCGCTCGGACATTCAAAAAGATTTCCTTCTCTGCTTTGGTAAGAGCGTAGCTGGCGGGGAGTTAAGTGGCATCGTTTACCCTTCTCGTTCTCGGGATGCATAGGCTCTTCAGGGGCCTTGACGTTGCTGGTCTTGTCGTGCTTCGTGTATCTTTGTCTTCCCATACACTCCTAGGAAGCCTAGCAGGTTCACGCAAACATTCTTCGTCACGTGCATCACATCAATTGAAGAGCGGACCTCTAAGACTTTCCAATAGGGTAGGTCCCAAAATATAGATTGCTTCTTCCACATGGGCGCGTGTCCGGCATCATCATTTGGAACAGATAGATTGCCGGGACCTTTTCCAAAGATTACTTCTAGGTCCTTGACCATACCAAATACCTCCTCACCGGTACGGAGGACAGGCTTCCTCCGGGGTTCTGCCAGACGTTTGAAATGCTTGCCTTTCTTTCTTCTTGGATGCAGTTCGGAAGAAATCGGCGATACCCTAGGTACACAACCTTCTTACATTTATCCAAATATACACTTTCGGTATCATCTAAACAGTGTGTGCATGCATTGTATCCCTTGTTTATGCCCTGACGAAATGTTACTAAGAGCAGGCCAATCATTGATGGTTACGAAAAGCAATGCTCAGAGGTCAAATGGCTCCCCTTTGTGCTCATCCCACATACGACACCTGGTTTGGCCCACAGCTGTAAAAGTTCTTCAACTAATGGCCTTAGGTACACATCAATGTCGTTCGGGTTGCCTCGGGCCTTGGATGAGCACTGGCATCATAATGAACTTCCTCTTCATACACAACCAAGGAGGAAGGTTATAGATACATAGGGTCACAGGCCAGTGCTGTGACTGCAGCTCTGCTCACCAAAAGGATTCATGCCGTACTTAGACCAAACCTTAAGTTCCTTGTCACGTGCAAAGTCCGGGTACTCGCTCGACTTTTCTCCACCGTGACCCATCGTGGTGTCTCAACATCGCGTCTTTCTTCGGTCTTCAATGTGCCATCGCAACAACTTGGCATGCTCTTTATTTCGAAGAGACGTTTTAACCGTGGTATTATAGGAGCATACCACATAACCTTGGCGGGAACCTTCTTCCTAGGGGCCTCGCCTCAACATCGCCGAGATCGTCTCGTCGATCTTATCTGCTTGGCAAAGTGCATACCGGGCATGCATCCAAATTCTCGTACTTCTCACCGCGGTAGAGGATGCGATCATTAATGCAGGCATGTATCTTCGCACGTCTAATCCTAGAGGGCGAGACAACCTTCTTTGCTTGGTATGTCTTGTCGGGCAACTCATTATTTCTTGGAAGAAGATTCTTCATTTTACCAACAACTTTGAAAATGCTTGTCGGTCACACCATTCTCCTTCCATTGCAGCAAATCCAAGGTGGCACCTAGCTTTTGTGGCCATCTTCGCAAGTTGGATACAACAATGTTTTGTGATCCTTTAACATCTCGCTTCTCCTTCTCCTGTTCAGTTTCACATTCTTCCTTTGCATCGAATGGCCCGACCAAGATCGTCATCGGCCCATCCGCCCATCGCTCCTCTTGATCTTCATTATCTACCCCGTTGCGGTATCATCATATTCAGGATACATATTATGATAGTTTTCATCATCCTCTTCTTCGTTGTCTTCCATCACAACCTTTTTCTCCGTGCTTGGTCCAACAATTATAGCTGGGCATGAAACCAGATCGAGCGGTGGGCGTGAATGGTTCGGTATTTGAGTAGTCTTTCTTGTTACGGTGAACACACGGACAACACATAAAACCATTGTGACCACGGTTTGCATTAGCCACGATGAAATTTTGGAGGCCCGTAATGTACTCGAAGTGCGGCGGTCACCGTACATCCATTGCCGATTCATCTGCATTAATATGTAGTATATATCAAAAATAATAGGGAGATGACCATTTATATATAGTACATCAATGACACATGAAACTATAGTTGCCGACCTCGAGACGGAAGAGCAACAAGAAAGCTTATTTTGAGCTCTCGGGCATTTCACGAACACCTCTAGTGCATATGAAAAAAACACAAACTAGCACTCTTCACACCCTCTTGCTAGGCTCCAAAATGTGAAAGAATGGAAGAGTGGGGTGTGTGTGGGCTGGGGTGGTGTCTTATATAGCCCCCCCTTTAACACCGGTTCGTGCCACGAACCGGTGTTAAAATCTTGTGACCCTTTGGGTGGAGGGACCTTTAACACCGGTTCGTGGCACGAACCGGTGTTAAAGGGGGGCTCCTTTAATGCCGCAGAGGCCACGCTGGTACGGCCCCCCCCTTTAACACCGGTTCGTAGAAGAACCGGTGTTAAAGCCCATTTTCGGGATCAACAAAAGCCCGCGTTTCCACTAGTGAGAGCAGCGGGGAGTATACGGATTCTTCCTGTTTGCATGCCGTGGCATCGAGAGATCCACCACCAACCATTAAGTTTCGAGATCGATAGCTGAGATGAAAATGCCCATTGGCCAAGATAACTTTCACATGACTTAAAGATGTTTTTCATCTCCCAGCTCATGTGAAAGTTAAGAAGTTATTTGACTTCAGAAAGATCCAGAGATCCGGTACATCACCATATCGTAGAGATGCGGAGTTTTTTGCTCTCGCGTGCGATCTGAAAATTGTAAATAAAATACTACATAGCAGATATGTGCATGTCAAGTCCTAACCTATAAAGTATAAAAGAGTGAACCTACACAAAAAATATCAAATTGTACGGTTCTGGTTGTTAGAGTATACGTATCTGTTAGGGATAAACTAGGTTATTTGTCTTGTACTCCAAGTTGGTCCCTGTACGTCTATATATACTCGCCCGAGAGGCTCAATAATACAACCATCATATTCCGCAATCTCTCTCTCCCTCTACCCTTCAACATGGTATCAGAGCGGCACGTTCCTTGACCTAGCCGCCGCCTCCGCTTCCGCCGCGCCGCCCCCGGGGAGGTCGATCTCCATGATCTTCGCCGGGGGCCGCGCAACCCGTCTGTGAGGTTAGGTCGCCGATCCGTGATCGGTCATCCGCAGTCTTTTTTCCGATCTCTTGATCGGTTTTCTTTTTTGGTTTACCGATCTTAGATCGGATTGCGTCGCCCACCGCCGTCGTCACCGCCGCGCCTCTACTCCGACCATCGGCATCGACGATCTACACCGCGCGTCTTTGTCACTGCCATGTGCCTTCCTCGGTAGGCCGTCGCGGCCTCATGACAAGCTGCCGCGCACCGCGGCCGGCTGCTGCGGGCTTCCTCGGGAGGCTGCCGTGGCCGACCCCCCTTCGGATTGTCTTCGCCGTCATCGCCCGGGATTGCACCGACAACGACGATACAGATTTCGATCTGCCGTCGTCACGGACTTGGCGCGTACAGCGCCGCCGTCGGTCTGATCAACCGATCTGGCGCTCGTCTCCGCCGAGTACGTCCCCGAGCACGCGCCTACCACCGATCGAGCATCGGGCTGCCGCTGCGTCGCCCCTTCGGGCCGTAGCGTCGCCGCCTTTGGTCCCCCCCGCCGGCTACCAACGCGCCTTCTCAGGCGTGTCTGTCGCTGGTGGTTCTCACACCGCTGCACCGACTCGCTACGCAGCTACGCCCTTATCGGGCGATGGCGTCGCTGCACGCGGTCATCGCCGTCAACCCGCAAGGACGTCGCAGGCTTCCACCGCGCCACCACCCTCGGCGCGGGTCGCCGCCGTCCGCGCATGGTCTTCGTCACGTCGCCGGGTTCTTCCTCGCCTACTTCGAGCACCGCCGTCGCATCTCCACAGGTAGCCTGCATGGCCACTCCTGGCTGTCGCAGGTCCCGCCGACTACCCCTCCGTCTAGGCATCCAGTATGACCACTCCTGGTCGTCGCTGGTTCGCCGCCTTCTACGTCTTCGTCCAGCACGACTTCGTCGCCATCGTCTCGCCTCGTCCTCGACCACCTACTCGTCTACTCCGACAACGCGGCTGCGCCGGCACTCGCCAGATCTGCGCACCGCAACCGTCGTAGAGTCCTCCTCTGCTAGTCTCCTCTCTGACATGGCGTGAAGTTATTTCTGTTGGTCCCGTTCTTCGCATGCCCGGTATTGGCAACACCGGTACGTGCCTTCGTCCCCGACGCGTTCCCGAGTCTGGCAAGCTCGGTTGTAGCGCCTCGTCTTCATTGGCTTTGACAAGGTCTTCATCGGCATCGACTACCTCCTCGTGCGCCTCATTGCGTCATATACCGATTTCGCTCGCATACCGGTTTTGGCACAACAGTATGCCTTCGTCCCGACGTGCGCTGGTTTGGCAAAGCCATGGCGCCTCGTCCTCGACGCTCGGACTGCATCGGCCCGGCGCCGCTCTCTCCGACGCCCCGGCGTCTCCGTCCTTCTCTGCTGCACCACGTGCCGCAGCGGCTTAATATGCGGCTACCTCGACACCGGCAACCCCGACCACGACATCGACCACGGCGACCCCTCGCGCGGCTACCTCGACCAAGGTTGTAGCACCCACCGCTCTCGGCTCACTCGACACCGGCACAAGGGCTACCACCTCGCATGAGCTCCTCACCAGCATCCTCTACGGTCCAAGCTTATGCGACGTGACACCGTCCACGACGTTCCCGCTACCACTGCGGGGGATGTCGGCCGGTTCATTTCGGCTCTCGGTCGACCGTTCGCGACGTTCCAGTTGTTCACGCTGCTACCGCTACGACTGCGGGGGGATGTTAGAGTATACGTATCTGTTAGACTAGGTTACTTGTCTTGTACTCCAAGTAGGTTACTTGTCTTGTACTTCAAGTTGGTCCCTGTACGTCTATATATACTCGCCCGAGAGGCTCAATAATACAACCATCATATTCCGCAATCTCTCTCTCCCTCTACCCTTCAACACTGGTATAAGGAGTAGACGTATTTTTTTTAGTTTCGGTTATCTTTTTTATGTAGTAGGCCATATAGTAATATTTTTTAAATTTTTTTGCATGAGTAAGTATCAAGGTGACATGTACGTGCGTAGATTACTTTAAACTTTAAAAAAAATTTAAAATAGTATTTTTATTTTACTTTTTACAATTAGGTGCCCAAACAAATCAAAAAGTCCGGAGTTGGATCAACATGATGGCAGCATCCTTGATGTCGTCACTCCGTTGGGACCATCGTGTTTTGAAACACAACGGAGGTTCCATGTTGCCCTCCTCTGGTGCTCGCCTCTGTCCAAGGTTGATCTTCGGGGGCACAGTGCATGGCATTGTCAGCGAGTCCAAGACGATGTCTTTTTTTGGGGGCGACCAAGTCCCGTATTACTCTTCTTGATGGATGGTGCGTCGACAAGGAGTGTCCAGATGAAGCTCCGATCGTCAGAGGTGTCGGGGGTCGATCAAGTCACGGCCTTGTTGGCTAGTTTAGGACAGGCTCTTCTATGATGTAGTTGTTATGCCTATTGTAGTCTTCAGACTAGCCTTGGTGTGAAATTCGTATTACGCTTGTTGTTCGAGCGAGCTCCCTCCGATCATAATAAGTAAGCGAGCGACACTTGTCATAGATAGTAGGCAGTGCTTGAAATTATGGATTTATGTTTTATATAGAACTATTGTGGTTTGGCGTACTTTGGAGGAAAAAAAAAGAGTTGTCAAGATCGAGCTTTAGCGGTTCAACTTTAACTTTGCGGTAAGGATATATTTACACCAAATATAGATCTACGTACCAGTACGGACTAAAGGCTAGGGCATGTATATCATCATCGATGCTTGGAAGAAGCTGCAAGTTGGAATCTACTCTAGCGCGCGCGCAGGCATGCACATGTAGCACGACCGGGCCGGACAGGTCGCCGCGTCGATCGGTTGGTGCGGAGCCATGCATTGCATGTGGCCACGCCACGCCACGCTGTGCTGACAAGGCAATTAGTGAGAGAGAGAGACCAATTATCGCAACCGCTGTAGGGCCGATGGAGGCATATATGTTGTTGGTTCGCTATCAGTTCGGAGACGGCCACGGTAGACCGTGTACTACGTGTACTGGCATCTCCACGGATATCTCGTGCCGCATGACGTGACACCTTTGGAATCGCAGAGTTTTATACACATATGAGGCGGAACAATAATGCCAACCATATGATCGGCCGCTCCGTGTCATTTCTTTCATGATAAGCAAATACTGCCTCGTCTCAAAATAGATATCACGGATTTATTAAAATTTGAATGAATCAGATTCATTCAAATTTTAACAAACCTATGATATATATTTTTGAAACAAAGGAAGTATATTAATATCAAGCAGATATCAATTATCCAACATGCAACAAGAAAATTGCAAGAGCTACTATAGACATCACGGATGCACAGAGTCTAAAAAAAGATTTACAAAAGCAAACAGAAACCCGCAACAGCAATAGCACCACTAATCGACTCCAAAACATTTCTCCAAAAATGACACCTTCAAAAAGGTAACAAACCTTCTCTTCATGTGATGTTCGTATTACGATTGTTGTTCGAGCGAGCTCCTTCCGATCATAATAAGTAAGCGAGCGACGTTTGTCATAGATAGTAGGGAGTACTTGAAATTATGTCTTGTATAGAACTATTGTGGTTTGACGTACTTTGGAGAAAAAAAAAAGAGTTTTCAAGATCGAGCTTTAGAGGTTTAACTTTAACTTTGCAGTAAGGATATATTTACTACATACGTACCAGTACGGACTAAAGGCTACTATCTTCGTTTTAGGACTTAAGGCGCACACGTTTTCCAAAACAAAATTTGACCGAAATAATTGAGCAATAAAATCTTGATTATATTATACATAATTAGTACCCTTGGATTAGTATTGAAAAATCCTTTCAGTGATACTAATTTTATACCAAAACACTTTACGTATTTAGAATAATTTCTGGTCAAAGAAAAAACACACAAAACGAGACGGCTTAAGGCCCGGGAAGAAGGAAGTAGGACATATCATCACTGGTAGAAAACGCCCCATGCGTCCCGGTTGGTAAGGGCCATTAGTCCCGATTGCCCAACCGGGACGGGGCAATCGGGACTAAAGCTCCAACCATTAGTCCCGGTTGCCCCACCAACCGGGACAAATGGGGCACACGTGGCGGCATCAGAGCGCGAGGGGACACGAACCGGGACTAATAACCTGCTGCCGCGGCAGAGAATTCATTTTGGCACATTTTGTTGCCGCGGCAGCATTTTCGCCACTTTTTGTGCCGCGGCAGAGAATTCATTTAGGTTGTTTTATTGTTTATTTAGTGTTTTGCACTTATCAATGAAGGAACCTTATATTACACAAGATCATCATGACAACATTACATTCAATACACAGATCGAGTTCATGCACTACATACAAAAGTTGCTATTCGATGCTACCGGCCAATTTCTTGAAAGTTGCTATTTTTACAATTCCTATTGTCTATACAGCCGAGTAGTATTCCCTTGTGTGTTTAGGACTTCGCATCCAAGAATCCCGCCAATTCCTCTGTATTGCTCGTGTCACGATCCTTTGGCGAAGACCGTCCGTAGACGCTCGATCTGATTTAAAAAGGAGTCAGCCTATATGAATATGAAACTAAACACAATTTGATTGTAATTAAAAACTATAGAAATTGTTTACGACGTGGAGTTGCTCTAAATTCCTGCCCTTCTCATCGCATACGTCTGGGATGAACTCGCATACATAGTATCCACATAGATTGTTACCGGTCCCTGCGTCAGCAGTTCTGACGTAGTTCAATCAAAATAATAATCAAGCATGATAATAACGTATCAAAACTAGAATCAAAGAGATGCGGATATAGCTAGTGGTGCTTACATCTAGTGGTTGAAATGTAAGCTCCTCTTTCCAAACACCTAGCCTTCTTGGTGAACCGTTTGCAGCGCTGCCGGCGTGAAAAGCGAATAAAATAAGTTATTAAGTACTTGATATCATAAAATTCACTTAACGTTGCCGATATAGTGTCGTAATGATTAGAATTACCGCTGGAGAAGTATGCATGTCCTTCCACGTCTCAAGGGGTTTATGTTTCGAGTCCATGACTAGTACACGCCCTTTGTCAAGTTGAATGATTAACGAATATAGTGGTACCGAATGCAAAACTAATCAATTATATACTTAACATCGAGTAAGCGAAATAGAAAGTGTATACAAGACAATAACACTCCTCGGAAGTTGTAAGGAAATAGTATTTCCCTTTTGGTTTCTTGAAACCTTAACGCTGTACTATATTATCCTCCGTATCCCGGGGCTTATTTTGAGATTAGCTTCATGAACCCAATATGGGTCAATGAAGCCAATGTCATAGATTTGTCCTCTGCATTCGAGAATCTTCATTCTGCATATTAAAGTATGATTATATACATGCAATAAACAAAATATTATAGATGGAGACTAAATTAATTACAATTAGTACTTACAGACAATAGGCACTCATGATCGATTTGTCCAAGGCGTCTTGATTGAATAATTGAAATAGTTCATCAAATTCAATGGATATCATGTCATCCTTATCTTTCCCATGATGCTTTTTGTAACCCTCAGCACTATCCGATTAGCCCGGCCCTTGTGGCATGCATGTACCAGTTATGCAATCTTCGCATTTTGTTGGAAGATTGTTTACCTCCTCAGTTTGACGAGAGGTTTTCCGTCTTGGTATTGTTATGCTACTTCACTCACGGGAAGAACTCTAATGGGATAAATCTGGGCAATACTCATACCTTGAGCGGCTTCTCCAGACAGTGCAACTACCTACGGATCATACCGCTCTTACCCCATATTTGCTCGACCCACATTGGTTTGAGAAATCACCTTGAGAGGGCGCAAGTCTGTTTTGCTTGTTCTCCGAACTGGGCAGCAGATTTCCGCTTGCATCGATCTTGCTCTTGAGGCTTTTGTCTTGCATGTGACTTGAGAATAGAACGCTCATAGTCGATGACAGCTTTGGCTCGGGTTGATGAAGAGTCTTTAGCATTTTCAACACTTTGGCTTTTTCTTCTTTGGTGTTGGGAACTCGGCTCTTCGGCCGCCTCGACTTAGCAGCAAAACGTTTCGCATCAACGATCATGATCTCCTCTTGATCTGATCATAAGATCTCTTGGGAGGAACCTTTGGTACTTTTGGAAGAGGCTCTTGTTTACGTTTCGGCGATCGCTTACGACGCACAGTAGCGGTACGCTTACGCTTTTTATCCTGAGGCGCCGACGATGGCTGCACCGGAGATTGGTGAGGCGACGGAGCCGGGTGAGGCGACGAAGACGGCTGCCGCGGCGGCGACGACCTCGCTGGAGACGGGTGAGGCGGCGGCGAAGATGGCCTTGGCGTGTGATTTCGAAGCACGATACAATCCTTCGGCCATAGAATGGTGACGTTTTTCGTCACCCAAGATCACATCCCCTTCACCGGCGGGTAGTGAAGATCCAAAACCTCAAAGGTGGGCATGATTTCATCCACGCCGACAACAGCGTAGCCCTCTGAACCGGACGATCGTGGTAAGTTGGTGTGGGTCCAATTGGTAAGGCATAGCCGACCGCCACCTTCATTGATATGTTCACAACTTTGACATGTAACTCGCGATGTGTCATCTCGTGATATCATCCATTGGGTAGCCAACAGGAGCCATCGTCGGTGCATCATCGGCATCGCCATTGTCATCACCGGGACCTCGGTGGAAGCCACCTTTTTCGATTATTCGATAGGCGGTAGCATCGAATGCGTGTCTGCTGAGATGGGCGGTAGTACTTTGCTCTTTAAGTGAGTTAATTTCATCTTGTTGTTGCTTTAATCGTTCTTCAATTAAACGCATTCGCTCTTTTCGACTTTTCTTCAATTGTCGCCTGTCCTTACTCCTCCGACGGCTTCTATCGATATTTCTTCCTCTCTTGAAACCCAGTCCTCCATGATTGGGAGCCTATTGTGCCTCGTGTTCGTCCATCATGTTCCTTATTTCCAAGGGCAGTGTGAGCTCATCATTCTCTCTATCGAATGAAGTCCCCATCTTTAACAGCCTTCTTCGCTTTTCTCATCCTCTCGATTGGCAAGGGGTCTTCTTTATGTCGTATGTTATATATACACCTCCCTTCCGAGTCCAACGTGCCCCCATGCCCGTAAAACCAATTCCTTGCACGTTCTATCCAATCGTCTGTCTCTGGGGTGATATTTTTATCACGCAGTTCCTGCTCAAGTTTCTCCCACTTAGGAATGCCAACCTTGTAGCCACCTTGCCCCATAGTATGGTGATACTTCTTCTTAGCAACATTCAGCTTATTCGTTTCAGACATTTTCTTAGCTTTTTCTGATTTCTTGTATTCCACAAACTCATCCCAGAATGGTTTTATCTTCTCAAACTGAATATTCTTGAAATCAGGAGTCTTCTTTTTCACGACATAGTCAAGGTGCAATCTTTTCTTCCAGTTGGTGAAACACTGGGCCATCTTCTTCAAAGCCCACTCCCTGACCTTAGCCTCCATGGCTCTCCCATGTTGTAAGGCGTCCTCAACTGGATCCTCCGCATTTGGATCCAGCTCTATCTTCAGAGTTTGAAATTAACCATGAGCCTCTTCCACGGTAAATCTTTGGCGTGGTTAGGGACAAATAAACATGTTCCTCTTCATCCGCATTAGCAGGCCTATTCCAATTTCTAATGGTGATCGGGATTAAGTCCCTAACGATTACTCCGCATTGTGCCACAAATTTGGTTGCGACAACCGGGGCTGTCGATCTGCCGTCTGGCGACATCTTCGATCCTGAACCTCTCATGGTCTTGCAACTTTTGGTTGGGCCTCGTCTCTTTTAGTAGATTCCTTCGATCCGGAGGGCTAAAAGAAGAAAGATCGCCGTTACTATTTCTATATAGATAGCAGATGATTAATTAATGAATTGATTTATATTACATGCACCTTGGCCGAGTCGTCTTCTCGATTACACAAGGCATCGCCTTCTCCCTCGCGAAGGCAACACCTTCAACCTCAAACAAGTTGTCTACTCGGTAAAGAGGATCACCCTCACGGAGTTGTTCGAACGTTGATACGTCTAAATTATCTTCCCCACGGATCACACCTTGGATCAACTCTTCCTTTTCTTCGTCTCGTGTGGGTCCATATTTTACGCATAGGTGGAAAACGAATAAGTCAAAGCGGATAAAGGAGAAAGTTAAGGAGAAACCCTAATATATACATACACAATAATAAAATGAAGAGAAACCCTAAACCTAGCTACAAAAGGAAACCGTGTAGTAGATAGGTAACTCTAGCTAAAATCAACTAAAATCAATATTAGGAGTTAGGGTGTAAAACCTAGTTCGGAGAAACCTCGGATGCATATGAGAGGAACATGAGTATAAGGCTACAAAGGGAAACTATCCAGCAGATAGGTAACACTAGATACTAACAAAATACCATATTGAATCGATCTCGATCTCGATATCGTATTCTACCGAGAAGAACCAAATCACAGGAAGAAAGGGAAACAATCAACACATGGCATCGATGCAATGCTCAAGCAATGATGATGATACGACAAGTTAATGTGTATTGAATGTAACCCTAAAGCATGCTCGACAAGTTAATCGGGGTTTAGAGGCGCAAACCCTAACTCAAGGAACTCTAATCACTGTTAGGGTTACTAGGGTGTTCTAATTAAACTTGTTATTTAAGTTGTTGAACAATGCATGATTATGGCATAGATAGATAGTTCTCATTTTTCTGAACATTTTGGTATATTATTTGTATTTTTCTGAATTCTGATTAAAAGTTATTGAATTTACAAGTTTTATTCAAATTAAATTATTAAATCAAATGTTTAAACCTTTTGCACCATAGTATGACAAGGATAATGATATGACAAGTTAATTTGTATTAAAAAGTAACCCTAAGACATGCTCGGCAATTTAAGCGGGTTGGGGTGAAAACCCTAACTCGGCGAAACTCCGGAGTATATGAGAGGGGTTGATTTTGTTTTCTAATTAAACTTGTCTTGAAAGTTGTTGAACAATGCATGATTATAGGTTAAATAGTTAGATCTCATTTTTCTGAACATTTTGATATATTATTTGTATTTTTCTTTGTTATAAATAATTAATTATTGAATTTACAATATTATATCAATTTATGGATTTAATTAAACCATTTCTGAATTTAAACAAAACAGAAAATAGAAAACATTTTTGCTTAGACACATGGCTCTCAAATTTCTGAACATTTTGATACATTATACATATTTTTATGATTAAATATGAATTAGTTATTGATTTTACAAAATTATATTAATTTCTGCTATTTTTAAACATTTCTGAAAAGGATTAAGCCATTCTTGCATCACCGACGCGTCATCAACCCTATCCCTAACTTTCTACACCGGGGCTGCTACCCACAACCATCGACTAGGGGCCCTAGGCGATCTGGGTCCACCCTACGTACGAGGCGCCACGTCGAGCAGCGGCCTTGAGGCGTCGGCGGTGGTCGCCGCGACGACCCCATCTGACGCCACCGCCACGCCACGACGCTGCCGCTTAACGCCGCCGCCAAGACATCTCGCGCCATGCCGCACATCTGGAGGAGGGAGGCAGAGCATGATGGAGAGGAGACGGAGGCGGCCGTACTTCTGGCCGGTGGCAGCCTTGGCGGCAGTCGTTGAGGTGGTGGCGGCACGTCGTTAGCGACTGACGGCGGGCGGCGCGCGAAGCAGCGCGGCGGCAGCGGCGACCACAGGCGGTGACGGTGAGGCGGCGCGGCGGCACGGCGTCAGGCGGCTTCGAGTTTTGCCGTCGAAGCGGTTGTGCGCGCGTCGGTGAAGCAGAGAAGTGATGGGGAAGGGAAGAAGAAGAGGCGCCCAGTTATAACCAAAGGACCTTTAGTCCCGGTTGGTGGCTCCAACCGGGACTAAAGGGTCATACGTCCCGGTTGGAGCCACCAACCGGGACCTATACTCCAATATTTTCAGCTTGGCGCGCAGGGGCTCTTTAGTCCCGGTTGGTGGCTCCAACCGGGACATATTCCCCTGTTTTCAAAAAATTTCAAGTATTTTCTCTCTGTTCCCGCCTTATTTTTTATTTTGGGGTTTAATTTTGTATTGTTTTTTAAATGATAATTAATTTGGAATTTAGAAAAACTTTAAACATAAGAAGTGTTTGGATTTGAATAAATAATTTAAAAACATTTTCTGTTTTAAAAAATAATTAATGTAACCATTTAAAATATGAACCATTTACAATTAAAAATGAATTAACTTATATTTTTTTAATATCAATTTGGAATTTAGAAAAACTTTAAACATAAGAAGTGTATGGATTTGAATAAATAATTCAAAAACATATTCTATTTTTAAAAAATAATTAATGTAACCTTTTAAAATGAATTAACTTATATTTTTGAATATTAATTTGGAATTTAGAAAAATTTTAAACATAAAAAGTGTTTGGATTTAAATAAATAATTCAAAAACATTTTCTGTTTAAAAAAATAATTAATGTAACCATTTAAAATATGAACCATTTACAATTAAAAATGAATTAACTTATATTTTTTTAATATCAATTTGGAATTTAGAAAAAATTTAAACATAAAAAGTGTTTGGATTTAAATAAATAATTCAAAAACATTTTCTGTTTTAAAAAATATTTAATGTAACCATTTAAAATATGAACCATTTACAATTAAAAATGAATTAACTTATATTTTTTTAATATCAATTTGGAATTTAGAAAAACTTTAAACATAAGAAGTGTATGGATTTGAATAAATAATTCAAAAACATATTCTATTTTGAAAAAATAATTAATGTAACCTTTTAAAATGAATTAACTTATATTCTATTTTTGAATATTAATTTTTAAACGACCTGTTTTTTGCGGAAAATGGAAAAGGGCTTTTCCGTATGCAAAAGGAAAACTTCCTCTGCAACATTGTTCTCCATACCAATGTCCACACACATGCATAATATGGGCACAACATCACAAACTATGCCGTGATTCAAGACATAACATCGGTCATTTGGACCAAAAGCCATGAAAGCTTCGAACATGATAGGTCATTTTGTGAAGGTTTTTTCAAACATGATCAATATACCAAGTCTGGTATTTTTCCTTTCAACTATGTAACATAATATGACACCACGCCAAGGATTTTCATTGTTCGGATTTTTTTGAATTTATTATGCCCGCTTTGAATTATCCGAATTTCTAACTATGGTCGAACCGTGTGCATGAAGATAGGGGCGCATCGTTAGAACTTGCATTGGATCTCCAAGAAACCACATATGTAGTCTAAAATGATTTTTTCAAAAAATCACGGGCGATAGATCATGTACCTGTAGTACAAACCGGACCCACTTCCTGCCGATTCGGCAGACATTTGTCCTTTTTACCCGGGATGGACGAAAAGGTTTGAGATGTACCGGTTGAGAGATAGTCCATGTAAGGTGGTCTAGTATTTTAGGAAAATGGGACGGTAGCATTGTGAAACGGCATTTTGGTGGTTACTTCACAAAACGACCCGTTTTTTGCGCTCGGAAAATGGAAAAGGGTTTTTTCGAACATTTTCTGGTAGAAGCCCCCTCAATGCAATCGGAAGCAACTGCGTCATAATCACGTGACAGTCATGAGACTTCAGGTTTTGGAAATTTTTCTCTGCCATATTTATTATCCCCTTTATATTTGATGAGAAGCCCGACGGCACCTTGATACTGTAAAGGACTTCAAAAAAGATTTCCTTCTCTGCTTTGGTAAGAGCATAGCTGGCACGACTTAAGTGACGCCCTTTATCCGTCTTGTTATCTGTATGCATGTTCTTTGGGTCTTTCATAATTTGTTGGTCCTCCCGTTTGTGTGTATCTTTTGTCTTCCCATACACGCCTAGGAATCCTAGCAGGTTCACGCAGAGATTCTTCGTCACGTGCATCACGTCGATTGAAGAGCGGACACGCAGGACTTTACAATATGGCAGCTCCCAAAATATAGATTTCTTCTTCCACATGGGTGCGTGTCCTGTAGCAACGTCGCTCGAACTGATTGACCGGGACCCTTTCCAAAGATTACTTCTATGTCCTTGACCATACCAAATACATCATCACCACCGGGAGTTCAGCTTCTTCGGATCCGCCTCACCTTTGAAATGCTTGCCTTTCTTTCTTACGGGATGATTGGTCGGAAGAAATCGCCGATTCGCTAGGTACACAACCTTCTTGCATTTATGCAAATATGTACCTTCGGTCTTATCTAAACAGTGTGCATGCCTTATATCCTTTGTTTGTCTGTCACGAAAGGTTACTAAGAGCAGCCAATCATTGATGGTTACGAATAACAACCCTCAGATTAAATGGCTCTGTTGTTCTCATCCCACGCACGTACACCTGGTTTGCCCCACAACTGTAAGAGTTCTTCAACTAATGGCCTAAGGTACACATCAATGTCGTTGCCCGGTTGCTTCGGGCCTTGGATGAGCACTGGCATCATAATGAACTTACGCTTCATGCACAACCAAGGAGGCATGTTGTAGATACATAGAGTCACGGGCCAGGTGCTGTGACTGCAGCTCTGCTCCCCAAAAGGATTCATGCCATCCGTACTTAGACCAAACCATAAGTTCCTTGCGTCACCTGCAAAGTCTGGGAAGTCTCTCTCGATTTTTCTCCACTGTGACCCATCAGCAGGGTGTCTCAACTCCCCGTCTTTCTTACGGTCTTCTTTGTGCCATCACAACAACCTGGCATGCTCTTTGTTTCTGAACATGCGTTTCAACCTTGGTATTATAGGAGCATACCACATAACCTTAGCAGGAACCCTCTTCCGGAGGGGCTCTCCCTCAACATCACCAGGGTCATCTCGTCTGATCTTACCGGGCATTTATCTAAATTCTCATACTCCTTATCATGTAGAGGATGCAACATTAATGCATGCATGTATCTTTTGCACATCTAATTCAGAGGAGAGAGTCTTCTTTGCGTAGGGTACTCTCGGAAGTTCGTTATGTTTTGGAAACTTGGCTTCATTATTTTCAAGATCTTTTCAAATGAGGAGTCGGTTAGACCACACTCGCCTTCCATCGCAACAATAATTCCAAAGGTCGCATCGAGCTTTGTGCTGCCATCTTCACAATTTGGGTACAACAATTTCTTGTGATCTTCTAACATGCCCTCTAACTTCAACTTCTCATTTTCTTTACGCCTCGCTTTGCATCATAAATGACCCTACCAAGTTCATCACCGGCTCATCCGATGCACGTTCTTCACCTTTTTCCTCTCCATTATCTTCCATTGCGGATCATCGTATTCAGGAAACATATGATGATAGTTGTTATCATCATCTTCTTCTTCACCATCTTCCATCATAACCCCTCTTTTCCCGTGCTTGGTCCAGCAATTATAGTTGGGCATGAAACCTTTCATAATCAGGTGGCCGCGAATGATTTTCGAGGAAGAGTACTCCTTGTTGTTCCGACATTGAACACATGGACAACGTATAAATCCATTCTCTTTGTTTGCCGTAGCCACATCGATAAATTTATCCACGCCTTTGATATACCCGGCTACCCGCCGGTCACCGTACATCCATTCCCGACCGTTCATCTGCATCATATAAGTAAGTTTATAAAAAAACAGGACATCATAAATAGTGAAATAACCAATTCACACCGACACATGAATTGTATCAATGACCTAGAAAATATAAGATTGCTAACCTCGATCGAGGGAAATAAAGAGGAGAAAGCTCAAGTGCGTCTCGGAAACCTTCTATATTTTTGTTCTATGAGAAATTCAACGGGATTTTCAAACATTTCAACAAACACCTTCAATGCATGCATGAAAAAAAACTAGCACACACCCTCACACCTTACACCATTCGAAAAAACAGAGTGGAGGCAGAGGGCAAGGCCATTTATAGAGGGCAGGGTCTTAGTCGGTTGCCAAAGAACCGACAAAAGGTGCGTGCCAGCCACGTGGCGTGGTCAAAACCTTTAGTCCTTGGTGGCTCAACCGATGATGCCTCTTACCAACCGGGACCCATGCCCTGCCCGCGTCCGCCTCCAATCGACAAAGATTAGTCCCCACGGCGCATCGACTAACGCCCGGCGGCCGCGAATCATTACTTTTTCCTCTAGTGCATCGTCGATGCTTGGAAGAAGCTGCAAGTTGGAATGTACTCTCTCGCGCGCAGGCATGCACATGTAGCACGAGCGGGACGGGCATGTATGCACATGGTGCGGAGCTATGCATTGCATGTGGCCACGCCACGCCACTGTGGTGTCAAGGCAATGAGATTAGAGACCAATTATTGCAACCGTGGTAGGGCCGATGTGCATGCGTGCGTGTCGTCTGTGTATATATATATATATAATATTATATTATATACAGTATAAAGTTTCCCAGTTGCCGGCCGAGGCAAATGGCTGGAGGAATATATCTGCGATGAGATGCCAAGAGGGGCCGCGTATGTTGTTTGGTTCGCTATCAGTTCGGAGACGGCCACGGCAGACTGCAGGAGCGATGATGTGACAACTTTGTGTCATACTGTACGTTGCATCTCCACGGATATCTCGTGCTTGACATGACAACTTTGAAATCACAGAGTCTTTTATTGGTCGACGCGCGTAGCACGAGATATGGGGCCAGCCCTGCCGGTGCGGTTGTTGCTTCTGGCTAGCTGCTGTATACACATACGAGGCGGAACAATGATGCCAACCATATGATCGGCCGTTCCGTATTATTTTTAGAGCAATCATATATTTTAATAATTGGAAAATTATGTGGATATTAAAAAAAAACCGAGATAAAATGATTATCCTGAACACACAGTAGATAAAAGACTAAGAGATCGAGAAATACAAAATAATCCCTAAGTTTTACTGCAACCATCGAATCTAGCGGCCGCCGCCAAACTCCAGCGCCGCCGAGACGAACGCTGAAAGAGACGTCGAGCCTTCACCATTGCAAGATCCAAAAAAGCACCATCGGAAATACTTTCTCCGTCTCAAAACATATGTCGCAAATTTATTAAAATTTGGATGAATCTAAACACTGTTTAGCATACAGTTTCATTCAAATTTTGACAAACCTATGACCTCTATTTTTGAGACGAAGGAAGTATATTAATATCAAACAGATATCAATTATCCAACATGCAACAAGAAAATTGCAAGAGCTACTCTAGACATCTGGGATGCACAGAATCTAAAAAAAGATTTGCAAAAGCAAACATAAACCCGCAACATCAATAGCACCACTAACGGCACGACAACGACACATCGACTCCAAATAATTTCTCCAAAAATGACGCCTCCACGAAGGCAACAATGCAGAAAAGACGTTCCCATCGACTCTACCAGTATGATCAGATCCTGGTTTTCACATTGCTGTGTAATGCATATACACATTTTGAAAGTAGAGGACATAATTTGGAATCCACGGGTCGACAACGGTCAGTTTCAATAAGCTAGGAGAAAAAACGCCCAGCTCGCGTCTCGCGTCGCCCCCGCGAGGGCGGCCGAGGCGCAACCCTAGCCCGCCGCCACCTCTCCCCACCTCCTCCCCTCCCTCCCCCGCCATCGCCGGCAAGCGCCGCGCGACAAAGTCCGCCCGGTGCCGGCGACGGCGGGATCTCCTTCACCCGACGCTTGGGGCTCCCTCGCGGGCGGCGACTCTTGGCGGCAGTGCAGATCGGGTGGCGTGGAATTCGACCGGCAGCGGAGCTTCTGGCTAGCGGCCCTCGGTGCGGCGAGGTGGCGGTACCCTCTCCCGGCGTCGGTGCTTCTGGTCTGGCCGTCGCCCGGCCGGGGACGGGAGTTGCCGCAGTGGCGCAGCTAGGCCTCCGGTGGCGAGCCATGGCGCCATGACGAGCGAGGCAGAGCGGGTAGGGGCGACTCTGCGTAGAAGGACGATGACTCTGATGGCTTAGCTGCAGCAACGCGGACCTGTCCAGGCTAGATCTGGGCCTGGCCAGGCTTGATTTAGGCCTAGTCGGTATAGCTACTGCGCCCGGACGACAATCACCATGTGTGATGGAGGGATGTCCCCCTCCCCTAAGCCGTCAGGTGGCTACCTTCCGGCAGGTCGGCGCTTGACCTTCTTCATCCTCCTCGTCGGTGCGTTGCGGCGTTGCTCGGAGACCGGGCTCGAGTTCGTGGACGCCGGGGCAGCGTTGCTCGGAGACCGGGCTCGAGTTCGTGGACGCCGGGGCGGCGGCTCCGGAAGGTGGACTGCACGGTCGGTTCTTCGGCGAACCCCGTGGTAGTGGTGATGGTTCCCTTCTTCGGCCATGTGGATGGCGAGGAGCGGAAATTGGGAGACTTTGGTGCTGGTGTCGTTTTGGCTTCGGCAGCTCCCGGATTGCGTGTCGGAAGCCAGACTCGGGGACGGTGGACATGGGCGGGTGACGGGAGCGGCTTGGAGGTTTTTCCGGGCGAAAGGTCAGTGCTTTGGCACCATCGGCGGCGGTGCCTGCGGGTATCGTTACCCTCTTGGGGGCGCCGATGCGGCTACCTTCTTCGTGATAAGGCTCCGGGTGAAAACCTTTGACTATCGGTCTCGATGGCGGCGCCATGATGCGTCGTTACCCTCTTAGGGGCGTCGTCGTGGAGCCCTAGGCTCTTCTTGATCCCAGGGCATTGTCTTCGGTGGCGGGTCGTGGGCTTCCGTGTTTTTCTCTTGTTTATCTTGATCTGCTTTGTAAGGGGTCTCCCCATCACCTTGTATCAGTTCGGCCGATGTGGCTTTATTTATAAAGCGGGGCGAAAGCCTATTTCGAGAGAATTTGGAATCCACTAAAAAAAAATCTTCATCAAATGCTATAGTTCTGGGATAGCTTATAGTACAAAATACTTATAGTTATAGGGAAAATATCACTCTTTTATTTGCAAAGGGTTTTGCCATTCACATGCATTTGAAAAAAAAAATATTTTCAATTTGACACTGATAGCCGCTAGAAAACGATTTCATCACCTTTTATACTACCAAGAAACACAATGTTTGGCTAGCCGCAAATGTAGAAGTAAAATAGATAAGGGAGAGGAGCGAGGTAATTCCAACCTACACATCTCTCCCACCTAACCTCCGATCCCTAGGTAATTAAGAACACAATTGAGATCTTTCTCCTTGATCCATCCCACGCTAGCTGTCCCTAATAAGGTATAATACTAGTGTCTACATTTGAGATCTTATCTAATCCACGATACTAGTAATAATCTAATCGATTGATCAGACAAGTAGACACCAGAGTCCACACAGCAGCCAACGCTAGCTCTCCCACACCCCCAGCTAGCCCTCCATCCATCTATAAATAGCACGGCCGCTCTTCATCAGTTTCTCACACACCACATCCCACACAGCCAGCTAGCTACACTACCACCACTATTACTCTTTTTCTCTTTGCAAGCATACGATCGAAGATGTTTGGCGGCCTGGATATCATCGGCAACCTGACAGGAGGGGGCAAGAATGCCCATATCAAGGGCTCGGTGGTCCTGATGCGCAAGAACGCGCTCGACTTCAACGACTTTGGCGCCACCGTGATGGACAGCATCACCGAGTTCCTCGGCCGTGGCGTCACCTGCCAGCTCATCAGCTCCACCGTCCCCGATCCCAGTGAGCAGAATTAATGAACTATATATGTGACGATGTGGATGTGCACTATCCATTAGCTCTCACTCACTTACAGTACTATCTATGTACGTGTGCAGACAACGGCAACCGTGGAAAGGTGGGCACTGAGGCGAGCCTGGAGCAGTGGATCACGAGCCTGCCATTGATCACGGTGGGCGAGTCCAAGTTCAACGTCAAGTTCGACTGGGAGGTGGAGAAGCTGGGGGTGCCAGGCGCCATCATCGTCAAGAACAACCACGCCTCCGAGTTCTTCCTCAAGACCATCACCCTCGACGATGTCCCCGGCCACGGCGACGTCGTCTTCGTCGCCAACTCCTGGGTCTACCCCCAGCGCAACTACCGCTACAACCGCGTCTTCTTCGCCAACGATGTGAGTTTGATCCGGCCTGCTCGATCGTCTGCTTTACGTACTAATTAATAGGCTTATAGTAGAAATTAATACTGTTGCTTCATCACTGATTTCGATATCTGCCTGCAGACCTACCTGCCCAGCAAGATGCCGGCGCCGCTGAAGCCTTACCGTGAAGACGAGCTCCGAAACCTGAGGGGCGACGATACGCAGGGACCATACCAGGTGTACGACCGCGTCTACCGCTACGACCTGTACCACGACCTCGGCGATGGCCGCCAAGTCCTCGGTGGCTCTAAGGATTTTCCCTACCCTCGTCGTTGCCGCACCGGTCGCAAGCTTTCACAAACCAGTGCGTGTTTCTATCTCACCTTCACCAATGCACACGAGGTTGCTCAGTTATTAATTATTAGCACTCGACTCACCAAAGAAACCGGCCGTATCCTTTCATGCGCAGACCCCGAACGCGAGAGCCGGCCATTGCCGCTGATCCAGAGCATCTACGTGCCGCGGGACGAGGTGTTCGGGCATCTCAAGCAGTCGGACTTCCTCGGCTACTCACTCAAGGCGCTCGTCGACGGCATCATTCCGGCCATCCGCACGTACGTCGACCTTTCCCCCGGCGAGTTCAACTCCTTCAAGGACATCCTCAAGCTCTACGAGGGCGGCATCAAGCTGCCCGACATCCCGGCCTCGAGGAGATGCGCAAGCAATTCCGCTCCAGCTCGTCAAGGATCTCATCCCCATGGGTGGCGACTACATCCTCAAGCTTCCCAAGCCACAAATAATCAAGGGTACGTTACTTACTTAACGATTAGTAGATTCACATGGTTGTAGCTGATTGATACATAATTAAGCTTATGTGAAATTCTGCACATATATTGCAGCGGACGAGAAAGCGTGGATGACTGATGATGAGTTTGCGAGGGAGATTCTTGCAGGAGTGAACCCGATGATGATCACACGTGTCACGGTGAGTCAACACATCGGTCAACCAATTGTAGTTTGCGATGGAGATTAGTGAAATTTTTCTATATGGAGTTGCATTTTCGTAATAAGTTTTCTACTACTCGCCGAGAACTAATGGAGTAATTAATTAACTGAATTGGTGCAGGAGTTCCCACCCAAGAGTACTCTTGATCCCAGCAAGTACGGCGACCACACCAGCACCATCACCGAGGCTCACATCGGAAAGAGCCTCGAGGGCCTCACCGTTCAGCAGGCTGTCGACAACAACAAGCTCTACATCCTTGACCACCACGACCATATGATGCCATACCTCATCAAGCTCAACAACCTTGATGACACCTTCCTCTACGCGACGAGGACTCTGCTCTTCCTGAGAGGTGATGGCACGCTGGCGCCAATCGCCATCGAGCTGAGCACACCTCTAATCCAGGGAGGCCTCACGACCCCGAAGAGCACCGTGTACACGCCATCCTCCACCGGCGTCGAGGCCTGGATATGGCAGCTCGCCAAGGCCTATGTCTGCGTGAACGACTACGGTTGGCACCAACTGATCAGCCACTGGCTCCACACGCACGCCGTGATGGAGCCCTTCATTATCGCCACAAATCGGCAGCTGAGCGTGACCCACCCGGTGCACAAGCTCCTTCACCCACACTACCGTGACACGATGAACATCAACTCACGGGCACGGGAGTTGCTCGTCAATGCCGGCGGGATCATCGAGACAACCGTATTTCAGCGCAAGTACGCCATGGAGATGTCATCCGTCACGTACAAGGACTGGAACTTCGCGGAGCAGGCTCTCCCGGACGATCTAATCAAGAGGTAAGTAAACAAATAAATAAAAGTACAATAGTTCCTTAAGTATTGAAATGGCAGTAAACTAATGATCATAAAATTCAGGGGCATGGCGGTGCGGGACCCATCAAACCCAAACAAGGTCAAACTACTGCTAGAGGACTATCCTTATGCGGTGGACGGGCTAGCCATCTGGCATGCCATCGAGCAGTGGGTGCAAGAGTATGTAGCAATCTACTACCCCACT
This sequence comes from Avena longiglumis, assembly GCA_030063025.1. NCBI lineage: Eukaryota > Viridiplantae > Streptophyta > Magnoliopsida > Poales > Poaceae > Avena > Avena longiglumis. The sequence goes on from CP125979.1 coordinate 123,232,471, forward strand.
GACGGTGTGCTTCAAGGTGACGTGGAGCTGCAGGCATGGTGGAAAGAGGTTCGCGAGGTCGGGCATGGAGACCTCAAGGACGCAAAGTGGTGGCCAAAGATGGAGAACGTGGCGGAGCTGGTCAAGGCATGCACCACCATCATCTGGACAGGATCTGCGCTACATGCGGCTGTGAACTTTGGGCAGTACCCATATGCAGGTTACCACCCTAACAAGCCATCAGCAAGCCGTCGTCCGATGCCAGAGCCAAACACCGAGGAGTATGCCTTGCTAGGCCGCGATCCAGAAAAGGTGTTCATCCGCACCATCACCAACCAGTTCCAGGCCCTCGTTGGCATATCATTGCTGGAGATCTTGTCCAAGCACTCCTCTGATGAGGTTTACCTCGGGCAGCGTGATACACCAGAGTGGACCTCGATGCCAAGGCGCTCGAGGCATTCAAGCGATTCGGGGCAACATTGGAAGGCATCGAGAGCCAAGTGGTGGCCTTGAATGGAAACCCTCAACTCAAGAACCGCAATGGGCCGGCGAAGTTTCCGTACATGCTGCTATACCCAAACACCTCTGACCACAAGGGTGATGCCACTGGGCTCACTGCCAGGGGAATCCCCAACAGCATCTCCATCTAATGAGATATGTGGAGGAGGGGCATTGTGCCAGCATGTGAAGTGTGCGAGTGTGTTTACAGATTTGTGATCATTGCATGAATAATCGATGTATGATGGTCTTGTAGTGTTCATATTAATTTCCCTTAAAAAATTTCATAATAAATTGAGCTTCTGGTATACATGTTTTTCTAAGGTTACTCTTATTTCCTTGTTGGGCCATCTTGCTATTTATTTGGAATGAATATTTGACAAATTTCATTTCAGATATGACTTGCTCAAAATGAAATTTGAGCAGCTGAAATAGTTTGCTTTCCGGTCTCTTAGTGATATGTTACCCACTACATCCATAATTTTAGATTGTTTCCATTTCATGTTTGAATTGCTCTAAATTATGGCATTACTCTAGTAAAGAATTGTATGCCTAGCACCACTTGTTTTTCACATGACTTTCTTATATTCCATGGATAGTGTTATTGTTTAAAACATATGTAGCACTTTTGATTGTCTCCGGCAGTGCTTTATTTTTTAAGGTTTATTACGACTATGTTCCCAAATTGCTATGAAATTCGTAAAGTGCAGCTAGGATTCAGTGTATTGGAAAAAAAAGAAAGAACACATATGTAGCACTTCTGATTGTCTCCGGTAGTCGGAAATCCACTTTTGATCTCGGTGCATGTCGTGGGAATGGTCACGGCAGATGCTGCAATCGGCAGCGAGTAGTAGAACGAGGGGCAAGGGCGGCCAACCATCTGCGGTGCGAGATGAGGGCAAAGACACAGGGTTTTACCCAGGTTCGGCCCCCGGAGGGTAAAGACCTACTCCTGCTAGATTGTATTATGGAGGTGGTACAATGGGCGAGCTCGGCGGCTAGGCGGCGAGTCGCTTGGGTGTATGATGGAACGTATCTCTACACGCCCTGCAGGGAGGTTTATATAGGCTCACCTCCCCTAGGGTTTACATATCTCAACCGAATCAGTTAAGGCTTCGGTACTCGTTTAACCTAATCCGACTGGGCCTATCTACTCGCCTGGGCCTTCAGCTTCCAGTCGCTTGGATCCTCGCTGGGCTTCGATCCAGTCGCCGTCTTGCAGGCCCACTCGCCAGTTCTTGGGCCAGTCGGAAACGTCCTGCTGGGTATACCCCGGTAGGCACATCCCCATCAGTAGTCCCCGAGGCCGTCGTCGATTAGGCGTAGGTGGCTGCTGGCAGTCGGAGTATACGGCTTCAGAGTAGACATCCAGTCGAATCGTCGGCGGGCTCCTGTATAAAGGAGAAAACTAGTCATCCAGGTCGCAGCTTTGGCGAGTCGAGTCGGCGAAACACTGCCATAGTGATCGGGTCGGCGAGCCGAGTGGCTGAAGTTGGACCGTTAAACGTGGTCAAACTAGCCGTTGGGGTAATCCAACGGTAACTTTTGGCGTAATCATCGCGCGGTAACGGCTCCCTGATTTGGCGTGTAACAACCGCTATATAAGGGGAATGTCAGGCGATCAGAAAACCACCTTCTCGCCATTCCCTCCGATTGCGCGCACTTTCGCCTCCTTTCGCATCGCGATCCAGCCGACCGGAAATCCTCCGACCCCCCACAAATCCTCCCGCCATGGCCCTCTCCACCGAACCTTGGGGTAGATCTAAGTGTACGAGGGCGCAACTGGCTTCCTTTGAGGAGGCCGGGATCCTGCGAGCCGGCTGCTGGCGCATCCCCGCGGCCGGAGAGGTGACCCCGAGCCCGCGCGAGAGGGAATTCATCTGCTTCACCAGTCATCTAGAACGGGGGCTAGGATTCCCCACGTCCCTGTTCTTCCGGCGCTTCTGCGCCTACTACGGGATCCAACCATCGGATCTGGGTCCTCACAGCATCGAGCAGCTCGCCATCTTCGTGGCGTTCTGCGAATGCTACTTGGGCTGCCGGCCCTACTTCCCTCTTTGGCAAGATCTGTTCCACGGACGGATCAGCCGTGAGGAAGCGGGCGGCCCAATGCTTGCCGCGGGCGGCCTAACTTTCCAGCTGAAGTCGAAGTCTTCGTTCTTCGATTTGATGCTGCCCACCAAGGCGGCGAGCGACTGGAAAAAATCTTGGTTCTATGTTGCCGAGGTGACCATGGAGGGCGAGACGGCGATCCCACGGTGCTCCGCCAACCGGTCCGAACCGCGCCGTCTTCAAGCCGGCAAGCTCCCCAGCGACCAGCGGATGGTTGTGGACGAAATGCTCCAAACCATCCGCGGTCTGAAGAAGGGCCTCAGACGGTCAACAGCCTGGCTGCTGGCTCGGCGGCTCGTCCCGCTGGCTCGGCGCGAGCACTACATGTACCAGTACGCCGACCGGGAGGACTCGACGAAGTCCTGCCTCGACGAGTGGAATCTCGAGGACTACACCACAGCACTGAAGAAGATCACCCAGGCGTTGTACCTGGATGCCCAAGCTGGGGTCGCCCCCTACACCGCAAAGCGTCCAGCCCCAACGGTAATCACCTCGCTTCATTCGCAGTCGCAGTTTTGCAGTCGCGGTCATTCTAATTTCATCTTGCGTTCATTGCAGCTATTCCAAGTGGTGGAAGGATGGCTCCCGCCTTCGGACGAAGAGAATTCGAGCTCGTCCGTCCAGGACATGGACGAGTCGCCTCCCGCCAAGGGCGACGCCGGGAGCGACGAGAGTGACGACGACGACGAGTACGAGGAGGAGGTCGCCCCGCTGGTCCGCAAAACCCGCGGGCAGCGTCAACGTGAGCTTGAGGCGAGCAAAAGCCTCGAGCGTCATGATGACGATGAAGAACTTCCGGAGACCACCTCACGCCGCCAGGCCACTCCGTCGAAGAAGAAGAAGAAGAAAGAGGCGAAGGCCCCTCCGAAGAGGAAGACGAAGCCGATGAGGCCGGCCTCGCCACCGCACTCGGCGAGCAGCTCCGACGCCCCCAGCCCGGCCAAGGACGAGGCGCCACCGAAGGATAGCCACGCTGGACACGGCCACTGTCGAGATGCCACTGGCTTCGATGCCTCCACCATTCGCCCCAGTTTCTGGACTGGGGGATGCTCCGGCTGTGGTGGCTTCGCCTCGCAGGGAAGCTCCTGCCGACGATGTCCCAGAGGCTCCTGTTGCGGCTTCGACGACTAAGAAGCCGTCCGTGTCTTGGGCACACGACGTCCTGGAAATGGGGCTCAGCCGCCGAGTGGGCCCTGAACTGGAGAATCCAGCCGGCATCTGCACGGGGCTACGCTTCATTCTAGTCGCCAAGTGGGTTTGCTCTCCTACCTTTGTCTTCCATAGCAGCTTGAATTATCTTGCTTACATGATTGATTTATAGGACCGGAGTGAAGAAGATGGGCCACCCAACCGTGGCTAAGGTGCCACCCGTCGTCGGCGAGGAGGATCTTTCCCGTAAGAGGAAGGCGGACGAGGTCGTCGTCCCTAAGGATGGCGGCAAGAAGGCCAAGGGCGATGATGTCGTCACGATCTCTGACGACACGGCGGTCGTGCCGTCTGAACCCGCAACAGAGGCGGCCGCATCCACCAAAGAGGGCGCTCCTTTGCCTGGAGCGGCCGAGCCGACCTCCTTTGGCGCGGGTGCCTCCATCGCAACATTCCCGCGCTTCATGGCCAAAGCGAGTGGAACTTCTCCCTCGAGCCGTGCACCTGGGGTTGCCGATGCGGAAGTCGGGCAGCGTCGTGGGCACACACCATCTCTCCTCGCGTTCGTGGACGCGATACAACTTCATGGCATGCTTGGCGCGGCCATCCAGGTATATCCAGTCCCCGAGGATCAGGTCGGTGTATTGCAGCGGTCTGATTCTTTTGGTGTATAGTTGTTATTTTTCGCGTCCAGTCCCCGAGTGCGCACTCGCTGAATTTCAGCGGGTGGGCACTTAGGAATTTTTTGATTGCCAGTCTCCGAGTGCGCAATCGCTGAATTTCAGCGGGTGGGCAATTAGGAATTTTTGATTTCCAGTTCTCGAGTGCGCATTCGCTGAATTTCAGCGGGTGGGCACTTAGGAATTTTTTGATTACCAGTCCCCGAGTGCGCACTCGCTGAATTTCAGCGGGTGGGCACTTAGGATGTTGCTTTGATTAAGTGTTTGAATGATGTGCAGGGTCTGCAGTGTGAATCAGCTGACCGGTTGGCAGCAAAGCACCGCGCGGAGAAGTAACTGGCCACCGTCCAAGAGGCGAATAAGGGGCTTCGGGCGGTTGCCGCGAAGGCGGAGGAGGCTCGCCAGGGACTTTTCCCAGCGGGCGAGTTGGCAGTGGCTCAATCGGCATTGAGCTCGGCTGAGAAGCGGATCACCGATCTCGAGTGCGAGCTGAGGGAGGCGAAGGAGGAAGCGAACTCGGCGGATGGGCGAGCCAAGGCCGCCATTACAGCCGCCGCAGAGGATCGTAAAGTGTCCGACGCCCTTGTTGCTGGGCTTCAGGACGACTATACTTCGCTTCAATGCTTCATCATGGATCTCGCCCGCCCCTTGATTGGTAAGTGTATCTGCCCCTGCCAATAGCATGTGCCTTTTGTGATGTCCGATGTACTCACCGTCGTCTTTTATTCGCAGGTCGCATCCTTGATAGAGCGGAAGAGGCGAGCTCGTTCGACGCGCGACAATGTGTGGCCACGCTTGTTGATTCGACGACGTTGTCGGCGACGTGCATCCGAGCCTACCTCCAGGAGATATCGCCTACGGAAGTAATTCCCAGCGACCTCGTCGAGGTGTGGAAGTACTTGGAGAAGGCGCCGTCGGGCGTTGAGTTCATGACGCGGTCGGCGTTCCGGCGCGGAGCGGCAACGGCGCTTAGCCTTGGGCTTGCTCACTTCCCGGAGGACTTCGACCTCGACGACGTGACGAGTGGCTACCCGTCATCGACTGGCGCGGTGGAGATATCCGAGGTGCTCAAGTTGACGGACCGCGCCGCGACGTACTCCGAGCGTGTCTGGGCAATGGGCGGCCTCCTTCCTTACCAGGAGACGGTCGTCGCACCCAACGACCCCGAGCCGCCGCACCGGGACTTCAAGGCCGAGCAGCCCTTTCGTGCGGCGATGGCGGGTGAGTTAACGACCTATCCGTCGAACCCGTACACTCCCTTCATCCGTAATCGCAAAGGTGCTGGCGAGTCGTCGTCGAAGCCTGCAGAGTAAACTAGGTTGCCCTGGGGCGTTAGTAGTAGTTCTGCCATTCGGCCTACTATGTATTTTGAGACGACTGCAACATGCTATTAATGAGATATGATGTTTGTTTTGTGATTTGTCATGTGCTTTTCGATTGAGGTTTGAACGAGTCCCCGAGCGCGTCTGCCCTTTTGTGGGGTTTACCTCGTGTATGATGTGTTTTGTGGTTTGTGAGTGTTTTGTTATTGTGGTCGACTACTTGGGACTCGAAGAGACAGTCGCTAGGCGACTCCCTTGAGCGCTCTGTACTTCACCGTTTTCCCTTACGCGAACGGGGTTGGGTGGCCGAGTCCCCGAGCGTGGTACTTGGTTGTTCTAGGCGCGACTCGAGGGTGCGTGAGGACTTGGCGCGTTGGTTTGAGCGCATCACTCCTGCCTGGCCCGTTGGGTCAGTCGCATGGCGAGAACTGGTCGTCAGTCCCCGAGCGTGGTACGTGGCCGTTCGAGTCGCTATGTCGAGGATGCGGAGGATCATGGTCGCTGTGAGAAGCGAAGGCAGTTGTCTTGGCTCGTAGAGCCAGTCGGGCTAGGCGACTCCAATGGGGCTCCGGGTAGGCGTTTTTCGTGGACGATGCAAAACCTGAGGTGACTCAGTGCTTTTGCATCGCACTACTTGGCCGTGCCGATCGCTTTACCAAAGGTTGACTTCTGCGGTTAGCTTGACGCTGTTGTTACGAGTGCGAGTGGCACAAGACACGGAGAGTAGACGCAATTTGCGGTAAATAATAATTTTTATTTCATAGCGACTGGAGAGTACATATGTGGAGTTCTAGGAATAGAACTTCCGTAGGAGGTTTACATTCCATGGTCGCTTGACGTCGAGTTTTTCGTCCCCGCGGACGTCGATGAGGTAGTAGGCGTCGTTGCCGAGTACACGCCCGATGGCGAATGGTCCCTCCCATGGAGGGGAAAGCTTGTGCATGCCCTTCTTGTCCTGGATTAGGCGCAACACCATGTCGCCTTCTTGGAAGGTGCGAGTTTTCACCCGCCGTCTGTGGTAGCGGCGGAGTCCTTGTTGGTAGATGGCGGTGCACGAGCGAGCTAGGTCGCGTGCCTCGTCGAGTTGATCGACTCCATCCTGTCGTGCGAGTTCGTTCGCAGCCTCCGTGTAGTGGACGACCCTCGGCGAGTCGTGCTTAAGGTCGGTGGGCATGACTGCCTCGGCGCCGTACACCATGAAAAAGGGGGTGAATCCTGTCGACCTGTTGACCGAGGTGCGGATGCCCCAGATGACGGAGGGTAGCTCCTCCACCCAGCACCCGGCGGTGCGCTCGAGTGGTACTTGGAGTAGCGGCTTCAGGCCGTGGAGGATGCTTTGATTGGCCCGTTCTGCCTGGCCGTTGGATTCCAGGTGGGCGACTGATGCGAGGTCGAGCCGGATGTGGTGTTCCTCGCAGAATTCGGCCATTGCTCCTTTGGCGAAGTTGGTGCCGTTGTCCGTGATGATGCTGTTTGGGAACCCGTAGCGATATATGAGCTCGCGTAGGAATTTAGTGGCAGTCTTCCCATCGCATTTCCGGACTGGCTTGGCCTCCACCCACTTTGTGAATTTGTCGACCGCGACCAGGAGGTGGGTGTAGCCGGAAGGAGCCTTCTTGAAGGGGCCTACCATGTCCATGCCCCATACGGCGAATGGCCAGGTGATGGGGATTGTCTTGAGCGCTGAGCTCGGCACGTGCGTCTGGTTGGCGTACTTCTGGCACCCGGCGCACCGCTGGACAATGTCGACGGCATCGGCGTGTGCGGTGGGCCAGTAAAAGCCATGCCGCATAGCCTTGGCGACCAGAGAGCGGGCGCCGGCGTGGTGGCCGCAGTCACCGGAGTGGATGTCGTGGAGGATCTTGCGTCCTTCGGCGGGTTGGACGCAGCGTTGGAACACGCCGGTGACGCTGCGCTTGTGGAGCTCGTCGTCGATGATGGTGTAGGACTTGCATCGCCGTGCGATCATCCGAGCGTCCGTCTCGTCTGCCGGCAAGGTGCCGGCCTCCAGGTAGGCGATGTAGGGCTTGGTCCAGTCGTCTGGCTCGGTGACGAGTGCGACCAGGGCTGCCTCCGGCTGTAACGGAACTCCGATGTCGATCTCCCGCGGGGGAGAGACTGATGGCTTGGTTATTGTGTCGAGGAAGACGCCGGCGGGTTGTGCGAGTCGAGCCGATCCGATGCGAGAGAGTGCGTCGGCCTCCTCGTTCTTCCGCCTGTCGATCCACTCGACGGAGTAGCCTGTGAAGTGTCTGCCTAGCTTGTCCATCGCTGCTGGCGCCGCCATGGTGGGGGAGACGGCGTCGCAGGTGCCAGCGACTTGCCCCGCGACGAGGTCGGAGTCTCCGTAGCAGCGTAGGCGGTTGACATTCATCTCCTTGGCAGCTCGCATGCCGTGGAGTAGGGCCTCGTAGTCGGCCATGTTGTTGGTGCAGGGTGTGAAGTCGAGGCAGAGGACGTAGCGGAGCTTGTCGCCCTTGGTGAAGTTAGCACGATCCCTGCGCCTGCGCCGTCCGCGTTCTTGGAGCCGTCGAAGTGCAGGCTCCAGTAATGGAGGTATGGCATCTTCTCTGGCTGCTGGGCCTCTTCCCAGTCGGTGATGAAGTCCGCTAGGGCCTGCGACTTGATCGCTTTTCGTGGCTCGTATTTGATGTTGTGGACGCCGATCTAGACGGCCCATTTGGCGACCCGCCCGGTCGCCTCGCGGTTGCGGATGATGTCTTGCAGTGGTGCTGAGGAGACGATCGTGATCGGGTGCTCTTGGAAGTAGTGCGGCAGGCGCCACTGAGCTCTGAAGACCGCGTATACCAGCTTTTGGTACTACGGGTACCGCTGGCGCGACTCGGTGAGGACCTCGCTGATGTAGTACACCGGTCGCTGCACTGGGCGCTCCTTTCCTTCCTCCGGTCGCTTGACGACCATGACGGAGCTAACGACGCGCTCGGAAGCCGCGACGTAAACCAGCATGGGTTCTTTGTCGGCGGGGGCGGCGAGTAGCGGTGCGGCGAGTAGCACCTTCTTGAGGTCGCGGAGCGCGACATCCGCCTCCTTGTCCCACTGAAAGGTGGGGTTCTTGCACATCAGGCGGTATAGGGGCATCGCCTTTTCGCCCAGGCGGGGGATGAAGCGACTGAGAGCCGCTACTCGCCCGGCCAGTTTCTGGACGTCGCGCAGGCACTCGGGTTTGCCGAGCCGGGCGATCGTGTCGATTTTTGTGGGGTTCGCCTCGATCCCTCGTTTGGAGATGACGTACCCCAGTAGTTGTCCTGCCGGTACACCGAAGGTGCATTTGCCTGGGTTAAGCTTTATCTTGTATTTTCGCAAGTTGGCGAATGTTTCCGCCAGGTCGGCGAGTAGGTCACCCTGGCGAGCGGACTTTACGACCACGTCATCGATGTAGACGTGGATGTTGCGGCCAATTTGGCTCGCGAGGCACTCTTGCATGCACCGCTGGTAGGTCGCCCCGACGTTCTTGAGGCCGAAGGTCATGGCGGTGTAGCAGAAGGCTCCGAATGGCGTGATGAACGCCGTCTTCTCCTCGACGGCCATTTTGATCTGGTTGTATCCGAGTAGGCGTCGAGAAACATAGCGACTCGAGCCCGCGGTGGAATCGATTATTTGGTCGATCCGGAGGACGAATGCTCCTTTGGGCAGACGCCGTTCAAGTTTGTGTAGTCGATACACATCCTCCAGGTCCCGTTCTTCTTCTCGACCAGGACTGGGTTTGCCAGCCACTTGGAGTATTTGATTGGCCGGATGAAGCCTGCAGCGAGTAGGCGCTGCACCTCCTCGGCAATTGCTCGGCAGCGCTTTTCATTGAAGGGCCGCAGCGACTGTTTGACGGGTCGCACTTTGGGGTCGGCGTTTAGCTTGTGCTCAGCGAGCTCCCTAGGGACACCAGGCATGTCAGAGGGCTTCCATGCGAAGATGTCCCTGTTCTCACGGAGGAACTCGATGAGCGCGCCTTCCTAGGCTGGGCTCATGCCCGTCCCGATCGTCACCGTCTGGCTGGAGTCGCCTGGGACCAGCTCGACGGTGCGGGTGTGCGTCGTTGCCTCGAAGGTTGAGGTGTTTGCGCCCTCCGAGTTGGGCTTCTTGAGTATGGTGGGGTCGTCGTTGTTGACCCCGCTCGTGTACTTGGCGAGCTCATCGGCGTGGTTGGTCTCTGCCGCGATGACGGCGTCAGCGAGTTCGGCTCCTTTGGCCTCGCACTCGGCGGCCATGTCGGGGTCGCCGTTGATGGTGATGACGCCGCACGGCCCGGGGAGCTTCATCGCGTTGTACGCGTAGTGGGCGCTGCCATGAACTTGGCGAACGCCTGGCGCCCCAGGACGCAGTGGTAGGGGCTATCGAAGGGCACCAGCTCGAAGATGATCCGCTCGGTGCGGAAGTTTGCTGGTGTGACGAAGGTGACTGGCAGCGTGACCTTGCCGATCGGGTACGCCTTCTGACCAGGGACGATGCCATGGAACGTGGTGTGGGTCGTCTCGATCATCGACTGCGGGAGCCGTAGCCGCCTGAAGGTGTCCAGGTAGAGGATGTTGATGGAGCTGCCGCCGTCCATCAATGTCTTGGGTAGCCAGTAGTCGCCGACCTTAGGCTTGACCACCAGGGAGACTCGGCCTGGGTACTCGATGCGTGGCGAGTGGTCTTGGCGGCTCCAGGTGATGGGCTGCTCCGACCAGTTGAGGAACTGGGGAACGTCCACCTGAGCCACCGCATTGACGGCGACGGCGTGGGCGATGACCTTCTTCTCGCGCTTCGTGTTGAAGCCTGTGAAGGTATGGAGTGAGCCGGCCACTTTGCCGAATTTTCCGCCGTTTGGCGGGTCATTGTCGGGGTCCTCCCGTGCTCGCCGTGCCTTCTCGATCTCCCTGAGGGTGTGGCAGTCGGCGGTTGTGTGCGTTGCGGGCTTCCCTTCCCTGCTATGAAACGCACAAGGTTGGTTAAGGAGGGCCACGGGGTTGAACCTTGGCTTGGCCTTGTAATTGCCGCCGTCGCGGCGTTGTCCTCCGTCGCGGCGGAAGCTCTTGGGCTCGCGTTGTGCGTGCCCGGCGTTGGCGACGAAGTCGACTCGCCCGTCACTGCGGCGCTTGCCGGTGAGGTGAGTGTTGCTGTAGCGTAGGTCGGACCGTCGTCCGCTGTCGTTGCCGCTCGTGCGGCGTTGACCTCCCGACTCGTCGTCGGTTTCCTGGTTTGGATCTTCCTCCGCGTACCGTTTGGCTATTTTGAGGAGGTCCGGTATGTTGTCGAGTGTGCGAGAGTGTCGCTTGAGCTTGACGACCAGAGGCTCGTAGCGGCACGAGGTCTTGAAGCAATGGATCGCGGTGTCCGGGTGGATGCCGACCGCGTTGTACCAGAGTTCTTGCCACCGTTAGACCCAGTTGTGGGTCAACTCGCGGGGTCCCTGAACGCATCGCTCCAGGTCCTCGATGGTGGTGGCGCGGGTGTAGGAGCACTCTAAGTGCCTGACGAAGGCGTCGCACATCTCCTCCCAGGAGTTGATACTATCCTGGTGGAGGGTGTTGATCCACTGCCTGCACATCCCCTCCATCATCAGGGGGAGGTAACGGGCGGCTAGCAGGTCGGTGTGGCCTGCGATCCCCATCGCCATGAGGTATGTATCGAGCCAGACGGCGGGGTCGTACGAGGGGTCGTACTTTTCTATCTCCTTCGGCGCCTTGAAGTTTGGCGGGTACTTCTCGCCTCGGATCATTGGTCCGAAGCACTTGGGGACGAGTCGACTGAGCGACCCCATGGGCTCGCCGTCGCGGCGATTGGTTAGGGTGTGTCGCAGGTCGTGGGGCTGGCGTGCGTGCCAGCTTTGGTTGTTGAGGATGTGGGTGCGGGCGTCGATGGGTTGACCGTTGGCGGCGACGAAGTTGGTCGCTGGCCTGGGGTCGTTGGTGGAGAGTGCCGCGTTCGCGGGTCGGTGTTGGAGCTGCAGTGGCTCTGGTGGCGGGCAGTCGAGGGTGTTTGCCGCCATTGGGCGGCCGCTTGAGGCCGCTCTGCTTCCCGAAGAACGCGAGTATACTCGACCCTGCGAGTCGGCGCCCGCGTTTTGCTGCTCGACGGCCTTTGCGAGCAGGGCCCTGACGTACTGGATCTATAGGGCGCCGTCGCCGACAGCCGTGATGTTGTCGGTTGCTGCTCGGCCTGCCACGAGGTTGTCCATCGGGGTGGAGAACAGTGGGAGGCCGTTTGCGTCTCGCTCCCGTGAGGAGACTACTATCCGCGGCTGGTCCCTGGGAGGTGTGCGGTTGGGTGGAGGTGGGGCGCCCATCGCCGTCGACCCTGGCGGGGGCCGGGCGCTTCCTCCTGGTGGCGCGTTCTCGCAGATCGCGCGCTTGGCCACGCGGGCCTGGTCGTTTTCATCGTCGAAGTTCAGGGCGCGCCCTTGAACGGTGGGGTTCAGGCGCGACCCGATCCGCTGCTGGTGGTAGCGCGATAGCTCCAGCGCTGTCACCTGCACGAGGCGAAATTTTTCGCGCTCGGCTTGCTCCTTGCGCACCGCCTCCGCCAGTTTCAGGCGGAGTTCCTCGACCTCCGTTGCCGTGGCGGTAGGAGGGATTGGGGTGGAGAAGGGGTCCTCTGGCAGCTCGGTGACGGTCGCCATGTAGGTCGCGGCGTGGCGACCGGTTCCGTCGCGGAGGTCGGCAGAGTTTTCGGACCCGGAGTCGAATTCGAAGATCCCGAGGATGGAGGGGTCCTCGAAGTCTCCCACGTTGGAAACCTGGGTGATGGAGCCCGCGGGTGAAGCCGCGGTGATGGATCCGGCGAGTGACGCCGGGGTCGCCGAGTCGGCGTCGTTGTTGAGGGCCGCGTCTTCTGCGACCGCTGAGTTTCGCCCGTTCTTGTGGGCGAGTTGTACTCGGGCGGCGATGGATCGTGCGGATCTGGCTCTCGGAGAGCCGATCGCGTGGTGGCGACTTCGCGGATGCGGCCGAGTCCTCCGAGACGATTATGTCGGTGAGCCGGCGAAGCTGATCGTGCCGACCGGCAGGATCACGCTGTGCGTGACGGGTCGCGCCGCCGGGATGTAGCTGCTTGGCAAGATTTGGAGCATCTCGCCGATCGCTATCATGCGGCCGGTGGCGACCGTCTCGTTGATGGGAAGATTGGATCTCGCCGCAGAACACCGGCCAGACCGGCCAGGCCCCACGGTGGGCGCCACTGTCGTGGGAATGGTCACGGCAGATGCTGCAATCAGCAGCGAGTAGTAGAACAAGGGGCAAGGGTGGCCAGCCATCTGCGGTGCGAGATGAGGGCAAAGACACAGGGTTTTACCCAGGTTCGGCTCCCCGGAGGGTAAGGACCTACTCCTGCTAGATTGTATTATGGAGGTGGTACAATGGGCGAGCTCGGCGGCTAGGCGGCGAGTCACTTGGGTGTATGATGGAACGTATCTCTACACGCCCTGCAGGGAGGTTTATATAAGCTCACCTCCCCTAGGGTTTACATATCTCAACCGAATCAGTTAAGGCTTCGGTACCCATTTAACCTAATCCGACTGGGCCTATCTACTCGCCTGAGCCTTCAGCTTCCAGTCGCTTGGATTCTCGCCGGGTTTCGATCCAGTCGCCGTCTTGCAGGCCCACTCGCCAGTTCTTGGGCCAGTCGGAAACGTCCTGCTGGGTATACCCCGGTAGGCACATCCCCATCAGTGCATATGCTCCTTCTAGCTTATTTTTGTTAAAAAAATCTCAAAAAAATTCGGAAAAATAATTTGGCGTGTACATCTTGATATTTTATGTGCTTACACAGTCGTTTCATGGAAAACAGGTATGTTTTGTGTCATGTATGAAAATGACAGAGAAATGTCTCGTTACCCCCATTTTTGAAGCGTCAAATATTTTCTTTTTTCCATACGACACAAAACATATCGGTTTTTGTGAAACAACTTTGTGAGCACATGTAATTTTTTGTTGAATTTTTTAACACTTAACTTGCGGTTTAAAATTCGCTCAGAAAGTCAGACTGTGCCGCTAGGATTCAGTGTATTGGAAAATAAGAAATAACTTCAGCTCAAAACCTAGCACCATTTCACACCCTGCTCAATAGGCACCCCCTGCTCAATAGGCAGCTATAGATGTCAACATCACAATGAGAGCCTTATAGGGAATTCGGAATAGCATTATTAGTACGCATGATTCACAGGCACGCACTAGCAGACTTGATTTAGGCGTTTAGTGACAATCGCTCCGTTGTCTGTGGCCCAAAAGAAAACATCAATTTATGTTGTGGATGCACATGACGAAAGAAGATAAGAACGCTACATTGCCCAAGGTCGCGACATCGCGTGGTCAGTTTTATAGTACTAGGATGTAGGAAGCGTGATTAGCGCTGCTCAATTGACAGCTTACTCCGTATATTTTTTTGACAAAAAACATATATTAATATCGCATTGGCAGCTAAATTGTCAGCTATATAGACGTCAACATCACAATGAGATCATTATCAAAAAACAGGAAATCACTATTAATATTAGTACGCCTGATTCACGGGCAGGTAGCAGCAGACTTGTTTTACACGTTGTTGTGGTTGCCAGTACGTGATCACCATGGCAGGGATGCACACCACGAAAGAAGATAAGAACGCTACACGGTCCCGGGTACGTGCATCGCGTCATCGCGTGGGCAGTTTTCTAGTACTTGATATTAATCATTAGGAAAACGGTCACTACTCCGACGGCCTTTACCCGACAGCATAGGACACTTAACAGTCGGTGTAGTGTAAGTACAAAACAGTCGCCCACGTAGTCTGTGCCGACGGCTGGAAGCTACCGTTGGCGTAACTACACGTTAGGTCTAGTGCAGATGGGACCCACTTGTTCCAGTGATGGCCGTTAGGGGCGGAGCAGACTATGTGGACAGCTCGGCTGCCGGCCTAGTTGTCCACGTGGTCTTACTTGGGCGCTCGTCTGGGTGTACAAAGCAGCTACTACACCGACGACAGAGCCGTCAGCCTAATCACTAGTAGAAAACAGGCCATCCGTCCACGCCCCCTCAGAGCACTAGTCCCGGTTGCGCCACCAACCGGGACTAATCGCCGCAGCGTCCGGTTGGGCGGGCAGGGGTCGCATGGGTCCTTGGTAAAGGGCATGCGTCCGGTTGGAGCCACCAACCGGGACTAAAGACCGACCACCACGTGGCGTGTACGCACCTTTAGTCGGTTCTTGGCTCAACCGACTAAACCCCTCCTCTATAAATGCAACGCCCCACTGCCTCCTCTGTTTTTGAATGGTGTAAGGTGTGAGGTGTGTGCTAGTTTTTCTCATGCATGCATTGAAGGTGTTTGTTGAAATGTTTGAGTGAAAAATCCGGTTGAATTTCTCATAGAACAAAAATATAGAAGGTGTCAGACGCACTTGAGCTTTCTCCTCTTTATTTCCCTCGATCGAGGTTAGCAATCCTATCTTTTCTAGGTCATTGATACAATTCATGTGTCGGTGTGAACTGGTTATTTCACTATTTACGATGTCCTGTTTTTGATAAACTTACTTATATGATGCAGATGAGCGGGAATGGATGTACGGTGACGGCGGGTAGCCGGTATATCAAAGGCGTGGATAAATTTATCGATGTGGCTACGCCAAACAAAGAGAATGGATTTATCGTTGTCCATGTGTTCAATGTCGGAACAACAAGGAGTACTCTTCCTCGAAAATCATTCGCGCCACCGATTATGAAAGGTTTCATGCCCAACTATAATTCTGGACCAAGCACGGGAAAGAGGGGTTATGATGGAAGATGGTGAAGAAGAAGATGATGATAACAACTATCATCATATGTTTCTGAATACGGTGATCTTGCAATGGAAGACAATGGAGAGGAAAAAGGTGAAGAACGGACATCGGATGAGTTGGTGATGAACTTGGTAGGGTCATTTCGATGCAAAGCGAGGCGTAAATGAAAATGAGAAGTTGAAGTTAGAGGGCATGTTAGAAGATCACAAGAAATTGTTGTACCCAAATTGTGAAGATGGCAGCACAAAGCTCGATGCGACCTGGAATTGTTGCGATGGAAGGCGAGTGTGGTCTAAGACTCCTCATTTGAAAAGATCTTGAAAATAATGAAGCCGAAGTTTCCAAAACATAACGAACTTCCGATAGTACCTACGAAGCAAAGAAGACTCTCTGTCCTCTGGGATTAGATGTGCAAAGATACATGCATGCATTAATGTGCATCCTCTACATGGTAAGGAGTATGAGAATTTAGATAAATGCACGGTATGCAGCGTTGCGGTATAAGATCGACGAGATGACCACGGTGATGTTGAGGAGAGCCCCTCAGGAAGAGGGTTCTGCTAAGGTTATGTGGTATGCTCCTATAATACCAAGGTTGAAACGCATGTTCGAGAAACAAAGAGCATGCCGGGTTGTTGCGATGGCACAAAGAAGACCGTAAGAAAGGCGGGGAGTTGAGACACCTGGCGATGGGTCACAGTGGAGAAAAATCGAGAGAGACTTCCCGGACTTTGCGGTGGCGCAAGGAACTTATGGTTTGGTCTAAACGGATGGCATGAATCCTTTTGGGGAAGCGAGCTGCGATCACAAGACTGGCCCGTGACTCTATGTATCTACAACCTGCCTCCTTGGTTGTGCATGAAGCGTAAGTTCATTATGATGCGGTGCTCATCCAAGGCCCGCAAACGGCAACGCGACATTGATGTGTACCTTAGGCCATTAGTTGAAGAACTCTTACGGTTGTGGGGCAAACCAGGTGTACGTGCATGGGATGAGAACAAACAGAGCCATTTAATCTCTGAGGTTGTTATTCGTAACCATCAATGATTGGCCTGCTCTTAGTAACCTTTCAGGACAGACAAACAAAGGATATAAGGCATGCACCCACTGTTTAGATAAGACCGAAGGTACATATTTGCATAAATGCAAGAAGGTTGTGAACCTAGTGAATCGACGATTTCTTCCGACCAATCATCCCGTAAGAAAGAAAGGCAAGCATTTCAAAGGTGAGGCGGATCACGGAAGAAGCTGAACTCCTGGTGATGATGTATTTGGTATGGTCAAGGACATAGAAGTAATCTTTGGAAAGGGTCGGCGGTCAATCAGTTCGAACGACGTCGCTACGGACACGCACCCATGTGGAAGAAGAAATCTATATTTTGGGAGCTGCCATATTGGAAAGTCCTGCGTGTCCGCTCTTCAATCGACGTGATGCACGTGACGAAGAATCTCTGCGTGAACCTGCTAGGATTCCTAGGCGTGTATGGGAAGACAAAAGATACACACGAAGCACGGAGGACCAACAAATTATGAAAGACCCAAAGAACATGCATACAGATAACAAGGCGGATAAAGGCGTCACTTAAGTCGTGCCGGCTATGCTCTTACCAAAGCGAGAAGGAAATCTTTTTGAAGTCCTTTACGGTATCAAGGTGCCGTCGGGCTTCTCATCTAATATAAAGGGATAATAAATATGGCAGAGAAAAGTTCCAAAACCTGAAGTCTCATGATCACGTGATTATGACGATTGCTTCCGATTGCATTGAGGGGCTTCTACCGAGAAAATGTTCGAGTACCCATTGTGAAGTGTGCATTCCTCAATGCAATATCTCGAGAAGGTAATCAATCCAGATATTACGCCAAGGTTCTGAAGGATGTGGTACAATGTCTTGTTAGTTTTGAATTGGTGTTCCCACCATCCTTCTTCAATATTATGACGCATCTCTGGTTCATCTAGTGGAAGAGATTGCCATTCTCGGTCCGGTATTTACGCACAATATGTTCCCTTTGAGAGGTTCATGGGAGTCTTAAAGAAATATGTTCATAACCGTGCTAGACCAAGGAAGCATCTCCAAGGGATATGGAGCAGAGGAGGTCATTGAGTTTGTGTTGACTTTATTCGACCTTAAGCCGATTGGTGTTTACTCGCGGCATGAGGGAAGACTAAGTGGAAAAACGCCTGGGAAAAGAAAGCAGCGATATGTAGGACGATTCTTTCACTAAAGCACACTACAGTTCTACATAATTCCACCTTGGACTCCGTATATGGAGGAACACAAGAATATTATACGCTCAAAAACCCGGGAAGCCTGAATCATGGATTACAGATGAACACATGAAGTCATCGGTGGTTGGATGCGGACACATCTCTTGAATGACACCACTGTTGGAGATCGGCTATACTTGTTGGCGCGTCACCATCTTCTCTGTATTGAATTTCCAAGGGTACGAAATAAATGGGAATACATTCTACGATCGCCCAAGATAAAAAGAGCACCAACCAAAATAGTGGTGTCCGCTTTGATGCAATAGGCGAGAATGGACAAAAGGACACATATTATGGTTACATAGAGGAGATATGGGAACTAGACTATGGAGTCTCTTTTAAGGTCCCTTTGTTTCACGCAAATGGGTCAACTTGAATGGGGAAGGGTAAAGATAGACCGGTTATGCGGAATGACAACGATGGATCTCAACAATCTTGGTTATAGAGATGAACCATTCGTCCTAGCCAATGATGTGTCTCAGTTTTCTATGTGAAGGACATGTCCTCCGCATCAAAAAAGAAAAAATATGCAAACGAATACATCATATGATGATCCAAAGCGTCACATAGTTCTTTCGTGGAAAAGAAACATCGTGGAATCGAGGGCAAGATGGACATGTCGAAGATTATAATAAGTTTGATGAAATTCCGCCCTTCACAAAGGAAAACCGACCCAAGCATTCCGTTAAGTAAAGAAGATGCTCCATGGTTACGTCTGAAGCGGTCATAAGGAATGACATATGCCAAGAAGTTCATGCTCATATTATGTAACTCTAGTTCATGTCTTTCGCGGTTTGTGGCTTGACGAAGGATATCTTTCGGTTTGTGGCCTTTAGTCCCGGTTTTGTAGTCTCGCTTTTAATATTAATAAATGTCTTGAGTGTTAGTCCCATTTTGTGGCTGGACCGAGTGCCTCTATGACCAGTTTCTCGGAGATCTTGAGGATCGGCTCCGTCGGCATCTCTCGAACTGGCCGCAGTGGTGTCCCGCTCGAAAACCATCTTGCAGCTTGTAACTTCACTAACTAGATCAATACGCGGAGCTAACTAATTTCACATATTAGGGAGTGCCTCTATGACGTTTCTCGGAGATGCCGGAGGACTGGCTCAATCGGCATCTCCTCAAACTGGCCGCAGTGGTGTCCTGCTCTCGAAAACCATCTTGCAGCTTGTAACTTCACTAACTAGATCAATACGCCTGAGCTAACTAATTTCACATATTAGGAGTGCCTCTATGACCGATTTCTCGGAGATGCCGAGGACCGGGCTCCAAGGCATCTCCAAACTGGCCGCATGGTGTCCTGCCTCGAAAACCATCTTGCAGCTTGTAACTTCACTAACTAGATCAATACGCCTCGAGCTAACTAATTTCACATATTAGAGTGCCTCTATGACCGTTTCTCGGAGATGCCGAGGACTGGCTCGTCGGCATCTCCACGAATCGCCGTAGTGGTGTCCTCGCTCTAAAACCATCTTGGAGATGCCTCAAACTGGCTGGAGGACTGGACTCACAAGGATGCATATTTATAGTACAAGCAACTCGGCATAATGTCGACACTCACGACATAATGTCGACACTCACCCTATTATTAGTCTCGACTCATCTTTAGTCCCGGTTGGTGTCTCCAACCGACTAAGGTTCATCTTAGTCGGTTGGTGACACCATCCGGGACAAGGTACAAGCCGCACGACATAATGTCGACACTCACCCCTATTATTAGTGTTGTCTGGCCCACTCTGCCGCAATCCCTTTAGTCCCGGTTTGTGACTACATCCGGGACTAAATGTGTGCCGAACAATGATCATGTTTGTGTGGACATTGGTATGTAGAACAATGTTGCAGGAGGAAGTTTTCCTTTTTGTCGCACGGAAAATCCCTTTTCCATTTTCCGAGCGCAAAAAACGGGTCGTTTTGTGAAGTAACCACCAAAATGCCGTTTCAGAATGCTACCGTCCTATTTTCCTAAAATACTAGACCACCTTACATGGACTATATCCCAACCGGTACAAATCGGGACTAAATATGAACCCTCTCTTTATATAGGCATTTCCCTCTATTTATTAGGTAACACTTAAGACATTTATTAATATTGAAACCGGACAAATCGGGACTAGCTAACACTGTGCCTAAAGCCGCCCCTTTAGTCATAATCATGCCTAGTCCTATAGTACGCAGCTTGAGGTCTTCATCGCCGTCATCATCATCGCATCGCCACCGCACTCGGGATCCTCGGCCATCCATGGCATATACCAGGCCATTCCAGCCTTGGATTCACGGCGGTGGGAGAGGTCTCGAAGACGATGCCGCTACCGCCGACATGTGGGCGGGTGGACTGGGCACCGTGGCGAGGATGGTCTCCCGCGATGTAGCGCATCACTGATGATAGTACGGTTCTCCCACCACGCACGACGGCCGACTTCGTTGTTGTTCACCGGTGGCGGGCCATCACCCTCGACTGGCGAGCTCCTTTCCGCCTATTAGAGAAGAAGGCATTCCAGTGTCATAGTTGTCGGGATCCCAGGGATCCATCCGCTGCCGGCGTGAGCTCGTGGTAGAAGTGGTTTGTGATGGCCGCTGGCGTGCGGAACCTTGAGGGACAGGAGGGACAGAACCCTCCGCCAAGATCCAAATCCGGGCGGCCGGTACCCATGGACAAGGGTAGTTGAGGCGCACCGCTCGGTCTCCTCGAGGGTCGAATGGCCCAAGAGGCGTGTCCATTGTTCTAAGAGAGGAAGGTGTGGATGTGTGGATAGCCATGACACGATCACCCTAAATATAGAGGAAAGGGCGGAAAACTTGGCATGAAGCTTTGGGAAATGGCGGAATATCTTTAGTCCGTTAGTGACTACATCCGGACTAAAAGCTCTAGTAGAAAGGAAAGGCGGAAAACTTGGCGGGAAGAGGTGGGAAATGGCGGAAAATATTTTTAGTCCCGGTTTGTGACTACATCCGGACTAAATGTGTGCGAACAATGATCATGTTTCAAAAACCTTCACAAAATGACCTATCATGTTCGAGGTTTCATGGCTTTCGGTCCAAATGACCGATGTTATGTTGAATCACGGCATAGTTTGTGATGTTGTTCCCATATTATGCATGTGTGTGGACATTGGTATGGAGAACAATGTTGCAGGAGGAAGTTTTCCTTTTGTCGCACGGAAAACCCTTTTCCATTTTCCGAGCGCAAAAACGGTCGCTTTTGTGAAGTAACCACCAAAATGCCGCTTCGTAATGCTACCGTCCTATTTTCCTAAAATACTAGACCACCTTACATGGACTATATCCCAACCGGTACATCTCAAACCTTTTCGTCCATCCCGTAAAAGGACAAATGTCTCTTAGAATCGGTAGGAAGTGGGTCCGGTTTGTACTACAGTACATGATCTATCGCCCGTGATTTTTGAAAAATCGTTTTAGACTCGCAATATGTGATTTCTTCAGAGATCCAATGCAAGTTCTAACGATGCCCGCCCCTATCTTCATGCACACCGGTTCGACCATAGTTAGAAATTCAAATAATTCAAAACGGGCATAATAAATTCAAAAAAATCCGAACAATGAAAATCCTTGGCGTGGTGTCATATTATGTTACATAGTTGAAAGGAAAAATACCAGACTTGGTATATTGATCATGTTTGAAAAACCTTCACAAAATGACCTATCATGTTCGAGGTTTCATGACTTTCGGTCCAAATGACCGATGTTATGTCTTGAATCACGGCATAGTTTGTGATGTTGTGCCCATATTATGCATGTGTGTGGACATTGGTATGGAGAACAATGTTGCAGGAGGAAGTTTTCCTTTTGTCGCACGAAAAGCCCTTTTCCATTTTCCGAGCAAAAACGGGTCGCTTTGTGAAGTAACCACCAAAATGCCGTTTTAATGCTACCCTATTTTCCTAAAATACTAGACCACCTTACATGGACTATATCCCAACGGTACATCTCAAACCTTTTCGTCCATCCACGTAAAAGGACAAATGTCCGTAGAATCGAGGGAAGTGGGTCCGTTTGTACTGTGTACATGATCTACCGCCTGATTTTTGAAAAATCATTTTTAGACTCGCAATATGTGGTTTCTTTAGAGATCCAATGCAAGTTCTAACAATGCCCGCCCCTATCTTCATGCACACCGGTTCGACCATAGTTAGAAATTCAAATAATTCAAAACGGGCATAATAAATTCAAAAAATCCGAACAATGAAAATCCTTCGTGGTGTCATATTATGTTACATAGTTGAAAGGAAAAATACCAGACTTGGTATATTGATCATGTTTCAAAAACCTTCACAAAATGACCTATCATGTTCGAGGTTTCATGGCTTTCATCCATATGACCGATGTTATGTCTGAATCACGGCATAGTTTGTGATGTTGTGCCCATATTATGCATGTGTGTGGACATTGGTATGGAGAACAATGTTGCAGAGGAAGTTTTCCTTTTGTCGCACGGAAAAGCCCTTTTCCATTTCCGAGCGCAAAAAGCGGGTCGCTTTGTGAAGTAACCACCAAAATGCCGTTTCAGAATGCTACCGTCCTATTTTCCTAAAATACTAGACCACCTTACATGGACTATATCCCAACGGTACATCTCAAACCTTTTCGTCCATCCACGGTAAAAGGACAAATGTCGCCGAATCCAGGAAGTGGGTCCGGTTTGTACTGGTACATGATCTACCGCCCGTGATTTTTGAAAAATCATTTTAGACTCAATATGTGGTTTCTTTAGAGATCCAATGCAAGTTCTAACAATGCCCGCCCCTATCTTCATGCACACCGTTCGACCATAGTTAGAAATTCAAATAATTCAAAACGGGCATAATAAATTCAAAAAAATCCGAACAATGAAAATCCTTCGCGTGGTGTCATATTATGTTACACAGTTGAAAGGAAAAATACCAGACTTGGTATATTGATCATGTTTCGAAAAAACCTTCACAAAATGACCTATCATGTTCGAGGTTTCATGGCTTTCGGTCCATATGACCGATGTTATGTCTTGAATCACGGCATAGTTTGTGATGTTGTGCCCATATTATGCATGTGTGTGGACATTGGTATGGAGAACAATGTTGCAGGAGGAAGTTTTCTTTTTGTCGCACGGAAAAGCCCTTTTCCATTTCCCGAGCAAAAACGGGTCGCTTTTGTGAAGTAACCACCAAAATGCCGCTTGAATGCTACCGCTCCTATTTTCCTAAAATACTAGACCATCGTACCTGGACTATATCTC
Organism: Avena longiglumis; assembly: GCA_030063025.1. Taxonomy (NCBI): domain Eukaryota; kingdom Viridiplantae; phylum Streptophyta; class Magnoliopsida; order Poales; family Poaceae; genus Avena; species Avena longiglumis. Next base: position 123,255,449 of record CP125979.1, read on the forward strand.
AACCGGTACAGCTCAAACCTTTTCGTCCATCCCTGGTAAAAAGGACAAATGTTTTTGCATTATTTATTTAAATCCAAACACTTTTTATGTTTAAAATTTTTCTAAATTCCAAATTAATATTCAAAAATATAAGTTAATTCATTTTAAAAGGTTATATTAATTATTTTTAAAATAGAATATGTTTTTGAATTATTTATTCAAATCCATACACTTCTTATGTTTAAAGTTTTTCTAAATTCCAAATTGATATCAAAAAATATAAGTTAATTCATTTTAATTGTAAATGGTTCATATTTTAAATGGTTACATTAATTGTTTTTAAATGAAAATGGTTTTGAATTGTTTATTCAAATCCAAACACTTTTTATGTTTAAAGTTTTTCTAAATTCCAAATTAATATTCAAAATATAAGTTAATTAATTTTAAATGGTTACATTAATTATTTTTAAAAATAGAAATTGGTTTTGGATTATTTATTCAAATCTATACACTTCTTATGTTTAAAGTTTTTCTAAATTCCAAATTAATATTTAAAAATATAAGTTATTTCATTATTAATTTTAAATGGTTCGTTGTTTAAATGGTTACATTAATTATTTTTCAAACAGAAAATGGTTTCAATTAGTTATTCAAATCCAAACACTTTTTATGTTTAAAGTTTTCTAAATTCCAAAGTAATTATCATTTAAAAACATTACAAATTTAAACCCCAAAATAAAAAATAAGGGGAATGAGAGAAAATAATCGAAATAATTTGAAAGGGGAATACGTCCGGTTGGAGCCACCAACCGACGAAGAGCTTCGCGCCTTCAATCGCTGAAAATTTGGACTATAGGTCCCACAGGTGGCTCCAACCGGACGTATCTTTTAGTCCCGTTGGTGGCTCCAACCGGACGTATGCCCTTAGTTATAAGGCGTGTGCCTCCTCTTCTTCTTCCTTCCCCACTATGCCTCCGCCGCTTATCGCCGACGACGCCGCCAGCCGCCCGTCGCGTCTTCTCGACGACCGCCGCCCGCTTCGCCTCTGCCGACGATCAAGCGCCTTTGCTGTGTACGGCGCCTCCTCGCCTCTTCGCTCCTCCTCTCGCTGGCGCGCCGCCACGCTGCTGCCGCTGGCGCCGCTGCCGCGCTCCATATTCTTCTTGGCTGCTGGCCGCTGGCTGGCGCCGCGCTGCCACAAGGCTGCTGGCGCCAGCCCTTCTTGGCGCTGCCGCCCGCTGCCGCTGGGCGCTTCTTGGTCTTTGGCGCTGCCATGCGCTTCTGGCTGCTGGCGCCGCCGTGCTGGTCTTCTGGTACGGCCACCGACGTGTGCGGTACGGGTCACCGACGTGGCCCACGGTGGTACGGGCCCGCTGACGTGGCCCACGGTGGCTTGCTGACGTGGCCCACAGTAATTCAATTTTAAATGATTTAATAATTCCAGAAATTGATATAAACTTGTAAATTCAATATCTTTTTATTTATAAGTCAGAAAATTACAAATAATATATCAAATTGTTCAGAAAAATGAAACCTATCTATTTAACCTATAATCATGCATTGTTCAACAATTTAAATGACAAGTATAATTATAAGAACAAATGCACCCCTCTCATATGTTCCGGAGTTTCCCCGAGTTAGGGTTTTCACCGTCGGAACCCGATTAAATCGTCGAGCATGTCTTAGGGTTACATTCAATGCAAATTAACTTGTCATATCATCATACTTGCTTGAGCATTGCATCGATGCCATGTGTTGATTGTTTCCCTTTTCATTTGTTCGATTATTAGGTTTATTATTAGTTAGGTATTATTAGGTTTATTAATTAGTTTGGTATTATTGGTCTTCGCCCCACTGGTCACCAATGTGGGTAGCCCTGCACCGATTCACATTGCCGATCTTTGTGGTTTGATAAGGAATCATTAATACCCCTTAGGTGCATGTGGGTTCCCTCTCATATGCATCGGAGGTTTCTCGAACTAGGTTACACCTCGGAACTCCGGAATATTGATAACCGCTTGATTTTAGCTAGAGTTACCTCTACTACACGGTTTCCTTTTTGTAGCTAGGTTTAGGTTTCTCTTCATTTTTATTATTGTGTATGTATATATCGGGTTTCTCCTTAACTTTCTCCTTTAGCCGCTTTGACTTATTCGCTTTTCCACCTATATGCGAAAATATGGATCCACACGCCGAGACGAAGAAAAGGAAGAGTTGATCCAAGGTGTGATCCGTGGGGAAGATAATTTAGACGTATCAACGTTTACGAACAACTCGGTGAGGGTGATCCTCTTTACCGGAGTAGACAACTTGTTTGAGGTTGAAGGTGTTGCCTTCATGAGGAGAAGGCGATGCCTTGTGTAACCGAAAGGTACACGCCTCCATGAGGTGCATGTAATATAAATCAATTCATTAATTAATCATCTGCTATCTATATAGAAATAGTAACGACGATCTTTCTTCTTTTAGCCCTCCGGATCGAAGGAATCTACCGAAATGAGCGGGCGAGGCCCAACCAAAAGTTGGAAGACCATGAGAGGTTCAGGATCGAAGATGTCGCCGGGCAGACAGACCGACCGCTCGAAGTTGTCGCAACCAAATTTGTGGCACAATGCGAGTAATCGTTAGGGACTTAATCCCGATCACCATTAGAAATTGGAATAGGCCTGCTAATGCGGATGAAGAGGGAACATGTTTATTTGTCCCTAACCACGCCAAAGATTTACTGTGGAAGAGGCTCATGGTTAATTTCAAACTACCGAAGATAGAGCTGGATCCAAATGCGGATACTGATTGAGGACGCCTTACAACATGGGAGAGCCATGGAGGCTAAGGTCAGGGAGTGGGCTTTGAAGAAGATGGCCCAGTGTTTCACCAACTGGAAGAAAAGATTGCACCTTGACTATGTCGTGAAAGAGAAGACTCCGGATTTCAAGAAGACTCAGTTTCAGAAGATAAAACCATTCTGGACTGAGTTTGTGGAATACAAGACATCGCAAAAAGCTAAGGAAATGTCTGCAAAGAATAAGCTGAATGCTGCTAACAAGAAGTATCACCATACTATGGGGCAAGGTGGCTCTGGTGGCATTCCTAAGTGGGAGAAACTTGAGCAGAACTGCGTGATAAAAATATCACCCCGCAGATGCATTTATTGGGTAACGTGCAAGGAATTGGTTTTACGCATGGGGCACGTTGGACTCTAAGGGAGGTGTATATATACCATACGACATAAAGAAGACCCTTGCCAATCGAGAGGATGAGAAAAGCGAAGGCTGTTAAAGATGGGGACTTCATTCCCGATAGAGAATGATGAGCTCACACTCGCCCTTGGAAATAAGGAACATGATGGACGAACACGAGGCACAATAGGCTCCCAATCATGGAGGACTGGGTTTCAAGAGAGGAAGAAATATCTGATAGAAGCCGTCGAGGAGTAAGGACAGGCGGTTGAAGCGAGAAGTCGAAAGAGCGAATCGTTTAATTGAAGAACGATTAAAGCAACAACAAGATGACAACGTCAGGAATTTTATGATATCAAGTACTTAATAACTTCTTTTATTCGCTTTTCACGGGCGCTTGAAACGGTTCACCAAGAAGGCTAGGGTGTTTGGAAAGAGGAGCTTACATTTCAACCACTAGATGTAAGCACCACTAGCTATATCCGCATCTCTTTGATTCTAGTTTTGATACGCTTATTATCATGCTTGATTATTATTTTGATTGAACTATGTTCTTGTGAAGTGCGACACGGGGACCGTAACAATCTGTGGATACTATGTTTGCGAGTTCATCCGCAGATGCGATGAGAAGGGCAGAAATTTAGAGCAACTCCACGTATGTAAACAATTTCTATAGTTTTATTTTCAAACAAATTGTGTTTAGTTTCATTCATATAGACTCGACTTTTTTAAATCAGATCGAACGTCTACGGACGGTCTTACGCCAAAGGATCGACGAGCAATTCAGGAGGAATTGGCGGGATTCTTGGATGCGTAAGTCCTAGACCCGAAAGGGGAGTACTATTCTTTGTATATAGACAATAGGGATTGTAAAATAGCAACTCGGTCCGTGTATAGACAAGGGAATACTTTTGTATGTAGTGCATGAACTCGATCCGTATTGAATGTAATATTGTCATGATGATCTTGTGTAATATAAGGTTCCTTCATTGATAAGTGCAAAACACTAAATAAACAATAAAACAACCTAAATGAATTCTTCGCGCGGCACAAAAGTGGCGAAAATGCCGCAACCAAATGTGCAAAATGAATTCTTCGCCGCGCAGAAATGAGCTAAATCTCGCATGGCGGGTTATTAGTCGTCGTGTTACGAACCGACTATCTCCACCCTCGCGCTTTGTCTGCCACGCGTGCACCCATTTGTCCCGGTTGGTGGGGCAACCAGGACTAATGGTTAGAGCTTTAGTCCCGATTGCCCCGTCCCGGTTGGGCAACCGGGACTAATGGCTCTTACCAACCGGGACGCATGGGCCATTCTGCACTAGTGAATTGTCCACGTGGCCCGACCTAGGTGTTCACCTGGGCGTACACAGCGGCTGCTACGCCGGCTGCTATGCCGTCGGCCCAGTATGGCATCTACGCCAACGGTCTGGCCGTCGGCATAGCCTTGCCATTGGACCAAAGGGTCGCTACTACGCCGACGGCAATGCCGTCGGCATAGCAGCCGCCAGGATTTTTTTCCGATTGTATCCAACTTTCCCTGCACACAAAAATCACAATATATATATGTTCATCCCAGCATGCATACATAGGACATATATAGTGCATACACAATACATATATATCATCCAAAATTGCTCGACATCAAGTGGAGGGCTAGGCGCGGACGAGGAGAACCACCAGGACAAGCAAAGGAGAACCACAATGAGAATGGTGACTGATATGCAGCGGTGTGATCTCGCGCGATGCACCAGTCGTGGCTTGTGCACGACCAAATGGTTGGTTCCCGAAACATCCTGATCCCTACATGTCTAAGCAAGATTTGGCAACCTGAGAGACACCTGGTCAGGCAAAAGGTGATAATTAGTAATTACTAGGATGTTTTCTTAATTCTCAACTTTAGGATAGGTGATGAATTTCCTAGATGGTTCTGGTTATCTCTTTTTTTTTTGGTATGATATGCATAGCAAAAGATCTAGACATAGCAAGCGAAGAAGAATATTGTTTAGGATTATGTCTAGATCTTTTGCTATGCATATCATACCAAAACAAAAGAAAGAGATAACCAAAACCATCTAGGAAATTCATCACCTATCCTAAAGTTGAGAATTAAGAAAACATCCTAGTAAGTACTAAATCGCCATCGAGCTGAGCACATGTGGCATCCCGCAAAACCACTACTAGAAAATCGCGTTGAATTTGTGCATTGCATCGTCATCGTCATGCATTGTTTGCCAAAACTATTTTCGAAAACCCCGTTTTGTTTTCCAAACGCCCCATCTCTATTCAAATGTCAAACACCGGGTCTCCGGAATAATTTTGTTTTGTTGCTATCGGGTTGCAAACGGCCCAATTAAACTAAATAAAAGTTTTGTTTAATTTGTTAGGCAATGAACGGGCCGACGAGCCGAACGACGCCTGCATTTAAATCGGTCCAACCTGCAGCCCCATCTAATCCTAAACCCACCCAAACTCCTACCCAACCTACCCTCCACCTCACTCCCACCAATCCCCTTAAGCCACCTCATCTCTCCCCTCTTCCCTACCCACTCACAACCTGCCAAGTGGCCTAGCCTCACCCACTCACCGCCTGGCCCACGCGTGCAGCCACCTCCCTCACAACACACACACGCTGACGACGACGCCTGCCTCGGCCCCACCCCAACCCCATCTCGCGGCCACCCAGCCCCACTCCCAAAGACACCGCACTCTCCTTCCACTGGCCCGCCTGCCCGGGTCCCGCCGTCACCGCCACCCTCCCCACCAATCACACACGCCACAGCCCAGCCCCACTCCCCGCCCTGCCCACGCTGGTGCACGCTGCAGCACGCCAAGACGCAGACGCCCACCACGCGGCCGCCACACGCCCCTCCCCTCCTCCCGCTGACCCTCTGGCCCCCCACCGCGTGGCCCTCTCCCCGCCTTGGCCCCACCTGGCCCGCGTCGGCACCCTCCCTCTCACCCTGTTCATCTTCCCCGCCGCCTCCGCCTCGCCTCCTCCTTCCACCGCCGCTGCTCGCCGCCAGGCCCTTCCCGCCGCCCGCCGCCCGCCACGCCGCCCGCCCGCTCCACTCGTCCCTTCCCGGCCGCCGTCACCTCCTCCCTCGCGATCTGCGACCGCCTCGCTGCCGTCGCCTCTCCGCCGGCCTCAACCGCGGCAGAGCCCGCCCACGCCGCCAAGCCTCGCGCCCCGCCACCGCCTCCAAGGCGGCACGCCGGCCACCGCCACCAACCGCCTGGCTCCGCCGCCCGCCCGCCCTCGCTGCTGCCCCGCCGGCCCCACGCCGCCAAGCCTCCCAGCTTCCGCCACACTGCCTCACCGCCCGTCCGCCCGCGGCCCTCCGCGTGCACCCTCGGGCCGCTCAAGGCCGCCGCTGGCGTCGCCGCAGCCCTCCGCGCAGCCTCCTCCGCGTCTCCGAGCCACCTCCGCCCTCTGCTGGCGCCCGGTGGCTCGGCTGGCCCCAGGCCCTACCTCGACCAAGCGCCGCTGCGTTTTCCGGGCGAGCCGTCGCTGCCCTGCAGGGTCGCCCCGCCCTCTGTGCTCTGCCGCCCTGTGTCTCTGCTGCAGTTGCAGATCAGCGTCGACCCCAGAACCCCGAGGCCGCGACCCGGAACATGGAGGACACCGTCAGGAAACCCAAGACCCCGTCCACGGACTCGAAGGCCCCGGTACCGGCACGCTCAGGTTGTCAAGATCTTCCTCACGGACTCCGATGGCCATGGCCGGCCGAACCTCGCAGACGCCAAGCTCTCCTTCATGGAACGCTAGAACACAGGACGAACCCCGAAGGCCGAACATCGGAGTGGCTAGTACTTCCCGAACGCCACGACCATCGCCACGACCCGAAGACCGATCCCGGAGCCCGATCCGAAGACCCCGGTGTGACGAGCATCCTCTCCCCGGACACCGAGACGCGGGATCCTCGAGTTCTCCCTCACGGACTCCAAGATCTGCCTCGGACGCCAAGACCGACAGCATGAACCGACCATCGCGAATGCGCCAAGACCTACCCCCGGAGTCCAAGAACGCTTCCGCCGTACCCCGAACCCCAGATCCGTCGAACCCTGAGACCGGACCCCGAACCCCGGAACCCCCCAAGATCGTCGAGCCCCCTCTAATGTGTGACCCTTTCCTCGAACCCTATTTCTTAACATAACACAACTTGTCGCATATTTAATTGTCATCTCGCATGCATTCATGTGGTTTGGGGGCCTTATGCCGATTCAACTAATAATTAAATATGGGGCCCATATGCGGGCAAATCTAACCTTATATTGACCTCATTTAAACTTGTGTAGCGAACCCGGTACTATCTTTTGCCATGCTAACACAACATTTAAATTGCGGGGTAGCTAAATAACTGAAACCATCTAACTAATTGTCGGGACCCCGGTTCCACTTAACATGACCTAATCGCATCGCACCTTTGCCATGTCATCCATCATGCATGCATCATGCCGATCTTCTGCCGTGTATTAAATATTGCATCCGGTGTTTCTTCTAGTGTTTTTGCTTCTTCCGGATAAGGCCGTTGAGTTGATGTGAGCTTCGCCGATCTTCGTTGGGAACCTTTCGACAATGTTTTCAAAGAGCATCTCCCTTTCTACCTATCTTACTTTTATAGTATTTACTTCCCTCCTGTTGATCTATTGCTATCTGTGTTGCGATGCTCTAGATTCCGTACCCTTGATATACCGTGCAACCCTATATTGCCTTGGACACATCCTATTACCTGTTGTTTGGTAGATAGATGGACTTGCGCGTCGTAGCTGCTTGCCCAAGTGCTGATGTGTGTCGCCATATGCCACAGTTGCTGATGTATTGCCGCATGTTGATGATGGAGATGAACCTAGTTTTACTTATCATTCACTTTAATTTCTGTTTAACAACTAAAATTGAATAAGCAGAGGCATCGGTGGGTGATAGATAATATTTGGTTTCCGAACGCCCACTTGTGTCCCGTAAGACCCCGAGTACTTGATACCTGTTCCTTGATTTTTGCGCGCTATCCACATCCGGGAGGTATATGGGACCCCCCTGAGCCAGAGCTTGATTCATTCTTATTTCTTGGGGCCACAAACTAGTTTGAGGTTTTATTTACGATCCTGTACTTATGCCATGTTTTACTGCTTTATTTACGATTGTGCGAGGTACTGCACACTGTACTGTTTAGGATCGGACCACGATTTCATGTGTCGACAAGCCCGCTTGGGGTTCCCGATCGTTCACAGCCCCGCCAAACCTTGAGGCCGTCTCGAGCTTGCTTATCCGCTATGGTTCTACTTAAGGGTGGCCCCGAAATATTTCTCAATCCTGTGATTGTTCATCGTGAAAGCCTCGTTGGGTTTTGATTTGGTTTTTCCGAGGTTGATCGGCGTGTTGCTATTGGTGCACCCCGCCGGTAAAACTTTCAAAGCCGTGTCATGGATATGGACGACTTGGAGCACAAGATCTCGATCATAGACAAGCATAACTAAAGTTTATCGTTATAAATTTGACTTATAATGACTAGTAATCAGCTTCACTATAACGGAATGGCTAATAATACGCCCACAATTGCTTGTTTGGTTGTCGCCATGACAATTGTATCGACTAGTAAGTATTGCAACTACAACAAAATGGCTGAATAAAAGTACCAACAACTGCTGGGTTTTGGGTTTATCTCATGCTATCTGTACCTGATTAGTAATTGTTGCAACTATAACGGAATGGTGAATTAAAAGTGCCCACTGCTTATTTTATCAGGACGATTATCTAAACCTGACTAGTAAAGTGCCGCAACTATAACTGAATAAGTAAAACTGTCAACGGTGTGAGTTCCTCGGTTGACTTCCTCGTTTGGTCTCGAGGGGGAAACGCCAGGATGGGTTTGTTTGGTGATAGCTTCAGGTTGGTCCGGATAGGTCATGCTCACCACCTCTGATAACCGCCAGTTGTATCGAGTCTCTACAGGTTGTTTAGTGCATGCCGCCACGCCGCTCCACCATACCTATGTAGGCGAGGACCGCGAATTCTAGCCTCGCCGTAATCGCCTCAAGATCGACGCTCCTTCTTTGTTTTCTGCCCCTTTGTCGGCACCCTTTGTTAAGCAGGTGTTTTGAGATCGACGCCAAGAAGTGGTTACCTTCCGCTTGGCCTCGGGCAGGTTATGGACGCTATTGGTTATTCTTCGTGGCTCTTAGCCCCATTTGCATCTTGTCCGTAGCGGACGCTATATCGCTTTCAAGGTGATTTGGATCTTTGTATATTATATCTGTATTCTTGGCTCTTTGAGTCATTTGTTATATATATCATTACGTGGGTCCCATCGAGGACTGTTGTGTAATGTTATTACTTCGTGTTCACCCGCACGAAAGTGCCTGGTGGGCACCTTTGAATCGTTTCTATGCGGGTTTGGCGAATTTTGCCTAAACTTGCATAGGTCCGATTCTGAGGGTGTTACAGAGTGGTATCAGAGCACAGCAGTTGCGATACCCCACAAGTCCAGCCTGTAGGATAACCTAGCTAACGGCCGAAGTAGAGTGTCAAAACTAATTTCGAAAATCGGTTGGATAGTTCTGACTAGGTCTGATTTTACTCCTTACCCCTCTGCTATTCTCCTCTTACCTCGACGTGTTTTGAATCTGCTCTCTTCTCTCTCTTCGAGTCCAGGATTTCTCGTGGTTGGGTTTCCGTCGTACCTTCAGGGTTTCGCTTTCTCCCTTTTGTAACGGAGGCGCTACGATCATCAATCTGCAACTTGTCTGTTGTGCCCTATATCTGATCTTTTGTTCTGGAGCTCTTTATCCTTATGTGTTCCTTGCTGGATGTCAGTGTCGTTGAAAAACATATGAGAAGGACGAGCTTTGATGAAGTTGGAGTCGACCTTGAGCACGTGTTGTTCATGCCAATGGAACCATCGCGGAACCTAATCAGTGTGTCTTTCATACGATTTCTGCTGGCATCATATCTTTGTTCCAGATACCGCCTATGAAGATCTTCAGTCTAATTCCGAGAGTTGGATGCTTAATCCGCTTATTCGTGTGCAGAGTAATGGTTCGAGTGTGGGATGGAGTAGCTACCCTACCACTGCTCTTATCATTCACTCCTGTATGTCGAATCAGCGGATCCAGCAATTTTACTCCGTCCACGGAAGTTAGGGGTGGCTTTATTTGTTGATACCTCTATCTTCGACCTTATGTTTCCGGAGTGTTCCCTCGACGATCAGGAGCAACGACCCTTTGTTGGTGGTGTCGCCGATTTCCAGATGAAGAAGGAACCATCGTTGGTGGTGTCGCGAAGATCTACACGGAGCGCAACGGATCAGATCGCCGACCTTCCTTCCGGTACCATGAGGCGGATCTCGAGGGCGAGATCCATTGTTAGTGGTGTCGAATTGTGGCATCCCGCAAAACCACTACTAGAAAATCGCGTTGAATTTGTGCATTGCATCGTCATCGTCATGCATTGTTTGCCAAAACTATTTTCGAAAACCCCGTTTTGTTTTCCAAACGCCCCATCTCTATTCAAATGTCAAACACCGGGTCTCCGGAATAATTTTGTTTTGTTGCTATCGGGTTGCAAACGGCCCAATTAAACTAAATAAAAGTTTTGTTTAATTTGTTAGGCGGTCGAGGCAGGCGATTTGTGACGACCGCCCCAGATTTAAATCGGTCCAACCTGCAGCCCCATCTAATCCTAAACCCACCCAAACTCCTACCCAACCTACCCTCCACCTCACTCCCACCAATCCCCTTAAGCCACCTCATCTCTCCCCTCTTCCCTACCCACTCACAACCTGCCAAGTGGCCTAGCCTCACCCACTCACCGCCTGGCCCACGCGTGCAGCCACCTCCCTCACAACACACACACGCGACGCACGCACGCCTGCCCTCGGGCCCCACCCCAACCCCATCTGGCGCGCCACCCAGCCCCCACTCCCCCAGCACACCCGCACCCTCTCCCTTCCAGCTGGGCCCGCCCCTGCCCGGTCCCGCTCGTCAGCCGGCCACTCCCTCCCCACCAACCGTCACACGCCACAGCCCCTGGCCCCGCCTGCAGCGAGCCCACGCGCGCTGCACGCGCCACGCCGCCACACGCCCTCCCTCCTCCCGCCCCTCGGCCCCACCGTGGCCCTCTCCCGCCTTGGCCCCCATGGCCAGCACCCTCCCTCTCACCCTGTTCATCTTCCCCGCCCGCTGCCTCCTCCTCCTTCCACCACTTCGCCGCCCCTCCTCCCCGCCGCTCGCCGCCACCTTCGCTCCCGCCGCTCCACCTCGTCCCTTCCCGGCCGTCGTCACCCCTCCGGCCCCGCGCGCTGCGAGCCTCGCCCGCGTCAGGTCGCCTCTCCGCGGCCTCAACCGGCAGGAGCCGCCTCACGCCGCCAAGCCTGCGCGCCGGACCGCCTCTCCGCCGGCCGCGCTCCCGCACGTCGGCCACCGCCACCAACCGCTCGCAGCGCCTCGCCTCGGCCCTCTGCCTCGCGTCGTCCCGCCTTGCGGGCCCCACGTCGCCGAGCCTCCCAGATTTCCTCCGCGTCACTGTTCCACCGCGCCGCCGTCGTCCGCGGCCTCCTCGCGTGCACCCCAGCTCGCCTCGGCTCCGCGCCGCTCGGCTGTCGTCGCAGGCCCCCTCCGCGCAGCCTCCTCCGCGTCTCCGAGCCACCTCCGGCCCTCTCCTCGCTGGCGCCGGTGGCTCCCGACGCTGGGCCCTACCGTCCTCGACCACCAAGCGCCGCTGCGTTTTCCGGGCGAGCCGTCGCTGCCTCAGGTCGCCCGCCCTCGTGCTTTCTGGCCCTGTCTCTGCGATCAGGATCGCGTCGACCCGAACCCGAGGCGACCGGAACATGGAGGACACCGTCAGGAAACCCAAGACCCCGTCCACGGACTCGAAGGCCCCGGTACCGGCACGCTCAGGTTGTCAAGATCTTCCTCACGGACTCCGATGGCCATGGCCGGCCGAACCTCGCAGACGCCAAGCTCTCCTTCATGGAACGCTAGAACACAGGACGAACCCGAGGCGACATCGGAGTGGCTAGTACTTCCCGAACGCCACGACCATCGCCACGACCCGAAGACCGATCCCGGAGCCCGATCCGAAGACCCCGGTGTGACGAGCATCCTCTCCCCGGACACCGAGACGCGGGATCCTCGAGTTCTCCCTCACGGACTCCAAGATCTGCCTCGGACGCCAAGACCGACAGCATGAACCGACCATCGCGAATGCGCCAAGACCTACCCCCGGAGTCCAAGAACGCTTCCGCCGTACCCCGAACCCCAGATCCGTCGAACCCTGAGACCGGACCCCGAACCCCGGAACCCCCCAAGATCGTCGAGCCCCCTCTAATGTGTGACCCTTTCCTCGAACCCTATTTCTTAACATAACACAACTTGTCGCATATTTAATTGTCATCTCGCATGCATTCATGTGGTTTGGGGGCCTTATGCCGATTCAACTAATAATTAAATATGGGGCCCATATGCGGGCAAATCTAACCTTATATTGACCTCATTTAAACTTGTGTAGCGAACCCGGTACTATCTTTTGCCATGCTAACACAACATTTAAATTGCGGGGTAGCTAAATAACTGAAACCATCTAACTAATTGTCGGGACCCCGGTTCCACTTAACATGACCTAATCGCATCGCACCTTTGCCATGTCATCCATCATGCATGCATCATGCCGATCTTCTGCCGTGTATTAAATATTGCATCCGGTGTTTCTTCTAGTGTTTTTGCTTCTTCTCGGATAAGGCCGTTGAGTTGATGTGAGCTTCGCCCCGATCTTCGGTGGAACCTTTCGACAATGTTTTCAGGCGAGCATCTCCCCCTTTCTACCTATCTTACTTTTATAGTATTTACTTCCCTCCTGTTGATCTATTGCTATCTGTGTTGCGATGCTCTAGATTCCGTACCCTTGATATACCGTGCAACCCTATATTGCCTTGGACACATCCTATTACCTGTTGTTTGGTAGATAGATGGACTTGCGCGTCGTAGCTGCTTGCCCAAGTGCTGATGTGTGTCGCCATATGCCACAGTTGCTGATGTATTGCCGCATGTTGATGATGGAGATGAACCTAGTTTTACTTATCATTCACTTTAATTTCTGTTTAACAACTAAAATTGAATAAGCAGAGGCATCGGTGGGTGATAGATAATATTTGGTTTCCGAACGCCCACTTGTGTCCCGTGAAGACCCAGTACTTGATACTGTTCCTTGATTTTTCGCGCTATCCACATCCGGAGGTATATGGGACCCCCGAGCGAGCTTGATTCATTCTTATTTCTTGGGGCCAAACTAGTTTGAGGTTTTATTTACGATCCTGCACTTATGCCATGTTTCTTCGCTTTATTACGATTGTGCAGGTCGCACCTTGTCTTTGTTAGGATCGGACCACGATTTCGCGGTGTCGACAAGCCCGTTTGGGTTCCCGGTCGTTCTGGCCGTCGCCTAAACCTTGAGGCCGTCTCGAGCTTGCTTACTCGTTGCGGGTTCTACTTAAGGGTGGCCCCGAAATATTCTGAATCCTGTGATTGTTCACCGTGAAAGCCTCGTTGGGTTTTGATTTGGTTTTCGAGGTTGATCGAGCGTGTGTTGCTATTGGTGCACCGGCGGGTAAAACTTTCTGAAAGCCGTGTCCGCGGATATGGACGACTTGGAGCACAGTATCTCGATCATAGACAAGCATAACTAAAGTTTCTTGCTATTAATTTGACTTATAATGACTAGTAATCAGCTTCACTATAACGGAATGGCTAATAATACTGCCCACAATTGCTTGTTTGGTTGTCGCTTGCGACAATTGTATCTGACTAGTAAGTATTGCAACTACAACAAAATGGCTGAATAAAAGTACCAACAACTGCTGGGTTTTGGGTTTATCTCATGCTATCTGTACCTGATTAGTAATTGTTGCAACTATAACGGAATGGTGAATTAAAAGTGCCCACTGCTTATTTTATCAGGACGATTATCTAAACCTGACTAGTAAAGTGCCGCAACTATAACTGAATAAGTAAAACTGTCAACGGTGTGAGTTCCTCGGTTGACTTCCTCGTTTGGTCTCGAGGGGGAAACGCCAGGATGGGTTTGTTTGGTGATAGCTTCAGGTTGGTCCGGATAGGTCATGCTCACCCCCTCTGATAACCGCCAGTTGTATCGAGTCTCTATAGGTTGTTTAGTGCATGCTGCCGCTGCCGCTTCAGTCCACCATACCTATGTAGGCGAGGACCGCCGAATTCTAGCCTCGCCGTGTCTTGGCCTCGATCGACGCTCCTTCTTTGTTTTCTGCTTTGCCCTTTGTCGGCACCCCTTTTTGTTAAGCAGGTTTTGAGATCGACGCCGTTAGCAGGGTTACCCTTCCGGCTTGGCCTGGGCAGGGTTATGGACGTCATTGGTTATTCTTCAGGGCTCTTAGCCCCATTTGCATCTTGTCCGTAGCCGGACGCTATATCGTTTCAAGGTGATTTGGATCTTTGTATATTATATCTGTATTCTTGGCTCTTTGAGTCGCTGTTATATATATCTGTTCTGTGGGTCCCATCGAGGACTGTTGTGTAATGTTATTACTTCGTGTTCACCCGCACGAAAGTGCCTGGTGGGCACCTTTGAATCGTTTCTATGCGGGTTTGGCGAATTTTGCCTAAACTTGCATAGGTCCGATTCTGAGGGTGTTACAGCACACCTCTAATTCAGGGAGACCTCATGACCCCGAAGAGCACCGTGTACACGCCATCCTCCACCGGCGTCGAGGCCCAGATATGGCAGCTCGCCAAGGCCTATGTCCGTGAATGACTACGGTTGGCAGCCATTGGCTCCACACGCACGCTGTGATGGAGCCCTTCATCATCGCCACAAATCGGCAGTTGAGCACCCACCCGGTGCACAAGCTCCTTCACCCACACTACCGTGACACGATGAACATCAACTCACGGGCGCGGGAGTTGCTCGTTAGTGCTGGCAGGATCATTGAGACAACCGTATTCCAGCGCAAGTACACCATGGAGATGTCATCCGTCACCTACAAGAACTGGAACTTCGCAGAGCAGGCTCTCCCGGATGATCTAATCAAGAGGTAAGTAAACAAATAAATAAAAGTAGAACCGTTCCTTAAGTATTGCAATGGTAGTAAACTAATGATCATCAAATTCAGGGGCATGGCGGTGCGGGGCCCATCAAACCCAAACAAGGTCAAACTACTGCTGGAGGACTATCCTTATGCGGTGGACGGACTAGCCATCTAGCATGCCATCGAGCAGTGGGTGCAAGGGTATGTACCAATCTACTACCCCACTGACAGTGTGCTTCAGGGTGACGTGGAGATGCAGGCATGGTGGAAAGAGGTTCGCGAGGTCGGGCATGACGACCTCAAGGACGCGAAGTGGTGGCCCAAGATGGAGACCATGGCGGAGCTGGTCAAGGCATGCACCACCATCATCTAGACAGGATCTGCGCTACATGCGGCTGTGAACTTTGGGCAGTACCCATATGCAGGTTACCACCCTAACAAGCCATCAGCAAGCCGTCGTCTGATGCCAGAGCCAAACACCGAGGAGTATGCCTTGCTAGGCCGCGACCCAGAAAAGGTGTTCATCCGCACCATCACCAACCAGTTCTAGGCCCTCGTCGGCATATCATTGCTGGAGATCCTGTCCAAGCACTCCTCTAACGAGGTTTACCTCGGGAAACGTGATACACCAGAGTGGACCTCTGATGCCAAGGCGCTCGAGGCATTCAAACGGTTCGGGGCAACATTGGAAGGCATCGAGAGCCAAGTGGTGGCCTTGAATGGAAACCCTCAACTCAAGAACCGCAATGGGCCGGCGAAGTTCCCGTACATGCTGCTATACCCAAACACCTCTGACCACAAGGGTGATGCCACTGGGCTCACAGCCAGGGGAATCCCCAATAGCATCTCCATCTAATGAGATATGCGGAGGGAGGGGTGTTGTGCAAGCATGTGAAGTGTGTTTACAAATTGTGATCATTGCATGAATAATCGATGTATGATGGTCTTGTAGTGTTCATGTTAATTTCCCTTCCAAAATTTCATAATAAATTTAGCTTCATGTGTACATGTTTTTCCAAGATTACTCTCCTTTCCTTGTTGTGCCATCTTGCTATTTATTTGGAAAGAATATTTGACAAATTTCATTTCAGATATGACTTGCTCAAAATGAAACTTGATTGAAATGATTTGCTTACCGGTCTGTTAGTGATATGTTACCCATTCCATCCATAATTTTGGATTGTTTCCATTTTCATGTTTGACTTGCTCTGAATTATGTCATTCCTCTAGTAAAAAATTGTATGCCTAGCACCATTTGTTTTTCACATGACTTTCTTATATTCCATGGATAGTGTTGTTCTTTAACACATATGTAGCACTTTTGATTGTCTGCGGTAGTTGGAAATCCACTTTTGTTCTTGGGTGCATATGCTCATGCTAGCTGATTTTTGTTAAATAATGTCAAAAAAAATTGGAAAAGAAATTGGCACGTACATCTTGACATTTTATGTGCTCACTAAGTCGTTTCGCGGAAAATCGATATGTTTTGTGTCTTGTATAAAAAATATAAATAAATATCTCGTTACTCACATTTTTTAAGCGCAAAATTTTGTCTTTTTTACACACGACACAAAACATATTGGTTTTCCCTGAAATGACTTTTCTTTTGCGAATGTCCCTGAAATGACTTTGAGAGCATATATAATTTTTTGTTGAACTTTTTAACATTTTACTTGCGTTTAAAATTCATTTCAAAAACCTGGAGCATAGCCAAAACGCCTCGTCAGTAATAATGCTTTATTTTTTAGAGTTTATTACGACTATGTTCCCAAATCGCTAAGAAATCCGGACTGTGCCGCTAGGATTCAGTGTATTGGAAAATAAGAAATAACTTCAGCTCAAACCTAGCACCATTTCACCCCATGCACGGATGCTGCATGCGGCAAGGGTATACAAATGTACACCCAAAGTTTTCAGCAAAAAATTCTTATATAGTTTTTCTCCGAAAAACACTTCTTATATAATTGTACGATGGATATATACATCACTAGTAGCATGTTTTCTCTAACATATATAGTATTTCTCCCAACTACAAACTAAGTAAAAATCCTATAGTTTACTAGTCCCACCGTTCGGAGATAAGTGTCATAGATTTGTCTAGATAAGCATGTATTTAACCATGTTTGTGTACAACTACATGTGTGTGTCCAAATAAATCTGCGACGCTTATTTCCGAACTAAAAAATTGCAGCCTAAGTTGCAAGCGGACCATTAGGCAGTAGCCCTTGTACATCTTTTTTAAGAAACATTTCTACCATTAACAAATTTTTGTGATGATCTTGTGATCTTTATTCCTTATGCATTCAAAAAAAAAAAAATCTTATAGGCTCAATCATCATATTTTTTCATTTGAGGAAAAGATGATCTAAGCATTGGACAAACAAAACCACGTGAAACGGGGTGGCATCGAAGTGGTGGAATTTAGGTGTCAACATCACAATGAGACGCTTATCGGGAATCTAGAAATAGCACTATTAGTATGCATGATTCACAAGCACGCAGTAGCAGACTTGTTTTACTCGTTTAGTGACATCGCTCTTATGTTATGGTTGCCGCTACGTGTGATGAGCATATCAGGGATGTACAGAAGATAAGAACGCTACATTGTCCAGGATCGCGACATTGCATGGTCAATTTTATAGTACTAGGATGTAGGAAGCGTGATTAGCCCCTGGTCAATTGACAGCTATATATATTTTATTTTGACAAAGAATATATATTAATATAGCATTGGCAGCTCAATTGGCACCTATATAAACGTCAACATCACAATGAGAGCATTATCGAGAATTCAGAATAGCACTATATATTAGTACGCCTGATTCACGGGCAGGTAGCAGCAGACTTGTTTTAAACGTTTGTTGACCATCCCTCTATTGTCTGTGACCGAAAAGAAAATACGTAACAAATTTCTTTTCTCGAAACAAGAAAATATCAATTTATACTTGTTGCCAGTATGTGATCAGCCTGGCAGGGATGCACACGCTACACGGTCCGGGTTCCCGACATATACGTGCATCGCGTGGGCAGTTTTCTAGTACGGTACTAGGTACTTGAGATTCATCATTAGAGTACCGCTACAGGAATGGACAAATACGTCGACAGCCAAACATCGGGACCGTCGGCGTAGACCATAATCAGGCCAGTCTCGTCAAACAGCCGTCGACATAGAATTGACATCAGCGTATTCTATGCTACGCCGACGGCTGCCCTTGGCGTAGCTATTTTTCTTTTTTTATCTCATTAAATTTTGAAAAATCATAACTAAATCATTCTAATTCAGAAAAAATATATCAAAATTTGCAGAAAAATAAAATCTATCTATCTACACTCAAATATTACACATTTCTAAATAAAAATTAAGTGATACATAAAATATTATATATAATTTAAACGGGCATAAAAAAATCAATAACAATGAAAACAATGTGAAACCTTCACGTGGTGTCATATTATGTGATATAGTTAGAAGGAAAAATATCAAACTTGATATATTGATTATGTCTAAAAAAAATCTTCACAAAATGACCTATCCCATTCTAGGTTTCTTGGCTTTTGGATCAAATGACAAATGTTATGGCTAGAATTAAGGCATAGTTTGTGATAATGTGCCCATATTGTACATACATGTGTATCATGGGATGGTGAACAATGTTGCAGGAGGAAGTTTTCTTTTTCGTCGCACCAAAAAGCCATTTTCTATTTTCTGAGTGCAAAAAATGGACGGTTTGTGAAGTAACCACCAAATGGCTAATTCAAAATGCTACCACCATTTTTTTATAAAATACTATACCACCTTACATGGACAATGTCCTAATAGGGGTATCTCAAACCTTTCCGTCTATCCCTGGTGAAAAAGACAAATTTCTGCCAAATCGGTAGGAAGTGTGTCAGATATAAACTATAGGTACATGATCTGATGCTCATATTTAAAAAAAAAAATCATTTTTAGGTTTACAATATGCTATTTTATCAGAGATGCAATGCAAGTTTAGCGAGACTCGGCCCCAAGATAAGAATCTTCATGCCCGGCGTTCGACAAAGTTTGACGATAGTTTAAAACAGACATAAAAAATTCAAAAATGATCGAAACAATGCGAAACCTTCGCATGGTGTCATATTATGTGACATGGTTAGAAGAAAAATATCAAACTTGGTATATTGATTATGTCTCAAGAAAACCTTTACAAAATGACCTATCTCATTTGAGGTTTTTTGGCTTTCGGGTCAAATGACCAATGTTATGGCTAGAATCAAGACGTAGTTTGTGATAATGTGCCCATATTATGCATACATGTGCATCATGGGATGTCGAACAATGTTGTAGGAGGAATTTTTCTTTTTCGTCACACAGAAAAGCCGTTTTCTATTTTCCGAGTGCAAAAAACGGACGGTTTTGTGAAGCAACCACCAAATGGCTAATTCAAAATGCTACCAGAAGATTTTTCAAAAATACTATACCACCTTATATGGACAATGTCCCAACGGTAGGATCTGAAACCTTTCCGTCCCTGATGAAAAAGACAAATTCCTGCCAAATCGGTAGGAAGTGGGTCAGATATGACCTATAGGTGCATGATCTGATGCCCATGTTTTTTTACAGAAATCATTTTTAGGTTCATAATATGCTATTTTATCAGAGATCCAATGCAAGTTTAACGAGGCTCGGCCTTGAGCTAAGAATCTTCATGCCCGCCGTTCGACAAAGTTTGACGATAGTTTAAAACGGGCATAAAAATGCAAAAACGATCGAAACATGCGAAACCTTCGCGTGGTGTCATATTCTGTTACATAGTTAGAAGGAAAAATATCAAACTTGGTATATTGATTATGTCTCAAGAAAACCTTCACAAAATGACCTATCTCATTCGGGGTTTCTTGGCTTTCGAGTCAAATGACCAATGTTATGGATAGAATCAAGGCATAGTTTGTGATAATATACCCATATTATGCATACATGTGCATCATGGGATGGCGAACAATGTTGCAGGAGGAAGTTTTCTTTTTCGTCGCATAAAAAACCATTTTCCATTTTCCGAGTGCAAAAAACGAACGGTTTTGTCAAGCAACCACCAAATGGCTAATTCAAAATGCTACCACCAAATTTTTACAAAATGCTATACCACCTTATATGGACAATGTACTAACAGGGGGATTTGAAACCTTTCCATCCACCCCTAGTGAAAAAGACAAATTCATGCCAAATCGATGGGAAGTGGGTCAGATATGAACTATAGGTACATGATCCGATGCCCATGTTTTTTACAAAAAACATTTTTAGGTTCACAATATGCTATTTAATTAGAGATCCACTTTAAGTTTATCGAGACTCGGCCTCGAGCTATCTCATTTGAGGTTACCAAAAAGCCATTTTCCATTTTAAACGACCAAATAAAATTATGGCTAGAATCACCATATAGTTTATTTGTGATAAGTTGATATTGATATCATATTTGGATTCCTCTCATTTTTATGATCAATTTAGACATATTATTTGTGGAATTCCGATTTACGGATTTAAATATATTAATTATTTCATATTAAATAGAAAAATACAAAAACAAATCATTATATTTTTATTTGAATTTAATAATATTTTTACTTATTCATTATTGTTTACTTAAATAATTGTTTGTAATTTCAAAAAATATAAACATGTGACATGATGATATAAGAGTTAATAGGATTGATATCATAGTATTGACAACAATGTATGAATTATTTTGCGGAAACAAATTTTGAACGAACGAGAAAGTTAAGCATGCTGGAGCTGGAGCAGGAACAGTATTAGGATGGGTGACCGGCTGGAAAGTTTGACCACGACTGCAATTTAATCAAATATGAAGTGTAATTAGTGTTAAAAATGTTCAAAGTAAGAGATTAACGAGTCAAACAATTTGAAGATTAAAAAAAGAGAAAACATAAAAAAATAATAATTTTGTTATATAAATATATTTTTGCAACCGGTCGACAGGTTATGCCGACAGCCGCTACGCCGAGGACAAAGTCATGATGCGACGACAGTATTTCAGTACGCCGACGGCTTCTATGTGCTCTGCCGAGGGAGACCTTTTCCGAGTAGGCTACGCCGAGGGCAGCCGTCAGCGTAGCATACGCCAATAGCTTTTTGCCCTCGGCGTAGCGCGTACGTCCTGTAGTGTACCAGGGATCCGAGAAATTATTCTTGTGGCTGGCATCGAGAGATCCACCAGCAACCACTAAGTTTCAACATCCATAGCTGAGTTGAAAATGCCAATTGGCCAAGATAAACTTTTAGATGACTTGGGAGGCTACGCACGTCCCGTAGTGTACTCGGGATCCGAGAAATTATTCCTGTGGCTGGCATCGAGAGATCCACCACCAACCAGTAAGTTTCGACATCCATAGCTGAGTTGAAAATGCCAATTGGCCAAGATAAACTTTCAAATGACTTGGGAGATGTTTTTCATTTCCTAACTCACGTGAAAGTTAAAATGTTATTTGGCTTCAGAGGGATCCAGAGATCCAGTAAATCTCCATATCAGGCCTTTCACAATGGCCGTGCCTTTCACAATGGCCGTTTCTTGACACGATATAATAGGCAAAAAGATAATGTGGCACCATATTTAGTGATAAGAGAGAGTGTTGTTATATCTTAGCTAAGATACACCTTTTGCATGTAATCATAGACAAAAAGGGTTGATAGCGCAATCAAATACATATATGAGAGCAAAAATATTAAATTAAGATGCAACCTCTAAGATACAATGCATTGAAGGGGTGTCTCTTAGTTATTTATATCTCATATAAAAATGTGCTAAGATATATTCCATTGTGAAAGGCCTCACAGAGAAGAGGAATTTTTGCCGTCACGTGTGCGCCGCTTTGAACAAGTAAATCCAAAAAATCTGAAAATAGTAGTAAACAGAATATTGTGCAAACATGTGTCAAGTTCGAACCTAAAGTATAAAAGAGTGTAACCTACACAGAAATGTCAAATTGTACTGTTCAGAATATATAAGGAGTAGCGTATATATATTGTTTAGTTTCAGCTCTTGTTTTTGTGTACTTCCCTTCATCCTAAAATAAGTGTAGGCATGTAAACACGTCTAGACACATGTTTATATGGACAAAGCCGCGATCACTCATTTGGGGACGGTG
Source organism: Avena longiglumis (assembly GCA_030063025.1). Lineage (NCBI taxonomy): Eukaryota > Viridiplantae > Streptophyta > Magnoliopsida > Poales > Poaceae > Avena > Avena longiglumis. The sequence continues at coordinate 123,277,800 of CP125979.1, forward strand.
GGAGTAGGTCACGTAGTAATTTTTTTTCCTTCAAACATCGCACGAGTAAGCATTGTAGAACGATAAAGATGAATTATCGGAATATGATGGATGTATTATTGAGCCTCATGGGAGTATATATATACGTACAGGGGATCATCTTAGAGTACAAGTCAAGTTAGGATAGAGTCCTAACTATCCTAAACTACTATAATAACCGTGTCCGTACAATACTCTAACAACCCCCCCCCCCCCCCCATATACACACAGTTGTAGCGGTAGCGTCGTGAACATTTGGAACGTCACGGATGGTCAGACTGGAGATAAGCCGAAGTAGAATCCAGTACACTGACATCCCCTGTTGTAGAAGCGGGAACATCACAGACGGTGTCACGTCGCGGTAGCTTGGACTGTCGAGGAAGCTGATCATGCTCAAGCGAGGTGGTAGCCCTTGTGCCGATGTCGAGGGAGCCGACAGCATTGGAAAGTGCCATGGTTGAGGTAGCCGTGCAAGGGGTCGCCGTGGTCGATGTCGTGGTCAGCGATGCCGGTGTCGAGGGAGCTGCACATGAAGCCGCGAGCGCAAAGAGGGCGCCGTGGTGATGATGCCGCAGACGCGTCGAGGGTCCGCAGATGTAGGGGTTTGTAGCATGGAAAACGAAAAAATTCTACCGCATGAACACACAAAATCCAAGATCTAATCTACGAGATCGGTGCAACGAGTTCATAGAGTACTAATCCTCAAAGATCCAAAGCTTTTAACAAGATCGGATTCTCGTGATTGATGTAGTCGTTCACTTGTCGATCTCAAGATCGTGAAGACGATCCTTTCGGCACCGTATTTCGACAGCGCTTCCGCAGTCAATCACACGTTCGGTACTTGATGAATACCTTCCTCTCCCTTGTTCTAGCAGGCAGTGGAGGTTGTAGAATTCCTCGCGATTCCAGCAGCACGACGGTGTGGTGGTGGAGGTGGAGTAGATCCCGCAGGGATGCTTCTAAGTCGGAGCGGGTATGGTGGATTTAGAGAGGCGCTCGCACTACTACGAAGATGGCTATACTTAATCCACACACCCGTGCCACATGTGCTAGTAGTGCCCCACGGGTAAAATAGGCATGTCGCACTTCCCACAGGTGCCCTACGACTAACTGCCGTAAGCGTGGCACACATGGGGGTGGTGCGCCACGACTATGTGTGGGCAAGGGCACATGTGGCCGCAGACCACATACCCCTAGCGCACTAGGTCAGGGTGCGCTACGGGTGTGAAACTTAGTAGTAGCACACCCTGACCCAGTACGCTACAGGCATGTGTGTTGCAGCCTCCTGCAGCAGCTAGGTCAAGTTATTCGTAGAGCACCCTGCCCTAGTGCCCTACGGCTAAGTGTCCTGCACCAACTTCATCCTCCCACACCCCCCTTGGATCACCTTTTTAGGCTTTGCAAAAAATAAAAGAAAATGATAAACACTTCAAAAAATAAAATCATTTCATATGTAGGTAGGTAAATGATAAACACTCCTCCTCCTTCTCCTTTTCCTTTTCCTTCTCCTTCTCCTCCTCCTTCTCTTTCTCCTTCTCCTCCTCCTCCTTCTCCTTGTAGTGAAGATGGAGACGGCGGCCTCCTCCTTGCAGTGACGACTGCGACGGCGGGCTCCTTCTTCATCTCCTCCTCGTCCTCCTCTTGCAGTTCCAACGATGGCGAACTATCCGATGAGGCCTCTCCAACGAGGTGAGGCAATGGCGACGGCGGTGACCACTCCGACGAGGCAATGGTGGTGACCACTCTAACGAGTGATGGGGATATGCCTACCGGGGTATACCCAACAGGACGTTTCCGACTGGCCCAGGAACTGGCGAGTGGGCCTGCAAGACGGCGACTGGATCAAGGCCCGGTGTGGATCTAAGCGACTGGAACCTGAAGGCCCAGGCGAGTAGATAGGCCCAGTTGGATTAGGTTAAACAAGTACCGAAGCCTTAACTGATTCGGTTGAGATATGTAAACCCTAGGGGAGGTAAGTCTATATAAACCTCCTTGCTGTATGCAGAGGGAGGTCCCATCATACACCCAAGCGACTCGCCGCCTAGCTGCCGAGTTCGCCCATTGTACCACCATCATAATACAATCTAGCAGGAGTAGGTCTCTACCCTCCGGGGGGCCGAACCTGGGTAAAACCCTGTGTCTCCGCCCTCATCTCGCACCGCAGATGGATGGCCGTCCTTGCCCCTCGTTCTACTATCACGCCGATTGCAAAGATTCGCCGTGACCATTCCCACGACAGTGGCGCCCACCGTGGGGCCTGGCCGGTCTGGCTGGTGTTCTGCGGCGAGATCCAATCTGCCCATCAACGAGACGGTTGCCACCGACCGCATGATAGCGATTGGAGAGATGCTCCAGATCTTGCCGAGCAGCTACGTCCTGGCGGCGCGACCCGTCACACACAGCATGATCCTGCCGGTCGGCACGATCAGCCTCTTCGTCGGCCTCACCGACGTCATCGTCTCGGAGGATTCGGCTCGCATCCGCGAGTCGCCGCCACGCGATCGACTCTCCGGGAGCCAGGTCCGCACGATCCATCGCCGCCCGAGTACAACTCGCCCACAAGAACATGGCTGAACTCCGCGGCCGCGAAGACGCTGCCCTCAATGACGACGCCGACTGGCGACCAAGGCCACTCGCCGGATCCATCACCGCTGCTTCACCCGGGCTCCATCACCCGTGTCTCCCACGGGAGACTTCTAGGATCCCTCCATCCTTGGGACTTCGACTTAGACTGGTCGGAAAATTCTGCCGACCTACGCGACGGGACCGGTCGCCACGCCGTGACCTACATGGCGACCGGCATCGATCCACCGGAGGATCCCTTCTCCACGCCGATCCCTCCTAACGCCACGGCAACGGAGGTCGAGGAACTCCGCCTAAAGCAGGCGGAGGTAGTCCGCAAGGAGCAAGCCGAGCGCGAATTTTTTTGCCTCGAGCAGTGACGACAGAGCCGCCGCTACCACCAGCAATCAGGTCGGGCTCGAACCCCACCGCCTGTGGTCGCGCTCGAACTGACGACGAGAACGACCCGCCCACAAGGCCGAAAGGCTGATTCGAGAACGCGCCGCTAGAGGAAGCGCCGACCCTACCAGGTCGACGACAATGGGCGCCCACCTCCACCCAACCACACCCCCTGTGGATCACCATGGATAGTAGTCTCCTCACGGGAGCGAGACGCGAACGGCCTCCCACTGTTCTCCACCCCGATGGACAACCTCGTGGCGGGCCGAGTAGCAGCTGACAACATCACGGCCACCGGCGACGGCGCCCTACAGATCTAGTATGTCAGGGCCCTGCTCGCAAAGGCCGTCGAGCAGCAAAACGCAGGCGCCGACTCGCAGGGTCGAGTGTACCCGCGTTCTTCGGGAAGCAGAGCGGCCTCAAGCGGCCGCCCAATGGCGGCAAACACCCTCAACTGCCCGCCACCAGAGCCACTGCAGCTCCAACACCGACCCGCGAACGCGGCACTCTCCACCAACGACCCCAGGCCGCTAACATCCACGTCTACATCGACGACGTGGTCGTAAAATCCGCCCGCTAGGGTGATCTACTCGCTGACCTGGCGGAAACATTCGCCAACTTGCGGAAATACAAGATAAAACTCAACCCAGGCAAATGCACCTTCGGTGTACCAGTGGGACAACTACTAGGGTACGTCGTATCCAAGCGCGGGATCGAGGCGAACCCCACCAAGATCGACACGATCGCCCGACTCGGCAAACCCGAAAGTGCTCGCGACGCCCGTAACCGGCGAGTAGCGGCTCTCAGTCGCTTCATCCCTCGCCTAGGCGAAAAGGCGATGCCCCTATACCACCTGATGCGCAAGAACCCCACCTTCCAGTGGGACAAGGAGGCGGACGACGCGCTCCGCGACCTCAAAAAGGTGCTACTCGCCGCACCGCTACTCGCCGCCCCTGCCAACAAAGAACCCATACTGGTCTACGTCGCGGCTTCCGAGCGCGTCGTCAGCGCCGTCATGGTCGTGGAACGGCCGGAGGAAGGAAAGGAGCGCCCAGTACAACGACCGATGTACTACATCAGCAAGGTCCTCACCGAAACTGGTATACGCGGTCTTCAGAGCACATCGACTCTTGCCGCACTACTTCTAGGAGCACCCAATCACGGTCGTCTCCTCAGCACCGTTGCAGGACATCAACCGCAACCGCGAGGCGACCGGGCGAGTTGCCAAGTGGGCCGTCGAGATAGGCGTCCACAACATCAAGTACGAGCCACGAAAAGCGATCAAGTCGCAGGCTCTAGCGGACTTCATCGCCGACTGGGAAGAGGCCCAGCAGCCAGAAAAGCTGCCATACCTCCACCATCGAGCTCGCACTCGACGGCTCCAAGAACGCGGACGCGCAGAGCAGGATCGGCCGACCTCATCGAAGGCGCGACAAGCTCACGCCCTCTGCCTCGACTTCACCCCCGCACCAACAACATGGCCGAGGCACTACTCCACGCATGCGAGCTGCCAAGGAGATGAACGTGAACCGCCACGCTGCTACGTAGACTCGACCGTCCCGGGCAAGTCGCCGGGTACCGCGACGCCGTCTTCCCACCATGGCGGCATACCGCCAAGCAAGGACAAGCTGGTGGACACTTCGCAGTTACTCCATCGAGTGGATCGACAGTGGAAGAACGAGGAGGCCGACGACTCTCTTGCATTGGGTCGGCTCGACCGCACCACCCGCCGCGCCTTCCCGGACACGATCACCAAGCCACCGCCTCCCCAAGGGAGATCAACATCGAGTCCCGCCGCAGCCGAGGCAGCCCGGTCGCACTCGCCACCGAGCCAAACGATCGACCAAGCCCTATGTCGTTCACGAGGCCGCACCTTGCCGCAGACAGACGCCGGATGATCGCACGCCGATGCAAATCCTTCACCATCATCGACGGCGAGCTCCACAAGCGCCACCGTCAGGTGTTCCAACGCTGCGCCCAACCCGTCAAGGACGCAAGATCCTCCACGACATCCACTCGCGATCGCGCACCACGCCGGGCCCGCCTGGTCGCCAAGGCTATGCGGCATGGCTTCACTGCCCACCGCACACGCCGATGCCGCCGACTTTGTCCAGCCGGTGCCGGCACGCCAACCAGACGACGCGGCCGAGCTCTGGCCAAGACAATCCCCATCACCGCCATTCCGTGGGGTATGGACATGGTAGGCCCCTTCAAAAAGGCCCCCTCTGGCTACACCCACCTCCTGGTCGCGGTCGACAAATTCAAAAAGTGGGTGGAGGCCAAACCAGTCCGGAAATGCGACGGGAAGACTGCCACTAAATTCCTACGCGAGCTCATATATCGCTACGGGTTACCAAGCAGCATCATCATGGACAACGGCACCAACTTCGCCAAAGGAGCCATGGTCGAGTTCTGCGAGGAACACCACATCCGGCTCGACCTCGCGTCAGTCGCCCACCCGGAATCCAACGGCCAGGCAGAACGGGCCAATCAAAGCATCCTCCACGGCCTGAAGCCGCGGCTCCAAGTACCACTCGAGCGCACCGCCGGGTGCTGGGTCGAGGAACTACTCTCCGTCATCTGGGGCATCCGAACCTCGGTCAACAGGTCGACAGGGTTCACCCCCTTCTTCATGGTGTACGGCGCCGAGGCAGTCATGCCCACCGACCTCGAGCACGACTCGCCACGGGTCTTCCACTACACGGAGGCTGCGAATCGAACCGCCTCCGATGGAGTCGATTAACTCGACGAGGCACATGACCTCGCCGATCACGCACCGCCATCTACCAAAGAAGGACTCCGCTATCACTATCACGGCGGTGAAAACTTGCACCTTCCAAGAAGGCGACTTGGTGCTGCGCCTCATTCAGACAAGAAGGGCATGCACAAGCTTTCCTCCGTGGAGGGACCATTCGCCATCGGGCGCAGACCGCAACGACGCCTACTACCTCATCGACGTCCGCGGGGACGGCAAACTCGACGTCAAGCGACCGTGGAATGTAAACCTCCTACGGAAGTTCTACTCCTAGAACCCCACATATGTACCCTCCAGTCTCTATGAAATAAAAAGAATTGGTTACCGCAAATTGTGCCTACTCTCCGTGTCTTGTGCCACTCGCACTCGTAATAACAGCATCAAGCTAACTGCAGAAGTCAACCTTTGGTACAGCGATCGGCACGGCCAAGTAGTGCGTTACAAGGGCACTGGGTCACCTCAGGTCTCGCAACGTCCACGAAAAACGCCAACCCGGAGCCCCATCGGAGTCGCCTAGCCCGACATAGCGACTCGAACGGCCAAGTACCACGCTCGGGGACTGATGACCAGTCCAACGTGAGCGGCTAGGGAAAACGCCAAGTATGAGATCATGCCCAGGACTCGCCATGCGACTGACCCAACGGGACAGGCAGGAGCGACGCGCTCAAACTAACGCGCCAAGTCCTCACCCACCCTCGAGTCGCGCCTAGAACAACCAAGTACCACGCTCGGGGACTCGGCCACCCGACCTCGTTCGCGCAAGGGAAAACGGTGAAGTACAGAGCGCTCATGGGAGTCGCCTTGCGACTGGCTCTCCGAGTCCGGGCGAGTCGACCACAATAACAAAACATTCAAAAACCGCGAACACATAACAAACAAGGTAAAACCCCATAAAAAGGACGGACGCGCCCGGGGACTCGTTCAACCTTAATCGAAAAACGCACGACAATTCACAAAACAAACACGATATCTCATTAATAGCATGTTGCAATCATCACAAAATACAAAGTATGCCCAACGGCAGAACTGCTACTAACGCCCCAGGGCAAACTATTCTACTCCGCAGGCTTCAACGATGACTCGCCAGCACCCTTGCGATTGCGAATGAAGGGCGTGTACGGGTTTGACGGGTACGTCGTCAGCTCACCCGCCATCGTCGCGCGGAAGGGTTGCTCGACCTTGAAGTCCCGGTGCTGCGGCTCGGGGTCGTTCGGCGCGACGACCGTCTCCTGGTAAGGAAGGAGGTCGCCCATCGCCCAGACGCGCTCGGAGTACACCGCGGCGCGGTCCGTCAACTTGAGCACCTCAGAGATCTCCACCGAGCCAGTCGACGATGGGTAGCCACTCGTCACGTCGTCCAGGTCGAAGTCCTCCGGGAAGTGAGCGAGCCCAAGGCTAAGCGTCGATGCTGCTCCATGCCGGAATGCCGATCGCGTCATAAACTCGACGACCGACGGCGCCTTCTCCAAGTACCGCCACATCTCGACGAGGTCGCTGGGAATTACTTCCGTGGGCGACTTCTCCTGGAGGTAGGAACGGATGCACATCGCCGACAACGTCGAGTCGAAGCGTACACACATTGCCGCTGGCCGAACGAGCTCGCCTTCCGTGCTATCAAGGATAAGACCTGCGATAGAAGATAACAGTGAGTACATCGGATATTACAAAAGGCACATGCAACAAAGTGCATACACTCACCAATCAAGGGACGGGAGAGATCTGTGATGAAGCTCTAAAGAGAAGTGTAATCATCCTGAAGCCCAGCAACAAGGGCGTCAGAAACCTTCCGTTCTTCCGCGGCGGCTGTAACAGCGGCCTTGGCTCGACCATCCGCCTAACTCGCTGTAACACCCTCAGAATCGGCCCTATGCAAGTTTTAGCGAAACTCGCCAAACCCGCATAGAAACGATTCAAAGGTTCCCACCAGGCACTTTCGTGCGGGTGGAAAACGAAGTAATAACATTACACAATAGTCCTCGATGGGACCCACAGAACAGATACATATACAACACGACTCAATGAGTCAAGAATACAGATATAATGTACAAAGATCCAAATCACCTTGAAAGCGATAGAGCGTCCGACTACGGACAAGATGCAAATGGGGCTAAGAGCCCTGAAGAATAACCAATGGCGTCCATAACCCTGCCTGTGCCAAGCGAAGGGTAACCCCGCTAACGACGCCGATCTCAAAACCTGCTTAAACAAAAGGGTGCCGACAGAGGGCAAAGGAAAAGAGGAGCGCCAAGATCGAGGCCAAGACACGGCGAGGCTAGAATTCGGTCCTCGCCACAGTGTATGGTGGATCGAGCCAGCACAAAGATGCACTAAACAACCTATAGAGACTCGATACAACGGCGACTAACAGAGAGGTGTAAGATAGACCTATCCGGATCCAACCTGAGGCTAACACCAAACAAACCCATCCTGGCGTTTCCCCCTCGAGACCAACGAGGAAGTCAACCGAGGAACTCACACGGTTGGCAGTTTTACTTATTCAGTTATAGTTGCGGCACATTTCTAGTCAGGTTTAGATAATCGTCCTGATAAAGTAAGCAGTGGGCACTTTTAGTTAACCATTCCGTTATAGTTGCAACACTTACTAATCAGGTACAGATAGCATGAGATAACCCAAAACCCAGCAGTTGTTGGTGCTTTTATTCAGCCATTCCGTTGTAGTTGCAATACTTACTAGTCAGGTACAATGGTCGCAAGCGACACTCCAAACAAGCAATTGTGGGCAGTATTAATTAGCCATTCCATTATAGTGAAGCTGATTACTAGTCATTATAAAGTCAAATTTATAGCAATAAACTTTAGTTTTGCTTGTCTATGATCGAGATATCAGGCTCCAAGTCGCCCATATCCGCGACACGGCTTTCAGAAATTTTTACCCGCCGGGTGCACCAATAGCAACACACGCCGATCAACCTCGAAAACCAAATCAAAACCCAACGTGGCTTTCACGATCGAACAATCACAGGATTCAGAAATATTTGGGGCCACCCTTAAAGTAGACCAACGAAGTAAGCAAGCTTCGAGACGGACTCAAGGTTGTGGGGACGGTGGAACGATCGGGAACCCAAAACTGGGCTTGTCGACACCGCTGAATCGTGCCACGATCCTAAACAAGACAAAGGTGCTATCCGTCGCACAATTTAAATACGTAAAGTAGCATGGCATAAGTACAGATAGTAAATAAAACCTCAAACTAGTTTGTGGCCCCAAGAAATAAGACGGAATCAAGCTCGCTCGGGGTCCCATATACCTCCCGGATGTGGATAGCGCGATAAATCAAGGAACAGTATCAAGTACTGGGTCTTACGGACACAAGTGGGCTCGAAACCAATATTTTCTATCACCCACCGATGCCTCTGCTTATTTCAATTTTAGTTGTTAAACAGGAATTAAAGTGAACGATAAGTAAAACTATGATCATCTCCAACATCAACATGCGGCATTATTCCAACAACTGTGGCATTTGACAACACGCAACAACACTTGAGCAAGCGACTACGACGCGCAAGTCCAACTATCTACCAAACAACAGGTAATAGGATGTGTCCAAGGCAATATAGGGCTGCACGGTATATCACAGGTACGGTACTAAAGCATCGCAACACAGATAGCAATAGATCAACAGGAGGGAAGTAAATACTATAAAAGTAAGATAGGTTGAAAGGGTGAGGTGCTCGCCTGAAAACATTGTCGAAGGGTTCATCCGAAGATCGGGGCGAAGCTCACATCAACTCAACGGCCTTATCCGCGAAGAAGCAAAACACTAGCAGAAAACCGGATGCACTATTTAATACAACGGCAGAAGATCGGCATGATGCATGTATGATGCATGGCATGGCAAAGGTGCGGTGCAATTAGGTCATATTAAGCGGAACCGGGGTCCCGACAATTATTAAACGGTTCAAATTATTTAACTACCCCGCAATTTAAATGTTGTTTAACCAGGCAAAATATATCACCGGTTCGCTTCACAAGTTTAAATGAGGCCAATATAAGGCTAGATTTGCCCGCATATGGGCCCCATATTTAATTATCAGGTGAATTCGGCATAAGGCCCCCAAACCACATGATTATGCATGCGAGTATGACAATGTAATTATGCAACAAGTTGTTATTATATTATAAAATAGGGTTCTCGGATAAGAGGTTCACACTTTGGGGGGCGCGACGGTCTTGGGGTTCCGGGGTTCGGGGTCGGTCTCAGGGTCCAGGGTTCGACGGGCCGGTCTCGGCGGGAACGTTCTCGGATTACTGGGGTAGGTCTTGCCGCATCCGGGGTCTCCGGGTCATGTCGACGATCATGGTGTTCCGAGATGAAGTACTTGTCGCATAGTGTCTCGGTGTCCCTGTCCGATCAGATCTCGGCCTCGAGGGGGTGTACTTGTCGTGTCCGGAAGAAGGACTTCGCGTCCGTGGCAATCTTGTCATCCCGCAGACGCCCTCGGTGTCGGGAAGATCTTGGGGTTCCGCGATCGGTCTTCGATCCGGAACGGGTCTTGGTTCTCGGCGAACCGGTGTTCGCAATCGGGTAGTGGGTCTTGACGCTTCCATGTCGAAGGTCCGAGGAAGATCATGTCGGTACGAAGCATTTTAGCGAGCTGGTCTCGCGCCAGATCCCATAATGCGAGCCTCAACATGTGGAAAACATTTTGAGGAAGGCCGCACCCCTTGACCTCACTGGACTCGAGGCACACCAACACGCCGCCTTGTGGGCATTGCCCATCTGACTCACGCCGATGCCCTCGTGACGAAGACGCAGGTCCGCACGCACCGGGCCGCGTCGACGAGGCAGAGCTGCACCCCTTCATGGTTCCTTGGCTGATGCGGTTGTACAGGGTGAGGCTCCTGGCGACGACGGCGGGCGGCGGAAGGCGGACGGCGGGCGCAGACGGGCTGGAACGCGGGGGTTGAGGCAGGCGAGGCGCGCTGGCAGCGCCGGGCCGGGTGGTGGCGGGCGCAAGGCAGAGGAGGCGCGGAGGCCGGCGCGGCGCGCAGCGAGACGGGTCGGAGGGCGGCCGGACGACGTGCAGGGGCAGGGGTGCTCCGACGGAGGCGGGCGGGCGCCAGCGAGGGGAGGAGGATGCCGGCAGAGAGGCGCGGCGGTGCGGGCTCGCGGGGTCGGGCCGGAGGAGCGGTGGGTGGAGCTACGGTGGAGGAGACCGCGGGGAGGACGGAGGACGCGCCGGGCGGCGCTGGGCGAGCGCGAGGTCGGCCGGTCCGGCGCGCTGGCGTCATGGGAGGGACGCAGACGCGACGGCGCTGGAGCTCGGGAGGAGCGGACGAGGCGGGCGGCGCTGGCGAAGATGCGGCGAGGCACAGAGGGAGAAAAGGCGGACGGTGGCGAGGGGTGGCGGAGCAAGGCGCGGCGGCGACGCGGACGTCTGGGCGGCGAGCAGGGCGACGAGCTGGAGGCGGGGAGGACGGCCAGGTGGAGGGGGTCGACGGCGGCGTGCGTCGGCGACGCGAGGCGGTGAGCCGGGGCCGGAGGGGCGAGGCGGGCGAGCTCAGAGGGAGGCGGGGCGGCGACAGACCCTGGGGAGGAGGTCGGCGAGCAGCAGAGGGTGGGGCGAGGACGCGAGAGGAGGGAGGAGCGGCCGGACGGTGGGGCGACGGGAGCACCATGGGAGGGCGCGGCTGCTGGTCGGGTAGTCATGGTCGAGGAGACGGCACATGAGCGGGCTGGGCGGAGCTCGCAGCGGGCGGGCCGTGGAGGGCAGACGGAGGGAGCCGTAGTTGTGGCTGGGGGGCGGCAGGTGAAAGGTCGAGAGAGAGGGCACGCTGCTGTGGGTGGTCCAGCGACGTGGGGCTGAGCTGGTGGGAAGAGGAGAGGGTGGGCTGTGGCGGTTTGGGGTTGGTTGGGAGGAGAGGCAGGTGACGTGGCGAGCTGGGATTGGGGAAGAGGGAGAGAGAGGTGGCGAGAGATGATTGGGTGGGGTGAGGTGGAGGTGGTGGGTAGGGTTTTAGGTAGAGAGGATTTGTCTGGCTGGTTTAGGTGGACCGCTTTTCTGGGGGTGGTTGTTCGGGTCGGTCGGCCCGTTCGACTGCCCCCACTAAAATAGTTTAAATTTTATTTATTTTAAAGCACGGCTTTCACAACCCGATAGCCGACAACAAAATAATTCCGGAGAACCGGTGTTTGGCGTTGGAATAAAAGACGGGGCATTTTAGAAAAACAAAACGGGCTTTGCGAACATAGTTTTATGCAAACAATGCATGATGATGACGATGCAATGCACAAATTCAACGCGATTTTCTAGTAGTGGTTTTGCGGGATGCCACAATTCGACACCACTAACAATGGATCTCGCCCTCGAGATCCGCCTCATGTTACCGGAAGGAAGGTCGGCGATCTGATCCTTCGCGCTTCGTTTAGATCCTCGCGACACCACTAACAAGAGGTCGTTGTCCGTGATCGTCGCGAGAACACTCCGGAAAACAACGGACGAAGTTAAAGGTAAGGCCACCTCTAATTTCCATGGAAGGAGGGAACCGATGCATTCTCATCAACTTCAATGTACAAAAGCGAATAGAAAGGTGTAACACCCTCAGAATCGGACCTATGCAAGTTTGGGCAAAATTCACCAAACCCGCATAGAAACGATTCAAAGGTGCCCACCAGGCACTTTCGTGCGGGTGGAAAACGAAGTAATAACATTACACAACAGTCCTCGATGGGACCCACGTAATGAGATATATATAAATGATCAAGAGTCAAGGATACAAATATACGGTACAAAGATCCAAATCACCTTGAAAACGATGGGGCGTCCGACCACGGACAAGATGCAAATGGGGCTAAGAGCCTCAAGAATAACCAATGCCCATAACCGCCTGTGCCAAGCCGGAAGGGTAACCCCGCTAACGGCGCCGATCTCAAAACCGCTTAACAAAAGGTGCCACAAAGGGCAAAGCAAAACAAAGAAGGAGCGCAAGATCGAGGCCATACGGCGAGGCTAGAGTTCGCGGTCCTCGCCACATAGGTATGGTGGATCGGCGCAGGCAAAGATATGCACTAAACAACCTATAGAGACTCGATACAACCGGGGATATCGAGAGGGATAAGAATGACCTAACCGGATCCAACCGGCTATCACCAATCAAACCCATCTCGGTGTTTCTCGAGACCAAACGAGGAAGTCAACCGAGGAACTCACACCGCTGGCGCTTTACTTATTCGCTATAGTGGTGGCACTTTACTAGTCGATTTAGATAATCGCCCCGATAAAGTAAGCAGTGGGCACTTTTAGTTAACCATTCCTATAGTGGCGATTTACTAATCGATACATATAGCATGAGATAAACCCAAAACCCAGCAGCTTGTTGGGTACTTTTATTCAGCCAATTCGCTAGAAGTTGCAATACTTACTAGTCGATACATTTGTCGCAGTTTACAACCAAACAAGCAATTGTGGGCAGTATTAATTAGCCATTCCATTGTAGTGAAGCTGATTACTAGTCATTATAAAGTCAAATTTATAGCAAGAACTTTAGTTATGCTTGTCTATGATCGAGATATCGTGCTCCAAGTCGCCCATATCCGCGACACGGCCGTAAAGTTTTTACCCGGCCGGGTGCACCAATAGCAACACACGCCGATCAGCCTCGAAAACCAAATCAAAACCCAACGAGGCTTTCACGATCGAACAATCACAGATTCAGAATATTTCAGGGGCCACCCTTAAGTAGAATCCGAACGGAGTAGGCAAGCTCCGAGACGGCCTCAAGGTTCGCGACAATGGCTGGAGCGATCGGGAACCCCAAACGGGCTTGTCGACACACAGAATCACTCCGCTTCCTAACAAAGACAAAGTGCACTGCACAATCGTAAATAAAGCGTAAAGCATGGCATAAGTACAGGATCGTAAATAAAACCTCAAACTAGTTTGTGGCCCCAAGAAATAAGATCAATCAAGCTCGCTGGGGTCCCATATACCTCCGGATGTGGATAGCGCAAATCAAGGAACAGAATCAAGTACTGGGTCTTACGGGACACAAGTATGCTCGAAACCAAATATTATCTATCACCCACCGATGCCTCTGCTTATTCAATTTTAGTTGTTAAACAGAAATTAAAGTGCCGATAAGTAAAAACTAGAATCATCTCCAACATCAACATGCGGCAATACATCAGCAACTGTGGCATATGACGTCACACATCAGCACTTGAGCAAGCAACTACGACGCGCAAGTCCAACTATCTACCAAACAACAGGTAATAGGGTGTGTCCAAGGCAATATACGGCTGCAGGGGATATCAAAGGGTACGAAAACTAGAGCATCGCAACACAGATAGCAATAGATCAACAGGAGGGAATAAAGACTATAAAAGTAAGATAGGTAGAAAGGGGGAGATGCTCATCGAAAACATTGTCGAAGGTTCAACCAAGATCGGGCGAAGCTCACATCAACTCAACGGCCTTATCCGCCAAGAAGCAAATCACTAGAAGAAACACCGGATGCAATATTTAATACACGGAAGATCGGCATGATGCATGCATGATGGATGGCATGGCAAAAGGTGCAATGCAATTAGGTCAATTAAGCGAACCGGGTTCCGCGCTTAATTAGATGGTTCAAGTTGTTGAGATACCCCGCAATTTAAATGTTGTTTAGCAATGCAATGAGGGAACCGTTCGCACACATGTTTAAATGAGGCCAATATGAGACTAGATTTGCCCGCATATGGGCCCCATATTTAATCATTAGGTGAATTCGCATAAGGCCCCAAACCATGATATGCATGCAGTATGACAATTCAATATGCGATCAAGTTGTTATTATGCATTTATAAAATAGGGTATCGAGGAAAAGGGTCACACATTTAGGGTTCACGATCTTGTTAGGGTTCCGGTTCGGTCGGTCCAGGGTTCGTGGTTCGGCGAGGTCGTTTCGACCGGTAGGTCTTGGCGCATCCGGTCTTCGATCACGCCGACGGTCATGGCGCCGGTGCGGCCGTTTGTTGCATTCGCGGTCTTGAGAAGTTTGCGGTTCAAGGCTTCGCCTTTCGTTACGGGTGTCTTGGCGACTTGATGTTCCGGGGGAAGTTCTCGAGGGAGTACTTGTCGTTCCGGGCCCTCGATGAATCCTGGTGTCCGAGAAGATCATGTCGTATCCGTGTCGTCGACCTGGGTGTTCTGGGGCGGTAGATCTTGTGGTCCGGCTGCGGGGCCCGTGTTCACTTGCCTTTCGTTGGTGAAGATCTTGAATCGACATTGTTGACTTCATGTTGGTTTTGTCTAAGAGGGGTCTTGGTAGCGAGGCTTCAGCGGGGTAGGCGAGGAGAGACCCACGCAGGCAGCAGGGCCCGCAGGGTGGTCGGCGGCGGACGGGGTCGGGCTCATGCGGCACAAGGCTAGCCCGGAGGCGGCTCAAGCGGCAGCGGGCGGAGCTGCCGAGCGATGGGTCGGCGACGGCCGACGGATCATACGGGCGGCGAGCGGGTGGGACGTGGACGGGAAGGCCGGCGAGAGGCGGCGACGGGCCGCGCGAGGGGAGGCGGTTGAGCTGGGGGCGCCGCCGGTGGACCAGGGCGGGGGAGGAGCACGCAGGGGCAGACTGGGCGCGGTCGGGGCGCGGGCCGCTGCAAGGGGTTGCCGGGACGAGGGTGTCGCGCGGCGCGGGAGAGGGTCGCCGAGGCGCTGGCTCGAGGAGGCGGCGGAGCGACGACGCTGGAGGAGGCGTGGCGAGGGAGGCATGGGCTCAGCGGCGGAGCGGAGGCGTGAGGTCGGCGAGCCCGGAGCAGCGAGGCGCTGGGAGGAGAAGGAGGAGCGGTTATGGGCAGGGTCATGGGCGGCGGCGGGCTCGCGTCAGGGGAGGAGGAGCCAGAGGCGGGCGGTCAAGGCGGAGGGGAGCGCAGGGGATGGGCTGTTGAGGAAGAAGAGGAGGGAGAGCACGCATGAGGAAGAGAGAGAGAGATGCGTGGTGGGGGGAGAGGCCGGGTCGGTGGGTCCACGCTGGCGGGCCTGTGGGTCAGGCGTGGGGGGCCTGGGTGGCTTTAGGGGTCAGGGAGGTGGGTGTAGGCAGTGTGTGTGGTGGGGTGGGGGAAGAGAGGGAGAGGAGAGAGAGAGGGGAGGGCTGGCGATGCCGAGTGGGGTGAGGGTGAGGGAAAAGTGAGGTATGGTCCGATTGGTGGAAGTGAGGTGGAGGGTAGGTTGCAGGAATTTTGGGTAGGCTTAGGAATTAGAGGGCAGGTTGGGGTGGACCGATTTTGGGCTGGGGTTGTTCCTGGTTCGGACTGCTCGATCGCCCCACCAAAATTAATCATAATTTTTATTTGTTTTAAACGGGCCGTACGCAAACCGATAGCGGCCAAAATAAAATATTCCGGGGACCCGGTTTTGGCGTTTGAATAAAAGACGGGGCATTTTAGAAAACAAAACGGCTTTGCGAAAATAGTTTTGGCAAACAATGCATGATGATAACGATGCAATGCACAAATTCAACGCGATTTTCTAGTAGTGGTTTTGCGGGATGCCACAATTCGACACCACTAACAATGGATCTCGCCCTCGAGATCCGCCTCGTGGTACCGGAAGGAAGGTCGGCGATCCGGCCTTCTCACTTCGTGTAGATCTTTGCGACACCACTAACGAGGGTTCATCCTCCATCTTGAAATCGACACCACCAACAAAGGGTCGTTGTTCCTGATCGTCGAGGGAGCACTCCGGGGACAAAAAGGTCGAAGGTAGGGGGATCAACAAATAAAGCCACCCCTAACTTCCGTTAGAAGAGGGAAAAGTTACATCGATCCACCACTCGATGTACAGAGCGTAACAAGAAGAGTCGAGTAGGGTGATCACCCATCCCGGACCCAACTATCAACTCTATACATGGGTAGGAGAACCAGGCAACTCAACTCTCGAGATATAGACTGAAGATCTTCATAGGTGGTATCCGGAACAAAGGGATGTTGCCAGCAGAAATCGTATGAAAGACACACTGATTAGGTTTCGCGATGGTTCCATTGGCCTGAACAACACATGCTCAAGGTCGACTCCAACTTCACCAAAGCTCGTCCTTCTCATATGTTTCTCAACGACACTGATGTCCAGCAAGGAACACATGGGGATAAAAACTCAAGAACAAAAGATTGGAGGAAGGATACAACAGACAAGTTGCAGATTGATGATCGTAGCACCTCCGTTACAAACAAGGAAGAAACGAAACCCTGAAGGTACGACGGAAACCCAACCACGAAATCTCGGACTCAAGAGAGAGAAGAGAGCGATTCAAAACGCTAGAGGTGAGAGGAGAATAAAGAGGGGTAAGGAGTAAAATCAGACCTAATCGTAACTATCCAACCGCTTTTGCAAAATAGTTTTGACACTCTACTTGGCCGTTAGCTAGGTTATCCCACAGTCGACTTGGGGTATCGCAACCGCCGGGCTCGATACCACTCAGAACACCTCAGATCGACCTATGCAAGTTTGGGCAAAATTCACCAAACCCGCAGAAACGATTCAAAGGTGTCACCAGCACTTTCGCGGGTGGAAAAACGAAGTAATATTACACAACAGCCCCTCGATGGGACCCACGTAACAGATATATAACAATGATCAAGAGTCAAGGATACAAATATACGGTACAAAGATCCAAATCACCTTGAAAACGATGGGGCGTCCGACTACGGACAAGATGCAAATGGGGCTAAGAGCCCTGAAGAATAACCAATGGCGGCCATAACCGCCTGCAAGCCGGAAGGGTAACCCCGCTAACGGCCGATCTCAAAACCTGCTTAACAAAAGGTGCCGAAAGGCAAAGGAAAACAAAGAAGGAGCTGCCAAGATCGAGGCCAAGACAGCGAGGCTAGAGTTCGCGGTCCTCGCCACATAGGTATGGTGGATCAAGCAGCGGCAAGATATGCACTAAACAACCTATAGAGACTCGACAATCAACGGATATCGAGAGGGATAAGAATGACCTAACCGGATCCAACCCGGTTATCACCAATCAAACCCATCCCGGTGTTTCTCGAGACCAAACGAGGAAGTCAACCGAGGAACTCACACCGCTGGCGCTTTACTTATTCGCTTATAGTGGTGGCACTTTACTAGTCGATTTAGATAATCGCCCCGATAAAGTGCAAGGGGCACTTTTAGTTAACCATTCCGTATAGTGGCAGACTTACTAATCGATACATATAGCATGAGATAAACCCAAAACCCAGCAGCTTGTTGGGTACTTTTATTCAGCCAATTCGCTAGAAGGTAATACTTACTAGTCGATACATTTGTCGCAAGACAACCAAACAAGCAATTGTGGTATTAATTAGCCATTCCATTGTAGTGAAGCTGATTACTAGTCATTATAAAGTCAAATTTATAGCAAGAAACTTTAGTTATGCTTGTCTATGATCGAGATATCAGCTCCAAGTCGTCCATATCCGCGACACGGCTTTCGTAAAGTTTTACCCGCCGGGTGCACCAATAGCAACACACGCTCGATCAACCTCGGAAAAACCAAATCAAAACCCAACGAGGCTTTCACGACTGAACAATCACAGGATTCAGAAATATTTCAGGGGGCCACCCCTTAAGTAGAATCCGCAACGGAGTAGGCAAGCTCCGAGACGGCCTTAAGGTCTGCGTCAATGGCTGTGAGCGACTGGGAACCCCAAACGGGGCTTGTCGACACCGTGTAATCACTCCGCTTCCTAACAAAGACAAAGGTGCTCGCACAATCGTAAATAAAGCGGTAAAGCATGGCATAAGTACAGATCGTAAATAAAACCTCAAACTAGTTTGTGGCCCCAAGAAATAAGACCGAATCAAGCTCGCTCGTGGGGTCCCATATACCTCCCGGATGTGGATAGCGCAAAATCAAGGAACAGAATCAAGTACTGGGTCTTACGGACACAAGTGGGCGTCGAAACCAAATATTATCTATCACCCACCGATGCCTCTCGCTTATTCAATTTTAGTTGTTAAACAAATTAAAGTGCCGATAAGTAAAAACTAGAATCATCTCCAACATCAACATGCGGCAATACATCAAGAATCGTGGGCATATGACGCCACACATCAGCACTTGAGCAAGCAACTACGACGCGCAAGTCCAACTATCTACCAAACAATGTAATAGGGTGTGTCCAAGGCAATATAATCATAGGGATATCAAAGGGTACGAAAACTAGAGCATCGCAACACAGATAGCAATAGATCAACAGGAGGGAATAAAGACTATAAAAGTAAGATAGGTAGAAAGGGGGAGATGCTCGCCTGAAAACATTGTCGAAGGTTCAACCGAAGATCGGGGCGAAGCTCACATCAACTCAACGGCCTTATCCGCGAAGAAGCAAATCACTAGAAGAAACACCGGATGCAATATTTAATACACGGCAGAAGATCGGCATGATGCATGCATGATGGATGGCATGGCAAAAGGTGCAATGCAATTAGGTCAAATTAAGCGGAACCGGGGTTCCGACAGTTAATTAGATGGTTCAAGTTGTTGAGATACCCCGCAATTTAAATGTTGTTTAGCAATGCAACAGAGGGAACCGGTTCGGTACACATGTTTAAATGAGGCCAATATGAGACTAGATTTGCCCGCATATGGGCCCCATATTTAATCATTAGGTGAATTCGGCATAAGGCCCCCAAACCACAGATATGCATGCGAGTATGACAATTCAATATGCGATCAAGTTGTTATTATGCATTTATAAAATAGGGTATCGAGGAAAAAGGGTCACACATTTAGGGTTCGACGATCTTGTTAGGGTTCCGGGGTTCGGGGTCGGGGTCCAGGGTTCAGGGTTCGGCGAGGTCGTTCTCGGACTCCGGGGTAGGTCTTGGCGCATCCGGGGTCTTCGGATCACGTCGACGGTCATGGCGCTGCGGGCCGTTCTTGTTGCATTCGCGGTCTTGGAGAAGTTTGCGCGGTTCGGCCGCCTTTCTACGGGTGTCTTGGCGACTTGATGTTCCGGGGGAAGTTCTCGAGGGAGTACTTGTCGTTCCGGGCCCTCGATGAATCCTGGTGTCCGAGAAGATCATGTCGTATCCGTGTCGTCGACCTGGGTGTTCTGGGGCGGTAGATCTTGTGGTCCCCAAGGGCCCGTGTTCACTTGCCTTTCGTTGGTGAAGATCTTGAATCGACATTGTTGACTTCATGTTGGTTTTGTCTAAGAGGGGTCTTGGTAGCGAGGCTTCAGCGGGGTAGGCGAGGAGAGACCCACGCAGGCAGCAGGGCCCGCAGGGTGGTCGGCGGCGGACGGGTCGGTCAAGGGCTGGCCGCCGGCTGGAGGGCCTAAGCGGCAGCTGGGCGGAGCCGCCGAGCGATGGGGTCGGCGACGGCCGACGGACTGGAGGCGATGGCGGCGGCGGGACGTGGACGGGAAGGCCGGCGAGAGGCGGCGCACGGGCCGCGAGGAGGAGGGAGGCGGTTGAGCGGGGCGCCGCTTTGTGGCGGGAGGAGCACGAGGGCGGCACCATGACGGCGCTGGTCGGGGGCGCGGCGGCGGCTTGCGGGGTTGCCATGAGGGACGAGGGTGCTGCTGCGGCGCTGGAGAGGGTCGCCGAGGCGCTGGCGGAGGAGGCGGCATGAGCGACGGCCATGGAGGAGGCGTGGCGAGGGAGCCTGCAGGCTCAGCGGCGGAGCGAGGCGTGAGGTCAAGCGAGCTCAGCAGCGAGCGCCAGAGGAGAAGGAGGAGCGGTTGCGGGCAGGGTCGCGGTGGCGGCCCGCCATGGGAGGAGGAGCCAGAGGCGGTCAGGCAAGTGAGGGGAGCGGTGGCGGGGATGGGCTGTTGAGGAAGAAGAGGAACAGGGGAGAGCACGCGCGAGGAAGAGAGGGAGAGAGATGCGGCGCGGGTGGGGAGAGGCTGGGGTCGGCCGGTGGGGTCCACGCGGGCGGGGCCCAGGGGTCAGGGGCGCGTGGGGGCCTGGGTGGCTTTAGCGGGGTCAGGAGGGGTGGGTGTAGCTGGCAGGTGTGTGGCTGGTGGGGGAAGTGGGGTGAGAGGGAGAGGAGAGAGAGAGGGGGAGGGCTGGCTGACGTGGCAGATGCTGAGTGGGTGAGGGGTGAGGGAAAAGTGAGGTGGCGGGTCTGGATTGGTGGAAGTGAGGTGGAGGGTAGGTTGGGTAAGAATTTTGGGTAGGCTTAGGAATTAGAGGGGCAGGTTGGGGTGGACCGATTCAGTTTTCTGGGGCGGTTGTTCGGTCGGTTCGGACCGTTCGACTGCCCCCCCAAAATTAATCATAATTTTTATTTGTTTTAAACGGGCCGTACGCAAACCGATAGCGGCCAAAATAAAATATTCCGGGGACCCGGTTTTGGCGTTTGAATAAAAGACGGGGCATTTTAGAAAACAAAACGGCTTTGCGAAAATAGTTTTGGCAAACAATGCATGATGATAACGATGCAATGCACAAATTCAACGCGATTTTCTAGTAGTGGTTTTGCGGGATGCCACAAAAGGGTAGTCGGCATGGGGGCCAATCCATCACGCACCCAAACTATTACTCTGCACAATCAGTAGAAAAGAGTGCAACCATTCTCGGGATTAGACTGAAGATCTCGACACTTCGAGGTTCGGAAACAAGGGGTGATGCAGTCTCTGCATCGGATCTGGCATAGATGATGTCGTCGCGTCGGAAAACACCGGAATGCTCAAACAGGGAACAAGGAATGGTAACACCGTAGACGGATTCATCAGGTAGCTTGAACACCGGATGATAGAACACCGTTATCGAAGAAGGAAGCGAAACCCTGAAGGCACGACGGAAACCCAACCACGAGAATTCCTGGACTCGAAGAGAAAGAAGAGAGCGGATTCAAAACGCGTAGAGATAAGAGGAGAATAGCAGAGGGGTAAGGAGTAAAATCAGACCTAATTAGAACTATCCAATCGACTTTCAAAAATAGTTTTGACACTCTACTTCGGCCGTTAGCTAGGTTATCCTACAGGCTGAACTTGTGGGGGTATCGCAACTGCTGAGCTCTGATACCACTCTGTAACACCCTCAGAATCGGCCCTATGCAAGTTTTAGCGAAACTCGCCAAACCCGCATAGAAACGATTCAAAGGTGCCCACCAGGCACTTTCGTGCGGGTGGAAAACGGCAATAACATTACACAACACCTCGATGGGACCCATGTATACATATACAACACTCAATGAGTCAAGAATACAGATATAATGTACAAAGATCCAAATCACCTTGAAAGCGATAGAGCGTCCGGCTACGGACGACAAGATGCAAATGGGGCTAAGAGCCCCAAGAATAACCAATGGCGCCCATAACCCCGCCTGTGCCAAGCCGGAAGGGTAACCCCGCTAACGACGCCGATCTCAAAACCTGCTTAAACAAAGGGTGCCGACAGAGGGCAAAGGAAAAATAGGAGCCAAGATCGAGGCCAAGACACGAGGCTAGAATTGCCGGTCCTCGCCACACAGTATGGTGGATCGAGGCAGCGGCAAAGATGCACTAAACAACCTATAGAGACTCGATACAACGGCGACTAACAGAGAGGGGTAAGATAGACCTATCCGGATCCAACCTGAGGCTAACACCAAACAAACCCATCCTGGCGTTTCCCCCTCGAGACCAACGAGGAAGTCAACCGAGTAACTCACACGGTTGGCAGTTTTACTTATTATTCTTATAGTTACATTTCTAGACATTTCTAGTCGTGTTTAGATAATCGTAAGCAGTGGGCACTTTTAGTTAACCATTCGTTATAGTTGCAACACTTACTAATCGTGCATGTATAGCATGAGATAACCCAAACCCAGCAGTTGTTGGTGCTTTTATTCAGCCATTCCGCTAGTTGCAATACTTACTAGTCAGTACAATGGTCGCAATACACTCCAAACAAGCAATTGTGGGCAGTATTAATTAGCCATTCCATTATAGTGAAGCTGATTACTAGTCATTATAAAGTCAAATTTATAGCAATAAACTTTAGTTTTGCTTGTCTATGATCGAGATACTGTGCTCCAAGTCGTCCATATCCATGACACGGCTTTAAATTTTACCCTACCGGGTGCACCAATAGCAACACACGCCGATCAACCTCGGAAAAACCAAATCAAAACCCAACGTGGCTTTCACGATGAACAATCACAGGATTCAGAATATTTCAGGGCCACCCTTAAAGTAGACCAGAACGGCAAGCAAGCTTCGAGACGGACTCAAGGTTGTGGGGACTCGGAACGACTGGGAACCCAAAACTGGGCTTGTCGACACCATGGAATCGTGCCACGATCCTAAATAAAGACAAAGGTGCTATCTGTCGCACAATTTAAATACAGAAAGTAGCATGGCATAAGTACAGGATAGTAAATAAAACCTCAAACTAGTTTGTGGCCCCAAGAAATAAGACGGAATCAAGCTCTGGCTCAGGGGGGTCCCATATACCTCCCGGATGTGGATAGCGCGATAAATCAAGGAACAGGTATCAAGTACTCGGGGTCTTACGGGACACAAGTGGGCGTTCGGAAACCAATATTTTCTATCACCCACCGATGCCTCTGCTTATTTCAATTTTAGTTGTTAAACAGGAATTAAAGTGAACGATAAGTAAAACTATGATCATCTCCAACATCAACATGCGGCATTATTCCAACAACTGTGGCATTTGACAACACGCAACAACACTTGAGCAAGCGACTACGACGCGCAAGTCCAACTATCTACCAAACAACAGGTAATAGGATGTGTCCAAGGCAATATAGGGCTGCACGGTATATCACAGGTACGATACTAAAGCATCGCAACACAGATAGCAATAGATCAACAGGAGGGAAGTAAATACTATAAAAGTAAGATAGGTAGAAAGGGTGAGGTGCTCGCCTGAAAACATTGTCGAAGGGTTCATCCGAAGATCGGGGCGAAGCTCACATCAACTCAACGGCCTTATCCGCGAAGAAGCAAAACACTAGCAGAAAACCGGATGCACTATTTAATACAACGGCAGAAGATCGGCATGATGCATGTATGATGCATGGCATGGCAAAGGTGCGGTGCAATTAGGTCATATTAAGCGGAATCGGGGTCCCGACAATTATTAAACGGTTCAAATTATTTAACTACCCCGCAATTTAAATGTTGTTTAACCAGGCAAAATATATCACCGGTTCGCTTCACAAGTTTAAATGAGGCCAATATAAGGCTAGATTTGCCCGCATATGGGCCCCATATTTAATTATCAGGTGAATTCGGCATAAGGCCCCCAAACCACATGATTATGCATGCGAGTATGACAATGTAATTATGCAACAAGTTGTTATTATATTATAAAATAGGGTTCTCGGATAAGAGGTTCACACTTTGGGGGGCACGACGGTCTTGGGGTTCCGGGGTTCGGGGTCGGTCTCAGGGTCCAGGGTTCGACGGGTCGGTCTCCTGCGGAACGTTCGGACATCGGGTAGGTCTTGCCGCATCCGGGTCTCCGGTCATGTCGACGATCATGGTGTTCCGAGATGAAGTACTTGTCGCATAGTGTCTCGGTGTCCTCGGTCCGATTGTAGATCTCGGCGTCCTCGAGGGGGTGTACTTGTCGGTCCGGAAGAAGGACTTCAGACGGTGGCAATCTTGTCGCCCCGTAGACGCCCCTCGGTGTCGGGAAGATCTTGGGGTTCCGCGGATCGGTCTTCGCCTCCGGAACGGGTCTTGAGGTTCTCGGCGAACCGGGTGTTCGGCACCGGGTAGTGGGTCTTGACGTTTCCATGTCGAAGGTTCGAGGAAGATCATGTCGGCGAAGCATTTTAGCGAGCTGGTCTCGCGCGATCCCATAATGTGCGAGCCTCAACATGTGGAAAACATTTTGAGGAAGGCTGGCACCTCCTTGACCTCACTGTGGACTCCGAGGCACACCCGAACACGCTCAGCTTGTGGGCATTGCCCACCTGACTCACGTCGATGCCCTCCAGGACGAAGACGCAGGTCTGCACGCACCGGGCCGTTCGACGAGGCGTAGCTGCACCCTTCATGGTTCCTTGATGATGCGGTTGACAGGTGAGGCTTCGGCGATTTACGGCGGCTAAGGCGGACGGCGGGCGCGGACGGGCTGGAACGCGGGGGTTGAGGCAGACGAGGCGGCTGGGCAGCGCCTGCCGGGCGGGTGGTGGCCGGGCAGAGGAGGCGCGGTGGGAGGCCGGCGCGGCGCGCAGGGCGAGACGGGTCGAGGGCGGCCGGACGACGTGGTGCAGGGGCAGGGTGCCGCGGCTCGACGGAGGCGGGCGGGGCGCGCTCAGGCGGAGGAGGAGGATGCCGGCAGAGAGGCGCGGCGGTGCGGGCTCGCGGGGTCGGGCCGGAGGAGCGGTGGGTGGAGCTACGGTGGAGGAGACCCGATGAGAGGCGGGCGAGGGCGAGCGCGAGGTCGGCCGGTCCGCTGGCGGCGCGGAGGGGACGCAGACGGGACGGCTTGAGCGGGGGAGGACGAGGCGGGCGGCGCGGGCGAAGATGCGGCGAGGCCAGAGGAGAAAAGGCGACGGGCGAGGGGTGGCGGAGCAGCGCGCGGCGACGCTGACGTCGGGCGGGCGAAGTGGCGGCAGCCGGAGGCGGGGAGGATGGCTGTGGAGGGTCGACGGCGGCAGGCCCGACGCGAGGCGGTGAGCCGGGGCGAGGGCGCGAAGCCTGAGGGAGGCGGGCGCGGCACTGGGAGGAGGTCGGGCGAGCAGAGAGGTGGGGCGAGGACGCGAGAGGGAGGGAGGAGCGGCCATGGACGGTGGGGGCGGCGGAGGAGAGGCGGCACATGGTCGGGAGTGGCTGGAGGGACGGGCTACTGGCGGAGCTCAAGTGCAAGGAGGCGGGCGGCATGGAGGGCAGACGGGAGGGAGCTAGGTTGTGGCTGGGTGTGGGCAGGTGAAAGGCTGGAGAGAGAGGGCACGCGGGCCAGGGGGTGGTCCAGGCCAGACGTGGGGGGGGGGCTGTGAGCTGGGTGGGAAGAGGAGAGAGGCAAGTGGGCCAGGTGGCGGTTTGGGGTTGGTTGGGAGGGAGAGGCAGGGTGACGTGGCGAGCTGGGATTGGGGGGAAGAGGGAGAGAGGTGAGGTGGCGAGAGATGATTGGGTGGGGTGAGGTGGAGGCTGGGTGTGGGTAGGGTTTTAGGTAGCTGTAGGATTTGTCTGGGGCTGGTTTAGGGTGGACCGTTTTAGTTTTCTGGGGGTGGTTGTTCGTGTCGGTCGGCCCGTTCGACTGCCCCCACTAAAATAGGTTAAGTTTTATTTATTTTAAAGCACGGCTTTCACAACCCGATAGCCGACAACAAAATAATTCCGGAGAACCGGTGTTTGGCGTTTGAATAAAAGACGGGGCATTTTAGAAAAACAAAACGGGCTTTGCGAACATAGTTTTATGCAAACAATGCATGATGATGACGATGCAATGCACAAATTCAACGCGATTTTCTAGTAGTGGTTTTGCGGGATGCCACACTCGCTTCCTCTTTCGCCTCCCTCATCTCGCGCTCGAGGTCGGCGATCCGCTTCTCAGCCGAGCTCAACGCCGATTGAGCTGCCGCCAATTCACTTGCTGGAACAAGTCCCTGGCGGGCCTCCTCTGCCTTCGCGGCAATTGCCTGAAGCCCCTTGTTCGCCTCTTGGACGGTGGCCAGTTCCTTCTCCGCGCGGCGTTTCGCAGCAAGCCGGTCAGCCGACTCACGTTGCAAACCCTGCACACAATTCAAACAGTTAACAAAGTCGGAATCCAAAGTGCCCAACCGTTGAAATTCTGCGAGTGCGCACTCGGGGACTGTCAATCAAAAAATCCTAAGTGCCCACCCGCTGAAATTCAGCGAGTGCACACTCGGGGACTGGCAATCAAACCATCATAAGTGCCCACCCGCTGAAATTCAGCGAGTGCACACTCGGGGACTGGCAATCAAAACATCCTAAGTGCTCACCCGATGAGATTCAGCGGGTGCGCACTCGGGGACTGGACGCGATAAATAAAAACAAGCATTTAAAGAATCAGATCGCTGCAACGCACCGACCTGATCCTCGGGGACTGGACATACCTGGATGGCTGCGCCAAGCATGCCATGAAGTTGTATCACATCCACGGACGTGAGAAGAGCCGGCGTGTGCCCGCGACGTTGCTCGACCTCCGTATCGGCGACCCCAGGCGCATGGCTCGAGGGCGAGGTACCACTCGTTGTAGCCGCTTTGGCCATGAAGCGCGGGACCATGGCGATGGAGGCACCAGCACCAAAGGAGGTCGGCTCGGCTGCCCCAGGAGAGGGAGCACCCTCCTTGGTGGGCAAGGCCGCCTCCGCTACGGGTTCACTCGGCGCGATCGCCGTGTCATCAGACACCGTGACGACTTCGTCGCCCTTGCCTTCTTGGCGCTATCCGCGGGAACGACGACCTCGTCTGCCTTCCTTTTCCGGGAGGGATCCTCCTCGATGACCACGGGTGGCACCTTGGCCACGGTCGGATGGCCTATCTTCTTCGCTCCGGTCCTACAAATTGATCGTGTGAGCAAGATAATCCGAGTACAATGAAAGACAAAAGTAGGTGAGTAAAACTCACTTGGCGACTGGAATGAAGCATAGCCCCGTGCGGATGCCGGCTGGCTTCTCCAGTTCGGGGCCCAGTCGGCGACTGGGGCCCATCTCCAAGACGTCGCGTGCCCAAGACACGGACGGTTTCTTCATTGTCGAAGCTGCGGTCGGAGCTTCCAAAACATTTTCGGCAGGAGCATCCTTGGGTGGCGAAGCTACCGCGACCGGAGCGGCCGCCGACCCGGAGACTGGGGCGAGCGGCGGAGGCATCGAGGCCAGTGGCACCTCATTCAGGACGGCGGTGATACCCGGCGCCGTCGCCATCTGTGCGGCTTCACCCCAGCCGGTGGCGCTCGGAGTCGCTTTCGGCGAATGAGGGAGACGCCGCGCTGTCAACCGCCTTCTTCTTTGGAGGGGCCTTCACCTTTTTATTCTTCTTCTTATTCGATGGAGTGGCTTCACGACGCGAGGTGTGCTCGGGGAGCTCATTGTCGTCATCGTCATGACGCTCGAGGCTCTTGCTCGCTTCGAGCTCACGTTGCTGCTGTCCGCGCGTTTTCCGGACCAGCGGGGCGACCTCTTCCTCGGATTCGTCGTCGTCGCCGCTCCCGTCACTTTCGACGCCTCCCCTCGCTGGAGGCGATTCGC
The DNA here is from genome assembly GCA_030063025.1 of Avena longiglumis. Taxonomy (NCBI): domain Eukaryota; kingdom Viridiplantae; phylum Streptophyta; class Magnoliopsida; order Poales; family Poaceae; genus Avena; species Avena longiglumis. The sequence goes on from CP125979.1 coordinate 123,305,638, forward strand.
CCGCCTCCTGGACGGACGAGCTCGAATTCGCGTCGTCCGCGGGCAGAAGCCACCCTTCCACCACTTGAAATAGCTGCAATAAGCATAAACAACATCAGTATGACCGCGACTGCATTTAACTGCGACTGCGAATGACGAAAAGTTGACTTACCGTTGGGGCTGGATGCTTCGCGGTGTAGGGGGCGACCCCGGCCTTCGCGTCGAGGTACGTCGCCTGGGTGATCTTCTTTAGCGCCAGGAGGTAATCCTCGAGTTGCCACTCGTCGAGACAGGACTTCGTCGAGTCCTCCCGGCCCGCGTACTCGTACATGTAGTGGTCGCGGCGGGCCAGGGGGGCGAGTCGCCGCCCGAGCCAGCAGTTGTACAAGTTGATAGGCAGGAGACCTCTTTTCTTCAGGCCGCGAATGGTCTGGAGCATTTCGTCCACGACCATCCGCTGGTCTGTGGGAAGTTTGCCGACTTGGAGTCGGCGTGGTTCAGGCCGGTCGGCGGAGTATCTTGGGATCGCCACCTCGCCGTCTAGAGTCGCCTCGATGATGTAGAACCAAGAATTTTTCCATTGGCTCGCCGCCTTGGCAGGTAGTATCAGATCGAAGAAGGAAGCCTTCGATTTCAGCTGAAACGTCAGGCTGCCCACGGCGAGCATTGGGCCGCCCACTTCCTCGCGACTGATCCGCCCGTGGAATAGATCTTGCCACAGGGGGAAGTAGGGCCTGCAGCCCAGGTAGCACTCGCAGAACGCCACGAAAATGGCGAGCTGCTCGATGCTATGCGGGCCCAGGTCCGACGGTTGGATCCCGTAGAAGGCGTAGAAGCGCCGGAAGAAAAGGGATGTTGGGAATCCCAGCCCCCGTTCTAGGTGGCTGGTGAAGCATACGAACTCACCCTCGCGCGGGTCCGGAGTCACCTCTTCGGCCACAGGGATGCGCCACCTGCCGGCACGCAGGATCCCGGCCTCATCGGCGACGCCAGCTCCTCGCACTTGGATCTGCCCCAAGGCTCGGTGGAGGGGGCCATTGGCGGAAGGATTCGTGGGGGTCGGAGGATTTCGGGTCGGCTAGATCGCGATGCGGAGGAAGGCGAAGGTGCACGCAATCGGAGGAAATGACGAGGAGGTTGTTCCTCCGATCGTCTGTCATTCCCCTTATATAGCGGTTGTTACCCTCCATATCAGGGAGCCGTTACTATGCGGTGATTACGCTAAAAGTTACCGTTGGATTACCCCAACGGCTAGTTTGACCACGTTTAACGGTCCAACTTTGGCTACTCGGCTCGCCGACCCGATCACTACGATAGTGACTGAGTATTTCGCCGACACGACTCGACTCACCCGATCACTACGATTCGACTGGATGCCTGCTTTGAAGCCGTATACTCCGACTGCCAGCAACCACCTGCGCCCAATCAACGACAGCCTCGGGGACTACTGATGGGATATGCCTACCGGGGTATACCCAGCAGGACGTTTCCGACTGGCCCAGGAACTGGCGAGTGGACCTGCAAGACGGCGACTGGATCAAGGCCCGGTGTGGATCTAAGCGACTGGAAGCTGAAGGCCCAGGCGAGTAGATAAGCCCAGTCGGATTAGGTTAAACAAGTACCGAAGCCTTAACTGATTTGGTTGAGATATGTAAACCCTAGGGGAGATAAGTCTATATAAACCTCCCTACAGGGCGTGTAGAGGGAGGTCCCATCATCTGACCAAGCTTAGCCGCCTAGCCGAAGTTCGCCCATTGTACCACCATCATAATACAATCTAGCAGAGTAGGTCTTTACCCCGGGCCGAACTGGTAAAACCCTGTGTCTCCGCCCTCATATCGCACCGCAGATGGCTGGCCGCCCTTGCCCCTCGTTCTACTACTCGCTGCCGATTGCAGCATCTGCCGTGACCACTCCCACGACAACGAGGCAATGGGGGTGGCCACTCCGACGAGGCGACGGTGGTGACCACTCCGACGAGGCGACGGCGACGACCCGCACCGACGAGCGACGAAACTGACGACTACGGGGGCGGCGAGATCCAAATCTCTCGCTTTTTTATTTTAAAATTCGTATCCGTGACGCACAGCACCTAGTGCACCACGACTAACTTTTTATACGCGTGGAGCACAACACCTAGTGTGCCAAGGTTATCTTTTCATACGCGTGGCGCACCACCTAGTGCACCACGGATAACTTTTAGCTGTAGCGTGCGCCTTGTGGCGCACCCTAGTGTGCCACGGATGGCCAAAACAGGTGCGCCAAAAATTAGTTGTTTCCTAGTAGTGTCGGTGGCTAGGGTTTAGACGCTGAGGGAAGGAGGTGGTGGCGTCGGCGGCTAGTCTAGGGCTAGGCGGCGACGGTGGTTTAGAGTAGCTAGGTTTAGGGTGCCGGCAGCTGGGAGCAGCAAGCGACTTAGGGTTTTTGGGGTGGTGGCAAGGTGGCGCCCCACCCCTCCTTTTATAGGAGGGAGAGGCGGTAAGGGGAGGGGAGTCCTCCCCCAAATCCACTTGCTTGGACAATGTCAAGGAGGGAGAGGGAATCCTCTCCCAAGAGGGTTTCCTCTCCTCCCTCCACTTGGACTTTGACTTTCAATGTTGCGATTTGACTTTTCAAATATGAGTTTGACTATTCAAACTAGAGTTTGATTATTTATCTTCCCATTGTCCATGCAATTGACCTAGGGTATTATGTAACCATTCCACATTGGCATGGCACATTCATGTACCCCCCTCCTGGGTGGTGGACCTTCTAGAACCTGATACGTCGTAAACGTATCTATAATTTTTGATGCTCCATGCTTGTTTTATACCATTTGTCTTATGTTTTGTCTACACTTTGAGGTATTTTTATACACTTTATGGAACTAATCTATTGACGAGATGCCATAGTGCCAGTTGCCTGTTTTCTGCTGTTTTTGGTTTCAGAAAAGGTAAAAATGAATATTCTCGGAATTGGACGAGACAAAAGCCAATCTTCATATTTTTCCCGGAGCGATACAGAAAATCGAAGCACATATGGAGTAGGGCACCAGGGTGCGCACACCCTAGGGTGGCGCGGGCCCACCCTGGCCGCACCACCAGGGGGTGTGGCCCCCCTGGCCGCCTCCTCGCCTTGCCCCTTCGCCTATAAGAAGCCCCCAGGGAGAAAGCCATGAAAACCTCCCCAACGCCGCCACAACCAAAGGGGAGATTCGGGAGACAGAAGTCTCTTTTTCGGCACCCTGTCGGGACGGGGAAGTGCCCCCGGAGCCATCTCCATCGATCTCCACCACCATCTCCATCACCGTTGCTGATTCCTATGATCAGGAGGGAGTATTTCTTCCTCGAGGCTAAGGGCTCTACCAATAGCTTTGTGTTTATCTCGCTCTCTATGCATGATCTTATTGTGATCATGAGCGTTGTAATCAAGTAGATCTACTTTGCTACTCAAGTGCTTTAATAGATCTTTGGCTCTTCCTACGTGTATGAAAGTGACAGCATGCATACCGTGGTGGCACTTAGGCTAGAGTTTACATAAATATTCAAGTGCTTCAATAGATCTCGGCTCTCCCCACGTGTGTGAAAGTGAAAACATGCACACCGTGGTGGCACTTAGGCTAGAGTTTAAAAATATTTATCATGAGTATATTTGGAGTTGGATGTCTTTATGAAATTGTGGTGTTTGTTGGAACCATCTAGCGCTCAAGGTGACAGTTTGGGGTTATCTAGATGGGGAAGGCAGACTTTGAGGAGTGCTGTTATAGCCCTACCATAGATTAGTGTCCAACCGGAGAGTAGTTTAGGGTAGTATCATGAAGAGAATATATTTATTGAGAGTGCTCACTAGTGAAAGTATGATCCCTAGGCCTTGTTTCTAAGCATTGAAACACCGCTTGCTACTAGATCTATTCATCTTTGCTTGCTTCCATCTTTTTGCCTTTAGTCTTTTCCTCCCTGTTAGAAGCTCTTTTATGGCACAGTTACCATTTATAATCATCCATAACACTTGTATTTCACTATATCATTCTAGTGCACCTATACACCTGACAAGTGTATTGGGTGTGTTGGGGACACAAGAGACTTTTCTTGTATCTTGATTGCAGGGTTGCTTAAGAGGGATACCTTTGACCACTTCCTCCCTGAGTTTGATAAACCTTGGGTAATCCACTTAAGGGAAACTTGCTGCTGTTCTACAAACCTCTAAACTTGGAGTCCCAACAACTGTCTACAAGAATAGAAGTGCGTAGACATCAAGCTCTTTTCTGGTGCCGTTGCCGGGGAGGTAGGTAAAAGGTACTCACATCCTCCAGTGTTAGTGCTGGAAGTTATTTCCTTTAGATTATGCAATTTTTGTCTTTTTGTTTCTTGTTTTCACTAGTTAGGCTTATTGAAAACAACAACAAAATTAGAGAGCTTTGTAGTATTTATCTTGAGTTAGGACATGAAGTGTTTCAAGAGAAAATTAAAAAACCTATGGAAATTTATTTGCATCCTAATAGCAATATTATTAGTATGAATTCTTTAAACACCATTATTGCTAATGCTATGGAAATGTCTAAACTTGGGGAGGCTATTTTTTATGAAAATGATCTTTTTAGTTCCCCATCTTTGTAAGATAACTATTCTATTTCTTATGATGATACCAAACCTCCAATATATGATGATTACAATGATGAATATGATATTTTCAGTCCACCTACTATTGAGGAAAAAGTTAATTGTGATTAGAATATGCCTCCTGTATTTTATGATTATGGTGATGAGAATAATAATGATAGCTATTTTGTTGAATTTGCTCCCACTACAATTAATAAGAATGACTATGCTTATGTGGAGAGTAATAATCATTTTATGCATGTGGCTCATGATAAGAATGTTTTATGTGATAGTTATATTGTTAATTTTATTCATGATGCTACTGAAATTTATTATGAGAGACGGAAACATGGTTTTAAGTATCTCAACAATATTAATTTCCCTTCTTCATGTTGAAAATCTTGAAGTTGCACTTGTTTTGCTTTCCTATGCTTGTTGCTTTGTGTTTTTATGACTTGTTTCTTTACAAGATTCATATGAATAGGAAGTGTGTTATACTTAAATGTGTTTTTAATTTGCTTCTTGATGCTCTGTTTTACTTCAAATTCATATTTTTTATGTGAGCATCATCAAAATTATCATGCCCAACTTAAAGGTGTTAAAGAAAAGTACTTCTTGGTAGATAACCAAATAGTTTTATTGAGTATTGGAAGTTATTACTTATTTACTAACCTATCCTTATCCTTTTTGTGTGATTTTCGTGCCAAGAATATCCTCTAATGAGAGGGAAGTAAGATTTGGGGAAGTGCTGTCCCGAAACAAATTTTTGTGCTTCACTGTAAAACTTCTTGAAAAATATTTGTATGTCATATTGAGCTGTAATTTTATGAATAAATCCCCTAGGTTGTTATCTAACTTTCGTTAGTTCAACACTTTTTTGATTTGAGCAACAGAAGGTCTTCGAAAAAAATCGGTTTTTACCTGCTGGTCTGTTTTGACAGATTTCTGCCATTATTTTCATTTGCCTCTTTATCGATTTCCTTTTGAGTTCTCTTGGGTAAATTGAGATTTTTGAGGGAATTTCTACAGTATCTTGTGTTTTTAATGGAAGTTTTGTGATATGTCAAAAATGTATCTATAATTTTTTATGTTCCATGTTGTTTAGTATCTACTTTGCTTTGCTTTGTCTACACTTTGAGGTGTTTTTATATATTTTCTAGAACTAACCTATTAACAAGTTGCCACAGTGCCAGTTGCTTGTTTTTTTCTATTTTTGTTTCCAGAAAGGCAGAAAATCAATATTCTCGGAATTGGACAGGACAAAAGCAAAATTTAATATTTTACCGTGGGCAACACAAAGCCAGAGTACGAGACGGAGGACGGCCTCGAGCGGGCCATACCACTTGGCCGCGCGGGTGGGCCCACCCTGCGTCTGGGGGGTGTAGCCTCCCCAGGCACCCCCTCGGCCTCCCTCTTCGCCGATAAAGTCCCCCTAATGCAGAAAACCTAGGCACCCGATCAATATTCCACGAAACCGTCTGTAGCTGCCGCCACCATCGTCCCTAGATCGGGGGAATCTAAAGTTCTTCCCAGCACCCTGCCGACGGGGATATCATCCCGGATGCCTTCTTCTCTAGTATGAAGCGTTAGTAGTTCCACCTTGGACTACGGGTCCATGTAGTAGCTAGATGGTTGTATCTCCTCCTTTGTGCTTTCATGTATAGATCTTTTGAGCTCTGTTCATGATCAAGATCTAATCTATTTGTAATCATGCATGTTGTGTTTGTGGGGATCTTATGGATATTGAGATTACTATGTCAAATTGATTAATGGTTTTGTCTTATTGATTATATCATGTCTGTGTTGTTTGTGATCTTGCATGCTCTCCGTTGTTAGTAGCTATCTTGGCCAAGTAGTTGCTAGTGACTCCAAGAGGGGGTATTTATGCTCGATAGTGGGTTCATGCCTCTAGTTTCCAAGGGAAGTGATATAAATCTCTTCGATTGTAGATGTGATGTTGCCACTAGGGATAAAACAATGGTCTCTTTTTCATGGAACAAGTGGATTGTTTACCTTACACACTTTGCTTAAAGCAGTTGTCTGTTGCTTGCAACTTAATACTGGAGGGGGTTCAGATGATAACCTGAAGGTGGACTTCTAGTCATAGATGAAGTTGGATGGCGGTCTATGTATATTGTTGAATTGCCCAATCGAATCTCATAGGATCTTTATGTCTAGTATTGCATTGTTATGCCTTGCTCGCCTCAGAAATTGCCCTGCTGTAATTTGTTTACCCTTCATGCCATGTTGTTTATCTAAGGAGAGCACCTCTAGTGAACTATGGACCCCGGTCCAATCTTTACCATTGATACATCTTCCACTATTATTGTTTACTTGATGCAAACCATCATCACCTTCCACACCATACAGTTAATCCTTTGTTACAGCAATCGGTGAGATTGACAACCTCACTGTTAGTTGGGGCAAAGTCTTAAGTTTGTGTTGTGCAGGTTTCCACGTTGCTTGCAACACCTTTGAGGCATTTCCTTCCTCCTACTGGTTCGATAACCTCGGTTTCTTACTGTGGGAAAACTTGCTGCTGTGCTGCATCATACCTTCTCTTGGGGTTTCCCAACGGGGCGTTCAACACGCATCAAGACATTTCTGACGCCATTGCCGGGGAGGCTAATGACGTCTTCACAAGGGGAGTCCTCCTCAACCTTTCTCTTTACTTTGTTTTTAGTTTGCTTAGTTTTTTTTCTTGGTTTTGTTTGCCTATTTTTATCAAAAACTCCAAAAAATAGTTTAGTTTGGTTTGCTTTCTCTGTTCAAAAATACAAAAAAATTAGTTCCTACTCTAGTTGCTGGTATGTTATTTCCTTGCTTTGTCATGCTTTCTATCAATGGATGGTTTCTTTGAAACTAGTTCTTATTGGCAAGGTGGGTTCACGGAAGAAGAAACGTATTATTGTAAGGAGCACCGTTTGTCACAAAAAGGGAAACACTTATGGGAACGAATTGATAAATTGAACATTATTGCTAGAGAGGTGTGCTCTACTTATAATGTTACTTATTACTTTGATAAATCTTGTTGCTGTAGGAGGTATAAACACCTGCCTTTTCAATGTGAGTATAATGATAATGTTACCATATCTTCTTATGTTAAAGGAAATTATGATTTTTATGATGTGGAAAAAATTGAAGAATTTGTTGCTTTCAAGGGTGCATTTGAACTTGTCAGTTTGCTTGAAAATACTGATAATGCACCTTATGAATATGAGGTTTATGAGATACTTAGATTTTGCTTTGATAATTACAAGGAATAAAATGGCTATATTCTTGAATATTTTAATAGGTTCTTTCCACAAATGGAAGAGACTAATTCCTTGCAGGATCCTATGGAAGAAGAAAATGCTGAAACTAAAAGCTCATTAGATGAAAAAGAGGAGGAGAGTGATGGTCAAGAGGAGGAAGAATGGATCTACCCATGCCTACCTTCTAATGAGAGTAACTCTTTACCTCTTACATTATTTGATTGTCCCCCTTGCTTACCAAAGGAGGATGAATGTTATGTTCCTATTGATTCTTTTGAAATATCTTCTTTGTGTAAAACTTGTGATAATAGTTATGCTCCTGTTATCTATGATAATCCTATATTTGTGCCTAACTTAGAAATGCATGGTACTAAAGAGTTTTGCTTAGAAAATGTTTATGATAAAGCTCTAGATGATGGTCCTATATTGAATGATTAGTCTTCTTGTTATAAAATTGTTAAAGGTGGGTTTGAAGGTTTTAATCCCACTATTTTTGAGCTTGATAAAAATTATGTGTTTGTAGATCATGAAAAGCATGCTTTATGTGATAGTTACACTGTTGATTTTATTCATGATGCTACTGAAAGTTATTATGAGAGAGGTAAACATGGTTTTATGCATCTCAATAATATTAAGTTTCCCCTCTTTATGTTGAAAATCTTGAAGCTGCACTTGTTTTGCTTCCCTATGCTTGTTGCTTTGTGCTTTCATGACTTGTTTCTTTACAAGATTCCTATGCATATGAAGTGGGTTAGACTTAAATGTGTTTTGTATTTGCTTCTTGATGCTCTCTTTTACTTCAATTCATATTTCTCATGAGAGCATCTTCTTAAACTATCATGCCTAACTTAAAGGCGTTAAAGTAAATTACTTCTTGGGAGATAATCCAAGAGTTTTCTTGAGTCTTGGAAGTTATTAATTCAGTAATGACATCTAATTATCCTTTTTGTTTGCTTTTTGTGCCAAGAATGACCTCTAATGAGAGGGAAGTAAGATTTGGGGAGTTGCTGTCCGAAACAGATTTCTGTCCTCCACCATAAAAAACCGTGAGGAGTCTTTGTAAGTCGGATTGAGCTGAATATTTACGAATGAATCCCCCAGTTTGTTAGCTAACTTTCGTTAGTTCAACACTTTTTGATTTGAGTAACAGAAGGTCTTCGAAAAAATCGGTTTCTACCTGCTGGTATGTTTTGACACATTTCTGCCATTATTTGCATTTGCTTCTTATCGATTTCTTTTTGAGATATCTTTTGGGGAATTGAGATTTTTAAAGGAATTTTCTTTGAGAGAATAACATGATTTTCATGCCCAAAGTCTTTCTGGGGATAGATACTAGCTTAGCCTTTTCCACTGAGTCCAACTTTGGGGTCGAACCGGACCACACCTTGATGATCGATTTCCAAGTTAAACCTTCGATCGATCGACATCAATCATATTTGGTTAGGCTAACATCACATAGGAAGACGCCGGAGCGATGACCGCCAGGAGGTTCCCGACGCCGCCGCGCCCCGCGCGCCGGTAGCCCCTGCCCCTTGTCGTCGGAAGCTACACATGTGTCATATCTGTGCCCCGGCGTCGCCTGCGTCGCTCAGCCCGGATGGCGGTCGCCACCGAGCCCCAAGGTCGAGCCTTGGTCCCCGACGTCGCGCCACCGTCCCCTCCTGCGAACCTGGGTGGTGTTGTGCCTCCGCGCTGGAGCCAGCCACCACCCGCCGGCAGCCATCACCTCCCGCTCCCACCTCTTCGTCGACCGTGTCGTCCAGGAGCCACGGCGACCTCCGGGGCCGGCTCTAGGCTGATGTGGCCGAGGAAGAGGAGGAAGCGGAGGCGGAGGCGGCTGAATTGGAGAGTAGGTGCTCGCCGCCGCGGCCGCTGACCCTCGCTGACTTCCTGCAGGTAGCACACTCAGTGAGATCACCTAGGTCCTCCCCTCGTCGGCTGCCATCCGCCGGTCTGCCTCGCTGGCCCCACTCGCTGTGGCCACCATCAGGAGTTGCCTCCGTGGCGTCTCCTTGTCGGCCCGGTGATGGTGGGCCAGTGCCTGGAGGGACCCGTACAGGCCTCGCGGTGCCTCCCCTCCCTGGAGTGCCCCCCGGCGGCGGGGCCGTCGTCAGGACCAGGGACAGCCGATTCGAACGGGCAGCGCGGGCAGGGAGTCCCGGTTGGGCCAGGGGTGGGTTTGGGGCCGATCTTGGGCCCTTGGGCGGTGTGCCCCTGGCGCAGCCAGGACTTCCTAGTCCTTGCTGGGCCGGGGTTGGGCTGCTCGGCCCAAGCCCACCCCGAGGAGCTGCAAGGGGAAACCCTAGCTCCCTAGAGACCGCACGCGCCCGTCCAGGCGTGGCACTGGGTGCAAGTGACATCCAGGCTTCCAAACACCCCTGCCTCTCCTCCTGCTCCCTCATTCCAATCCCGACCCCGAGCGACCCCGCCCCCCCCCCCCCCGCTGCCGGACCCTGCTATGCCGGCCTCCGCATCTCCTGCCTCCCCCCGGATGACGTACGCGGACGCACTCTCATGGAAGAGCCCGCGCAACCCCGATCCTCCCTGCCACGGCTATCACTTCCTGCCCCCCGTGCGCTGCCGCCCAGCCGTGACCGATCTGGGGCCTACCTGTTGGAATTATACCCTAGAGGCAATAATAAAGATGTTATTATTATAATTCTTGTTCATGATAATGTTTATATTCCATGCTAGAATTGTATTAAGTGGACACTTTAATACTTGTGTGGTTTGTGAACAACACCGTGTCCCTAGTACGCCTCTATGGACTAGCTCATTGATCAATGATGGTTAAGGTTTCCTAACCATAGACATGAGTTGTCAATTGATAATGAGATCATATCATTGGGAGAATGATATGATGGACAGACCCAAACTAAGCGAAGCAATTAGATCATGTCATCGTGTTCGTCTTTGCGAAGCTTTTCTTATGTCAAATATTGTATTCCTTAGACCATGAGATAATACAACTCCCTGGTATAGGAAGAAAGCTTTGAGGTCATCAAACGTCATCCTATGAGAGGGTGATCATAAAGGTGTCTCTCAGGTGATCGGAAAGTATCTGTTGGGTTGTATGTATCGAGATGGGATTTGTCCCTCCCAAGTCGGAGAGATATACTTCGGGACCACTCGGTAATCAATATCAACACCGCTTGCAAGCATGTGGTTAAGGAGTTAATCACAAAGTGATATCGGATTACGGAATGAGTAAAGTACTTGCTATGAACGAGATTGAACTAGGTATGACGGTACCGACGATCAAATCTCGGGCAAGTAAAAATATCGCGAGACGAAGGGAATATATATATGGGATTGATTGAATCTTGGCATCGTGGTTCATCCGATATGATCATCGATGAATGTGTGGGAGTCAATATGGGTTTGCACTCATTGTTGATTATTGATAGAAGATCATGTCTGCATATTCTCGAACCCGCAGGGTCACACACTTAACGTGTATCGACACTAGGATAGATTGGATAATTGGTTTATGAGTTTTTGTTCGGAGTCTCGGATGGGATCCGGGACATCATGAGAGGTTCCGGAGTGGTCCGGAGAATAAGATTCATATAAGGCAGTGCAGTTTTTGGAGTTCGGAATTGTTCCGGGTTAATCGGTATTATACCGGAAGCTTCTAGAACCTTCCGAAAGGGAACCAACGTGGCCCCAACTTCCGGGAGGGGACATGGGCCTATGAGGGAGTGCCCTGGCTGCATTGGGCCAGGGGAACAAGGCCCCATAGGGCCCAACCAGCCAAGAGAGGTTTAAACTCTAGATAGAGCTTCTAGAAGGAGGGGTTTCCTTGCCCCCCACTCTTCCTCCTTGGGGCCGCCAGCCTTGGCTTGGGGGAGGGGCTAGGGCTGCGCCCACCCCTCTATATATAGAGGGCTGGGGGAGCACCAACCCCCTACACCTTCCCCTCCAACCCTAGCCGCCCTGCTGCCCTCCTCTCTCTCTCCCGACTGCTTATAGGCGAAGCCCTGCTGCAGAAATTCTCCACCAATTGCATCGCGCCGTCGCGTTGTAGATCCAACCCATCTCTCCACCATACTTGCTGGACCAAGGAAGGAGGATACGTCGAGGTGCCGCACGTGTGCATCTCACGGAGGCATCGCCACTTGTGGTGCTAGATCGGATCGGATCGCGAGGAGGAGAAGCGAGTACGACTACATCACCCACGTTCCGACAAACGCTCACTGTGCGAATCTTCAAGGGTATGAAGATCTAATCCAATCTCTCGTTGTTTGCATCTCCTAGATTAGATCTTGGCTTCCTCCGCTCGCATCCGTAGAAAATTTTGATTTACTATGCCGCAAACCCGGCAAGGGTATCGAGCTAGATCTATGCGTAGATGTGTTTCACGAGTAGAACGCAACATGGTTGTTGCGTGCGTTGATGTTTTCTATTGCAAGCCTCTTGTTTGTGTTCTTCTTATGACGCGGGATAGTGAGATTGAAGCGGTCCAGGCCAACCTTACGCGACATCGTTCGCGAGACCGGCTCCGCACTTGACGTGTGGCTTGTTCCACACATGCGGCTGGTGGATGTCAGTTTCTCTGACTATAGTTGTCATGGGATTAACACCGGAGTTTGGCAACCATAATATCACCGTTGTGGCTTTCCGTAGGTAAGGATCGTTCTTAGCATCTACTCCCATAAGCCACGTAAAACATGCAACAACAAAGTAGAGGCGTCTAACTTGTTTTTGCAGGGAGTGTTTTCTGTGATATGGTAGGGCCCAAGATGTGATGTGTATATTGTATGCGATGATCATGTTTTGTAATGTTTCACGACTTGCATGTCGATGAGTACACAACCGGCAGGAGCCATATGGTTGTCTTTATAATTGTGTATGACCTGCGAGTCAACTTCTTATACGCCATGTAATAGCTTTACTTTATCGCTAAGTAGTTAGCAATAGTTGTAGTTGCTATTCGTGGTGGAGGCAATCATGGTGGAGTGATGGAGATCATGCCGGAACGCACAAGATGGAGATCATTGCGCGAAGATTGACTATACCATGTCACATAAAGTTATATGCATGTGATGTTTATCCTTTTATGTATCTTATTATGCTTAGATCGCGACGGTAGCATTATAAGATGATTCCTTACTTAAAGATCAAGATAAAAACTGTGTTCTCCCCAAGTATGCACCGTTGTGAAAGTTCGTCGTGTCCAAGCATCACGTGATGATCGGGTGCTATAGACTCTACGCTCACATACAACGGGTGCAAGCCAGTTTTGCACACGCGGAAATACTTGGGTCTAACTTGACGAGCCTAGCATGTACAGACATGGCCTCAGAACACAAGAACCGAAAGGTTAAGCATGATTCATATGAATGATATGATCGACACTTAGTTGTCCACCATTGAAACCACATCTCTTCTCGTGATGATCGGATTAGGTGTGGTGAATTTGGATCGTGTTCACTAAACAACTTGAGGGATGTTGAATTTAGTGGGAGTTCATCTAGTAATTTGATTAAGTTGAACTATTTATCATGAACATAGTCTAAATTGTACTTGCAAATATTGTAGATCACATGGCCAAGTCCAACTTCAACTTCAACGTTTTTGGTGAGATAGAAAAGCTTAGAAACAATGGGTCTAACTTCACCAAATGGTTCCGCATTCTAAGAATCATTCTCGCTGGCGGACAAAAGGACTATGTCCTTGAGAAAGCGCTAGGTGACGCCCCTGCTATAGATGCGCCGGCTGATGAAAAAGTTGTTTATCAGTCGCGCAAGGATGATTATGATTTGATTAAGATCGCCATGTTGTATGCTATGGAATCGGATCTTCAAAATCGTTTTGAGTTGTTCGCCGGGCCCTTTGAGATTCTCGAGGAGCTGAAAAACATGTTTCAGACTCAAGCCCGTTCTGAGAGATATGAGATATCTAAGAAATTCTTTAACTACAAGATGGAGGAAGGGAGTTCCGTTAGTGAGCACGCCATTGAGATGACGGGTTACACTCAATGCTTTGAGCAACTGGACTACAAGATTCCAGAGGAGCTCAAGATTGACACTCCTAGCTACAAAAGTTTTGTAGTTGATCACAATCAGATTGGTTCCACTGATATGATCACTGAGCTCTTTGCTAAGATGAAAGTAGCGGAGGTGAACATCAAAAAGAATAATCATGTGTTGATGGTCAACAAGCCCCCCACCTTCAAGAAAGGTAAGGGTTCAAGGAAGCCCTTCAAGAAAGGCGGCGGCAAGCGCGTTACCCCTGCTGAGAAGAAGAAGCTCAAGTCTGGTCCTAAACTGGACACTGAGTGCTTCTATTGCAAGGACAAGGGTCACTGGAAGCGCAACTATCCAAAGTACTTAGCGGACAAGAAGGCTGGCACCATCAAAGGTATATTTGATATACATGTTATTGATGTTTTCCTTACTAGCCCTCGTTGTAGTGCCTGGGTATTTGATACCGGTTCAGTTGCTAATATTTGTAACTCGAAACAGAGCTACGGAATAGACGGCGGCTTGCGAGGGATGAGGTGACGATGCGCGTTGGCAACGGATCAAGAGTTGATGTGATGGCCGTCGGCACGCTCTCCTTAGTTTTACCTTCGGGATTAGTTTTAAACCTTAATAAGTGTTATTATGTGCCTGGGTTGAGCATGAACATTATTTCTGGATCTTGTTTATTGCAAGATGGTTATTCATTTAAATCGGAGAATAATGGTTGTTCTATTTATATGAGTAACATCTTTTATGGCCATGCACCTATTGTGAATGGTTTATTTCTTCTAAATCTCGAAAGGGATGAAACAAACATCCATAACATTGAGGCTAAGAGATGCAAAGTAGAGAGTGATAATACTACTCATTTGTGGCACTGTCGTCTAGGTCATATTGGTGTAAAGCACATGAAGAAACTCCATTCTGATGGACTTTTGGAGTCTCTTGATTTTGAATCATTTGACACATGCGAACCATGGCTCATGGGCAAGATGATCAAAACCCCGTTCTCCGGTATGATGGAGCGAGCAACGGACTTGTTGGAAATCATACATACCGATGTATGCAGACCGATGAGTGTTTCGACGCACGGTGGATATCGTTATTTTCTCACTTTTACCGATGACTTAAGTAGATATGGGTATATCTATTTAATGAAACATAAATCTGAAACGTTTGAAAAGTTCAAAGAATTTTAGAATGAAGTGGAGAACCATCATAACATAAAGATTAAGTTTCTACGATCCGATCGTGGAGGTGAATATTTGAGTTATGATTTTCTCACGCATCTTAAAGCAAGCGGAATTGTTTCGCAACTCACGACACCCGGAACACCACAGCGCAATGGTGTGTCTGAACGCCGGAATCGAACCTTATTAGATATGGTCCGATCGATGATGTCTCTTACTGATTTGCCGTTATCATTTTGGGGTTATGCATTAGAAACCGCTGCATTCACTTTAAATAGGGCACCATCTAAATCCGTTGAGACGACACTGTATGAACTGTGGTTTGGTGCTAAACCTAAGTTGTCGTTTCTTAAAGTTTGGGGATGCGAAGCTTACGTCAAGAAGTTGATGCCGGACAAGCTCGAACCCAAAGCGGAGAAATGCGTCTTCATAGGATACCCTAAGGAAAATATTGGGTATACCTTCTATCACAGAACCGAAGGCAAAGTGTTTGTCGCAAAGAACGGTTCCTTTCTTGAGAAGGAGTTTCTCTCGAAAGAAGTGAGTGGGAGGAAAGTAGATCTAGACGAGGTTGTTGAACCTTCTCTTGAGTTGGAGAGTAGCGCAGCACCTGAAATTGTTCCAAAGGTCACCGCACCAACAATAGAGGAAGCTAATGATAAGGATCATGAAGCTTGGACGATGTCGCATCGAACGTTGGTGTCGATAAGGTCGCTGCCCTCCTGAGTGGTACGGCAACCCTGTCTTAACTGTCTTGTTAGTAGATGACAGTGAGCCTTCGAACTATGAGGAAGCGATGATGAGCCCAGACTCTGAGAAATGGCTAGAGGCCATGAAATCCGAATTGGGATCCATGAGCGAAAACCAAGTATGGACTTTGGTGGACCCTCCTAGCGACCGAAAGGCCGTTGAGTGTAAATGGATCTTCAAGAAGAAAACGGACGCGGATGGTAATGTTACCGTTTATAAAGCACGGCTTGTCGCGAAAGGTTTTCGACAAGTTCAAGGTGTTGACTACGATGAGACTTTCTCTCCCGTAGCGATGTTGAAGTCCATTCGGATTTTATTAGCAATTGCTGCGTTTCATGATTATGAAATATGGAAGATGGATGTCAAGACTGCGTTCCTCAATGGCAACATTGATGAAGAGTTGTACATGATGCAACCCGAAGGTTTTGTCGATCCTAAGGATGCTGATAAAGTATGCAAGCTTGAGCGTTCCATTTATGGACTAAATCAAGCATCTCGGAGTTGGAACCTTCGTTTTGATCAAGTGATCAAGAGCTTTGGATTTGTTCCAAATTGCTACGAAGCTTGTATCTACAAGAAAGTGAGTGGGAGCTCGGTGACATTTCTGGTACTATATGTGGATGACATATTGATTATTGGAAATGACATTAACATGCTTAACGATGCGAAGAGTTATTTGAACAAGTGTTTTTCAATGAAAGACCTAGGTGAAGCTGCTTATATATTGGGCATCAAAATCTATAGAGATAGACAAAGACGTCTGATAGCTTTAAGCCAGAGTACATACCTAGACAAAGTTCTGAAAAGGTTCAGAATGGATAAGGCAAAGAAAGGTTCAAAGGCCTATGTTGTCGTGTAAGATATTGAGAAAGGCTCGTGTCCAGCTACGGTAAATGATAGGGAAGCTATGAGCAAAGTGCCTTATGCCTCGCCATAGGTTCTATCATGTATGCCATGCTATGTACTAGACCGGATGTGTCCAATGCTCTTAGTTTGACGAAAGGTATCAAAGTGATCCAGAGTGGAACATCGATGACAGCCGTGAAGAACATCCTAAAGTACCTAAATAGGACTAAAGAAATGTTCTGAGTCTATGGGGGTGATGAACAGCTCGTCGTAAAAGGTTACGTCGACGTTAGTTTCGACACCGACAAGGATGATTCCAAATCTCAAACAGGATACGTTTATATTTTGAATGGAGGAGCTGTGAGCTGGAGAAGTTGCAAGCAAAGTGTGATCGCGGGATCTACAGTAGAAGCGGAATACATGGTTGCTGCAGAAGCGTCAAGTGAAGGAGTTTGGATCAGAAACTTCATCACTGAGCTTGGCGTGGTTCCAAGTGCATTGGACCCACTGGAGATATTGTGTGACAACACTGGCGCCATAGCACTCGCTAAGGAACCAAGATATCATCCAAAGACCAAGCATATCAACCGCAAGTTTCACATAATCCGAGATTATATAGCAGATGGAGATTTGAAGATTAGAAAAGTACATACAGATCTGAATGTCGCAGATCCGTTGACTAAACCTCTTCCGCATGCAAAACATGATCAGCACCTCAGTGCCATGGGTGTGAGATTGTTGCCAAATGTAAACTAGATTATTGACTCTAGTGCAAGTGGGAGACTGTTGGAATTATACCCTAGAGGCAATAATAAAGATGTTATTATTATAATTCTTGTTCATGATAATGTTTATATTCCATGCTAGAATTGTATTAAGCGGAAACTTTAATACTTGTGTGGTTTGTGAACAACACCGTGTCCCTAGTACGCCTCTATGGACTAGCTCATTGATCAATGATGGTTAAGGTTTTCTAACCATGGCATGAGTTGTCAATTGATAATTAGATCATATCATTGGGAGAATGATATGATGGACAGACCCAAACTAAGCGAAGCAATTAGATCGTGTCATCGTGTTCGTCTTTGCGAAGCTTTTCTTATGTCAAATATTGTATTCCTTAGACCATGAGATAATACAACTCCCTGGTATGGGAAGAAAGCTTTGAGGTCATCAAACGTCATCCTATGAGAGGGTGATCATAAAGGTGTCTCTCAGGTGATCGGAAAGTATCTGTTGGGTTGTATGTATCGAGATGGGATTTGTCCCTCCCAAGTCGGAGAGATATACTTCGGGCCCACTTGGTAATCGATATCAACACCGCTTGAAAGCATGTGGTTAAGGAGTTAATCACAAAGTGATATGGGATTACGGAACGAGTAAAGTACTTGCTGTGAACGAGATTGAACTAGGTATGACGGTACCGACGATCAAATCTCGGGCAAGTAAAAATATCGTGAGACGAAGGGAATATATATATGGGATTGATTGAATCCTGGCATCGTGGTTCATCCGATATGATCATCGATGAATGTGTGGGAGTCAATATGGGTTTCTGCACGTTGTTGATTATTGATAGAAGATCATGTCTGCATATTCTCGAACCCGCAGGGTCACACACTTAACGTGTCTCGACACTAGGATAGATTGGATAATTGGTTTATGAGTTTTTGTTTGGACTCTCGGATGGGATCCGGGACATCACGAGAGGTTCCGGAGTGGTCCGGAGAATAAGATTCATATAAGGCAGTGCAATTTTTGGAGTTCGGGATTGTTCCGGATTAATCGGTATTGTACCGGAAGCTTCTAGAACCTTCCGGAAGGGGACCAACGTGGCCCCACCTTCCGGGAGGGGGCATGGGACTATGAGGGAGTGCCCTAGCCGCATTGGTCCAGGGGCACAAGGCCCCATAGAGCCCAGCCGGCCAAGAGAGATTTAAACTCTAGATAGAGCTTCTAGAAGGGGGGTTTCCTTGCCCCCCACTCTTCCTCCTTGGGCCGCCTTTGGCTTGGGAGGGGTTAGGCTGCGCCCACCCTCTATATATAGAGGGCTGGGCGCACCAACCCCTACACCTTCCCTCCAACCCTAGCCGCCTGCTGCCTCCTCTCCCTCCCGATCGCTTGTAGGCGAAGCCTGCCGCAAATTCTCCACCAATTGCACCGCGCCCTCGCGTTGTAGATCCAACCCATCTCTCCACCATACTTGCTGGACCAAGGAAGGAGGATACGTCGAGGTGCCACACGTGTGCATCTCACGGAGGCATCGCCACTTGTGGTGCTAGATCGGATCGGATCGCGAGGAGGAGAAGCGAGTACGACTACATCACCCTTGTTCCGGCGAACGTTCCGCTGTACGAATCTTCAAGGGTATGAAGATCTAATCCAATCTCTCTCGTTGTTTGCATCTCCTAAATTAGATCTTGGCTTCCCTCTGTTTGCATCCGTAGAAAATTTTGATTTACTATGCCGCGAAACCCTACACTACCGGCCACCCAGCCATCGGTCGTCGCCCCGTCCTCGATCCCCCCTGCTACGCGGGCCACCCCAGTCACAGGCGCGCACGATCCCCGCCGTGAGACCAGCGCCGGCACCATGGCGGGGCTGCCTAGCAGGGTCGGGTGGAGGCGGGTGCTCAGGCCCTCCCCGGCCAAAGACAGAAGGCGGAGCTCCGCCAGGAGCTGCTGCAGCAGACCCGTGCCCACGAGCCGGCGGACGGCGCAGCACCGGTTGACTGGCGCCGGGACAGGGAAGGCCTACGCCCCCATTCTACCTCCCGCGTGACGGCACCGGATCCCGCCGACCCGGCCAAGAAGAAGAATAAGGGAAAGAACAACAACAAGAAGAAGAAGTTCGCCCCTGCATCGGGACCGTCATCCTCTACCTTAGCCCCCCCTCGGGCCCAACAGCAGTTGGAGTACCTCGCGCACTCGATTGCCGGGGGATTCTACTACGTTGATATCGGGAGGGTGGCGATGACGGTTCCCGTGAACCTGGCCATCGCCATGGTGGTCGAGGGCCAGCAGCTACCAGACTCGGTGGTGGTCTCGGCAGCGCTGATCCAAGGCGAGCTGACGCAGATGATGCCTGGCCATACCTGGGAGGTCAGGGAGATCTCCCCCTCGTAGTTCATGGTGACGTTCTCGTCTGTCGAGATCCTCCGGATCACTACCTGCAACTCCACCCTCACCCTCCCGATCAACCATGTCAAGATCTCCATCCAGCCCTCGACTGCACACCCTGCGATGTCTTCGACCCTGTCCTCGGTTTGGGTACGGATCATCAGCTTCCCGGAGGACATGGCGGTTCAGACCCGGCCCATCGTCGAGCTTGTCTCCCAGTCCTTCGGCAAGCTGGAAGAGGTGGACGAGTCGTCGTTTGCGGGGACGGGACCGATCCGCCTGCGGGTCCTGTGCCCCAACCCTGCCCTCCTCCCTAGCCCCTGACTCCCTTCTACTTCGTCCGGGAGGGGAGGATCCTGGTTCTGGAGCTCGAGACGCAAGAGGGGTCCGTGTCCCCTCCCTACCCCCTCCACGGAGGATGGGGCATCGTCGGGGTCGAAGTCCTATGAGGAGGACGATGCTGGAGATGGGGCCAGATCGCCGCCTGCATCTCCACCCGCCCCTCCCCGTGAGGGGTCCCCTCGCCGCGCCCGCCCACCCACCAAGCGTCCTCGACTACTGCCCCTTATCCTCTGCCTGACCTCCTGATCTCTCAGTACGGGTCCAACTTTCGCCAGTATGCAGTATTCACTGGTCACTTGGAGATGCACCTCCCCTCGCGCGGTCGTTTCGAGTCCCCCCTTGAGGAGACACCGAGGGAGGCTGACAGGGACTCTAGCAGTGTGGGGATGGAGGTCTTAACACCTTTCTCCCTGCGCTCCCCGGGCGTGGTGTGCTACTCTCTATCCCCGGGCTCGACGACGACCTCGCCCAGGGCCTCTCCGTCCCCCTGATTCCGTGCAGCCGTTCGAGGAGCCAGCAGCGGTCCTCCCCACCACTCCTGCGGCTGGCCCTAGAGAGAAGCAGGCTTGTCCCATCGCTCTATCCCCCCCCGTCGCGCCAGAGCGCTCGACTAGCCAAGGCCAGGGCGGGATGTGCAGGGGTGGATCCTACGGTGCCGCAGTTGATGGTGCAGCGTACCTCAACTCGCAACCTGGACCCAGATACCTCCCATAGCGTCCCCCATCCTCCCCCATGCTCCCTCCCCCCGCACTCTGGGCTCTCGGTTCTCTGTGCTTGATGATACCCCAATCGATCATCTCGCGAAAGTGGCAGCTGACAGTGGTGTGGTGTTCTGCGCTGAGCGGGGACCGAGACTTGAGCAGATTGCGGCGATTCGGGCGAAGGAGATTTATGAGGGATCCCTCGCTGCTGCCCGGGCCCGTATGGCCCAGGAGCGGGAGGGAACCTCAACATCACCCGGCTCTGGGACTCCCGCTCCCAGGACTAGGACGGATGGTTCTCCTTTGACTTGCCCCTTGGCCGTCTCCCAGGTCACCCCCATAGTGCGGGGGTCACAGGGGAGACCACCGAGGTCTGGCTCCAAGCCCCTTCCGGCGGGCAAGTCCCCCTACGTCCCCCTTAAGTGGACCGAACCCCCACAGATAATCCAATGATGTGGCCAACCATCATATCGCTCATCTGGAATATCCGGGGGTTCGGGAACGACGGTCGGCAGCGCCAGATCAAGGACTACATGCGCCAGGAAAATGTGGACATTGTGGGCTTTCGAGATACGATCAAGCAAGACTTCCAACCCTCCGAGCTTTAGGATCTGTCCAATCACAAGTTCGCTTGGAATTGGCTCCCTGTGTCAGGGCACTCGGGGGGCATCCTCATGGGTGCCAAGGCCAAGTACGCAGACGACACAATGATTATGATTGAGGGATCTGACTTAGACATTGTGAACCTCAAGTTCCTCCTGCTATGCATTTAGGAAATGTCAGTGTTTCGCATTAACTTCGACAAGAGCGAGATCATCGCGTTCGGGTTCTCTCAGGACGAACAGTAGAGGATAGCTGACAACTTCAATTGTCGGCTAGCCTCCTTCCCCATTACCTACATGGGGATGCCGGTCCGCGATACCAGGATCCTTATCGTGACCCGATCCGCTGCGGCTGTGGTGGTCGAGGTCCCAACCTCGGTGTGGGAGGTTCACTTAAAGGTAGCAAGACTGCCTTATTGACTCCTGCTGTCAGCTTGCCCATGTACATGGTGAGTATGTACCTCCTCCCCGAGGGGGTGCATGGTTCTTTTGACAAAGAGCTCTCGCGTTTCTTCTGGCAGGACCCCTTGGGTCGCCAGAAGTATCACATTGTTAAGTGGGCAGACATTTGCGCCCCCAAGGAGTTTGGGGGCATAGGTATCATTTACTCCCGCCATTTCAATAAGGCCCTGATGCTTCGCTGGGTTTGGCAGATTCTCCTTGAGGATGGGGGCCTTTGGCTTAAGCTCATCAAGGCCAAGTACCTTCGGGGTCGGCCCCTCTTGTACTGCGACTGATGTGACGGGTACCAGTTCTGGCACTCCATCCAGGAGATCAAGAACGAGATCCGACTTGGGTCCGTGTTCGCTATTGGTAACGGGGAGGGAACCTTGTTCTGGCTGGATTCCTGGATCAGGGAACGCCCCCTTCGGGTGGTGTACCCGCGCCTCTTTGCCATTTGTTCTGACCCATCGCTTCGAGTATCCGTCGCGGCTCTAGAGGGAACATGGAACATCTCGTTCCGTCGCACCTTTGGCTCGGAGGAAACTGAAGCATGGAGGGAACTTAGGGTGGAACTCCCGGATACCTTGGCAGACACCCCTGATGACGTGTCGTGGAGCCTATCCCCATCCGGAGCCTTCTTAGTTAGCTCGTCCTACCGGGGCCTCCTTGGTCAAGCGGCCCTCCCTTGGACCAAGCCCCTCTGGAAGGCCCCTCTTCCGCTGAAGACTAAGATTTTTGTCTGGTAGTTACTTCGCGATAGATTACCCTCAGGAGTGGAGGTGACCAAGAGACATGGGCCGGGGGACGGGTTGTGTCCATTGTATGGGATCCCCGAAACAGGCACCCACATAATGTTCGCCTGTCCCGCTGTCTGGTTTCTTTGGAACTTCATGAGAGATGCATTGGGCCCAAACTGGCAGGCCCATGATCTCGGTGAGTTCCTAGAAACCCAAGCGAACTGGGCAGGAAAAGGCCACCGCCTTTTCTGGCTAGTGTTTGTTGCGATGTCTTGGTCACTCTGGAACATCAGGAATAAAATGGTTATTGAAAAGATTCTTCCTAGGCGTGCGTGTGAATCGATTTTTCACTTTCTGGCCTCTCTGCAGCTCTGCTACCCGTTGTGTAGGCATCAGGACAAGGCGAGTCTGGACACTAATCTTAGGCGGCTCTTGGAGGTGGCTCGGCGGCTCCCCCTAGTCCAGCATAGCTTGCTCGTTTTTCGGTTGTCTCCTCGCTTGGCGAGGTGGTCTTTTCTGTTTGGGTCGTCTTGTGCTGTGGCCCCAACATGTGTTGTGTGTTGGATCTCTTGCTTTGTTACCTGTGGTGGACGGTTGTTTTATTTATAAAGCGGGGCGAAAGCCTATTTTGAGGAAAGGAAGTTTCTTCAGTAGCTTGTGTTCTTAGTGAAAGTTTTGCTGTTCCAAAGCTAAGCCTAAAGGTCTATTATCTTTTGAATACACTAATGTTGCTAAAAAAGATTGTGTGAAGTTTTGTATGAAGGAAAATTTTCAGGTGTAGAGAGAGAATGATGTAATGAGATGAAGAATGGACAAAAGCTCAAGCTTGGGGATGCCACCCTGGTGTCACCCCAAGAAATATTCAAGAGGTACAAGCGTCAAAGCATGGGTATGCCCAAGGCATCCCATTCTTCATTAATAAAAAGCTCAGGTCTATCTAGACACTTTGTTTTATTGTTTCATGCACTGTTATGTTGTTCTTGGAGCGTCTTAGTTTTTGTTTTATTTGCTTAGTTTGTTTAGTTTGCTTGAATAAAGTAGTTTGGACCCCCGTTCTCGCTGTGTTATTTCAAATAAGTCGATTGGTGTTGGAAAGGAGTAGAAAGTTCTTGCTTGAAAGTGCAAGAGGAGCTTGCATTGACTGTGACTTAGACTTTAGCATGTCATGCTAGGTGTTGTTTTGACCTTATGCTTAGTGATTATTGCTGTAGCATGACTTGTTCCCAACAATTGGGATTGCTTAGTGTGCCTTGAAGGAATTATGCATCGTTTTAGCATACAAAAGCATAGTATTGTGGTATTCGCCTTTGATGTTTTGTTTGGATTGACTTGGCACATGCTCACACCATGTTATGACTATGAACAAGTCACCATAGCCTCTATGATCATTTAGTCCTTGACTTGTAGTACCACTCTATGCTTTGATTAGTAATGTTTTGTCGCTCTGCATGATTACGGCCATTATTGCTCTCTTAGTTGGTTGCTCCCAGTCTTTTGCTAGCCTCCACTTGTATGATTAATCTCTACTCATGCTTCCAACTTCCAACAAACCAAGTTATTCCAAAGTGTCCACTATAAATTCCTATGCATGGTGTGTTACACGATTCCAAGTATATTCCTGTTTTCAGCTATCTTCCAATTAAAAAGTATTTTGTTATGTGAAAACTTAGTGATTAAATCTCTCACGAACTTGATGGCACACTTTATATTCTTTGCCCCTAATAAACTTGAACCATTGTGTCATCTATGTTGTATATGCTTGCACTTATATGTTGGAATTAGCAGAACCATGCTGCCATGGGGAACATTTTCAAAATTGCACTTGTACTTTGTACACAATTGATATCATGCTCTTTTGTGTATGGATGTCACCGATGTTAAATAAAGAGGGAGCTTGTAAGTCCATGGAGTTATGCATTTTGTCTTAGAGAAACGCCTGGGCCACTAGCCTAAGCACTGCCTAATCATGGTGGAAACTTGCAGCATCACCATAATGAGCTATCTGTGAAGCATCATCTATAAAAAGCTATGCACATTGTAAATAAAAAGATCGCCGAGATGCTCATTGTCTGCTTGCCTTGTTATTTTGGTTCTGGCATAGCTCCTGTACCATGTGCAAGGGGTACCCTGTTGGCGGTTCTCTATGATACGCATGTACTTACTATGACAAGAATTTATAGGTGAATGAAGTTGAGTAGCATGAGGTGTGGCCCTCGTATTCAAGGGACATGAGATTGCCAACTTATACTTTGTTAAGCATATACTCCATAGTTTGTTCACTTTAACCTTAATCACTTCAAGATGCTTATGATTGGGGCAATGAGGGATGAAAGCTAACAACTATCTGCGGTGACCCAGCATACCACTTCATGATGTAGTACACTATAGTCGTAGACATAACACCAATGAAACACTGTTCACTAGTATTAAATCCCTCAGAGTGGTACAACAGAAACACAATAGGTCCAAGCTTGACTATAGGTTACAACTCAACTCTTTACACAAGATCCAGAGAACACTCTAGGTTAAAGAGAGAGAAAGAAACTTCTTACAAAGAAGAATCAGAAATAAACAACTCCAAAACTATAATACTATTAAGATTAATATCTCAACTAATGGTCTGGCATTGATGCTATTGCAATACACTACAAAAATGGTTTCTAGGGCTAGAGATTCTATTCTTATCTAATCAGCGACTTCGTCTTCACTTGAGTTCTTGTATATGTTGACTTTCTTGACTTCATTGAAGAGCTTTAGCTTTTGATGATGATTCCTGGAGCATGAATTGATGTAGTCATTGTCTGTACTGGCTTTAGAACCTAGCAAGGGTTAATAAGATACTTTGAGTACGAGCGTACTCAGCAAGTCCACTAGAAAAGGAGTGTTTGATGCACTATAACTACAGCCACAAGTTTTCATAAACATTTCTTCAAAGGTTGCTTTTATTCTGAAAATATATGTCCGTCAGCCTTCACGGGTTTAACAGAACCTTCATGGGATTCCTTTCCCACTGCGTTCGCAGCTCCTTCCCGGAACAGGGAGTAACTAGTTACAGTTCTTACACTCTACAGAGGTGCGTTACTTTACCCATGAGAGATCAAATCCTTGTTGCACAACGGGCGATCTTTCTCGTCCACACTTCCTATGGTGTGGGGCCTAGTAGATGATCCAAGCCAATCACTGCCCCCTTCGTGACCTCGCATGCCTCCTTGGTGTACACCATGCCCACATGTTGAATTACGACAATGGTTTGTACAGACCGTTAGATGCCAGAACTATCGTGGGACGTTGAGGGTTCCCACCCATATGCTGCATATCCTCTATGAATTACCAATTAATATGCACGCTACGAGTGATAACAGCCACGACCTGCACATCCGGCTACATGCGAGAGGAAGAAGATACAACTAACTTCTCCGTCCCATTCCAAATCTCATGCTTAACACGTGATATACGGCGCAAGAATCACTGGCGACATTGGTTGTTAACTCCTAGATAATATGTTCCTTTACCACCGGAACTTTCATTGTAGGTTATTACCTCATGGTAATAAACCTATAATCATATTATTATGCAAATAGTGTTTTCGGAACTTTTTCAAATGCAGGTGATGACAACACTGGATTTGTAAAATACTTTACAGAAAATAATCAAAGGACATGAGCAAGTGTGAACTTGCCTTTTGTGATTGCAAGATTATGCACTCACGGTCTTCGAGATGACATAAGATCCAATATCTGAAATCTGCATCATTTGTCCGGTAAGGACTAATGTTTAAAGAAGCAATATGCAGTTATGCATAAGTAATGTTATGCATTTTTGTAAAACTCCCAAATTGAATCCCCAATACTTTGAGTGAATTGAATTCAAGTGATTCTTTTTATATTTGGTTTATCTTCAAATTTTACTTTACAAGTAATGACCTTTATAAGGAACCTAAGTTTTAACAATCCAAAATATGTAAGTATAGTATAAGATGATGTGATTATGGTGAATTGTCATGTGGTGACTATGATATAAGTCCTTGGGATTGAGTTGTTAAGAGTTGAAGAACTTATTATGAGATTATTGTTTGAAGTGGCAAAAAGAATAGCATTTGAAGAAAAGATTTCCTTCCTAAGGTTTAAACAACCTTGATAGGTTTTAGAATATGATTGATAGAATGTGATTGATGTTTTTTATGCTTGCTTGAATAGTTTGGACTTGAGATGCATTATGTCTTAATTGAAATAGACCAAAGTTAACTATAAAAACATAAGTAGTTTATTAGACATAATGTTTATAAGCTTTTGAGACTAAAGTTAACTTTAAAAGGTTAAGTAACTTAAGATGTAATATATTTTAATTATTCCCCAGTTTTAGATTTATGATAGGTATAACTAAGGTGTGGAATTATTCACTTTATATTTAAGTGAATGACTTAGATTAAATTTATTTTGCTTATTAAGAAAATACTTTGTATTTATTTTATGGGAGCATAATTATATTATCTTAGTAATTTGTTAGAATTTAAAGTATGTTAATAATGATTAAGACATAATGATTTTTCACCATATTATATAAATGGGTGATACCCAATGTTTATTTAAAAGGGTTCTTAATAAAAAATTTAAAAGAATATTTTAAAGTTAAAAGATATACTTAAGTTTGATTATGAATTCAAGTTATGGGTTTGGAATTAGTACTAAGACACTAATTTCTCAAGATTTTCTAAAAATTGTGATTATTTATTACTTAAGAATTGTTTTTAAAGAATTCACAAAATAGGTATTAGGTAAGGATTTAATTATTTAAAATATTAAAGACTTTCCTAATAATATATTTAATATTTTTCTAGTGTAATAAATTTATTCAAGACCTTAAAAATGAATTTTATTTATTTTTAAGTATTATCTTTATTTTTATAAAATTCATCAAATAATTAAGTGTCTTTAAATCTTTTCTTTATGTTTTATTTGTAAAACTCTAAGTGAGTATTTTTATAAAATAATAGAGTTATTTTGATACAAAAAAATGATTTTTTATTTATTTTTAGGAATTATTTCTGAATTTATTAAATTTCATTTAGTCATTTAAGGTTGTTAATGTTTATCTACATTTTATTAACCTTAAATAAATATGATTATATTTTTCTTAGGTGGAGATTATTCTTATAAGCATTTAGATGTATTAAACATATTTTTAGGATTTTTCCTACATTTTTCTAGATATAAAATAGTGTTTAGGGGTGTTTTGGTCATTACTTTATTCTAGCTTTATCTTATGCCTTTTCTATTTTTGTCTATTTGGTTGGTAACAAGAACGGCTCGACCCGGCCCAGCCCTGGCTCGGGTCAACACGACCCCGACCCCTTCACCCTCCTCGCTCACATCTTGCTCCTGGGACAAACCCGAGCCTCCCCTCTGCGTGCCCGCTGCCGCCGCTCGCCAAATTCCGGCACACACACGGTTGCTGCGGCCACCGCCGCCAGCCACCCTAGCTCCGCCCATATCAGACCTACTCATCCCTCCAATTCGATTTGTGAATGACGCCCTATTGATCTCGCCCCCTTCAATTATCTGGTTCTAGGGTTCTTACTGCCCAAGGCTCTAAAGGTTGATGTTACCTTCGTTGGTTTGTGGTGGTGCCCTGGTGATGCGGAGAGGGCCTGGTGGTGGTGTGTTCATGGTCGTTGGCCACAGCTATGACGCAGTGTTTTTGTTGTGGTGATGTCCAGCACCGTCGTGCTTCTCCTCGGCTGTCTTGATTGTGGCGTAGGCGCGGGTTGCAGCGCCTTTAGGTGCTCCTCGTGCCGCCGCCCTGGCTCTCATCACCTCTATGTCACCATCGTCTACTTCCTCTTCTTGCTGTGCGAGGCCAATCGGGTAAGCTTTTCTCTATCCCACTCTCTCTCAGTATGAACCCTGATTTGGGTTCCTCACTTTGGTTCATGATACACTACAGTCGCTTTGATACATAGCTTGCTCACTGAATTTGGCTTGTAAATTTATCTATTTGTATTGGATAGTGGATGGTGCTGGTTTGTGACTACAGCATAATGAATTTATTCTTATATGAGGTTTGGCTGGTTGTTGAGATGATCCAATATTAATTGGTTTTGATATAGTTGGCTTGTGGAATTCTTTGTTATTGGCTCCATGCTAGCTAACCTGTGATGTTTGCACTACTGGTGTGGCTTACACAATCATAAGTTATGTACTGCTGGAATTGGTGCTATAACTTGTTGTGGAATTATCTAGGAATTGTAGTGATATTACTCCTATCCACCCTGTTAATGATATGATCCAATGGATCATATGGTTTTGGTTGCATGCTTATCTCACCTACTGCAATCTGCTGTGAGCATCCATTAGAAACTTGTGGGACTCATACTTGGCTTGGTCTGGTACTGTCTTGCAGGACCAATTTGGGTTTCTAAAACTTTATAATTGTTAAAGATGGTTGTGGAGTTATATGTGCTTGATTCTTAGGGACAATGCCTGATGATACACTAGAATGATGTTTGTAACTTTGATACTGATTTGGAGCCTGGGAAAAGGATCTGACTTCATGCCTTATTAACAGTAAAAGAATGTACATATTTGATTCCTAGATTTTTCTACTAGGAAAATGATATGTGTTGATTGGATTGCCATTGTTGCTTCAAAAGTTAGCTTATGTAATATGACTGTGTTGTTGTGAAACCTCTTTGAGAGTGAAGACATCAACATAGATCATTTTTACGATTTGCTATACTTTTATTTATAGAATGTTGGCCCATGTCCTTGCCAATGATGCCAAGTCTGAGGCTTTACTTGTGTTGCACATGATCATATATAATTGTTGCCTTGCAACACATTTGGATAGTCTCTGTGTACAAATTTTGTGGCTATTGTAGCTAGGCTATGCTGCTGTGGTACCTCCCTAAAGGATGCACAACAATATAGATCCTTCTACATGATTTTTGTAAAGCTTGGTTGGCAAAAATAAAGTAATGGGCAATTGCCAAGGATGCAAAAGGCTGAGGCTGGTTTGGTGGATTAATTATGGAGTTGTATGGATGGATTCTATTTAGCTCTAGGATGATCTGGCATAGAAATTCTATGCCAACTGAGATCTCCTCTCCCTATATGATTAGCTCTCTTGAGTTGATAAGGACTGGTATTTCCAGATTTGGGTGTGAGATACAAGAATAGTTACTACATGATCCAGTAGTTGGTTCTGATGATTTTTACCTGATGTTGGTGAGTGGCTTATGGACTGTTGTAGATCTCCTACTTTTGCTCTTGATCAGCTGCTGGAGATCTTGATCTTCTTGAGTTTCTATAACTTCCCTGCTACCCACAACCTGCTTCTCATCAAGCTGCTGCTAATCTTGATCTCCTCCTTGTCCTAGCTCCTGGATGGCTCCACTGAGCAACCAAAGTTATGGATGTGGTGGTGATCTGGGTGAGTCTTGTGGTTTTATGAGAGCAGTTTGTTCTTAAGTGTGATGAACAGAAAAGGGGTAAGGAGATTGTTGATGTGCTAACCAGTGGTACTGGTGAGTGTGCTCTCCCTTTATGTGCTCCATGTGAATGCTTCTTGTGTCGACAGCACATCACGTGCATGTTGTGACTGTGCTACTGTCAAATGGGACCCCTGGGGTTCAAGTTTCAACAGTGGGATATTTATTGGGATGGATAAACTCGGTTGGTTGTTATTATCTCAAGTTTGGATTTATTTTTGTGTTGCCAAGTGGAATAGATTCCTTTACTATTCTTCCAAGGTGAAACTTGCCTCTTTTGTCCACTGCCAATGAGGTTGTTCTGAGGCAAAACATTCTGATAAGAACAGATATTATTTTGGTGAAACTTGCCCCTATTTAAATATGCTCAATGATGTGAATAGCAATGCATTTCATCGCCATACTAAGAGCGAAATTACTAACATTAACCCCTCTCTTTGTTTTTATATTTTATTTATTTGTTTTGCAGGTACAAAAGAAGATGAGCAGATACCAAAAGTTTAGTTTAGGAAATATAGTTTAGAACTCTCCCTTTCATTTTTTTTTGTAATTTTCTCTTTCCTTTGTGAAATATAGAATGTTGTAATATTGACTAATGATATTTTTGTATTAAGGTATTCTTTTTGTTAAAGTAAAGTTTTATTCTTCACTCATGTTAATATTCAATAAATATTATAGAATATTCTTATGGTAATAATTATAAATAGTATTTGTTTCTTATTCTTGTAAGATTGTGTATATGATAATAATAAAGTAAATGTTCTCTTTCTTAATGTAACTTAGAACTCGTAAATATTTATATCCTATTTATAAATAAGAACTCAATTATTTTCTATATTATTGTAATTCATTTATTATTCCTTCTACCTATTCTTTTATAATTCAAATATAGCATTTGAGTATTCAAATTGAATTACTTTCCCCTTAAACATAGAAGTACGGTAGAGGTCATGTCGAAATCCATCACACTTGCTCTGATGTTTCTATCGGAACAAGAGAGATATCGATCCCTCTATAGCTTCTTTAGTTTTGCGCGAAAATTCTCCGGATTTTCTTATGCATGAATGCAATGCACAAACATGTGTCCTCTATAATTCTAGGTGCTAATCCTGGGACGTTACAATATCATAATTTTTGGAAGATCTTTTTGAAACTTGAAAATCCCTTCTTCCCTTCATGAAGGACCGTTCTTCCACTATTATATTGACTCTCCACCTTCTATCTTCAGGCACCAGTTAAGAGAGCATAGTTTCCATTCTTAGTTCTATGTGAAGTGTCCCAAAACTTATTGATTGATGCATATTGTGATATTACTTGTTCTTGTGCTATTTTTATCTAGTCTCTCTTATGAACTTTGAAGGTGTCCTATGCATCTATTTGCTACTCTATGAGGGACAAGCTGATTGCCACTATGCCATGTTTTCTATATGTGAAACAAACAAACGTTTTTCAATGCATGTCATTTATGATCTTTGTTTGTAGCCTTTCATGTTGCATGCATAGTTACTTTGTCTTACCGTTAGAATTCCATCTTTCATGCACATGTTTAGAGTTCTTTGATCCCAACTTCCAATGCTTGCAAATGGTTTGATCTTGTTTTTGATGGTGCATGTCACCTCAAAAATTATTATTTTATCACTTACCTACTCGAGGACGAGCAGGAGTTAAGCTTGGGGATGCTTGATACGTCGGAAACGTATCTATAATTTTTGATGTTCCATGCTTGTTTTGTATCTACTTTGCTTTTCCTTGTCTACACTTTGAGGTGTTTTATATGTTTTCTGGTACTAACCTATTAACAAGTTGCCATAGTGCCAGTTGCCTGTTTTCTGTTGTTTTTGGTTCCAGAAAAGCTAGTAAGGAAATATTCTCGGAATTGGACGGGACAAAAGCCAAAGTCAATATTTCACCAAGGAGAACACGGAGTCCAGAGGAGAGACGGGGGGCGCCACAGGGTGGCCACCCCCAGGCGTGGCCTAGGGTGGGCCCGCGCCTAGGCAGGGTGTAGGCCCCCTGGCCGCCTCCCAGCTTTGCCTCTTCACCTATAAGAAGCCCGCAATGCCTAAACCCTAAGGACCCGATCAATATTCCACGAAACCATCTATAGCCGCCGCCACTATTATCCCTAGATCGGGTGGGGGGCTGAAGCTCTTCCCAGCACCCTACCGGAGGGGAGATCATCATGGAGGCCTTCTTCTTCATCATGCCAGCCTCCGGTATGAAGTGTGAGTAGTTCCACCTTGGACTACGGGTCCATGTAGTAGCTAGATGGTTGTATCTCCTCTTTTGTGCTTTCATGTCTAGATCTTGTGAGCTCCATTCATGATCAAGATCTCATCTATTTGTAATCATGCATGTTGTTTTTGAGGGGATCCGATGGATATTAGGTTTACTATGCCATATTGATTTTGTCTTATTGATTCTATCATGTCTGTGTTGTTTGTGATCTTGCATGCTCTCCGTTGTTAGTAGCTATCTTGGACAAGTAGTTGCTAGTGACTCCAAGAGGGGGTATTTATGCTCGATAGTGGGTTCATGCCTCTACTTAATCAAGGGAAGTGATAGAAATCTCTACGGTTGTAGATGTGTTGTTGCCACTAGGGAGAAAACAACGGTCTCTTGTTCATGGAACAAGTGGATTGTTTACCTTACACACTTTTCTTAAAGCAGTTGTCTGTTCCTTGCAACTTAATACTGGAGGGGGTTCGGATGATAACCTGAAGGTGGAATTCTAGTCATAGATGCAGTTGGATGGCGGTCTATGTATATTGTTGTATTGCCCAATCGAATCTCATAGGATCTTTTTGTCTAGTATTGCGTTATGGCTTGCTCAGTCCTATCAATTGCCCTGCTGTAATTTGTTTACCCTGCATGCCATGTTTGTTTATCTAAGGAGAACACCTCCAGTGAACTATGGACCCTGGTCAAATCTTTACCATTGATACATCTTCCACTGTTACTGTTTACTTGCTGCAAACCATCATCACCATCCACACCATACAGTTAATCCTTTGTTACAACAACCGGTGAGATTGACAACCTCACTGTTAGTTGGGGCAAAGTCTTGAGTTTGTGTTGTGCAGGTTTCCACGTTGCTTGCAACACCTTTGAGATGTTTCCTTCCTCCTACTGGTTCGATAACCTCGTTTCTTACTTTGGGAAGACATGCTGCTGTGTGATACATCGGAAACGTATCTATAATTTTTGATGTTCCATGTTTGTTTAGTATCTACTTTGCTTTGCTTTGTCCATACTTTGTGATGCTTTTCATATGTTTTCTGGTAGTAACTTATTAACAAGATGCCACAGTGCCAGCTGCTTATTTTCTTATGTTTTTGGTTCCAGAAAAGGCAGAAAATCAATATTCTCGGAATTGGACGGGACAAAATCCAATCTTCCTATTTTTCCCGGAGCAACACGGAACCATGAAGCAGAGGTGGAGGACACCAGGGTGGCCGCACCCCCTAGGCGTGGGCCAGCCCTAGTGGCGCCCAAAGGGGGTGTGGCCCCCTTGCTTCCTCCTTGCCTTGCATCCTTCGCCTATAAAAGCCTCCCGGGGAGAAAACCCTAGATCATCGACCAGAAAGCCACGAAAAGTTCCACAGCGCCACCGCCCTTGAAGGGGAGATTCAGGGGACAGAAAGTCTCTGTTACGGCACCCTGCCAGGACGGGGAAGTGCCCCTGGAGCCATATCCATCGATCTCCACCACCATCTCCATCACCGTTGTTGATTCCCATGATGAGGAGGGAGTAGTTCTTCCTCGAGGCTAAGGGATCTACCGGTAGCTATATGTTCATATCTCTCTCTATGCATGGAATTGTTGTGGTCATGAGCTTTGTAATCCAGTAGATCTACATTGCTACTCAAGTGCTTCAATAGATCTCTGCTCTCCCCATGTGTGTGAAAGTGACAACATGCACGCCATGGTGGCACTTAGGCTAGAGTCTACAGAAATACTCAAGTTCTTTAATAGATCTATGCTTTTCCCCACGTGTGTGAAAATGACAGCGTGCACGCCGTGTGTGGTACTTAAGCTAGATTATATATATATATTTATTATGAGTTATATTTGGAGTTGGATGTCTCTATGAAATTGTGGTGTGTGTTGGAACCATCTAGCGCTCAAGGTGACAGTGTTGGGTTATCTAGATGGGGAAGGCGGACTTTGAGGTGTGCTTTTGTAGGCCTACCATGGATTAGAGTGTCCAACCGGAGAGTAGTTAAGAGTAGTATCATGAAGAGAGAATATTTATATGAGAGAGTGTTAACCAGTGAAAGTATGATCCCTAGGCCTTGTTTCTAAGCATTGAAACACCGTTTGATACTAGATCTGTTGCATGTTTGCTTGCTTCCATCCTTTTGCCTTTAGTCCTTACCTCACCGTTAAGCTATTTTCTGGCACCGTTACCACTTGTATTTCAGTATATCTTTGCCAAACTAGTGCACCTATACACCTGACAAGTGCATTGGGTGTGTTGGGGACACAAGAGACTTCTTGTATCTTGATTGCAGGGTTGCTTGAGAGGGATACTTTTGACCACTTCCTCCCTAAGTTTGATAAACCTTGGGTAATCCACTTAAGGGAAACTTGCTGCTATTCTACAAACCTCTGCACTTGGAGGCCCAACAACTGTCTACAAGAATAGAAGTGCGTAGACATCACTGTGCTGCATCATACCTTGCTCTTGGGGTTTCCTGACGAAGCGCTCTCAGGCGCCATCAGCACTTAGGCTAGAATTTACATAAATACTCAAGTGCTTCAATAGATCTCTGCTCTCTCCCCACGTGTGTGAAAGTGACATCGTGTATGCCGTGGTGGCACTTAGGCTAGAGTTTATAAATATTTATCATGAGTATATTTGGAGTTGGATGTATTTATGAAATTGTGGTGTTTGTTGGAACCATCTAGCGCTAAAGGTGACAGTGTGGGGTTATCTAGATGGGGAAGCCGGACTTTGAGGAGTGTTGTTATAGCCCTACCATGGATTAGAATGTCCGACCAGAGAGTAGTTAAGAGTAGTATCATGAAGAGAAGATATTTATATGATAGTGTTCACTAGTGAAAGTATGATCCCTAGGCCTTGTTTCTAAGCATTGAAACACCGTTTGCATCTAGATCGGTTACATGTTTTCTTGCTTGCTTATTGTTGCCTTTAGTCTTTACCTCACCGTCAAGCTCTTTTCTAGCACCGTTACCACTTGTATTTGACTATCTCTTCGCCGAACTAGTGCACCTATACACCTGACAAGCGTATTGGGTGTGTTGGGGACACAAGAGACATCTTGTATCTTGATTGCAGGATTGCTTGAGAGGGAATACCTTTGACCACTTCCTCCCTGAGTTCGATAAACCTTGGGTAATCCACTTAAGGGAAAATTGTTGTTGTTCTACAAACCTCTACACTTGGAGGCCCAACAATTGTCTACAAGAATAGAAGTGCGTGAACATCAAGCTCTTTCTGGCGCTGTTGCTGTAAGGTAAAAGGTACTCACATCCTTCGATGTGAGTGCTCAAAGTTATTTCCTTTAGATTCTGCAGTTTTTTCTTTTTGTTTCTTGTTTTCACTAGTTAGGTTTAATGGAAAACAACAACAAAATTAGAGAGCTTTATAGTATCTATCTTGAGTTAGGACATGAAGTGTTTGAAGAGAAAATTAAAAAACCTATGGAACTTTATTTGCATGCTAATAACAATGTTATTAGTATGAATTTCTTGAACACCATTGTTACTAATGGTATGGAAATGTCTAAGCTTGTGGAAGATAGTTTTTATAAGAAAGATCTTTTTAGCTCCCCAGCTTTAGGGAAGAAAATTTGCTCTGATGATACTTTATCTCCCATATGTGGTAATTCTAATGATACTTGTGATATTTTAAATCCACATACTGAAAGTGTCCCTTTTAAAATACCTATTGAAATTGTTGAACGTGTTATGAATAACTGCTATTTTGGAGATGGAACTGTCCATCCTAGTGATCATTTACTCTTTATACATGAATTATGCGAGTTGTTCAAGTGTGCAGGTATTTCAATGGACCAAGTTAAGAGGAAGCTATTCCCTTTCTCACTTAGGGACAAAGCAAGGGAGTGGTATGAGCTACTAGATGATCCTCATCATTTGGAGTGGAAGGAACTTGAATCTCTCTTTTATTCTAAATTTTATCCTCCTCATGAAATTCATAAAGATAGGAATTATATTTATAATTTTCATCCTCATGAGGGAGAAAGTATTGCCCAAGCTTGGGGGAGATTGAAGTCACTAATTCTCAAATGTCCCATTACAAGGACTACCTAGATACCTATTCAGAGGGATCCTTCACAAGTAAGAAGGTCAAAGCTAAGTGGGATCTTCTTGAAACAATTCAAAGCAATACTGAAGATTGGGATAACGGAAAAGGTAAAGAACCAGGTATAAACTATGAGTATGATTGCATTAAGTCTTTCGCTAAAACTGCTGATTTTCAAGAGCTTAGTGCTAAATATGGTCTTGATCCTCAAATTCTTGTTAGATATTATAGAGCCTTTGCTTCCCATATTAATGCTCCTAAATAAAAATGGGACATGTATCATGAACCTTTTAAAGACACTTGCATGGAAAATGAAAATGTTATTAATGATTGCAATAAACATGCTCAAACTTCTGAAAGTGCTATTTCTTATAAGCATGTTAATTTTTGTGGTATGCATAGACCTTGTGAGAAGAATCAAACAGAGAAGAATATTGTATCACCCTTGGAATGAAAAAACTAGAAAGTGGTATAAGGCTCTAGATGATCTTGGTAAAAAGTTTGTGCGCTCTATCCTTTTATTTGTGAACTTTGCTTTGAAGTGGGTCATTTCAATTTTCAATGCTCAGCCATAATAATCCTGCAAGTTTGTATTGTGATAACGTGATCACCGATAATCAACATGATGAACTTACATTATTTTTGGGTGTGAAGAGTTATCAAGAAAAACTTCTTTGATAGACATGAGTACTTTTGATATGAATAGCGTCCTGCATGGTTGTCATCTTTATTGTGTTGAAAACTGCCACGCAAATACTTACATACAAAATCTTATAAAAGATGATATTTTACCAAATTATGACAGGAATGATATGTGTTTTGATCTTATGAATGAAAAGGAGGAATCCTCCAAAGTTTCTTCTATTGTCTCTAACAATAAGTCAGGGTATGTGGATAAGCTTCCTTTCAAGCCTCTCCCTCCTAAAGAGGAGAAGAAGAAGAAGAAGAAGAAGAAGAAGAGGAAGAAGAAGAAGAAGAAGAAGAAGAGGAGGAGGAGGAGTAAAAGGAGAGAGGAAACGGTATCTTCCCCTAAGCATATTGCTCCTATCATAGTTTTTGATGATGAGTCTGAACTAGATGATGTTCCTATGCATGTTACCTATATTAGTGATCATGATTGGGAAAAGCACACTACTTTTTATATTGAAAATCTCTTTGGTACCAATTCTGAAAATGATGATATTAATAATTGTTAAGCTATTAGTGTTATCCATGTTCCTTCCAATGATGATATGTTTACAAATGAACACACTTGGGAAGATAGCTATTCTATTGCTTATGATGATACTATACCACCAATCTATGATGATTACAATGATGAGTATGAGATTTTGTCCACCTACTATTGAGGAGAAAATTAATTGTGATTACAATATGCCTCCTATATTTGATGATTATGGTGATGAGAATAGGAATGATAGGTATTTTGTTGAATTTTCTCCCACTATAACTAATAAGAATGTGTTATCACCATATTTTGGCCGAAGACGGAGATGGGCCGTGATCAAGATGGGCTTGAAAGATACATATATTCAACGTGTTGTTGGATCGGCCTAGTGCGTAGATTTGGGCTGCATTGCCCGTGTATCTTGTATCATAGTAGGTTTCGTGTTTGTTTAGGTTCCGTTTATGTTTAAGTAAAGATAGAGTTGTAGAGTTATTCCAAAAGTAGAGAGTCTCCAGACTATAAATATGTACCTAGGGTTATTGAAAGAAAACAACAACCACGTTCACAACAAACACAATCTCGGCGCATCGCCACCCCTTGTTCTTAGGGTTTCTTTCGGGTAAGTGCCATGCTGCCTAGATCGCATCTTGTGATCTAGGCAGTATCTACTTATTCGTTACCTGGTTTTACTCGTACTGAAGCGTTGTTGATGGCGAGTAATACCATTATCATAGATTGTTTGAGGCTAGCATCGGTACCTTTTCATTACTATCGTCGAAGTTATGCTACCTCTAGCTATCTCGCTACCCTTGCACCTTTTCCCAAAGTGCAAGGGTAGCACCTTGCTTGATCTTTATTTAGTCGATTCGATCTGTTATAGTTGTGCCTTGTTCGTCAAGGTTTAGTTTAATATCTGCGTAATCAGGCCTTACAAACGGGTTGAACGATCCAGTAATGCATAAAGACGTGGCTTATTCGTTCTAGAAGGGATGTTCCGGTAATTGGCTTTACGTTGGTTATTAGGCCTCCTCTAGGGTTAATATTCTTCATCTTTTGTACGTACCAGGCTCAATCACGCGTAGGATGTTCCAGTTACGTGGTGAAAACATTAGACTACCGTAGATCGATTTAACTTGTAGTGATCAAGCAAAACCCCATGTTATCATAAATCTAACGCAGAACCATGGGGCAATCGGCTTTAGGAGCCGATTTACAGGGAAACCTGGGAGCCGATTACGGCTCGAATTTTACGTATACTTGTTTATCATGCAGGAAATCAATCGGAGCAATCCTTCACCTTCCTGACCAGGTATAGGTCGGTGCACGCCTCGAACCAAGCCGGGGCGTGTCGGAGCTTTTGCGGCCGTCGCCGAGGACCAGGGCCCACCGATCTGGGAGCCTCCGGCTCTCCGTGTTGCCGATCGCTGCTCGCGGTGGGTTTTGGCAGGCAACACATTCGCACGCACGGTGGGACCTTCAATAACGCGTCTACATCAACACCCGGCTGCGATGGAGAGCAGACCCGATCACTTACGACGATCGCCTAACGAGCACAAGGCCAAGTACGACGAGATCAAGGCCCTCGAGGAAGACCTCATCGCTCTTTTGAGAACCCGTCGCATGGCATCGGTGGAAAGGGTTCTCCCAGGGCGCTCTTAATGAGGTGGATCTGCATTTCCTTGAGGAGCGCACTGAGCCCTGACGGTGAAGTCAACTACATGGTGGCTCATTCTTTGCACCGCCATTACGAAGCTGGTGAACGCTTTCGAGCGGGTCGCGGTGCGCGTAGTTCAGGAGATCATGAAACATCAGTACTCACCGTCGGGACCTACTTTGGGGACTCACCAGGGAGAAAGACCGCTCCAAACCAGGCCACAGCTCCCGTTCGCACTTGCCGCTCCAGAACCGCCAGGAGCAGCGGCTTACGTCGTCTACAAGGCTGGAGGCGACCCAGGCGAGTGCCAATTCCTGTTTGAGCCACCTAAGGAGATCCCACACGGATATATATGCGCCTACGTGCCGGACTGCAATAACCTGACACGCACCAAACAGGTTGCAACCGCGGGAGTTTCTGCGCCAGGAGTGCTTGGGACAGGATCTTCAGGGGCAGGCGTGTCTGGAGCAGCGATGGCTGGGATAGACGCTGACAAACAGGCGTGGCTAGCCAAGTATGCCACTGGGACAAGTCATGAGAATTTAGCCCCTACGGCTCAAACAGTGGAGCAAATCGGTACCATCCTGAGGGACCAGTTCGGCTTCGTGCCGAAGAGAAGGACAATCGGCTATTCAAAGCCGTACCCCAACGAGTTTGATCTAATTCCACTGCCACCTAAGTATAAGCTCCCTGAGTTCTCAAGGTTCAGCGGGTCAGAAGGGTCAAGCTCGATCGAGCACATAAGCCGATACCTGGCACAACTAGGGATGATTTCGGCATCGGATCAGATGCGCGTAAGATTCTTTGCGCAATCTCTGACAGGACCAGCCTTTGGGTGGTACACCTCACTACCACCTGATTCAATTCATACCTGGAAGCAACTAGAAGAGGCTACTGAGGCTGGCATTGCAGACACAGCACAGGTCGAAGCGAGAAACTGTGG
Organism: Avena longiglumis; assembly: GCA_030063025.1. NCBI lineage: Eukaryota > Viridiplantae > Streptophyta > Magnoliopsida > Poales > Poaceae > Avena > Avena longiglumis. Next base: position 123,345,685 of record CP125979.1, read on the forward strand.
CGAGTACATCCAACGCTTCAGATCGCCAAGAACCGATGTTACTCGGCTCGTTTAAGCGAGAAGGAAGCGGTCGAGCTGGCGTGTTGGGTCTCGGCACCCATCAAGGACCGGCATTCTGTAGAGTACAACTCATTGGCGCACATGGCCCAGAAACTGACGATGTATGAGCAGCGCCACCCTGAGTTGTACCAAGACAAATTCAAGCGTCCGATAAGCCTGGTCGATGCAGAAGAAGAAGATCCTACGCGGACTGTGGAGGTGGCCGTAGCTGAATGGGCTCGGGGGCGATCCTGGCCTGCAAATGGGTAAAGCAGCAAGGGCTGCGAAAGGGTTCGACCGATGTGAGCAAAGCGGCGGATATTCGATCTGCTTTGAAGGAGAAGCGGTGAGGTTACCGAAGGCCACAAAATCCCTACGCTCCAGAAATGAACGGAGACCATACGCAAGTGGCATCATTCGTTCACTCACACCACCAACGAGTGCAAGAGCTTCGCCAAATCCAAATGGCGATAGAACAAGGCCGTCGATCCTTGGGCAGTTCGCCATGAAAGTGGACACAAACCCATTTCCGGCGTCAACATGGTAGAACTCGAGTCGCTCGAGGCGTAAGCTGGATTTCTCGTTCGGCGTTAATATGGCAGGATCGGGGTACCACCAGGACACGTACAAAGAGGACGGTGGTCGCTCTCGGGGCAAGGAAAGAAAGGAGGCCAGTCCATGCGACCGGCCCAGCCACAATGACAGGCGGTACTTAACAGAGGAACAAGTGAGGAGAGTGCGATATCAGAAGCCACATTCTACGCATCTCCTTAACAAGTATGAACGCCAAGAGGATTACGCTATTGGGCGCGAGACGACGAAGGATATGAGCACTTTGCTAGGGGGCCGTCGAAAAAGAAGGAAGGCGCAGACAGGCATTGGGATTGTCCTTTCTTCAGGTATTGCTGGGGCGCAGGAATGAGCCGATTGCCTACAATCGACAACTGCCCAGAATGCGGTCAGCAAAAGGAAGACACGAGGCAAGTGTCAGTATTCAAACGTCTAGGGCCTCTTCAGCCCCAGGGCCGTCACAGGGAGTCCGCTCGAGCAGAAGACCTCGAGAAGCCAAAGGATGACAAGGACGAAGACAGGTATCACCGTCCAAGGTGGTGCCCCGACGGACTGAGACACACCCAGAAGCGTAGAGTGCAGCGGCTGCGTAACTTAGAGGAAGCTGAAGCGCAGTATCTCCACGCTTTGAAGAAAGCACGGCCTGATCTGGCCGTCAAAGTGAGGCAGGCTGTGGAAACGGAAGACCGCCCGACCAGGAAAGAGTGGCGCCCCAAACCGATAAAAGCCGATGCAAAGACATCGGCTGGCACAAACATGGTGTTCGTACTCCCGTCAGAATTCTGCGCGCCAAGAACCGATGAGCTACCCGTGGCACAGTTTGACTGCGGCCCACGACCGGTTATCTTTGAGAAGCCACGTGAGAAGGGTTACAAACATCTGAAAGCCCTGTACCTGCGAGGTTACATCAATGGGCAACCTGTCAGCAAGATGTTGGTGGACACCGGAGCGGCAGTCAACATCATGCCATACTCCATGCTACGACGTTTGGGACGCTCCACTGCAGATCTGATCAAAACCAACGTCACGTTGAGCGACTTCAACGGTCAGTCTTGAGGCATAGGCGTTTAAGCGTGGACTTGACAGTGGGCAGGAAAACCGTACCCACGTCATTCTTCGTCGTGGACAGCAAGAGCACTTACACTGTCTTTCTAGGAAGGGATTGGATTCACACTAATTGCTGCATCCCGTCCACAATGCATCAGTGCCTGATCCAGTGGGATGGAGACGAAGTGGAGGTCATCCACGCAGACGATTCTATCGAGATCTCCATAGCTGGCATGAACGTCTGGGAAGCAGAAGACCAAGAGCCGATCTCTGGAATCAATCTAGACGGCTGCGAGCGTATCGAAGCTACAAAAAACGGGGTGAGGCTGGTCTTATCCACTGGCCTTACAGAGTAGAAGAGCACACGTTCATCCGTGGTACGGCCGATCCCTGTGATCGGCCACAAAAAATAAAAAGCAGCGATCATACGACAAGCAGCTCATGTAGTCGTAGCAGAGAGATGCTCTGCCACTGTAAAATAATAAGGTGTAAACCGTCCTCGACTGATGCAAGCGAAAAGGGGGCCGATTCAGACGATCGGCCCAAATTATTTTTGTTGTCCTCACCCACCGTTTGCCCTGTGTTTAGCGTCGATTTGACAGGTGACGGAAAGCTAGGGTACGGGTTTACATCAGCTGATGAGATAGAAGAGATCGACATTGGTCCTGGGATAAGCCACGACCAACATTTATCGCCGAAAGTTAGAGCCGAGTCTGCGGGGCCCGATGATAGCCTGTTGAAACAATATCCGATCGCCGCTGGGACTACGAGAGATGCAGGTTGGACAGGAGCATCATCGAGCATAGACTCCCGCTAAAAAAGGGATTTCGGCCGTTTCGTGAACGGCACGACAAATGAAGGCCGAAATTCTGGAAGAAGTCAAGAAAGAGGTCGAGAAAATGTTAACAGCCAAGTTGATCAGACCATGCAGGTATGCTGAATGGATTTCTAGTATTGTACCTGTAGAGAAGAAGGGAGGCCAATGGCGTGTTGCTATAGATTTTCGAGATCTCAACAGCTACCCCAAAGGATGAATATCCGATGCCGGTGGCAGAAACATTAATCAATGCAGCGGCTGGTCATAAAATTTTGAGCTTCATGGACGGCAATGCCGGGTACAACCAGATCTTCATGGCTCCAGAAGACATACACAAGACTGCATTCAGAGTCCCAGGGTCCGTGGGGTTATTTGAATACGTAGTCATGACGTTTGGACTGAAAAATGCCGGCGCCACGTACCAAAGGGCCATGAATTATATTTTCCATGATCTGATCGGCAAACTGGTTGAAATCTACATCGATGACGTGGTGGTCAAGTCTGCTTCACGGACACTTGGACGATCGCAAAGCGTCCCGGACCGAACAAGAAAATTCGCCTACGGATGAATCCAAAGAAGTGTGCTTCGGGTGACGGCTGGTCAGTTCTTGGGTTTTTTAGTCCATGAACGCGGAATTGAGATCGGCCTGAAAAGTCAGGAGGCAGTACGGACAATGAAGCCACCCACCACGAAGAAAGAACTACAGTCCCTTATCGGCAAGATCAACTTCGTCAGAAGGTTCATCTCCAATCTGTCAGGAAGGATTGAGCCGTTCATGGGACTAGTAAAAATCAAACCTGACGAGGAGTTCCGCTGGGGGGCAGAACAACAACGAGCCTTTGACGAGATCAAAGAATATCTGACAAAGCCGCCAGTTTTAATTCCACCTCAGCCTGACAGGCCGTTCTACATTTACTTGTCAGTAGCTGACACGTCCATCGCCTCGGTAGTGGTGCAAGTTTATGATGGGTTGGAGCGAGTCGTCTTTTACATAAGCAGGAGGATGCTGGACGCAGAGACAAGGTACCGATATCGATAAGTTGTGCCTCCGCTTTTTCACCGCACCAAGTTGCGTCACATTTTGCTATCAGCAGAGATCATCATCATATGCAAATCAGACGTCATAAAGCACATGCTGTCGGCTCCTATGTTAAAAGGCCGATTGGGCAAATGGATGTTTGCATTGTCAGAGTTTGACATCCGGTATCAACCCGCGAGCGAGTTTAAGGACAAAGCGCCGGCTGATCTTATCGCTGAAAGGATCAACACTAACATAGCCGCCTTGTCCATAAGAGTGGGCTATGTTTTTCGACGATCAGTTTGTGACGATGGCTGCGGCATCGGCATTTTACTCGTGTCACTGGGGCAACATTTTCTTTCTCCATCGATTGTCTACCTCTCGCACCAACAATGTAGCCGAGTACGAGGCGATATGCAAGGATGGAGTTACTCCTCGGCCGGAGCGAAGCGATGGAAATTTTGGAGACTCCAAGTTGGTGATTTCAGCTCACGGAGGACTACAAGGAGAGCGAGTCCCTCTTCCCATTATGGCTGCACCGCCATGAGCTGATGACGCAATTCCCAGACGTCAACTTCACTTGGATCCCACGAGAATACCGAGGCGAACGATCTTGCGCAGATGGCTTCAGGATACAAGGATGTGGTAGAAGGAGCCGACGTTCAGGTACAGTTCCTGGAAGCGGACGACTGGAGAGCCGATATCTTCAATTACTTGAAAGATTCGGCTCGGGGGGCACCTAAACGGATAAGGTACAAAGCCATGAAGTACGTGCTTATTGGGGATGACATGTTTTACAGGACTCTGGAAGGACTATTGCTCAAATGCCTGGGGACAGCCGAGGCCAATCAGCTCCTACACGAGGTACACGAAGGCGCCTGTGGAACTCACCAATCGGCTCATAAGATGAAATGGTTGATCAGGCGATCAGGGTTTTATTGGCCCACCATGCTTGAGGACTGTTTCAACTACTACAAAGGGTGTCAAGCATGTCAGAAATTTGGAAAAATCCAGATGGTACCCACGTCAGCAATGAACCCCATCATCAAGCCTTGGCCATTCCGAGGTTGGTGCATGGACATGATCGGCAAAATTAATCCTCCATCGAGTAAAGGCCACATGTGGATTACGGCCATTCGACTACTTCACTAAATGGGTGGAGGCTGTCCCGATGAAGTCAGTAAACTCGAAGGATGTTATCAATTTTGTGAAAGAACATGTCATCCATAGATTCGGGATTCCCCAAACTATCACGACCGATGGAGGTTCAGTCTTTATTTCTCAGGAGTTTAGAAAATTCTACGAGGACATGGGGATCAAGCTGATTCGATCATCTCCATACTATGCTCAAGCAAATGGGCAAGCTGAGGCGTCCAATCAGAGCCTCATCAAGTTGATCAAGAGAAAAGTCGATGAGCACCCAAGGCGTTGGCACGAAGTTTTGTCAGAGGCGTTATGGGCTTATCGTATGTCATGCCATGGAGCAATAAAAACCTCACCATACCATCTAGTATATGGACAAGAAGCCGTCCTACCCTGGGAAATTACGGCTGGATCAAGACGCGTCACTTTTCAGGACGATCTAACAACTGAAGAATACGCAACTCGATGAGTGGCGGTGTAGAGGATTTAACCGAGCTCGCTATGGTCACTCGAGAAAATCAAAGAGAACAAGGCCAAAGTAGCTCGTGCATACAACAAGAAAGTGAAGCCAAAGGAGTTCCACGTTGGTGATCCGGTATGGGAAGTCGTGTTGCCCTTGGGGACTAAGGATGCGACATATGGTAAATGGTCTCCAAATTGGCACCCGTACATGGTCGACCAAGTTTTAAGAGGAAACATACATGCTCGAGCGCTTGGATGGAGTCAAATTCGATGGCGCCAACGGACAACATCTCAAGAAATATTTCCCAAGCATGTGGATGGGACAAGTAAAGCGAGGGGCCGATACATGAAATCGGCTAGGTAAAGGCACGAGGCACGTGAGACGATGGGCAGTAAAAATATGGGGGCCGATGCTGAAAATCGGCCGAGTAAAAAAAAACATATATATATAGCCGATGCACAGTCATCGACTCTAGAGGTTCACACATGTTACAAAAGGGCCACCTCGGCGATTTCAGCTTAGTCATCTTCATCTTTGCTTATCACTAGTAGTTTGTGCGAGGCACGTTTTTCGATGGGCAATTGGAGATTTGGGTCGCCCGTGTTGAGGAAGGTCGCAGGTCATCATTTGAAACCAAGAAGTGGCCGTTGTAATGTGTCTAAGGATGCGACCGAAGGTTGACCCTGTCAACGGTTTTTTGGGAAAAGCCGATGGGTAGTCATCGGCTCTGTGCCATTGGACTTGTTTGACTGTATGCGTGCAGTTGAAAGCCGATCTGATGTCATCGATCAAGCATCGACTTATTTCAAGGCGTCAAAAATTGAAGCAAAGAGGAACAATATTTGGGAAACAGATTTTCATTCCTTCAAAAGATCATTGCTTACGTGACGATCGACAAAAGGGGCCTACTATCGCTACGGCTATTACTACGATTCCTAATCTAAGCCGAGGTCGGCGCCGATGTCGCCGCCGCCCTTCTTGTCTTGGCCGCTGCCGCATCGCCCTCGCCGCCTTCTTGAAGAAACCAGCGGGACCTCTTCGTCCTCGTCATCTTGATGTCTTATTTGGACCCGCGAAGCGCCGTCGGCGGATACTCGGAGGAGGTGTCCTCCTCCGATTCCTCCTCCTCGTCGGAAGAGTCGACGCCGTCCCACGACCAGCGTCGTCGCCTCGCTTCCGTCGACGAGGAATCAGAGGCTCTTCGCCGTCGATGGGACGCATCATCCTCTGACCAGACGGCGAAATCCTAGTCCCTTTCGTCCCACCATCGTGGGGCGAAGGTACTATACGCCGCCGTGGGCGGGTGCTCTGGCGTCGGCTCTCGGTCGCTGATCGAGTTAGAGGCATGGGAGGACACACCGGAGGAAGCAGAGGAGGCCATGGCGAGAAAGAGGGTTTTTCCGGTGAAGGAAGAGGGTTTTTCGACAACTGGAGGAAGATGGGGATTGTGAACTGTTCAGGCTGATTTAAATAAGGGGAATAGTGGACAGACGGTTCAATGCCATAGCGGTTTCCCAGATTGCACTGCCAAAATCGTCAAATCACGCGCTGCGCAGGAGTTGAGAAGACAGGGCATCATGATGAGGGGGTAGCGTGATGGTGCTGTTCTGCCACGCATTCTGTCTACGCGCAGCCCGATAAAAAAAGAGGAGAAGAAGAGGAAAAAAACACACAGAGTGGTTTTGGAATTATCATTGCCAAAACCAGGGGGGCATGTGTTATCACCATATTTTGGCCGAAGACGGAGATGGGCCGTGATCAAGATGGGCTTGAAAGATACATATATTCAACGTGTTGTTGGATCGGCCTAGTGCGTAGATTTGGGCTGCATTGCCCGTGTATCTTGTATCATAGTAGGTTTCGTGTTTGTTTAGGTTCCGTTTATGTTTAGGTAAAGATAGAGTTGTAGAGTTATTCCAAAAGTAGAGAGTCTCCGGACTATAAATATGTACCTAGGGTTATTGAAAGAAAACAACAACCACGTTCACAACAAACACAATCTCGGCGCATCGCCACCCCTTGTTCTTAGGGTTTCTTTCGGGTAAGTGCCATGCCTAGATCGCATCTTGTGATCTAGGCAGTATCTACTTATTCGTTACCTGGTTTTACTCGTACTGAAGCGTTGTTGATGGCGAGTAATACCATTATCATAGATTGTTTGAGGCTAGCATCGGTACTTTTTCATTACTATCGCCGGTTATGCTACCTCTAGCTATCTCGCTACCCTTGCACCTTTTCCCAAAGTGCAAGGGTAGCACTGCTTGATCTTTATTTAGTCGATTCGATCTGTTATAGTTGTGCCTTGTTCGTCAAGGTTTAGTTTAATATCTGCGTAATCAGGCCTTACAAACGGGTTGAACGATCCAGTAATGCATAAAGACGTGGCTTATTCGTTCTAGAAGGGATGTTCCGGTAATTGGCTTTACGTTGGTTATTAGGCCTCTAGGGTTAATATTCTTCATCTTTGTACGCATCAGCTCAATCACGCGTAGGATGTTCCAGTTACATGGTGAAAAAGTTAGACTATCGTAGATCGATTTAACTTGTAGTGATCAAGCAAAACCCCATGTTATCATAAATCTAACGCAAAACCATGGGGCAATCGGCTTTAGGAGCCGATTTACAGGGAAACCTGGGAGACGATTACGGCTCGAATTTTACGTATACTTGTTTATCATGCAGGAAATCAATCGGAGCAATCCTTCACCTTCCTGACCAGGTATAGGTCAGGTGGCACGCCCTCCCTAAGTTCGATAAACCTTGGGTAATCCACTTAAGGGAAAATTGTTGTTGTTCTACAAACCTCTACACTTGGAGGCCCAACAATTGTCTACAAGAATAGAAGTGCGTAGACATCAAGCTCTTTTCTGGCGCCGTTGCCAGGGAGGTAAGGTAAAAGGTACTCACATCCTTCGATGTGAGTGCTCAAAGTTATTTCCTTTAGATTCTGCAGTTTTTTCTTTTTGTTTCTTGTTTTCACTAGTTAGGTTTAATGGAAAACAACAACAAAATTAGAGAGCTTTATAGTATCTATCTTGAGTTAGGACATGAAGTGTTTGAAGAGAAAATTAAAAAACCTATGGAACTTTATTTGCATGCTAATAACAATGTTATTAGTATGAATTTCTTGAACACCATTGTTACTAATGGTATGGAAACGTCTAAGCTTGTGGAAGATAGTTTTTATAAGAAAGATCTTTTTATCTCCCCAGCTTTAGGGAAGAAAATTTGCTCTGATGATACTTTATCTCCCATATGTGGTAATTCTAATGATACTTGTGATATTTTAAATCCACATACTGAAAGTGTCCCTTTTAAAATACCTATTGAAATTGTTGAACGTGCTATGAATAACTGCTATTTTGGAGATGGAACTGTCCATCCTAGTGATCATTTACTCTTTATACATGAATTATGCGAGTTGTTCAAGTGTGCAGGTATTTCAATGGACCAAGTTAAGAGGAAGCTATTCCCTTTCTCACTTAGGGACAAAGCAAGGGAGTGGTATGAGCTACTAGATGATCCTCATCATTTGGAGTGGAAGGAACTTGAATATCTCTTTTATTCTAAATTTTATCCTCCTCATGAAATTCATAAAGATAGGAATTATATTTATAATTTTCATCCTCATGAGGGAGAAAGTATTGCCCAAGCTTGGGGGAGATTGAAGTCACTAATTCTCAAATGTCCCATTACAAGGACTACCTAGATACCTATTCAGAGGGATCCTTCACAAGTAAGAAGGTCAAAGCTAAGTGGGATCTTCTTGAAACAATTCAAAGCAATACTGAAGATTGGGATAACGGAAAAGGTAAAGAACCAGGTATAAACTATGAGTATGATTGCATTAAGTCTTTCGCTAAAACTGCTGATTTTCAAGAGCTTAGTGCTAAATATGGTCTTGATCCTCAAATTCTTGTTAGATATTATAGAGCCTTTGCTTCCCATATTAATGCTCCTAAATAAAAATGGGACATGTATCATGAACCTTTTAAAGACACTTGCATGGAAAATGAAAATTTTATTAATGATTGCAATAAACATGCTCAAACTTCTGAAAGTGCTATTTCTTATAAGCATGTTAATTTTTGTGGTATGCATAGACCTTGTGAGAAGAATCAAACAGAAGAAGAATATTGTATCACCCACTGGAATGAAAAAACTAGAAAGTGGTATAAGGCTCTAGATGATCTTGGTAAAAAAGTTTGTGCGCTCTATCCTTTTATTTGTGAACTTTGCTTTGAAGTGGGTCATTTCAATTTTCAATGCTCAGGCCATAATAATCCTGCAAGTTTGTATTGTGATAACGTGATCACTGATAATCAACATGATGAACTTACATTATTTTTGGGGTGTGAAGAGTTATCAAGAAAAACTTCTTTGATAGACATGAGTACTTTTGATATGAATAGCGTCCTGCATGGTTGTCATCTTTATTGTGTTGAAAACTGCCACGCAAATACTTACATACAAAATCTTATAAAAGATGATATTTTACCAAATTATGACAGGAATGATATGTGTTTTGATCTTATGAATGAAAAGGAGGAATCCTCCAAAGTTTCTTCTATTGTCTCTAACAATAAGTCAGGGTATGTGGATAAGCTTCCTTTCAAGCCTCTCCCTCCTAAAGAGGAGAAGAAGAAGAAGAAGAAGAAGAAGAAGAGGAATAAGAAGAAGAAGAAGAAGAAGAAGAAGAAGAGGAGGAGGAGGAGTAAAAGGAGAGAGGAAACGGTATCTTCCCCTAAGCATATTGCTCCTATCATAGTTTTTGATGATGAGTCTGAACTAGATGATGTTCCTATGCATGTTACCTATATTAGTGATCATGATTGGGAAAAGCACACTACTTTTTATATTGAAAATCTCTTTGGTACTAATTCTGAAAATGATGATATTAATAATTGTTAAGCTATTAGTGTTATCCATGTTCCTTCCAATGATGATATGTTTACAAATGAACACACTTGGGAAGATAGCTATTCTATTGCTTATGATGATACTATACCACCAATCTATGATGATTACAATGATGAGTATGAGATTTTCAGTCCACCTACTATTGAGGAGAAAATTAATTGTGATTACAATATGCCTCCTATATTTGATGATTATGGTGATGAGAATAGGAATGATAGGTATTTTGTTGAATTTTCTCCCACTATAACTAATAAGAATGTGTTATCACCATATTTTGGCCGAAGACGGAGATGGGCCGTGATCAAGATGGGCTTGAAAGATACATATATTCAACGTGTTGTTGGATCGGCCTAGTGCGTAGATTTGGGCTGCATTGCCCGTGTATCTTGTATCATAGTAGGTTTCGTGTTTGTTTAGGTTCCGTTTATGTTTAAGTAAAGATAGAGTTGTAGAGTTATTCCAAAAGTAGAGAGTCTCCGGACTATAAATATGTACCTAGGGTTATTGAAAGAAAACAACAACCACGTTCACAACAAACACAATCTCGGGCGCATCGCCACCCCTTGTTCTTAGGGTTTCTTTCGGTAGTGCCATCTTGCCTAGATCGCATCTTGTGATCTAGGCGGTATCTATTCGTTACCGGTTTTACTCGTACTGAAGCGTTGTTGATGGCGAGTAATACCATTATCATAGATTGTTTGAGGCTAGCATCGGTACTTTTTCATTACTATCGTCGAAGTTATGCTACCTCTAGCTATCTCGCTACCCTTGCACCTTTTCCCAAAGTGCAAGGGTAGCACCTATGATCTTTATTTAGTCGATTCGATCTGTTATAGTTGTGCCTTGTTCGTCAAGGTTTAGTTTAATATCTGCGTAATCAGGCCTTACAAACGGGTTGAACGATCCAGTAATGCATAAAGACGTGGCTTATTCGTTCTAGAAGGGATGTTCCGGTAATTGGCTTTACGTTGGTTATTAGGCCTCCTCTAGGGTTAATATTCTTCATCTTTTGTACGTACCAGGCTCAATCACGCGTAGGATGTTCCAGTTACGTGGTGAAAACGTTAGACTATCGTAGATCGATTTAACTTGTAGTGATCAAGCAAAACCCCATGTTATCATAAATCTAACGCAGAACCATGGGGCAATCGGCTTTAGGAGCCGATTTACAGGGAAACCTGGGAGCCGATTACGGCTCGAATTTTACGTATACTTGTTTATCATGCAGGAAATCAATCGGAGCAATCCTTCACCTTCCTGACCAGGTATAGGTCAGGTGGCACGCCCTCGAACCAAGCCAGGACGTGTGCCGGAGCTTTTATGGCCGTCGCCGAGGGACTGGCCCACCAGATCTCCGGGAGCCTCCGGCTCTCCTGTGGTTGCTTCACGGTGGGTTTTGGCAGGCAACAGAATGACTATGCTTATGTGGAGAGTAATAATTATTATATGCATGTGACTCATGATAAGAATGTTTTATGTGATAGTTATATTGTTAATTTTGTTCATGATGCTACTGAAAGTTATTATGAGAGAGAAAACATGGTTTTATGCATCTCAAAAATATTAAGTTTCTCCTCTTTATGTTGAAATTTTTGAAGTTGCACTTGTTTTGCTTTCCTATGCTTGTTGCTTTGTGCTTTCATGACTTGTTTCTTTACAAGATTCCTATGCATAGGAAGTGGGTTAGAATTAACTGTGTTTTGAGTTTGCTTTTTGATGCTCTATTTTACTTCAATTCAGATTTCTTATGTGAGCATCTTCTCAAATTATCAAACCTAACTTAAAGGCGTTAAAAAAAAGTACTTATTGAGAGATAACCCAAGAGTTTCCTTAATTCTAGGAAGTTATTACTTCAGTAATGACCTCTCCTTATCCATTTTGTTTCATTTTTGTGCCAAGAATGACCTCTAATGAGATGGAAGTAAGATTTGGGGAATTGCTATCTCGAAACAGATTTCTGTCCTCCACCATAAACATTCGTGAGGAGTCTATGTAAGTCGGATTAAGCTGAAAATTTACGAATAAATACCCCAGTATGTTAGCTAACGTTCGTTAGTTCAACACTTTTTTATTTGAGCACCAGAAGGTCTTCGAAAAAATCGGTGTCTACCTGCTGCTTTGTTTTGACAGATTTCTGTCATTATTTGCATTTGCTTCTTATTGATTCCTTTTTGGGTTCTTTTTGGAAAATTGAGCTTTCTGAAGGAGTTTATACAGTAACTTGTGTTTTTAATAAAAAGTTTTGCTGTTCCAAAACTTTGCCTAAGGTCTAATATCTTTTGAATACACTAATGTGGCTAATGAAGATTGTGTGAAGTTTTGTATGAAGAAAAAATATCAGGTGTAGAGAAAGAATGATGTAATGATATGAAGAATGGAAAAAAGCTCAATCTTGGGGATGCCACCCCGTGTAACCTCAAGAAATATTCAATAGGAACAAGCGTCAAAGCTTAGGGATTTCCAAGGCATCCCCTTCTTCATCAATAAAAATCTCAGGTCTTCCTAGACACTTCGTTCTTATTGTTTCATGCATTGTTGTGTTGTTCTTGGAGCATATTAGTTTTTGTTTTTGGTTTTCATTTTCTTAGTTTTCTTGAGTAAGTTGGTTGCTTACACCATACTTATTTTGGAGAGAGACACACTTTGTTTCCATTGCCTAGAACACTCTAGTTTTCACTCTTATTATTTTGTGAGTGTTCACTTTTGCTAGCACTGCGTTCAGTCTTAGTTTTCTTGTGCTTTCTGCTTAGAACTTTTTAGTGTGCAACCGGAGAGTAGTTCAGGGTATTATCATGAAGATAATACATTTGGGTTTTCATCACGGATTAATTTTTGAAGGCCATTAAATTCTCCTCTCATATTAGATGCTCTGTCATACCCTTACCCTCGTAGTCTTGCAATAAGAAGACCGCATTTAGCGAAAACCTCCAGAAGTGCCTTCTTTAAAGCTAGAGATGTTGTGTTTGGGACATGCTGAATACCCAAAAATCTTTCAATAATATCACCACTTTTGTTCACATACATATAACAAGATGATATAATTAGTTGATAACACTACATAGAAAAGAAATAAACACAAACAAACAAGTACTTAACATAGTACAACACGTACCTCACAACCACGACCATTTTTTCTTTGACAGATATATCATGGGATTCATCAAAGAACAGAGAAAAGACAACCATCCATCTCTTCTTTGATGGATTTAGTAACCTCTTGTGCACAATGTTGGCAAGTGCTTTCTCAATAGTTGAGGAAGTCATTTTGGCATTTTTAGGACATAGCTCATCAAATGCAAGCTTCACTTCCCTATTTATTTCTTTGTACCAATCAAGCATGTCCATGAATTTGTCTTTGTTTAAAGAACTAGTGGATTCATCGTGTCCACGGAATGGTTCACCTTGTAATGCTAGATAACTTACAATACCCAAAGAAGTATCCACATGAGTTTCATATTTTACTAGTGACTCACTAGTATAAGTTGTAACTTTGCTTTTCACACTAGCCTTTTGATTCTTAAAATCATCACATAATGTCCTTGAAATATTATGTATGCGGCATGGCCCACGACATGCTTACGGAAAGCTTCCATCACATTTTTCCAATTATCATATCCCAATTTGTTAAAGACATCATGCCCAAATTTGTCATGGCCAATATGTTTGAAAATATAGCAATAGAAGCAATAAGCCGTATCCTTGTCCACGTACACTGTATTCTAACCAATCATATTGCTTATACCATTTAGGTAGAAAGGATTAATTGTCTCTATTTAGGGGGAAATTATGTTGAGTTGGTTGTGTTGGACCATTCTTTAAGTAAGCAAATCTAACATCTTCTCTAACATTGGGAGCAAATTCATCAATTTGAACGCGAAGTCCTGGATCAAGTTTTATATACTCTATGAAATCAGGTATACCTCCAGCTTCTAAAACCACAACATTCTCTTTCACTTTGGCTTCAGCGGAGTCTACCACTTGTTCCATGTCGATGGCAACAGAATTACCCATCCTTCCTTCCATTTCTTGCTCTTGCTCTTGGCCAACATTCGCAATTTCATCGGTGCTTAGTTTTGAGCTATTTCTTGTTTGTCCTCCCACTTCTTTCACTTGATCGTGGTGTGTCATAACATTTGCACTTTCATCACGAGCGCTTGGTTTAGAGCCAGTCGGTCGAGACACGGCCTTGTCTGGCGTCAGCCGTTGAAATTTTTACTGACCGACGCCAGACAAGATCGTGTCCTCCCACTTCTTATCTAAAAGAAACGTCGTCGGTCGAGACACGACCTTGTCTGGCATCGGTCGTTGAAATTTGTCTTGTATATAACTATTGTGATTCCGCATACTTTGAGAAAAAAAATATCTAGATTGAGCTTGAGCGGTTCAATTTTAACTTTGCGGTAAGGATATATTTTCACCAAATATAGATCTACTCTCTCCGTTTTAAAATATAAGATGTTTTAGGTTTATGAAAAAAATATATCTAAACTTATTTTAGTGTATAGATTTACTTTAAAGTGAACCTATATATATACTAAAACAAATCTAAATATATTTAGTTTACAAACTTAAAATATCTTATATTTTAAAATGGAGGGAGTACGAGTACCAGGAACAGGACGTACTAAATGCTAGGGCATATCATCATCGATGCTGGGCAGAAGCTGCAAGATGGAATCTATTCTCTCGCTCAGGCTCGCGCTTGCGCGCACATGCAACACGAGCGGGCCGGGCAGGTCGCCGCGTCGGTCTGTTGCATGTGGCCACGCCATGATTATCGACCGTGGTAGGACCGATCGAGGCATATACATACGTCAAATATGACAAATGGCTCGATGATTATGCCTGCGATGAGATGTCATGCATCTTCAGGCATTGTACCACGAGGCCGCGTACATTGTTGGTTCGCTATCACTTCGGAGACGAACACAGTGGACTCTACGAGCGATGGTGTACTACTTACGCCATCTTCACCAACCGCTCGAACCCCACGAGACGTGTCCAGCGTCCCAATGTTAGAGCATCTCCGCTCCTTGGGCGAATTCAGGATGAAATTCGGCTTTTTTTGGTCGGGCGGAAATTGATTTTGGCATGTGTACGCCAAGTTTTCCACTTGCGTACCCAGGCCGAGTACCCAGGTAAACACAAAACGGTGACATATTTGAATCTTTCTCGTTCCCGCCAGCGAGTGCGTAGCCACAAGGTGTTCGACAGAAACATCCACAAATTCAGCGGCAAATTATTACAGAAACACCCACAAATTCGGCAGAAAAGGCTCTCCGTCGTCGATGGGATGGGCTCCTGCGGCGTGACGGCAAGCGTCGTCTGCCTCACGGTGAAGGCCCTGGTTGGAGGAAGTGGAAGCAGAGCTCGGTGGGGCCCCGGCAGAGCATTCGTAGCGAAAAGGAAGAGAGGAAGCCGTGATCACGCCCTGTAGGATGGCCTGACGTTGTGCTATGTACCTGTTGGAGATATGCCCTAGAGGCAATAATAAATGTAGTTATTATTATATCTTTGTGTTTATGATAAATGTTTACATTCATGCTATAATAGTATTAACAAGGAAACATTAATACTTGTGTGATTTGTAAACTTAATTTGAAGTCCCTAGTAAAGCCTCTATATAATACTAGCTTGTTGGTTAATAGATGATTGTGGTTTCCCTATCATGAACATGGAGATGTTATTAACAACAAGATCATATCGTTAGGAGAATGATATGGTGGACATACTCCTATAGATAAGCGTAGCATAAAGATCAAGTCATTTTAATAGTTCAATTGCCATATGCTTTCTAATACATAGTAATCTAATTCCTTTGACCATGAGATCATGCATATCACCTTTACCGGATGGATGCTTTGATGACATCAAACACCACATCGTGACTGGGTGGCTATAAAGGTGGCATTAAGTGTTCGGAAACTATTGGTTGAAACACATGGATCAAGAGTGGGATTTGTCCATCCATATGACGGTTAGATATACTCTGGGCCCTCTCGGTGAAATTTCATCCAATTAGCTTGCAAGCATGTGACTGGGTCACAAGGGATCACATATCACGGGAACGAGAAAAGAGTACTTATCGGTAACGAGGTTGAACTAGGTATGCAGAGATACCGACGATCATAACCTCGGATAAGTAAACTATCGTGAGACAAAGGGAAATTGATATCGTATGTAAGTGGTTCATTCGATCGCAAAGTAATCGTAGAAATATGTGGGAGCCATATGAATTTCCAGATTCCTCTATTGGTTATTGTTCGGAGAAGTGTCTCGATCATGTCCGCATAATTCACGAACCGTAGGGAGACACACTTAAGGATTCGACGTTGTTTGAATAGTTATGGAATGATGAGAAAGAGACTGAATGTTGTTCGGAGTCTCGAATGGGATTCAGGATATCACGAGGAGATCCGGAATGGTCCGGAGAATAAGATTCATATAAGGAAAGTCCTGTTTGAGATGGAGAATGGTTAGGTGTTTTCATCGGGAATGTTCTAGAAGGTTCAAATGTCCCAAGACTCGGGGAAGGGTACATGAATGTGTTATATGAAGTTGATATGATTGCATCATGTACTCGGTGTCATTGCTGTTCAAAATAGAGGGTTTATTCAAATCCTAGTTTGAAAAGTCAAACGGCTAGTTTGAAAGTCAAACGCAAGTTTTGGAAAGAGGAGGAGGAGGAAACCGAGTTGGGGAGGGTTTCCTCCTCCAACCGGCGAAGACTACCAAGCCGAGTTGGGGAGGGACTCCTCCCTTGGCCGGCCGGCCCTCCACCTATATAAGGAGGGGGGCTCCTCCTAGAGACACACAAGTCCCTTGCCCCAAAACCCTAACCCTAGCAGCCGCCAAGCCGCCTAGGATCTCGTTGCCACGACTTGGGCACCACCAAGCCCCAGCCGTCGGCTCTAGCACCTCTTCCTCGGCGTGTCTAAACCCTAGATCGTCGAGGATTTCATAGCCCACCATACTCGCTCCAGCTTAAGGCGGCTCATGAGATCTCCCTCTACTTCGGTACCACGCCACAGCCGGAATCGGAGGAGAGTGCTACAACCTCCATTTCTTTGGAACAAGGGAGAGGAAGGTCTTCACGAAAATCCGAACGTGACCGATTGCAGGAGCGCCGCGAACGCAGCGCGGAAGGATCGTCACGCGATCTTGAGATCGGAAGAGTACGACTACATCACCCACGAGAATCCGCCTCGTTAAACACTTTGGAATCTTCGAGGGTGAGTTATTCTATCGACTCGCTACAATCTAGTAGATAGATCTTGGCTTGTTTGTTTGTATGCGGTAGAATTTTTTTGTTTTCCATGCTACGAAACCCTACAGTGGTATCAGAGTCGTGTCTATATGTAGATCTGTTGCACGAGTAGAACACAATGGTCATTGTGGGCGTTGATGCTTTTATTGTCGATTGCTTCTTGTGTACTTTGCATCTTGCGGGATGTTGGGATGAAGCGGCCCGGGCTAACCTTACATGACATCGTTCATGAGACTTGCTCCACGCTTGACATGCAACTTGTATTGCATAAGTGGCTTTGCGGGTGCCTCTTTCTCCTAGCATAGTTAAGATCCAATTTACAACGGGTGATTAACAATACTAGTATCAATGTTGTGGTTCTTGTTCGTAAGTTAGAACGACACTTATTGAAAGCCCCAAACCACGTAAAACATGCAAAGAAAGTAGAGGTGTCTAACTTTGTTTTGCAGGGGTGTGCAGTGATGTGATATGGCCATGATTGTGATTATATTTGATGTATGCAATGTTCCTTATTGTAAGTTGGCAACCGGCAGGAGCCATATGGTTGTCTTTAATTTATGTTAAGACCCGCGTGTCTATTCAAAGTAGTTGTAATAGTTGAAGCCGGTGGACGACAACCATGGAGAAGCGTCATTGACCTTGATGCAATGCCAGTAATGATGGAGATCATGTTCATGCTAGAAGATGGAGATCGGAAGCACAAAGACGAAAGGCCATATCATATCACATATTATGAATTGCATGTGATGTTAATCCTTTATGCATCTTGTATTGCTTAGTAGACGACGGTAGCATTATAAGATGATCCCTCACGCACATGAATTTCAAGTCTTAAAGTGTTCACCCTTAGTTAAGCACCGTTGCTAAAGCTTGTTGTTTCGAAGCACCACGTGATGATCGGGTGTGTTAGATTCCGCAAGTGTATACAACGTGAGCAAGCCAGATTTGCTCATGCGGAAGCTAAGGTTTGATCTTGGCGAGCCTAGCATGTACAGACATGGTCTCGGAACACGGATCACCGAAAAGTAAAGCATGAATCATATAGTAGATATGATGAACATGTCGATTGTTCGCCATTGAAACTATATCAACTCTCATGATGATCGGTGTTGATGTAGTGGATTTGGTTCGTGTGATCACTAAAACAATGTGAGGGATATTGTTTTGAGTGGGAGTTCACCTAGATTAATTTTATTATTAACTTGAACTCAATTTGTCATAAACTTAGTCTAAACTATTGCAAATATGTTGTAGATCAATGGCAGCCCCTACCATCAATTTTAATGAGTTCCTAGAGAAAGAAAAGTTGAAAAACAATGGAAGCAACTTCGCGGATTGGTTCCGCAATTTGAGGATTGTCCTCACACGGTAATTTGACCTATGTCTGGATGCACATTGGTGACCCACCAATGACAAGCTTCGATGAAGTAAAGAATGTTTACCAAACTCGGAAGACTCAAGACTACGCTCAGATGTGCTATCTTGTATGGTTTAGAATCGAGCTTCGTAAAAGGTTTGAGAATTCAGACCCATATGATATTGTCGAGGATCTCAAATTGATCTTTCAGACTCATGCGGCAATTGAAAGCTATGAGGCTTCTGAAAAGTTCTTTAACTGCAAGATGGAAGAGGGCAGCTCTGTCAGTGAGCATGTGCTTAAGATGTCTGGGCACGCAAACAAACTTCAAAGCTTGGGTATTGTGATTCCTAATGCTTTGGGAATTTACCGTGTCCTCCAATCACTACCACCAAGTTACAAGAACTTTGTGATGAACTACAACATGCAGAACATGAACAAGACGTTGCCAGAACTCTTTGCCATGTTGAAATCTGCAGAAGTGGAGATCAAGAAAAAGCACCAGCTGTTGTTGGTCAATAAGACCACCAAATTCAAGAAAGGCAAGTCTAAGCAGAAGGGACACTTCAAGAAGGGTGGTAAGAAAGTTGCCACACCAACAAAGAAGACCAAGGCAGGACCTAAGCCTGATACTGAGTGTTTTTACTGCAAGGGAGAAGGTCACTGGAAGCGGAATTGCCCAAAGTACTTGGCGGATTTGAAGAACGGCAACATCAAGAAGAAAGGTATATCTGATATACATGTTATTGATGTGTATCTCACTAGTACTCGTAGTAGTGCACGGTATTTGATCTCGGTTCGGTTGCTCATATTTGTAACTCGAAACAGGTGCTGTAGAATAAACGGAAGCTAGCGAAGAACGAGGTGACGATGCGCGTTGGAAACGGATCAAAGGTTGATGTGATCGCGGTCGGCACGCTACCCCTTCATCTACCATCGGGATTAGTTTTATACTTAAATAATTGTTATTTGGTGCCTGCGTTAAGCATGAACATTATATCGGGATCTTGTTTATTGCGAGACGGTTACTTGTTTAAGTCCGAGAATAATGGTTGTTCGATTTATATGAGTAATATGTTTTATGCACATGCACCTTTGATAGATGGTCTATTCTTGTTGAATCTCGATAGTGGAAATACACATATTAATAACATTGAGGATAAACGTTTGAAATCGAGCGATAACTCGACCTATATGTGGCACTGTCGTCTTCCTCACATTGGAGTGAAGCGGATGAAGAAACTCCATTCCGATGGACTTCTTGAATCACTTGATTTCGAATCACATGATAGATGCGAAGCATGTCTGATGGGTAAAATGACTAAGACTCCATTTTCTGGTATGATGGAGCGAGCTACAAACTTATTGGAAATCATACATACCGATGTGTGTGGTCCAATGAGTGTAGCATCGCGCGGTGGTTATCGTTATGTTCTTACCTTCACGGATGACTTGAGTAGATATGGGTATATCTATTTCATGAAACATAAGTCCGAAACTTTCGAGAAGTTTAAGGAATTTCAAAGTGAGGTAGAGAATCAACGTAACAAGAAGATTAAATTTCTACGTTCTGATCGTGGAGGTGAATATCTAAGTTACGAGTTTGGCGAGCATTTGAAGAAATGCGGAATACTTTAGCTGACACCGCCGGGAACACCACAGCGTAATGGTGTGTCCGAACGTCGTAATCGAACTCTCTTAGATATGGTTCGTTCTATGATGTCACTTACAGATTTACCGCTATCATTTTGGGTTTATGCATTAGAAACAGCCGCATTCACTTTAAATAGGACACCGTCTAAATCCGTTGAAACGACACCGTATGAATTATGGTTTGGGAAGAAACCTAGATTGTCGTTCCTTAAAGTTTGGGGATGCGAAGCCTATGTAAAGAAGTTACAGCCGGACAAGCTTGAACCCAAAGCGGAAAAATGCGTCTTCATAGGATACCCGAAGGAAACTATTGGGTATACCTTCTATCATAGATCCGAAGGCAAAATCTTCGTTGCCAAGAATGGATCCTTTCTAGAGAAGGAATTTCTCTCGAAAGAAGTGACTGGAAGGAAAGTATAACTTGACGAGGTTGTCGAACCTTCTCTCGAAATTGCGTAGCAAAGACCGGAAGAAGTTCGCTTTGCCTGCACCAATAAGAGAGGAAGCTAATGATGATGATCATGAAACTTGTTAAAGTTGCTACAGAGCCTCGCAGTCAACGAGAACTCGTACCACCTGCATTGGTATGATCCCGTTATGAGTGTCATGTTGGTGGACAACACCGATGACCCTGAGACATATGAGGAAGCAATGATGAGCCCAGATTCCAATAAATGGCAAGAAGCCATGAAATCCGAGATTGGATCCATGTACGAAAACCAAGTATGGACTTTGGTGGACTTACCGGATGGCCGGAAGGCTGTCGAGAACAAATGGATTTTCAAGAAGAAAACAGATGCTGATGGTAATGTTACTGTCTATAAAGCTCGACTTGTCGCAAAAGGGTTTCGACAAATTCAAGGAGTTGACTACGATGAGACTTTCTCACCCGTAGCGAAGCTAAAGTCTGTGAGGATTATGTCAGCAATCGCTGCATATTATGATTATGAGATATGGCAGATGAATGTCAAAACAGCATTCCTCAATGGAGACATTGATGAAGAGTTGTATATGATGCAACCCAAAGGTTTTGTCGATCCTAAAGATGCTAACAAGGTATGTAAACTTCAACGGTCCATCTATGGATTGAAGCAAGCATCCCGAAGTTGGAATCAACGTTTTGATAAGGTGATCAAAAGTTTTGGTTTTATACAAACTTATGGAGAAGCTTGTATTTACAAGAAAGTGAGTGGGAGCTCTGTAGCATTCTTAATACTATATGTAGATGACATATTGTTGATTGGGAATGATGTAGACCTTCTTAATAGTGTCAAGGAATATTTGAATAATAGTTTTTCAATGAAGGATCTTGGCGAAGCAGCTTACATATTAGGCATAAAGATTTATAGAGATAGATCGAAACGCCAAATATCATTGTCACAAAGTACATATTTGGACAAAGTTCTAAAGAGGTTTGGAATGGAAGATAGCAAGAAAGGGTTCTTGCCCATGTTGCCCAATACGACCTTGAGTAAAACTCAAAGTCCGACATCTGCAGAAGATAGAGAAAGGATGAGTAAGACTCCCTATGCCTCAGCCATAAAATCTCTAATGTATGCCATGCTATGTACTAGACCCGACATTGCATATGCTGTTAGTTTAACTAGCAGATATCAAAGTGATCCAGGAGTGGATCATTGGACAGCGGTCAAAAACATCCTTAAGTACTTGAGAAGAACTAAGGATATGATTCTTTCTTATGGAGGTGATGAACAGCTCGTTGTTAATGGTTACACCGATGCTAGTTGGAACACCAATCCGGGTGATTCTAAATCACAATATGGATACGTATTTATTTTGAATGGTGCAGTAGTTAGCTGGAGGACTGCAAAGCAAAGCGTTGTGGCGAGATCTTCAACTGAATCGGAATACATGGCTGCTTCGGAGGCTTCACAAGAAGCGATATGGATGAAAGAGTTCATTACAGAGCTGGGTGTGGTTCCTAGTGCGCTGGACCCAATGTCTATCTACTGTGATAACATGGGCGCCATAGCCAATGCGCAAGAACCAAGGTCACACAAGAAGCTGAAGCATATCAAGCTACGTTTTCACGCTATTCGAGAACATATCCAATATGGGGATATAAAGATTTGCAAAGTACACACAGATCTGAATGTGGCGGATCCGTTGACTAAACCTCTCCCGAGGGCAAAACATGACCAGCACCAAACTGCCATGGGTGTTCGGTATATTACCATGTAATCTAGATTAGATGACTCTAGTGCAAGTGGGAGACTGTTGGAGATATGCCCTAGAGGCAATAATAAATGTAGTTATTATTATATCTTTGTGTTTATGATAAATGTTTACATTCATGCTATAATAGTATTAACAAGGAAACATTAATACTTGTGTGATTTGTAAACTTAATTTGAAGTCCCTAGTAAAGCCTCTATATAATACTAGCTTGTTGGTTAATAGATGATTGTGGTTTCCCTATCATGAACATTGAGATGTTATTAACAACAAGATCATATCGTTAGGAGAATGATATGGTGGACATACTCCTATAGATAAGCGTAGCATAAAGATCAAGTCATTTTAATAGTTCAATTGCTATATGCTTTATGATACATAGTAATCTAATTCCTTCGACCATGAGATCATGCATATCACCTTTACCGGATGGATGCTTTGATGACATCAAACACCACACCGTGACTGGGTGGCTATAAAGGTGGCATTAAGTGTTCGGAAAGTATTGGTTGAAACACATGGATCAAGAGTGGGATTTGTCCATCCATATGACGGATAGATATACTCTGGGCCCTCTCGGTGAAATGTCATCCAATTAGCTTGCAAGCATGTGACTGGCTCACAAGGGATCACATATCACGGGAACGAGAAAAGAGTACTTATCGGTAACGAGGTTGAACTAGGTATGCAGAGATACCGACGATCATAACCTCGGATAAGTAAACTATCGTGAGACAAAGGGAAATTGATATCGTATGTAAGTGGTTCATTCAATCGCAAAGTAATCGTAGAAATATGTGGGAGCCATATGAATTTCCAGATTCCTCTATTGGTTATTGTTCGGAGAAGTGTCTCGATCATGTCCGCATAATTCACGAACCGTAGGGAGACACACTTAAGGATTCGACGTTGTTTGAGTAGTTATGGAATGATGAGAAAGAGACCAAATGTTGTTCGGAGTCTCGAATGGGATTCAGGATATCACGAGGAGATCCGGAATGGTCCGGAGAATAAGATTCATATAAGGAAAGTCCTGTTTTGGAGATGGAGAATGGTTCCGGTGTTTTCATCGGGAATGTTCTAGAAGGTTCCGGAATGTCCAAGCACTGGGGGAAGGTACATGAATGTGTTATATCAAGTTGATATGATTGCATCATGTACTCGGTGTCATCGCTGTTCAAAATAGAGGGTTTATTCAAATCCTAGTTTGAAAAGTCAAACGGCTAGTTTGAAAGTCAAACGACAAGTTTTGGAAAGAGGAGTGGGAAACCGAGGTTGGGGAGGTTTCCTCCTCCAACCGTGAGCACCACCCAAGCCGAGTTGGGAGGGACTCCTCCTCCCTTGGCCGGCCGGCTCCACCTATATAAGGAGGCAGGGCTCCTCCTAGAGACACACAAGTCCCTTGCCCCGAAAACCCTAACCCTAGCCGCCGCCCTCCAAGCCGCCGCCTAGGGATCTCCTTGCTGCCGACTTGGGCACCACCAAGCCCTAGCCGCCGGCTCTAGCACGTCTTCCTCGGCGTGTCTAAACCCTAGATCGTCCGAGGATTTCTCATAGCCCACCATACTGCCTCGGCAAGGCGCCCTGCGAGATCTCTCCTCTACTTCCGGTACCATGCCGTTGTGCTGCCAGAATCGCGAGGAGAGTGCTACAACCTCCGCTGCCTGCTGGAACAAGGGAGAGGAAGGTCTTCGTCGAGTAACGTGACCGATCAAGGGAGCGCCGAACGCAGCTTGGGAAGGATCGTCTACGCGATCTTGAGATCGGGAAGAGTACGACTACATCACCCACGAGAATTCGCTCTCGTTAAACACTTTGGAATCTTCGAGGGTGAGTTATTCTATCTACTCGTTGCTACAATCTAGTAGATAGATCTTGGCTTGTTTGTTTGTATGCGGTAGAAATTTTTTGTTTTCCATGCTACGAAACCCTACAGTACCAGGCCTTGACTGGCGAGCTCATCTTCGACGTGTCATCGCCGCCCATCAGGAACTTGAGGTCTGTGTTGCGCTTCTTGGTGGCGTAGTTGGCCTTCTTCTCGGCGAGGTTGGCTTTGATGAGGGCCACCTTTTCCCCTTGTGTCTCGATCAACTGCTTCCAGCGCTCCTCGCTCTTCTTAGCCTTCTTCTCGGCCTGCGCCCTCGTGTTGGCGATGCATTTCTCGATCGAAGCCTGGAGACACTCGGCAGGAGGTCTGGCGTCCTTGAGCATCTTCGCCTTCTTCTGGCCGATCTCGGGTCTTCCTTCGCCGACAATGGCGGGCCTCGAGGTTGTAGACGCCGTCCTTGCTCTTGGAGAGACTCAGGCGAGTGTCCCGCCACTTCTCGCAATTCTCGATTTGCTCGAAGACATGATGGAACTTGAACTCCATCGTCATGTCCTCTCGAAACAGAGCAAGTGCACGTCGCAGCTGCAAAATGAAAGTGTGTCAAGATGGAAGAGACTGTATGACAAAGCTAGTGTTCGTGAGTACCTTGTTGTCCATGTTTTACCCACTGGCTTGTGTGCGGTCGACCTCTTCCATGCAGTTGTGCCACTTGCTGCAGGCAGTCTGGATGATCGCCCAATGATTGGTAATAGCCTTCTCCCCTCGCTCCATGTGGATTTTGCGATACTTTGGGTCGCACATGCTACGCTCGTCGAATGCCGCCTTCATGTGCCGCCAAATAATTGTCTGAATTTTGGTTGGCACCGGTGATCGGATCCATGCTCATCGTTTTCCAAGCTTCGGCGAGGCAGGTGTCCTCGGCTACGGTCCACTTGATCCGAGCGTCCGCCGAAGTGTCCGGCTTCTTCTTCCCCTTCTTGCCTTTCGCCTCAGCCTCAGCGTAAATGCGCTTTTCAAGATGCATCTCCTCGGCGTCGGTGTCGGAGAGGTCCTGGGACTTGATGCTGTGCTCGGCGTCGGCCCGGGTCTGCTCTTCCATGAAGAAGGAGGGGTGGTTGGAGGCCGAGCCTGTTGCTATCAAGTCCTCCATGTACGCCTCGGCCGGCATGCCGGACGGAAGGGCGCCCGGCATTCCGCCGAACAGGTTGCGCGCGTCGGCCTCGCCGAAGGTCGCGGAGCTTCCGCCAAAAGGCAGTGGTCCGCGGCGCAGAGCGGGGTGTGCATATGCCGAAGAGGTGGAGTAGGGGAGGTTGATGTACATGTCGAAGGCCGAAGGAGGGCGCGGCGCCGGGAAGGGGTAGATCACGTTGGGGTTGAACGCATCGAACTCTCAGCGGACGAGTACTCTATTATTGGCTGGCAGCTCGTTTCCGGAAGGAGAGATCGAGATCCCGTAGACCAGGCGGCGCTGCGTCGTTCTTCCCTGGTAGTGTGCGTCTGGCGCCACCAACCGCCATCGAACCTCGCCGCCGCCTGCTTCTCCTTCACCATCGCCTTCTCTTCTGCCGCCGCCTTCTCCTCCGCCACCGCCTTCTCCTCCGCCACCGCTTGCTATTGCCGGAGCTTCGTCCTCCCCATCCTACCCTTCCGATCGGCCGACGCGATCTGATTGGTGTGCTCCTTCTTCTCACAGTCGGCGGAGGACATGCCCTCCGGCTTCGCCGGCGGCTCTCTCGGCTTCCTCGCCTTCTTCTCCGCCGGACCCTCACCGAGGATCGATCTGGGTTGGACAAAGCTCTTGGGCGGCATGTCAGCGGGGAGCTCGGCGGAGTGGCAGGAGGGGAATGTCAAAGAAAGGCGGGAGGGGGGAAGAAAAGGGCGGGAGCTCGGCGAAGTGGCGGGAGTGGCGCCTTCTCTCGCCGACAGAGCTGGCCCACGCTCATTTTCGCGGCGTCCGGCCCCTGTATGCACTGGAACACGGTTCGGCTGGTAGGACCAGAACACGCCGAAATCCGGACGAAAACAGGTCCCTGGGTTCGCGACTGGGCCGATTTTCGGCGTCCGGATCGGCGTCCTGGGTAGGCGAGTGGAGATGCTCTTACGATCCATACGAGACGATTCATGCCTGACTGACCCATTTGGACATTAAATTTGGGTCACAGATGAGTCTGTTTGAACAAACGCAGACGCTAAATGTCCAGATGTTGTAGCAGACTGGCCTAGTTGTCAATCACACTATGGTCCTTCTTCTCTCTTCTCTCTTTTGGATTGTCCGGTTTCTCTCTTAGTCTGACCAAACGAAACAGGATAATTTGGGTCATATGGCTGGTCGGACAGGCTGGACCACGACCCCAAATCACCAACAGCTTGACCCAAACGATAGAAACAAACGGCTTGGATCTCCCTGATGGAGATATGGCATCTCCACCGGTCCGACCCATCTGGTATACCCAAACGGTCATTTTCTGTCCGTTTGGATCGGATCGCGCTCTCTTTTGGGTCGGTCGGCCCATCGGCCGACCGCGTCCGGTATGACCCTTTTGTCCGCGCTGGCGTTCGTTGGCGCCAAGAGATGCCAATCACTTCAAAATGTCAAATTGATAAGCTAGAAACACATTGATTGAATATCAAACAACATGGTAGGCGTGTGCCATCACCCTTTGGGCATCGCCAACAAGTGGCCAATGGATCCAAAATATGCAAAAGGGCGCAATATCATACACAATGTCCAAAAGATGGCAGCTTCTCTGCCCAAAAAGTTGCAACTTCCGTCGCCATTGCCCTTCGGGCATCGCGAGCCCTGATGTCTGCTGCCACTTTGCGATCCAAGCCCAACGATCGGGTCAGAAATGCTATCCAGGTCGGTGGGCGTGATGGCGTTCTCCTCGGCCATGATGTTGGCTTCGGCCTCCAGCATCCTAGACCTGGCCTCAGCGTCCTTGGCCTTGGCTTCGGCCTCCGTCGCCTTTGCCTTGGTCTCGATCTCCACTAGCCTAGCCCTAGCGTTGGCCTCCTCCACCTCGATAGACCTCGTCTGGAGCTCGACAAAGGTCTTAGCGGTGGCCTCTTTATCTTTGCGCCGCCTCTCCTCCCTCTCGGCGATGGCCTCTTCCATCTTCTCCAGGATCTTCTTCAAGGTCTCCTGGAATGCCAAGGAACGAGCCTGGCGGGTGAGGTCGGACTTCGTGGCCTTGTGGCCACCAGGCCAGCACGCCTGCGATCCCATCGCTGCAGAGGTGAAGCCTTCGTCATTGTTGTTGTCTAGGTCGATAACACCGCGATCAAGCATTGCTCTTGCCCTTATTGTTGTTCATTTCTCTCCAAAGCGCAAAGCTAGTCTCCCATTTTTAGTGTCCTTGAGCAATGTCCAACAATGGCCCAACAAGAAGGCCTTGTTATCATTCACCGTCTTGAAGTGCTCCACCGCTTTCAAGACCTACACATGTGGATGCCAACAATGGCTCAATTCAAATGCAAGACACTGACAAAGAGAGGAAAAGTTTTTACCATGTCAACCGGCTATATGCCACTTATTTTCCTCTTCGTCATCATCTCGTAGGAGTCTTGGAACTTGCTACACTCGGCATGGATGGTGCCCTACCTCTTGGAGAGGGAGAGATCGTTTCGATCTCTAAAGAAGGCGTCCTTCCCGAATTTCATGTGCTTATGGAAGAACCTTGCCACCTTTTTCCAATAGGCAAAGCCCTTTTGCTCGGCGCCACATAGTGGATCTTGTGAAATCTTTTGGAGATATGCCCAAGAGGCAATAATAAAGTGGTTATTATTATTATATCTTTGTGTTTATGATAAATGTTTACATCCCATGCTATACTTGTATCAACCGGAAACATTAATACTTGTGTGTTTTGTAAACATAAAAGAAGTCCCTAGAAAAACCTCTTGTTGAAACTAGATTGTTGATTAATAGATGACCATGATATCCTGATTATGGACATTAGATGTTATTAATAACAAGATCATGTCATTAGGAGAATGATATAATGGACACACTCCTATAGTAAACGTAGCGTAAGATCAAGTTATTTAGAGTTCGTTTGCCACAAGCTTTCAAATACATAATAACCTAATCCTTTGACCATAAGATCATGTTAATCACCATCACCGGATGAATGATTTTATGACATCAAACATCACTTTCGTAATTGGATGGTTATAAAGGTGGCATTAGGTATTCTGAAAGTATGTGTTGAGGCACATGGATCAAAAGTGGGATTTGTCCATCCATATGACAGATAGATATACCAACATATAACTTTCAGATGACTTGGAGATTTTTTTATCTCCCAGATCATATGAAAGTTAAAAAGTTACACACTTCCGAGAGTTTCAGAGATCCGGTAAATCGCCGTATTATAGAGCCACGGAGTTTTTTGCTCTCACGTGCGATGTAACTCACTTTAAACAATTAAATCCACAAAAACTGAAAATAGTAAACAAAATACTACATAAATTCGTACGTATAGAGAATATATATAGATCTACGTACCAGTACGGACTAAAGGCTAGGACATATATCATCATCGATGCTTGGAAGAAGCTGCAAGTTGGAATTTACTCCCTCTCTCGCGCGCGCAGGCATGCACATGTAGCACGAGCGGGACGGGCATGCATGCACATGGTGCGGAGCTATGCATTGCATGTGGCCACGCCACGCCACTGTGGTGACAAGGCAATGAGATTAGAGACCAATTATTGCAACCCTGGTAGGGCCGATGTGCATGCGTGCGTGCCGTGTGTGTATATATAGCGCTATTTGATCTTAGGTGTAGTCTACACCCACCCTCTATCTTTAGAACTGTATATTATTTTTACTTTACGTAAATTTTATCTTATCTCTAGAGGTGAGAAGAACGTAAGAAAATATGGTTATGTCATAATTTTTTTTGTTTACATGCCGTATAAAAATAGGACGTAAAATGCATATTTCTAGTGTTTTTTACACTATAATTACTCATAAACTATTTTTTATATCAATTTTTTTACGTTGTGGATGAATATGAACATAATTATTTGTATACAAAACATAAATTTCTAAACATGACAACATAAAATTATGTGGGGTGCAAAATAACTATTCTGCGTCCTAGAAATCGAATAGGGTTTCTTTATATATATATATATATATTATATAAAGTATAAAGTTTCCTAGTTGCCGGCCGAGAATCACTGCAAATGGCTGGAGGAATATATCTGCAATGAGATGCCAAGAGGGGCCGCGTATGTTGTTGGTTCGCTATCAGTTCGGAGACGGCCACGGCAGACTGCACGAGCGATGATGTGACAACTTTGTGTCCTACTCCCTTTTGTCCGTAAATAAGTGTACTTTTAACTTTTGCCTAAGTCAAACTTTATCAAATTCGACCAACTTTATTATAGATAAATATATCAACATATATTATATAAAATTGATATATTATGAAACTAAATTTAAAAACATATCTATTAATTAATACTAATTTAATGTCATAAATATTACTATATTTTTTATAAAGTTAGTCAAACTTGTCAAACTTTACAAAGTTTGACTTAGAATAAGGCTAAAAATACACTTATTTGTCAACAGAGCAAATATATAGTTCTGGCATCTCCAAGGATATCTCGTGCATGACATGACAACTTTGGATTCACAGTCTTTTATTAGTTTACGCGGCGCGCGCGCGTGTAGCACGAGATATGGGGCCAGCCCTGCCGGTGCGGTTGTTGGTTCTGGTTAGCTGCTGAATACACATACGAGGCGGAACAATAATACCAATCATATGATCGGCCGCTCCGTACCAAATTTTTTAGATCAACCACATATTTTATTAATTGGACACTAAGAAACAGACAGAGATAAAATGAGTATCCTATACACATAGTAGATAAAAGACTAAGAAATCGAGAAATACAAAATAACTCCTAAGTTTTACTGCAACCACCGAATCTAGCGGCCACTGCCAAACTCTAGCGCCGCCGAGACGAACGCTGAAAGAGGCCGAGCCTTCACCATTGCAAGATCCAAAAACACTATCGAAAATACTTCCTCCGTCTCAAAATAGATGTCACAAATTTATTAAAATTTGGATAAATCTAAACACTGTTTGAGACGAAGAAAGTATATTAGTATCAAACATATATCAATTATCCAACATGCAACAAGAAAATTGCGAGAGCTACTCTAGACACTAGGGTGCACATAGTCTAAAAAAAAGATTTGCAAAAGCAAACATAAACCCCCAACAACAATGGCACCACTAATGGTAACGGCACATCAACTGCAAAAAATTTCTCCAAAAACGACACCTTCGGGAAGGTAACATTACAAGAAAAACGTTGTCATCCAGTGTAACTAGTATAATCAGATCCTGGTTTTCACACGGCTATATGACGTGTAATCCGTATACACATTTTGAAAGCAGAGGACATAATTTGGAGTCCACTAAAAAATAAGCTTCCTCAAATGCTATGGTTTTGGGATAGCTTATAGTACAAAATACTTATAGTTATAGGGAAAATATCATTCTTTTATTTGCAAAGGGTTTTTCCATACACATGCATTTGAAAACAATTTAAAATAATTATTTTCAAGTTGAGATTGATAGCGGCTAGAAATGATTTTATCACCTTTTATACTTGCATGAATCACAATGTTTGGATAGCCGTAAATGTAGAAGTAAAATAGATAAGGGAGAGGAGATAATTCCAATCTTCACATCTCTCTCCCACACCTAACATCCCTACGCGTAACAACACAATTGAGATCTTTCTCCTTGATCCATCCCCCCACGCTAGCTGTCCCTAATAAGGTATAACTAGCTAAATGTCCGTGCGTTGCTACGGTTACACATATTTATCATAACACATATAAAATAAAATAATGCATTTGAATATTCACGTATATGAAAAACATAACACCTAGTATAAGAATGATAGCACATTAAGATTTCACCTCACTTAAGATTTCACTGAAAAACATAACACCTAGTGTCTACATTTGAGATCTTATCTAATCCACGATACTAGTAATAATCTAATCGATTGATCAGACAAGTAGACACCAGAGTCCACACAGCAGCCAACGCTAGCTCTCCCACACCCCCAGCTAGCCCTCCATCCATCTATAAATAGCACGGCCGCTCTTCATCAGTTTCTCACACACCACATCCCACACAGCCAGCTAGCTACACTACCACCACTATTACTCTTTTTCTCTTTGCAAGCATACGATCGAAGATGTTTGGCGGCCTGGATATCATCGGCAACCTGACAGGAGGGGGCAAGAATGCCCATATCAAGGGCTCGGTGGTCCTGATGCGCAAGAACGCGCTCGACTTCAACGACTTTGGCGCCACCGTGATGGACAGCATCACCGAGTTCCTCGGCCGTGGCGTCACCTGCCAGCTCATCAGCTCCACCGTCCCCGATCCCAGTGAGCAGAATTAATGAACTATATATGTGACGATGTGGATGTGCACTATCCATTAGCTCTCACTCACTTACAGTACTATCTATGTACGTGTGCAGACAACGGCAACCGTGGAAAGGTGGGCACTGAGGCGAGCCTGGAGCAGTGGATCACGAGCCTGCCATTGATCACGGTGGGCGAGTCCAAGTTCAACGTCAAGTTCGACTGGGAGGTGGAGAAGCTGGGGGTGCCAGGCGCCATCATCGTCAAGAACAACCACGCCTCCGAGTTCTTCCTCAAGACCATCACCCTCGACGATGTCCCCGGCCACGGCGACGTCGTCTTCGTCGCCAACTCCTGGGTCTACCCCCAGCGCAACTACCGCTACAACCGCGTCTTCTTCGCCAACGATGTGAGTTTGATCCGGCCTGCTCGATCGTCTGCTTTTACGTACTAATTAATAGGCTTATAGTAGAAATTAATACTGTTGCTTCATCACTGATTTCGATATCTGCCTGCAGACCTACCTGCCCAGCAAGATGCCGGCGCCGCTGAAGCCTTACCGTGAAGACGAGCTCCGAAACCTGAGGGGCGACGATACGCAGGGACCATACCAGGTGTACGACCGCGTCTACCGCTACGACCTGTACCACGACCTCGGCGATGGCCGCCAAGTCCTCGGTGGCTCTAAGGATTTTCCCTACCCTCGTCGTTGCCGCACCGGTCGCAAGCTTTCACAAACCAGTGCGTGTTTCTCTATCTCACCTTCACCAATGCACACGAGGTTGCTCAGTTATTAATTATTAGCACTCGACTCACCAAAGAAACCGGCCGTATCCTTTCATGCGCAGACCCCGAACGCGAGAGCCGGCCATTGCCGCTGATCCAGAGCATCTACGTGCCGCGGGACGAGGTGTTCGGGCATCTCAAGCAGTCGGACTTCCTCGGCTACTCACTCAAGGCGCTCGTCGACGGCATCATTCCGGCCATCCGCACGTACGTCGACCTTTCCCCCGGCGAGTTCAACTCCTTCAAGGACATCCTCAAGCTCTACGAGGGCGGCATCAAGCTGCCCGACATCCCGGCCCTCGAGGAGATGCGCAAGCAATTCCCGCTCCAGCTCGTCAAGGATCTCATCCCCATGGGTGGCGACTACATCCTCAAGCTTCCCAAGCCACAAATAATCAAGGGTACGTTACTTACTTAACGATTAGTAGATTCACATGGTTGTAGCTGATTGATACATAATTAAGCTTATGTGAAATTCTGCACATATATTGCAGCGGACGAGAAAGCGTGGATGACTGATGATGAGTTTGCGAGGGAGATTCTTGCAGGAGTGAACCCGATGATGATCACACGTGTCACGGTGAGTCAACACATCGGTCAACCAATTGTAGTTTGCGATGGAGATTAGTGAAATTTTTCTATATGGAGTTGCATTTTCGTAATAAGTTTTCTACTACTCGCCGAGAACTAATGGAGTAATTAATTAACTGAATTGGTGCAGGAGTTCCCACCCAAGAGTACTCTTGATCCCAGCAAGTACGGCGACCACACCAGCACCATCACCGAGGCTCACATCGGAAAGAGCCTCGAGGGCCTCACCGTTCAGCAGGCTGTCGACAACAACAAGCTCTACATCCTTGACCACCACGACCATATGATGCCATACCTCATCAAGCTCAACAACCTTGATGACACCTTCCTCTACGCGACGAGGACTCTGCTCTTCCTGAGAGGTGATGGCACGCTGGCGCCAATCGCCATCGAGCTGAGCACACCTCTAATCCAGGGAGGCCTCACGACCCCGAAGAGCACCGTGTACACGCCATCCTCCACCGGCGTCGAGGCCTGGATATGGCAGCTCGCCAAGGCCTATGTCTGCGTGAACGACTACGGTTGGCACCAACTGATCAGCCACTGGCTCCACACGCACGCCGTGATGGAGCCCTTCATTATCGCCACAAATCGGCAGCTGAGCGTGACCCACCCGGTGCACAAGCTCCTTCATCCACACTACCGTGACACGATGAACATCAACTCACGGGCACGGGAGTTGCTCGTCAATGCCGGCGGGATCATCGAGACAACCGTATTTCAGCGAAAGTACGCCATGGAGATGTCATCCGTCACCTACAAGAACTGGAACTTCGCGGAGCAGGCCCTCCCGGACGATCTAATCAAGAGGTAAGTAAACAAATAAATAAAAGTACAATAGTTCCTTAAGTATTGCAATGGCAGTAAACTAATGGTCATAAAATTCAGGGGCATGGCGGTGCGGGACCCATCAAACCCAAACAAGGTCAAACTACTGCTAGAGGACTATCCTTATGCGGTGGACGGGCTAGCCATCTGGCATGCCATCGAGCAGTGGGTGCAAGAGTATGTAGCAATCTACTACCCCACTGACAGTGTGCTTCAGGGCGACGTGGAGCTGCAGGCATGGTGGAAAGAGGTTCGCGAGGTCGGGCATGGTGACCTCAAGGACGCAAAGTGGTGGCCAAAGATGGAGAACGTGGCGGAGCTGGTCAAGGCATGCACCACCATCATCTGGACAGGATCTGCGCTACATGCGGCTGTGAACTTTGGGCAGTACCCATATGCAGGTTACCACCCTAACAAGCCATCAGCAAGCCGTCGTCCGATGCCAGAGCCAAACACCGAGGAGTATGCCTTGCTAGGCCGCGATCCAGAAAAGGTGTTCATCCGCACCATCACCAACCAGTTCCAGGCCCTCGTTGGCATATCATTGCTGGAGATCTTGTCCAAGCACTCCTCTGATGAGGTTTACCTCGGGCAGCGTGATACACCAGAGTGGACCTCTGATGCCAAGGCGCTCGAGGCATTCAAGCGATTCGGGGCAACATTGGAAGGCATCGAGAGCCAAGTGGTGGCCTTGAATGGAAACCCTCAACTCAAGAACCGCAATGGGCCGGCGAAGTTTCCGTACATGCTGCTATACCCAAACACCTCTGACCACAAGGGTGATGCCACTGGGCTCACTGCCAGGGGAATCCCCAACAGCATCTCCATCTAATGAGATATGTGGAGGAGGGGCATTGTGCCAGCATGTGAAGTGTGCGAGTGTGTTTACAGATTTGTGATCATTGCATGAATAATCGATGTATGATGGTCTTGTACTGTTCATATTAATTTCCCTTCAAAAATTTCATAATAAATTGAGCTTCCGGTATACATGTTTTTCTAAGGTTACTCTTATTTCCTTGTTGGGCCATCTTGCTATTTATTTGGAATGAATATTTGACAAATTTCATTTCAGATATGACTTGCTCAAAATGAAATTTGAGCAGCTGAAATAGTTTGCTTTCCGGTCTCTTAGTGATATGTTACCCACTACATCCATAATTTTAGATTGTTTCCATTTCATGTTTGAATTGCTCTAAATTATGGCATTACTCTAGTAAAGAATTGTATGCCTAGCACCACTTGTTTTTCACATGACTTTCTTATATTCCATGGATAGTGTTATTGTTTAAAACATATGTAGCACTTTTGATTGTCTCCGGCAGTGCTTTATTTTTTAAGGTTTATTACGACCATGTTCCCAAATTGCTATGAAATTCGTACAGTGCAGCTAGGATTCAGTGTATTGGAAAAAAAAAGAACACATATGTAGCACTTCTGATTGTCTCCGGTAGTCGGAAATCCACTTTTGATCTCGGTGCATGTCGTGGGAATGGTCACGGCAGATGCTGCAATCGGCAGCGAGTAGTAGAACGAGGGGCAAGGGCGGCCAACCATCTGCGGTGCGAGATGAGGGCAAAGACACAGGGTTTTACCCAGGTTCGGCCCCCGGAGGGTAAAGACCTACTCCTACTAGATTGTATTATGGAGGTGGTACAATGGGCGAGATCGGCGGCTAGGCGGCGAGTCGCTTGGGTGTATGATGGAACGTATCTCTACACGCCCTGCAGGGAGGTTTATATAAGCTCACCTCCCCTAGGGTTTACATATCTCAACCGAATCAGTTAAGGCTTCGGTACCCGTTTAACCTAATCCGACTGGGCCTATCTACTCGCCTGGGCCTTCAGCTTCCAGTCGCTTGGATCCTCGCCGGGCTTCGATCCAGTCGCCGTCTTGCAGGCCCACTCGCCAGTTCTTGGGCCAGTCGGAAACGTCCTGCTGGGTATACCCCGGTAGGCACATCCCCATCAGTAGTCCCCGAGGCCGTCGTCTATTAGGCGTAGGTGGCTGCTGGCAGTCGGAGTATGCGGCTTCAGAGTAGACATCCAGTCGAATCGTCGACGGGCTCCTGTATAAAGGAGAAAACTAGTCATCCAGGTCGCAGCTTTGGCGAGTCGAGTCGGCGAAACACTGCCATAGCGATCGGGTCGGCGAGCCGAGTGGCTGAAGTTGGACCGTTGAACGTGGTCAAACTAGCAGTTGGGGTAATCCAACGGTAACTTTTGGCGTAATCATCGCGCGGTAACGGCTCCCTGATTTGGCGGGTAACAACCGCTATATAAGGGGAATGTCAGGCGATCAGAAAACCACCTTCTCGCCATTCCCTCCGATTGCGCGCACTTTCGCCTCCTTTCGCATCGCGATCCAGCCGACCGGAAATCCTCCGACCCCCCCACAAATCCTCCCGCCATGGCCCTCTCCACCGAACCTTGGGGTAGATCTAAGTGTACGAGGGCGCAACTGGCTTCCTTTGAGAAGGCCGAGATCCTGCGAGCCGGCTGCTGGCGCATCCCCGCGGCCGGAGAGGTGACCCCGAGCCCGCGCGAGAGGGAATTCATCTGCTTCACCATTCATCTAGAACGGGGGCTAGGATTCCCCACGTCCCTGTTCTTCCGACTCTTCTGCGCCTACTACGGGATCCAACCATCGGATCTGGGTCCTCACAGCATCGAGCAGCTCGCCATCTTCGTGGCGTTCCGCGAATGCTACTTGGGCTGCCGACCCTACTTCCCTCTTTGGCAAGATCTGTTCCATGGACGGATCAGCCGCGAGGAAGCGGGCGGCCCAATGCTTGCCGCGGGCGGCCTAACTTTCCAGCTGAAGTCGAAGGCTTCGTTCTTCGACTTGATGCTGCCCGCCAAAGCGGCGAGCGACTGGAAAAAATCTTGGTTCTATGTTGCCGAGGCGACCCCGGAGGGCGAGACGGCGATCCCACGGTACTCCGCCAACCGGTCCGAACCGCGCCGTCTTCAAGCCGGCAAGCTCCCCAGCGACCAGCGGATGGTTGTGGACGAAATGCTCCAAACCATCCGTGGTCTGAAGAAGAAGGGCCTCCAGACGGTCAACTTGTACAACTGCTGGCTCGGGCGGCGGCTCGTCCCGCTGGCTCGGCGCGAGCACTACATGTACCAATACGCCGGCCGGGAGGACTCGACGAAGTCCTGCCTCGACGAGTGGAATCTCGAGGACTACACCGCAGCACTGAAGAAGATCACCCAGGCGTTGTACCTGGATGCCCAAGCTGGGGTCGCCCCCTACACCGCAAAGCGTCCAGCCCCAACGGTAATCACCTCGCTTCATTCACAGTCGCAGTTTTGCAGTCGCGGTCATTCTAATTTCATCTTGCGTTCATTGCAGCTATTCCAAGTGGTGGAAGGATGGCTCCCGCCTTCGGACGAAGAGAATTCGAGCTCGTCCGTCCAGGACATGGGCGAGTCGCCTCCCGCCAAGGGCGACGCCGGGAGCGACGAGAGTGACGGCGATGACGAGTCCGAGGAGGAGGTCGCCCCGCTGGTCCGCAAAACCCGCGGGCAGCGTCAACGTGAGCTTGAGGCGAGCAAAAGCCTCGAGCGTCATGATGACGATGAAGAACTTCCGGAGACCACCTCACGCCGCCAGGCCACTCCGTCGAAGAAGAAGAAGAAAGAGGCGAAGGCCCCTCCGAAGAGGAAGACGAAGCCGATGAGGCCGGCCTCGCCACCGCACTCGGCGAGCAGCTCCGACGCCCCCAGCCCGGCCAAGGACGAGGAGCCACCGAAGGATAGCCACGCTGGACACGGCCACTGTCGAGATGCCACTGGCTTCGATGCCTCCACCATTCGCCCCGGTTACGGGCGGGGATGCTCATTGTGGTGGCTTCGCCTCGCAGGGAAGCTCCTGCCGACGATGTCCCAGAGGCTCCTGTTGCGGCTTCGACGACTAAGAAGCCGTCCGTGTCTTGGGCACGCGAAGTCCTGGAAATGGGGCTCAGACGCCGACTGGGCCCTGAACTGGAGAAGCCAGCCGGCATCCGCACGGGGCTACGCTTCATTCCAGTCGCCAAGTGGGTTTGCTCTCCTACCTTTGTCTTCCATAGCAGCTTGAATTATCTTGCTTACATGATTAATTTATAGGACCGGAGTGAAGAAGATGGTCCACCCAACCGTGGCTAAGGTGCCACCCGTCATCGGCGAGGAGGATCTTTCCCGTAAGAGGAAGGCGGACGAGGTCGTCGTCCCTAAGGATGGCGGCAAGAAGGCCAAGGGCGATGATGTCGTCACGATCTCTGACGACACGGCGGTCGTGCCGTCTGAACCCGCAACAGAGGCGGCCGCATCCACGAAAGAGGGCGCTCCTTTGACTGGAGCGGCCGAGCCGACCTCCTTTGGCGCGGGTGCCTCCATCGCAACATTCCCGCGCTTCATGGCCAAAGCGTCCACAGCGAGTGGAACTTCGCCCTCGAGCCGTGCACCTGGGGTTGCCGATGAGGAAGTCGGGCAGCGTCGTGGGCACACACCAGCTCTCCTCGCGTCTGTGGACGCGATACAACTTCATGGCATGCTTGGCGCGGCCATGCAGGTATGTCCAGTCCCCGAGGATCAGGTCGGTGTATTGCAGCGGTCTGATTCTTTTGGTGTATAGTTGTTATTTTTCGCGTCCAGTCCCCGAGTGCGCACTCGCTGAATTTCAGCGGGTGGGCACTTAGGAATTTTTTGATTGCCAGTCTCCGAGTGCGCAATCGCTGAATTTCAGCGGATGGGCAATTAGGAATTTTTGATTGCCAGTTCCCGAGTGCGCATTCGCTGAATTTCAGCGGGTGGGCACTTAGGATGTTGCTTTGATTAAGTGTTTGAATGATGTGCAGGGTCTGCAGTGTGAATTAGCTGACCGGTTGGCAGCGAAGCACCGCGCGGAGAAGGAACTGGCCACCGTCCAAGAGGCGAATAAGGGGCTTCGGGCGGTTGCCGCGAAGGCGGAGGAGGCTCGCCAGGGACTTGTCCCAGCGGGCGAGTTGGCAGTGGCTCAATCGGCATTGAGCTCGGCTGAGAAGCGGATCGCCGATCTCGAGCGCGAGCTGAGGGAGGCGAAGGAGGAAGCGAACTCGGCGGATGGGCGAGCCAAGGCCGCCATTACAGCCGCCACAGAGGATCGTAAAGTGTCCGACGCCCTTGTTGCTGGGCTTCAGGACGACTATACTTCGCTTCAATGCTTCATCACGGATCTCGCTCGCCCCTTGATTGGTAAGTGTATCTGCCCCTGCCAATAGCGTGTGCCTTTTGTGATGTCCGATGTACTCACCGTCGTCTTTTATTCGCAGGTCGCATCCTTGATAGAGCGGAAGAGGCGAGCTCGTTCGACGCGCGACAATGTGTGGCCACGCTTGTTGATTCGACGACGTTGTCGGCGACGTGCATCCGAGCCTACCTCCAGGAGATATCGCCTACGGAAGTAATTCCCAGCGACCTCGTCGAGGTGTGGAAGTACTTGGAGAAGGCGCCGTCGGTCGTTGAGTTCATGACGCGGTCGGCGTTCGGCGTGAGCGGCAACGGCGCTTAGCCTTGGGCTTGCTCACTTCCCGGAGGACTTCGACCTCGACGACGTGACGAGTGGCTACCCGTCATCGACTGGCGCGGTGGAGATCTCCGAGGTGCTCAAGTTGACGGACCGTGCCGCGACGTACTCCGAGCGTGTCTGGGCAATGGGCGACCTCCTTCCTTACCAGGAGACGGTCGTCGCACCCAACGACCCCGAGCCGCCGCACCGGGACTTCAAGGCCGAGCAGCTCTTTCGTGCGGCGATGGCGGGTGAGTTAACGACCTATCCGTCGAACCCGTACACTCCCTTCATCCATAATCGCAAAGGTGCTGGCGAGTCGTCGTCGAAGCCTGCAGAGTAAACTAGGTTGCCCTGGGGCGTTAGTAGTAGTTCTGCCATTCGGCCTACTATGTATTTTGAGACGACTGCAACATGCTATTAATGAGATATGATGTTTGTTTTGTGATTTGTCATGTGCTTTTCGATTGAGGTTTGAACGAGTCCCCGAGCGCGTCTGCCCTTTTGTGGGGTTTACCTCGTGTATGATGTGTTTTGTGGTTTGTGAGTGTTTTGTTATTGTGGTCGACTCGCCCGGACTCGAAGAGCCAGTCGCTAGGCGACTCCCTTGAGCGCTCTGTACTTCACCGTTTTCCCTTGCGCGAACGGGGTTGGGTGGCCGAGTCCCCGAGCGTGGTACTTGGTTGTTCTAGGCGCGACTCGAGGGTGGGTGAGGACTTGGCGCGTTGGTTTGAGCGCATCACTCCTGCCTGGCCCGTTGGGTCAGTCGCATGGCGAGAACTGGTCGTCAGTCCCCGAGCGTGGTACGTGGCCGTTCGAGTCACTATGCCGAGGATGCGGAGGATCATGGTCGCTGTGAGAAGCGAAGGCAGTTGTCTTGGCTCGTAGAACCAGTCGGGCTAGGCGACTCCAATGGGGCTCCGGGTAGGCATTTTTCATGGACGATGCAAAGCCCGAGGTGACTCAGTGCCTTTGCATCGCACTACTTGGCCGTGCTGATCGCTTTACCAAAGGTTGACTTCTGCGGTTAGCTTGACGCTGTTGTTACGAGTGCGAGTGGCACAAGACACGGAGAGTAGACGCAATTTGCGGTAAATAATTCTTTTTATTTCATAGCGACTGGAGAGTACATATGTGGCGTTCTAGGAATAGAACTTCCGTAGGAGGTTTACATTCCATGGTCGCTTGACGTCTAGTTTGCCGTCCCCGCGGACGTCGATGAGGTAGTAGGCATCGTTGCCGAGTACACGCCCGATGGCGAATGGTCCCTCCCATGGAGGGGAAAGCTTGTGCATGCCCTTCTTGTCCTGGATTAGGCGCAGCACCAGGTCGCCTTCTTGGAAGGTGCGAGTTTTCACCCGCCGGCTATGGTAGCGGCGGAGTCCTTGTTGGTAGATGGCGGTGCGCAAGCGAGCTAGGTCGCGTGCCTCGTCGAGTTGATCGACTCCATCCTGTCGTGCGAGTTCGTTCGCAGCCTCCGTGTAGTGGACGACCCTCGGCGAGTCGTGCTCAAGGTCGGTGGGCATGACTGCCTCGGCGCCGTACACCATGAAAAAGGGGTGAATCACTGCGACATTGACCGAGGTGCGGATGCCCCATGACGGAGGGTAGCTCCTCCACCCAGCACCGGTGCGCCGAGTGGTACTTGGAGCGGCTTCAGGCCGTGGAGGATGCTTTGATTGGCCCGTTCCGCTGGCGTTGGATTCGGGTGGGCGGCGGCGCAGGTCGAGCCGGATGTGGTGTTCCTCGCAGAATTCGGCCATGGCTCCTTTGGCGAAGTTGGTGCCGTTGTCCGTGATGATGCTGTTTGGGAACCCGTAGCGATATATGAGCTCGCGTAGGAATTTAGTGGCAGTCTTCCCATCACATTTCCGGACTGGCTTGGCCTCCACCCACTTTGTGAATTTGTCGATCGCGACCAGGAGGTGGGTATAGCCGGAAGGAGCCTTCTTGAAGGGGCCTACCATGTCCATGCCCCATACGGCGAATGGCCAGGTGATGGGGATTGTCTTGAGCGCTGAGCTCGGCAGGTGCGTCTGGTTGGCGTACTTCTGGCACCCGGCGCACCGCTGGACAATGTTGACGGCATCCGCGTGTGCGGTGGGCCAGTAAAAGCCATGCCGCATAGCCTTGGCGACCAGAGAGTG
The DNA here is from genome assembly GCA_030063025.1 of Avena longiglumis. NCBI lineage: Eukaryota > Viridiplantae > Streptophyta > Magnoliopsida > Poales > Poaceae > Avena > Avena longiglumis. The sequence goes on from CP125979.1 coordinate 123,387,296, forward strand.
GGCGCCGGCGTGGTGGCCGCAGTCACCGGAGTGGATGTCGTGGAGGATCTTGCGTCCATCGGCGGGTTGAACGCAGCGTTGGAACACGCCGGTGACGCTGCGCTTGTGGAGCTCGCCGTCGATGATGGTGTAGGACTTGCATCGTCGTGCGATCATCCGAGCGTCCGTCTCGTCTGCCGGCAAGGTGCCGGCCTCCAGGTAGGCGATGTAGGGCTTGGTCCTGTCGTCTGGCTCGGTGACGAGTGCGACCTGGGCTGCCTCCGGCTGTAACGGAACTCCGATGTCGATCTCCCGCGGGGGAGAGACTGATGGCTTGGTTATTGTGTCGAGGAAGACGCCGGCGGGTGGTGTGAGTCGAGCCGATCCGATGCGAGAGAGTGCGTCGGCCTCCTCGTTCTTCCGCCTGTCGATCCACTCGACGGAGTAGCCTGTGAAGTGTCCGCCTAGCTTGTCCACTGCCTGGCGGTTCGCCGCCATGGTGGGGGAGACGGCGTCACAGGTGCCAGCGACTTGCCCCGCGACGAGGTCGGAGTCTCCGTAGCAGCGTAGGCGGTTGACATTCATCTCCTTGGCAGCTCGCATGTCGTGGAGTAGGGCCTCGTAGTCGGCCATGTTGTTGGTGCAGGGTGTGAAGTCGAGGCAGAGGACGTAGCGGAGCTTGTCGCCCTTGGTGAAGTTAGCACGATCCCTGCGCCTGCGCCGTCCGCGTTCTTGGAGCCGTCGAAGTGCAGGCTCCAGTAATGGAGGTATGGCAGCTTCTCGGCTGGGCCTCTTCCTGGCGCGATGAAGTCCGCTAGGGCCTGCGACTTGATCGCCGTGGCTCGTATTTGATGTTGTGGACGCCGATCTAGACAGCCCATTTGGCGACCCCGCCGTCGCCTCTGTGATTCGGATGATGTCTTGCAGTGGTGCTGAGGAGACGACCGTGATCGGGTGCTCCTGGAAGTAGTGCGGCAGGCGCCGCTGAGCTCTGAAGACCGCGTATACCAGCTTTTGGTACTACGGGTACCGCTGACGCGACTCGGTGAGGACCTCGCTGATGTAGTACACCGGTCGCTGCACTGGGCGCTCCTTTCCTTCCTCCGGTCGCTCGACGACCATGACGGAGCTAATGACGCGCTCGGAAGTCGCGACGTAAACCAGCATGGGTTCTTTGTCGGCGGGGGCGGCGAGTAGCGGTGCGGCGAGTAGCACCTTCTTGAGGTCGCGGAGCGCGACATCCGCCTCCTTGTCCCACTGAAAGGTGGGGTTCTTGCACATCAGGCGGTATAGGGGCATCGCCTTTTCGCCCAGGCGGGGGATGAAGCGACTGAGAGCCGCTACTCGCCAGTTTACGGGCGTCGCAGCACTCGGGTTTGCCGAGCCGGGCGATCATGTCGATTTTCGTGGGGTTCGCCTCGATCCCTCGTTTGGAGACGACGTACCCCAGTAGTTGTCCTGCTGGTACACCGAAGGTGCATTTACCTGGGTTAAGCTTTATCTTGTATTTGCGCAAGTTGGCGAATGTTTCCGCCAGCTCGGCGAGTAGGTCACCCTGGCGAGCGGACTTTACGACCACGTCATCGATGTAGACGTGGATGTTGCGGCCAATTTGGCTCGCGAGGCACTCTTGCATGCACCGCTGGTAGGTCGCCCCGACGTTCTTGAGGCCGAAGGTCATGGCGGTGTAGCAGAAGGCTCCGAATGGCGTGATGAACGCCGTCTTCTCCTCGTCCTCGACGGCCATTTTGATCTGGTTGTATCCAGAGTAGGCGTCGAGGAAACATAGCGACTCCGAGCCCGCGGTGGAATCGATTATTTGGTCGATCCGCGGGAGGACGAACTGCTCCTTTGGGCAGGCGCCGTTCAAGTTTGTGTAGTCGATACACATCATCCAGGTCCCGTTCTTCTTCTCGACCAGGACAGGGTTTGCCAGCCACTTGGAGTATTTGATTGGCCGGATGAAGCCTGCAGCGAGTAGGCGCTGCACCTCCTCGGCAATTGCTCGGCGGCGCTCTTCATTGAAGGGCCGCAGCGACTGTTTGACGGGTCGCACTTTGGGGTCGGCGTTTAGCTTGTGCTCAGCGAGCTCCCTAGGGACACCAGGCATGTCAGAGGGCTTCCATGCGAAGATGTCCCTGTTCTCACGGAGGAACTCGATGAGCGCGCCTTCCTAGGCTGGGCTCATGCCCGTCCCGATCGTCACCGTCTGGCTGGAGTCGCCTGGGACCAGCTCGGCCACGGGTGTGCGTCGTTGCCTCGAAGGTTGAGGTGTTTGCGCCCTCCGAGTTGGGCTTCTTGAGTATGGTGGGGTCGTCGTTGTTGACCCCGCTCGCGTACTTGGCGAGCTCATCGGCGTGGTTGGTCTCTGCCGCGATGACGGCGTCAGCGAGTTCGGCTCCTTTGGCCTCGCACTCGGCGGCCATGTCGGGGTCGCCGTTGATGGTGATGACGCCGCACGGCCCGGGGAGCTTCATCGCGTTACGCGTGGTGGGCGCCATGAACTTGGCGAACGCTGGCGCCCGTGACGCAGCGATGGTAGGGGCGAAGGGCACCAGCTCGAAGATGATCCGCTCGGTGCGGAAGTTTGCTGGTGTGACGAAGGTGACTGGCAGCGTGACCTTGCCGATCGGGTACGCCTTCTGACCAGGGACGATGCCATGGAACGTGGTGTGGGTCGTCTCGATCATCGACTGCGGGAGCCGTAGCCGCCTGAAGGTGTCCAGGTAGAGGATGTTGATGGAGCTGCCGCCGTCCATCAATGTCTTGGGTAGCCAGTAGTCGCCGACCTTAGGCTTGACCACCAGGGCGACTCGGCCTGGGTACTCGATGCGTGGCGAGTGGTCTTGGCGGCTCCAGGTGATGGGCTGCTCCGACCAGTTGAGGAACTGGGGAACGTCCACCTGAGCCACCGCATTGACGACGACGGCGCGGGCGATGACCTTCTTCTCGCGCTTCGTGTTGAAGCCTGTGAAGGTATGGAACGAGCCGGCCACTTTGCCGAATTTTCCGCCGTTTGGCGGGTCGTTGTCGGGGTCCTCCCGTGCTCGCCGTGCCTTCTCGATCTCCCTGAGGGTGTGGCAGTCGGCGGTTGTGTGCGTTGCGGGCTTCCCTTCCCTGCTATGAAACGCACAAGGTTGGTTAAGGAGGGCCACGGGGTTGAACCTTGGCTTGGCCTTGTAATTGCCGCCGCCGCGGCGTTGTCCTCCGTCGCGGCGGAAGCTCTTGGGCTCGCGTTGTGCGTGCCCGGCGTTGGCGATGAAGTCGACTCGCCCGTCACTTTGCCGGTGGCGAGTGTTGCAGTAAGCGTAGGTCGGACCGTCGTCCGTCGTTCCGCTCGGCGGCGTTGACCTCCGACTGTCGTCGGTTTCCTGGTTTGGATCTTCCTCCGCGTACTTTGGCGATTTTGAGGAGGTCGGTATGTTGTCGAGTGTGCGAGTGTCGCTGAGCTTGGTGACCAGAGGCTCGTAGCGGCACGAGGTCTTGAAGCAATGGATCGTGGTGTCCGGGTGGATGCCGACCGCATTGTACCAGAGTTCTTGCCACCGTTGGACCCAGGTGCGGGTCGACTCGCGGGGTCCCCGAACGCATCGCTCGGGTCCTCGATGGTGGTGGCGCGGGTGTAGGAGCACTCTAAGTGCTGGCAGGCGTCGCATCTCCTCCCGTGAGTCGATACTATCACGGGGAGGTGTTGATCCACCGCCGCACACATCCCTCCATCATCGCGGGAGGTAACGCGGCTAGCAGGTCGGTGTGGCCTGCGATCCCCATCGCCATGAGGTATGTATCGAGCCAGACGGCGGGGTCGTACAAGGGGTCGTACTTTTCTATCTCCTTCGGCGCCTTGAAGTTTGGCGGGTACTTCTCACCTCGGATCATTGGACCGAAGCACTTGTGGCCGAGTCGACTGAGCGACCCCATGGGCTCGCCGTCGCGGCGATTGGTTAGGGTGTGTCGCAGGTCGTCGGGCTGGCGTGCGCGCCAGCTTTGGTTGTTGAGGATGTGGGTGCGGGCGTCGATGGGTTGACCGTTGGCGGCGACGAAGTTGGTCGCTGGCCTGGGGTCGTTGGTGGAGAGTGCCGCGTTCGCGGGTCGGTGTTGGAGCTGCAGTGGCTCTGGTGGCGGGCAGTTGAGGGTGTTTGCCGCCATTGGGCGGCCGCTTGAGGCCGCTATGCTTTCCGAAGAACGTGAGTATACTCGACCCTGCGAGTCGGCGCCCGCGTTTTGCTGCTCGACGGCCTTTGCGAGCAGGGCCCTGACGTACTGGATCTATAGGGCGCCGTCGCCGGCGGCCGTGATGTTGTCGGTTGCTGCTCGGCCTGCCACGAGGTTGTCCATCGGGGTGGAGAACAGTGGGAGGCCGTTTGCGTCTCGCTCCCGTGAGGAGACTACTATCCGCTGGTCACAGGAGGTGTGCGGTTGGGTGGAGGTGGGGCGCCCATCGCCGTCGACCCTGGCGGGGGCCGGGCGCTTCCTCCTGGTGGCGCGTTCTCGCAGATCGCGCGCTCGGCCACGCGGGCCGGGTCGTTTTCATCGTCGAAGTTCAGGGCGCGCCCTTGAACGGTGGGGTTCAGGCGCGACCCGATCCGCTGCTGGTGGTAGCGCGATAGCTCCTGCGCCGTCACCTGCTCGAGGCGAAATTTTTCGCGCTCGGCTTGCTCCTTGCGCACCGCCTCCGCTAGTTTCAGGCGGAGTTACTCGACCTCCATTGCCGTGGCGGTAGGAGGGATTGGGGTGGAGAAGGGGTCCTCTGGCGGCTCGGTGACGGTCTCCATGTAGGTCGCGGCGTGGCGACCGGTTCCGTCGCGGAGGTCGGCAGAGTTTTCGGACCCGGAGTCGAATTCGAAGATCCCGAGGATGGAGGGATCCTCGAAGTCTCCCACGTTGGAAACCTGGGTGATGGAGCCCGCAGGTGAAGCCGCGGTGATGGATCCGGCGAGTGACGCCGGGGTCACCGAGTCGGCGTCGTTGTTGAGGGCCGCGTCTTCTATGACCGCTGAGTTTTCGCCCACGTTGCTGTGGGCCGAGTTGTACTCGGAGGCGAGGCGATGGATCGTGCGGATCTGGCTCTCGGAGAGCCGATCGCGTGGTGGCGACTCGCGGATGCGAGCCGAGTCCTCCGAGACGATTATGTCGGTGAGGCCGACGAAGAGGCTGATCGTGCCGACCGGCAGGATCACGCTGTGCGTGACGGGTCGCGCCGCCGGGATGTAGCTGCTTGGCAAGATTTGGAGCATCTCGCCGATCGCTATCATGCGGCCGGAGGCGACCGTCTCGTTGATGGGAAGATTGGATCTCGCCACAGAACACCGGCCAGACCGGCCAGGCCCCACGGTGGGCGCCACTGTCGTGGGAATGGTCACGGCAGATGCTGCAATCGGCACTGAGTAGTAGAACAAGGGGCAAGGGCGGCCAGCCATCTGCGGTGCGAGATGAGGGCTAAGACACAGGGTTTTACCCAGGTTCGGCCCCCCGGAGGGTAAGGACCTACTCCTGCTAGATTTATTATGGAGGTGGTACAATGGGCGAGCTCGGCGGCTAGGCGGCGAGTCACTTGGGTGTATGATGGAACGTATCTCTACACGCCCTGCAGGGAGGTTTATATAAGCTCACCTCCCCTAGGGTTTACATATCTCAACCGAATCAGTTAAGGCTTCGGTACCCATTTAACCTAATCCGACTGGGCCTATCTACTCGCCTGAGCCTTCAGCTTCCAGTCGCTTGGATCCTCGCCGGGCTTCGATCCAGTCGCCGTCTTGCAGGCCCACTCGCCAGTTTTTGGGCCAGTCGGAAACGTCCTGCTGGGTATACCCCGGTATGCACATCCCCATCAGTGCATATGCTCCTTCTAGCTTATTTTTGTTAAAAAAATGTCAAAAAAATTCGGAAAAATAATTTGGCGTGTACATCTTGATATTTTATGTGCTTACACAGTCGTTTCATGGAAAACAGGTATGTTTTGTGTCATGTATGAAAATGACAGAGAAATGTCTCGTTACCCCCATTTTTGAAGCGTCAAATATTTTCTTTTTTCCATACGACACAAAACATATCGGTTTTTGTGAAACAACTTTGTGAGCACATGTAATTTTTTGTTGAATTTTTTAACACTTAACTTGCGTTTAAAATTCGCTCAGAAAGTCAGACTGTGCCGCTAGGATTCAGTGTATTGGAAAATAAGAAATAACTTCAGCTCAAAACCTAGCACCATTTCACACCCTGCTCAATAGGCACCCCCTGCTCAATAGGCAGCTATCGATGTCAACATCACAATGAGAGCCTTATAGGGAATTCGGAATAGCATTATTAGTACGCATGATTCACAGGCACGCACTAGCAGACTTGATTTAGGCGTTTAGTGACAATCGCTCCGTTGTCTGTGGCCCAAAAGAAAACATCAATTTATGTTGTGGATGCACATGACGAAAGAAGATAAGAACGCTACATTGCCCAAGGTCGCGACATCGCGTGGTCAGTTTTATAGTACTAGGATGTAGGAAGCGTGATTAGCGCTGCTCAATTGACAGCTTACTCCGTATATTTTTTTTGACAAAAAACATATATTAATATCGCATTGGCAGCTAAATTGTCAGCTATATAGACGTCAACATCACAATGAGATCATTATCAAAAAACAGGAAATCACTATTAATATTAGTACGCCTGATTCACGGGCAGGTAGCAGCAGACTTGTTTTACACGTTGTTGTGGTTGCCAGTACGTGATCACCATGGCAGGGATGCACACCACGAAAGAAGATAAGAACGCTACACGGTCCCGGGTACGTGCATCGCGTCATCGCGTGGGCAGTTTTCTAGTACTTGATATTAATCATTAGGGAAACGGTCACTACTCCGACGGCCTTTACCCGACAGCATAGGACACTTAACAGTCGGTGTAGTGTAAGTACAAAACAGTCGCCCGCGTAGTCTGTGCCGACGGCTGGAAGCTACCGTTGGCGTAACTACACCGTCGGTCTAGTGCAGATGGGACCCACTTGTTCCAGTGATGGCCGTTAGGGGCGGAGCAGACTATGTTGACAGCTCGGCTGCCGGCCTAGTTGTCCACGTGGTCTGACTTGGGCGCTCGTCTGGGTGTACAAAGCAGCTACTACACCGACGATAGAGCCGTCAGCCTAATTGTCCACGTGGCCCGACCTAGGTGTTCACCTGGGCGTACACAGCGGCTACTACGCCGGCTGCTATGCCGTCGGCCCAGTCTGGCATCTACGCCAACGGTCTGGCCGTCGGCATAGCCTTGCCGTTGGACCAAAGGGTCGCTACTACGCCGACGGCAATGCCGTCGGCATAGCAGCCCCCAGGATTTTTTTCCGATTGTATCCAACTTTCCCTGCACACAAAATCACAATATATATATGTTCATCCCAGCATGCATACATAGGACATATATAGTGCATACACAATACATATATATCATCCAAAATTGCTCGACATCAAGTGGAGGGCTAGGCGCGGACGAGGAGAACCACCAGGAGAAGCAAAGGAGAACCACCATGAGAATGGTGACTGATATGCAGCGGTGTGATCTCGCGCGATGCACCAGTCGTGGCTTGTGCACGACCAAATGGTTGGTTCCCGAAACATCCTGATCCCTACATGTCTAAGCAAGATTTGGCAACCTGAGAGACACCTGGTCAGGCAAAAGGTGATAATTTAGTACTTACTAGGATGTTTTCTTAATTCTCAACTTTAGGATAGGTGATGAATTTCCTAGATGGTTCTGGTTATCTCTTTCTTTTGTTTTGGTATGATATGCATAGCAAAAGATCTAGACATAGCAAACGAAGAAGAATATTGTTTAGGATTATGTCTAGATCTTTTGCTATGCATATCATACCAAAACAAAAGAAAGAGATAACCAAAACCATCTAGGAAATTCATCACCTATCCTAAAGTTGAGAATTAAGAAAACATCCTAGTAAGTACTAAATCGCCATCGAGCTGAGCACACCTCTAATTCAGGGAGACCTCATGACCCCGAAGAGCACCGTGTACACGCCATCCTCCACCGGCGTCGAGGCCCAGATATGGCAGCTCGCCAAGGCCTATGTCCGTGAATGACTACGGTTGGCAGCCATTGGCTCCACACGCACGCTGTGATGGAGCCCTTCATCATCGCCACAAATCGGCAGTTGAGCACCCACCCGGTGCACAAGCTCCTTCACCCACACTACCGTGACACGATGAACATCAACTCACGGGCGCGGGAGTTGCTCGTTAGTGCTGGCAGGATCATTGAGACAACCGTATTCCAGCGCAAGTACGCCATGGAGATGTCATCCGTCACCTACAACAACTGGAACTTCGCAGAGCAGGCTCTCCCGGATGATCTAATCAAGAGGTAAGTAAACAAATAAATAAAAGTAGAACCGTTCCTTAAGTATTGCAATGGTAGTAAACTAATGATCATCAAATTCAGGGGCATGGCGGTGCGGCGCCCATCAAACCCAAACAACGAACGGTTTTGTCAAGCAACCACCAAATGGCTAATTCAAAATGCTACCACCACATTTTTACAAAATGCTATACCACCTTATATGGACAATGTCCTAACAGGGGGATTTGAAACCTTTCCATCCACCCCTAGTGAAAAAGACAAATTCCTGCCGAATCGATGGGAAGTGGGTAAGATATGAACTATAGGTACATGATCCGATGCCCATGTTTTTTACAAAAAACATTTTTAGGTTCACAATATGCTATTTAATTAGAGATCCACTTTAAGTTTATCGAGACTCGGCCTCGAGCTATCTCATTCGAGGTTACCAAAAAGCCATTTTCCATTTTAAACGACCAAATAAAATTATGGCTAGAATCACCATATAGTTTATTTGTGATAAGTTGATATTGATATCATATTTGGATTCCTCTCATTTTTATGATCAATTTAGACATATTATTTGTGGAATTCCGATTTACGGATTTAAATATATTAATTATTTCATATTAAATAGAAAAATACAAAAACAAATCATTATATTTTTATTTGAATTTAATAATATTTTTACTTATTCATTATTGTTTACTTAAATAATTGTTTGTAATTTCAAAAAATATAAACATGTGACATGATGATATAAGAGTTAATAGGATTGATATCATAGTATTGACAACAATGTATGAATTATTTTGCGGAAACAAATTTTGAACGAACGAGAAAGTTAAGCATGCTGGAGCTGGAGCAGGAACAGTATTAGGATGGGTGACCGGCTGGAAAGTTTGACCACGACTGCAATTTAATCAAATATGAAGTGTAATTAGTGTTAAAAATGTTCAAAGTAAGAGATTAACGAGTCAAACAATTTGAAGATTAAAAAAAGAGAAAACATAAAAAATAATAATTTTGTTATATAAATATATTTTTGCAACCGGTCGACAGGTTATGCCGACAGCCGCTACGCCGAGGACAAAGCCGCTGGCGTAGCGTACGCCGACAGTATTTCAGTACGCCGACGGCTTCTATGTGCTCTGCCGAGGGAGACCTTTTCCGAGTAGGCTACGCCGAGGGCAGCCGTCAGCGTAGCATACGCCAAGGGCATTTTGGTATACGCCAACAGCTTTTTGCCCTCGGCGTAGCGCGTACGTCCTGTAGTGTACCGGGGATCCGAGAAATTATTCCTGTGGCTGGCATCGAGAGATCCACCAGCAACCACTAAGTTTCAACATCCATAGCTGAGTTGAAAATGCCAATTGGCCAAGATAAACTTTTAGATGACTTGGGAGGCTACGCACGTCCCCTAGTGTAATCGGGATCCGAGAAATTATTCCTGTGGCTGGCATCGAGAGATCCACCACCAACCAGTAAGTTTTGACATCCATAGCTGAGTTGAAAATGCCAATTGGCCAAGATAAACTTTCAAATGACTTGGGAGATGTTTTTCATTTCCTAACTCACGTGAAAGTTAAAATGTTATTTGGCTTCAGAGGGATCCAGAGATCCAGTAAATCTCCATATCAGGCCTTTCACAATGGCCGTGCCTTTCACAATGGCCGTTTCTTGACAGGATATAATAGGCAAAAAGATGATGTGGCACCATATTTAGTGATAAGAGAGAGTGTTGTTATATCTTAGCTAAGATACACCTTTTGCATGTAATCATAGACAAAAAGGGTTGATAGCGCAATCAAATACATATATGAGAGTAAAAATATTAAATTAAGATGCAACCTCTAAGATACAATGCATTGAAGGGGTGTCTCTTAGTTATTTATATCTCATATAAAAATATGCTAAGATATATTCCATTGTGAAAGGCCTCACAGAGAAGAGGAATTTTTGCCGTCACGTGTGCGCCGCTTTGAACAACTAAATCCAAAAAATCTGAAAATAGTAGTAAACAGAATATTGTGCAAACATGTGTCAAGTTCGAACCTAAAGTATAAAAGAGTGTAACCTACACAGAAATGTCAAATTGTACTGTTCAGAATATATAAGGAGTAGCGTATATATATTGTTTAGTTTCAGCTCTTGTTTTTGTGTACTTCCCTTCGTCCTAAAATAAGTGTAGGCATGTAAACACGTCTAGACACATGTTTATATGGACAAAGCCGCGATCACTCATTTGGGGACGGAGGGAGTAGGTCACATAGTAATTTTTTTTCCTTCAAACATCGCACGAGTAAGCATTGTAGAACGATAAACGATAAAGATGAATTATCGGAATATGATGGATGTATTATTGAGCCTCATGGGAGTATATATATATACGTACAGGGGATCATCTTAGAGTACAAGTCAAGTTAAGGTAGAGTCCTAACTATCCTAAACTACTATAATAATCGTGTCCGTACAATACTCTAACACCCCTCCCCCCCCACATACACACACACAGTTGTAGCGGTAGCGTCGTGAACATTTGGAACGTCACGGATGGTCAGACTGGAGATAAGCCGAAGTAGAATCCAGTACACTGACATCCCCTGTTGTAGGAGCGGGAACATCACAGACGGTGTCGCGTCGCGGTAGCTTGGACTGTCGAGGAAGCTGATCATGCTCAAGCGAGGTGGTAGCCCTTGTGTCGATGTCGAGGGAGCCGACAGCATTGGAAAGTGCCATGGTTGAGGTAGCCGTGCAAGGGGTCGCCGTGGTCGACGTCGTGGTCAGGGATGCCGGTGTCGAGGGAGCTGCACGTGAAGACGCGAGCGCAAAGAGGGCGCCGTGGTGATGATGCCGCAGACGCGTCGAGGGTCCGCGGATGTAGGGGTTTGTAGCATGGAAAACGAAAAAATTCTACCGCATGAACACACAAAATCCAAGATCTAATCTACGAGATCGGTGCAACGAGTTCATAGAGTACTAATCCTCAAAGATCCAAAGCTTTTAACAAGATCGGATTCTCGTGATTGATGTAGTCGTTCACTTGTCGATCTCAAGATCGTGAAGACGATCCTTTCGGCACCGTATTTCGACAGCGCTTCCGCAGTCAATCACACGTTCGGTACTTGATGAATACCTTCCTCTCCCTTGTTCTAGCAGGCAGTGGAGGTTGTAGATCTCCTCGCGATTCTAGCAGCACGACGGTGTGGTGGTGGAGGTGGAGTAGATCCCGCAGGGATGCTTCTAAGTCGGAGCGGGTATGGTGGATTTAGAGAGGCGCTCGCACTACTACGAAGATGGCTATACTTAATCCACACACCCGTGCCACATGTGCTAGTAGTGCCCCACGGGTAAAATAGGCATGTCGCACTTCCCACAGGTGCCCTACGACTAACTGCCGTAAGCGTGGCGCACATGGGGGTGGTGCGCCACGACTATGTGTGGGCAAGGGCACATGTGGCCGCAGACCACATACCCCTAGAGCACTAGGTCAGGGTGCGCTACGGGTGTGAAACTTAGTAGTAGCACACCCTGACCCAGTACGCTACAGGCATGTGTGTTGCAGCCTCCTGCAGCAGCTGGGTCAAGTTATTCGTAGAGCACCCTGCCCTAGTGCCCTACGGCTAAGTGTCCTGCACCAACTTCATCCTCCCACACCCCCCTTGGATCACCTTTTTAGGCTTTGCAAAAAATAAAAGAAAATGATAAACACTTCAAAAAATAAAATCATTTCATATGTAGGTAGGTAAATGATAAACACTCCTCCTCCTTCTCCTTTTCCTTTTCCTTCTCCTTCTCCTCCTCCTTCTCTTTCTCCTTCTCCTCCTCCTCCTTCTCCTTGTAGTGAAGATGGAGACGGCGGCCTCCTCCTTGCAGTGACGACTGCGACGGCGGGCTCCTTCTTCATCTCCTCCTCGTCCTCCTCTTGCAGTTCCAACGATGGCGAGCTATCCGATGAGGCCTCTCCAACGAGGTGAGGCAATGGCGACGGCGGTGACCACTCCGACGAGGCAATGGTGGTGACCACTCTAACGAGTGATGGGGATATGCCTACCGGGGTATACCCAACAGGACGTTTCCGACTGGCCCAGAAACTGGCGAGTGGGCCTGCAAGACGGCGACTGGATCAAGGCCCGGTGTGGATCTAAGTGACTGGAACCTGAAGGCCCAGGCGAGTAGATAGGCCCAGTTGGATTAGGTTAAACAAGTACCGAAGCCTTAACTGATTCGGTTGAGATATGTAAACCCTAGGGGAGGTAAGTCTATATAAACCTCCCTACAGGGCGTGTAGAGGGAGGTCCCATCATACACCCAAGCGACTCGCCGCCTAGCCGCCGAGTTCGCCCATTGTACCACCATCATAATACAATCCAGCAGGAGTAGGTCTCTACCCTCTGGGGGGACGAAGCTGGGTAAAACCCTGTGTCTCCGCCCTCATCTCGCACCGCAGATGGATGGCCGCCCTTGCCCCTCGTTCTACTACTCGCTGCCGATTGCAGCATCTGCCGTGACCATTCCCACGACAGTGGCGCCCACCGTGGGGCCTGGCCGGTCTGGCTGGTGTCCTGCGGCGAGATCCAATCTGCCCATCAACGAGACGGTTGCCACCGACCGCATGATAGCGATTGGAGAGATGCTCTAGATCTTGCCGAGCAGCTACGTCCTGGTGGCGCGACCCGTCACACACAGCATGATCCTGCCGGTCGGCACGATCAGCCTCTTCGTCGGCCTCACCGACGTCATCGTCTCGGAGGATTCGGCTCGCATCCGCGAGTCGCCGCCACGCGATCGACTCTCCGAGAGCCAGGTCCGCACGATCCATCGCCTCGCCTCCGAGTACAACTCGCCCACAAAGAACATGGCCGAAAACTCGCGGCGCGAAGACGCGCCTCAACGACGCCGACTCGGCGACCCCGGCGTCACTCGCCGGATCCATCACCGCGGCTTCACCCGCGGGCTCCATCACCCAGGTCTCCCACGTGGGAGACTTCTAGGATCCCTCCATCCTTGGGACTTCGACTTCGACTCCGGGTCGGAAAATTCTGCCGACCTACGCGACGGGACCGGTCGCCACGCCGTGACCTACATGGCGACCGGCATCGATCCACCGGAGGATCCCTTCTCCACGCCGATCCCTCCTAACGCCACGGCAACGGAGGTCGAGGAACTCCGCCTAAAGCAGGCGGAGGTAGTCCGCAAGGAGCAAGCCGAGAGCGAAAAATTTCGCCTCGAGCAGGTGACAGCACAGGAGCTGTCGCGCTACCACCAGCAGCGAATCAGGTCGCGCCTGAACCCCACCGTCCAGGGTCGCGCCCTGAACTTCGACGACGAACGACGCCCGCGCCGGCGCGATCCGCGAGAACGCCAGAGGAAGCGCCGCCCTACCGGTCGACGGCAATGGGCGCCCCACCTCCACGCAACCACACACTCCCCAGGGATCAGCCGCGGATAGTAGTCTCCTCACGGGAGCGAGACGCGAACGGCCTCCCACTGTTCTCCACCCCGATGGACAACCTCGTGGTGGGCCGAGCAGCAGCTGACAACATCACGGCCACCGGCGACGGCGCCCTACAGATCTAGTATGTCAGGGCCCTTCTCGCAAAGGCCGTCGAGCAGCAAAACCCAGGCGCCGACTCGCAGGTTCGAGTGTACCCGCGTTCTTCGGGCGAGCGGCGGCCTCAGCGGCCCAATGGCGGCAAACACCTCAACGCCCGCCACGAGCCGCAGCTCCAACACCGACCCGCGAACGCGGCACTCTCCACCAACGACCCCAGGCCGCTAACATCCACGTCTACATCGACGACATGGTCGTAAAATCCGCCCGCTAGGGTGATCTACAAGATAAAACTCAACCCAGGCAAATGCACCTTCGGTGTACCAGCGGGACAACTACTAGGGTACGTCGTATCCAAGCGCGGGATCGAGGCGAACCCCACCAAGGTCGACACGATCGCCCGACTCGGAAAACCCGAGTGCCTGCGCGACGTCCAGAAGCTGGCCGGGCGAGTAGCGGCTCTCAGTCGCTTCATCCCTCGCCTAGGCGAAAAGGCGATGCCCCTATACCACCTGATGCGCAAGAACCCCACCTTCCAGTGGGACAAGGAGGCGGACGACGCGCTCCGCGACCTCAAAAAGGTGCTACTCGCACCGCCGCTTTCACCGCCAACAAAGAACCATACTGGTCTACGTCGCGGCTTCCGAGCGCGTCGTCAGCGCCGTCATGGTCGTCGAACGGCCGGAGGAAGGAAAGGAGCGCCCAGTACAACGACCGATGTACTACATCAGCGAGGTCCTCACCGAAACTGGTATACGCGGTCTTCAGAGCACATCGACTCCTGCCGCACTACTTCTAGGAGCACCCAATCACGGTCGTCTCCTCAGCACCGTTGCAGGACATCATCCGCAACCGCGAGGCGACCGGGCGAGTCGCCAAGTGGGCCGTCGAGATAGGCGTCCACAACATCAAGTACGAGCCACGAAAAGCGATCAAGTCGCAGGCTCTAGCGGACTTCATCGCCGACTGGGAAGAGGCCCAGCAGCAAGAAAAGCTGCCATACCTCCACTACTGGAGCCTGCACTTCGACGGCTCCAAGAACGCGGACGGCGCAGGAGCAGGGATCGTGCTGACCTCATCGAAGGGCGACAAGCTCCGCTACGTCCTCTGCCTCGACTTCACCCCTGCACCAACAACATGGCCGAGTACGAGGCACTACTCCACGGCATGCGAGCTGCCAAGGAGATGAACGTGAACCGCCTACGCTGCTACAGAGACTCCGACCTCGTCGCTGGGCAAGTCGCTGGCACCTGCGACGCCGTCTCTCCCACCATGGCGGCATACCGCCAAGCAGTAGACAAGCTGGGTGGACACTTCGCAGGCTACTCCGTCGAGTGGATCGACAGGCGGAAGAACGAGGAGGCCGACGCACTCTCTTGCATTGGGTCGGATCGACTCGTACCACCCGCCGGCGTCTTCCTGGACACGATCACCAAGCCATCAGTCTCTCCCCCAAGGGAGATCGACATCGGAGTCCCGCTGCGGCCAGAGGCATCCCTGGTCGCACTCGTCATCGAGCCAGACGACTGGACCAAGCCCTACGTCGTCTACCTGGAGGCCGGCACCTTGCCGGCAGACGAGACGGACGCCCGGATGATCGCACGCCGATGCAAATCCTTCACCATCATCGACGGCGAGCTCCACAAGCGCAACGTCACCAGCGTGTTCCAACGCTGCGTCCAACCCGCTGAAGGACGCAGGATCCTCCACGACATCCACTCTGGCGACTGCGGCCACCACGCCGGCGCCCGCTCTCTGGTCGCCAAGGCTATGCGGCATGGCTTCTACTGGCCCACCGCACACGCCGATGCCGTCGACTTTGTCCAGCGGTGCGCCAGGTGCCAGAAGTACTCCAACCAGACGCACGTGCCGAGCTCAGCGCTCAAGACAATCCCCATCACCTGGCCATTCGCCATGTGGGGTATGGACATGGTAGGCCCCTTCAAAAAGTCCCCCTCTGGCTACACCCACCTCCTGGTCGCGGTCGACAAATTCAAAAAGTGGGTGGAGGCCAAACCAGTCCGGAAATGCGACGGGAAGACTGCCACTAAATTCCTACGCGAGCTCATATATCGCTACGGGTTCCCAAGCAGCATCATCATGGACAACGGCACCAACTTCGCCAAAGGAGCCATGGTCGAGTTCTGCGAGGAACACCACATCCGGCTCGACCTCGCGTCAGTCGCCCACCCGGAATCCAACGGCCAGGCGGAACGGGCCAATCAAAGCATACTCCACGGCCTGAAGCCGCGGCTCCAAGTACCACTCGAGCACCGCCGGGTGCTGGGTCGAGGAGCTACTCTCCGTCATCTGGGGCATCCGCACCTCGGTCAACAGGTCGACAGGGTTCACCCCCTTCTTCATGGTGTACGGCGCTGAGGCAGTCATGCCCACCGACCTCGAGCACGACTCGCCACGGGTCTTCCACTACACGGAGGCTGCGAACGAACTCGCCCGTCAGGATGGAGTCGATCAACTCGACGAGGCACATGACCTCGCTCGATCACGCACCGCCATCTACCAGCAAGGACTCCGCCGCTATCACAGCCGGCGGGTGAAAACTTGCACCTTCCAAGAAGGCGACTTGGTGCTGCGCCTCATCCAGGACAAGAAGGGCATGCACAAGCTTTCCCCTCCGTGGGAGGGACCATTCGCCATCGGGCGCGTACTCGGCAACGACGCCTACTACCTCATCGACGTCCGCGGGGACGGCAAACTCGACGTCAAGCGACCGAGGAATGTAAACCTCCTACGGAAGTTCTACTCCTAGAACCCCACATATGTACCCTCCAGTCGCTATGAAATAAAAAGAATTGGTTACCGCAAATTGTGCCTACTCTCCGTGTCTTGTGCCACTCGCACTCGTAATAACAACATCAAGCTAACTGCAGAAGTCAACCTTTGGTACAGCGATCGGCACGGCCAAGTAGTGTGTTACAAGGGCACTGGGTCACCTCAGGTCTCGCAACGTCCACGAAAAACGCCTACCCGGAGCCCCATCGGAGTCGCCTAGCCCGATATAGCGACTCGAACGGCCAAGTACCACGCTCGGGGACTGATGACCAGTCCAGCGTGAGCGGCTAGGGAAAACGCCAAGTATGAGAGCATGCCCAGGACTCGCCATGCGACTGACCCAACGGGACAGGCAGGAGCGACGCGCTCAAACTAACGCGCCAAGTCCTCACCCACCCTCGAGTCGCGCCTAGAACAACCAAGTACCACGCTCGGGGACTCGGCCACCCGACCTCGTTCGCGCAAGGGAAAACGGTGAAGTACAGAGCGCTCATGGGAGTCGCCTTGGGACTGGCTCTCCGAGTCCGGGCGAGTCGACCACAATAACAAAACATTCAAAAACCGCAAACACATAACAAACAAGGTAAAACCCCAGAAAAAGGGCGGACGCGCCCGGGGACTCGTTCAACCTTAATCAAAAAACACACGAAAATTCACAAAAAAACACGATATCTCATTAATAGCATGTTGCAATCATCACAAAATACAAAGTATGCCCAACGGCAGAACTGCTACTAACGCCCCAGGGCAAACTATTCTACTCCGCAGGCTTCGACGATGACTCGCCAGCACCCTTGCGATTGCGAATGAAGGGTGTGTACGGGTTTGACGGGTACGTCGTCAGCTCACCCGCCATCGTCGCGCGGAAGGGTTGCTCGACCTTGAAGTCCCGGCGCGGGTCGCTCGCGCGACGACCGCCTCTCGGTAAGGAAGGAGGTCGCCATCGCCCAGACGCGCTCGAGTACCGCGCGCGGTCAACTTGAGCACCTCAGAGATCTCCACCGAGCCAGTCGACGATGGGTAGCCACTCGTCACGTCGTCCAGGTCGAAGTCCTCCGGGAAGTGAGCGAGCCCAAGGCTAAGCGTCGTTGCTGCTCCATGCCGGAATGCCGATCGCGTCATAAACTCGACGACCGACGGCGCCTTCTCCAAGTACCGCCACATCTCGACGAGGTTGCTGGGAATTACTTCCGTGGGCGACTTCTCCTGGAGGTAGGAACGGATGCACATCGCCGACAATGTCGCCGAGTCGACGAGCGTGGCCACACATTGCCGCGCTTCGAACGAGCTCGCCTCTTCTGCGCTATCAAGGATAAGACCTGCGGATAGAAGATAACAGTGAGTACATCGGATATTACAAAAAGGCACATGCAACAGGTAGGGGCAGACACACTCACCAATCAAGGGACGAGAGAGATCTGTGATGAAGCTCTAAAGAGAAGTGTAATCATCCTGAAGCCCAGCAACAAGGGCGTCAGAAACCTTCCGTTCTTCCGCGGCGGCTGTAACAGCGGCCTTGGCTCGACCATCCGCCTAACTCGCTTCCTCTTTCGCCTCCCTCAAGGCCGAGGTCGGCGATCCGCTTCACCGAGCTCAACGCCGATTGAGCCGCCAATTCACTTGTTGGAACAAGTCCTCGGCGGCCTTCACGGCAATTGCCTGAAGCCCCTTGTTCGCCTCTTGGACGGTGGCCAGTTCCTTCTCCGCGTGGCGTTTCGCAGCAAGCCGGTCAGCCGACTCACGTTGCAAACCCTGCACACAATTCAAACAGTTAACAAAGTCGGAATCCAAAGTGCCCAACCGTTGAAATTCAGCGAGTGCGCACTCGGGGACTGTCAATAAAAAAATCCTAAGTGCCCACCCGCTGAAATTCAGCGAGTGCACACTCGGGGACTGGCAATCAAACCATCATAAGTGCCCACCCGCTGAAATTCAGCGAGTGCACACTCGGGGACTGGCAATCAAAACATCCTAAGTGCTCACCCGATGAGATTCAGCGGGTGCGCACTCGAGGACTGGACGCGATAAATAAAAACAAGCATTTAAAGAATCAGATCGTTGCAACGCACCGACCTGATCCTCGGGGACTGGACATACCTGGATGGCTGCGCCAAGCATGCCATGAAGTTGTATCACATCCACGGACGTGAGAAGAGCCGGCGTGTGCCCGCGACGTTGCTCGACCTCCGTATCGGCGACCCCAGGCGCATGGCTCGAGGGCGAGGTACCACTCGCTGTAGCCGCTTTGGCCATGAAGCGCAGGAACGTGGCGATGGAGGCACCAGCACCAAAGGAGGTCGGCTCGGCTTCCCCAGGCGAGGGAGCACCCTCCTTGGTGGGCAAGGCCACCTCCGCTACGGGTTCACTCGGCGCGATCGCCGTGTCATCAGACACCGTGACGACTTCGTCGCCCTTGCCTTCTTGGCGCTATCCGCGGGAACGATGACCTCGTCTGCCTTCCTTTTCCGGGAGGGATCCTCCTCGATGACCACGGGTGGCACCTTGGCCACGGTCGGATGGCCTATATTCTTCGCTCCGGTCCTACAAATTGATCGTGTGAGCAAGATAATTCGAGTACAATGAAAGACAAAAGTAGGTGAGTAAAACTCACTTGGCGACTGGAATGAAGCGTAGCCCCGTGCGGATGCCGGCTGGCTTCTCCAGTTCGGGGCCCAGTCGGCGACTGGGGCCCATCTCCAAGACGTCGCGTGCCCAAGACACAGACGGTTTCTTCATTGTCGAAGCTGCGGCCGGAGCTTCCGAAACATTTTCGGCAGGAGCATCCTTGGGTGGCGAAGCTACCGCGACCGGAGCGGCCGCCGACCCGGAGATCGGGGCGGCGCGGAGGCATCGAGGCTGTGGCACCCCATTCAGACGGGTGATACCGCGCCGTCGCCATCTGGCGTTTCACCCCCAGCCGTGGTGAGTGGCGTCGGGCGAATGAGGCGGAGACGCCTGTTTTGCTGGCTTCGCCTTCTTCTTTGGAGGGGCCTTCACCTTTTTCTTCTTCTTCTTCTTCTTCTTCGATGGAGTGGCTTCACGACGCGAGGTGTGCTCGGGGAGCTCATTGTCGTCATCGTCATGACGCTCGAGGCTCTTGCTCGCTTCGAGCTCACGTTGCTGCTGTCCGCGCGTTTTCCACCGGGCGACCTCTTCCTCGGATTCGTTGTCGCCGCCTCCACTTTCGACGCCTCTCGCTGGGCGATTCGCCCGCCTCCTGGACGGACGAGCTCGAATTCTCATCGTCCGCGGGCAGAAGCCACCCTTCCACCACTTGAAATAGCTGCAATAAGCATAAACAACATCAGTATGACCGCGACTGCATTTAACTGCGACTGCGAATGACGAAAAGTTGACTTACTGCTAGCTGGATGCTTCGCGGTGTAGGGGGTGACCCCGGCCTTCGTGTCGAGGTACGTCGCCTGGGTGATCTTCTTTAGCGCCAGGAGGTAATCCTCGAGTTGCCACTCGTCGAGACAGGACTTCGTCGAGTCCTCCCGCCCGCTACTGTACATGTAGTGGTCGCGAGGCCGGGGCGTCGCCGCCGAGCCAGTTGTACAAGTTGATAGCCGGAGACCTCTTTTCTTCAGCCGAATGGTCTGGAGCATTGGCCCGACCATCCGCTGGTCTGTGGGAAGTTTGCCGACTTGGAGTCGGCGTGGTTCAGGCCGGTCGGCGGAGTATCTTGGGATCGCCACCTCGCCGTCTAGAGTCGCCTCGCTGACGTAGAACCAAGAATTTTTCCATTGGCTCGCCGCCTTGGCAGGTAGCATCAGATCGAAGAAGGAAGCCTTCGATTTCAGCTGAAACGTCAGGCTGCCCACGGCGAGCATTGGGCCGCCCACTTCCTCGCGACTGATTCGCCCGTGGAATAGATCTTGCCACAGGGGGAAGTAGGGCCTGCAGCCCAGGTAGCACTCGCAGAACGCCACGAAAATGGCGAGCTGCTCGATGCTATGCGGGCCCAGGTCCGACGGTTGGATCCCGTAGAAGGCGCAGAAGCGCCGGAAGAAAAGGGATGTTGGGAATCCCAGCCCCCGTTCTAGGTGGCTGGTGAAGCAGACGAACTCACCCTCGCGCGGGTCCGGAGTCACCTCTTTGGCCGCAGGGATGCGCCACCTGCCGGCGGGCAGGATCCCGGCCTCATCGAAGGACGCCAGTTTCGCTCTCGTGCACTTGGATCTGCCCCAAGGCTCGGTGGAGGGGGCCATTGGCGGAAGGATTCGTGGGGGTCGGAGGATTTCGGGTTGGCTGGATCGCGATGCGGAGGAAGGCGAAGGTGCGCGCAATCGGAGGAAATGACGAAGAGGTGGTTCTCCGATCGCCTGTCATTCCCCTTATATAGCGGTTGTTACCCGCCATATCAGGGAGCCGTTACTACGCGGTGATTACGCTAAAAGTTACCGTTGGATTACCCCAACGGCTAGTTTGACCATGTTTAACGGTCCAACTTCGGCTACTCGGCTCGCCGACCCGATCACTACGATAGTGACTGTCGTGGGACTGGCCACGGCAGATGCTGCAATCGGCAGCGAGTAGTAGAACGAGGGGCAAGGGCGGCCAGCCATCTGCGGTGCGAGATGAGGGCAGAGACACAGGGTTTTACCCAGGTTCGGCCCCCCGGAGGGTAAAGACATACTCCTTCTAGATTGTATTATAGATGTGTTTACAATGGGCGAGCTCGGCGACTAGGCGGCGAGTTGCTTGGGTGTATGAGGGAACGTGTCTCTACTCACCCCATAGGGAGGTTTATATAGACTCACCTCCCCTAGGGTTTACATATCTCAACCGATTCGGTTACAGCTTGGGTAAACGTTTAACCTAGTCCGACTGGGCCTATCTACTCGCCTGGGCCTTCAACTTCCGCCGCTCGATACCTTCTGGGCTTTGATCCACTCGCCGCTCGCAGGCCCACTCGCCAGCCCTTGGGCCCGGAACGCGTCCGAGTATACCCCAAGAGGCGATCCCCATCGCAGTCCCCGAGGCCGTCGTTGATTAGGCGTGAGTGGCGCCGCGGAGTATACGGCTTCAAGTTGGCATCCAGTCGAATCGTCGGCGGGCTCCTGTATAAAGGAAAAAATGCGGCGAACCGAGCCGCGTCTTGGGCGAGTCGAGCCAACGAGACGCGGTCTCGGCGAGTGACTCAACGAGCCGAGTGGCTGGAGTTGGACCGTCAAGCGTGGTCAAACTAGCCGTTAAGGTAACTCAACGGTAACTTCTGGCGTAATCATCGCACGGTAACGGCCCCCTGATTTGGCGGGCAACTCCTGCTATATAAGAGGAATGGTAGGCTATCGCAGAGCCAACCGCCCACCATTTCTTCCGAGTGCGCGCATCTCCCTTCCTTTGCTCCACGATCCAATCGACCCGAAATCTTTCGATCCCCAACCAACCTCTTCGGCCATGGCCCTTTCCACCGAACCTTGGGGCGTATCCAAATGCACGCGGGCGCAGCTGGCCTCGTTCGAGGAGGCCGGAATCCTGCGAGCCGGCTGTTGGCGTATCCCCGCAGCCGGAGACACGACCCCAAACCCGCGAGAGAGAGAGTTTGTCTGCTTCACCAGTCATCTCGAGCGGGGTTAGGGTTTCCCACATCTCTGTTCTTCCGGCGTTTTTGCGCCTACTACGGGATCCAGCCTCGATGGGTCCCCACAAGATCGAGCTCGCCATCTTCGTATGCTCGCGAGTGCTACTTGGGCTGCCGCCCTACTTTCCCTTGTGGCAAGATCTGCTCCATGGACGGATCACCGCGAGGAGGCGGCGGCCAATGCTAGCCGCGCGGCCCGACATTCCAACTCAAATTCAAAGCTTCCTTCGACCTGATCGCCGCCAAAGCAGCGAAAATCGAAAGTCATGGTTCTACGTGACCGAGGCGACTCCGGAGGACGAGGCGGCAATACCGCGGTACTCGGCCAACCGCTCCGAGCCACGCCATCTCCAGGTCGGCAAGCTTCCCGACGACCAGCGGATGGTCATCGATGAGATGCTCCAGACCATCCGTGGTCTGAAGAAGAAGGGGCTCCAGACAATAAACTTGTACAATTGTTGGCTTGGGCGGCGGCTCGTCCCGCTCGCCCAACGCAATCATTACATGTACCAGTACACGGGCCGGGGAGACTCGACGAAAGCCTGCCTCGACGAGTGGAAGCTGGAGGACTACCTCTCGGCGTTGAAGAAGATCACCCAGGCAGTATACGCGGATGCGCAGCCGGGTCCTCTACATGAAGCGTCCGGCCCGACGGTAATTTCTTTGTCTTGTTCGCGATCAGCGGTATGCAACGCGTAATTCTAACTCTGTTTCAGTATTCATCGCAGCTGTTCCAAGTGGTGGAAGGGTGGCTCCCACCACGACGACGAGAGCCCGGCCATCTGCCCAGATAGAAGCGCCACCGCCCGCCAGGCAACAAGGACGACGAGGATGAGTCCGAAGAGGAGATCGCCCCATCGGTCCGAAAGACCCGGGCAACGCGTCGAAATCGGCGAGCAGAGCCTCGAGCCACGACGACAGCTCCCAAAGACGACCTCGCCGCGTGCCACCTTCAAGAAGAAGAAGAAGGAAAAGGAGGCGAGGGCCCCCCCCGAGGAGGAAAACGAAGCCGCCGAAGATGGCCTCGCCGCCGCACTCAACGAGCAGTTCTGATGCTCACAGCTCGGCCGGTGAAGGCGCGGCCCCGGCGACAA
This sequence comes from Avena longiglumis, assembly GCA_030063025.1. Taxonomy (NCBI): domain Eukaryota; kingdom Viridiplantae; phylum Streptophyta; class Magnoliopsida; order Poales; family Poaceae; genus Avena; species Avena longiglumis. Next base: position 123,410,640 of record CP125979.1, read on the forward strand.
CCGCGCTAGATGCGCCATCTCTGGAAGTGCCGCTGGCCTCAATGCCTCCGCCATTCGCGCCGATCTCTGGGTTGGGGAAGGCTCCGGCCGAGCCGACTTCGCCTCGCAAGGAGGTCCCGAACGTAGCGGTCTCGCCCCGCAAGGAAGCTCCAGCCGTAGCGGCTCCAATTTGCGAGGAGGCCCCCGCCGAAGGCGTCCCAGAGGCGCCAGCCGCGACCTCAACGACGAAGAAGCCGTCCGTGTCTTGGGCCCACGACGTCCTGGAACTGGGGATTAGTCGCCAGCTGGGCCCCGAACTGGAAAGACCGGCCGGCCTTCGACGGCTGCGTTCATTCCCCGCCAAGTGAGTGCATTCCTTCTCTATTTTCTATAAGTACTTGATTGTCTTTACTGATTTGATCGATATGCAGGACCGGAGTGAAAAGATGGGCCACCCGATCTGGCAAAGTACCTCCACCGCGAAGCGAGGAGGATCCTTCCCGCAAGAGGAAAGTGGACGAGGTCGCTGTCTCGCAGAAGGCAAGAAGGCCAAGGCGGCGCCATCGTTATCGTCTCGACGACACGGCGGCGCACCGCCGACCCGCGTGGAAGAGCCGCATCTACAAAGGATGGCGCTTCCTTGCAGACCGGAGGAAGCGACTTTTGGGGCGGGTGCCTCGCTACCTTCCCGCGCCAACCAAGGCGGCCACGGCAGCGGGTGCGCCCGAGCCTCGCTCGGGATCGCTGACGCTGAAGTCGACCAACGTCGCGGGCACACGCCGGCGCTGCTTGCATCTGTGGACGCAATGCAACTCCATGGCATGCTTGGCGCGGCCATCCACGTACCTCCAGTCCCCGAGGATCAGGTCGGTGCTTAGCAGCGGCTTGATTCTTATAGTTTCTCGTTTTGTACTTTCGCATCCATTCCCCGAGTGCGCATGCGCTAAATTTTAGCGGGTGGGCACTGAGCAATTTTCGTGATCGCCGGTCCCGAGTGCGCACTCGCTAAATTTTAGCGGTGGGCACGAGTAATTTTCGTGTTGCTGACTTTGATGATGTGCGTGGTCCGCCGGAGTCGGCGGAGCGATTGGCTGCGAAACGTCTTGAGAATGAGCTGCCACTATCCAAGAAGTAAACAAGGAGCTTCAGCTGTTGCACAGCGGAGGTGGCTCGCCAGGAGCTTGTCCCTGCTGGTGAACTGGTGGCGGTGCGATCTGCGTTAAGTGCTGCTGAGCAGAGGGTCGCCGACCTCGAGCGCGAACTGCGGGAGGCAAAAGAAGAAGCAAGCTCGGCGAACGGGCGAGCTAAGGCCGCCATTGCGCGGAGGAAGACCGCAAGGTGTCGGAAGCCCTCGTTGTTGGGCTTCGTGACGATTATACGCCGTCAGTTGCTTCATCACGGACTCGCCCCGTTGCTTGGTGAGTGCGTCTTCGTCTTTCATTGTATTGTTTCTGGTTTCCATGGTACTCATAATTGTCTCCTTCTCGCAGTCGTGTTATTGGTAGCCAAGAAGAAGCGAGCTCTTGACGCGAGGGAGTGCGTAAGCATGCTCGTCGATTCCGGCGACTGTCGGCGACGTGCATCCGCGCCTACCTTCAAGAGATATCGCCCACGGAGGTTATTCAGTGACCTCGTTGAGGTGTGGAGTACTTGGAGAAGGCGCCAGCGGTCAGAGTTCATGACGGCGGTCGGCGTTTGGCGTGGAAGCGCCGGCTGAGCCTTGACTCGCCCACTTCGAGGACTTCGACCTCGGCGATGTGACGAGTGGGTATCCTTCGCCGACTGGGCGCGGTGGATCTGTCCGAGGTTCTCAAGTTGCAAGAACGTGCCGCTGCTTTCGGAGCGTGTTTGGGCGGGCGACCTCCTTCCCTACCAGAAGCGGTCGTCGCCAACGACCCCGAGCCGCACCGTGACTTCAAGGTTGAGCAACCTTTCCTTGGCGATGGCGGCGAGCCGACGACGTATCCGTCAAACCCGTACACCGCGTTCATCCAGAGCGCCGGATTACAGTGCGTCATCGAAGCCTGCAGAATAGGATAGTTTGCCTAGATGTGTTAGCAGCAGTTCTGCCATGCGGGCATAATTTGTAATATAAGACAATGTGATATGCGATTGAATGGAACGTTGTGTTCATTTTGCTTATTTGTTTGTGTGTTTTGGATTGATTTTGGACGAGTCCCCGAGCGCGTCCGCCCTTTTGTGGGGTTCACCTCGTATATGATGTTTGTTGTTATCATGTGTTTTGTTAGTTTTGTCGACTCGCCCGAGCTCGGAGAGCCAGTCGCAAGGCGACTCCCTTGAGTGCTCTGTACTTTCCCATTTTCCCGTACGCGAACGGGGTCGGGTGGCCGAGTCCCCGAGCGTGGTACTTGGTGGTTCGAGGCGCAACTCGAGGGTGGTTGAGGACTGAGCGCGTTGGTGTGAGCGCGTCACTCCTGCCTGCCCGAGGGTCGATCCGCGTGAAGTCCCGGTATGCTCTTACTTGGCGTTTTCTCGACCGATCGCGATTTAACTGGTATTCAGTCCCCGCGTGGTACTTAGCCGCTCGAGTCGCTATGCCGAGGATGCGGAGGACCGAGGTCGCCGTGAGAAGCGAGGGCAGTTGTCTTGGTTCAAAACCAGTCGAGCTAGGCGACTCAATGGGGCTCCGTTTGGCGTTTGGACGACGCAAGACCTGAATGACTCGGTGCTCTTGCATCGCACTACTTGGCCGTGCCGCTGTACCAAAGGTTGACTTCTGCATTTTAGCATGACGCTGTTTATTACGAAAAGTGCGAGTGGCACAAGGCATGGAGAGTAGACGCAATTTGCAGAACTGCTTTTTATTTCATAGCGATCGGAGAGTACATGTGTGTGGTTCTAGGAGTAGAACTTCCGGAGGAGATTTACATTCCATGGTCGCTGCGCCGAGTTCGCCGTCCCCGGACGTCGATGAGGTAGTAAGCGTTGCCGTTTAGCACGCCCGATAGCGAACGGGCCTTCCACGGAGGGGAGAGCTTGCGTGCCCTTCTTGTCTGGATGAGGCGTAACACCGTGGTCGCCTTCACGGAAGGTGCGGGTTTTCACCCGTCGGATGTGGTAGCGGCGGAGCCTGGCGATAAATGGCGGCACGCGATCGGGCGAGGTCGCGTGCTTCGCCGAGTTGGTCGAGCCCATCTTGGCGGGCCAGCTCGCTTGATGCCTCCAGTATAGTGGACGACCCGCGGCGTAGTCGTGTTCGAGGTCGGTGGGCATGGTGCTTCGCGCCAGAGACCATGAAGAAGGGAGTGAATCCGTCGACTGTTACCGAGGTGCGGATTCCCAGATGACGGAGGGTAGCTCTTCGACCCAGCATCCAGCGGTGCGTTCCAGTGGTACTTGGAGTCGCGGCTTCAGGCCGTGGAGGATGCTTTGGTTGGCCCGTTCCGCCTGGCCGTTGGACTCCGGGTGTGCGACTGACGCGAGGTCGAGCCGATGTGGTGCTCTTCGCAATTCGTCCATTGCTCCTTGGCGGTTTGTGCCGTTGTCCGTGATGATGCTGTTGGGGAACCCGTGGCGGTATATGAGCTCGCCAGGAACTTAGTGGCGGTCTTCCGTCGCATTTCGGACTGGCTTGGCCTCCACCCACTTCGTGAATTTGTCATTGCGCGACTAGCAAGTGGGTGTAGCCGAGGGGGCCTTCTTGAAGGGCCTACCATGTCCATGCCCCACAGCGAATGGCGGTGATGGGGATTGTTTGAGCGCCGAACTTGGTACGGCGTCCGTTGGCGATTGCCGGCACCCGCGCATCGCTGGACTATATCGACGCGTCGGCGTGTGCGGGCCGAGAAGCCGTGTCGCATAGCCTTGGCGATCAGAGGCCTTGGCGTGGTGGCCGATCGCTGAGTGGATGTCGTGGAGGATTTTGCGTCCTTCAGTCGGTTGGACGCAACGTTGGAAGACGCCGGTGACGCTGCGCTTGTGTAGCTCGCCGTCGATGATGGTGTAGGACTTGCATCGGCGAGCAATCATTCGAGCGCTTGTCTGCCTCGGCCGGGCAGGGTGCGGTTTCGGGTAGGCGATGTATGGCTTGGTCCGTCCGTCGCTCGGTGACGAAGTGCGACCAAGGCTGCCTCTGGTTGAGTGGGACTCGATGTCGATCTCCCTGGGAGAGACTGATGGTTTGAGATTGTGTCGAGGAACACGCCGGGTGGTGCGAGTCGAGCCGACCCGATTCGAGAGAGGGCGTCGGCCTCCTTTTTCCCGCTGTCGATCCACTCGACAGAGTAACCGGTGAAGTGGCCGCCCAGCTTATCCACCTCTTGGCGATACGCCGCCATGGTGGGGGAGATGGCGTCGCAGGTGCCGGCGACTTGTCCCGCAACGAGGTTGGAGTCTCCGTAACATCGAAGGCGATTGACGCTCATCTCCTTTGTGGCTCGTGATGTCAGGAGTAGGGCCTCGATTCAGCCATGTTGTTGGTGCAGGCGTGAATTCGAGGCGGAGGATGTAGCGGAGCTTGTCGCCTTTGGTGAGGTCAGCACTATCCCGCCTCTGCGCCGTCCGCGTTCTTGGACCCGTCAAGTGCAGGCTCGAGAATGGAGGTACGGCGGCTTCTCAGCTGGCCTTCCTTCATCGGCGATGAAGTCGCGGTGCACGTGACTTAATCGCCCTTGGCTCGTATTTAATGTTGTGGACGCCGATCTCGACGGCCCTTGGCGACCCGCCCGGTCGCCTCGCGATTCGGATGATGTCTTGTAGTGGTCCGAGGAGACGACCGTGATCGGGTGCTCACGGAAGTAGTGTGGCGGCGCCATTGAGCCACGAAGCGTATACCAGCTTTTGATATTGTGGGTATCGGCGCGACTCGGTGAGGACCTCGCTGATGTAGTACACGGCCGCTGGACGGCGCTCCTTTCCTTCCTCCGGTCGTTCGACAACCATTACGGCAGCGACGACGCTCGGACGCCGCGACGTAAACCAGCATGGGCTCTTTGTCGGGTGCGGCGAGTAGTGGTGCGGCGGTAGCACCTTTTTAAGGTCGCGGGCGTCGTCCGCCTCCTTGTCCCAATGGAAGGTGGGGTTCTTGCGCATCAGCGGTATAGGGGCATCGCCTTTTCCGAGCGGGGATGAAGCGGCGAGCGCTACACGTCCGGCCAGCTCGACGTCGCGCAGCACTCGGGTTTGCCGAGCCGGCGATCGTGTCGATCTTCGTTGGGTTTGCCTCGATCCCTCGTTTGGAGCAGCGTACCCGATGGTTGCCGGCGGGTACCGAAGGTGCACTTGCCTGGGTTGAGCTTTATATTGTACCTCAGCAGACTGGCGAAGGTCTCAAATAGGCTGGCGAGTAGGTCGCCTTGGCGGGCGGATTTCACGACCACGTCGTCGATGTAGACGTGGGTGTTGCGGCCAATTTGGCTCGCGAGGCATTCTTGCATGCACCGCTGGTAGGTTGCCCCGGCGTTCTTGAGGCCGAAGGTCATGGCGGTGTAGCAGAAGGCTCCGAATGGCGTGATGAACGCCGTCTTCTCTTCATCCTCGACAGCCATTTTGATCTGGTTGTACCCGGAGTAGGCGTCGAGGAAACATCGCGACTCGAACCCGCGGTTGAATCGATTATCGATCGATCGCGGGAGACGAACTCCTTTGGGCAGCGCTGTTCAGTTTGTGTAGTCGATACACATTCTCGGTCCGTTTTCTTCTCGACCAGGGTTTTGCCAGCCACTTGAGTATTTGATTGGCGGATGAAGCCGGCAGCGGCCGCACTTCTCGGCGATTGCTCGTGGCGTTCTTCATTGAAGGGCCGTAGCGATCGCTTGACGGGTCGCACTTTGGGGTCGGCGTTTAGTTTGTGCTCGGCGAGCTCCCTAGGGACACCGGGCATGTCGGAGGGTTTCCATGCGAAGATGTCCCTATTCTCACGAAGGAACTCGATGAGCGCCTTAGATCTGGGCTCATGCATCGATCGTCACCGTCTGGGGTCGCTGGGACCAGCTCGGCGGTGCGGTGTTCGTCGTGGCCTCAAAGGTTGAGGTGTTTGTGCCCTCGAGTTGGGCTTTTGAGTATTGTGGGGTCGTCGTTGTTGACCCGCCGCGTGTTGGCAAGCTCGTCGGCGTGATTAGCTTCGCCGCGATGACGGCGTCGAAGCTCGGCTCCTTTGGCCTCGCATTCGGCCATGTCGGGTCGCCGTTGATGGTGATGACGCCCGCCGGGAGATTCATCGCGTTGTACACGTAATGGGCGCTGCCATGAATTTGGCGAACGCTGGCGCCCAGACCGATGGTAAGGCTGTCGAAGGGCACCAGCTCGAAGGCGATCCGCTCGGTGCGGAAGTTTGCGGAGTACCGAAGGTGACGGGTAGCGTGACTTTGCCGATCGGGTCGCCTTCCGACCGGGGGCGATGCCGTGGAACGTGGTGTGGGTTGTCTCGATCATCATTGCGGGAGCCGTAACGCTGAAGGTGTCGAGGTAGAGGATGTTGATGGAGCTGCCGCCGTCCATCGTGTCTTGGGGATGGTCGCCGACCTTGGGCTTGACCACCAAGGCGACTCGTCACGGTACTCGATGCGTGGCGAGTGGTCTTGCCGGCTCGGTGATGGGCTGTTCCGACCAGTTGAGGAACCGGGGGCGTCTGTTTGGGCCACCGTTGTGGCGATGGCGCGGCGATGACCTTCTTCTCGCTTCGTGTTGAAGCTGTGAAGGTGTGGAGCGAGCGGCTACTTTGCGAATTTTCCGCCATTTGGCGGGTCTTTGTCGGGTCCTCCAGCGTGCGTGCCTTCTCGATTTCCACGAGGGTGTGGCAGTCGGCGGTGGTGTGCGTGGCGGGCTTTCCTTCCCTGCTGTGAAACGCACATGGTTGGTTAAGGAGGGCCACGGGATCGAACCTTGGCTTGTTCTTGTAGTTGCCGCCATCGCGTCGTTGCCCTCCGTCGCGGTGGTAGCTCTTGGGCTCGCGTTGTGCGTGCCAGCGTTAACGGCAATCGACTCGCCCGTCGTTCGGCGGCTTACTGTGAGGCGGGTGCCGCTATAGCATAGGTCGGTTCGGCGTCCGCCGTCGTTGCCGCCCGTGCGGCGTTGCCCTCCTGACTCGTCGTCGATTTCTTGGTTGGGGTCCTCCTCGGCGTACCGTTTGGCGATCTCGAGGAGGTCGGGGATGTTGTCGAGTGTGCGGGCGTGTCGCTTGAGCTTGGCGACTAGAGGCTCGTAGCGACACGATGTCTTGAAGCAATGGATCGCGGTGTCCGGGTGGATGCCGACCGCGTTGTACCAGAGCTCTTGCCATCGTTGGACCCAGTTGCGAGTCGACTCGCGAGGTCCCTGGACGCATCGTTCCAGGTCCTCGATGGTGGTGGCGCGGGTGTAGGAGCACTCGAAGTGCAGCGGCGTCTCGCATTTCCTCCTGTGAGTCGATCATGTCACGGGGCGTGTTGATCCATTGCTGCGTCCCTCCATCATCGATGGGAGGTAGCAGGCGGCTAGTCGATGTCACAGACCGCGATCCCCATTGCCATGAGGTATGTGTCGAGCCAGACCGTGGGGTCGTACGAGGAGTCGTATTTTTCTATCTCCTTTGGCGCCTTGAAGTTTGGCGGGTACTTTTCGCCTCGGATCATTGGTCCAAAGCACTTAGGCCCTAGTCGACTGAGCGACCCCATAGGCTCGCCATCGCGGCGGTTAGTTAGGGTGTGCTGCAAGTCGTCGGGCTGGCGTGCGCGCCAGTTTTGGTTGTTGATGATGTGAGTGCGGGCGTCGATGGGTTCTCCGTTAGCGGCGACGAAGTTGGTCGCCGGCCTGGGATCGTTGGTGGAGAGTGCCGCGTTCACGGGTCGGCGTTGAGCTGCGATGGCTCGGTGGCGGGCAATTGAGGTGTTTTTCCGCTTGGCGGCCGCTGAGGCCGCCCTACTTCCCGAGGAGCGAGTATACCGCCTTGCGAGTCGGCGCCGCTCTTTGCTGCTCCACGGCCTTTGCGAGCAGGGCCTTGACGTCTTGGATTTGTAAGGCGCCGTCGCGGTGGCCGTGATGCTATCGGCTGCGCTCGCCACGAGGTTGTCCATCGGGGTGGAGAAACGATGGGAGGCCGTTGCGTCTCGCTCCCGTGAGGAGACGACTATCCGCGGCTGGTCCTCAGGAGGGTGCGGTTGGGTGGTGGTGGCACCCATCGCCGTCGATCTGGCGGGGCCGGCGCTTCCTGGTGGCGCGTTCTCGCAGATCGCGCTCGGCTATGCGAGCGGGTCGTTGCGTCGTCGAAGTTCAGGGCGCCTGAGCGGTGGGGTTCAGCGTGACCTGATCCATCGCTGGTGGTAGCGTGGCAGTTCTGCGCGTCACTTGCTCGAGGCGAATTTTCGGCTCGGCCTGCTCTTCGTCTTGCCTCCGCCAATTTCAGGTGAGTTCTTCACCTCCGTTGCCGTGGCGTTAGGAGGATTGGGGTGGAGAAAGGATCCTCGGCGGATCGGCGCGTGTGGCCATGTAGGTCGCGGCATGGCAACTGGTTCCGTCATGGAGGTCGTGAGTTTTCCGACCGGAAGTCGAAGATCCCGAGGATGGAGGGTCCTCGAAATCTCGCGTTGGAGACTGGGCGATGGAGCCCTTGAGCGAGCAGCGGTGATGGATCCGGCAGTGGCTGGGTCGCCGAGTCGGCGTCGTCGGTGAGGGCCGCATCTTCTGCGGCCGCTGAGTTCCCGGCCACGTTGCTGTGGGCCGAGTTGTACTCGGAGGCGAGGCGGTGGATCGTGCGGACTGGCTCTCAGAGAGCCGATCGCGTGGTGGCGACTTCGCGGATGCGAGCCGAGTCCTCCGAGTGATGACGTCGGTGAGGCCGCGAAGAGGCTGATCGTGCCGATTGGCAGGATTACTGTTGTGCGTGTGGTCGCGTCGCGGACGTAGCTGCTCGGCAAGATCTGGAGCATCGTCGATCGCTATCATACGGCGGTGGCGACCGTCTCGTTGATGGGCAGATTGGATCTCGCCAGAACACCGGCCAGACCGGCCAGGCCCCGGTGGGCGCCACTATCGTGGGAATGGCCACGGCGAATCTGCAATCGGCAGTAGTAGAAACGAGGGCAAGGCGGCCAGCCATCTGCGGTGCGAGATGAGGCGAGACACGAGGTTTTACCAGGTTCGGCCCGGAGTAAAGACCTACTCTGCTAGATTGTATTATAGATGTGTTTACAATGGGCGAGCTCGGCGACTAGGCGAGTTGCTTGGTGTATGAGGAACGTGTCTCTATTCACCCCATAGGGAGGTTTATAGACTCACCTCCCTAGGGTTTACATATCTCAACGATTGATTCTGACTTGGTAAGCGTTTAACCTAGTCCGACCGGGCCTATCTACTCGCTGGGCCTTCAACTTCGATCGCTTTGATACCTTCTGGGCTTTGATCCACTCGCCGTTCTGAGGCCCACTCGCCGACCCTTGGGCGATCGGAAGCGTCCGGAGTATACCCGATGGCGCATCCCCATCGATGTTGAGTATTTCACGACTGACCGCCAAAGCTGCGATCAGAATGACTAGTTTTTTCCTTTATTCAGGAGCCCGCCGACGATTCGACTGGATGCCTGCATTGAAGCCGTATACTCCGACTGCCAGCAACCACCTGCGCCCAATCAACGACAGCCTCGGGGACTACTGATGGGATATGCCTACCGGGGTATACCCAGCGGGCGTTCCGGCCAGAAGCTGGCGAGTGGGCTGCAAGGCGGCTGGATCAAGGCCGGTGTGGATCTAAGCGGTCGAGCTGAAGGCCCGGCGAGTAGATAGGCCATCGGATTAGGTTAAACAAGTACGAAGCCTTAACTGATTTGGTTGAGATATGTAAACCCTAGGGAGGTAAGTCTATAAACCTCCCTACAGGCGTGTAGAGGAGGTCCCATCATGCAAGCGACTTCGCCGCCTAGCTGAGTTCGCCCATTGTACCACCATCATAATACAATCTAGGAGTAGGTCTTTACCCTCCGAACCTGGTAAAACCACTGTCTCGCCTCATCTCGCACCGCAGATGGCTGGCCGCCCTTGTCCCTCGTTCTACTACTCGCTGCCGATTGCAGCATCTGCCGTGACCACTCCCACGACAACGAGGCAATGGGGGTGACCACTCCGACGAGGCGAAGGTGGTGACCACTCCGACGAGGAGACGGCGACGACCCGCACCGACGAGCGACGACACTGACGACTACGGGGGCGGCGAGATCCAAATCTCCCGCTTTTTTATTTTAAGATTTGTATCCGTGACGCATAGCACCTAGTGCACCACGACTAACTTTTTATACGCGTGGAGCACAACACCTAGTGTGCCAAGGTTATCTTTTCATACGCGTGGCGCACCACCTAGTGCACCACGGATAACTTTTAGCTGTAGCGTGTGCCTTGTGGCGCACCCTAGTGTGCCACGGATGGCCAAAACAGGTGCGCCAAAAATTAGTTGTTTCCTAGTAGTGTCGGTGGCTAGGGTTTAGACACTGAGGGAAGGAGGTGGTGGCGTCGGCGGCTAGTCTAGGGCTAGGCGGCGACGGCGGTTTAGAGTAGCTAGGGTTTAGGGCGCCGGCAGCTGGGAACAGCAAGCGACTTAGGGTTTTTGGGGTGGTGGCAAGGTGGTGCCCCACCCCTCCTTTTATAGGAGGGAGAGGCGGCAAGGGGAGGGGAGTCCTCCCCCAAATCCACTTGCTTGGACGATGGCAAGGAGGGAGAGGGAATCCTCTCCCAAGAGGGTTTCCTCTCCTCCCTCCACTTGGACTTTGACTTTCAATGTTGCGATTTGACTTTTCAAATATGAGTTTGACTATTCAAACTAGAGTTTGATTATTTATCTTCCCATTGTCCAGCCAATTGACCTAGGGTATGATGTAACCATTCCACATTGGCATGGCACATTCATGTACCCCCCTCCTGGGTGGTGGACCTTCTAGAACCTGATACGTCGTAAACGTATCTATAATTTTTGATGCTCCATGCTTGTTTTATACCATTTGTCTTATGTTTTGTCTACACTTTGAGGTATTTTGATACACTTTATGGAACTAATCTATTGACAAGATGCCATAGTGCCAGTTGCCTGTTTTCTGCTGTTTTTGGTTTCAGAAAAGGTAAAAATGAATATTCTCGGAATTGGACGAGACAAAAGCCAATCTTCATATTTTTCCCGGAGCGATACAGAAAATCGAAGCACATATGGAGTAGGCACCAGGGTGGGCACACCCTAGGGTGGCACGGGCCCACCCTGGCCGCACCACCAGGGGGTGTGGCCCCCCTGGCCGCCTCCTCGCCTTGCCCCTTCGCCTATAAGAAGCCCCCAGGGAGAAAGCCATGAAAACCTCCCCAACGCCGCCACAACCAAAGGGGAGATTCGGGAGACAGAAGTCTCTTTTTCGGCACCCTGTCGGGACGGGGAAGTGCCCCCGGAGCCATCTCCATCGATCTCCACCACCATCTCCATCACCGTTGCTGATTCCCATGATCAGGAGGGAGTATTTCTTCCTCGAGGCTAAGGGCTCTACCAATAGCTTTGTGTTTATCTCTCTCTCTATGCATGATCTTATTGTGATCATGAGCGTTGTAATCAAGTAGATCTACTTTGCTACTCAAGTGCTTTAATAGATCTTCGGCTCTTCCCACGTGTATGAAAGTGACAGCATGCATACCGTGGTGGCACTTAGGCTAGAGTTTACATAAATATTCAAGTGCTTCAATAGATCTCGGCTCTCCCCACGTGTGTGAAAGTGACAGCGTGCACACCGTGGTGGCACTTAGGCTAGAGTTTAAAAATATTTATCATGATTATATTTGGAGTTGGATGTCTTTATGAAATTGTGGTGTTTGTTGGAACCATCTAGCGCTCAAGGTGACAGTTTGGGGTTATCTAGATGGGGAAGGCGGACTTTGAGGAGTGCTGTTATAGCCCTACCATAGATTAGTGTCCAACCGGAGAGTAGTTCAGGGTAGTATCATGAAGAGAATATATTTATTGAGAGTGCTCACTAGTGAAAGTATGATCCCTAGGCCTTGTTTCTAAGCATTGAAACACCGTTTGCTACTAGATCTATTCATCTTTGCTTGCTTCCATCTTTTTGCCTTTAGTCTTTTCCTCCCTGTTAGAAGCTCTTTTATGGCACCGTTACCATTTATAATCATCCATACCACTTGTATTTCACTATCTCATTCTAGTGCACCTATACACCTGACAAGTGTATTGGGTGTGTTGGGGACACAAGAGACTTTTCTTGTATCTTGATTGCAGGGTTTCTTAAGAGGGATACCTTTGACCACTTCCTCCTTGAGTTTGATAAACCTTGGGTAATCCACTTAAGGGAAACTTGCTGCTGTTCTACAAACCTCTACACTTGGAGTCCCAACAACTGTCTACAAGAATAGAAGTGCGTAGACATCAAGCTCTTTTCTGGTGCCATTGCCGGGGAGGTAGGTAAAAGGTACTCACATCCTCCAGTGTTAGTGCTGGAAGTTATTTCCTTTAGATTATGCAATTTTTGTCTTTTTGTTTCTTGTTTTCACTAGTTAGGCTTATTGAAAACAACAACAAAATTAGAGAGCTTTGTAGTATTTATCTTGAGTTAGGACATGAAGTGTTTCAAGAGAAAATTAAAAAACCTATGGAAATTTATTTGCATCCTAATAGCAATATTATTAGTATGAATTCTTTAAACACCATTATTGATAATGCTATGGAAATGTCTAATCTTGGGGAGGCTATTTTTTATGAAAATGATCTTTTTAGTTCCCCATCTTTGTAAGATAACTATTCTATTTCTTATGATGATACCAAACCTCCAATATATGATGATTACAATGATGAATATGATATTTTCAGTCCACCTACTATTGAGGAAAAAGTTAATTGTTATTAGAATATGCCTCCTATATTTGATGATTATGGTGATGAGAATAATAATGATAGCTATTTTGTTGAATTTGCTCCCACTACAATTAATAAGAATGACTATGCTTATGTGGAGAGTAATAATCATTTTATGCATGTGGCTCATGATAAGAATGTTTTATGTGATAGTTATATTGTTAATTTTATTCATGATGCTACTGAAATTTATTATGAGAGACGGAAACATGGTTTTAAGTATCTCAACAATATTAATTTCCCTTCTTCATGTTGAAAATCTTGAAGTTGCACTTGTTTTGCTTTCCTATGCTTGTTGCTTTGTGTTTTCATGACTTGTTTCTTTACAAGATTCATATGAATAGGAAGTGTGTTATACTTAAATGTGTTTTGAATTTGCTTCTTGATGCTCTGTTTTACTTCAAATTCATATTTCTTATGTGAGCATCATCAAAATTATCATGCCTAACTTAAAGGTGTTAAAGAAAAGTACTTCTTGGTAGATAACCCAATAGTTTTATTGAGTCTTGGAAGTTATTACTTATTTACTAACCTATCTTTATCCTTTTTGTGTGATTTTCGTGCCAAGAATATCCTCTAATGAGAGGGAAGTAAGATTTGGGGAAGTGCTGTCCCGAAACAAATTTTTGTGCTTCACTGTAAACCTTCTTGAAAAATCTTTGTATGTCATATTGAGCTGTAATTTTATGAATAAATCCCCTAGGTTGTTATATAACTTTCGTTAGTTCAACACTTTTTGATTTGAGCAACAGAAGGTCTTCGAAAAAAATCGGTTTTTACCTGAGTGCTTTTATGATTTACGCCATTATTTTCATTTGCCTCTTTATCGATTTCCTTTTGAGTTCTCTTGGGTAAATTGAGATTTTTGAGAGAATTTCTACAGTAGCTTGTGTTTTTAATGGAAGTTTTGTGATATGTCAAAAATGTATCTATAAGTTTTTATGTTCCATGTTGTTTAGTATCTACTTTGCTTTGCTTTGTCTACACTTTGAGGTGTTTTTATATATTTTCTAGAACTAACCTATTAACAAGTTGCCACAATGCCAGTTGCTTGTTTTTTTCTATTTTTGTTTCCAGAAAGGCAGAAAATCAATATTCTCGGAATTGGACAAGACAAAAGCAAAATTTAATATTTTACCGTGGGCAACACGAAGCCAGAGTACGAGACGGAGGACGGCCTCGAGCGGGCCATACCACTTGGCCGCGCGGGTGGGCCCACCCTGCGTCTGGGGGGTGTAGCCTCCCTAGGCACCCCCTCGGCCTCCCTCTTCACCTATAAATTCCCCCTAATGCAGAAACCCTAGGCACCCGATCAATATTCCACGAAACCGTCTGTAGCTGCCGCCACCATCGTCCCTAGATCGGGGGAATCTAAAGTTCTTCCCAGCACCCTGCCGACGGGGATATCATCCCGGATGCCTTCTTCTCAACTATGAAGCATGAGTAGTTCCACCTTGGACTACGGGTCCATGTAGTAGCTAGATGGTTGTATCTCCTCCTTTGTGCTTTCATGTATAGATCTTTTGAGCTCTGTTCATGATCAAGATCTAATCTATTTGTAATCATGCATGTTGTGTTTGTGGGGATCTTATGGATATTGAGATTACTATGTCAAATTGATTAATGGTTTTGTCTTATTGATTCTATCATGTCTGTGTTGTTTGTGATCTTGCATGCTCTCCGTTGTTAGTATCTATCTTGGCCAAGTAGTTGCTAGTGACTCCAAGAGGGGGTATTTATGCTCGATAGTGGGTTCATGCCTCTAGTTTCCAAGGGAAGTGATAGAAATCTCTTCGATTGTAGATGTGATGTTGCCACTAGGGATAAAACAATGGTCTCTTTTTCATGGAACAAGTGGATTGTTTACCTTACACACTTTGCTTAAGGTTGCATTGTTGCTTGCAACTTATCTTTGGAGGGGGTTCAGATGATAACCTGAAGGTGGACTTCTAGTCATAGATGAAGTTGGATGGCGGTCTATGTATATTGTTGAATTGCCCAATCGAATCTCATAGGATCTTTATGTCTAGTATTGCATTGTTATGCCTTGCTCAGTTCCTGTAAATTGCCCTGCTGTAATTTGTTTACCCTTCATGCCATGTTGTTTATCTAAGGAGAGCACCTCTAGTGAACTATGGACCCCGGTCCAATCTTTACCATTGATACATCTTCCACTATTATTGTTTACTTGATGCAAACCATCATCACCTTCCACACCATACAGATAATCCTTTGTTACAGCAATCGGTGAGATTGACAACCTCACTGTTAGTTGGGGCAAAGTATTAAGTTTGTGTTGTGCAGGTTTCCACGTTGCTTGCAACACCTTTGAGGCATTTCCTTCCTCCTACTGGTTCGATAACCTCGGTTTCTTACTGTGGGAAAACTTGCTGCTGTGCTGCATCATACCTTCTCTTGGGGTTTCCCAACGGGGCGTTCAACACGCATCAAGACATTTCTGACGCCATTGCCGGGGAGGCTAATGACGTCTTCACAAGGGGAGTCCTCCTCAACCTTTCTCTTTACTTTGTTTTTAGTTTGCTTAGTTTTTTTCTTGGTTTTGTTTGCCTATTTTTATCAAAAACTCCAAAAAAATAGTTTACTTTGGTTTGCTTTCTCTGTTCAAAAATACAAAAAAATTAGTTCCTACTCTAGTTGCTGGTATGTTATTGCCTTGCTTTGTCATGCTTTCTATCAATGGATGGTTTCTTTGAAACTAGTTCTTATTGGCAAGGTGGGTTCACGGAAGAAGAAACGTATTATTGTAAGGAGAACCGTTTGTCACCAAAAGGGAAACACTTATGGGAACGAATTGATAAATTGAACATTATTGCTAGAGAGGTGTGCTCTACTTATAATGTTACTTATTGCTTTGATAAATCTTGTTGCTGTAGGAGGTATAAACACCTGCCTTTTCAATGTGAGTATAATGATAATGTTACCATATCTTCTTATGTTAAAGGAAATTATGATTTTTATGATGTGGAACAAATTGAAGAATTTGTTGCTTTCAAGGGTGCATTTGAACTTGTCAGTTTGCTTGAAAATACTGATAATGCACCTTATGAATATGAGGTTTATGAGATACTTAGATTTTGCTTTGATAATTACAAGGAATAAAATGGCTATATTCTTGAATATTTTAATAGGTTCTTTCCACAAATGGAAGAGACTAATTCCTTGCTGGATCCTATGGAAGAAGAAAATGCTGAAACTAAAAGCTCATTAGATGAAAAAGAGGAGGAGAGTGATGGTCAAGAGGAGGAAGAATGGATATACCCATGCCTACCTTCTAATGAGAGTAACTCTTTACCTCTTACATTATTTGATTGTCCCCCTTGCTTACCAAAGGAGGATGAATGTTATGTTCCTATTGATTCTTTTGAAATATCTTCTTTGGGTAAAACTTGTGATAATAGTTATGCTCCTGTTATCTATGATAATCCTATATTTGTGCCTAACTTAGAAATGCCTGGTACTAAAGAGTTTTGCTTAGAAAATGTTTATGATAAATCTCTAGATGATGGTCCTATATTGAATGATTAGTCTTCTTGTTATAAAATTGTTAAAGGTGGGTTTGAAGGTTTTAATCCCACTATTTTTGAGCTTGATAAAAATTATGTGTTTGTAGATCATGAAAAGCATGCTTTATGTGATAGTTACACTGTTGATTTTATTCATGATGCTACTGAAAGTTATTATGAGATAGGTAAACATGGTTTTATGCATCTCAATAATATTAAGTTTCCCCTCTTTATGTTGAAAATCTTGAAGCTGCACTTGTTTTGCTTCCCTATGCTTGTTGCTTTGTGCTTTCATGACTTGTTTCTTTACAAGATTCCTATGCATATGAAGTGGGTTAGACTTAAATGTGTTTTGTATTTGCTTCTTGATGCTCTCTTTTACTTCAATTCATATTTCTCATGAGATCATCTTCTCAAACTATCAAGCCTAACTTAAAGGCGTTAAAGTAAATTACTTGTTGGGAGATAATCCAAGAGTTTTCTTGAGTCTTGGAAGTTATTAATTCAGTAATGACATCTAATTATCCTTTTTGTTTGCTTTTTGTTGCAAGAATGACCTCTAATGAGAGGGAAGTAAGATTTGGGGAGTTGCTGTCCGAAACAGATTTCTGTCCTCCATCATAAAAAATCGTGAGGAGTCTTTGTAATTCGGATTGAGCTGAATATTTACGAATGAATCCCCCAGTTTGTTAGCTAACTTTCGTTAGTTCAACACTTTTTGGTTTGAGCAATAGAAGGTCTTCGAAAAAATCGGTTTCTACCTGCTGGTATGTTTTGACACATTTCTGCCATTATTTGCATTTGCTTCTTATCGATTTCTTTTTGAGATATCTTTTGGGGAATTGAGATTTTTAAAGGAAGTTTCTTTGAGAGAATAACATGATTTTCATGCCCAAAGTCTTTCTGGGGATAGATACTAGCTTAGCCTTTTCCACTGAGTCCAACTTTGGGGTCGAACCGGACCACACCTTGATGATCGATTTCCAAGTTAAACCTTTGATCGATCGACATCAATCATATTTGGTTAGGCTAACATCACATAGGAAGACGCCGGAGCGATGACCGCCAGGAGGTTCCCGACGCCTCCGCAGCGCCCATGCCTTGTCGTCGGAAGCTACACATGTGTCCTATCTGTGCCCCGGCGTCGCCTGCGTCGCTCGGCCCGGATGGCGGTCGCCACCGAGCCCCAAGGTCGAGCCTTGGTCCCCGACGTAAGGCCACCGTCCCCTCCTGCGAACCTGGGTGGTGTTGTGCCTCCGCGCTGGAGCCAGCCACCACCCGCCGGCAGCCATCACCTCCCGCTCCCACCTCTTCGTCGACCGTGTCGTCCAGGAGCCACGGCGACCTCCGGGGCCGGCTCTAGGCTGATGTGGCCGAGGAAGAGGAGGAAGCGGAGGCGGAGGCGGCTGAATTGGAGAGTAGGTGCTCGCCGCCGCGGCTGCTGACCCTCGCTGACTTCCTGTAGGTAGCACACTCAGTGAGATCACCTAGGTCCTCCCCTCGCCGGCGTCGTCATCTGCCCGGTCTGCCCTCGTGCTCGGCCCCACCTCGTCAGGGCCACCATCAGGAGTTGCCTCCGTGGCGTCTCCTTGTCGGCCCGGTGATGGTGGGCCAGTGCCTGGAGGGACCCGTCTGAGCCTCATGGTGCCTCCCTCACAGAGTGCCCCGTGGGGCCGTCGTCGAGACAGGGACGGCCCGATTGAGCAGGCGGGCTGGGAGTCCCGGTTGGGCCACGGGTGGGTTTGGGGCCGATCTTGGGCCCTTGGGCGGTCTGCCCCTGGCGCAGCCAGGACTTCCTAGTCCTTGCTGGGCCGGGGTTGGGCTGCTCGGCCCAAGCCCACCCCGAGGAGCTGCAAGGGGAAACCCTAGCTCCCTAGAGACCTTGCGCCCGTCAGGCGTGGCTGGGTGCAAGTGACATCGAGCTTCAAACACCCTGCCTCTCCTCTGCTCCCTCTCGTTCCAATCCCGACCGGCGACCCCTCCCCCTTGCCGGACCTGCTATGTCGGCCTCCGCATCTCCTGCCTCCCCGGATGGCGTCTGGCCACGCTCTCATGGAAGAGCCCGCAGCCCGATCCTCCGCCACGGCTATCACTTCCCTGCGTCTTGTGCCGGCCAGTAGTGACCGATCTGGGGCCTACATTGGAATTATACCCTAGAGGCAATAATAAAGATGTTATTATTATAATTCTTGTTCATGATAATGTTTATATTCCATGCTAGAATTGTATTAAGTGGACACTTTAAAACTTGTGTGGTTTGTGAACAACACCGTGTCCCTAATGCGCCTCTATGGACTAGCTCATTGATCAATGATGGTTAAGGTTTCCTAACCATAGACATGAGTTGTCAATTGATAATGAGATCATATCATTGGGAGAATGATATGATGGACAGACCCAAACTAAGCGAAGCAATTAGATCGTGTCATCGTGTTCGTCTTTGCGAAGCTTTTCTTATGTCAAATATTGTATTCCTTAGACCATGAGATAATACAACTCCTGGTATAGGAAGAAAGCTTTGAGGTCATCAAGCGTCATCCTATGAGAGGGTGATCATAAAGGTGTCTCTCGGTGATCGGAAAGTATACATTGGGTTGTATGTATCGAGATGGGATTTGTCCCTCCCAAGTCGGAGAGATATACTTGGCCCACTTTCGGTAATCGATATCAACACCGCTTGCAAGCATGTGTTTAAGGAGTTAATCACAAAGTGATATCGGATTACGGAGCAGTAAAGTACTTCGTGAGCGAGATTGAACTAGGTATGGCGGTAAGCGATCAAATCTCGGGCAAGTAAAAATCGCGAGACGAAGGGAATATATATATATATGGGATTGATTATCCTGGCATCGTGGTTCATCCGATATGATCATCGATGAATGTGTGGGACTCAATATGGGTTTCCGGACCCCGCTGTTGATTATTGATAGAAGATCATGTACGCATATTCTCGAACCCAGGTCACACATAACGTGTCTCGACACTAGGATAGATTGGATAATTGGTTTATGAGTTTTTGTTGAGTCTCGGATGGGATCCGGGACATCATGAGAGGTTCGGAGTGGTCGGAGAATAAGATTCATATAAGGCGGTGCAGTTTTGGAGTTGAATTGTTAGGTTAATCGGTATTGTACCGGAAGCTTCTAGAACCTTCCGAAAGGGAACCAACGTGGCCCCACCTTCCGGGAGGGGCCATGGGCCTATGAGGGAGTGCCCTGGCCGCATTGGGCCAGGGGAACAAGGCCCCATAGGGCCCAGCCGGCCAAGAGAGGTTTAAACTCTAGATAGAGCTTCTAGAAGGAGGGGTTTCCTTGCCCCCCACTCTTCCTCCTTGGGGCCGCCAGCCTTGTCTTGGGGGAGGGGCTAGGGCTGCGCCCACCCCTCTATATATAGAGTGCTGGGGGCGCACCAACCCCCTACACCTTCCCCTCCAACCCTAGCCGCCCTGCTGCCCTCCTCTCTCCCTCCCGACTGCTTATAGGCGAAGCCCTGCTGCAGAAATTCTCCACCAATTGCACCGCGCCGTCGCGTTGTAGATCCAACCCATCTCTCCACCATACTTGCTGGACCAAGGAAGGAGGATACGTCGAGGTGCCGCACGTGTGCATCTCACGGAGGCATCGCCACTTGTGGTGCTAGATCGGATCGGATCGCGAGGAGGAGAAGCAAGTACGACTACATCACCCACGTTCCGACAAACGTTCCGCTGTGCGAATCTTCAAGGGCATGAAGATCTAATCCAATCTCTCTCGTTGTTAGCATCTCCTAGATTAGATCTTGGCTTCCCTCTGTTCGCATCCGTAGAAAATTTTGATTTACTATGCCGCGAAACCCGACAGTGGTATCAGAGCTAGATCTATGCGTAGATGTGTTTCACGAGTAGAACGCATGGTTGTTGCGGGCGTTGATGTTTTCTATTGCAAGCCTCTTGTTTGTGTTCTTCTTATGACGCGGGATAGTGAGATTGAAGCGGTCCAGGCCAACCTTACGCGACGTCGTTCGCGAGACCGGCTCCGCACTTGACGTGTGGCTTGTTCCACACATGCGGTGGTGGATGTCGTTTCTCGACTATAGTTGTCATGGGATTAACACGAGTTTGGCAACCATAATATCACCGTTGTGGCTTTCCGTAGGTAAGAATCGTTCTTAGCATCTACTCCCATAAGCCACGTAAAACATGCAACAACAAAGTAGAGGCGTCTAACTTTTTTTGCAGGAGTGTTTTCGTGATATGGTATGGCCCAAGATGTGATGTGTATATTGTATGCGATGATCATGTTTTGTAATGTTTCACGACTTGCATGTCGATGAGTACACAACCGGCAGAACCATATGGTTGTCTTTATAATTGTGTATGACCTGAGTCAACTTCTTATCGCCATGTAATAGCTTTACTTTATCGCTAAGTAGTTAGCAATAGTTGTAGTTGCTATTCGTGGTGGAGGCAATCATGGTGGAGTGATGGAGATCATGCGGAACGCACAAGATGGAGATCATTCTTGAAGATTGACTATACCATGTCACATAAAGTTATATGCATGTGATGTTTATCCTTTTATGTATCTTATTATGCTTTGATCGCGGTAGCATTATAAGATGATTCCTTATAAAGATCAAGATAAAACTGTGTTCTCCCCAAGTATGCACCGTTGTGAAAGTTAAATCGTGTCCAAGCATCACGTGATGATCGGGTGCTATAGACTCTACGCTCACATACAACGGGTGCAAGACAGTTTTGCACACGCGGAAATACTTGGGTCTAACTTGACGAGCCTAGCATGTACAGACATGGCCTCGGAACACAAGAACCGAAAGGTTAAGCATGATTCATATGAATGATATGATCGACACTTCGTTGTCCACCATTGAAACCACATCTCTTCTCGTGATGATCGGATTAGGTGTGGTGAATTTGGATCGTGTTCACTAAACAACTTGAGGGATGTTGAATTTAGTGGGAGTTCATCTAGTAATTTGATTAAGTTGAACTATTTATCATGAACATAGTCTAAATTGTACTTGCAAATATTGTAGATCACATGGCCAAGTCCAACTTCAACTTCAACGTTTTTGGTGAGATAGAAAAGCTTAGAAACAATGGGTCTAACTTCACCAAATGGTTCCGCATTCTGAGAATCATTCTCACTGGCGGACAAAAGGACTATGTCCTTGAGAAAGCTAGGTGGCCCTACTATAGATCGCGGTGATGAAAAAGTTGTTTATCAGTCGCGCAAGGATGATTATGATTTGATTAAGATCACCATATTTTATGCTATGGAATCGGATCTTCAAAATCGTTTTGAGTTGTTCGCCGGGCCCTTTGAGATTCTCGAGGAGCTGAAAAACATGTTTCAGACTCAAGCCCGTTCTGAGAGATATGAGATCTCTAAGAAATTCTTTAACTACAAGATGGAGGAAGGGAGTTCCGTTAGTGAGCACGCCATTGAGATGACGGGTTACACTCAACGCCTTGAGCAACTAGACTACAAGATTCCAGAGGAGCTCAAGATTGACACTCCTAGCTACAAAAGTTTTGTAGTTGATCACAATCAGATTGGTTCCACTGATATGATCACTGATCTCTTTGCTAAGATGAAAGTAGCGGAGGTGAACATCAAAAAGAATAATCATGTATTGATGGTCAACAAGCCCCCCACCTTCAAGAAAGGTAAGGGTGCAAGGAAGCCCTTCAAGAAAGGCGGCGGCAAGCGCGTTACCCCTGCTGAGAAGAAGAAGCTCAAGTCTGGTCCTAAACCGGACACTGAGTGCTTCTATTGCAAGGACAAGGGTCACTGGAAGCGCAACTATCCGAAGTACTTAGCGGACAAGAAGGCAAGCACCATCAAAGGTATATTTGATATACATGTTATTGATGTTTTCCTTACTAGCCCTCGTTGTAGTGCCTGGGTATTTGATACCGGTTCAGTTGCTAATATTTGTAACTCGAAACAGAGCTACGTAATAGACGGCGGCTTGCGAGGGATGAGGTGACGATGCGCGTTGGCAACGGATCAGGAGTTGATGTGATGGACGTCGGCACGCTCTCCTTAGTTTTACCTTCGGGATTAGTTTTAAACCTTAATAAGTGTTATTATGTGCCTGCGTTGAGCATGAACATTATTTCTGGATCTTGTTTATTGCAAGACGGTTATTCATTTAAATCGGAGAATAATGGTTGTTCTATTTATATGAGTAACATCTTTTATGGCCATGCACCTATTGTGAATGGTTTATTTCTTCTAAATCTCGAAAGGGATGAAACACACATCCATAACATTGAGGCTAAGAGATGCAAAGTAGATAGTGATAATACTACTCATTTGTGGCACTGTAGTCTAGGTCATATTCGTGTAAAGCACATGAAGAAACTCCATTTTTGATGGACTTTTGGAGTCTCTTGATTTTGAATCATTTGACACATGCGAACCATGCCTCATGGGCAAGATGATCAAAACCCCGTTCTCCGGTATGATGGAGCGAGCAACGGACTTGTTGGAAATCATACATACCGATGTATGCGGACCGATGAGTGTTTCGACGCGCGGTGGATATCGTTATTTTCTCACTTTTACCGATGACTTAAGTAGATATGGGTATATCTATTTAATGAAACATAAATCTGAAATGTTTGAAAAGTTCAAAGAATTTCAGAATGAAGTGGAGAACCATCATAACATAAAGATTAAGTTTCTACGATCCGATCGTGGAGGTGAATATTTGAGTTATGATTTTCTCACGCATCTTAAAGCAAGCGGAATTGTTTCGCAACTCACGGCACCTGGAACACCACAGCGCAATGGTGTGTCCGAACGCCGGAATCGAACCCTATTAGATATGGTCCGATCAATGATGTCTCTTACTGATTTGCCGTTATCATTTTGGGGTTATGCATTAGAAACCGCTGCATTCACTTTAAATAGGGCTCCATATAAATCCGTTGAGACGACACCATATGAACTGTGGTTTGGTGCTAAACCTAAGTTGTCGTTTCTTAAAGTTTGGGGATCTGAAGCTTCGTCAAGAAGTTGATGCGGACAAGCTCGAACCCAAAGCGAAATCGTCTTCATAGGATACCCTAAGGAAACTATTGGGTATACCTTCTATCACGAACCGAAGGCAAAGTGTTTGTCGTAAAACGGTTCCTTTCTTGAGAAGGAGTTTCTCTCGAAAGAAGTGAGTGGGAGGAAAGTAGAGCTTGGCGAGGTTATTGAACCTTCTCTTGAATTGGAGTAAGCGCACCTGAAATTGTTCGATGCACTTTGCACCAACAATAGAGGAAGCTAATGACAAGGATCATGAAGCTTCGGACGATGCTGCTACTGAATGTTGCAGGTCGATAAGGTCGCGTGCCCCTCCTGAGTGGTACGGCAACCCTGTCTTAACTGTCTTGTTAGTAGATGACAGTGAGCCTTCGAACTATGAGGAAGCGATGATGAGCCCAGACTATGAGAAATGGCTAGAGGCCATGAAATCCGAATTGGGATCCATGAGCGAAAACCAAGTATGGACTTTGGTGGACCCTCCTAGCGACCGAAAGGCCGTTGAGTGTAAATGGATCTTCAAGAAGAAAACGGACGGGGATGGTAATGTTACCGTCTATAAAGCACGGCTTGTCGCGAAAGGTTTTCGACAAGTTCAAGGTGTTGACTACGATGAGACTTTCTCTCCTGTAGCGATGTTTAAGTCCATTCGGATTTTATTAGCAATTGCTGCGTTTCATGATTATGAAATATGGAAGATGGATGTCAAGACTGCGTTCCTCAATGGCAACATTGATGAAGAGTTGTATATGATGCAACCCGAAGGTTTTGTCGATCCTAAGGATGCTGATAAAGTATGCAAGCTTGAGCGTTCCATTTATGGACTAAATCAAGCATCTCGGAGTTGGAACCTTCGTTTTGATCAAGTGATCAAGAGCTTTGGAATTGTTCCAAATTGCTACGAAGCTTGTATCTACAAGAAAGTGAGTGGGAGCTCGGTGACATTTCTGGTACTATATGTGGATGACATATTGATTATTGGAAATGACATTAACATGCTTAACGATGCGAAGAGTTATTTGAACAAGTGGTTTTCAATGAAAGACCTAGGTGAAGCTGCTTATATATTGGGCATCAAAATCTATAGAGATAGACAAAGGCTTTGATAGCTTTAAGCGGTACATACCTAGACAAAGTTACGAAAAGGTTCGAATGGATAAGGCAAAGAAAGGTTCAGTGCCTATGTTGTCAGGTAAGATATTGAGAAAGGCTCATTGTCCAGCTACGGTAAATGATAGGGAAGCTATGAGCAAAGTGCCTTATGCCTCGGCCATAGGTTCTATCATGTATGCCATGCTATGTACTAGACGGATGTGTCCAATGCTCTTAGTTTGACGAAAGGTATCAAAGTGATCGAGTGGAACCTTTGGACAGCCGTGAAGAACATCCTAAAGTACCTAAATAGGACTAAAGAAATGTTCTTAGTCTATGGGGTGATGAACACTGTCGTAAAGGTTACGTCGATGCTAGTTTCGACAAACAAGGATGATTCCAAATCTCAAACAGGATACGTTTATATTTTGAATGGAGGAGCTGTGGAGAAGCTGCAAGCAAAGCGTGATCGCGGGATCTACAGTAGAAGCGGAATACATGGCTGCTGCAGAAGCGTCAAGTGAAGGAGTTTGGATCAGAAACTTCATCACTAAGCTTGGCGTGGTTCCAAGTGCATTGGACCCACTGGAGATATTGTGTGACAACACTGGCGCCATAGCACTCGCTAAGGAACCAAGATATCATCCAAAGACCAAGCATATTAACCGCAAGTTTCATATAATCCGAGATTATATAGCAGATGGAGATTTGAAGATTAGAAAAGTACATACAGATCTGAATGTCGCAGATCCGTTGACTAAACCTCTTCCGCATGCAAAACATGATCAGCACCTCAGTGCCATGGGTGTGAGATTGTTGCCAAATGTAAACTAGATTATTGACTCTAGTGCAAGTGGGAGACTGTTGGAATTATACCCTAGAGGCAATAATAAAGATGTTATTATTATAATTCTCGTTCATGATAATGTTTATATTCCATGCTAGAATTGTATTAAGCGGAAACTTTAATACTTGTGTGGTTTGTGAACAACACCGTGTCCCCAGTACGCCTCTATGGACTAGCTCATTGATCAATGATGGTTAAGGTTTCCTAACCATGGCATGAGTTGTCAATTGATAATGAGATCATATCATTGGGAGAATGATATGATGGACAGACCCAAACTAAGCGAAGCAATTAGATCGTGTCATCGTGTTCGTCTTTGCGAAGCTTTTCTTATGTCAAATATTGTATTCCTTAGACCATGAGATAATACAAC
The DNA here is from genome assembly GCA_030063025.1 of Avena longiglumis. Classification (NCBI taxonomy): domain Eukaryota; kingdom Viridiplantae; phylum Streptophyta; class Magnoliopsida; order Poales; family Poaceae; genus Avena; species Avena longiglumis. Next base: position 123,436,317 of record CP125979.1, read on the forward strand.
TCCCTGGTATCGGAAGAAAGGTTTAAGGTCATCAAACGTCATCCTATGAGAGGGTGATCATAAAGGTGTCTCTCAGGTGATCGGAAAGTATCTTTTGGGTTGTATGTATCGAGATGGGATTTGTCCCTCCCAAGTCGGAGAGATATACTTCGGGCCCACTTGGTAATCGATATCAACACCGCTTGAAAGCATGTGGTTAAGGAGTTAATCACAAAGTGATATCGGATTACGGAACGAGTAAAGTACTTGCTGTGAACGAGATTGAACTAGGTATGACGGTACCGACGATCCAATCTCGGGCAAGTAAAAATATCGCGAGACGAAGGGAATATATATATGGGATTGATTGAATCCTGGCATCGTGGTTCATCCGATATGATCATCGATGAATGTGTGGGAGTCAATATGGGTTTCTAGACCCCGTTGTTGATTATTGATAGAAGATCATGTCTGGATATTCTCGAACCCGCAGGGTCACACACTTAACGTGTCTCGACACTAGGATAGATTGGATAATTGGTTTATGAGTTTTTGTTTGGAGTCTCGGATGGGATCCGGGACATCACGAGAGGTTCCAGAGTGGTCCGGAGAATAAGATTCATATAAGGCAGTGCAGTTTTTGGAGTTCGGAATTGTTCCGGATTAATCGGTATTGTACCGGAAGCTTCTAGAACCTTCCGGAAGGGGACCAACGTGGCCCCACCTTCCGGGAGGGGGCATGGGACTATGAGGGAGTGCCCTAGCCGCATTGGTCCAGGGGCACAACGCCCCATAGAGCCCAGCCGGCCAAGAGAGGTTTAAACTCTAGATAGAGCTTCTAGAAGGGGGGTTACCTTGCCCCCCACTCTTCCTCCTTGGGGCCGCCGGTCTTGGCTTGGGGGAGGGGCTAGGGCTGCGCCCACCCCTCTATATATAGAGGGCTGGGGGCGCACCAACCCCCTACACCTTCCCCTCCAACCCTAGCCGCCCTGCTGCCCTCCTCTCTCCCTCCCGACTGCTTGTAGGCGAAGCCCTGCTGCAGAAATTCTCCACCAATTGCACCGCGCCGTCGCGTTGTAGATCCAACCCATCTCTCCACCATACTTGCTGGACCAAGGAAGGAGGATACGTCGAGGTGCCGCACGTGTGCATCTCACGGAGGCATCGCCACTTGTGGTGCTAGATCGGATCGGATCGCGAGGAGGAGAAGCGAGTACGACTACATCACCCATGTTCCGGCGAACGTTCCGCTGTACGAATCTTCAAGGGTATGAAGATCTAATCCAATCTCTCTCGTTGTTTGCATCTCCTAAATTAGATCTTGGCTTCCCTCTGTTCGCATCCATAGAAAATTTTGATTTACTATGCCGCGAAACCCTACACTACCAGCCGCCACCATCGGTCGCCCGCCTCGATCCCCCTCACGCGGGCCACCCCAGTCACGGGCGCGCACGATCCCCGCCGCGAGACCAGCGCCGGCACCATGGCGGGGCTGCCTAGCAGGGTCGGGTGGAGGCGGGTGCTCGCAGGGCCCCCTCCCCAGCAGGCCAGCACAGGAAGGCGGAGCTCCGCCAGGAGCTGCTGCAGCAGACCCGTGCCCACGAGCCGGCGGACGGCGCAGCACCGGTTGACTGGCGCCGGGACAGGGAAGGCTTACGCCCCCATTCTACCTCCCGCGTGACGGCACCGGATCCCGCCGACCCGGCCAAGAAGAAGAATAAGGGAAAGAACAACAACAAGAAGAAGAAGTTCGCCCCTGCATCGGGACCGTCATCCTCGACCTTAGCCCCCCCTCGGGCCCAACAGCAGTTGGAGTACCTCGTGCACTCGATTGCCAGGGGATTCTACTACGTTGATATCGGGAGGGTGGCGATGACGGTTCCCGTGAACCTGGCCATCGCCATGGTGGTCGAGGGCCAGCAGCTACCGGACTCGGTGGTGGTCTCGGCAGCGCTGATCCAAGGCAAGCTGACGCAGATGATGCCTGGCCATACCTGGGAGGTCAGGGAGATCTCCGCCTCGTAGTTCATGGTGACGTTCTCGTCTGTCGAGATCCTCCGGATCACTGCCTGCAACTCCACCCTCACCCTCCCGATCAACCATGTCAAGATCTCCATCCAGCCCTCGACTGCACACCCTGCGATGTCTTCGACCCTGTCCTCGGTTTGGGTACGGATCATCAGCTTCTCGGAGGACATGGCGGTTCAGACCCGGCCCATCGTCGAGCTTGTCTCCCAGTCCTTCGGCAAGCTGGAGGAGGTGGACGAGTCGTCGTTTGCGGGGACGGGACCGATCCGCCTGCGGGTCCTGTGCCCCAACCCTGCCCTCCTCCCTAGCCCCTGACTCCCTTCTACTTCGGCCGGGAGGGGAGGATCCTGGTTCTGGAGCTCGAGACGCAAGAGGGGTCCGTGTCCCCTCCCTACCCCCTCCACGGAGGATGGGGCATCGTCGGGGTCGAAGTCCTATGAGGAGGACGATGCTGGAGATGGGGCCAGATCGCCGCCTGCATCTCCACCCGCCCCTCCCCGTGAGGGGTCCCCTCGCCGCGCCCGCCCACCCACCAAGCGTCCTCGACTACTGCCCCTTAGCCTCTGCCTGACCTCCTGATCTCTCAGTACGGTTCCAACTTTCGCCAGTATGTAGTATTCACTGGTCACTTGGAGATGCACCTCCCCTCGCGCGGTCGTTTCGAGTCCCCCCTTGAGGAGACACCGAGGGAGACTGACAGGGACTCTAGCAGTGTGGGGATGGAGGTCTTAACACCTTTCTCCCCGCGCTCCCCGGGCGTGGTGTGCTACTCTCTATCCCCGGGCTCGACGACGACCTCGCCCAGGGCCTCTCCGGCTTCGTCCCCTCGGATTCCGGTGCTTCGTTCCGAGGAGCCAGCAGCGGTCCTCCCCACCACTCCTGCGGCTGGCCCTAGAGAGAAGCAGGCTTGTCCCATCGCTCTATCCCCCTGTCGCAGCGCCTTCGCCTAGCCAAGGCTGTGGCTGTGTAGGGGTGGATCCTACGGTGCCGCAGTTGACGGTGCAGCGTACCTCAACTCGCAACCTGGACCCAGGTACCTCCCATAGCGTCCCCCATGCTCCCTCCCCCCGCACTCTGGGCTCTCGGTTCTCTGTGCTTGATGATACCCCAATCGATCATCTCGCGAAAGTGGCAGCTGACAGTGGTGTGGTGTTCTGCGCTGAGCGGGGACCGAGACTTGAGCAGATTGCGGCGATTCGGGCGAAGGAGATTTATGAGGGATCCCTCGCTGCTGCCCGGGCCCGTATGGCCCAGGAGCGGGAGGGAACCTCAACATCACCCGGCTCTGGGACTCCCGCTCCCAGGACTAGGACGGATGGTTCTCCTTTGCCTTGCCCCTTGGCCGTCTCCCAGGTCACCCCCATAGTGCGGGGGTCACAGGGGAGACCGCCGAGGTCTGGCTCCAAGCCCCTTCCGGCGGGCAAGTCCCCCTACGTCCCCCTTAAGTGGACCGAACCCCCACAGATAATCCAATGATGTGGCCAACCATCATATCGCTCATCTGGAATATCCGGGGGTTCGGGAACGACGGTCGGCAGCGCCAGATCAAGGACTACATGCGCCAGGAAAATGTGGACATTGTGGGCTTTCGGGATACGATCAAGCAAGACTTCCACCCCTCCGAGCTTCAGGGTCTGTCCAATCACAAGTTCGCTTGGAATTGGCTCCCTGTGTCAGGGCACTCGGGGGGCATCCTCATGGGTGCCAAGGCCAAGTACGCAGACGACACAATGATTATGATTGAGGGCTCTGACTTAGACATTGTGAACCTCAAGTTCCTCCTGCTATGCATTCAGGAAATGTCAGTGTTTCGCATTAACTTCGACAAGAGCGAGATCATCGCGTTCGGGTTCTCTCAGGACGAACAGTAGAGGATAGCTGACAACTTCAATTGTCGGCTAGCCTCCTTCCCCATTACCTACATGGGGATGCCGGTCCGTGATACCAGGATCCTTATCAGGGACCTGGATCCGCTCGTGGCCAGGGTGCGGTCGAGGTCCGAACCCTGGTGTGGGAGGTTCACTTCTAAAGGTAGCAAGACTGTCCTTATTGACTCCTGCCTGTCCAGCTTGCCCATGTACATGGTGAGTATGTACCTCCTCCCCGAGGGGGTGCATGGTTCTTTGGACAAAGAGCTCTCGCGTTTCTTCTGGCAGGACCCCTTGGGTCGCCAGAAGTATCACATTGTTAAGTGGGCAGACATTTGCGCCCCCAAGGAGTTTGGGGGCATAGGTATCATTTACTCCCGCCATTTCAATAAGGCCCTGATGCTTCGCTGGGTTTGGCGGATTCTCCTTGAGGATGGGGGCCTTTGGCTTAAGCTCATCAAGGCCAAGTACCTTCGGGGTCGGCCCCTCTTGTACTGCGACTGATGTGACGGGTACCAGTTCTGACACTCCATCCAGGAGATCAAGAACGAGATCCGACTTGGGTCCGTGTTTGCTATTGGTAACGGGGAGGGAACCTTGTTCTGGCTGGATTCCTGGATCAGGGAACGCCCCCTTCGGGTGGTGTACCCGCGCCTCTTTGCCATTTGTTCTGACCTATCGCTTCGAGTATCCGTCGCGGCTCTAGAGGGAACATGGAACATCTCGTTCCGTCGCACCTTTGGCTCGGAGGAAACTGAAGCATGGAGGGAACTTAGGGTGGAACTCCCGGATACCTTGGCAGACACCCCTGATGACGTGTCGTGGAGCCTATCCCCATCCGGAGCCTTCTTAGTTAGCTCGGCCTACCAGGGCCTCCTTGGTCAAGCGGCCCTCCCTTGGACCAAGCCGCTCTGGAAGGCCCCTCTTCCGCTGAAGACTAAGATTTTTGTCTGGTAGTTACTTCGCGATAGATTACCCTCAGGAGTGGAGGTGACCAAGAGACATGGGCCGGGGGACGGGTTGTGTCCATTGTGTGGGATCCCCGAAACAGGCACCCACATAATGTTCGCCTGTCCCGCTGTCTGGTTTCTTTGGAACTTCATGAGAGATGCATTGGGCCCAAACTGGCAGGCCCATGATCTCGGTGAGTTCATAGAAACCCAAGCGAACTGGGCAGGAAAAGGCCACCGCCTTTTCTGGCTAGTGTTTGCTGCGATGTCTTGGTCACTCTGGAACATCAGGAATAAAATGGTTATTGAAAAGATTTTTCCTAGGCGTGCGTGTGAATCGATTTTTCACTTTCTGGCCTCTCTGCAGCTCTGCTACCCGTTGTGTAGGCATCAGGACAAGACGAGTCTGGACGCTAATCTTAGGCGGCTCTTGGAGGTGGCTCGGCGGCTCCCCCTAGTCCAGCATAGCTTGCTCGTTTTTCGGTTGTCTCCTCGCTTGGCGAGGTGGTCTTTTCTGTTTGGGTCGTCTTGTGTTGTGGCCCCAACATGTGTTGTGTGTTGGATCTCTTACTTTGTTACCTGTGGTGGATGTAGCATCCCAGTTGTCTAACCCCTGTAATGCTACATGTCATAATAATAAAAAGGGCCACTTCCAACATATAATTGTTGCATCATCATCATATCATGCTCATGTCATCATATCACCTTGCATTTGAGCATCATATAAAAACCTTTTCTTGTTGGTTCTTATCTCATGTGCATGATTAATTGTAGTTGCCTCTTGATATTGTATTTGGTTCTTACTAAATTGTTAAATGCCCAAGTTGAGTTGGGGGCATCTCTCTTTTGACTCCACCACCTTATCTTTCACCACCTTATAATTCCACCATCCAATAATATGGGCTTGGCATTTTATTGAGTTATCCTAGCCCATGTTGTTGGTTGGATCCACCCATCTTCTTTGCTTGGCCTTGTCCATATTTTGGAAATGCAGATGGATAGTGCCATATTGATATCCTTGTTCTCACAAGTATAAGTGTGGCATTAATTATTCTGCATGGGCCATGCAATAGCCACCTTTTCCCCAGCTTTTGGTTTTTGTTTGTTGTCTAATTGGATCTTTTCCTCTTTGTTGATCTTGTTTTGTGAGTATCAACCCTAGCCCTCTCCCCTCTAGCTTATCCCATGCACCCACTTGTGCTTATGTGGCATGCAACCTCTAAAACCCTCCCCTCTCTCTTGGATCATGCTTGGCCAATTATCTTGGATCATGCATGAACTAAAGTAGAACCCCACCACCATATGGCCATCTTTCTCCCCCTCTCCCTCCTTTTTCTTGCTTGAGCTTGTTTAGAGCTTGTACTTGAAGCATGCTTGAGCAAGTTAGCACCCCTCCATCTTTTCTTACCTCTTTAGCAAAAACTCTAATCCTACCCTTGCCCTCTATCCTTCTAGCTGGACCTAGACCCTAATCTACATCTACCTAAACAAAAACCTAATCTACCTTTTTCCTCTAAACAAAACCTAGCTACCATCCACTCTCTTTCCCTCTCTCTCTTTCTTGTTTTCCTTGATCTAGAGTGCTTGTCTTGGAGCTTGCTTGATCAACCTTAGCGCCACCCTCTCCTTCTTTTCCTCTTAGCAAACTCTAAGTCCTACATGCCCTTCCCTCCTAGCTAAACAACCCTCCTATCTACCTCTTTCCCTTAGTTAAAACCCTAAGTACCTCCCCTTTTTCTAGCTTGATCCCCCTTACCCCATACCTAGCTCTAAACCAACCTCTCTCCCTCTTCCCTTCTAGCTCCCATACTTGTTCATCTACACTCCAACCCAGCTCGCCCTAGCCCCCTGTCATGCAGGCCCCATCCCAGCGACCCCCTAGCTGCCCCCACACGGCATGGCACCCCTCAACCTAGCCCTAGCCCGACCATCCCTCCCTCTTTCCTCTTACGCCACGCCTACCCCACCTGCCTCCCTAGACGCCCCTACCCCACCTGCCAGTCCCCCTCTCCCCTTTCCAGCTCTACCACGCCATCCTGGCCCCCCCATGCGCAGCACGTGAACAGGGAGGTGACCAACGCCACCCCCGCAGCTAACCCCTCCCCCACGCTAGCCTCTTTCCCCCCTGGCGTTCTTATCCCCCCACCTCCCTCTCTGCCTCGCCCAGGACCCCCAGATCTACCCCGCAAGAGCCTGCCTCTCCCCCTTTCTTCCCCTTCGCCACCGGCTCGCCACCGCCAGTCTACCACCGCCCAGTCGATCTAGCCGGAGAAGGGTGCTGCGAGGTTGTCGAGGAAGACCAGGCCACTCCCCGGCATCGTCCAGTACCCGCCAGCGAGGAGGAGACGCACCAGGAGCGCCAGGACCAGAGCACGCCGACGCAAACCCTAGCTACGGCCGCCGTCAGCCTCGCCGTGGATCGCGACCACCCCTGCCCGTACCGAGCACGCCAGCACGCCCGCGGTGAGCCCACGACCCTCCCTGACAACCCCCTGTCCTCGGTCGCTTCCTGGATGCTCAGTTCGTTTCGTCGAGCGCCAAGAGCCGGGCGAGCGAGTGCAAGCTCAGCAGCGCCACACCCTACCTAGCCGCCTAGCCTCTTCCTATCACCAACCCCGAGCCCGCAGCGGTAGCCAGCCCGCTAGCGCGCCAGAGGGCGCGGGTTCGAACCCCTCCAAGGCTGCCGCATCGCGCCGATGACACACGCCGCCTCAGTTAAGTTCAGAGGAAGATCCACAAGGCGCTCCGTTTCTTTGCGCATAACCCCTGCCAGTTCTTTTGCTCAACCCATGGTCCCTGTGGCCCCTGCTGACGCCGGTAATTTTACAAAAGGCTCACGATCTTTGCAACCATCAACCCGCGGTCCAGATCTTGCTTTGACAAGGCAGTGGGCTGAGAAAACCCTGGCCCACCTGCTCGATGACTGGGGCGAGCTGTGTAGAAAACGTTCCAGAGCAGTTTGAATTCAAATTTTGTTAAATAAATTCAAAATTCCAAATTCAAATTCAGTTTTTAATAACTTACACATACTATTTCCAAATTTGACAAATAATATATGTTTGGATATCAGCAAGATGAGGGGAATTCAAATATGCCATCTAATTTGACTTTTGCACAAGTAAAATTCCAAGTTTAGTGTAATTACATCAATTGCCACTAGAATTTAATAATTAAATAACTTTTGTTTGGTAAATCCAAATTAAGCAAATAAGTAGTCTAAAATGATCAGCTCGACGAGACCTTTCTGTTTATGCTACCCATGACTTCAATTGCAGCATGCATCATATAAATATATGTTGAACAACAAATGTTATGGCAACAAATGTGATTCTAAAAACCAACTAAATGTTATTTTCTTGTTCCCCACACCTCACCCATGCCATGCTACTTTACTTGCCATGTAAATTGTGCATCATTCATCATGGCATGATTGTTTGCTTGACGCATCTTATTCATATGTTTGTGCTCTATATTCATGTTGGCCTTGTTTGTTTGGTTTTTCTCGGATAGACACTGAGCAGGGGTTGTATCAAGAGAACCAGGAGCACTACCCAGAACCGTCCTTTGCTTCAACAGAGACACCAGGCAAGCACTACCACATGCTTGCATACATACAGTACCTATTGCCTCTATCTTATTCTTGCATCATTGAGTCGCGATTGCATTAAAATGAATCCCAAGTATGCATAGCCTTTACTTTTAAACCCCACCAAGCTTGTTTCCTCCATCCCATGAGCCACTACTATAGGAGTTGTTTGAGCCATGCAGTCGAGAACAACATGTAGGGTTTGTGAGAGTCCGATGAACAATGAGGTACCTAAACAACTTAACCCGAGTAGTTCGGGATAACTAAAGAAAGTGGCACCGTGGGCAATATCTCGCTATTTGGTTTTTCCTCACTTGTGTCCCGTAAGACCCCGAGTACTTGATTCCTGTTCCTTGTTTTATCGCGCTATCCACATCTGGGAGGTATATGGGACCCCCCTCAGCCAGAGCTTGATTCCGTCTTATTTCTTGGGGCCACAAACTAGTTTGGGGCTTTATTACTATCCTGTACTTATGCCATGTTTTATCGCTTTATTTACGATTGCGACAGATAGCACAGCATCGCTGTTTAGGAAAGCGGAGTGATTACGCTGTGTCGACAAGCCCGCTTTGGGGTTCCCGATCGCCACAGACCATTGACGCAGACCTTGAGGCCGTCTCGAGCTTGCCTACCCGTGCTATGGGTTCTACTCAAAGGGTGGCCCTGAAATATTTCGAATCTTGTGTTTGCTTTTTCGTGAAGGTCTCGTTGGGTTTTGATTTGGTTTTTCCGAGGTTGATCGAGCGTGTGTTGCTATTGGTGCACCCCGGCCGGGTAAAACTTTCTGAAAGCCGTGTCCGCGGATATGGACAACTTGGAGCACAGTTTCTTGATCATAGACAAGCATAACTAAAGTACCGCCTTTAATCTGACTAAAGTAACTTGACTAGTAAATAGTGCAATACTCATGGAATGGTTAATAAAATTGCCAACGGATGGGGGTTGTTCGTCCGCTTCCTTGTTGGTAAGGAGGAGGAGGATGGATCGGATGAGATTACCATTATAATCATGTACTTAATTCACGGACATCCGTCTATCATTGGTTAGGCGGATGGTTAGCGTTATCTCAGAGAATTGCTAGGGTTTACCTTTTGCTGCAATTGCGTCACCCAGGTTGTGTCCCTTTAGAGGCATTAAGACTTGCCGAAAACCCTTAGGGTCTCACACGATAAATTCTTGATTCAGATGAACAGTACCTTCTCGTGACGACATCGGGTGGAAGAAGCCGATGATGTGGGCAACGATCGCTCGGTGTAGAGATTCCGGAACGGGATCCGTGAGACCTGTAGTTGGGATGTGCTTATTTTCTCCGGCATCTTATGCCTATTTGCTTCTTATCCGTACTCGGATCTTGTTTGCCGCCCGCATGATACTACGATGTGTGTTGTATGAGGAGTTATCCTAAATTATAGATGTATCTAGGTCATTTGAATCTTGCCGTATGGCGTTGGTATATTTCCTTTCTTTCTAGATGGTGTGGCTCTGATGTACTCTTGTATGGTGGCTTGCGTACATACCCACTTGTGTACGTAGTTGATCCCTTCGCCGCCGACTCACGCCGCCTGCAGTCCCGTTGAGAGGGTAGTGGTTGGGACGTCTGAAAGGACTACCAGTGAGTGGCTTTTGGGGCCCCACCGTACTATTTCAACCACTATCACTCATCCAGGCTTGTATCTAAGAGCGTAGTTCACCGAGGTAGTTACAGTGGACGGTTGTTTTATTTATAAAGCGGGGCGAAAGCCTATTTCGAGGAAAGGAAGTTTCTTCAGTAGCTTGTGTTCTTAGTGAAAGTTTTGCTGTTCCAAAGCTAAGCCTAAAGGTCTATTATCTTTTGAATACACTAATGTTGCTAATAAAGATTGTGTGAAGTTTTGTATGAAGGAAAAATTTCAAGTGTAGAGAGAGAATGATGTAATGAGATGAAGAATGGACAAAAGCTCAAGCTTGGGGATGCCACCCTAGTGTCACCCCAATAAATATTCAAGAGGTACAAGCGTCAAAGCTTGGGTATGCCCAAGGCATCCCATTCTTCATTAATAAAAAGCTCAGGTCTATCTAGACACTTTGTTTTATTGTTTCATGCACTGTTATGTTGTTCTTGGAGCGTCTTAGTTTTCGTTTTCTTTGCTTAGTTTGTTTAGTTTGCTTGAATAAAGTAGTTTGGACCCCCGTTCTCGCTGTGTTATTTCAAATAAGTCGATTGGTGTTGGAAAGGAGTAGAAAGTTCTTGCTTGAAAGTGCAAGAGGAGCTTGCATTGACTGTGACTTAGACTTTAGCATGTCATGATAGGTGTTGTTTTGACCTTATGCTTAGTGATTATTGTTGTAGCATGACTTGTTCCCAACAATTGGGATTGCTTAGTGTGCCTTGAAGGAATTATGCATCGTTTTAGCATACAAAAGCATAGTATTGTGGTATTCGCCTTTGATGTTTTGTTTGGGTTGACTTGGCACATGCTCACACCATGTTATGACTATGAACAAGTCACCATAGACTCTATGATCATTTAGTCCTTGACTTGTAGTACCACTCTATGCTTTGATTAGTAATGTTTTGTCGCTCTGCATGATTACGGCCATTATTGCTCTCTTAGTTGGTTGCTCCCAGTCTTTTGCTAGCCTCCACTTGTATGAGTAATCTCTACTCATGCTTCCAACTTCCAACAAACCAAGTTATTCCAAAGTGTCCACTATAAATTCCTATGCATGGTGTGTTACACGATTCCAAGTATATTCCTGTTTTCAGCTATCTTCCAATTAAAAAGTATTTTGTTATGTGAAAACTTAGTGATTAAATCTCTCACGAACTTGATGGCACACTTTATATTCTTTGCCCCTAATAAACTTGAACCATTGTGTCATCTATGTTGTATATGCTTGCACTTATATGTTGGAATTAGCAGAACCATGCTGCCATGGGGAACATTTTCAACATTGCACTTGTACTTTGTACACAATTGATATCATGCTCTTTTGTGTATGGATGTCACCGATGTTAAATAAAGAGGGAGCTTGTAAGTCCATGGAGTTATGCATTTTGTCTTAGAGAAGCACGGGCCACTAGCCTAATCCGCCTAATCATGGTGGAAACTTGCAGCATCACCATAATGAGCTATCTGTGAAGCATCATCTATAAAAAGCTATGCACATTGTAAATAAAAAGATCGCCGAGATGCTCATTGTCTGCTTGCCTTGTTATTTTGGTTCTGGCATAGCTCCTGTACCATGTGCAAGGGGTACCCTGTTGGCGGTTCTCTATGATACGCATGTACTTACTATGACAAGAACTTATAGGTGAATGAAGTTGAGTAGCATGAGGTGTGGCCCTCGTATTCAAGGGACATGAGATTGCCAACTTATACTTTGTTAAGCATATACTCCATAGTTTGTTCACTTTAACCTTAATCACTTCAAGATGCTTATGATTGGGGCAATGAGGGATGAAAGCTAACAACTAGCTGCGGTGACCCAGCATACCACTTCATGATGTAGTACACTATAGTCGTAGACATAACACCAATGAAACACCGTTCACTAGTATTAAATCCCTCAGAGTGGTACAACAGAAACACAACAGGTCCAAGCTTGACTATAGGTTACAACTCAACTCTTTACACAAGATCCAGAGAACACTCTAGGTTAAAGAGAGAGAAAGAAACTTCTTACAAAGAAGAATCAGAAATAAACAACTCCAAAACTATAATACTATTAAGATTAATATCTCAACTAATGGTCTGGCATTGATGCTATTGCAATACACTACAGAAATGGTTTCTAGGGCTAGAGATTCTATTCTTATCTAATCAGCGACTTCGTCTTCACTTGAATTCTTGTATATGTTGACTTTCTTGACTTCATTGAAGAGCTTTAGCTTTTGATGATGATTCCTGGAGCATGAATTGATGTAGTCATAGTCTGTACTGGCTTTAGAACCTAGCAAGGGTTAATAAGATACTTTGAGTACGAGCGTACTCAGCAAGTCCACTAGAAAAGGAGTGTTTGATGCACTATAACTACAGCCACAAGTTTTCATAAACATTTCTTCAAAGGTTGCTTTTATTCTGAAAATATATGTCCGTCAGCCTTCACGGGTTTAACAGAACCTTCATGGGATTCCTTTCCCATCGTCAGCTCCTTCCTAACAGGAGTAACTAGTTACGCCTTACACTCTACAGAGGTGCGTTACTTTACCCATGAGAGATCAAATCCTTGTTGCACAACCGGGCGATCTTTCTCGTCCACACTTCCTATGGTGTGGGGCCCAGTAGATGATCCAAGCCAATCACTGCCCCCTTCGCGACCTCGCATGCCTCCTTGGTGTACACCATGCCCACATGTTGAATTACGACAATGGTTTTTACAGACCGTTAGATGCCAGAACTATCATGGGACGTTGAGGGTTCCCACCCATATGCTGCATATCCTCTATGAATTACCAATTAATATGCACGCTACGAGTGATAACAGCCACGACCTGCACATCCGGCTACATGCGAGAGGAAGAAGATACAACTAACTTCTCCGTCCCATTCCAAATCTCATGCTTAACACGTGATATACGGCGCAAGAATCACTGGCGACATTGGTTGTTAACTCCTAGATAATATGTTCCTTTACCACCGGAACTTTCATAGTAGGTTATTACCTCATGGTAATAAACCTATAATCATATTATTATGCAAATAGTGTTTTCGGACCTTTTTCAAATGCAGGTGATGACAACACTGGATTTGTAAAATACTTTACAGAAAATAATCAAAGGACATGAGCAAGTGTGAACTTGCCTTTTGTGATTGCAAGATTATGCACTCACGGTCTTCGAGATGACATAAGATCCAATATCTGAAATCTACATCATTTGTCCGGTAAGGACTAATGTTTAAAGAAGCAATATGCAGTTATGCATAAGTAATGTTATGCATTTTTGTAAAAATCCCAAATTGAATCCCCAATACTTTGAGTGAAGTGAATTCAAGTGATTCTTTTCAGATTTGGTTTATCTTCAAATTTTACTTTACAAGTAATGACCTTTATAAGGAACCTAAGTTTTAACAATCCAAAATATGTAAGTATAGTATAAGATGATGTGATTATGGTGAATTTTCATGTGGTGACTATGATATAAGTCCTTGGGATTGAGTTGTTAAGAGTTGAAGAACTTATTATGAGATTATTGTTTGAAGTGGCAAAAAGAATAGCATTTGAAGAAAAGATTTCCTTCCTAAGGTTTAAACAACCTTGATAGGTTTTAGAATATGATTGATAGAATGTGATTGATGTTTTTTATGCTTGCTTGAATAGTTTGGACTTGAGATGCATTATGTCTTAATTGAAATAGACCAAAGTTAACTATAAAAACATAAGTAGTTTATTAGACATAATGTTTATAAGCTTTTGAGACTAAAGTTAACTTTAAAAGGTTAAGTAACTTAAGATGTAATATATTTTAATTATTCCCCAGTTTTAGATTTATGATAGGTATAACTAAGGTGTGGAATTATTCACTTTATATTTAAGTGAATGATTTAGATTATATTTGTTTTGCTTATTAAGAAAATACTTTGTATTTATTTTATGGGAGCATAATTATATTATCTTAGTAATTTGTTAGAATTTAAAGTTATGTTAATAATGATTAAGATATAATGATTATTCACCATATTATATAAATGGGTGATACCCAATGTTTATTTAAAAGGGTTCTTAATAAAAAATTTAAAAGAATATTTTAAAGTTAAAAGATATACTTAAGTTTGATTATGAATTCAAGTTATGGGTTTGGAATTAGTACTAAGACACTAATTTCTCAAGATTTTCTAAAAATTGTGATTATTTATTACTTAAGAATTGTTTTTAAAGAATTCACAAAATAGGTATTAGGTAAGGATTTAATTATTTAAAATATTAAAGACTTTCCTAATAATATATTTAATATTTTTCTAGTGTAATATATTTATTCAAGACCTTAAAAATGAATTTTATTTATTTTTAAGTATTATCTTTATTTTTATAAAATTCATCACATAATTAAGTGTCTTTAAATATTTTCTTTATGTTTTATTTGTAAAACTCTAAGTGAGTATTTTTATAAAATAATAGAGTTATTTTGATACAAAAAAATGATTTTTTATTTACTTTTAGGAATTATTTCTGAATTTATTAAATTTCATTTAGTCATTTAAGGTTGTTAATGTTTATCTACATTTTATTAACCTTAAATAAATATGATTATATTTTTCTTAGGTGGAGATTATTCTTATAAGCATTTAGATGTATTAAACATATTTTTAGGATTTTTCCTACATTTTTCTAGATATAAAATAGTGTTTAGGGGTGTTTTGGTCATTACTTTATTCTAGCTTTATCTTATGCCTTTTCTATTTTTGTCTATTTGGTTGGTAACAAGAACGGCTCGACCTGCCCACTGCCTCTACACGCCCCTCCCCCCAGCCCCTTCCCTCTCCTCACATCTTGCTCCTGACAAACCCGAGCCTCCCTCTCGTGCATTGCCGCCGCCAAATTCAAGACACACACGGTTCTTTGCCACCGCCGCCAGCCACCCTAGCTCCGCCCATATCAGACCTACTCATCCCTCCAATTCGATTTGTGAATGACGCCCTATTGATCTCGCCCCATTCAATTATCTGGTTCTAGGGTTCTTACTGCCCAAGGCTCTAAAGGTTGATGTTACCTTCGTTGGTTTGTGGTGGTGCCCTGGTGATGCGGAGAGGGCCTGGTGGTGGTGTGTTCATGGTCGTTGGCCACAGCCGCTTGCGGTGACGAGCAGGTGTTTTGCTGTTGTGGTGATGTCCAGCACCGTCGTGCTTCTCCTCGGCTGTCTTGATTGTGGCGTAGGCGCGGGTTGCAGCGCCTTTAGGTGCTCCTCGTGCCGCCGCCCTAGCTCTCATCACCTCTATGTCACCATCGTCTACTTCCTCTTCTTGCTGTGAGAGGCCAATCGGGTAAGCTTTTCTCTATCCCACTCTCTCTCAGTATGAACCCTGATTTGGGTTCCTCACTTTGGTTAATGATACACTACAGTCGCTTTGCTACATAGCTTGCTCACTGAATTTGGCTTGTAAATTTATCTATTTGTATTGGATAGTGGATGGTGCTGGTTTGTGACTACAGCATAATGAATTTATTCTTATATGAGGTTTGGCTGGTTGTTGAGATGATCCAATATTAATTGGTTTTGATATAGTTGTCTTGTGGACTTCTTTGGTATTGGCTCCATGCTAGCTAACCTGTGATGTTTGCACTACTGGTGTGGCTTACACAATCATAAGTTATGTACTGCTGGAATTGGTGCTATAACTTGTTGTGGAATTATCTAGGAATTGTAGTGATATTACTCCTATCCACCCTGTTAATGATATGATCCAATGGATCATATGGTTTTGGTTGCATGATTATCTCACCTACTGCAATCTGCTGTGAGCATCCATTAGAAACTTGTGGGACTCATACTTGGCTTGGTCTGGTACTGCCTTGCAAGACCAATTTGGGTTTCTAAAACTTTATAATTGTTAAAGATGGTTGTGGAGTTATATGTGCTTGATTCTTAGGGACAATGCCTGATGATACACTAGAATGATGGTTGTAACTTTGATACTGATTTGGAGCCTGGGAAAAGGATCTGACTTCATGCCTTATTAACAGTAAAAGAATGTACATATTTGATTCCTAGATTTTTCTACTAGGAAAATGATATGTGTTGATTGGATTGCCATTGTTGCTTAAAAAGTTAGCTTATGTAATATGACTGTGTTTTTGTGAAACCTCTTTGAGAGTGAAGACATCAACATAGATCATTTTTACGATTTGCTATACTTTTATTTATAGAATGTTGGCCCATGTCCTTGCCAATGATGCCAAGTCTGAGGCTTTACTTGTGTTGCACATGATCATATATAATTGTTGCCTTGCAACAGATTTGGCAAGTCTCTGTGTACAAATTTTGTGGCTATTGTAGCTAGGCTATGCTGCTATGGTACTTCCCTAGAGGATGCACAACAATATAGATCCTTCTACATGATTTCTGTAAAGCTTGGTTGGCAAAAATAAAGTAATGGGCAATTGCCAAGGATGAAAAAGGCTGAGGCTGGTTTGGTGGATTAATTATGGAGTTGTATGGATGGATTCTATTTAGCTCTAGGATGATCTGGCATAGAAATTCTATGCCAACTGAGAGCTCCTCTCCCTATATGATTAGCTCTCTTGAGTTGATAAGGACTGGTATTTCCAGATTTGGGTGTGAGATACAAGAATAGTTACTACATGATCCAGTAGTTGGTTCTGATGATTTTTACCTGATGTTGGTGAGTGGCTTATGGACTGTTGTAGATCTCCTACTTTTGCTCTTGATCAGCTGCTGGAGATCTTGATCTTCTTGAGTTTCTATAACTTCTCGCTACCCACAACCTCGCTTCTCATCAAGCTGCCGCTAATCTTGATCTCCTCCTTGTCCTAGCTCTGGATGGCTCCACGAGCAACCAAAGTTATGGATGTGGTGGTGATGGGTGAGTCTTGTGGTTTTATGAGAGCAGTTTGTTCTTAAGTGTGATGAATGTAAAAGGGTAAGGAGATTGTTGATGTGCTAACCAGTGGTACCGTGAGTGTGCTCTCCCTTTATGTGCTCCATGTGAATGCTTCTTGTCGTAAAGACATCACGTGCATGTGGATCGTATATCACAAATGGGACCCCTGGGGTTCAAGTTTCAACAGTGGGATATTTATTGGGATGGATAAACTCGGTTGGTTGTTATTATCTCAAGTTTGGCTTTATTTTTGTGTTGCCAAGTGGAATGGATTCCTTTACTATTCTTCCAAGGTGAAACTTGCCTCTTTTGTCCACTGCCAATGAGGTTGTTCTGAGGCAAAACATTCTGATAAGAACAGATATTATTTTGGTGAAACTTGCCCCTATTTAAATATGCTCAATGATGTGAATAGCAATGCATTTCATCGCCATACTAAGAGCGAAATTACTAACATTAACCCCTCTCTTTGTTTTTATCTTTTATTTATTTGTTTTGCAGGTACAAAAGAAGATGAGCAGATACCAAAAGTTTAGTTTAGGAAATATATTTTAGAACTCTCCCTTTCATTTTTTTGTAATTTTCTCTTTCCTTTGTGAAATATAGAATGTTGTAATATTGACTAATGATATTTTTGTATTAAGGTATTCTTTTTGTTAAAGTAAAGTTTTATTCTTCACTCATGTTAATATTCAATAAATATTATAGAATATTCTTATCGTAATAATTATAAATAGTATTTGTTTCTTATTCTTGTAAGATTATGTATATGATAATAATAAAGTAAATGTTCTCTTTCTTAATGTAACTTAGAACTCGTAAATATTTATATCCTATTTATAAATAAGAACTCAATTATTTTCTGTATTATTGTAATTCATTTATTTTTCCTTCTACCTATTCTTTTATAATTCAAATATAGCATTTGAGTATTCAAATTGAATTACTTTCCCCTTAAACATAGAAGTACGGTAGAGGTCATGTCGAAATCCATCACACTTGCTCTGATGTTTCTATCGGAACAAGAGAGATATCGATCCCTCTATAGCTTCTTTAGTTTTGCGTGAAAATTCTTCGGATTTTCTTATGCATGAATGCAATGCACAAACATGTGTCCTCTATAATTCTAGGTGCTAATCCTGGGATGTTACAATATCATAATTTTTGTAAGATCTTTTTGAAACTTGAAAATCCCTTCTTCCCTTTATGAAGGACCGTTCTTCCACTATTATATTGACTCTCCACCTTCTATCTTCAGGCACCAGTTAAGAGAGCATAGTTTCCATTCTTAGTTCTATGTGAAGTGTCCCAAAACTTATTGATTGATGCATGTTGTGATATTACTTGTTCTTGTGCTATTTTTATCTAGTCACTCTTATGAACTTTGAAGGTGTCCTATGCATCTATTTGCTACTCTATGAGGGACAAGCTGATTGCCACTATGCCATGTTTTCTATATGTGAAACAAACAAACGTTTTTCAATGCATGTCATTTATGATCTTTGTTTGTAGCCTTTCATGTTGCATGCATAGTTACTTTGTCTTACCGTTAGAATTCCATCTTTCATGCACATGTTTAGAGTTCTTTGATCCCAACTTCCAATGCTTGCAAATGGTTTGATCTTGTTTTTGATGGTGCATGTCACCTCAAAAATTATTATTTTATCACTTACCTACTCGAGGACGAGCAGGAGTTAAGCTTGGGGATGCTTGATACGTCGGAAACGTATCTATAATTTTTGATGTTCCATGCTTGTTTAGTATCTACTTTGCTTTGCTTTGTCTACACTTTGAGGTGTTTTTATATGTTTTCTGGTACTAACCTATTAACAAGTTGCCATAGTGCCAGTTGCTTGTTTTATGCTGTTTTTGGTTCCAGAAAAGCTAGTAAGGAAATATTCTTGGAATTGGACGGGACAAAAGCCAAAGTCAATATTTCACCAAGGAGAACACGGAGTCCAGAGGAGAGACGGGGGGGCGCCACAGGGTGGCCACCCCCAGGCGTGGCCTAGGGTGGGCCCGCGCCTAGGCAGGGTGTAGGCCCCCTGGCCGCCTCCCAGCTTTGCCTCTTCACCTATAAGAAGCCCGCGATGCCTAAACCCTAAGGACCCGATCAATATTCCACGAAACCATCTGTAGCCGCCGCCACTATTATCCCTAGATCGGGTGGGGGCTGAAGCTCTTCCCAGCACCCTACCGGAGGGGAGATCATCCTGGAGGCCTTCTTCTTCATCATGCCAGCCTCCGGTATGAAGTGTGAGTAGTTCCACCTTGGACTACGGGTCCATGTAGTAGCTAGATGGTTGTATCTCCTCTTTTGTGCTTTCATGTCTAGATCTTGTGAGCTCCGTTCATGATCAAGATCTCATCTATTTGTAATCATGCATGTTGTTTTTGAGGGGATCCGATGGATATTGAGTTTACTATGCCATATTGATTTTGTCTTATTGATTCTATCATGTCTGTGTTGTTTGTGATCTTGTATGCTCTCCGTTGTTAGTAGCTATCTTGGACAAGTAGTTGCTAGTGACTCCAAGAGGGGGTATTTATGCTCGATAGTGGGTTCATGCCTCTACTTAATCAAGGGAAGTGATAGAAATCTCTACGGTTGTAGATGTGTTGTTGCCACTAGGGAGAAAACAACGGTCTCTTGTTCATGGAACAAGTGGATTGTTTACCTTACACACTTTTCTTAAAGCAGTTGTCTGTTCCTTGCAACTTAATACTGGAGGGGGTTTGGATGATAACCTGAAGGTGGACTTCTAGTCATAGATGCAGTTGGATGGCGGTCTATGTATATTGTTGTATTTCCCAATCGAATCTCATAGGATCTTTTTGTCTAGTATTGCGTTATGCCTTGCTCAGTCCTATCAATTGCCCTGCTGTAATTTGTATACCCTGCATGCCATGTTTGTTTATCTAAGGAGAACACCTCCAGTGAACCATGGACCCTGGTCAAATCTTTACCATTGATACATCTTCCACTGTTACTATTTACTTGCTGCAAACCATCATCACCTTCCACACCATACAGTTAATCCTTTGTTACAACAACCGGTGAGATTGACAACCTCACTGTTAGTTGGGGCAAAGTCTTGAGTTTGTGTTGTGCAGGTTTCCACATTGCTTGCAACACCTTTGAGATGTTTCCTTCCTCCTACTGGTTCGATAACCTCGGTTTCTTACTTTGGGAAGACATGCTGCTGTGTGATACATCAGAAACGTATCTATAATTTTTGATGTTCCATGCTTGTTTAGTATCTACTTTGCTTTGCTTTGTCCATACTTTGTGATGCTTTTCATATGTTTTCTGTTAGTAACTTATTAACAAGATGCCACAGTGCCAGTTGCTTATTTTCTTATGTTTTTGGTTCCAGAAAAGGCAGAAAATCAATATTCTCGGAATTGGACGGGACAAAATCCAATCTTCCAATTTTTCCCGGAGCAACACGGAACCATGAAGCATAGGTGGAGGACACCAGGGTGGCCGCACCCCCTAGGCGTGGGCCAGCCCTAGTGGCGCCCAAAGGGGGTGTGGCCCCCTGGCTTCCTCCTTGCCTTGCATCCTTCGCCTATAAAAGCCTCCCGGGGAGAAAACCCTAGATCATCGACCAGAAAGCCACGAAAAGTTCCACAGCGCCACCGCCCTTGAAGTGGAGATTCAGGGGACAGAAAGTCTCTGTTCCGGCACCCTGCCAGGACGGGGAAGTGCCCTGGAGCCATATCCATCGATCTCCACCACCATCTCCATCACCATTGTTGATTCCCATGATGAGGAGGGAGTAGTTCTTCCTCGAGGCTAAGGGATCTACCAGTAGCTATATGTTCATATCTCTCTCTATGCATGGAATTGTTGTGGTCATGAGCTTTGTAATCTAGTAGATCTACCTTGCTACTCAAGTGCTTCAATAGATCTCTGCTCTCCCCATGTGTGTGAAAGTGACAGCATGCACGCCATGGTGGCACTTAGGCTAGAGTCTACAGAAATACTCAAGTTCTTTAATAGATCTATGCTTTTCCCCACGTGTGTGAAAATGACAGCGTGCACGCCGTGTGTGGTACTTAAGCTAGATTATATATATATATTTATTATGAGTTATATTTGGAGTTGGATGTCTCTATGAAATTGTGGTGTGTGTTGGAACCATCTAGCGCTCAAGGTGACAGTGTGGGTTATCTAGATGGGGAAGGCGGACTTTGAGGTGTGCTTTTGTAGTCCTACCATGGATTAGAGTGTCCAACCGGAGAGTAGTTAAGAGTAGTATCATGAAGAGAGAATATTTATATGAGAGAGTGTTAACTAGTGAAAGTATGATCCCTAGGCCTTGTTTCTAAGCATTGAAACACCGTTTGATACTAGATCTGTTGCATGTTTGCTTGGTTCCATCCTTTTGCCTTTAGTCCTTACCTCACCGTTAAGCTATTTTCTGGCACCGTTACCACTTGTATTTCAGTATCTCTTTGCCGAACTAGTGCACCTATACACCTGACAAGTGCATTGGGTGTGTTGGGGACACAAGAGACTTCTTGTATCTTGATTGCAGGGTTGCTTGAGAGGGATACTTTTGACCACTTCCTCCCTAAGTTTGATAAACCTTGGGTAATCCACTTAAGGGAAACTTGCTGCTATTCTACAAACCTCTGCACTTGGAGGCCCAACAACTGTCTACAAGAATAGAAGTGCGTAGACATCACTGTGCTGCATCATAGCTTGCTCTTGGGGTTTCCCGACGAAGCGCTCTCAGGCGCCATCAGCACTTAGGCTAGAATTTACATAAATACTCAAGTGCTTCAATAGATCTCTGCTCTCTCCCTACGTGTGTGAAAGTGACATCGTGTATGCCATGGTGGCACTTAGGCTAGAGTTTATAAATATTTATCATGAGTATATTTGGAGTTGGATGTATTTATGAAATTGTGGTGTTTGTTGGAACCATCTAGCGCTAAAGGTGACAGTGTGGGGTTATCTAGACGGGGAAGCCGGACTTTGAGGAGTGTTGTTATAGCCCTACCATGGATTAGAATGTCCGACCAGAGAGTAGTTAAGAGTAGTATCATGAAGAGAAGATATTTATATGATAGTGTTCACTAGTGAAAGTATGATCCCTAGGCCTTGTTTCTAAGCATTGAAACACCGTTTGCATCTAGATCGGTTACATGTTTTCTTGCTTGCTTCTTGTTGCCTTTAGTCTTTACCTCACCGTCAAGCTCTTTTCTAGCACCGTTACCACTTGTATTTGACTATCTCTTCGCCGAACTAGTGCACCTATACACCTGACAAGCGTATTGGGTGTGTTGGGGACACAAGAGACATCTTGTATCTTGATTGCAGGATTGCTTGAGAGGGAATACCTTTGACCACTTCCTCCCTGAGTTCGATAAACCTTGGGTAATCCACTTAAGGGAAAATTGTTGTTGTTCTACAAACCTCTACACTTGGAGGCCCAACAATTGTCTACAAGAATAGAAGTGCGTAGACATCAAGCTCTTTTCTGGCGCCGTTGCCAGGGAGGTAAGGTAAAAGGTACTCACATCCTTCGATGTGAGTGCTCAAAGTTATTTCCTTTAGATTCTGCAGTTTTTTCTTTTTGTTTCTTGTTTTCACTAGTTAGGTTTAATGGAAAACAACAACAAAATTAGAGAGCTTTATAGTATCTATCTTGAGTTAGGACATGAAGTGTTTGAAGAGAAAATTAAAAAACCTATGGAACTTTATTTGCATGCTAATAACAATGTTATTAGTATGAATTTCTTGAACACCATTGTTACTAATGGTATGGAAACGTCTAAGCTTGTGGAAGATAGTTTTTATAAGAAAGATCTTTTTAGCTCCCCAGCTTTAGGGAAGAAAATTTGCTCTGATGATACTTTATCTCCCATATGTGGTAATTCTAATGATACTTGTGATATTTTAAATCCACATACTGAAAGTGTCCCTTTTAAAATACCTATTGAAATTGTTGAACGTGTTATGAATAACTGCTATTTTGGAGATGGAACTGTCCATCCTAGTGATCATTTACTCTTTATACATGAATTATGCGAGTTGTTCAAGTGTGCAGGTATTTCAATGGACCAAGTTAAGAGGAAGCTATTCCCTTTCTCACTTAGGGACAAAGCAAGGGAGTGGTATGAGCTACTAGATGATCCTCATCATTTGGAGTGGAAGGAACTTGAATCTCTCTTTTATTCTAAATTTTATCCTCCTCATTAAATTCATAAAGATAGGAATTATATTTATAATTTTCATCCTCATGAGGGAGAAAGTATTGCCCAAGCTTGGGGGAGATTGAAGTCACTAATGCTCAAATGTCCCATTACAAGGACTACCTAGATACCTGTTCAGAGGGATCCTTCACAAGTAAGAAGGTCAAAGCTAAGTGGGATCTTCTTGAAACAATTCAAAGCAATACTTAAGATTGGGATAACGGAAAAGGTAAAGAACCAGGTATAAACTATGAGTATGATTGCATTAAGTCTTTCGCTAAAACTGCTGATTTTCAAGAGCTTAGTGCTAAATATGGTCTTGATCCTCAAATTCTTGTTAGATATTATAGAGCCTTTGCTTCCCATATTAATGCTCCTAAAGAAAAATGGGACATGTATCATGAACCTTTTAAAGACACTTGCATGGAAAATGAAAATGTTATTAATGATTGCAATAAACATGCTCAAACTTCTGAAAGTGCTATTTCTTATAAGCATGTTAATTTTTGTGGTATGCATAGACCTTGTGAGAAGAATCAAACAGAAGAAGAATATTGTATCACCCACTGGAATGAAAAAACTAGAAAGTGGTATAAGGCTCTAGATGATCTTGGTAAAAAAGTTTGTGCCCTCTATCCTTTTATTTGTGAACTTTGCTTTGAAGTGGGTCATTTCAATTTTCAATGCTCAGGCCATAATAATCCTGCAAGTTTGTATTGTGATAACGTGATCACTGATAATCAACATGATGAACTTACATTATTTTTGGGGTGTGAAGAGTTATCAAGAAAAACTTCTTTGATAGACATGAGTACTTTTGATATGAATAGCGTCCTGCATGGTTGTCATCTTTATTGTGTTGAAAACTGCCACGCAAATACTTACATACAAAATCTTATAAAAGATGATATTTTACCAAATTATGACAGGAATGATATGTGTTTTGATCTTATTAATGAAAAGGAGGAATCCTCCAAAGTTTCTTCTATTGTCTCTAACAATAAGTCAGGGTATGTGGATAAGCTTCCTTTCAAGCCTCTCCCTCCTAAAGAGGAGAAGAAGAAGAAGAAGAAGAAGAAGAAGAAGAAGAAGAAGAAGAAGAAGAAGAAGAAGAGGAAGAAGAAGAACAAGAACAAGAACAAGAAGAAGAGGAGGAGGAGTAAAAGGAGAGAGGAAACGGTATCTTCCCCTAAGCATATTGCTCCTATCATAGTTTTTGATGATGAGTCTGAACTAGATGATGTTCCTATGCATGTTACCTATATTAGTGATCATGATTGGGAAAAGCACACTACTTTTGATATTGAAAATCTCTTTGGTACCAATTCTGAAAATGATGATATTAATAATTGTTAAGCGATTAGTGTTATCCATGTTCCTTCCAATGATGATATGTTTACAAATGAACACACTTGGGAAGATAGCTATTCTATTGCTTATGATGATACTATACCACCAATCTATGATGATTACAATGATGAGTATGAGATTTTCAGTCCACCTACTATTGAGGAGAAAATTAATTGTGATTACAATATGCCTCCTATATTTGATGATTATGGTGATGAGAATAGGAATGATAGGTATTTTGTTGAATTTTCTCCCACTATAACTAATAAGAATGACTATGCTTATGTGGAGAGTAATAATTATTATATGCATGTGACTCATGATAAGAATGTTTTATGTGATAGTTATATTGTTAATTTTGTTCATGATGCTACTGAAAGTTATTATGAGAGAGGAAAACATGGTTTTATGCATCTCAAAAATATTAAGTTTCCCCTCTTTATGTTGAAATTTTTGAAGTTGCACTTGTTTTGCTTTCCTATGCTTGTTGCTTTGTGCTTTCATGACTTGTTTCTTTACAAGATTCCTATGCATAGGAAGTGGGTTAGAATTAACTGTGTTTTGAGTTTGCTTTTTGATGCTCTATTTTACTTCAATTCAGATTTCTTATGTGAGCATCTTCTCAAATTATCAAACCTAACTTAAAGGCGTTAAAAAAAGTACTTATTGAGAGATAACCCAAGAGTTTCCTTAATTCTAGGAAGTTATTACTTCAGTAATGACCTCTCCTTATCCATTTTGTTTCATTTTTGTGCCAAGAATGACCTCTAATGAGATGGAAGTAAGATTTGGGGAATTGCTGTCCCGAAACAGATTTCTGTCCTCCACCATAAACATTCGTGAGGAGTCTATGTAAGTCGGATTAAGCTGAAAATTTACGAATAAATACCCCAGTATGTTAGCTAACGTTCGTTAGTTCAACACTTTTTTATTTGAGCACCAGAAGGTCTTCGAAAAAATCGGTGTCTACCTGCTTGTTTGTTTTGACAGATTTCTGTCATTATTTGCATTTGCTTCTTATTGATTCCTTTTTGGGTTCTTTTTGGAAAATTGAGCTTTCTGAAGGAGTTTATACAGTAACTTGTGTTTTTAATAAAAAAATTTGCTGTTCCAAAACTTTTCCTAAGGTCTAATATCTTTTGAATACACTAATGTGGCTAATGAAGATTGTGTGAAGTTTTGTATGAAGAAAAAATATCAGGTGTAGAGAAAGAATGATGTAATGATATGAAGAATGGAAAAAATCTCAAGCTTGGGGATGCCACCCCGTGTAACCTCAAGAAATATTCAATAGGAACAAGCGTCAAAGCTTAGGGATTCCCAAGGTATCCCCTTCTTCATCAATAAAAATCTCAGGTCTTCCTAGACACTCTGTTCTTATTGTTTCATGCATTGTTGTGTTGTTCTTGGAGCATATTAGTTTTTGTTTTTGGTTTTCATTTGCTTAGTTTTCTTGAGTAAGTTGGTTGCTTACACCATACTTATTTTGGAGAGAGACACACTTTGTTTCCATTGCCTAGAACACTCTAGTTTTTACTCTTATTATTTTGTGAGTGTTCACTTTTGCTAGCACAGCGTTCAGTCTTAGTTTTCTTGTGCTTTCTGCTTAGAACTTTTTAGTGTGCAACTGGAGAGTAGTTCAGGGTATTATCATGAAGATAATACATTTGGGTTTTCATCACGGATTAATTTTTGAAGGCCATTAAATTCTCCTCTCATATTAGATGCTCTGTCATACCCTTACCCTCGTAGTCTTGCAATAAGAAGACCGCGTTTAGCGAAAACCTCCAGAAGTGCCTTCTTTAAAGCTAGAGATGTTGTGTTTGGGACATGCTGAATACCCAAAAATCTTTCAATAATATCACCACTTTTGTTCACATACATATAACAAGATGATATAATTAGTTGATAACACTACATAGAAAAGAAATAAACACAAACAAACAAGTACTTAACATAGTACAACACGTACCTCACAACCACGACCATTTTTTCTTTGACAGATATATCATGGGATTCATCAAAGAACAGAGAAAAGACAACCATCCATCTCTTCTTTGATGGATTTAGTAACCTCTTGTGCACAATGTTGGCAAGTGCTTTCTCAATAGTTGAGGAAGTCATTTTGGCATTTTTAGGACATAGCTCATCAAATGCAAGCTTCACTTCCCTATTTATTTCTTTGTACCAATCAAGCATGTCCATGAATTTGTCTTTGTTTAAAGAACTAGTGGATTCATCGTGTCCACGGAATGGTTCACCTTGTAATGCTAGATAACTTACAATACCCAAAGAAGTATCCACATGAGTTTCATATTTTACTAGTGACTCACTAGTATAAGTTGTAACTTTGCTTTTCACACTAGCCTTTTGATTCTTAAAATCATCACATAATGTCCTTGAAATATTATGTATGCGGCATGGCCCACCGACATGCTTACGGAAAGCTTCCATCACATTTTTCCAATTATCATATCCCAATTTGTTAAAGACATCATGCCCAAATTTGTCATGGCCAATATGTTTGAAAATATAGCAATAGAAGCAATAAGCCGTATCCTTGTCCACGTACACTGTATTCTAACCAATCATATTGCTTATACCATTTAGGTAGAAAGGATTAATTGTCTCTATTTAGGGGGAAATTATGTTGAGTTGGTTGTGTTGGACCATTCTTTAAGTAAGCAAATCTAACATCTTCTCTAACATTGGGAGCAAATTCATCAATTTGAACGCGAAGTCCTGGATCAAGTTTTATATACTCTATGAAATCAGGTATACCTCTAGCTTCTAAAACCACAACATTCTCTTTCACTTTGGCTTCAGCGGAGTCTACCACTTGTTCCGTGTCGATGGCCACAGAATTACCCATCCTTCCTTCCATTTCTTGCTCTTGCTCTTGGCCAACATTCGCAATTTCATCGGTGCTTAGTTTTGAGCTATTTCTTGTTTGTCCTCCCACTTCTTTCACTTGATCGTGGTGTGTCATAACATTTGCACTTTCATCACGAGCGCTTGGTTTAGAGCCAGTCGGTCGAGACACGGCCTTGTCTGGCGTCAGCCGTTGAAATTTTTACTGACCGACGCCAGACAAGATCGTGTCCTCCCACTTCTTATCTAAAAGAAACGTCGTCGGTCGAGACACGACCTTGTCTGGCATCGGTCGTTGAAATTTGTCTTGTATATAACTATTGTGATTCCGCATACTTTGAGAAAAAAAAATCTAGATTGAGGTTGAGCGGTTCAATTTTAACTTTGCGGTAAGGATATATTTTCACCAAATATAGACGTACTCCCTCCGTTTTAAAATATAAGATGTTTTAGGTTTGTGAAAAAAAAATATCTAAACTTATTTTGGTGTATAGATTTACTTTAAAGTGAACCTATATATATACTAAAACAAATCTAAATATATTTGGTTTACAAACTTAAAATATCTTATATTTTAAAATGAAGGGAGTACGAGTACCAGGAACAGGACGTACTAAATGCTAGGGCATATCATCATCGATGCTGGGCAGAAGCTGCAAGATGGAATCTATTCTCTCGCTCAGGCTCGCGCTTGCGCGCACATGCAACACGAGCGGGCCGGGCAGGTCGCCGCGTCGGTCTGTTGCATGTGGCCACGCCATGATTATCGACCGTGGTAGGACCGATCGAGGCATATACATACGTCAAATATGACAAATGGCTCGATGGTTATGCCTGCGATGAGATGTCATGCATCTTCAGGCATTGTACCACGAGGCCGCGTACATTGTTGGTTCGCTATCACTTCGGAGACGAACACCGTGGACTCTACGAGCGATGGTGTACTACTTACGCCATCTTCACCAACCGCTCGAACCCCACGAGACGTGTCCAGCGTCCCAATGTTAGAGCATCTCCGCTCCTTGGGCGAATTCAGGATGAAATTCGGCTTTTTTTGGTCGGGCGGAAATTGATTTTGGCATGTGTACGCCAAGTTTTTCACTTGCGTACCCAGGCCGAGTACCCAGGAAAACACAAAACGGTGACATATTTAAATCTTTCTCATTCCCGCCAGCGAGTGCGTGGCCACAAGGTGTTCGACAGAAACATCCACAAATTCAGCGACAAATTATCACAGAAACACCCACAAATTCGGCGGAAAAGGCTCTCCGTCGTCGATGGGATGGGCTCCTGCGGCGTGGCCGACGCGGCGTTGTCGTCCGTCTCGCCGGTGAAGGCCGTCGGGTTGGAGGAAGTGGAAGCAGAGCTCGGTGTGGGGGCGTCCGGCGCAGGAGCATTCGGCGCAGGTGCGTTCGGCGCAGAGGAAGGGGAAGCCGTGATCACGCCCTGTAGGATGGCCTGACGTTGTGCCATGTACCTGTTGGAGATATGCCCTAGAGGCAATAATAAATGTAGTTATTATTATATCTTTGTGTTTATGATAAATGTTTACATTCATGCTATAATAGTATTAACAAGAAAACATTAATACTTGTGTGATTTGTAAACTTAATTTGAAGTCCCTAGTAAAGCCTCTATATAATACTAGCTTGTTGGTTAATAGATGATTGTGGTTTTCCTATCATGAACATTGAGATGTTATTAACAACAAGATCATATCGTTAGGAGAATGATATGGTGGACATACTCCTATAGATAAGCGTAGCATAAAGATCAAGTCATTTTAATAGTTCAACTGCTATATGCTTTCTAATACATAGTAATCTAATTCCTTTGACCATGAGATCATGCATATCACCTTTACCGGATGGATGCTTTGATGACATCAAACACCACATCGTGACTGGGTGGCTATAAAGGTGGCATTAAGTGTTCGGAAAGTATTGGTTGAAACACATGGATCAAGAGTGGGATTTGTCCATCCATATGACGGATAGATATACTCTGGGCCCTCTCGGTGAAATGTCATCCAATTAGCTTGCAAGCATGTGACTGGCTCACAAGGGATCACATATCACGAACGAGAAAGAGTACTTATCGGTAACGAGGTTGAACTAGGTATGCAGAGATACCGACGATCATAACCTCGGATAAGTAAACTATCGTGAGACAAAGAGAAATTGATATCGTATGTAAGTGGTTCATTCGATCGCAAAGTAATCGTAGAAATATGTGGGAGCCATATGAATTTCCAGATTCCTCTATTGGTTATTGTTCGGAGAAGTGTCTCGATCATGTCCGCATAATTCACGAACCGTAGGGAGACACACTTAAGGATTCGACGTTGTTTGAATAGTTATGGAATGATGAGAAAGAGACTGAATGTTGTTTGGAGTCTCGAATGGGATTCAGGATATCACGAGGAGATCCGGAATGGTCCGGAGAATAAGATTCATATAAGGAAAGTCCTGTTTCGGAGATGGAGAATGGTTCCGGTGTTTTCATCGGGAATGTTCTAGAAGGTTCCGGAATGTCCCAAGACCGGGGGAAGGGTACATGAATGTGTTATATGAAGTTGATATGATTGCATCATGTACTCGGTGTCATTGCTGTTCAAAATAGAGGGTTTATTCAAATCCTAGTTTGAAAAGTCAAACGGCTAGTTTGAAAGTCAAACGGCAAGTTTTGGAAAGAGGAGGAGGAGTGGGAAACCGAGTTGGGGAGGGTTTCCCTCCTCCAACCGGCGGCGCACTACCCAAGCCG
Organism: Avena longiglumis; assembly: GCA_030063025.1. Lineage (NCBI taxonomy): Eukaryota > Viridiplantae > Streptophyta > Magnoliopsida > Poales > Poaceae > Avena > Avena longiglumis. The sequence continues at coordinate 123,466,459 of CP125979.1, forward strand.
AGTTGGGGAGGGACTCCCTCCCTCCCCTTGGCCGGCCGGCCCCTCCACCTATATAAGGAGGGGAAGGGCTCCCTCCTAGAGTCACACAAGTCCCTTGCCCCGAAAACCCTAACCCTAGCCGCCGCCCTCCAAGCCGCCGCCGCCTAGGGATCTCCTTGCCGCCGACTTGGGCACCACCAAGCCCTAGCCGCCGGCTCTAGCACCTCTTCCTCGGCGTGTCTAAACCCTAGATCGTCGAGGGATTTCTCATAGCCCACCATACTCGCTCCGGCTTAAGGCGAAGCCCTGCGAGATCTCCCCTCTACTTCCGGTACCACGCCGTTGTCTTTGGAATCGGGAGGAGAGTGCTACAACCTCCGCCTTTCTGGAACAAGGAGAGGAAGGTCTTCGTCGAATCGAGCGTGTGACCGACTGCGGCGCTTAGGAGCCTTGCCGGAAGGATCGTCTACGCGATCTTGAGATCGGGAAGAATCGACTACATCACCCACGAGAATCCGCCTCGTTAAACACTTTGGAATCTTCGAGGTGAGTTATTCTATCGACTCGTTGCTACAATCTAGTAGATAGATCTTGGCTTGTTTGTTTGTATGCGGTAGAAATTTTTGTTTTCCATGCTACGAAACCCTACGGTGGTATCGAGCCGTGTCTATATGTAGATCTGTTGCCTGAGTAGAACACAATGGTCATTGTGGGCGTTGATGCTTTATTGTCGATTGCTTCTTGTGTACTTTGCATCTTGCGGGATGTTGGGATGAAGCGGCCCGGGCTAACCTTACATGACATCGTTCATGAGACTTGCTCCACGCTTGACATGCAACTTGTATTGCATAAGTGGCTTTGCGGGTGCCTGTTTCTCCTAGCATAGTTAAGATCCAATTTACAACGGGTGATTAACAATACTTGTATCAATGTTGTGGTTCTTGTTCGTAAGTTAGAACGACACTTATTGAAAGCCCCAAACCACGTAAAACATGCAAAGAAAGTAGAGGTGTCTAACTTTGTTTTGCAGGTGTCTGATGATGTGATATGGCCATGATTGTGATTATATTTGATGTATGCAATGTTCCTTATTGTAAGTTGGCAACGGCGAAACCATATGGTTGTCTTTAATTTATGTTAAGACCCGCGTGTCTATTCAAAGTAGTTGTAATAGTTGAAGCCGGTGGACGACAACCATGGAGAAGCGTCATTGACCTTGATGCAATGCCAGTAATGATGGAGATCATGTTCATGCTAGAAGATGGAGATCGGAAGCACAAAGACGAAAGGCCATATCATATCACATATTATGAATTGCATGTGATGTTAATCCTTTATGCATCTTGTATTGCTTAGTAGACGACGGTAGCATTATAAGATGATCCCTCACGCACATGAATTTCAAGTCTTAAAGTGTTCACCCTTAGTTAAGCACCGTTGCTAAAGCTTGTTGTTTCGAGGCACCACGTGATGATCGGGTGTGTTAGATTCCGCAAGTGTATACAACGTGAGCAAGCCAGATTTGCTCATGCGGAAGCTAAGGTTTGATCTTGACGAGCCTAGCATGTACAGACATGGTCTCGGAACACGGATCACCGAAAGGTAAAGCATGAATCATATAGTAGATATGATGAACATGTCGATTGTTCGCCATTGAAACTATATCAACTCTCATGATGATCGGTGTTGATGTAGTGGATTTGGTTCGTGTGATCACTAAAACAATGTGAGGGATATTGTTTTGAGTGGGAGTTCACCTAGATTAATTTTATTATTAACTTGAACTCAATTTGTCATAAACTTAGTCTAAACTATTGCAAATATGTTGTAGATCAATGGCAGCCCCTACCATCAATTTTAATGAGTTCCTAGAGAAAGAAAAGTTGAAAAACAATGGAAGCAACCATGGATTGGTTCCGCAATTTGAGGATTGTCCTCACGGTGGTAATTTGACCTATGTCTTTGGATGCACATGGGTGACCCACTGCGGTGATGCTGCCGATGAAGTAAAGAATGTTTACCAAACTCGGAAGACTCAGTACTCCACAGTTCAGTGTGCTATCTTGTATGGTTTAGAATCGGAGCTTCAGAAAAGGTTTGAGAATTCAGACCCATATGATATTGTCGAGGATCTCAAATTGATCTTTGAGACTCATGCGGCAATTGAAAGCTATGAGGCTTCTAAAAAGTTCTTTAACTGCAAGATGGAAGAGGGCAGCTCCGTCAGTGAGCATGTGCTTAAGATGTCTGGGCACGCAAACAAACTTCAAAGCTTGGGTATTGTGATTCCTAATGCTTTGGGAATTTACCGTGTCCTCCAATCACTACCACCAAGTTACAAGAACTTTGTGATGAACTACAACATACAGAACATGAACAAGACGTTGCCAGAACTCTTTGCCATGTTGAAATCTGCAGAAGTGGAGATCAAGAAAGAGCACCAACTGTTGTTGGTCAATAAGACCACCAAATTCAAGAAAGGCAAGTCTAAGCTGAAGGGACACTTCAAGAAGGGTGGTAAGAAAGTTGCCACACCAACGAAGAAGACCAAGGCTGGACCTAAGCCTGATACTGAGTGTTTTTACTGCAAGGGAGAAGGTCCTTTGGGCGGAATTGCCCAAAGTACTTGGAGGATTTGAAGAACGGCAACATCAAGAAGAAAGGTATATCTGATATACATGTTATTGATGTGTATCTCACTAGTACTCGTAGTAGTGCCTGGGTATTTGATACTGGTTCGGTTGCTCATATTTGTAACTCGAAGCAGTCTTTGTAGAATAAGCGGAAGCTAGCGAAGAACGAGGTGACGATGCGTTGAAAGCGGATCAAAGGTTGATGTGATCGCGGTCACGCTACCCTTCATCTACCATCGGGATTAGTTTTATACTTAAATAATTGTTATTTGGTGCCTGCGTTAAGCATGAACATTATATCGGGATCTTGTTTATTGCGAGACGGTTACTTGTTTAAGTCCGAGAATAATGGTTGTTCGATTTATATGAGTAATATGTTTTATGCACATGCACCTTTGATAGATGGTCTATTCTTGTTGAATCTCGATAGTGGAAATACACATATTAATAACATTGAGGATAAACGTTTGAAATCGAGCGATAACTCGACCTATATATGTCACTGTCGTCTTCGTCACATTGGAGTGAAGCGGATGAAGAAACTCCATTCCGATGGACTTCTTGAATCACTTGATTTCGAATCACTTGATAGATGCGAAGCATGTCTGATGGGTAAAATGACTAAGACTCCATTTTCTGGTATGATGGAGCGAGCTACAAACTTATTGGAAATCATACATACCGATGTGTGTGGTCCAATGAGTGTAGCATCGCGCGGTGGTTATCGTTATGTTCTTACCTTCACGGATGACTTGAGTAGATATGGGTATATCTATTTCATGAAACATAAGTCCGAAACTTTCGAGAAGTTTAAGGAATTTCAAAGTGAGGTAGAGAATCAACGTAACAAGAAGATTAAATTTCTACGTTCTGATCGTGGAGGTGAATATCTAAGTTACGAGTTTGGCGAGCATTTGAAGAAATGCGGAATACTTTCACAATTGACACCGCCGGGAACACCACAGCGTAATGGTGTGTCCGAACATCGTAATCGAACTCTCTTAGATATGGTTCGTTCTATGATGTCACTTACAGATTTACCGCTATCATTTTGGGTTTATGCATTAGAAACAGCCGCATTCACTTTAAATAGGGCACCGTCTAAATCCGTTGAAACGACACCGTATGAATTATGGTTTGGGAAGAAACCTAGATTGTCGTTCCTTAAAGTTTGGGGATGCGAAGCCTATGTAAAGAAGTTACAGCAGGACAAGCTTGAACCCAAAGCGGAAAAATGCGTCTTCATAGGATACCCGAAGGAAACTATTGGGTATACCTTCTATCATAGATCCGAAGGCAAAATCTTCGTTGCCAAGAATGGATCCTTTCTAGAGAAGGAATTTCTCTCGAAAGAAGTGACTGGAAGGAAAGTATAACTTGACGAGGTTGTCGAACCTTCTATCGAAATTGCGAGTAGCGCAGCACGGGAAGAAGTTCCTGTGATGCCTGCACCAATAAGAGAGGAAGCTAATGATGATGATCATGAAACTTGGTTGAAGTTGCTCTGAGCCTCGCAGTCAGCGAACTCGTACCACTCCAGTTGGTATGATCCGTTATGAGTGTCATGTTGGTGGACAACACCGATGACCACGAGACATATGAGGAAGCAATGATGAGCCCAGATTCCAATAAATGGCAAGAAGCCATGAAATCCGAGATTGGATCCATACGAAAACCAAGTATGGACTTTGGTGGCCTTACTGGGATGGCGGAAGGTTTGTCGAGAACAAATGGATTTTCAAGAAGAAAGCAGATCTTGATGGTAATGTTATCATCTATAAAGCTCGACTTGTCGCAAAAGGGTTTCGACAAATTCAAGGAGTTGACTACGATGAGACTTTCTCACCCGTGAAGCTAAAGTCTGTGAGGATTATGTCGCAAATCTGCATATTATGATTATGAGATATGGCAGATGAATGTCAAAACAGCATTCCTCAATGGAGACATTGATGAAGAGTTGTATATGATGCAACCCAAAGGTTTTATCGATCCTAAAGATGCTAACAAGGTATGTAAACTTCAACGGTCCATCTATTGATTGAAGCAAGCATCCCGAAGTTGGAATCAACGTTTTGATAAGGTGATCAAAAGTATTGGTTTTATACAAACTTATGGAGAAGCTTGTATTTACAAGAAAGTGAGTGGGAGCTCTGTAGCATTCTTAATACTATATGTAGATGATATATTGTTGATTGGGAATGATGTAGACCTTCTTAATAGTGTCAAGGAATATTTGAATAATAGTTTTTCAATGAAGGATCTTGGCGAAGCAGCTTACATATTAGGCATAAATATTTATAGAGATAGATCGAAACGCCAAATATCATTGTCACAAAGTACATATTTGGACAAAGTTCTAAAGAGGTTTGGAATGGAAGATAGCAAGAAAGGTTCTTGCCCATGTTGCCCAATACGACCTTGAGTAAAACTCAAAGTCCGACATCGGCAGAAGATAGAGAAAGGATGAGTAAGACTCCCTATGCCTCAGCCATAAGATCTCTAATGTATGCCATGCTATGTACTAGACCCGACATTGCATATGCTGTTAGTTTAACTAGCAGATATCAAAGTGATCCAGTGGATCATTGGACGTGATCAAAACATCCTTAAGTACTTGAGAAGAACTAAGGATATGGTTCTTTCTTATGGAGGTGATGAACAACTCGTTGTTAATGGTTACACCGATGCTAGTTGGAACACCAATCCGGGTGATTCTAAATCACAATATGGATACGTATTTATTTTGAATGGTGCGAGTTAATGGAGGAGTGCAAAGCAAAGCGTTGTGGCGAGATCTTCAATGAATCGGAATACATGGCTGCCGAGGCTTCAAGAAGCGATATGGATGAAAGAGTTCATTACAGCTGGGTGTGGTTCCTAGTCTGGCTGGACCCAATGTCTATCTCTTGTGATAACATGGGCGCCATAGCCAATGCGCAAGAACCAAGGTCACACAAGAAGCTGAAGCATATCAAGCTACGTTTTCACGCTATTCGAGAACATATCCAAGATGGGGATATAAAGATTTGCAAAGTACACACAGATCTGAATGTGGCGGATCCGTTGACTAAACCTCTCCCTAGGGCAAAACATGACCAGCACCAAACTGCCATGGGTGTTCGGTATATTACCATGTAATCTAGATTAGATGACTCTAGTGCAAGTGGGAGACTGTTGGAGATATGCCCTAGAGGCAATAATAAATGTAGTTATTATTATATCTTTGTGTTTATGATAAATGTTTACATTCATGCTATAATAGTATTAACAAGGAATCATTAATACTTGTGTGATTTGTAAACTTAATTTGAAGTCCCTAGTAAAGCCTCTATATAATACTAGCTTGTTGGTTAATAGATGATTGTGGTTTCCCTATCATGAACATTGAGATGTTATTAACAACAAGATCATATCGTTAGGAGAATGATATGGTGGACATACTCCTATAGATAAGCGTAGCATAAAGATCAAGTCATTTTAATAGTTCAATTGCTATATGCTTTCTGATACATAGTAATCTAATTCCTTCGACCATGAGATCATGCATATCACCTTTACGGATGGATGCTTTGATGACATCAAACACCACACCGTGTTGGGTGGCTATAAAGGTGGCATTAAGTGTTCGGAAAGTATTGGTTGAAACACATGGATCAAGAGTGGGATTTGTCCATCCATATGACGGATAGATATACTGGGCCCTCTCGGTGAAATGTCATACAATTAGCTTGCAAGCATGTGACGGCTCACAAGGGATCACATATCACGGAGCGAGAAAAGTACTTATCGATGTGAGGTTGAACTAGGTATGTAGAGATACCGACGATCATAACCTCGGATAAGTAAACTATCGTGAGACAAAGGGAAATTGATATCGTATGTAAGTGGTTCATTCGATCGCAAAGTAATCGTAGAAATATGTTGTAGCCATATGAATTTCCAGATTCCTCTACTGGTTATTGTTCGGAGAAGTGTCTCGATCATGTCCGCATAATTCACGAACCGTAGGGAGACACACTTAAGGATTCAACGTTGTTTGAGTAGTTAAGGAATAATGAGAAAGAGACCAAATGTTGTTCGGAGTCTCGAATGGGATTCAGGATATCACGAGGAGATCCGGAATGGTCCGGAGAATAAGATTCATATAAGGAAAGTCCTGTTTTGGAGATGGAGAATGGTTCCGGTGTTTTCATCGGGAATGTTCTAGAAGGTTCCGGAATGTCCGGCACTCCGGGGGGGAAAGGTACATGAATGTGTTGTATCAAGTTGATATGATTGCATCATGTACTCGGTGTCATCGTTGTTCAAAATAGAGGGTTTATTCAAATCCTAGTTTGAAAAGTCAAACGGCTAGTTTGAAAGTCAAACGGCAAGTTTTGGAAAGAGGAGGAGGAGTGGGAAACCGAGTTGGGGAGGGTTTCCCTCCTCCAACCGGCGGAGCACCACCCAAGCCGAGTTGGGGAGGGACTCCCCTCCCTTGGCCGGCCGGCCCTCCACCTATATAAGGAGGCGGGGCTCCTCCTAGAGACACACACGTCCCTTGCCCCGAAAACCCTAACCCTAGCCGCCGCCGCCCTCCAAGCCGCCGCCGCCTAGGGATCTCCTTGCTGCCGACTTGGGCACCACCAAGCCCTAGCCGCCGGCTCTAGCACCTCTTCCTCGGCGTTTCTAAACCCTAGATCGTCGAGGGATTTCTCATAGCCCACCATACTCGCTCGGCAGGCGAAGCCTGAGATCTCCCTCTACTTAGGTACCACGCCGTTGTCTTGCCGGAATCGCGAGAGTGCTACAACCTCCGCTTTCTTTGGAACAAGGAGAGGAAGGTCTTCGTCAGTACCGAACGTGTGACCATTGCGGGGAGCAGGAGCAATAGCCGGGGAAGGATCGTCTACGCGATCTTGAGATCGGGAAGAGTACGACTACATCACCCACGAGAATCCGCTCTCGTTAAACACTTTGGAATCTTCGAGGGTGAGTTATTCTATCGACTCGTTGCTACAATCTAGTAGATAGATCTTGGCTTGTTTGTTTGTATGCGGTAGAAATTTTTTGTTTTCCATGCTACGAAACCCTACAGTACCAGGCCTTGACTGGCGAGCTCATCTGCGACGTGTCATCGCCGCCCATCAGGAACTTGAGGTCTGTGTTGCGCTTCTTGGCGGCGTAGTTGGCCTTCTTCTGGGCGAGGTTGGCTTTGATGAGGGCCACCTTTTCCCCTTGTGTCTCGATCAACTGCTTCCAGCGCTCCTCGCTCTTCTCAGCCCTCTTCTCGGCCTGCGCCCTCGTGTTGGCGATGCATTTCTTGATCGAAGCCAGGAGACACTCGGCAGGAGGTCTGGCGTCCTTGAGCATCTTCGCCTTCTTCTGGCCGATCTCGGGTCTTCCTTCGCCGGCAGCAGCGGCCGGGGCCTCAGGGTTGTAGACGCCGTCCTTGCTCTTGGAGAGACTCAGGCGAGTGTCCAGCCACTTCTCGCAATTCTCGATTTGCTCGAAGACATGATGGAACTTGAACTCCATCGTCATGTCCTCTTGAAACAGAGCAAGTGCACGTCGCAGCTGCAAAATGAAAGTGTGTTAAGATGGAAGAGACTGTATGACAAAGCTAGTGTTCGCGAGTACCTTGTTGTCCATGTTTTCCCCACTGGCTTGTGTGCGGTCGACCTCTTCCATGCAGTTGTGCCACTTGCTGCAGGCAGTCTGGATGATCGCCCAATGATTGGTAATAGCCTTCTCCCCTCGCTCCATGTGGATTTTGCGATACTTTGGGTCGCACATGCTACGCTCGTCGAATGCCGCCTTCATGTGCCGCCAAATAATTGTCTGAATTTTGGTTGGCACCGGTGATCGGATCCATGCTCATCGTTTTCCAAGCTTCGGCGAGGCAGGTGTCCTCGGCTACGGTCCACTTGATCCGAGCGTCCGCCGAAGTGTCCGGCTTCTTCTTCCCCTTCTTGCCTTTCGCCTCAGCCTCAGCATCGTCTGGTTGCGTTTGCTCAGCCTGCATCTCCTCGGCGTCGGTGTCGGAGAGGTCCTGGGACTTGATGCTGTGCTCGGCGTCGGCCCGGGTCTGCTCTTCCATGAAGAAGGAGGGGTGGTTGGAGGTCGAGCCTGTTGCTATCAAGTCCTCCATGTACGCCTCGGCCGGCATGCCGGACGGAAGGGCGCCCGGCATTCCGCCGAACAGGTTGCGCGCGTCGGCCTCGCCGAAGGTCGCGGAGCTTCCGCCAAAAGGCAGTGGTCCGCGGCGCAGAGCGGGCCTTGCATATGCCGAAGAGGTGGAGTAGGGGAGGTTGATGTACATGCCGAAGGCCGAAGGAGGGCGCGGCGCCGGGAAGGGGTAGATCACGTTGGGGTTGAACCCGCCATCGAACTCGGGCGACGAGGAGTACCTCTATTGAGCAGTCGCCTGGCTCTCCTGGAAGCCTGCCGGAGAGATCGGCGAGAATCCAGCGGGCGAGCCGACGCTCGTCTGGCTTCCCCAGTGTGGTGCGTACGGCGCCACCATCAACGCAGACCTCGTCGCCGCCGCCTGCTTCGCCTTCACCATCGCCTTATCTTCTGCCGTCGCCTTCTCCTCCGCCACCGCTTGCTGTTGCCGGAGCTTCGTCCTCCCCTTCCTACCCTTCCGATTGGCCGACGCGATCTGATTGGCGTGCTCCTTCTTCTCCCAGTCGGCGGAGGACATGCCCTCTGGCTTCGCCGGCGACTCTCGGCTTCCTCGCCTTCTTCTCCGCCGGACCCTCACCGAGGATCGATCTGGGTTGGACAAAGCTCTTGGGCGGCATGTCAGCGGGGAGCTCGGCGGAGTGGCAGGAGGGGAATGTCAAAGAAAGGCGGGAGGGGGGAAGAAAAGGGCGGGAGCTCGGCGAAGTGGCGGGAGTGGCGCCTTCTCTCGCCGACAGAGCTGGCCCACGCTCGTTTTCGCGGCGTCCGGCGTCCCCAGGGCGTACCTGGAACCTGGGTTCGGCCTGGGTAGGCCGGACCAGAACACGCCGAAATCCGGACGAAAACAGGTCCCTGGGTTCGCGACTGGGCCGATTTTCGGCGTCCGGATCGGCGTCCTGGGTAGGCGAGTGGAGATGCTCTTACGATCCATACGAGACGATTCATGCCTGACTGACCCATTTGGACATTAAATTTGGGTCACAGATGAGTCTGTTTGAACAAACGCGGACGCTAAATGTCCAGATGTTGTAGCAGACTGGCCTAGTTGTCAATCACACTATGGTCCTTCTTCTCTCTTCTCTCTTTTGGACTGTCCGGTCTCTCTCTTAGTCTGACCAAACGAAACAGGATAATTTGGGTCATATGGCTGGTCAGACAGGCTGGACCACGACCCCAAATCACCAACAGCTTGACCCAAACGATAGAAACAAACGGCTTGGATCTCCCTGATGGAGATATGGCATCTCCACCGGTCCGACCCATCTGGTCTACCCAAACGGTCCTTTTCTGTCCGTTTGGATCGGATCGCGCTCTCTTTTGGGTCGGGGTCCGGCCTGTCTGGCCGACCGCGTCCAGCGGCGCGACCCTTTTGTCCGCGCTGGCGTTCGTTGGCGCCAGCGCTGGCCAAGAGATGCCAATCACTTGAAAATGTCAAATTGATAAGCTAGAAACACATTGATTGAATATCAAACAACATGGCAGGCGTGTGCCATCACCCTTTGGGCATCGCCAACAAGTGGCCAATGGATCCAAAATATGCAAAAGGGGGCAATATCATACACAATATCCAAAAGATGGCAGCTTCTCTGCCCAAAAAGTTGCAACTTCCGTCGCCATTGCCCTTCGGGCATCGCGAGCCCTGATGTCTGCTGCCACTTTGCGATCCAAGCCCAACGATCGGGTCAGAAATGCTATCCAGGTCGGTGGGCGTGATGGCGTTCTCCTCGGCCATGATGTTGGCTTCGGCCTCCAGCATCCTAGACCTGGCCTCAGCGTCCTTGGCCTTGCCTTCGGCCTCCGTCGCCTTTTCCTTGGTCTCGATCTCCACTAGCCTAGCCCTAGCGTTGGCCTCCTCCACCTCGATAGACCTCGTCTGGAGCTCGACAAAGGTCTTAGCGGTGGCCCCTTTATCTTTGCGCCGCCTCTCCTCCCTCTCGGTGATGGCCTCTTCCATCTTATCCAGGATCTTCTTCAAGGTCTCCTGGAATGCCAAGGAACCATCCTGGCGGGTGAGGTCGGACTTCGTGGCCTTGTGGCCACCAGGCCAGCAGGCACGGCCTGCAGTCCCATCGCTTGCAGAGGTGACGAAGCCTTCGTCATTGTTGTTGTCTAGGTCGATAACACCGCCAGTCGAAGCATTGCTCTTGCCCTTATTGTTGTTCATTTCTCTCCAAAGCGCAAAGCTAGTCTCCCATTTTTAGTGTCCTTGAGCAATGTCCAACAATGGCCCAACAAGAAGCCCTTGTTATCATTCACCGTCTTGAAGTGCTCCACCGCTTTCAAGACCTACACATGTGGATGCCAACAATGGCTCAATTCAAATGCAAGACACTGACAAAGAGAGGAAAAGTTTTTACCATGTCAACCGGCTATATGCCACTTATTTTCCTCTTCGTCATCATCTCGTAGGAGCCTTGGAACTTGCTACACTCGGCATGGATGGTGCCCTACCTCTTGGAGAGGGAGAGATCGTTTCGATCTCTAAAGAAGGCGTCCTTCCCGAATTTCATGTGCTTATGGAAGAACCTTGCCACCTTTTTCCAATAGGCAAAGCCCTTTTGCTCGGCGCCACATAGTGGATCTTGTGAAATCTTTTGGAGATATGCCCAAGAGGCAATAATAAAGTGGTTATTATTATTATATCTTTGTGTTTATGATAAATGTTTACATCCCATGCTATACTTGTATCAACCGGAAACATTAATACTTGTGTGTTTTGTAAACATAAAAGAAGTCCCTAGAAAAACCTCTTGTTGAAACTAGATTGTTGATTAATAGATGACCATGATTTCCTGATTATGGACATTAGATGTTATTAATAACAAGATCATGTCATTAGGAGAATGATATAATGGACACACTCCTATAATAAACGTAGCGTAAGATCAAGTTATTTAGAGTTCGTTTGCCACAAGCTTTCAAATACATAATAACCTAATCCTTTGACCATAAGATCATGTTAATCACCATCACCGGATGAATGATTTGATGACATCAAACATCACTTTCGTAATTGGATGGTTATAAAGGTGGAATTAGGTATTCTGAAAGTATGTGTTGAGGCACATGGATCAAGAGTGGGATTTGTCCATCCATATGACGGATAGATATACCAACATATAACTTTCACATGACTTGGAGATTTTTTTTATCTCCCAGATCATGTGAAAGTTAAAAAGTTACACACTTCCGAGAGTTTCAGAGATCCGGTAAATCGCCGTATTATAGAGCCACGGAGTTTTTTGCTCTCACGTGCGATGTAACTCACTTTAAACAATTAAATCCACAAAAACTGAAAATAGTAAACAAAATACTACATAAATTCGTACGTATAGAGAATATAGATAGATCTACGTACCAGTACGGACTAAAGGCTAGGACATATATCATCATCGATGCTTGGAAGAAGCTGCAAGTTGGAATGTACTCCCTCTCTCGCGCGCGCAGGCATGCACATGTAGCACGAGCGGGACGGGCATGCATGCACATGGTGCGGAGCTATGCATTGCATGTGGCCACGCCACGCCACTGTGGTGACAAGGCAATGAGATTAGAGACCAATTATTGCAACCCTGGTAGGGCCGATGTGCATGCGTGCGTGTCGTGTGTGTATATATAGCGCTATTTGATCTTGGGCGTAATACGACCCACCCTCTATCTTTAAAACTGTATATTATTTTTACTTTACGTAAAGTTTATCTTATCTCGAGAGGTGAGAAGAACGTAAGAAAATATAGATATGTCATAATTTTTTTGTTTACATGCAGTATAAAAATAGGACGTAAAATGCATATTTCTAGTGTTTTTTACACTATAATTACTCATAAACTATTTTTTATATCAATTTTTTTACGTTGTGGATGAATATAAACATAATTATTTATATACAAAACATAAATTTCTAAACGTGACAACATAAAATTATGTGGGGTGCAAAATAACTATTCTGCATCTTAGAAGTCGAATAGGATTTATATATATATATATATTATATAAAGTATAAAGTTTCCTAGTTGCCGGCCGAGAATCACGGCAAATGGCTGGAGGAATATATCTGCGATGAGATGCCAAGAGGGGCCGCGTATGTTGTTGGTTCGCTATCAGTTCGGAGACGGCCACGGCAGACTGCAGGAGCGATGATGTGACAACTTTGTGTCCTACTCCCTTTTGTCCGTAAATAAGTGTACTTTTAACTTTTGCCTAAGTCAAACTTTATCAAATTCGACCAACTTTATTATAGATAAATATATCAACATATATTATATAAAATTGATATATTATGAAACTAAATTTAAAAACATATCTATTAATTAATACTAATTTAATGTCATAAATATTACTATATTTTTTATAAAGTTAGTCAAACTTGTCAAACTTTACAAAGTTTGACTTAGAATAAGGCTAGAAGTACACTTATTTGTCAACAGAGCAAATACATAGTTCTGGCATCTCCACGGATATCTCGTGCATGACATGACAACTTTGGAATCACAGTCTTTTATTGGTTTACGCGGCGCGCGCGCGTGTAGCACGAGATATGGGGCCAGCCCTGCCGGTGCGGTTGTTGGTTCTGGTTAGCTGCTGAATACACATACGAGGCGGAACAATGATACCAATCATATGATCGGCCGCTCCGTACCAAAATTTTTTAGATCAACCACATATTTTATTAATTGGACACTAAGAAACAGACAGAGATAAAATGAGTATCCTATACACATCGTAGATAAAAGACTAAGAAATCGAGAAATACAAAATAACTCCTAAGTTTTACTGCAACCACCGAATCTAGCGGCCACTGCCAAACTCTAGCGCCGCCGAGACGAACGCTGAAAGAGACGCCGAGCCTTCACCATTGCAAGATCCAAAAAAACACTATCGAAAATACTTCCTCCGTCTCAAAATAGATGTCACAAATTTATTAAAATTTGGATAAATCTAAACACTGTTTGAGACGAAGAAAGTATATTAGTATCAAACATATATCAATTATCCAACATGCAACAAGAAAATTGCGAGAGCTACTCTAGACACTAGGGTGCACATAGTCTAAAAAAAAGATTTGCAAAAGCAAACATAAACCCCCAACAACAATGGCACCACTAATGGTAACGGCACATCAACTGCAAAAAATTTCTCCAAAAACGACACCTTCGGGAAGGTAACATTACAAGAAAAACGTTGTCATCCAGTGTAACTAGTATAATCAGATCCTGGTTTTCACACGGCTATATGACGTGTAATCCGTATACACATTTTGAAAGCAGAGGACATAATTTGGAGTCCACTAAAAAATAAGCTTCCTCAAATGCTATGGTTTTGGGATAGCTTATAGTACAAAATACTTATAGTTATAGGGAAAATATCATTCTTTTATTTGCAAAGGGTTTTTCCATACACATGCATTTGAAAACAATTTAAAATAATTATTTTCAAGTTGAGATTGATAGCGGCTAGAAATGATTTTATCACCTTTTATACTTGCATGAATCACAATGTTTGGATAGCCGTAAATGTAGAAGTAAAATAGATAAGGGAGAGGAGATAATTCCAATCTTCACATCTCTCTCCCACACCTAACATCCCTACGCGTAACAACACAATTGAGATCTTTCTCCTTGATCCATCCCCCCACGCTAGCTGTCCCTAATAAGGTATAATACTAGTGTCTACATTTGAGATCTTATCTAATCCACGATACTAGTAATAATCTAATCGATTGATCAGACAAGTAGACACCAGAGTCCACACAGCAGCCAACGCTAGCTCTCCCACACCCCCAGCTAGCCCTCCATCCATCTATAAATAGCACGGCTGCTCTTCATCAGTTTCTCACACACCACATCCCACACAGCCAGCTAGCTACACTACCACCACTATTACTCTTTTTCTCTTTGCAAGCATACGATCGAAGATGTTTGGCGGCCTGGATATCATCGGCAACCTGACAGGAGGGGGCAAGAATGCCCATATCAAGGGCTCAGTGGTCCTGATGCGCAAGAACGCGCTCGACTTCAACGACTTTGGCGCCACCGTGATGGACAGCATCACCGAGTTCCTCGGCCGTGGTGTCACCTGCCAACTCATCAGCTCCACCGTCCCCGATCCCAGTGAGCAGAATTAATGAACTATATATGTGACGATGTGGATGTGCACTATCCATTAGCTCTCACTCACTTACATTACTATCTATGTACGTGTGCAGACAACGGCAACCGTGGAAAGGTGGGCACTGAGGCGAGCCTGGAGCAGTGGATCACGAGCCTGCCATTGATCACGGTGGGCGAGTCCAAGTTCAACGTCAAGTTCGACTGGGAGGTGGAGAAGCTGGGGGTGCCAGGCGCCATCATCGTCAAGAACAACCACGCCTCCGAGTTCTTCCTCAAGACCATCACCCTCGACGATGTCCCCGGCCACGGCGACGTCGTCTTCGTCGCCAACTCCTGGGTCTACCCCCAGCGCAACTACCGCTACAACCGCGTCTTCTTCGCCAACGATGTGAGTTTGATCCGGCCTGCTCGATCGTCTGCTTTTACGTACTAATTAATAGGCTTATAGTAGAAATTAATACTGTTGCTTCATCACTGATTTCGATATCTGCCTGCAGACCTACCTGCCCAGCAAGATGCCGGCGCCGCTGAAGCCTTACCGTGAAGACGAGCTCCGAAACCTGAGGGGCGACGATACGCAGGGACCATACCAGGTGTACGACCGCGTCTACCGCTACGACCTGTACCACGACCTCGGCGATGGCCGCCAAGTCCTCGGTGGCTCTAAGGATTTTCCCTACCCTCGTCGTTGCCGCACCGGTCGCAAGCTTTCACAAACCAGTGCGTGTTTCTCTATCTCACCTTCACCAATGCACACGAGGTTGCTCAGTTATTAATTATTAGCACTCGACTCACCAAAGAAACCGGCCGTATCCTTTCATGCGCAGACCCCGAACGCGAGAGCCGGCCATTGCCGCTGATCCAGAGCATCTACGTGCCGCGGGACGAGGTGTTCGGGCATCTCAAGCAGTCGGACTTCCTCGGCTACTCACTCAAGGCGCTCGTCGACGGCATCATTCCGGCCATCCGCACGTACGTCGACCTTTCCCCCGGCGAGTTCAACTCCTTCAAGGACATCCTCAAGCTCTACGAGGGCGGCATCAAGCTGCCCGACATCCCGGCCCTCGAGGAGATGCGCAAGCAATTCCCGCTCCAGCTCGTCAAGGATCTCATCCCCATGGGTGGCGACTACATCCTCAAGCTTCCCAAGCCACAAATAATCAAGGGTACGTTACTTACTTAACGATTAGTAGATTCACATGGTTGTAGCTGATTGATACATAATTAAGCTTATGTGAAATTCTGCACATATATTGCAGCGGACGAGAAAGCGTGGATGACTGATGATGAGTTTGCGAGGGAGATTCTTGCAGGAGTGAACCCGATGATGATCACACGTGTCACGGTGAGTCAACACATCGGTCAACCAATTGTAGTTTGCGATGGAGATTAGTGAAATTTTTCTATATGGAGTTGCATTTTCGTAATAAGTTTTCTACTACTCGCCGAGAACTAATGGAGTAATTAATTAACTGAATTGGTGCAGGAGTTCCCACCCAAGAGTACTCTTGATCCCAGCAAGTACGGCGACCACACCAGCACCATCACCGAGGCTCACATCGGAAAGAGCCTCGAGGGCCTCACCGTTCAGCAGGCTGTCGACAACAACAAGCTCTACATCCTTGACCACCACGACCATATGATGCCATACCTCATCAAGCTCAACAACCTTGATGACACCTTCCTCTACGCGACGAGGACTCTGCTCTTCCTGAGAGGTGATGGCACGCTGGCGCCAATCGCCATCGAGCTGAGCACACCTCTAATCCAGGAGGCCTCACGACCCCGAAGAGCACCGTGTACACGCCATCCTCCACCGGCGTCGAGGCCTGGATATGGCAGCTCGCCAAGGCCTATGTCTGCGTGAACGACTACGGTTGGCACCAACTGATCAGCCACTGGCTCCACACGCACGCCGTGATGGAGCCCTTCATTATCGCCACAAATCGGCAGCTGAGCGTGACCCACCCGGTGCACAAGCTCCTTCACCCACACTACCGTGACACGATGAACATCAACTCACGGGCACGGGAGTTGCTCGTCAATGCCGGCGGGATCATCGAGACAACCGTATTTCAGCGAAAGTACGCCATGGAGATGTCATCCGTCACCTACAAGAACTGGAACTTCGCGGAGCAGGCTCTCCCGGACGATCTAATCAAGAGGTAAGTAAACAAATAAATAAAAGTACAATAGTTCCTTAAGTATTGCAATGGCAATAAACTAATGGTCATAAAATTCAGGGGCATGGCGGTGCGGGACCCATCAAACCCAAACAAGGTCAAACTACTGCTAGAGGACTATCCTTATGCGGTGGACGGGCTAGCCATCTGGCATGCCATCGAGCAGTGGGTGCAAGAGTATGTAGCAATCTACTACCCCACTGACAGTGTGCTTCAGGGCGACGTGGAGCTGCAGGCATGGTGGAAAGAGGTTCGCGAGGTCGGGCATGGTGACCTCAAGGATGCGAAGTGGTGGCCCAAGATGGAGACCGTGGCGGAGCTGGTCAAGGCATGCACCACCATCATTTGGACAGGATCTGCGCTACATGCGGCTGTGAACTTTGGGCAGTACCCATATGCAGGTTACCACCCTAACAAGCCATCAGCAAGCCGTCGTCCGATGCCAGAGCCAAACACCGAGGAGTATGCCTTGCTAGGTCGCGACCCAGAAAAGGTGTTCATCCGCACCATCACCAACCAGTTCCAGGCCCTCGCCGGCATATCATTGCTGGAGATCCTGTCCAAGCACTCCTCTGACGAGGTTTACCTCGGGCAGCGTGATACGCCAGAGTGGACCTCAGATGCCAAGGCGCTCGAGGCATTCAAGCGGTTTGGGGCAACATTGGAAGGCATCGAGAGCCAAGTGGTGGCCTTGAATGGAAACCCTCAACTCAAGAACCGCAATGGGTCGGCGAAGTTTCCGTACATGCTGCTATACCCAAACACCTCTGACCACAAGGGTGATGCCACTGGGCTCACGGCCAGGGGCATCCCCAACAGCATCTCCATCTAATGAGATGTACGGAATAGGCGCGTTGTGCCAGGATGTGAAGTGTCCTGAGTGTGTTTACAAACTTGCGATCATTGCATGAATAATCGATGTATGGTGGTGTTGTAGTGTTCGTGTTAATTTTCCTTCCAAAATTTCATAATAAATTGAGCTTCCGGTATACATGTTTTTTCAAAGATTACTCTCCTTTCCTTGTTGTGCCATCTTGCTATTTATTTGGAAAGAATATTAGAAAATTTTCATTTAAGATATGACTTGCTCAGAATGAAATTTGATTAGCTGATATAGTTTGCTTACTGGTCTCTTAGTGATATGTTACCCATTCCATCCATAATTTTAGATTGTTCCCATTTTCATGTTTGACTTGCTTTGAACTATGTCATTCCTCTAGTAAAGAATTTTATGCCTAGCACCATTTGTTTTTCACATGACTTTCTTATATTCCGTGGATAGTGTTGTAGTTCTTTAACACATATGTAGCACTTTTGATTTTCTCATGTAGTTTGAAATCCACTTTTGATCTCCGGTGCATATGCTCCTGCTAGCTGATTTTTGTTTAAAAAATGTCAAGAATATTGGAAATTCTTTTTGACGCATATATCTTGACATTTTATGCGCCCACAAAGCCGGTTCGCGGAAAAGCGATATGTTTTGTGTCCTGTATAAAAATACAGAAATTTCTTGTTACACGCATTTTTAAGGGCCAAATTTTCTCTTTTTACACACGACACAAAATATGTCAGTTTTCCGTGAAACGACTTTGTGAACATACATAAATTTTTGTTGAATTTTTTAACATTTTTACTTGCGTTTAAAATTCAATTCAATAACTGGGAGCCAAAACGCCTCGTCGGTAGTAGTGCTTTGTTTTAGGGTTTATTACGACTATGTTCCCAAATCGCTCTGAAATTCGTACTGTGCCGTAGGATTCAGTGTATTGGAAAAGAAAAATAACTTCAGCTCAAACCTAGCACCATTTCACCCCCCTGCTCAATAGGCAGCTATAGATGTCAACATCACAATGAGAGCCGGCCTTGTCGGGAATTAAAATAGCACTATTAGTACGCATGATTCACAAGCACGCAGTAGCAGACTTGTTTTACGCGTTTAGTGACAGTCGATCTGTTGTCTGTGGCCCAAAAGAAAACATCAATTTATGTTGTGGATGCACATGACGAAAGAAGATAAGAACGCTACATTGCCCAAGGTCGCGACATCATCGCGTGGTCAGTTTTATAGTACGCGTGATTAGCCCCTGCTCAATTGACGGCTACTCAGTATATTTTTTTTGACAAAAAATGTACTCTCTCTGATCTATAATAGTTGATTTGAATTTTTCAAAATTTAGATAAACCTATATATTAAATAATGTCTAGATTCATTCAAATCTAGACAAATCCAAATCAACTAATATAGATCGGAGGGAGTATTAATATCGCATTGGCAGCTAAATTGTTAGCTATATACTCCCTCCGTTTCAAAATATAAGACGTTTTAGGTTTGTGAATGAAATGAATCTAGACTTATTTAGTGTATAGATTCATCCCAAAGTTGAGTGAATCTACATACTAAAACAAGTCTAGATTTATTTTCTTCACAAACCTAGAACATCTTATATTTTAAAACGGAGGGAGTAGATGTCAACATCATAACGAGAGCATTATCAAAAATCAGAAAATCATTATTAGTACGCCTGATTCACGGACAGGTTGCAGCAGACTTGTTTTACACGTTGTTGTGGTTGCCAGTACGTAACAAGTTGTTGTGGTTGCCAGTACGTGATCACCATGGCAGGGATGCACACGAGGAAAGAAGATAAGAACACTACACGGTCCCGGTCCCGACAGATACGTGCATCGCGTCATCGCGTAGGCAGTTTTTCTAGTACTTGAGATTAATCATTAGGGGACGGTCACTATCCTGACGGCCTTTACCCGTTAGCATAGGGCACTTAACCGTCGGCGTAGACATTAGCCGATGGATGCCGTCGATGTAGTGCCGTCGGCGTAGTGCCATCGCCGTAATCCCTCGTCGGCGCAGAGGAGGTGGCCGTCGGCATAGTCCGTGCCGACGGCTGGAAGCTACCGTCCGCGTAACTACACCGTCGGTCTAGTGCAGGTGGGACCCACTTGTTCCGGTAACGGCCATTAGGGCCGGAGCAGACTACGTCGAAGGCTCGGTTGTTGGCCTAGTTGTCCACATGGTCTGACATAGGCGCTCATCTGGCCGTACAAAGCAGCTGCTACACCAACGACAGGGCCGTCATCAATATGCCACGTGTTATAAAAAATAAGTTGGTCAAGTTGTCGCCCACTGTATGCATAATAATCTGGTGCTCCTGATATTAGCTTAACGTTCGCTCCTCCATGGTGACACGGGGGAGGGGGAACAAACCCTAGCCCACTGCCTCCATCTCTCTACCCTCCCTCTCCCCTCGCCACCCTTGAGGCATCCGATAGAAATCCATGCGTGATGATTTTGCCCGTGGGTGTCATTCCCCCTTCTTGAGGGAGTTGCCGATCTATGTCGATGCTTCTCTCTCTCTCTCTCTCTCTCTCTCTCTCTCTCTCTCTCTCTCTCTCGTTGGTAGATGTCCATGGGAGAAAACCTAGGTCCGGAGTTGGATCAACATGATGGTAGCAGCGTCCTTGATGTCGCCACTCTGTTGGAAGCATCACGTGTGGAAACACAACATGGATGTTCCATGTTGCCCTCCTCTGGTGCTGGCCATTGTCCAAGATTGATCTTTAGGAGCACGGTGCATGCCATTGTCACCGAGTCCAAGACGATGTCTTTCTCGGGGCCCAACCAAGTCATGATATCTACTCTTCTTGATGGATGGTGCATCGACAAGGAGTGTCCAGATCAAGCTTCGATCTTCGGAGGTGTCTGGCGTCGGTCGAGACACAACCTTGTCTGGCGCCGGTCGTTGAAATTTGTCTTGTGTAGAACTATTGTGGTTTGGCGTACTTTAGAAAAAAAAATTCAAGATCAAGCTTGAGCGGTTCAACTTTAACTTTGCGGTAAGGATATTTTTCAAAAAAAAAAACTTTGCGGTAAAGATATATAGATCGAAGTACCAGGACGTACTAAAGGCTAGGCCATATATGGCATCATCGATGCTTTGCAGAAGCTGCGAGATGGAATCTACTCTCTGGCCGCGGCTCGCGCTCGCGCGCACATGCAACATGAGCGAGCGGACCGGGGTAGGTCGCCGCGTCGGTCTGTTGCATGTGGCCACGCGCGCCACGATGCGGTGACAAGCTAGGCAATTATAGAGAGACCTAGTATTATCGCAACCGTTGTAGGGCCGATCGAGGCATATAGTACGTACGTCGAAACACGACAAATGGCTAGCTGGATGATTATATCTGCGGCGATGAGATGCCATGCATCTTCACGCATTAATTGTTCCAAGAGGTCGCGCGCGTACGTTGTTGGTTCGCTATCAGTTCGGAGACGGCAGGAGCTAGCAATGGTGTACGTACGTAACTACTGTTTGGAATCGCAGAGTTTTATATTTGGTCGACGCGGCGCGCGCGTGTAGCACGACGTATGGGGCCGGCCCTGCCGTGCGGTTGTTGGTTCCTGCAGCAGGAGGGTACTACTGCAGCTACGTACGCGCTCCGAGAGAAGCGGCCACACCCGGAGGCCCGGCCGCTCCAGCATATCGTTTTTACCCTACCTACTACTCGTGCAGAGAACTCAGGAAATGTTGCGTCTTAACCGAGCGCACAAATCGATGGACTTTTGGCTTAACACACACTAGCTATATACTGGGCAATAATGCTACGCTTACAGGAAATTTTTTACTACTGGATGGAGTGGAGCAACCCGGCTAGTCCAACATTTTTTCCTGCAGTAATTTCAGGAACTGATAACCCTCCACGACCTCCACGTCTATCCGTAACCAAGATCCCCCAAAAAATATCCTGTTAGCGTAGCATTATTGGCTATTGGGTCTTTGAACAGGATTACCGAGAGTAACCCCCTCTACATTTGAGAAGGGTTAAGATACCGATGATCGAATCTCGGACATGTAATATATCGTGAAACAAAGGGATTAAGATACTAGCGTAAAAGGTTCCGACGATCACAAGAAATTCATCGTTGAATGTGTGGGAGTCAGTATGGGTCTCCAGATCCCGCTTCTGATTATTGATCCGAGAGGGGTCTTGATCATGTCCGCATTATTCACGAACCGTAGGGTGACACACTTAAGAGACACCGACATCCAATTGGAGCAAATGTTTCATGCCGAAAGAATGAACAAGCGCAGGAATTTATTTCACTAGATACCGAAACAGGTTTTCGGGTGAAATTGCATAAAGTGGTTATGCATGTGAAATAGAATTCTAGCAAGGGGTTATTTGTGAATGTTTGTCATTAAAGTAATTGACAAAATTCTGAATAAAATAAAAGAGTTTTATTTAATGAGAGTTTGCATTAAATTTGGTGGAAATTTAATGGGAATTTGAGTGGACTTTTGAGTGGAGGGATTTTAAAGGGCATTTTGTGAGTGGAGTGTCCACCCACATGAATGAAGGAGGGGAGGGGGCAGCCCCATAGCGGCACCCCTTGGGTGCCCCCCTCCTCCTATAAAAGGAGCCCCCCTCCTCACTTGTCTCTCACACCTCCTCGTGAAGGATCTCTCTCCCCCTCTAGAATTTATCCCCCATGGTCTCGGACTAGCGAGATACATGTTCCCGGCCGGTGGCTATTCGGCAAGAAAGAGTTGTGCTTCCGCTGCATCGCTGGAGCGAGGAGGCGGAGGTTGCTCGGTTCCTCGAACGTGTGTGCGAGCACGGATGCGCTGCTGATTTGCGGCGCTAGGACTTCCTCTCGATCTTGAGATCGGCAAGAGATCGTCTACATTAAAAGTAGGGGATATTAAAAGTAGGGGATATTAATTTGAAATACTCCCCTACCAATACAGAGGGGAGGAGGTAATTCCAACCTACATCTCTCCCACCTAACATCCCTAGGTAATCCTCGAAATAGCCTTTCGCCCCGCTTTATAAATAAAGCCACACGGCCGAACCGATACGAAGTGGAAAAGAGATCCTCAAACAAGCAGGTCGAGAAGAAAACCGACAATTGCGATGGTGGCAAGCCACCAACCCAAAGTCGGACAAGAAAAACAGAAGACGCCACGCCTAACACAAGGCAGCCTAGACTACCGAACACGCCAAAGTCGAAGAAGCTCGATGCCAGGACGATGACTCCATGAGTTGTTCCCAGATGGAACCTAAGCTCCCCGGCGACGCCCCCAAGACGGTGACGACGTGACGCGCCATCGTCGCCGTGCCCGCACGGACTAGAGTTTTCACCCGGAACTCAGTCACAGAGGGGATACAAAAACAACGCCCTCAAGAGGGTAGTGAAACACGCAGGCGTCACCGTCGTCAGCGCCAAAGAGCGGAACTTTCGCTCTGATCCACCCCATGCCATTAGAGAGACCAAGGGACAACCCAACACGACGGAAGGGCCACCTTGTCAGCACGATGCCTCCAGATTTTGACCAAGGAGTCGCTCACACCAACACCAGGATCACCCAAAGCCAAAACCCTCGCCATCCGCATGACCAAGAGGATGGCCAACACCGCTGTGATGTTGCTTGCCGAAAGCACCCATCCAGCCTCTCCTTCCAGGTCCGCCGCCCCGGCATCCGCGAGCTCAAACCTGTGGCACGGAGATAGCACACCTCGTGGCTTGAAAGCGGAAGGGTTAGGTTAACTCAAGATCCAAGCCCGATGGCCTGAATCCATGGAGCCAAAGGGCAGCATGACCGCAGCAACCCGGAGGATCCCTTCCTCCACCGCCGTAAGGGGGCCACAGACCGGACGCGGGAGAAGGGCCACACCAGGCCTAGGTAGGCCCGGTCGGGCCCATATTGGGCATGTAAAGGCCCCTCCTCCATGCTGCAGCGGGTCGTCGTTGTCGCCGCCCTCTCTGATTCGCGCGCCTCACCTCCACCACCAGCTCCAGACCGCCGCCGGCGAGCACCCATGCAGCCCCCAGGTCGAACCGCCATCACGCCATGCCACACCGCCACCAAGACGACGAGCCCTACCTAGACCCCTGGCGCACGGGTAGAGAAGAGCCACCGCCGCCGGCACTGGCCGGGCTTTGCCCGGCAGCACTTTCCGGCGGCGGCGGGGAGGGGGAGGGAAGCTGTGGCCGGGATATGGGGGAGCACTCCGTCTCCCGCTGGGGTGTTGGATATATTCCCTAGAGGCAGTAATAAAAGTGGTTATTATTATATCTTTGTGTTTATGATAAATTTTTACATTCATGCTATAATAGTATTAACCGGAAACATTAATACTTGCTGATTTATAAACTAAATTAGAGTCCTTAGTAAAGCCTCTTTGTAATACTAGCTTGTTGGTTAATAGTTGATCGTGGTTTCTCGATCATGAACATTGAGATGTTATTAACAACAAGATCATATCATTAGGAGAACGGTATGATGGACATACTCCTATAGATAAGCGTAGCATAAAAGATCATGTTATTTCAATAGTTCGTTTGCTATAAGCTTTCTGATACATAGTAACCTGATTCCTTCGACCATGAGATCATGCTAATCACCATCACCGGAAGGATGCTTTGATGACATCAAACACCACACCATAACTGGGTGGCTATAAAGGTGGCATTGAGTGTTCGGAAAGTATGTGTTGAGGCACATGGATCAAGAGTGGGATTTGTCCATCCATATGACAGATAGATATACTCTGGGCCCTCTCGGTGGAATGTCATCCAATTAGCTTGCAAGCATGTGACTGACTCACAAGGGATCACGTATCACGGGAACGAGAAAATAGTGCTTATCGGTAACGAGGTTGAACTAGGTATGTAGAGATACCGACAATCAAACCTCGGATAAGTAAACTATCACGAGACAAAGGGAAAATGGTATCGTATGTAAGTGGTTCATTCAATCGCAAAGTAATCGTAGAAATATGTGGGAGCCATATGAAATTCCAGATTCCTCTATTGGTTATTGATTGGAGAAGTGTCTCGGACATGTCCGCATAATTCATGAACCGTAGGGAGACACACTTAAGGATTTGATGTTGTTTAGTATATATGGTATGTAAGTAGGGAAACCGAATGTTGTTCAGAGTCTCGGATGGGATCCGGGATATCACGAGGAGATCCGGAATGGTCCAGAGAATAGGATTCATATAAGGAAAGTCCGATTCCGGAGTTCGGGAATGATTTTGATGTTTTCATCGGAGAGGTTCTAGAAGGGTCTAAAAGGTTCACCGGAACCGAAGGGGAATGGTTCATGAATGTGTCATGGTTAAGTGGAATGATTGGATATGTCCTAGGTCACTTGGTTGGACATTTGGGAGATATAAATAAATCTCTAAATTGAAAGTCAAAAGGGAAGTTTGAAAAGTCAAACTGGAACAATAGTTTCCTAGTGGAAGAAGGAAAGAGTCCTTCCTTCTCTCCGACTTGGGTTTGGGGAAGGATTCAAACTCCCCTCTCCCAAGCTGCCCTCCCTCTCATAAATAGAGGGAAGGGGCTGCCCCAAAGCACCACAACCTAGCCCTCCCCACCGTGCGTCGTCGCCGCTGCACGCCGTCACGCCGCCGCCGGCCCGTCGCCGTCGCCCTAGCCGCCCTCCGACACCTCCTCCTCCTCTCCGGCCCTCTAAACCTAGATCGCTGGAAACCCTAGATCCACCATATCTCGCACCGGCTTAGGAGAAGCCTTCAGGATCTTCCCTCTACTTGTGACACCACGTCGCCGTGCTGCCGGAATCGCGAGGGGAGAATTACAACCTCCATTTTCTTTGGAACAAGGGAGGAAGGTCTTCATCGAAATCTGAACGTGTGATCGCCAGGCTTTGAGCATGGCCTTGGGAAGGATATCTCTGCGATCTTGAGATCGGCAAGTGTACGACTACATCACCCAGGAGAATCTTCTCTCGTTAACCGCTTTGGAACCTTCGATGGTGAGTACTCTAATCGAATTGTTGCTACAATCTAGTAGATAGATCTTGGCTTGTTTGTGTGCATGCGGTAGAAATTTTTCGTTTTCCATGCTACGAACCCCTAAAGTGGTATAAGATCCGTGTCTATATGTAGATCTGTTGCACGAGTGGAACACAATGGTCATTATGGGCGTTGATGATTTTGTTGTCGATTGCTTCTTGTGTACTTTGCATCTTGCTGGATGGTGGGATGAAGCGGCCCGGGCTAACCTTACATGACATCGTTCATGAGACTTGCTCCACGCTTGACATGCAACTTGTATTGCATAAGTGGCTTTGCGGGTGCCTGTTTCTCCCAACATAGTGAAGATTCAATTTACAACGGATAATTGACTATACTAGTATCAACGTTGTGGTTTTTGTTCGTAAGTTAGAACGACACTTATTGAAAGCCCCAAACCACGTAAAATATGCAAAGAAAATTAGAGGCGTCTAACTTTGTTTTGCAGGGGTGTGCTGTGATGTGATATGGCCATGACTGTGATTATATATGATGATACAATGTTCCTTATTGTAAGTCGGCAACCGGTAGGAGCCATATGGTTGTCTTTTAATTTCGTTCAGACATGCGTGTCTATTATTCGAAGTAGTTGTAATAGTTGATACTGGTGGACGACAACCATGAAGCGGCGCCATTGACCTTGACGCCATGCCGTTGATGATGGAGATCATGTTCGTGCTTGAAGATGGAGATCGGAAGCACAAGAAGAAAGTCCATATCATATCATATCACATATTATGAATTGCATGTGATGTTAATCCTTTTATGCATCTTGTATTGCTTAGTTCGTGACGGCAGCATTATAAGATAACCTCTCTCATAAAATATCAAGTTATAATGTGTTCATCTTTAGTAAACACCATTGCTAAAGCACGTTGTTTCGAAGCACCACGTGATGATCGAGTTTGTTAGATTCTACGAGTGTATACAACAGGAGCAAGCCAGATTTGCTCATGCGGAAGCTAAGGTTTGATCTTGATGAGCCTAGCATGTACATACATGGTCTCGGAACACGGATCACCGAAAGGTAAAGCATGAGTCATATAGTAGATATGATGAACATGTTGATTGTTCGCCATTGAAGCTACATCAACTCTCGTGATGATCGGTTTTGATGTGGTGGATTTGGTTTATGTGATCACTAAAACATTGTGTGGGATATTGTTTTGAGTGGGAGTTCACCTAGATTAATTTAAATATTAATTAGAACTCAATTTGTCATAAACTTAGTCTAAACTATTGCAAATATGTTGTAGATCAATGGCGGCCCCTACCATCAATTTTTATGCATTCCTATAGAAAGAAAAGTTGAAAAACAATGGAAGCAACTTCGCGGATTGGCTCTGCAATTTGAGGATTGTCCTCAATGCTGGTAATTTGACCTATGTGCTGGATGCACCGTTGGGTGACGAGGTTTAATCTCGTCAATGCCCATTGTTATGGACTTGGGTTTTGGAGAAGATGGGGATGCTGGAGATCGCGGAATGGTTAGCAAACAAGCAACAAGGGGACACGAGGTTTACCCAGGTTCAGGCCCCCGGAGGGAAAACTCTACTCCTGCTTGTCTGCTCTGATTATGGTGGAACCGAAGGTTCTGAGGTCTTGTGGATGCAATGGCATGGAGGTGTGTATGCGGTGGTGTGCGAGAGATTGTAAGAGAGCCTCCTCGTCGTGCCCTCTTGGCCTTTATATAGAGATAGGCAGGTCCCAGGCACAAATAGACTCGGTTAAAGGTTTTAGGGTTTACCCCTTTGAATTTTCTATCTACTCTAGTCTTGCTTTCCAAGGATCCGAAGGCGTCATGGGCCCTGGCTACCCGAAAGTCTTCATGGGCTGGCGCATATTTGTCGTGGGACTTCCTTGGATTGGACCAGGTATGCTAAGGTCGTGTAACCGTAGGGTATAACCATGTCAGTAGCCCCCGAGTGTTCACTCGAATCATAGATTTGGCTGAGGACTCTTCAATCTTTCGGGTGCAGCTATCTCCGCTCATTTAGAGAATAATTTGAGTGTGTAGGGATTGTTGATGCGTGTGCCTGACTCTCCTGAAGGATCAGGGTCAGTTAACTGTCTTAGGACAAAACAACACGATCTTCTTCAGATTCGAGTCCCTCGACTCGAACCCAGAACATATGCTGGTGTAATTCGACTCGGGCCGCGGAGGACTTACAGGAGTGGAATTCCAGTGAATTTGAAATGATGTACCCAACGCGTCCGTCGGGATTTTTCATCGCGCCTGTTGGCACGGATTTTGACTAGTAGAGCGCAGTCGTGTGAGTTACTAGGCCATCAGATGGCATATGTAGGTCTTATCTTTGTGTCGCAAACGCAGCATCCGAATGTTTATCACCGTGGAGGTGCTTCGGGTGGCCAAGGAGGATGCTACTCACTTAGTGTTAATTGGGGCAGAGTTGCCGAAAAGTTTTGCATGCTGATCTGAAGGATCGCCTTAGAAGAATTCATAGGGTGCGCGACAAACGCTTCCTATGGGAGTAGCCCCCGAGTGTCTGTTCGAGTCGTAGACTCGAGCAGAGACTTTAGTTCAACCGTTGTTTGGCTTCAGGTGTAGGGGTTCGTAGCATGGAAAACAAAAATTTTCTATCGCATACAAACAAACAAGCCAAGATCTATCTACTAGATTGTAGCAACGAGTCGATGGAATAACTTACCCTCGAAGATTCCAAAGTGTTTAACGAGAGCGGATTCTCGTGGGTGATGTAGTCGTACTCTTTCCGATCTCAAGATCGTGTAGACGATCCTTCCAAGGCTGCGTTCGGCAGCGCTTCCGATCGGTCACATGTTCGGTACTCGTGAAGACCTTCCTCTCCTTGTTCCAAAGAAAATGGAGGTTGTAGCACTCTCTCGCGATTCCAGAAAGACAACTGTGGCGTGGTACCGGAAGTAGAGGGGAAATCACGCAGGGCTTCGCCTTAAGCCGGAGCGAGTATGATGGAGTATGAGAGAGGGCTATTAGTGGTCTAGAGATTAGACACACCAATTAGAAGGCTCTAAACCGCAGGATAAAGCAATTAGAAGCTCTAAACCAAAACGGCTCTAAACCGGAGATTAGAGGATAGGAACTTGTGTGTAGATGAGGAGGCCCTGCCCCTCCTTTTATAGGTGGAGGGGCTGGCGCGCCAGGGGAGGGTAGTCCCTCCCCAACTCGGCCTAGGATGGCCGCCGGCTTGGAGGAGAGGAACTCCTCCTCCAAGTTGGTTTCAACCTCCTCTTACTTGTTTCCCACAGTTTCCTGTTTTCCACAGTTTCCTGTTTTAGCCGTTTGACTTTCAAACTGGCAGTTTGACTTTTCAGTTTTGGAACAGCAAGAACACTTAGTACATGATGCAATCATTCAATGACACATTCATGTACCCTCCCCCAGAGTGCTTGGGACAATCCGGAACCTTCTAGAACATTCAGATGAAAACACGGAATCATTCCCGAACTCCGAAACGGGACTTTCCTTATATGAATCTTATTCTCCGGACCATTCCGGATCACCTCGTGATATCCGGATCCCATCCGAGACTCGAACAACATTCGGTCTCTTTCTCATAATACCATAACTACTCAAAACAACGTCGAATCCTTAAGTGTGTCTCCCTACGGTTCGTGAATTATGCGGACATGATCGAGACACTTCTAGAAAAATAACCAATAGAGGAATCTGGAAATTCATATGGCTCCCACATATTTCTCGATTACTTTGTGATCGAATGAACCACTTACATACGATACCAATTTCCCTTTGTCTCACGATAGTTTACTTATCCGAGGTTATGATCGTCGGTATCTGCATACCTAGTTCAACCTCGTTACCGATAAGTACTCTTTTCTCGTTCCGTGATATGTGATCCCTTGTGACCTAGTCACATGCTTGCAAGCTAATTGTATGACATTCCACCGAGAGGGCCAGAGTATATCTATCCGTCATATGGATGGACAAACCCCTCTTGATCCATGTGTTTCAACCAATACTTTCCGAACACTCAATGCCACCTTTATAGCCACCCGATTCACGGTGTGGTGTTTGATGTCATCAAAGCATCCATCCGGTAAAGGTGATATGCATGATCTCATGGTCGAAGGAATTAGGTTACTATGTATCGAGAAAGCATATAGCAATTGAACTATTGAAATGACTTGATCTTTATGCTACGCTTATCTATAGGAGTATGTCCACCATATCATTCTCCTAACGATATGATCTTGTTGTTGATAACATCTCAATGTTCATGATAGGAAACCACAATCATTAATCAACCAACAAGCTAGTGAAGTATAGAGGCTATACTAGGGACTTCAAATTAAGTTTACAAATCACACAAGTATTAATGTTTCCTTGTTAATACTATTATAGCATGAATGTAAACATTTATCATAAACACAAAGATATAATAATAACTATATTCATTATTGCCTCTAGGGCATATCTCCAACAGTCTCCCACTTGCACTAGAGTCATCTAATCTAGATTACATGGTAATATACCGAACACCCATGGCAGTTTGGTGTTGGTCATGTTTTGCCCTCGGGAGAGGTTTAGTCAACGGATCCGCCACATTCAGATCTGTGTGTACTTTGCAAATCTTTATATCCCCTTCCTGGATATGTTCTCGAATAGCGTGAAAACGCAGCTTGATGTGCTTCAGCTTCTTGTGTGACCTTGGTTCTTGCGCATTGGCTATGGCGCCCATGTTATTACAGTAGATAGACATTGTGTCCAGCGCACTAGGAACCACACCCAGCTCTGTAATGAACTATTTCATCCATATCGCTTCTTGTGAAGCCTCCGAAGCAGCCATGTATTCCGATTCAGTTGAAGATCTCGCCACAACGCTTTGCTTTGCACTCCTCCAAGCTGCTGCACCATTCAAAATAAATTGTATCCAGTTGTGATTTAGAATCATCCGGATCGGTGTTCCAACTAGCATCGTGTAACCATTAACAACGAGCTGTTCATCACCTCCATAAGAAAGAACCATATCCTTAGTTCTTCTCAAGTACTTAAGGATGTTTTGATCATTGTCCAATGATCCACTCCTGGATCACTTTGATATCTTCTAGTTAAACTAACAGCATATGCAATGTCGGGTCTAGTACATAGCATGGCATACATTAGAGATCCTATG
This sequence comes from Avena longiglumis, assembly GCA_030063025.1. Taxonomy (NCBI): domain Eukaryota; kingdom Viridiplantae; phylum Streptophyta; class Magnoliopsida; order Poales; family Poaceae; genus Avena; species Avena longiglumis. Next base: position 123,497,502 of record CP125979.1, read on the forward strand.
GCTGAGGCATAGGGAGTCTTACTCATCCTTTCTCTATCTTCTGCCGATGTCGGACTTTGAGTTTTACTCAAGGTCGTATTGGGCAACATGGGCAAGAACCCTTTCTTGCTTTCTTCCATTCCAAACCTCTTTAGAACTTTGTCCAAATATGTACTCTGTGACAATGATATTTGCCGTTTCGATCTATCTCTATAAATCTTTATGCCTAATATGTAAGCTGCTTCGCCAAGATCCTTCATTGAAAAACTATTATTCAAAAATTCCTTGACACTATTAAGAAGGTCTGCATCATTCGCAATCAACAATATGTCATCCACATATAGTATTAAGAATGCTACAGAGCTCCCACTCACTTTCTTGTAAATACAAGCTTCTCCATAAGTTTGTATAAAACCAAAACTTTTGATCACCTTATCAAAACGTTGATTCCAACTTCGGGATGCTTGCTTCAATCCATAGATGGACCGTTGAAGTTTGCATACCTTGTTAGCATCTTTAGGATCGACAAAACCTTTGGGTTGCATCATATACAACTCTTCATCAATATCTCCATTGAGGAATGCTTTTTTGACATCCATCTGCCATATCTCATAATCATAATATGCAGCGATTGCTAACATAATCCTCACAGACTTTAGCTTCGCTACTGGTGAGAAAGTCTCATCGTAGTCAACTCCTTGAATTTGTCGAAACCCTTTTGCAACAAGTCGAGCTTTATAGACAGTAACATTACCATCAGCATCTGTTTTCTTCTTGAAAATCCATTTGTTCTCGACAGCCTTTCGGCCATCCGGTAAGTCCACCAAAGTCCATACTTGGTTTTCGTACATGGATCCAATCTCGGATTTCATGGCTTCTTGCCATTTATTGGAATCTGGGCTGATCATCGCTTCCTCATATGTCTCGGGGTCATCGGTGTTGTCCACCAACATGACACTCATAACGGGATCATGCCAATCTGGAGTGGTACGAGTTCTCGTTGACCTCCGAGGCTCTGTAGCAACTTCAACCGAAGTTTCATGATCATCATCATTAGCTTCCTCTCTAATTGGTGCAGGCACCACAGGAACTTCTTCCGGTGCTGCGCTACTCGCAATTTCGAGAGAAGGTTCGACAACCTCGTCGAGTTCTACTTTCCTTCCAGTCACTTCTTTCGAGAGAAATTCCTTCTCTAGAAAGGATCCATTCTTGGCAACGAAGATTTTGCCTTCGGATCTATGATAGAAGGTATACCCAATAGTTTCCTTCGGGTGTCCTATGAAGACGCATTTTTCCGCTTTGGGTTCAAGCTTTTCCGGCTGTAACTTCTTTACATAGGCTTCGCATCCCCAAACTTTAAGGAACGACAATTTAGGTTTCTTGCCAAACCATAATTCATACGGTGTCGTTTCAACGGATTTAGACAGTGCCCTATTTAAAGTGAATGCGGTTGTTTCTAATGCATAACCCCAAAATGATAGCGGTAAATCTGTAAGTGAATCATAGAACGAACCATATCTAAGAGAGTTCGATTACGACGTTCGGACACACCATTACGCTGTGGTGTTCCCGGCGGTGTCAACTATGAAAGTATTCCGCATTTCTTCAAATGCTCGCCAAACTCGTAACTTAGATATTCACCTCCACGATCAGAACGTAGAAATTTAATCTTCTTGTTACGTTGATTCTCAACCTCACTTTGAAACTGTAACACCCTCAGAATCGGACCTATGCAAGTTTTAGCGAAACCCGCCAAAACCGCATAGAAACGATTCAAAGGTGCCCACCAGGCACTTTCGTGCGGGTGGAAAACGAAGTAATAACATTACACAACAGTCCTCGATGGGACCCACAGAACAGATATATATAACAGCGACTCAAGGAGTCAAGAATACAGATATAATATACAAAGATCCAAATCACCTTGAAAACAATAGAGCGTCCAGCTACGGACAAGATGCAAATGGGGCTAAGAGCCCTGAAGAATAACCAATGGCGTCCATAACCCTGCCCAAGCCGGAAGGGTAACCACTAACGACGTCGATCTCAAACCTGCTTAAACAAAGGGGTGCCGACAAAGGGCAAAGGAAAAAGAAGGCGTCGATCGAGGCCAAGACAGCGAGGCTAGAATTCGGCGGTCCTCGCCTACATAGGTGTGGTGGACTGAGCGGCAGCGGCAGCATGCACTGAACAACCTATAGAGACTCGAGACAACTGGCGGCAATCAGAGAGGGGTAAGAAAGACCTATTCGGATCCAACCTGAAGCTAACACCAAACAAACCCATCCTGGTATTTCCCCCTCGAGACCAAACGAGGAAGTCAACCGAGGAACTCACACGGTTGGCAATTTTTACTCATTCGGTTATCGTTGCAGCAATTACTAGTCAAGTAGAGATAATCATCCTGATAAAATAAGCAGTGGGCACTTTTAGTTAACCATTCCGTTGTAGTTGCAACAATTACTAATCAGATACAGATAGCATGAGATAAACCCAAAACCCAGCAGTTGTTGGTACTTTTATTCAGCCATTCCGTTGTAGTTGCAATACTTACTAGTCAGGTACAATGGTCGCAAGCGACAATCCAAACAAGCAATTGTGGGCAGTATTATTTGGTCATTCCGTTATAGTGAAGCTGATTACTAGTCATTATAAAGTCAAATTTATAGCAATAAACTTTAGTTATGCTTGTCTATGATCGAGATACTGTGCTCCAAGTCGTCCATATCCGCGGACACGGCTTTCAGAAAGTTTTACCGGCGGGTGCACCAATAGCAACACACGCCGATCAACCTCGGAAAAACCAACTCAAAACCCAACGAGGCTTTCACGGTGAACAATCACAGGATTCAGAAATATTTCAGGCCACCCCTTGGAGTCTACCATAGAGTAAGCAAGCTCGAGACGGACTCAAAGTTTGCGACAATGGTCAGAAGCGGGAACCGAAACTGGGTGTCGATACAGCGTAATCACTCCGCTTACCTAAGCAGCGTGTGCTCCTCGCACAATCGTAAATACATAAGTAGCATGGCATAAGTACAGGATAGTAAATAAAACCTCAAACTAGTTTGTGGCCCCAAGAAATAAGACTGAATCAAGCTCTGGCTCAGGGGGGTCCCATATACCTCCCGGATGTGGATAGCGCGATAAATCAAGGAACAGGTATCAAGTACTCGGGGTCTTACGGGACACAAGTGGGCGTTCGGAAACCAAATATTTTCTATCACCCACCGATGCCTCTGCTTATTTCAATTTTAGTTGTTAAACAGGAATTAAAGTGAACGATAAGTAAAACTATGATCATCTCCAATATTAGCATGCGGCAATACATTAACAACTGTGGCACTTGACGACACACAACAGCACTTGAGCAAGCGACTACGACGCGCAAGTCCAACTATCTACCAAACAACAGGTAATAGGATGTGTCCAAGGCAATATAGGGCTGCACGGTATATCACAGGTACGGAAACTAAAGCATCGCAACACAGATAGCAATAGATCAACAGGAGGGAAATAAATACTATAAAAGTAAGATAGGTAGAAAGGGGGAGATGCTCGCCTGAAAACATTGTCGAAGGGTTCAACCGAAGATCGGGGAGAAGCTCACATCAACTCAACGGCCTTATCCGCGAAGAACCAAAACACTAGAAGAAACACCGGATGCACTATTTAATACAACGGCAGAAGATCGGCATGATGCATGTATGATGTATGGCATGGCGAAGGTGCAATGCAATTAGGTCATATTAAGCGGAACCGGGGTCCCGGCAAGTAATTAATAGGTTCATGTTGTTTAGATCCCCCGCAATTTAAATGTTGTTTTATCAAGGCAAGATAAGATACCGGTTCGCTACACAAGTTTAAATGGGGCCGATATGAGACTAGATTTGCCCGCATATGGGCCCCATATTTAATTATTAGGTGAATCGGCATAAGGCCCCCAAACCACAGATATGCATGCGAGTATGACAATTCAATATGCAACAAGTTGTTATTATGGTATAAAATAGGGTTTTCGGGAAGGGTTCACACATTAGAGTTCGGCAGATCTTGGGGGTTCCGGGGTTCAGGGTTCGGCCTCAGGGTCCAGGGTTCGACGGGAGCGTTCTCGGACAACAGAGGTAGGTCTTGGTGTTCCGTGAGGATGGCCTTGGTGGTTGTGACTTCACTTGTCGGCGCCGGGCTCGGTTGCGGTAGATCTTGGCCAAGTCGAAGTTCTTGCCGGAGGTTCGTCGAGGTTCACCGGACCGGTACGGTCTTCATATGGTAGATCTTGTCGGGTCCCACGGGGTCGATCTTGCCGTTGCGAGGATCTTGTCAGGCCCGCGCCATCGAGTCGGTCTTGGCGTCCGGGGGGTTTCGGTCTCAACACCGGGGTCGCTGACGAGCTTGTGCGGTACCAGGTACCTCATAGCCCTCCTTCGGTTCCTTGATGTCGATGGGGCTCTTGGACCTTGACGTCGTGGTGTCGCCGTGCTTAGGGGCCTTGGCCACAAGGAAGTAGAACTTGGCGATGGGGTCTTCGGGTCCGGACTTGCCTTCGGGACAGGGTCCTGCGTTCCGGTCCTTTTTGGGTTGGGGTCCTCGGTGCCGGTAGATCTTGGCGTACCACCAGCTCGCCTGCCCTGAACACGCATACTCGCCGGGGAAGGACGCGGTGCTCGGGCGGACGGTGGCTGCGGCGAGGAGGCGCCCGCGATCGGCGATGAACGCACCCATCCAGGCGGCACGGAAGGGCTTGGCAGGCGGCCTGGCGGGTCGACGCAGACAATCGCGACAACAAGACGAGGCGAAGACGGCCGCGAGGAGCCCGCAGCGGCTGCGGAGGTTGGCGGCGGCGTCTGGCCACGTCGCGGGCAGCGAGCAGCGGATGGCGGATGGCGAAGTTGCAGGCGGCGTCGACGAGGCGGTTGACGGCGAGCCCGCGCGCAGCTCGAAATGGCGCGGAGCGCGGATGAAACCCCTGCTGGCGACCATGGCGGCGCTCTGCAGCGAGGTGGAGCGAGGCGGGCTCGGTCGGGGCGAGCGCCTCAGGCGAGCGGCGAGATGAAGGGGCTGGGCGGGAAGGGAGGCATGGCCGTCGAAGCGGAGCAGAGGCGGCGGAGCGCGGGTCGAGCTTCAGGCGGGCATCGGAGAGCGGTGAGGCCGAGGACAGCAGCGAGGATGTGGGCGGCGCGCCTGGGGAGGTGGTGCCGAAGGCGGCAACAAGCGGGGCGCGCCAGCGGAGGGAGGGGCAGGCGCGCGGGCTCAGCGGTGGGGGTGTGGGCCAGGCGGAAGGAAGAGGCGGCGCGGAGAGAGGGATGAGGCGGAGGCGGTGGGAGGAAGGGGGAGACGCGGCGAGGGTGGGGGGCAGCAGCGTCGGGGAAGAGAAGGAAGGAGAGAGAGGCAAGGAGGTGGGCCAGGGGATGAGCGTGGGGTCAGTGGGACCCGAGGCGTGTGAGGCGGTTGTGTGGTGGTGGCGTGGAGTGCGCGTGGTGTGCGTGCTCTGTGGGCCTGGGTGAGTTGCTGGGTGGGTTTAGAGGGAGAGGGAGTGGGGGTGGGCTAGGTGGCAGCGTGTGAGTGGCCAGGGTGATGTGGAGGCTGGGTTGGGGTAGATAGTTTGGTAGGTTTAGGATTATGGGTGGGACTGGTTGGACCGATTTAAAATCCTGGGGGTGGTCGTTCGGGTCGATCTGGCCCGTTCGACTGCCCCCACTAAAAATAATATAATTTTTATTTGTTTTATTAACACCGTTTGCAAACCGATAGCATTCCAACAAAAATAATCCGGAGACCGGGCTTTGCATTTGAATTAAGATGGGGCGTTTGGAAAACAAATCGGGCTTTGCGAAAATAGTTTTATGCAAACAATGCATGATGATGACGATGCAATGCACAAAAACAACGCGATTTTCTAGTAGTGGTTTTGCGGGATGCCACAGAAACTCCTTAAACTTCTCGAAAGTTTCGGACTTATGTTTCATGAAATAGATATACCCATATCTACTCAAGTCATCCGTGAAGGTAAGAACATAACGATAACCACCGCACGATGCTACACTCATTGGACCACACACATCGGTATGTATGATTTCCAATAAGTCCGTAGCTCGCTCCATCATACCAGAAAATGGAGTCTTAGTTATTTTTCCCATCGGACATGCTTCGCATCTTTCAAGTGATTCAAAATCAAGTGATTCAAGAAGTCCATCGGAATGGAGTTTCTTCATACGCTTCACTCCAATGTGACCAAGACGACAGTGCCACATATAGGTCGAATTATCGCTTGATTTCAAACGTTTAGCCTCAATGTTGTTGATATGTGTATTTCCACTATCGAGATTCAATAAGAATAGACCATCTATCAAAGGTGCATGTGCATAAAACATATTACTCATATAAATCGAACAACCATTATTCTCTGATTTAAACAAGTAACCGTCTCGCAATAAACAAGATCCCGATATAATGTTCATGCTCAACGGGCACTAAATAACAATTATTTAAGTATAAAACTAATCCGATGGTAGATGAAGGGTAGCGTGCCGACCGCGATCACATCAACCTTTGATCCGTTTCCCACGCCGCATCGTCACCTTGTTCTTCGCTAGCTTCCGTTTATTCTGCAAAGACTGTTTCGAGTTACAAATATGAGCAACCAAAGATTATCAAATACCTGTGCACTACTACAGTACTAGTGAGATACACATCAATAACATGTATATCACATATACCTTTCTTCCGGATGTTGCCGTTCTTGATCCGCCAAGTACTTTGGGCAATTCCGCTTCGATGACCTTCTCCCTTGCGAAAAGCAGGGTTTAGGGCTTGGGTCCAGCCTTGGTCTTCTTCCGGCGTGGTAACTTTCTTACCACCCTTCTTGAAGTGTCCCTTTGCTTAGACTTGTCTTTCTTGAGTTTGGTGGTCTTATTGACCATCAACACTTGGTGCTCTTTCTTGATCTCCACTTCGCAGATTTTAACATAGCAACAGTTCGGCAACTCTTTGTTCATGTTACGCATGTTGTAGTTCATCACAAAGTTCCTGTAACTTGGTGGCGATTCTTGAAGGACACGGTAAATCCCCAAAGCATTAGGAATCACTATACCCAAGCTTTGAAGTTTGTTTATGCGTGCCTGGACATCTTAAGCACATGCTCACCGTGACTGCCCTCTTCCATATTGCGCTTAAAGAACTTTTCGGAAGCCTCATAGCTTTCAATTGCCATGAGTCTCAAAAATAAATTTGATATCCTCGACAATATCATATGGGTCCGACTCTTCAAACCTTTTCAAGCTCGATTCTAAACCATACAAGATAGCACTGAACTATGGAGTCGATTCTTCCGGCGAGGTAAACATTCTTTACTTCATCGGAGCATCACCTGCAGTGGGTCACCAATGGTGCATCCAAAGACATAGGTCAAATTACCACTGTGAGGACAATCCTCAAATTGCGGAACCAATCCGCGAAGTTGCTTCCATTGTTTTTCAACTTTTCTTTCTCTAGGAACGCATTAAAATTGATGGTAGGGGCTGCCATTGATCTACAACATATTTGCAATAGTTTAGACTAAGTTTATGACAAATTGAGTTCAAATTAATTAATGAAATTAAACTAGGTGAACTCCCACTCAAAACAACATCCTTTTTGGGTCATGTCAATTTTCAATGCTCAGGCCATAATAATCCTGCAAGTTTGTATTGTGATAACGTGATCACTGATAATCAACATGATGAACTTACATTATTTTTGGGGTGTGAAGAGTTATCAAGAAAAACTTCTTTGATAGACATGAGTACTTTTGATATGAATAGCGTCCTGCATGGTTGTCATCTTTATTGTGTTGAAAACTGCCACGCAAATACTTACATACAAAATCTTATAAAAGATGATATTTTACCAAATTATGACAGGAATGATATGTGTTTTGATCTTATTAATGAAAAGGAGGAATCCTCCAAAGTTTCTTCTATTGTCTCTAACAATAAGTCAGGGTATGTGGATAAGCTTCCTTTCAAGCCTCTCCCTCCTAAATAGGAGAAGAAGAAGAAGAAGAAGAAGAATAAGAAGAAGAAGAAGAAGAGGAAGAGGAAGAAGAAGAAGAAGAAGAAGAAGAAGAGGAGGAGGAGGAGGAGGAGTAAAAGGAGAGAGGAAACGGTATCTTCCCCTAAGCATATTGCTCCTATCATAGTTTTTGATGATGAGTCTGAACTAGATGATGTTCCTATGCATGTTACCTATATTAGTGATCATGATTGGGAAAATCACACTACTTTTGATATTGAAAATCTCTTTGGTACCAATTCTAAAAATGATGATATTAATAATTTTTAAGCTATTAGTGTTATCCATGTTCCTTCCAATGATGATATGTTTACAAATGAACACACTTGGGAAGATAGCTATTCTATTGCTTATGATGATACTATACCACCAATCTATGATGATTACAATGATGAGTATGAGATTTTCAGTCCACCTACTATTGAGGAGAAAATTAATTGTGATTACAATATGCCTCCTATATTTGATGATTATGGTGATGAGAATAGGAATGATAGGTATTTTGTTGAATTTTCTCCCACTATAACTAATAAGAATGACTATGCTTATGTGGAGAGTAATAATTATTATATGCATGTGACTCATGATAAGAATGTTTTATGTGATAGTTATATTGTTAATTTTGTTCATGATGCTACTGAAAGTTATTATGAGAGAGGAAAACATGGTTTTATGCATCTCAAAAATATTAAGTTTCCCCTCTTTATGTTGAAATTTTTGAAGTTGCACTTGTTTTGCTTTCCTATGCTTGTTGCTTTGTGCTTTCATGACTTGTTTCTTTACAAGATTCCTATGCATAGGAAGTGGGTTAGAATTAACTGTGTTTTGAGTTTGCTTTTTGATGCTCTATTTTACTTCAATTCAGATTTCTTATGTGAGCATCTTCTCAAATTATCAAACCTAACTTAAAGGCGTTAAAAAAAGTACTTATTGAGAGATAACCCAAGAGTTTCCTTAATTCTAGGAAGTTATTACTTCAGTAATGACCTCTCCTTATCCATTTTGTTTCATTTTTGTGCCAAGAATGACCTCTAATGAGATGGAAGTAAGATTTGGGGAATTGCTGTCCCGAAACAGATTTCTGTCCTCCACCATAAACATTCGTGAGGAGTCTATGTAAGTCGGATTAAGCTGAAAATTTACGAATAAATACCCCAGTATGTTATCTAACGTTCGTTAGTTCAACACTTTTTTATTTGAGCACCAGAAGGTCTTCGAAAAAATCGGTGTCTACCTGTTGGTTTGTTTTGACAGATTTCTGTCATTATTTGCATTTGCTTCTTATTGATTCCTTTTTGGGTTCTTTTTGGAAAATTGAGCTTTCTGAAGGAGTTTATACAGTAACTTGTGTTTTTAATAAAAAGTTTTGCTGTTCCAAAACTTTTCCTAAGGTCTAATATCTTTTGAATACACTAATGTGGCTAATGAAGATTGTGTGAAGTTTTGTATGAAGAAAAAATATCAGGTGTAGAGAAAGAATGATGTAATGATATGAAGAATGGAAAAAAGCTCAAGCTTGGGGATGCCACCCCGTGTAACCTCAATAAATATTCAATAGGAACAAGCGTCAAAGCTTAGGGATTCCCAAGGCATCCCCTTCTTCATCAATAAAAATCTCAGGTCTTCCTAAACACTTCGTTCTTATTGTTTCATGCATTGTTGTGTTGTTCTTGGAGCATATTAGTTTTTGTTTTTGGTTTTCATTTGCTTAGTTTTCTTGAGTAAGTTTGTTGCTTACACCATACTTATTTTGGAGAGAGACACACTTTGTTTCCATTGCCTAGAAAACTCTGGTTTTCACTCTTATTATTTTGTGAGTGTTCACTTTTGCTAGCACTGCGTTCAGTCTTAGTTTTCTTGTGCTTTCTGCTTAGAACTTTTTAGTGTGCAACCGGAGAGTAGTTCAGGGTATTATCATGAAGATAATACATTTGGGTTTTCATCACGGATTAATTTTTGAAGGCCATTAAATTTTCCTCTCATATTAGATGCTCTGTCATACCCTTACCCTCGTAGTCTTGCAATAAGAAGACCGCGTTTAGCGAAAACCTCTAGAAGTGCCTTCTTTAAAGCTAGAGATGTTGTGTTTGGGACATGCTGAATACCCAAAAATCTTTCAATAATATCACCACTTTTGTTCACATACATATAACAAGATGATATAATTAGTTGATAACACTACATAGAAAAGAAATAAACACAAACAAACAAGTACTTAACATAGTACAACACGTACCTCACAACCACGACCATTTTTTCTTTGACAGATATATCATGGGATTCATCAAAGAACAGAGAAAAGACAACCATCCATCTCTTCTTTGATGGATTTAGTAACCTCTTGTGCACAATGTTGGCAAGTGCTTTCTCAATAGTTGAGGAAGTCATTTTGGCATTTTTAGGACATAGCTCATCAAATGCAAGCTTCACTTCCCTATTTATTTCTTTGTACCAATCAAGCATGTCCATGAATTTGTCTTTGTTTAAAGAACTAGTGGATTCATCGTGTCCACGGAATGGTTCACCTTGTAATGCTAGATAACTTACAATACCCAAAGAAGTATCCACATGAGTTTCATATTTTACTAGTGACTCACTAGTATAGGTTGTAACTTTGCTTTTCACACTAGCCTTTTGATTCTTAAAATCATCACATAATGTTCTTGAAATATTATGTATGCGGCATGGCCCACCGACATGCTTACGGAAAGCTTCCATCACATTTTTCCAATTATCATATCCCAATTTGTTAAAGACATCATGCCCAAATTTGTCATGGCCAATATGTTTGAAAATATAGCAATAGAAGCAATAAGCCGTATCCTTGTCCACGTACACTGTATTCTAACCAATCATATTGCTTATACCATTTAGGTAGAAAGGATTAATTGTCTCTATTTAGGGAGAAATTATGTTGAGTTGGTTGTGTTGGACCATTCTTTAAGTAAGCAAATCTAACATCTTCTCTAACATTGGGAGCAAATTCATCAATTTGAACGCGAAGTCCTGGATCAAGTTTTATATACTCTATGAAATCAGGTATACCTCCAGCTTCTAAAACCACAACATTCTCTTTCACTTTGGCTTCAGCGGAGTCTACCACTTGTTCCGTGTCGATGGCCATGCAATTACCCATCCTTCCTTCCATTTCTTGCTCTTGCTCTTGGCCAACATTCGCAATTTCATCGGTGCTTAGTTTTGAGCTATTTCTTGTTTGTCCTCCCACTTCTTTCACTTGATCGTGGTGTGTCATAACATTTGCACTTTCATCACGAAGCTTGGTTTAGAGCAGTCGGTCGAGACACGGCCTTGTCGTCGGCCGTTGAAATTTTTACTGACCGACGCCAGACAAGATCGTGTCCTCCCACTTCTTATCTAAAAGAAACGTCGTCGGTCGAGACACGACCTTGTCTGGCATCGGTCGTTGAAATTTGTCTTGTATATAACTATTGTGATTCCACATACTTTGAGAAAAAAAAATCTAGATTGAGCTTGAGCGGTTCAATTTTAACTTTACGGTAAGGATATATTTTCACCAAATATAGATCTACTCCCTCCGTTTTAAAATATAAGATGTTTTAGGTTTGTGAAAAAAAAATATCTAAACTTATTTTAGTGTATAGATTTACTTTAAAGTGAACCTATATATATACTAAAACAAATCTAAATATATTTGGTTTACAAACTTAAAATATCTTATATTTTAAAATGGAGGGAGTACGAGTACCAAGAACAGGACGTACTAAATGCTAGGGCATATCATCATCGATGCTGGGCAGAAGCTGCAAGATGGAATCTATTCTCTCGCTCAGGCTCGCGCTTGCGCGCACATGCAACACGAGCGGGCCGGGCAGGTCGCCGCGTCGGTCTGTTGCATGTGGCCACGCCATGATTATCGACCGTGGTAGGACCGATCGAGGCATATACATACGTCAAATATGACAAATGGCTCGATGATTATGCCTGCGATGAGATGTCATGCATCTTCAGGCATTGTACCACGAGGCCGCGTACATTGTTGGTTCGCTATCACTTCGGAGACGAACACAGTGGACTCTACGAGCGATGGTGTACTACTTACGCCATCTTCACCAACCGCTCGAACCCCACGAGACGTGTCCAGCGTCCCAATGTTAGAGCATCTCCGCTCGCTGGCGAATCGGGATGAAATTGGCTTTTTTGGTCGGCGAAATTGATTTTAGACAGACGCCAAGTTTTTCACTGCGTCTGGGCCGAAGACCTGAAACACAAAACGGTGACATATTTAAATCTTTCTCATTCCCGCCAATGAAAAGGCCACAAGGTGTTCGGCGAAACATCCACAAATTCAGCGACAAATTATCACGAAACACCCACAAATTCGGAAAAGGCTCTCCGTCGATGGATGGGCTCTGCGGCGTGACGCCAAGAAATGTCGTCCTCGCCGGTGAAGGCCGTCGGGTTGGAGGAAGTGGAAGCAGAGCTCGGTGTGGGGGCGTCCGGCGCAGGAGCATTCGGCGCAGGTGCGTTCGGCGCAGAGGAAGGGGAAGCCGTGATCACGCCCTGTAGGATGGCTTGACGTTGTGCCATGTACCTGTTGGAGATATGCCCTAGAGGCAATAATAAATGTAGTTATTATTATATCTTTGTGTTTATGATAAATGTTTACATTCATGCTATAATAGTATTAACAAGGAAACAATAATACTTGTGTGATTTGTAAACTTAATTTGAAGTCCCTAGTAAAGCCTCTATATAATACTAGCTTGTTGGTTAATAGATGATTGTGGTTTCCCTATCATGAACATTGAGATGTTATTAACAACAAGATCATATCGTTAGGAGAATGATATGGTGGACATACTCCTATAGATAAGCGTAGCATAAAGATCAAGTCATTTTAATAGTTCAATTGCTATATGCTTTCTAATACATAGTAATCTAATTCCTTTGACCATGAGATCATGCATATCACCTTTACCGGATGGATGCTTTGATGACATCAAACACCACATCGTGACTGGGTGGCTATAAAGGTGGCATTAAGTGTTCGGAAAGTATTGGTTGAAACACATGGATCAAGAGTGGGATTTGTCCATCCATATGACGGATAGATATACTGGGCGGGCCTCTCGGTGAAATGTCATCCAATTAGCTTGCAAGCATGTGACTGGCTCACAAGGGATCACATATCACGGGAACGAGAAAAGAGTACTTATCGGTAACGAGGTTGAACTAGGTATGCAGAGATACCGACGATCATAACCTCGGATAAGTAAACTATCGTGAGACAAAGAGAAATTGATATCGTATGTAAGTGGTTCATTCGATCGCAAAGTAATCTTAGAAATATGTGGGAGCCATATGAATTTCCAGATTCCTCTATTCGTTATTGTTCGGAGAAGTGTCTCGATCATGTCCGCATAATTCACGAACCGTAGGGAGACACACTTAAGGATTCGACGTTGTTTGAATAGTTATGGAATGATGAGAAAGAGACTGAATGTTGTTTGGAGTCTCGAATGGGATTCAGGATATCACGAGGAGATCCGGAATGGTCCGGAGAATAAGATTCATATAAGGAAAGTCCTGTTTCGGAGATGGAGAATGGTTCCAGTGTTTTCATCGGGAATGTTCTAGAAGGTTCCGGAATGTACGGCACTCCGGGGGGGAAGGGTACATGAATGTGTTATATGAAGTTGATATGATTGCATCATGTACTCGGTGTCATCGCTGTTCAAAATAGAGGGTTTATTCAAATCCTAGTTTGAAAAGTCAAACGGCTAGTTTGAAAGTCAAACGGCAAGTTTTGGAAAGAGGAGGAGGAGTGGGAAACCGAGTTGGGGAGGGTTTCCCTCCTCCAACCGGCGGCGCACTACCCAAGCCGAGTTGGGGAGGGACTCCTCCTCCCTTGGCCGGGCCGCCTCCACCTATATAAGGAGGGGCAGGGCTCCCTCCTAGAGACACACAAGTCCCTTGCCCCGAAAACCCTAACCCTAGCCGCCGCCGCCCTCCAAGCCGCCGCCGCCTAGGGATCTCCTTGCCACCGACTTGGGCACCACCAAGCCCTAGCCGTCGGCTCTAGCACCTCTTCCTCGGCGTGTCTAAACCCTAGATCGTCGAGGGATTTCTCATAGCCCACCATACTGCCTCCGCTTAGCGAAGCCTGCGAGATCTCCTCTACTTCGGTTCACGCCACAGTGCCGGAATCGGAGGAGAGCTACAACCTCCACGCCTTTGGAACAAGGGAGAGGAAGGTCTTCACGAAAGTACCGAACGCAGTGACCGATCATGGGAGCGCCCGAACGCAATGGAAGGATCGCTCACGCGATCTTGAGATCGGAAGAGTACGACTACATCACCCACGAGAATCCGCTCTCGTTAAACACTTTGGAATCTTCGAGGTGAGTTATTCTATCGACTCGTTGCTACAATCTAGTAGATAGATCTTGGCTTGTTTGTTTGTATGCGGTAGAAATTTTTGTTTTCCATGCTACGAAACCCTACAAAGGGTATCCGAGTCGTGTCTATATGTAGATCTGCAGACGAGTAGAACACAATGGTCATTGTGGGCGTTGATGCTTTTATTGTCGATTGCTTCTTGTGTACTTTGCATCTTGCGGGATGTTGGGATGAAGCGGCCCGGGCTAACCTTACATGACATCGTTCATGAGACTTGCTCCACGCTTGACATGCAACTTGTATTGCATAAGTGGCTTTGCGGGTGCCTGTTTCTCCTAGCATAGTTAAGATCCAATTTACAACGGGTGATTAACAATACTAGTATCAATGTTGTGGTTCTTGTTCGTAAGTTAGAACGACACTTATTGAAAGCCCCAAACCACATAAAACATGCAAAGAAAGTAGAGGTGTCTAACTTTGTTTTGCAGGGGTGTGCAGTGATGTGATATGGCCATGATTGTGATTATATTTGATGTATGCAATGTTCCTTATTGTAAGTTGGCAACCGGCAGGAGCCATATGGTTGTCTTTAATTTATGTTAAGACCCGCGTGTCTATTCAAAGTAGTTGTAATAGTTGAAGCCGGTGGACGACAACCATGGAGAAGCGTCATTGGCCTTGATGCAATGCCAGTAATGATGGAGATCATGTTCATGCTAGAAGATGGAGATCGGAAGCACAAAGACGAAAGGCCATATCATATCACATATTATGAATTGCATGTGATGTTAATCCTTTATGCATCTTGTATTGCTTAGTAGACGACGGTAGCATTATAAGATGATCCCTCACGCACATGAATTTCAAGTCTTAAAGTGTTCACCCTTAGTTAAGCACCGTTGCTAAAGCTTGTTGTTTCGAGGCACCACGTGATGATCGGGTGTGTTAGATTCCGCAAGTGTATACAACGTGAGCAAGCCAGATTTGCTCATGCGGAAGCTAAGGTTTGATCTTGACGAGCCTAGCATGTACAGACATGGTCTCGAAACACGGATCACCGAAAGGTAAAGCATGAATCATATAGTAGATATGATGAACATGTCGATTGTTCGCCATTGAAACTATATCAACTCTCATGATGATCGGTGTTGATGTAGTGGATTTGGTTCGTGTGATCACTAAAACAATGTGAGGGATATTGTTTTGAGTGGGAGTTCACCTAGATTAATTTTATTATTAACTTGAACTCAATTTGTCATAAACTTAGTCTAAACTATTGCAAATATGTTGTAGATCAATGGCAGCCCCTACCATCAATTTTAATGAGTTCCTAGAGAAAGAAAAGTTGAAAAACAATGGAAGCAACTTCGCGGATTGGTTCCGCAATTTGAGGATTGTCCTCACAGCTGGTAATTTGACCTATGTGCTGGATGCACCATTGGTGACCCACTGCGGTGATGTCGCCGAAGTAAAGAATGTTTACCAAACTCTAAGACTCAAGATCTACGATTCAGTTGTGCTATCTTGTATGGTTTAGAATCGAGCTTGAAAAGGTTTGAGAATTGACCCATATGATATTGTCGAGGATCTCAAATTGATCTTTGAGACTCATGCGGCAATTGAAAGCTATGAGGCTTCAAAAGTTCTTTAACCGCAAGATGAAAGAGGGCAGTCAGTGAGCATGTGCTTAAGATGTCTGGGCACGCAAACAAACTTCAAAGCTTGGGTATTGTGATTCCTAATGCTTTGGGAATTTACCGTGTCCTCCAATCACTACCACCAAGTTACAAGAACTTTGTGATGAACTACAACATGCAGAACATGAACAAGACGTTGCCAGAACTCTTTGCCATGTTGAAATCTGCAGAAGTGGAGATCAAGAAAGAGCACCAACTGTTGTTGGTCAATAAGACCACCAAATTCAAGAAAGGCAAGTCTAAGCTGAAGGGACACTTCAAGAAGGGTGGTAAGAAAGTTGCCACACCAACGAAGAAGACCAAGGCTGGACCTAAGCCTGATACTGAGTGTTTTTACTGCAAGGGAGAAGGTCACTGGAAGCGGAATTGCCCAAAGTACTTGGAGGATTTGAAGAACGGCAACATCAAGAAGAAAGGTATATCTGATATACATGTTATTGATGTGTATCTCACTAGTACTCGTAGTAGTGCCTGGGTATTTGATCTTTTCGGTTGCTCATATTTGTAACTCAAACAGTCTTTGAGAATAAACGGAAGCTAGCGAAGAACGAGGTGACGATGCGTTGAAACGGATCAAAGGTTGATGTGATCGCGGTCGACGCTACCCCTTCATCTACCATCGGATTAGTTTTATACTTAAATAATTGTTATTTGGTCTGCGTTAAGCATGAACATTATATCGGGATCTTGTTTATTGTAGACGGTTACTTGTTTAAGTCCGAGAATAATGGTTGTTCGATTTATATGAGTAATATGTTTTATGCACATGCACCTTTGATAGATGGTCTATTCTTGTTGAATCTCGATAGTGGAAATACACATATTAATAACATTGAGGATAAACGTTTGAAATCGAGCGATAACTCGACCTATATGTGGCACTGTCGTCTTCGTCACATTGGAGTGAAGCGGATGAAGAAACTCCATTCCGATGGACTTCTTGAATCACTTGATTTCGAATCACTTGATAGATGCGAAGCATGTCTGATGTGTAAAATGACTAAGACTCCATTTTCTGGTATGATGGAGCGAGCTACAAACTTATTGGAAATCATACATACCGATGTGTGTGGTCCAATGAGTGTAGCATCGCGCGGTGGTTATCGTTATGTTCTTACCTTCACGGATGACTTGAGTAGATATGGGTATATCTATTTCATGAAACATAAGTCCGAAACTTTCGAGAAGTTTAAGGAATTTCAAAGTGAGGTAGAGAATCAACGTAACAAGAAGATTAAATTTCTACGTTCTGATCGTGGAGGTGAATATCTAAGTTACGAGTTTGGTGAGCATTTGAAGAAATGCGGAATACTTTCGCAGTTGACACCGCCGGGAACACCACATCGTAATGGTGTGTCCGAACGTCGTTATCGAACTCTCTTAGATATGGTTCGTTCTATGATGTCACTTACAGATTTACCGCTATCATTTTGGGTTTATGCATTAGAAACAGCCGCATTCACTTTAAATAGGGCACCGTCTAAATCCGTTGAAACGACACCGTATGAATTATGGTTTGGGAAGAAACCTAGATTGTCGTTCCTTAAAGTTTGGGGATGCGAAGCCTATGTAAAGAAGTTACAGCCGGACAAGCTTGAACCCAAAGCGGAAAAAATGCGTCTTCATAGGATACCCGAAGGAAACTATTGGGTATACCTTCTATCATAGATCCGAAGGCAAAATCTTCGTTGCCAAGAATGGATCCTTTCTAGAGAAGGAATTTCTCTCGAAAGAAGTGACTGGAAGGAAAGTATAACTTGACGAGGTTGTCGAACCTTCTATCGAAATTGCGAGTAGCGCAGCACGGGAAGAAGTTCCTGTGATGCCTGCACCAATAAGAGAGGAAGCTAATGATGATGATCATGAAACTTCGGTTGTAGTTGCTACAGAGCCTCGCAGGTCAACGAGAACTCGTACCACTCCAGATTGGTATGATCCCGTTATGAGTGTCATGTTGGTGGACAACACCGATGACCCTGAGACATATGAGGAAGCAATGATGAGCCCAGATTCCAATAAATGGCAAGAAGCCATGAAATCCGAGATTGGATCCATGTACGAAAACCAAGTATGGACTTTGGTGGACTTACCGGATGGCCGGAAGGCTGTCGAGAACAAATGGATTTTCAAGAAGAAAACAGATGCGATGGTAATGTTATCATTTATAAAGCTCGACTTGTCGCAAAAGGGTTTCGACAAATTCAAGGAGTTGACTACGATGAGACTTTCTCACCCGTAGCGAAGCTAAAGTCTGTGAGGATTATGTCAGCAATCGCTGCATATTATGATTATGAGATATGGCAGATGAATGTCAAAACAACATTCCTCAATGGAGACATTGATGAAGAGTTGTATATGATGCAACCCAAAGGTTTTGTCGATCCTAAAGATGCTAACAAGGTATGAAAACTTCAACGGTCCATCTATTGATTGAAGCAAGCATCCCGAAGTTGGAATCAACGTTTTGATAAGGTGATCAAAAGTTTTGGTTTTATACAAACTTATGGAGAAGCTTGTATTTACAAGAAAGTGAGTGGGAGCTCTGTAGCATTCTTAATACTATATGTAGATGACATATTGTTGATTGGGAATGATGTAGACCTTCTTAATAGTGTCAAGGAATATTTGAATAATAGTTTTTCAATGAAGGATCTTGGCGAAGCAGCTTACATATTAGGCATAAAGATTTATAGAGATAGATCGAAACGCAAAATATCATTGTCACAAAGTATATATTTGGACAAAGTTCTAAAGAGGTTTGGAATGGAAGATAGCAAGAAAGGGTTCTTGCCCATGTTGCCCAATACGACCTTGAGTAAAACTCAAAGTCCGACATCGGCAGAAGATAGAGAAAGGATGAGTAAGACTCCCTATGCCTCAGCCATAAGATCTCTAATGTATGCCATGCTATGTACTAGACCCGACATTGCATATGCTGTTAGTTTAACTAGCAGATATCAAAGTGATCCAGGAGTGGATCATTGGACAGCGGTCAAAAACATCCTTAAGTACTTGAGAAGAACTAAGGATATGGTTCTTTCTTATGGAGGTGATGAACAACTCGTTGTTAATGGTTACACCGATGCTAGTTGGAACACCAATCCGGGTGATTCTAAATCACAATATGGATACGTATTTATTTTGAATGGTGCAGTAGTTAGCTGGAGGAGTGCAAAGCAAAGCGTTGTGGCGAGATCTTCAACTGAATCGGAATACATGGCTGCTTCGGAGGCTTCACAAGAAGCGATATGGATGAAAGAGTTCATTACAGAGCTGGGTGTGGTTCCTAGTGCGCTGGACCCAATGTCTATCATCTTTGTGATAACATGGGCGCCATAGCCAATGCGCAAGAACCAAGGTCACACAAGAAGTCAAGCATATGAAGCTACGTTTCACGCTATTCGAGAACATATCCAAGATGGGGATATAAAGATTTGCAAAGTACACACAGATCCGAATGTGGCGGATCCGTTGACTAAACCTCTCCGAGGGCAAAACATGACCAAAGACCAAACTGCCATGGGTGTTCGGTATATTACCATGTAATCTAGATTAGATGACTCTAGTGCAAGTGGGAGACTGTTGGAGATATGCCCTAGAGGCAATAATAAATGTAGTTATTATTATATCTTTGTGTTTATGATAAATGTTTACATTCATGCTATAATAGTATTAACAAGGAAACATTAATACTTGTGTGATTTGTAAACTTAATTTGAAGTCCCTAGTAAAGCCTCTATATAATACTAGCTTGTTGGTTAATATATGATTGTGGTTTCCCTATCATGAACATTGAGATGTTATTAACAACAAGATCATATCGTTAGGAGAATGATATGGTGGACATACCCCTATAGATAAGCGTAGCATAAAGATCAAGTCATTTTAATAGTTCAATTGCTATATGCTTTCTGATACATAGTAATCTAATTCCTTCGACCATGAGATCATGCATATCACCTTTACCGGATGGATGCTTTGATGACATCAAACACCACATCGTGACTGGGTGGCTATAAAGGTGGCATTAAGTGTTCGGAAAGTATTGGTTGAAACACATGGATCAAGAGTGGGATTTGTCCATCCATATGACGGATAGATATACTCTGGGCCCTCTCGGTGAAATGTCATACAATTAGCTTGCAAGCATGTGACTGGCTCACAAGGGATCACATATCACGGGAACGAGAAAAGAGTACTTATCGGTAACGAGGTTGAACTAGGTATGCAGAGATACCGACGATCATAACCTCGGATAAGTAAACTATCGTGAGACAAAGGGAAATTGATATCGTATGTAAGTGGTTCATTCGATCGCAAAGTAATCGTAGAAATATGTGGGAGCCATATGAATTTCCAGATTCCTCTACTGGTTATTGTTCGGAGAAGTGTCTCGATCATGTCCGCATAATTCACGAACCGTAGGGAGACACACTTAAGGATTCGACGTTGTTTGAGTAGTTATGGAATAATGAGAAAGAGACCAAATGTTGTTCGGAGTCTCGAATGGGATTCAGGATATCACGAGGAGATCCGGAATGGTCCGGAGAATAACATTCATATAAGGAAAGTCCTGTTTTGGAGATGGAGAATGGTTCCGGTGTTTTCATCGGGAATGTTCTAGAAGGTTCCGGAATGTCCGGCACTCCGGGGGGAAGGGTACATGAATGTGTTATATCAAGTTGATATGATTGCATCATGTACACGGTGTCATCGTTGTTCAAAATAGAGGGTTTATTCAAATCCTAGTTTGAAAAGTCAAACAGCTAGTTTGAAAGTCAAACGGCAAGTTTTGGAAAGAGGAGGAGGAGTGGGAAACCGAGTTGGGGAGGGTTTCCCTCCTCCAACCGGCGGAGCACCACCCAAGCCGAGTTGGGGAGGGACTCCCCTCCCTCCCCTTGGCCGGCCGGCCCCTCCACCTATATAAGGAGGGGCAGGGCTCCCTCCTAGAGACACACAAGTCCCTTGCCCCGAAAACCCTAACCCTAGCCGCCGCCGCCTAGGGATCTCCTTGCTGCCGACTAGGGCACCACCAAGCCCTAGCCGCCAGATCTAGCACCTCTTCCTCGGCGTGTCTAAACCCTAGATCGTCGAGGGATTTCTCATAGCCCACCATACTCGCTCCGGCTTAAGGCGAAGCCCTGCGAGATCTCCCCTCTACTTCCGGTACCACGCCGTTGTGCTGCTGGAATCGCGAGGAGAGTGCTACAACCTCCGCCTCTGGAACAAGGAGAGGAAGGTCTTCGTCGAGTACCGAACGTGACCGATCAGGGAGCGCCGAACGCAATAGGAAGGATCGTCTACGCGATCTTGAGATCGGGAAGAGTACGACTACATCACCCACGAGAATCCGCTCTTGTTAAACACTTTGGAATCTTCGAGGGTGAGTTATTCTATCGACTCGTTGCTACAATCTAGTAGATAGATCTTGGCTTGTTTGTTTGTATGCGGTAGAATTTTTTTGTTTTCCATGCTACGAAACCCTACAGTACCAGGCCTTGACTGGCGAGCTCATCTTCGACGTGTCATCGCCGCCCATCAGGAACTTGAGGTCTGTGTTGCGCTTCTTGGCGGCGTAGTTGGCCTTCTTCTCGGCGAGGTTGGCTTTGATGAGGGCCACCTTTTCCCCTTGTGTCTCGATCAACTTCTTCCAGAGCTCCTCGCTCTTCTCAGCCCTCTTCTCGGCCCGCGCCCTCGTGTTGGCGATGCATTTCTCGATCGAAGCCTGGAGACACTCGGCAGGAGGTCTGGCGTCCTTGAGCATCTTCGCCTTCTTCTGGCCGATCCCGGGTCTTCCTTCGCCGGCAGCAGCGGCCGGGGCCTCAGGGTTGTAGACGCCGTCCTTGCTCTTGGAGAGACTCAGGCGAGTGTCCAGCCACTTCTCGCAATTCTCGATTTGCTCGAAGACATGATGGAACTTGAACTCCATCGTCATGTCCTCTCGAAACAGAGCAAGTGCACGTCGCAGCTGCAAAATGAAAGTGTGTCAAGATGGAAGAGACTGTATGACAAAGCTAGTGTTCGCGAGTACCTTGTTGTCCATGTTTTCCCCACTGGCTTGTGTGCGGTCGACCTCTTCCATGCAGTTGTGCCACTTGCTGCAGGCAGTCTGGATGATCGCCCAATGATTGGTAATAGCCTTCTCCCCTCGCTCCATGTGGATTTTGCGATACTTTGGGTCGCACATGCTACGCTCGTCGAATGCCGCCTTCATGTGCCGCCAAATAATTGTCTGAATTTTGGTTGGCACGGTGATCGGATCCATGCTCATCGCTTTCCAAGCTTGGCGAGGTGTCCTCGGCTACGGTCCACTTGATCCGGCGTCCGGCAAGTGCCGGCTTCTTCTTCCCTTCTTTTTCGCCAGCCTCAAAGATCGCCCGTTGCGTTTGCTCAGCCTGCATCTCCTCGGCGTCGGTGTCGGAGAGGTCATGGGACTTGATGCTGTGCTCGGCGTCGGCCCGGGTCTGCTCTTCCATGAAGAAGGAGGGGTGGTTGGAGGCCGAGCCTGTTGCTATCAAGTCCTCCATGTACGCCTCGGCCGGCATGCCGGACGGAAGGGCGCCCGGCATTCCGCCGAACAGGTTGCGCGCGTCGGCCTCGCCGAAGGTCGCGGAGCTTCCGCCAAAAGGCAGTGGTCCGCGGCGCAGAGCGGGGCTTGCATATGCCGAAGAGGTGGAGTAGGGGAGGTTGATGTACATGCCGAAGGCCGAAGGAGGGCGCGGCGCCGGGAAGGGGTAGATCACGTTGGGGTTGAACCCGCCATCGAACTCGGGCGACGAGGAGTACCTCTATTGAGCAGTCGCCTGGCTCTCCTGGAAGCCTGCCGGAGAGATCGGCGAGAATCCAGCGGGCGAGCCGACGCTCGTCTGGCTTCCCCAGTGTGGTGCGTACGGCGCCACCATCAACGCATACCTCGTCGCCGCCGCCTGCTTCGCCTTCACCATCGCCTTCTCTTCTGCCGCCGCCTTCTCCTCCGCCACCGCCTTCTCCTCCGCCACCGCCTTCTCCTCCGCCACCGCTTGCTGTTGCCGGAGCTTCGTCCTCCCCTTCCGATTGGCCGACGCGATCTGATTGGCGTGCTCCTTCTTCTCCCAGTCGGCGGAGGACATGCCCTCCGGCTTCGCCGGCGGCTCTCTCGGCTTCCTCGCCTTCTTCTCCGCCGGACCCTCACCGAGGATCGATCTGGGTTGGACAAAGCTCTTGGGAGGCATGTCAGCGGGGAGCTCGGCGGAGTGGCAGGAGGGGAATGTCAAAGAAAGGCGGGAGGGGGGAAGAAAAGGGCGGGAGCTCGGCGAAGTGGCGCCTTCTCTCGCCGACAGAGCTGGCCCACGCTCGTTTTCGCGGCCCGCGCCCCAGGCATTCTGGAACCGGTTCGGCGGTAGGTTGACCGTAACACGCCAAATCGGACGAAAACAGGTCCCTGGGTTCGCGACTGGGCCGATTTTCGGCGTCCGGATCGGCGTCCTGGGTAGGCGAGTGGAGATGCTCTTACGATCCATACGAGACGATTCATGCCTGACTGACCCATTTGGACATTAAATTTGGGTCACAGATGAGTCTGTTTGAACAAACGCGGACGCTAAATGTCCAGATGTTGTAGCAGACTGGCCTAGTTGTCAATCACACTATGGTCCTTCTTCTCTCTTCTCTCTTTTGGACTGTCCGGTCTCTCTCTTAGTCTGACCAAATGAAACAGGATAATTTGGGTCATATGGCTGGTCGGACAGGCTGGACCACGACCCCAAATCACCAACAGCTTGACCCAAACGATAGAAACAAACGGCTTGGATCTCCCTGATGGAGATATGGCATCTCCACCGGTCCGACCCATCTGGTCTACCCAAACGGTCCTTTTCTGTCCGTTTGGATCGGATCGCGCTCTCTTTTGGGTCGGGGTCCGGCCTGTCTGGCCGATCGTCCAATGGCGACCCTTTGTCCGTTGGCGTTCGTTGGCGCCAGCGCTGGCCAAGAGATGCCAATCACTTGAAAATGTCAAATTGATAAGCTAGAAACACATTGATTGAATATCAAACAACATGGCAGGCTTGTGCCATCACCCTTTGGGCATCGCCAACAAGTGGCCAATGGATCCAAAATATGCAAAAGGGGGCAATATCATACACAATATCCAAAAGATGGCAGCTTCTCTGCCCAAAAAGTTGCAACTTCCGTCGCCATTGCCCTTCGGGCATCGCGAGCCCTGATGTCTGCTGCCACTTTGCGATCCAAGCCCAACGATCGGGTCAGAAATGCTATCCAGGTCGGTGGGCGTGATGGTGTTCTCCTCGGCCATGATGTTGGCTTCGGCCTCCAGCATCCTAGACCTGGCCTCGGCGTCCTTGGCCTTGCCTTCGGCCTCCGTCGCCTTTTCCTTGGTCTCGATCTCCACTAGCCTAGCCCTAGCGTTGGCCTCCTCCACCTCGATAGACCTCGTCTGGAGCTCGACAAAGGTCTTAGCGGTGGCCCCTTTATATTTGCGCCGCCTCTCCTCCCTCTCGGCGATGGCCTCTTCCATCTTATCCAGGATCTTCTTCAAGGTCTCCTGGAATGCCAAGGAACCTGCCTGGCGGGTGAGGTCGGACTTCGTGGCCTTGTGGCCACCAGGCCAGCAGGCACGGCCTGCAGTCCCATCGCTTGCAGAGGTGACGAAGCCTTCGTCATTGTTGTTGTCTAGGTCGATAACACCGCCAGTCGAAGCATTGCTCTTGCCCTTATTGTTGTTCATTTCTCTCCAAAGCGCAAAGCTAGTCTCCCATTTTTAGTGTCCTTGAGCAATGTCCAACAATGGCCCAACAAGAAGGCCTTGTTATCATTCACCGTCTTGAAGTGCTCCACCGCTTTCAAGACCTACACATGTGGATGCCAACAATGGCTCAATTCAAATGCAAGACACTGACAAAGAGAGGAAAAGTTTTTACCATGTCAACCGGCTATATGCCACTTATTTTCCTCTTCGTCATCATCTCGTAGGAGCCTTGGACTTGCTACACTCGGCATGGATGGTGCCCTACCTCTTGGAGAGGGAGAGATCGTTTCGATCTCTAAAGAAGGCGTCCTTCCCGAATTTCATGTGCTTATGGAAGAACCTTGCCACCTTTTTCCAATAGGCAAAGCCCTTTTGCTCGGCGCCACATAGTGGATCTTGTGAAATCTTTTGGAGATATGCCCAAGAGGCAATAATAAAGTGGTTATTATTATTATATCTTTGTGTTTATGATAAATGTTTACATCCCATGCTATACTTGTATCAACCGGAAACATTAATACTTGTGTGTTTTGTAAACATAAAAGAAGTCCCTAGAAAAACCTCTTGTTGAAACTAGATTGTTGATTAATAGATGACCATGATTTCCTGATTATGGACATTAGATGTTATTAATAACAAGATCATGTCATTAGGAGAATGATATAATGGACACACTCCTATAGTAAACGTAGCGTAAGATCAAGTTATTTAGAGTTCGTTTGCCACAAGCTTTCAAATACATAATAACCTAATCCTTTGACCATAAGATCATGTTAATCACCATCACCGGATGAATGATTTGATAACATCAAACATCACTTTCGTAATTGGATGGTTATAAAGGTGGAATTAGGTATTCTGAAAGTATGTGTTGAGGCACATGGATCAAGAGTGGGATTTGTCCATCCATATGACGGATAGATATACCAACATATAACTTTCACATGACTTGGAGATTTTTTTTATCTCCCAGATCATGTGAAAGTTAAAAAGTTACACACTTCCGAGAGTTTCAGAGATCCGGTAAATCGCCGTATTATAGAGCCACGGAGTTTTTTGCTCTCACGTGCGATGTAACTCACTTTAAACAATTAAATCCACAAAAACTGAAAATAGTAAACAAAATACTACATAAATTCGTACGTATAGAGAATATAGATAGATCTACGTACCAGTACGGACTAAAGGCTAGGACATATATCATCATCGATGCTTGGAAGAAGCTGCAAGTTGGAATGTACTCCCTCTCTCGCGCGCGCAGGCATGCACATGTAGCACGAGCGGGACGGGCATGCATGCACATGGTGCGGAGCTATGCATTGCATGTGGCCACGCCACGCCACTGTGGTGACAAGGCAATGAGATTAGAGACCAATTATTGCAACCCTGGTAGGGCCGATGTGCATGCGTGCGTGTCGTGTGTGTATATATAGCGCTATTTGATCTTAGGGTGTAGTCTACGCCCACCCTCTATCTTTAGAACTGTATATTATTTTTATTTTACGTAAATTTTATCTTATCTCGAGAGGTGAGAAGAACGTAAGAAAATATAGATATGTCATAATTTTTTTTGTTTACATGCAGTATAAAAATAGGACGTAAAATGCATATTTCTAGTGTTTTTTACACTATAATTACTCATAAACTATTTTTTATATCAATTTTTTTACGTTGTGGATGAATATGAACATAATTATTTGTATACAAAACATAAATTTCTAAACGTGATAACATAAAATTATGTGGGGTGCAAAATAACTATTCTGCATCCTAAAAGTCGAATAGGATTTCTGTATATATATATATTATATAAAGTATAAAGTTTCCTAGTTGCCGGCCGAGAATGACGGCAAATGGCTGGAGGAATATATCTGCGATGAGATGCCAAGAGGGGCCGCGTATGTTGTTGGTTCGCTATCAGTTCGGAGACGGCCACGGCAGACTGCAGGAGCGATGATGTGACAACTTTGTGTCCTACTCCCTTTTGTCCGTAAATAAGTGTACTTTTAACTTTTGCCTAAGTCAAACTTTATCAAATTCGACCAACTTTATTATAGATAAATATATCAACATATATTATATAAAATTGATATATTATGAAACTAAATTTAAAAACATATCTATTAATTAATACTAATTTAATGTCATAAATATTACTATATTTTTTATAAAGTTAGTCAAACTTGTCAAACTTTACAAAGTTTGACTTAGAATAAGGCTAAAAATACACTTATTTGTCAACAGAGCAAATATATAGTTCTGGCATCTCCAAGGATATCTCGTGCATGACATGACAACTTTGGAATCACAGTCTTTTATTAGTTTACGCGGCGCGCGCGCGTGTAGCACGAGATATGGGGCCAGCCCTGCCGGTGCGGTTGTTGGTTCTGGTTAGCTGCTGAATACACATACGAGGCGGAACAATAATACCAATCATATGATCGGCCGCTCCGTACCAAATTTTTTAGATCAACCACATATTTTATTAATTGGACACTAAGAAACAGACAGAGATAAAATGAGTATCCTATACACATAGTAGATAAAAGACTAAGAAATCGAGAAATACAAAATAACTCCTAAGTTTTACTGCAACCACCGAATCTAGCGGCCACTGCCAAACTCTAGCGCCGCCGAGACGAACGCTGAAAGAGACGCCGAGCCTTCACCATTGCAAGATCCAAAAAAACACTATCGAAAATACTTCCTCCGTCTCAAAATAGATGTCACAAATTTATTAAAATTTGGATAAATCTAAACACTGTTTGAGATTTAAGAAAGTATATTAGTATCAAACATATATCAATTATCCAACATGCAACAAGAAAATTGCGAGAGCTACTCTAGACACTAGGGTGCACATAGTCTAAAAAAAAGATTTGCAAAAGCAAACATAAACCCCCAACAACAATGGCACCACTAATGGTAACGCACATCAACTGCAAAAAATTTCTCCAAAACGACACCTTCGGAAGGTAACATTACAAGAAAACGTTGTCATCCAGTGTAACTAGTATAATCAGATCCTGGTTTTCACACGGCTATATGACGTGTAATCCGATACACATTTTGAAAGCAGAGGACATAATTTGAGTCCACTAAAAATAAGCTTCCTCAAATGCTATGGTTTTGGGATAGCTTATAGTACAAAATACTTATAGTTATAGGAAAATATCATTCTTTTATTTGCAAAGGGTTTTTCCATACACATGCATTTGAAAACAATTTAAAATAATTATTTTCAAGTTGAGATTGATAGCGGCTAGAAATGATTTTATCACCTTTTATACTTGCATGAATCACAATGTTTGGATAGCCGTAAATGTAGAAGTAAAATAGATAAGGGAGAGGAGATAATTCCAATCTTCACATCTCTCTCCACACCTAACATCCCTACGCGTAACAACACAATTGAGATCTTTCTCCTTGATCCATCCCCCCACGCTAGCTGTCCCTAATAAGGTATAATACTAGTGTCTACATTTGAGATCTTATCTAATCCACGATACTAGTAATAATCTAATCGATTGATCAGACAAGTAGACACCAGAGTCCACACAGCAGCCAACGCTAGCTCTCCCACACCCCCAGCTAGCCCTCCATCCATCTATAAATAGCACGGCTGCTCTTCATCAGTTTCTCACACACCACATCCCACACAGCCAGCTAGCTACACTACCACCACTATTACTCTTTTTCTCTTTGCAAGCATACGATCGAAGATGTTTGGCGGCCTGGATATCATCGGCAACCTGACAGGAGGGGGCAAGAATGCCCATATCAAGGGCTCGGTGGTCCTGATGCGCAAGAACGCGCTCGACTTCAACGACTTTGGCGCCACCGTGATGGACAGCATCACCGAGTTCCTCGGCCGTGGTGTCACCTGCCAACTCATCAGCTCCACCGTCCCCGATCCCAGTGAGCAGAATTAATGAACTATATATGTGACGATGTGGATGTGCACTATCCATTAGCTCTCACTCACTTACATTACTATCTATGTACGTGTGCAGACAACGGCAACCGTGGAAAGGTGGGCACTGAGGCGAGCCTGGAGCAGTGGATCACGAGCCTGCCATTGATCACGGTGGGCGAGTCCAAGTTCAACGTCAAGTTCGACTGGGAGGTGGAGAAGCTGGGGGTGCCAGGCGCCATCATCGTCAAGAACAACCACGCCTCCGAGTTCTTCCTCAAGACCATCACCCTCGACGATGTCCCCGGCCACGGCGACGTCGTCTTCGTCGCCAACTCCTGGGTCTACCCCCAGCGCAACTACCGCTACAACCGCGTCTTCTTCGCCAACGATGTGAGTTTGATCCGGCCTGCTCGATCGTCTGCTTTTACGTACTAATTAATAGGCTTATAGTAGAAATTAATACTGTTGCTTCATCACTGATTTCGATATCTGCCTGCAGACCTACCTGCCCAGCAAGATGCCGGCGCCGCTGAAGCCTTACCGTGAAGACGAGCTCCGAAACCTGAGGGGCGACGATACGCAGGGACCATACCAGGTGTACGACCGCGTCTACCGCTACGACCTGTACCACGACCTCGGCGATGGCCGCCAAGTCCTCGGTGGCTCTAAGGATTTTCCCTACCCTCGTCGTTGCCGCACCGGTCGCAAGCTTTCACAAACCAGTGCGTCTTTCTCTATCTCACCTTCACCAATGCACACGAGGTTGCTCAGTTATTAATTATTAGCACTCGACTCACCAAAGAAACCGGCCGTATCCTTTCATGCGCAGACCCCGAACGCGAGAGCCGGCCATTGCCGCTGATCCAGAGCATCTACGTGCCGCGGGACGAGGTGTTCGGGCATCTCAAGCAGTCGGACTTCCTCGGCTACTCACTCAAGGCGCTCGTCGACGGCATCATTCCGGCCATCCGCACGTACGTCGACCTTTCCCCCGGCGAGTTCAACTCCTTCAAGGACATCCTCAAGCTCTACGAGGGCGGCATCAAGCTGCCCGACATCCCGGCCCTCGAGGAGATGCGCAAGCAATTCCCGCTCCAGCTCGTCAAGGATCTCATCCCCATGGGTGGCGACTACATCCTCAAGCTTCCCAAGCCACAAATAATCAAGGGTACGTTACTTACTTAACGATTAGTAGATTGACATGGTTGTAGCTGATTGATACATAATTAAGCTTATGTGAAATTCTGCACATATATTGCAGCGGACGAGAAAGCGTGGATGACTGATGATGAGTTTGCGAGGGAGATTCTTGCAGGAGTGAACCCGATGATGATCACACGTGTCACGGTGAGTCAACACATCGGTCAACCAATTGTAGTTTGCGATGGAGATTAGTGGATTTTTTCTATATGGAGTTGCATTTTCGTAATAAGTTTTCTACTACTCGCCGAGAACTAATGGAGTAATTAATTAACTGAATTGGTGCAGGAGTTCCCACCCAAGAGTACTCTTGATCCCAGCAAGTACGGCGACCACACCAGCACCATCACCGAGGCTCACATCGGAAAGAGCCTCGAGGGCCTCACCGTTCAGCAGGCTGTCGACAACAACAAGCTCTACATCCTTGACCACCACGACCATATGATGCCATACCTCATCAAGCTCAACAACCTTGATGACACCTTCCTCTACGCGACGAGGACTCTGCTCTTCCTGAGAGGTGATGGCACGCTGCGCAATCGCCATCGAGCTGAGCACACCTCTAATCCAGGGAGGCCTCACGACCTCGAAGAGCACCGTGTACACGCCATCCTCCACCGGCGCCGAGGCCTGGATATGGCAGCTCGCCAAGGCCTATGTCTGCGTGAACGACTACGGTTGGCACCAACTGATCAGCCATCGGCTCCACACGCACGCCGTGATGGAGCCCTTCATTATCGCCACAAATCGGCAGCTGAGCGTGACCCACCCGGTGCACAAGCTCCTTCACCCACACTACCGTGACACGATGAACATCAACTCACGGCACGGAGTTGCTCGTCAATGCCGGGATCATCGAGACAACCGTATTTCAGCGAAGTACGCCATGGAGATGTCATCCGTCACCTACAAGAACTGGAACTTCGAGCAGGCTCTCCGACGATCTAATCAAGAGGTAAGTAAACAAATAAATAAAAGTACAATAGTTCCTTAAGTATTGCAATGGCAATAAACTAATGGTCATAAAATTCAGGGGCATGGCGGTGCGGGACCCATCAAACCCAAACAAGGTCAAACTACTGCTGGAGGACTATCCTTATGCGGTGGACGGGCTAGCCATCTGGCATGCCATCGAGCAGTGGGTGCAAGAGTATGTAGCAATCTACTACCCCACTGACGGTGTGCTTCAGGGTGACGTGGAGCTGAAGGCATGGTGGAAAGAGGTTCGCGAGGTCGGGCATGGAGACCTCAAGGACGCGAAGTGGTGGCCCAAGATGGAGAACGTGGCGGAGCTGGTCAAGGCATGCACCATCATCATCTGGACAGGATCTGCGCTACATGCGGCTGTGAACTTTGGGCAGTACCCATATGCAGGTTACCACCCTAACAAGCCATCAGCAAGCCGTCGTCCTATGCCAGAGCCAAACACCGAGGAGTATGCCTTGCTAGGCCGCGACCCAGAAAAGGTGTTCATCCGCACCATCACCAACCAGTTCCAGGCCCTCGTCGGCATATCTTTGCTGGAGATCTTGTCCAAGCACTCCTCTGACGAGGTTTACCTCGGTCAGCGTGATACACCAGAGTGGACCTCAGATGCCAAGGCGCTCGAGGCATTCAAGCGGTTCGGGGCAACATTGGAAGGCATCGAGAGCCAAGTGGTGGCCTTGAATGGAAACCCTCAACTCAAGAACCGCAATGGGCCGGCGAAGTTCCCGTACATGCTTCTATACCCAAACACCTCTGACCACAAGGGCGATGCCACTGGGCTCACGGCCAGGGGCATCCCCAATAGCATCTCCATCTAATGAGATATGTGGAGGAGGGGCGTTATGCCAGCATGTGAAGTGTGCGAGTGTGTTTTCAGATTTGTAATCATTGCATGAATAACCGATGTATGATGGTCTTGTAGTGTTCATATTAATTTCCCTTCAAAAATTTCATAATAAATTGAGCTTCCGGTATACATGTTTTTCTAAGGTTACTCTTATTTCCTTGTTGGGCCATCTTGCTATTTATTTGGAAAGAATATTTGACAAATTTCATTTCAGATATGACTTGCTCAAAATGAAATTTGAGCAGCTGAAATAGTTTGCTTTACGGTCTCTTAGTGATATGTTACCCACTACATCCATAATTTTAGATTGTTTCCATTTCATGTTTGAATTGCTCTAAATTATGGCATTCCTCTAGTAAAGAATTGTATGCCTAGCACCACTTGTTTTTCACATGACTTTCTTATATTCCATGGATAGTGTTATTGTTTAAAACATGTGTAGCACTTTTGATTGTCTCCGGCAGTGCTTTAATTTTTAAGGTTTATTATGACTATGTTCCCAAATTGCTCTGAAATTCGTACAGTGCAGCTAGGATTCAGTGTATTGGAAAAAAAGAAAGAATAGCACTTCTGATTGTCTCCGGTAGTCGGAAATCCACTTTTGATCTTGGTGCATATTCTCCTGCTAGCTTATTTTTGTTAAAAAAAATGTCAAAAAAATTCGGAAAAATAATTTGGCGTGTACATCTTGATATATTATGTGCTTACACAGTCGTTTCATGGAAAACCGGTATGTTTTGTGTCATGTATGAAAAAGACAGAGAAATGTCTCGTTACCCGCATTTCTGAAGCGTCAAATATTTTCTTTTTTCCATACGACACAAAACATATCGTTTTTTGTGAAACAACTTTGTGAGCACATGTAATTTTTTGTTGAATTTTTTAACACTTAACTTGCGTTTAAAATTCGCTCAGAAAGTCAGACTGTGCCGCCAAGATTCAGTGTATTGGAAAATAAGAAATAACTTCAGCTCAAAACCTAGCACCATTTCACACCCTGCTCAATAGTCACCCCCTGCTCAATAGGCAGCTATAGATGTCAACATCACAATGAGAGCCTTATAGGGAACTCGGAATAGCACTATTAGTACGCATGATTCACAAGCACGCACTAGCAGACTTGATTTAGGCGTTTAGTGACAATCGCTCTGTTGTCTGTATGGATGGCAATGGGTGCCCCATACCCGCGTACCTTGACGGGATCCCATTTTAAATGGGGCGGGTATGGTAAAAAATAATACCCACGGGGCTAATTAGTGGTTAGAAATCATACCCACCGGGTCTAGTGTAGGCGGGTATGAACACTGGTAGAAAAGGGCCCATGCGTCCCGGTTGGTAAGGACCATTAGTCCCGGTTGCCCAACCGGGACGGGGCAATCGGGACTAAAGCTCCAACCATTAGTCTCGGTTGCCCCACCAACCGGGACAAATGGGGGCACACGTGGCGGCAGCGAGGGGTGGAGTTAGTCCCGGTTAATACCTAACCGACTAATAACTCGCCGCAAGAGATTTGGCCCATTTCTCTGCCGCGACAGAGAATTCATTTTGGCACATTTTGTTGCCGCGGCAGCATTTTCGCCACTTTTGTGCCTTGCGCGTAGAATTCATTTAGGTTGTTTTATTGTTTATTTAGTGTTTTGCACTTATCAATGAAGGAACCTTATATTACACAAGATCATCATGACAACATTACATTCAATACACCGATCGAGTTCATGCACTACATACAAAAGTTGCTATTTGATGCTACCGGCCAATTTCTTGAAAGTTGCTATTTTACAATTCCTATTGTCTATACACAGCCGTAGTATTCCCTTGTGTGTTTAGGACTTCGCATCCAAGAATCCCGCCAATTCCTCTGTATTGTTCAGATGCGATCCTTTGGCGTAAGACCGTCCCGTAGACGCTCGATCTGATTTAAAAAGGAGTCAGCCTATATGAATATGAAACTAAACACAATTTGATTGTAATTAAAACTATAGAAATTGTTTACGACGTGGAGTTGCTCTAAATTCCTGCCTTCTCATCGCACGTCACGGATGAACTCGCATACATAGTATCCACATAGATTGTTACCGTCCTGCGTGCACTTTACGACAACAGTTCAATCAAAATAATAATCAAGCATGATAATAACTGTATCAAAACTAGACTCAAAGAGATGCGGATATAGCTAGTGGTGCTTACATCTAGTGGTTGAAATGTAAGCTCCTCTTTCCAAACACCCCTAGCCTTCTTGGTGAACTGTTTCCAGCGCTGCCAGAGAAAACGAATAAAATAAGTTATTAAGTACTTGATATCATAAAATTCACGAACGTTGCCGATATAGTGTCGTAATGATTAGAATTACCGCTGAAAAGTATCCGCATGTCCTTCCACGTCTCAAGGGGTTTATGTTTCGAGTCCATGACTAGTACACGCCTTTGTCAAGTTGAATGATTAATGTAATATAGTGGTACTGCGAATGCAGAACTAATCAATTATATACTTAACATCGAGTAAGCGAAATAGAAAGTGTATACAAGACAATAACACTCACTTGGAAGTTGTAAGAAAATAGTATTTCCTTTTGGTTTCTTGAAACCTTAACGCGTACTATATTATCCTCCGTATCCTGGGGCTTATTTTGAGATTAGCTTCATGAACCCAATATGGGTCAATGAAGCCAATGTCATAGATTTGTCCTCCGCTGCATTCGAGAATCTTCATTCTGCATATTAAAGTATGATTATATACATGCAATAAACAAAATATTATAGATGGAGACTAAATTAATTACGTAATTAGTACTTATGCACAATAGGCACTCATGATCGATTTGTCCAAGGCGTCTTGATTGAATAATTGAAATAGTTCATCAAATTCAATGGATATCATGTCATCCTTATCTTTCCCATGATGCTTTTTGTAACCCGCAAGACTATCCAGTTAGCCCGCCCTTGTGGCATGCATGTACCAGTTATGCAATCTTCGCATTTTGTTGGAAGATTGTTTACCTCCTCAGTTTGACGAGAGGTTTTCCGTCTTGGTATTGGTATGCTACTTCACTCACGGGAAGAACTCTAATCGGGATAAGTCTCTGGCAATACTCATACCTTGAGCAGCGGCAGCTTCTCAGACAGTAACTACCTCTGGATCATACCGCTCTTCGCCCCATATTTGCTCGACCCCACATTGGTTTGAGAAATCACCTTGAGAGGGCGCAAGTCTGTTTTGCTTGTTCTCCGAGTGGGCAACAGATTTCCTCTTGCATCAAGATCTTGCTCTTGAGGCTTTTGTGTGCATGTGACTTGAGAATAGAACGCTCATAGTCCGATGCCTTTGGCTCGGGTTGATGAAGAGTCTTTAGCATTTTCAACACTTTGGCTTTTTCTTCTTTGGTCTGGGAACTCTGGCTCTTCGGCCGCCTCGACTTAGCGAACAACGCGTTGCTTCGCATCAACGATCGCCGATCTCCTCTTCAAGATACCATAAGCTCTCTTGGGAGGAACCGTTGGTACTTTTGGAAGAGGCTCTTGTTTACGTTTGGCGATCGCCACGACGACAAGAGCGGTACGCCACGCTTTTTATCCCGAGGCGCCGATGGCTCCGCGGCGATGGCTGCACCGGAGATTGGTGAGGCGACGGAGCCGGGTGAGGCGACGAAGACGGCTGCCGCGGCGGCGACGACCTAGCTGGAGACGGTTGAGGTGGCGGCAAAGATGGCCTTGGCGTGTGATTTCGAAGCACGATACAATCCTTCGTCCATAGAATGGTGACGTTTTTGCCACCCAAGACGATCACATCCCTTCACCAGCAGGTAGTGAAGATCCAAAACCTCAAAGGTGGGCATGATTTCATCCACGCCGACAACAGCGTAGAACCCTCTGGAACGGACGTGGTAAGTTGGTGTGGTCCAATTGGTAAGGCATAGCCGACCGCCACCTTCATTGATATGTTCACAACTTTGACATGTAGCTCGCAGGTGTCATCTCGTGATATCATCCAGGGTAGCCAACAGAGCCATCGTCGGTGCATCATCGGCATCGCCATTGTCATCACCGACCTCGGTGGAAGCCACATCGCTTTTTCGATTATTCGATAGGCCGATAGCATCGAATGCAAGGTGTCACGAGATGGGGCGCCGAGTACTTTGCTCTTTAAGTGAGTTAATTTCATCTTGTTTTTGCTTTAATCGTTCTTCAATTAAACGCATTCGCTCTTTTCGACTTTCGCTTCAACGCCGCCTGTCCTTACTCCTCCGACGGCTTCTATCAGATATTTCTTCCTCTTCGAAACCAGTCCTCCATGATTGGGAGCCTATTGTGCCTCGTGTTCGTCCATCATGTTCCTTATTTCCAAGGGCGAGTGTGAGCTCATCATTCTCTATCGGGAATGAAGTCACCATCCTTAAACCTTTTATCGCTTTTCTCATCCTCTCGATTGGCAAGGGTCTTCTTTATGTCGTATGGTATATATACACCTCCTTCCGAGTCCAACGTGCCCATGCCCGTAAAACCAATTCCTTGCACGTCTACCCAATCGTCTCTTTGGGTGATATTTTTATCACGCATGTTCTGCTCAAGTTTCTCCCACTTAGGAATGTCACCAGAGCCACCTTGCCCCATAGTATGGTGATACTTCTTGTTAGCGACATTCACTTATTCGTTTTAGACATTTTCTTAGCTTTTTCTCGATTTCTTGTATTCCACAAACTCATCCCGAATGGTTTTATCTTCTCAAACTGAATATTCTTGAAATCGAGTCTTCTTTTCACGACATAGTCAAGGTTCAATCTTTTCTTCCAGTTGGTGAAACATCGGGCCATCTTCTTCAAAGCGCACTCGACCTTAGCCTCCATGTCTCTCCCATGTTGTAAGGCGCCCTCAACTGGATCCTCCGCATTTGGATCCAGCTCTATCTTCGTAGTTTGAAATTAACCATGAGCCTCTTCCACAAGAAATCTTTGGCGTGGTTAGGGACAAATAAACATGTTCCTCTTCATCCGCATTAGGTGCCTATTCCAATTTCTAATGGTGATCGGGATTAAGTCCCTAACGATTACTCCGCATTGTGCCACAAATTTGGTTGCATAACTTGAGCCGCTTGTCATTGCGTCTACAGCGACATCTTCGATCCTGAACCTCTCATGGTCTTGCAACTTTTGGTTGGGCCTCGTCGCTTTTTCGGTAGATTCCTTCGATCCGAGGGCTAAAAGAAGAAAGATCGCCATTATTTCTATATAGATAGCAGATGATTAATTAATGAATTGATTTATATTACATGCACCTTGCCGAGCGGTCTCTTCGATTACACAAGGCATCGCTTTTCCTCATGGAAGGCAACACCTTCAACCTCAAACAAGTTGTCTACTCCGTAAAAGAGGATCACCCTCACCGGAGTTGTTCGTAAACGTTGATACGTCTAAATTATCTTCCCACGGATCACACCTTGGATCAACTCTTCCTTTTCTTCGTCTCGACGTGTGGGTCCATATTTTACGCATAGGTGGAAAACGAATAAGTCAAATCGGCTAAAGGAGAAAGTTAAGTATGGTGTTGAGAGATATAAACCCTAATTCGAGAAACCCTAATATATACATACACAATAATAAAAATGAAGAGAAAGGGAAACCGTAGTAGATAGGCACATCGTCGAACCCACATGCACCTAAGTTGCTTGACAATGTGAATCGGTCTGGGCTACCCACAAGGATCGACAGTGGGGCAATAAGACCAATAATACCAAAGTAATTAATAAACCTAATAATAACTAACTAATAATAAACCTAATAATCGAAACACCGAAAAGAAAGGGAAAAAATCAACACATGGCATCGATGCAATGCTCAAGCAAGTATGATGATATGACAAGTTAATTTGCATTGGAATGTAACCCTAAGACATGCTCGATGATTTAATCGGGGTTCCGAGGGGTGAAAACCCTAACTCGGAGAAACTCCGGAACATATGAGAGGGGTGCATTTGTTCTTCTAATTATACTTGTCATTTAAGTTGTTTAACAATGCATGATTATATGTTAAATAGATAGGTTTCATTTTTCGAACAATTTGATATATTATTTGTATTTTTCGACTTATAAACAATAAGTTATTGATTTTACAATATTAAATCATTTTTTGGAATTAAAACAAAAGGCAAATAGTTTTTACAGGCGACCCCTAGCAGTGAGATCGACATGGGCCCTAGTGCCAACTCGGCCTCCACAAGCAAGCAGGCCCCACCAAGACAAATCACATCACGGTGAGCACATGCGGTGGCCGGGGACGTTGCTAGAGGGCTCGAGGAGGCGCGTGGGTTTGTTCGAAAGAGGCGCCGAGGCGAACCTAACTAGTAGGGCACCGCCGGATTTGGTCACCGAATAGGGCACACGATTTACATGCAATGGCCGGGATGGCGCGGACGCTGAAAGAAGGATGAGGCGCTAGGGAGGAAAGAAGGGTCCCAGAGTTACAAGCTCACCTCGACGTGTGTAGCCTTGGGACGGAGGAGATCGGCAAAGAACGGTGATGGCAATGAGCGGTCGGTGATGATGGGAAGACGGTCGATTCCATCAGCGGCCGATTCCTTCATGAAGGATAAGCACATGAGGCAAGGAGGCCGATGGCGAGACGATGGTTGGCAGCGGCGGCGTCCGAGCGTTGTCCTTGCATGGCGATCTACATTGGTGAGTGAGAAAGAGGAACGGGAAGAAGGAGAAGGGCATGGTTAACTAGGAGGGATTTTAGTCCTGTTGGTGGCTCCAACCGGACTAAAGATACGTCCTGATTGGAGCCACCAACCGGACCTATACTCCAATATTTTCAAAGCCCAGCGTTGGCATGCAGGGGTCTTTAGTCCCTTGGTGGATCCAAGGGACATATTCCCGATTTCAAAAATTCGTATTTTCTCCGTTCGCCTTTTTTTATTTTGGGGTTTAAATTTGTATTGTTTTTAAATGATAATTAATTTGGAATTTAGAAAAACTTTAAACATAAGAAGTTTGGATTTGAATAAATAATTCAAAAACATTTTCGCTTTTAAAAATAATTAATGTAACCATTTAAAATATGAACCATTTACAATTAAAAATGAATTAACTTATATTTTTTAATATCAATTTGGAATTTAGAAAACTTTAAACATAAGAAGTGTTTGATTTGAATAAATAATTCAAAACATATTCTATTTTTAAAAATAATTAATGTAACCTTTAAAATGAATTAACTTATATTTTGAATATTAATTTGAATTTAGAAAATTTTAAACATAAAAAGTGTTTGGATTTAAATAAATAATTCAAAAACATTTTCTGTTTTAAAAAATAATTAATGTAACCATTTAAAATATGAACCATTTACAATTAAAAATGAATTAACTTTTATTTTTTAATATCAATTTGGAATTTAGAAAAAATTTAAACATAAAAAGTGTTTGGATTTAAATAAATAATTCAAAAACATTTTCTGTTTTAAAAACTAATTAATGTAACCATTTAAAATGTGAACCATTTACAATTAAAAATGAATTAACTTATATTTTTTTAATATCAATTTGGAATTTAGAAAAACTTTAAACATAAGAAGTGTATGGATTTTAATAAATAATTCAAAAACATATTCTATTTTTAAAAAATAATTAATGTAACCTTTTAAAATGAATTAACTTATATTTTTGAATATTAATTTGGAATTTAGAAAAAGTTTAAACATAAAAAGTGTTTGGATTTAAATAAATAATTCAAAAACATTTTCTGTTTTAAAAATAATTAATGTAACCATTTAAAATATGAACCATTTACAATTAAAAATGAATTAACTTATATTTTTTTAATATCAATTTGGAATTTAGAAAAAATTTAAACATAAAAAGTGTTTGGATTTAAATAAATAATTCGAAAACAAAGGTTTGGACCCACTTCCTGCCGATTCGGCAGACATTTGTCAATTTACCCGGGATGGACGAAAAGGTTTGAGATGTACCGGTTGGGAGATAGTCCATGTAAGGTGGTCTAGTATTTTAGGAAAATGGGACGGTAGCATTGTGAAACGGCATTTTGGTGGTTACTTCACAAAACGACCCGCTTTTATGCGGAAAATGGAAAAGGGCTTTTCCGCATGACAAAAAAGGAAAACTTCCTCTGAAACATTGTTCTCCATACCAATATCCACACACATGCATAATATGGGCACAACATCACAAACTATGCCGTGATTCAAGACATAACATCGGTCATTTGGACCGAAAGCCATGAAACCTCGAACATGATAGGTCATTTTGTGAAGGTTTTTGAAACATGATCAATATACCAAGTCTGTATTTTTCCTTTCAACTATGTAACATAATATGACACCACGCCAAGGATTTTCATTGTTCGGATTTTTTTGAATTTATTATGCCCGTTTGAATTATCTCAATTTCTAACTATGGTCGAACCGGCAGTGCATGAAGATAGGGACGGCATCCTTAGAACTTGCATTGGATCTCTGAAGAAACCACATATTGCGAGTCTAAAATGATTTTTTCAAAAATCACGGGCGATAGATCATGTACTTAGTACAAACCGGACCCACTTCTGCCGATTCTACAGACATTTGTCCTTTTACCCGGATGGACGAAAAGGTTTGAGATGTACCGTTGGGAGATAGTCCATGTAAGGTGGTCTAGCATTTTAGGAAAATGGGACGGTAGCATTGTGAAACGGCATTTTGGTGGTTACTTCACAAACGATTCGCTTTTTTTGTGCTCGGAGAAAATGGAAAAGGGCTTTTCCATGCGAAAAAGAAAACTTCCTCCCGCAACATTGTTCTCCATACCAATGTCCACACACATTCATAATATGGGCACATCACAAACTATGCCGTGATTCAACACAAAACATCGGTCATTTGGACCGAAAGCCATGAAACCTCGAACATGATAGGTCATTTTGTGAAGGTTTTTTCAAAACATGATCAATATACCAAGTCTGGTATTTTTCCTTTCAACTATGTAACATAATATGACACCACGCGAAGGATTTTCATTGTTCGGATTTTTTTTGAATTTATTATGCCCGTTTTGAATTATCTGAATTTCTAACTATGGTCGAACCGGTGTGCATGAAGATAGGGGACGGTCATCGTTAGAACTTGCATTGGATCTCTGAAGAAACCACATATTGCGAGTCTAAAAAATGATTTTTTCAAAAAATCACGGGCGATAGATCATGTACCTGTAGTACAAACCGGACCCACTTCCTACCGATTCAGCAGACATTTGTCCTTTTTACCCGGGATGGACGAAAAGGTTTGAGATGTCCAGGTTGGGAGATAGTCCATCTAAGGTGGTCTAGTATTTTAGGAAAATGGGACGGTAGCATTGTGAAACAGCATTTTGGTGGTTACTTCACAAAACGACCCATTTTTTGCGCTCGGAAAATGGAAAAGGGCTTTTTCGTGCGACAAAAAGGAAAACTTACTCCTGCAACATTGTTCTCCATACCAATATCCACATGCATGCATAATATGGGCACAGCATCACAAACTATGCCGTGATTCAGCATATAACATCGATCATTTGGACCGAAAGCCATGAAACCTCGAACATGATAGGTCATTTTGTGAAGGTTTTTTCGAGACATGATCAATATACCAAGTCTGGTATTTTTCCTTTCAACTATCTCACATAATATGACACCACGCGAAGGAGTTTCATTGTTCGGATTTTTTTTTGGAATTTCTTATGCCCGTTTTGAATTATCTGAATTTCTAACTATGGTCGAACGGTGTGCATGAAGATAGGGGACGCATCCTTAGAACTTGCATTGGATCTCTGAAGAAACCACATATTGCGAGTCTAAAATGATTTTTTCAAAAATCACGGGCGATAGATCATGTAGTAGTACAAACCGGACCACTTCCGATTCGCAGACATATGTCCTTTTACCCGGATGGACGAAAAGGTTTGAGATGTACCGGTTGGGAGATAGTCCATGTAAGGTGGTCTAGCATTTTAGGAAAATGGGACGGTAGCATTGTGAAACGGCATTTTGGTGGTTACTTCACAAACGACCCGTTTTTGTGCTCGGAAAATGGAAAAGGGCTTTTCCGTATACAAAAAGAAAACTTCCTCCCGCAACATTGTTCTCCATACCAATGTCCACACACATTCATAATATGGGCACAACATCACAAACTATGCCGTGATTCACACATAACATCGGGTCATTTGGACCGAAAGCCATGAAACCTCGAACATGATAGGTCATTTTGTGAAGGTTTTTTGAAACATGATCAATATACCAAGTCGGTATTTTTCCTTTCAACTATGTAACATAATATGACACCACGCCAAGGATTTTCATTGTTCGGATTTTTTTGAATTTATTATGCCCGCTTGGAATTATCTCAATTTCTAACTATGGTCGAACCGGTGTGCATGAAGATAGGGGACGCATCGTTAGAACTTGCATTGGATCTCTGAAGAAACCACATATTGCGAGTCTAAAATGATTTTTCAAAAATCACGGGCGATAGATCATGTACTGTAGTACAAACCGACCCACTTCCTACCGATTCGCAGACATTTGTCCTTTTACCCGGATGGACGAAAAGGTTTGAGATGTACCGGTTGGGAGATAGTCCATGTAAGGTGGTCTAGTATTTTAGGAAAATGGGACGGTTAGTGAAGAAGCAGCATTTTGGTTACTTACAAAGCGAGACGTTTTTTTGCGCTTCGGAAAATGGAAAAGGGCTTTTCCGCGACAAAAGGAAAACTTCCTCCTGCAACATTGTTCTCCATACCAATGTCCACACACATGCATAATATGGGCACAACATCACAAACTATGCCGTGATTCAGCACATAACATCGGTCATTTGGACCGAAAGCCATGAAACCTCGAACATGATAGGTCATTTTGTGAAGGTTTTTCAAACATGATCAATATACCAAGTCCGTATTTTTCCTTTCAACTATGTAACATAATATGACACCACGTGAAGGATTTTCATTGTTCGGATTTTTTGAATTTATTAT
Organism: Avena longiglumis; assembly: GCA_030063025.1. NCBI lineage: Eukaryota > Viridiplantae > Streptophyta > Magnoliopsida > Poales > Poaceae > Avena > Avena longiglumis. The sequence goes on from CP125979.1 coordinate 123,540,301, forward strand.
GCCCGCTTTGAATTATCCGAATTTCTAACTATGGTCGAACCGGTGTGCATGAAGATAGGGACGCATCGTTAGAACTTGCATTGGATCTCAAGAAACCACATATTGCGAGTCTAAAATGATTTTTCAAAAATCACGGCGATAGATCATGTACTGTAGTACAAACCGACCCACTTCCCCGATTCTACAGACATTTGTCCTTTTACCCGGATGGACGAAAAGGTTTGAGATGTACCGGTTGGGAGATAGTCCATGTAAGGTGGTCTAGTATTTTAGGAAAATGGGACGGTAGCATTGTGAAACGGCATTTTGGTGGTTACTTCACAAACGCTTTTTGCGCTCGGAAAATGGAAAAGGGTTTTTCAAACATGATCATTGTTCAAGACAAATTTAGTCCCGGATGTATTCAAACCGGACTAAAAATATTTTCCGCCATTTCCCACCTCTTCCCGCCAAGTCTTCCGCCTTTTCCTTTCTACTAGAGCTTTTAGTCCCGGATGTAGTCACTAACCGACTAAAGATATTTCCGCAATTTCCCAAAGCTTCACGCCAAGATTTCCCGCCTTTCCTCTATATTTAGGGTGATCGTGTCATGGCTATCCACACATCCACACCTTCCTCTCTTAGAACAATGGACAACGCCATCGGGCCATTCGACCCTCGAGGAGACCGAGGTCAGGCGCCCAACTACCCTTGTCCATCGGTACCGCCGCCACGCCGGATGCCGAGCGCCGAGGGGTTCTCGCCCTCTGTCCCTCAAGGTTCCGCACGTCAGCGTGCCATCACAAACCACTTCTACCACGAGCTCACGCCGGAGCAGCGGATGGATCCCCAGTGGGATCCCGACAACTATGACACCTGGAATGCCTTCTTCGCTAATAGGCGTGAAAGGGAGCTCGCCAGGTACAAGGCTGATGGCCCGCCACCGGTGAACCACAACGAAGTCGGCCGTCATCTGTGGTGGGAGAACCGTACTATCATCGAAGTGATGCGCTACATCGCCAGGGGAGACCATCCTCGCCTACGGTGCCCACGAGTCCACCCGCCATGTGCCCCACATCGTCCGGCGGTAGTGGCATCGTCTTCCAGAGACCCTCTCCCACCCGCCGTGAACCCGAGGCTGGAATGGCCTCGGTATATGCCATGGATGGGCCGAGGATCCCGAGTGGCGTGACGGCGATGGCGATGATGATGACGACATTTATGAAGACCACAAGCTGCGTACTATAGGACTAGGCATGATTATGACTAAAGGCGGCTTTAGGCACGAGTGTTAGCTAGTCCCGATTTGTCCCGGTTTTAATATTAATAAATGTCTTAAGTGTTACCTAATAAATAGAGGGAAATGCCTATATAAAGAGAGGGTTCATATTTAGTCTCGGTTGGAGAAACCAACCGCGATCAAGGGATTGCGCAGTGGGCCGACAACACTAATAATAGGGGTGAGTGTCGACATTATGTCGTATGGCTTGTACCTTGTCCCGGATGGTGTCACCAACCGGGACTAAAGATGAACTTAGTCCCGGTTGGAGACACCAACCGACTAAAGATGAGTCACTAATAATAGGGGTGAGTGTCGACATTATGTCGTGAGTGTCGACATTATGCCGAGCTGCTTGTACTATAAATATGCATCCTTGTGAGTCCATCCTCCAGCCAGTTTGAGGCATCTCCAAGATGGTTTTAGAGAGCAGGACACCACTACGGCCATTCGGGGAGATGCACGAGCCCATCCTCCGCATCTCCGAGAAACTGGTCATAGAGGCACTCCTAATATGTGAAATTAGTTAGCCCGAGGTGTATTGATCTAGTTAGTGAAGTTACAAGCTGCAAGATGGTTTTCGAGAGCAGGACACCATCATGCCAGCCTGTGGAGATGCCGACGGAGCCTCCGGCATCTCCGAGAAATCGTCATAGAGGCACTCCTAATATGTGAAATTAGTTAGCTCCGAGGCGTATTGATCTAGTTAGTGAAGTTACAAGCTGCAAGATGGTTTTTGAGAGCAGGGACACCATCATGGCCAGTTTGTGGAGATGGACGAGCCGGGCCCCTCCGGCATCTCCGAGAAATCGGTCATAGAGGCACTCCTAATATGTGAAATTAGTTAGCTCCGAGGCGATTGATCTAGTTAGTGAAGTTACAAGCTGCAAGATGGTTTTCGAGCAGGACACCACTGCCAGTTTCGAGGAGATGCCGACGGAGCCCAGCCTCCCAAGCATCTCCGAGAAACCGGTCATAGAGGCACTCCGGTCCAGCCACAAATGGGACTAACACTCAAGACATTTATTAATATTAAAAATCGAGACTACAAAACCGGGACTAAAGGCCACAAACCGCGAAGATATCCTTCAACAAGCCACAAACCGCGAAAGACATGAACTAGACTTACATAATATGAGCATGAACTTCTTGGCATATGTCATTCCTTATGACCGCAGACGTAACCATGGAGCATCTTCTTTACTTAACGGAATGCTTGGGCCGGGCCACCGTGAAGGGCGGAATTTCATCAAACTTATTATAATCTTATGACATGTCCATCTTGTCCTCGATTCCCACGATGTTTCTTTTCCCGAAAGAACTATGTGACGCTTTGGCTCATCATATGATGTATTCGCTTGCATATTTTTCTTTTTTTCGGTCCGAGGACATGTCCTTCACATAGAAAACCCGAGACACATCATTGGCTAGGACGAATGGTTCATCTCTATAACCAAGATTGTTGAGATCCACTGTTGTCATTCCGCATAACTGGTCTATCTTTACCCCTTCCCCATTCAAAGTTGACCCATTTGCAAATAAACAAAGGGACCTTAAAAGAGACTCCATAGTCTAGTTCCCATATCTCCTCTATGTAACCATAATATGTGTCCTTTTGTCCATTCTCGTCTATTGCATCAAAGCGGACACCACTATTTTGGTTGGTGCTCTTTTATCTTGGGCGATCGTAGAATGTATTCCCATTTATTTCGCACTTTGGAAATTCAATACAAGAGAAGATGGTGACGCCCAACAAGTATAGCTGATCTCCAACAGTGGTGTCATTCAAGAGATGTGTCCGCATCCAACCACCGAAAGACTTCATGTGTTCATCTGTAATCCATGATTCAGCTTCCCGGTTTTTGAGCGCATAATATTCTTGTGTTCCTCCATATACGGAGCGCCAAGGTGGAATTATGTAGAATCGTAGTGTGCTTTAGTGAAAGAATCCCGTCCCTACATATCATTGCTTTCTTTCCCAGTGCCTTTTCCACTTAGTCTTCCCTCATGCATGAGTCGAAACACCAATCGCTTAAGGTCGAATAAAGTCAACACAAAACTCAATGACCTCCTCTGCTCCATATCCCTTGAGATGCTTCCTTCAGTCTAGCACGGTTATGAACATATTTCTTTAAGACTCCCATGAACCTCTCAAAGGGGAACATATTGTGCGAAATACCGGACCGAGAATGGCAATCTCTTCCACTAGATGAACCAGAGATGCGTCATAATATTGAAGAAGGATGGTGGGAACACCAATTCAAAACTAACAAGACATTGTACCACATCCTTCAGAACCTTGGCGTAATATCCGGATTGACTACCTTCCGAGATATTGCATTGAGGAATGCACACAACTTCACAATGGGTACTGAACATTTTCCGGTAGAAGCCCCTCAATGCAATCGGAAGCAATCGCGTCATAATCACGTGATACTATGAGACTTGAGGTTTTGGAACTTTTTCTCGCCATATTTATTATCCCTTTATATTAGATGAGAAGCCCGATGGCACCTTGATACCGTAAAGGACTTCAAAAAGATTTCCTTCTCGCTTTGGTAAGAGCATAGCCGCACGACTTAAGTGACGCCTTTATCCGCCTTTGTTATCTGTATGCATGTTCTTTGGGTCTTTCATAATTTGTTGGTCCTCCGTGCTTGTGTATCTTTTGTCTTCCCATACACGCCTAGGAATCCTAGCAGGTTCACGCAGAGATTCTTCGTCACGCATCACGTCGATTGAAGAGCGGACACGCAGGACTTTCCAATATGGCAGCTCCCAAAATATAGATTTCTTCTTCCACATGGGTGCGTGTCACGTAGCGACGTCGTTCGAACTGGTTGACACGGACCCTTTCCAAAGATTACTTCTATGTCCTTGACCATACCAAATACATCATCACCACCGGAGTTCAGGCTTCTTCCGTGATCTCGCCACCTTTGAAATGCTTGCCTTTCTTTCACGGATGATTGGTCGGAAGAAATCGTCGATTCGCTAGGTACACAACCTTCTTGCATTTATGCAAATATGTACCTTCGGTCTTATCTAAACAGTGGTGCATGCCTTATATCCTTTGTTTGTCCGTCACGAAGGTTACTAAGAGCAGGCCAATCATTGATGGTTATGAATAACAACCCTCGAGATTAAATGGCTCTCGCTTGTTCTCATCCCACGACGTACACCTGGTTTGCCCCACAACCGTAAGAGTTCTTCAACTAATGGCCTAAGGTACACATCAATGTCGCGTTGCCGGTTGCTTGGCCTTGGATGAGCACCGCATCATAATGAACTTACGATTCATGCACAACCAAGGAGGCAGGTTGTAGATACATAGAGTCACGGGCCAGTGTGATCGCAGCTCGCTCCCCAAAAGGATCCATGCCATCCGTATTTAGACCAAACCATAAGTTCCTTGCGCCACCTGCAAAGTCCGGAAGTCTCTCGATTTTTCTCCACTGTGACCCATCGCCAGGGTGTCTCAACTCCCGCCTTTCTTACGGTCTTCTTTGTGCCATCGCAACAACTCGGCATGCTCTTTGTTTACGAACATGCGTTTCAACCTTGGTATTATAGGATCATACCACATAACCTTAGCAGAACCCTCTTCCGAGGGGCTCTCCTCAACATCACCAGGTCATCTCGTCGATCTTATACCGCAACGCTGCATACCGGCATTTATCTAAATTCTCATACTCCTTACCGCGTAGAGGATGCGGTCATTAATGCATGCATGTATCTTTTGCACATCTAATCCCAGAGGATGAGAGTCTTCTTTGCTTCGTAGGTACTCTCGGGAAGTTCGTTATGTTTTGGAAACTTCGCTTCATTATTTTCAAGATCTTTACAAATGAGGAGTCGGTTAGACCACACTCCTTCCATCGCAACAATTCCAAAGTCGCATCGAGCTTTGTGCTGCCATCTTCACAATTTGGGAACAACAATTTCTTGTGATCTTCTAACATGCCCTCTAACTTCAACTTCTCATTTTCTGTTCACGTCTCGCTTTGCATCGAAATGACCCTACCAAGTTCATCACGGCTCATCGATGCCCGTTCTTCACCTTTTTCCTCTCCATTATCTTCCATTGCAGATCATCAGATTCAGAAACATATGATGATAGTTGTTATCATCATCTTCTTCTTCACCATCTTCCATCATAACCCCTCTTTCCCGTGCTTGGTCCAGAATTATAGTTGGGCATGAAACCTTTCATAATCGTGGCATGAATGATTTTCGAGGAAGAGTACTCCTTGTTGTTCCGATATTGAACACATGGACAACGATAAATCCATTCTCTTTGTTTGCCGTAGCCACATCGATAAATTTATCCACGCCTTTGATATACCGGCTACCACCGTCACCGTACATCCATTCCCGACCGCTCATCCGCATCATATAAGTAAGTTTATCAAAAACAGGACATCATAAATAGTGAAATAACCAATTCACACCGACACATGAATTGTATCAATGACCTAGAAAAAATAAGATTGCTAACCTCGATCGAGGGAAATAAAGAGGAGAAAGCTCAAGTGCCCTGACACCTTCTATATTTTTGTTCTATGAGAAATTCAACGGGATTTTTCACTCAAACATTTCAACAAACACCTTCAATGCATGCATGGAAAAAACTAGCACACACCCTCACGCCTTACACCATTCAAAAACAGAGTGGAGGCAGAGGGGTCATGCATTTATAGAGGGCAAGGGGTCTTTAGTCCCGGTTGAAGCCAGCAACCGGGACTAAAGGTGCGTCCCAGTCCACGTGGCTGTGGCCAAACCTTTAGTCCCGGTTGGTGGCTCCAACCGGGACGCATGCCCCCTTACCAACCGGGACCCATGCCCCCTGGCCCCGTGCCCGCTCCAACCGGGACGCGTGCCAGCATTAGTCCCGGTTGGTGGCGCAACCGGGACTAATGCTCCGAGGGGTCAACGGATGGCCCTTTTTCCTCTAGTGGAAGGTACCAAACCCGAACCCGCATACCCGCGTACCCGCATATGATAAGTGGACCCTACATGTAAGTGTCAGCTATCAAGCAAATCCCAAATATATTGTTGCTAAATGTATTGAGTGGACCCTACATGTAAGTGTCAGCTATCAAGCAAATTCCAAATATATTGTTGCTAAATGTATTGTTTGTTGTTGTCTAGTCTATTTTGCTATGAAATTATTGTTAAAAATGCCTAATTGTTATCATTTTTTGGCGGGTTAAAGTACCCGTTAGGGCCCGTTTACCTGGCGGGTGACGGGTATGGTGGGGATATGTACCCGCCGATGTAATCGGGGGCGGATCGTGGGGCGGGGAAATGAGGCGGGTGCGGGTATGGAGGACTAGGACCCGGACCAGAACCCGGTGGGTGCCACCCGGAGTGTCTGTGGCCCAAAAGAAAACATCAATTTATGTTGTGGATGCACATGACGAAAGAAGATAAGAACGCTACATTGCCCAAGGTCGCGACATCGCGTGGTCAGTTTTATAGTACTAGGATGTAGGAAGCGTGATTAGCGCTGCTCAATTGACAGCTTACTCCGTATAATTTTTTTGACAAAAAACATATATTAATATCGCATTGGCAGCTAAATTGTCAGCTATATAGACGTCAACATCACAATGAGATCATTATCAAAAAACAGAAAATCACTATTAATATTAGTACGCCTGATTCACGGGCAGGTAGCAGCAGACTTGTTTTACACGTTGTTGTGGTTGCCAGTACGTGATCACCATGGCAGGGATGCACACGACGAAAGAAGATAAGAACGCTACACGGTCCCGGGTACGTGCATCGCGTCATCGCCTGGGCAGTTTTCTAGTACTTGATATTAATCATTATAGGGAAACGGTCACTACTCCGACGGCCTTTACCCGACAGCATAGGACACTTAACCGTCGGCGTAGTGTCGTCGGCGTACAAAACAGTCGCCGGCGTAGTCTGTGCCGACGGCTGGAAGCTACCGTTGGCGTAACTACACCGTCGGTCTAGTGCAGATGGGACCCACTTGTCCCAGTGATGGCCGTTAGGGGCGGAGCAGACTATGTCGATGGCTTGGCTGCCGGCCTAGTTGTCCACGTGGTCCGACTTGGGCGTTCATCTGGGTGTACAAAGCAGCTACTGCACCGACGGCAGAGCCGTCAGCCTAATTGTCCACGTGGCCCGACCTAGGTGTTCACCTGGCGCATACGGCCATTACGCCGCTGCTATGCCGTCGGCCCACCGCATCTACGCTTAACGGTTCCGCCATCGGCATAGCCTTGCCGTTGGACCAAAGGGTTGCTACTACGCCGACGACAATGCCATCGGCATAGCAGCCGCCAGGATTTTTTTCCGATTGTATCAAGCTTTCCCTGCACACAAAAATCACAATATATATATGTTCATCCCAGCATGCATACATAGGACATATATAGTGCATACACAATACATATATATCATCCAAAATTGCTCGACATCAAGTGGAGGGCCAGGCGCGGACGAGGAGAACCACCAGGAGAAGCACAAGGAGAACCACCATGAGACTGGTGACTGATATGCAGCGGTGTGATCTCGCGCGATGTACCAGGCGTGGCTTGTTCACGACCAAATGGTTGGTTCCCAAAACATCCCGATCCCTACATGTCTAAGCAAGATTTGGCAACCTGAGAGACACGTGGTCAGGCAAAAGGTGATAATTTAGTACTTACTAGGATGTTTTCTTAATTCTCAACTTTAAGATAGGTGATGAATTTCCTAGATGGTTCTGGTTAACTCTTTCTTTCGTTTTGGTATGATATGCATAGCAAAAGATATAGACATAGCAAACGAAGAATATTGTTTAGGATTATGTCTAGATCTTTTGCTATGCATACACGAATTATGTCTAGATCTTTTGCTATGCATATCATACCAAAACGAAAGAAAGAGATAACCAGAACCATCTAGGAAATTCATCACCTATCCTAAAGTTGAGAATTAAGAAAACATCCTAATAAGTACTAAATCGCCATCGAGCTGAGCACACCTCTAATTCAGGGAGACCTCATGACCCCGAAGAGCACCGTGTACACGCCATCCTCCACCGGCGTCGAGGCCTGGATATGGCAGCTCGCCAAGGCCTATGTCTGCGTGAATGACTACGGTTGGCAGCCATTGGCTCCACACGCACGCTGTGATGGAGCCCTTCATCATCGCCACAAATCGGCAGTTGAGCACCCACCCGGTGCACAAGCTCCTTCACCCACACTACCGTGACACGATGAACATCAACTCACGGGCGCGGGAGTTGCTCGTTAGTGCCGGCGGGATCATCGAGACAACCGTATTCCAGCGCATGTACGCCATGGAGATGGCATCCGTCACCTACAAGAACTGGAACTTCGCGGAGCAGGCTCTCCCGGACGATCTAATCAAGAGGTAAGTAAACAAATAAATAAAAGTACAATAGTTCCTTAAGTATTGCAATGGCAGTAAACTAATGATCATAAAATTCAGGGGCATGGCGGTGCGGGACCCATCAAACCCAAACAAGGTCAAACTACTGCTGGAGGACTATCCTTATGCGGTGGACGGGCTAGCCATCTGGCATGCCATCGAGCAGTGGGTGGAAGAGTATGTAGCAATCTACTACCCCACTGACGGTGTGCTTCAGGGTGATGTGGAGCTACAGGCATGGTGGAAAGAGGTTCGTGAGGTCGGGCATGGAGACCTCAAGGACGCGAAGTGGTGGCCCAAGATGGAGAACGTGGCGGAGCTGGTCAAGGCATGCACCACCATCATCTGGACAGGATCTGCGCTACATGCGGCTGTGAACTTTGGGCAGTACCCATATGCAGGTTACCACCCTAACAAGCCATCAGCAAGCCGTCGTCCGATGCCAGAGCCAAACACCGAGGAGTATGCCTTGCTAGGCCGTGACCCAGAAAAGGTGTTCATCCGCACCATCACCAACCAGTTCCAGGCCCTCGTCGGCATATCTTTGCTGGAGATCTTGTCCAAGCACTCCTCTGACGAGATTTACCTCGGTCAGCGTGATACACCAGAGTGGACCTCAGATGCCAAGGCGCTCGAGGCATTCAAGCGCTTCGGGGCAACATTGGAAGGCATCGAGAGCCAAGTGGTGGCCTTGAATGGAAACCCTCAACTCAAGAACCGCAATGGGCCGGCGAAGTTCTCGTACATGTTGCTATATCCAAACACCTCTGACCACAAGGGTGATGCCACTGGGCTCACAGCTAGGGGAATCCCCAATAGCATATCCATCTAATGAGATATGCGGAGGAGGGGCGTTGTGCAAGCATGTGAAGTGTGTTTACATATTGTGATCATTGCATGAATAATCGATGTATGATGGTCTTGTAGTGTTCATGTTAATTTCCGTTCCAAAATTTCATAATAAATTTAGCTTCATGTGTACATGTTTTTCCAAGATTACTCTCCTTTCCTTGTTGTGCCGTCTTGCTATTTATTTGGAAAGAATATTTGACAAATTTCATTTCAGATATGACTTGCTCAAAATGAAACTTGATTGAAATGGTTTGCTTACCGGTCTCTTAGTGATATGTTACCCACTCCATCCATAATTTTAGATTGTTTGCATTTCATGTTTGACTTGCTCTAAATTATGCCATTCCTCTAGTAAAGAATTGTATGCCTTAGCACCACTTGTTTTTAACATGACTTTCTTATATTCCATGTATAGTGTTATTCTTTAAAACATGTGTAGCACTTTTGATTGTCTCCGGTAGTGCTTTATTTTTTAAGGTTTATTATGACTATGTTCCCAAATCGCTCTGATCGAAATTCGTACTGTGCAGCTAGGATTGATTCAGTGTATTGGAAAAAAAGAAATAACTTCAGCTCAAAACAAAGCACCATTTCACCCCCCTCCTCAATAGGCAGCTATAGATGTCAACATCACAATGAGAATCGGCCTTATCGGGAATTCAGAATAGCACTATTAGTACGCATGATTCACAAGCACGCAGTAGCAGACTTGTTTTACGCGTTTAGTGACAATCGCTCTGTTGTCAATGACCCAAAAGAAAACATCAATTTATGTTGTGGTTGCCACTATGTGATCAGCATGTCAGGAATGCTACATTGTCCCGGGTCGCGACAGATTACTAGGTACTTGAGATTAATCATTAGAGCACTGGCCGGGGATCCGGTTGAAAAACTTCGAGTGAAGAGAGGAAGACAGAGGTGGGATTGAACACACACTGCATGAATAGGATGCTACGCCGACGGCCAAACGTCGGGGCCGTCGGCGTAGCCATCGTTTAGGTCAGTCTCGCCAAGCAGCCGTTAGCGTAGAATTGCCCTCGGTATATCCTATGCTATGTCGACGGCTGCCCTCGACGTAGTTATTTTTTATTTTACCTCATTAAAAATTTGAAAATCATAACTAAATCATTCTAATTTGAAAAAATACAAATAATATATCAAAATTTGCAAAAAATAAGATCTATCTATCTACACTTAAATATTACACATTTATAAATAAAAATTAAGTGAAACATAAAACATTATATATAGTTTAAAACGAGCATAAAAAATTTAAAAACGATCGAAACAATGTGAAACTTTCGCGTGTTGTTATATTATGTGACATAGTTAGAAGGAAAATATCAAACTTGGTATATTGATTATGTCTCAAAAAACCTTTACAAAATGACCTATCTCATTCGAGATTTCTTGGCTTTCGGGTCAAATGACCAATATTATAGCTAGAATCAAGGCATAGTTTGTGATAATGTCCCCATATTGTGCATATATGTGCATCATGGGATGCCAAACAATGTTGCAGAAGGAAGTTTTCCTTTTTGTCGCACCAAAAAGCCATTTTCTATTTTCCAAGCACAAAAAACGGACGGTTTTGTGAAGCAACCACCAAATGGATAATTCAAAATACTACCGCCACATTTTACAAAAATACTTGACCACCTTATATGGACAATGTCCCAACAGGGGGATCTGAAACATTTCCCTCCACCTCTGGTGAAAAAGACAAATTTCTACTGAATCGGTAGGAAGTGGGCCAGATATGAACTACATGTATATGATCTGATGCCCATGTTTTCTTACAAAAATCATTTTTAGGTTTATAATATGCTATTTTATCAAAGATCCAATGCAAGTTTACCGAGGCTCGGCCCCGAGCTAAGAATCTTCATGCCCGTCGTTCGACAAAGTTTGACGATAGTTTAAAACAGGCATAAAATTTTTAAAAACGATCGAAACAATGCGAAACCTTCACGTGCTGTTATATTATGTGACATAGTTCTGTTATATTATGTGACATAGTTAGAAGGAAAAATATCAAACTTGGTATATTGATTATGTCTCAAAAAACCTTCACAAAATGACCTATCTCATTGGAGGTTTTTTGGATTTCGGGTCAAATGACCAATGTTATAGATAGAATTAAGGCATAGTTTGTGATAATGTCCCCATATTATGCATAAATGTGCATCATGGGATGGCGAACAATGTTGCAGGAGGAAGTTTTCCTTTTTATCGCACCAAAAAGCCATTTTCCATTTTCCGAGCACAAAAAATGGACGGTTTGGTGAAGCAACCACCAAATGGCTAATTCAAAATACTACCACCACATTTTACAAGAATGCTAGACCACCTTATATGGACAATTTCTCAACAGGGAAATCTAAAACCTTTTCGTCCACCTCTGGTGAAAAACACAAATTCCTGCCGAATCGGCAGGAAGTGGGTCAGATATGAACTACAGGTATATGATCCGATGCCCATGTTTTTTTACAAAAATCATTTTTAGGTTCAAAATATGCTATTTTATCAAAGATCCAATACAATTTTAGCGAGGTTCGGCCTCGATCTAAGAATCTTCATGCCCGTCGTTCGACAAAGTTTGAAGATAATTTAAAACGGGCATACAAAATTCAAAAACGATCGAAACAATGCGAAACCTTCGCATGGTGTTATATTATGTGACATAGTTAGAAGTAAAAATATCAAAATTGGTATATTTATTATGTCTCAAAATACCTTCACAAAATGACCTATCTCATTCGAGGTTTCTTGGCTTTCGGGTCAAATGACCAATGTTATAGCTAGAATCAAGACATATTTTGTGATAATGTGCTCATATTGTGCATACACGTGCATGATGGGATGGCAAACAACGTTGCAGGAGGAAGTTTTCCTTTTCGTCGCACCAAAAAGCCATTTCCATTTTCCGAGCACAAAAAACGGACGGTTTTGTGAAACAACCACCAAATGGATAATTCAAAATACTACCATCACATTTTACAAAAATACTAGACCACCTTATATGTACAATGTCCCAACGGGGGGATCTGAAACGTTTCCCTCTACCTCTGGTGAAAAAGACAAATTTCTACTGAATCGGCAGGAAGTGGGCCAGATATGAACTACAGGTACATGATGCGATGCCCATGTTTTTTTACAAAAATAATTTTTAGGTTCATAATATGCTATTTTATCAAATATACAATGCAAGTTTACCGAGGCTAGGCCCCGAGCTAAGAATCTTCATGCTCGTCGTTCGACAAAGTTTGACGATAGTTTAAAACGGGCATAAAAAATTCAAAAACGATCGAAACAATGTGAAACCTACGCGTGGTGTCATATTATGTGACATAGTTAGAAGGAAAATTATAAAACTTGGTATATTGATTATGTCTCAAAAAAACCTTCACAAAATGATCTATCTCATTCGAGGTTTCTTGGCTTTCGGGTCAAATGACCAATATTATAGCTAGAATCAAGACATATTTTATAATAATGGCCCATATTGTGTATACACGTGCATGATGGGATGGCGAACAATGTTGCAGGAGAAAGCTTTCCTTTTCGTCGCACCAAAAAACCATTTTCTATTTTCCGAGCACAAAAAACGGACGGTTTTGTGAAGCAACCACCAAATGGCTAATTCAAAATACTACCACCATATTTTACAAAAATACTAGACCACCTTATATGGACAATGTCCCAACAGGGGGATTTGAAACCTTTCCTTCTACCTCTGGTAAAAAAGAAAAGTTTCTACCGAATCGGTAGGAAGTGGGTCAGATATGAACTACAGGTACATGATGCGATGCCCATATTTTTTTTACAAAAATCATTTTTAGGTTCAAAATATGCTATTTTATAAAATATCCAATGCAAGTTTAGCGAGGCTCGGCCCCGAGCTAAGAACCTTCATGTCCGTCATTCGACAAAGTTTGACGATAGTTTAAAACAGACATAAAAAATTCAAAAACGATCGAAATAATGCGAAACCTTCGCGTGGTGTCATTTTATCTGACATAGTTAGAAGAAAAAATATCAAACTTGGTATATTGATTATGTTTCAAAAAAACCTTAACAAAATGACCTATCTCATTCGAGGTTTCTTGGATTTCGGTCAAATGACCAATGTTATGGCTAGAATCAAGGCATAGTTTGTGATAATTTTTCCATATTGTGCATACATGTGCATCATGTGATGAAGAATAATGTTGCAGGAGGAAGTTTTCCTTTTCGTCACACCAAAAAGCCATTTTTTATTTTCTGAGAATAAAAAACGGACGGTTTTGTGAAGCAACCACCAAACGGCTAATTCAAAATGCTACCACCACATTTTACAAAAAATACTAGACCACCTTATATGGACAATGTCCCAACAGGGGGATCCAAAACCTTTCTGTCCACCTTTGGTAAAAAAGATAAATTCCTGCCGAATCGGTAGGAAGTGACTCAGATATGAACTACAGGTACATGATCCGGTGCTCGTGCTTTTTTATAAAAATCATTTTTAGGTTCACAATATACTATTTTATCAAAGATCCAATGCAAGTTTTTCTTTTCATCGCACACAAAAGACTTTTTTCATTTTCCGAGCGTAAAAAAGGGATTTTCTGAAGCAACCACCAAATAGCTAATTAAAAAACGGAGGGTTTGTGATTAGTTGATATGGATATCATATTTAGATTCCTCTCATTTTTTTGATCAATTTAGACATATTTTTTGTCGAATTTCGATTTACGAATTTAAAGATATTAATTATTCTATATTAAATATAGAAATACAAAAAAGTAAAATTATTATATTTTTATTTGAATTCAATAATATTTTTACTTATTCATTAATGTTTACTTAAAAAATTGTTTGTAATTTTAAAAAATACAAACATGTGACATGATGATATAAGAGTTAATAGGATTGATATCATAGTATTGACAAAAATGTATGAATTAATTTGCGGAAACAGATTCTAAAGAAACAAGGAAGTAGTATTAGGATGGGTGACCGGCCAGGAAGTTTGACAAAGACTGCAATTTAGTTAAATATTAAGTGTAATTAGTGTTAAAAATGTTTAAAGTGAGAGATTAACGAGTCAAACAATTCAAAGATTCAAAAATTGAGAAAACAAATAAAAATATATTTAAAAAAAAAAATTTTGCAACCTGCCGACAAGTTATGCCGCAGCATACGCCGAGGGTATTTTGATACGCCGACGGCCTCTATGTGCTCCGCCGAGGGAGACCTTTGCCGAGGAGGCTATGCCGAGGGCAGCCGTCGGCGTACCATACGCCGAGGGCATTTTGGCCTATGCCGACAGCTTTTTTCCCTCGGTGTAGCTCGCGCGTCCTGTAGTGACATTTTGATTATTCAGCCAGGGGCATGTTTATATACAACCTGATCCTTGAGTTATAGTTATCATGCAATGCCATGATCTTCTCTAACTAACTAACTGCTAGACGTAGTTGAGTGGGGCTGCCTACATGGTCTGGATATATACATGAATACACACGCTACACTACAATACCATACTCCGCCAATGTTAATTTAATGCAGCATCGGGGTCTTACCGGATCCCTCTTTACATACTCCGTAGAATACTACTAGAAAACAGGCCTTTTGTCCAGGCCATTAGTTCTGGCTGTGTCTGGCCCAGGACTAATGGTCCGGACCGGACAGCCCGAGCCATCCCAAACCATTGGTTTCGGCCCGTTAGGCACCATTAGTCCCGCTTTGAGATACAAACCGGGACTAAAAGGTCTGGGGCCTGCCGCTCACTGCGGGCACCCCTTTAGTCTTGGTTTGTATCTCAAACCGAGACTAGTCATATGGCCCTATATATATGGCACACAGTCCCTCCCCTCTCAACTGTTTTTTTCTGGTGGGAGAGGTGGTGGGTTTGTGCTATTTTTTTCTTGTTCATGTGCACTAGAGGTGTTCAGTGAAATGCCCATTCGAGCAATACGACTTTAGGTCACACAAGACAGACATGATATGAGGTACCCAAGCCACACTTAAGTTTTCTCATCTTTGTTTCGAAGTGTGCTAAAAGGTTAGCAACTATTTTCTCGTTTTAGACCGTGTGGTACTAATTTTAGCATCGTGATTGTGTTTGATATATATTTGTATGATACAGATGAGCCATCCATGGATATATGGTGACCGACGCTCTGCCGCTTTCAGAGAAGGCATGCATTCTTTTCGTCTTGTTGCCGAGGAGAACAAGCGGCGAGATGGTTTTATGTGTTGTCCATGTGTTGCCTGTAGGAATAAAAAGGCTCACACTTCGGCAAGAGTCATTCAGAGCCACCTACTTCGGTCTGGTTTTATGTCCGGCTATAATGTTTGGACCAAGCATGGCGAAAGAGGGGTTGCGATGGAAGACTGTGATGAAGAAGAGAACGATGATGACAACTACCGATATATGTTCCTGATACGTCGGAAACGTATCTATAATTTTTGATGCTCCATGCTTGTTTAGTATCTACTTTTCTTTACTTGACTACACTTTGAGGTGCTTTTTACATGTTTTCTGGTACTAACCTATTAACAAGTTGCAACAGTGCCATATGCCTGTTTTCTGCTGTTTTTGGTTTCAGAAAGGTTAGTAAAGAAATATTTTCGGAATTGGACGGGACAAACATCAAAATCAATTACTTTCCGTGGGGAACAAGAAGTCCAGAGGGGATACGAGGAAGCGGGCCAGGGAAGCCAGACCCCCCCCTAGGCGCGGCCAGGGGTGGGCCCGCGCTTGGCTAGGGTTTGGCCACCCTGGTTGCCTCCTCGGCCTCCCCCTTCGCCTATAAGAAGCCCCCGATGCAGAAACCCTGAGGACACGATCAAATATCCACGAAACCGTCTGTAGCCGCCGCCACCATCGTCCCTAGATCGGGGGGACCTGAAGTTCTTCCCGGCACCCTGCTGGAGGGGAGATCATCCCGGAGGTCTTCTCTCCGGTATGATGTGTGAGTAGTTCCACCTTGGACTATGGTCCATGTATTAGCTAGATGGTTGTATCTCCTCCTTTGTGCTTTCATGTATAGATCTTGTGAGATCCATTCATGATCAAGATCTAATCTATTTTTAATCATGCATGTTGTGTTTGCGGGGATCCGATGGATATTGAGATTATTATGTTGGTTTGATTAATGGTTTTGTCTTTATGATTCTATCATGTCTGCGTTGTTTGTGATCTTGCATGCTATCCGTTGTTAGTAGCTATCTTGGCCAAGTAGTTGCTAGTGACTCCAAGAGGGGGTATTTATGCTCGATAGTGGGTCGATGCCTCTAGTTTCCAAGGGAAGTGACAATAATCTCTTCGGTTGTAGATGTGTTGTTGCTACTAGGGAGAAAACAACGGTCTCTTGTTCATGGAACATGTGGAATGTTTACCTTACACACTTTGCTTAAAGCAGTTCTCTGTTGCTTGCAACTTAATACTGGAGGGGGTTCGGATGCTAACCTGAAGGTGGACTTCTAGTCATAGATGCAATTGGATGGCGGTCTATGTATCTTGTTGTATTACCCAATCGAATCTCATAGGATCTTTCTGACTAGTAATTGCATTGTTATGCCTTGCTCGGTTCCTGTCAATTGCCCTGCTGTAATTTGTTTATCCTTTATGCCATGTTGTTTATCTAAGGAGAGCACCTCTAGTGAACTATGGACCCCGGTCCAATCTTACCATTGATACATCTTCCACTATTACTTGTTTACTTGCTACAAACCATTACCTTCCACATCATATGTTTAATCCTTTGTTACAGCAAACCGGTGAGCTTAACAACCTCACTGATTCGTTGGGGAAAAGTTTTGAGTTTGTGTTGTGCAGGTCTCCGCGTTGGTTGCAACACATGTGTGATGTTTCCTTCCTCCTACAGGTTTGATAATCTCAGTTTCTTACTGAGGGAAACTTGCTGCTATGCTGCTTCATACCTTGCTCTTGGGGTTTCCAACAAAGCGTTCCACGACAAGTGGTGGGCGCCATCAAGCTATTTTCTGGCACCGTTGCCGGGGAGGCCAAGGACTTCTTCACTAGGGGAGTCCTTCACTTTATTTCTCTTTACTTTGTTTTTAGTTTGCTTTGTTTATTTTGCTTGGTTTTGTTTGCCTCTTTCTAAAAAAACCAAAAAAATTAGTCTAGTTTGGTTTGCTTTCTTTATTAAAAAACACAAAAAAATAGTTTCTTCTCTAGCTGCTGCTGTTGTTTTTGGCTTGCCCACCTTTGCCAAAATGAAATCTGCTGAGAACACCAAGTTGTGTGACTTCACTAGCACCAACAACAATGATTTCCTAAGCACTCCTATTGCTCCACCTGCTCCTGATGCTACCTTTTATGAAATTAAGCCTGCTTTGTTGAATCTTGTGATGAGAGAGCAATTTTCTGGTGCTAGTTCTGATGATCCTGCTGCCCATCTCAATAGCTTTGTTGAACTTTGTGAGATGCAAAAGTATAAGGATGTAGATGAGATATTATTAATCTCAAGCTTTTTCCTTTCTCCTTGACAAGAAAATCTAAAGAATGGTTGCTTTCTTTGCCTAAAAATAGTATTGATTCTTAGACTAAGTGCAAAGATGATTTTATTGGAAAGTACTATCCTCCTGCTAGGATTATAGCTATGAGAAGTGACATTATGAAATTTAAACAACTTGATAATGAACATGTTGATCAAGCTTGGGAAAGAATGAAAACTTTGGTTAAGAATTGTCCCACTCATGGACTCACTGCTTGGATGATTATCCAGACTTTTTATGCAGGTTTGAACTACTCTTCAAGGAACCTGCTGGATTCAGCTGCTGGAGGTACCTTCATGGGCCTCACCTTGGGTGCTGCAACAAGGCTCCTTGATAATATGATGGTTAACTACTCTGAATGACATGTTGAGAGAGCTCCACATGGTAAGAAGGTAAATTCTATTAAGGAAACTTCCTCTTTGAGTGAAAAGATTGATGTTATTATGGCTATGCTTGTTAATGGGAATGCTCCTCTAGATCCTAATAGTGTTCCCTTAGCCTCTTTGGTTGCTCAAGAAGAGCAAGTTGATGTGAACTTCATTAGAAACAACAATTTCAACAACAATGCCTACATGAATAATTTTGGTAGCAACAGCAATTATAGGCCTTATCCTCCTAATAATGGCAATTCCTATGGAAGCTCTTACAATAATGGTAGAAGTGCCCCCTCTGAACTTGAAGTCATGCTCAAGGACTTTATTAGTAAACAAACCACTTTCAATAAAACTATAGAGGAAAAGCTTTTAACTGTTGATAAAAATATATCCTCCTTGTCTGAAGCTCAGTCCTTCTTGATTAATAAAATGGCTGCTAAACCTGAAACTATGGAAAATACCTTTGCTACTGCTCATGCCATACAAGTTACTATTGATGAAAATGTTAGGCTGTTAGCTCAACTTCATGCTAAGTTGGAAAGGGAAGCTGAAATTGATAAAAACAATAGTATGTGCACCATCACCACTAAACCACAAGTAGTCCCGATTCCTCCTCCTCCTACTATGCCTAAGCCTATTGAGCCTACTACTAGTGATGCTAAGTTTGACTTTTATATTGATGGTTGCAATATTTCTGAAGTGATTATGTTCTTACAAAAGCTTGCTATAAGTCCTGATGCTAGTGATATGCATGTTGCTTTCAGCAGCCACATTACAGATGCTCTTGTGAAAATTAAGGAAGAGAATCTAAAACACAAAGCTTCTATTCCTAGGAAAATAGAAGATAGTTGGGAAACCATTATTAATATGCAAGTGAATGACTTTGATCTCAAAGCTTCATGTGATCTTGGTTCTAGTGTCTCTATTATGCCTAGGAAGATTTATGAAATGCTTGATTTGCCACCATTGGAAGATTGTTATTTAGATGTCCCACTCAATGATAATGCTAAGAAGAAACTCATGGGGAGTATCAATGATGTTCTCATTATGGTCAACAATGCTTATGTCCCTGTTGATTTTTATGTTTTGGATGTTGAATACAATGCTTCTTGTCCTATTACTTTGGGAAGACCTTTTCTTAAAACAGTTGGTGCAATCATTGATATGAAAGAAGGCACCATTAAATATCAATTTACATTCAAGAAAGGTATTGAACACTTCCCTATGAGGAGAGAGAAGTTGCTTTTTGCTCCTCCTTTGAAAGCAAGATTTGATGTTAATGCTTCTTCATTTGAAAATACTTGATTCTTCTTGCTTCTTGTGCCTAACTTAAAGGCGTTAAAGAAAAGTACTTGTTGGGAGATAACCCAAAAGTTTCCTTGAGTCTTGGAAGGTATTACTTCAGTAATGACCTCTCCTTATCCTTTTCGTTTGCTTTTTGTGCCAACAGTGACCTCTAATGAGAGGGAAGTAAGATTTGGGGAGTTGCTGTCCCGAAACAGATTTCTGTCCTCCACCATAAAAATTCGTGAGGAGTCTATGTACATCGGATTGAGCTCAAAATTTATGAATAAATACCCCAATATGTTATCTAACTTTCTTTAGTTCAACACTTTTTGATTTGAGGAACAGAAGATGTTCGAACAAATCGGTTTCTACCTGCTGGTCTGTTTTGATAGATTTCTGCCATTATTTGCATTTGCTTCTTATTGATTTATTTTTGAGTTCTCTTTGGGTGAATTGAGCTTTTTGAGGGAGTTGATACAGTAGCTTGTGTTTTTAGTGAAAAGCCTTGCTATTTCAAAGCTTTGCCAGTGATCTAATATCTTTTGAATAAACTAATGTTGCTAATGAAGATTGTGTGAAGTTTTGTATGAAGGAAAAAAAATTCAGGTGTAGAGAGAGAATGATGCAATGAGATGAAGAATGTACAAAATCTCAAGCTTGGGGATGCCACCATGGTTTAACCCCAAGAAATATCCAAGAGTTATAAGCATCAAAGCTTAGGGATGCCCAAGGCATCCCCTTCTTCATCAATAAAAAGCTCAGGTCTGTCTAGACACTTCGTTTTTATTATTTCATGCACAGTTGTGTTGTTCTTGGAGTGTCTTAGTTTTCATTTGCTTTGATTAGTTGTTTAGTTTGCTTGAGTAGTTTTGACCCCGTTCTCGCTATGTTGTTTTGCAAATAAGTTTGCTTTGTGTTGGAGAGGAGTAGTAAGTTCTTGCTTGAAGTGCAAGAGGAGCTTAACATTGACTGTGACTTAGACTTTAGCATGACATGCTAGGTGTTGTTTTAGCATTATGATTAGTGATTAATGTTGTAGCATGTCTTGTTCAAAACAATTGGGATTTCTTAGTGTGCCTTGAAGAAATTATGCGTTGTTTTAGCATGCAAAAGCATAGTATTATGGTATTCTCCTTTGATGCTTTGCTTGGGTTGACTTGGCACATGATTACACCATGTTATGACTATGACAAGTCACCATTAGCCTCTATGATCATTTAGTCCTTGACTTGTAGTACCACTCTTTTCTTTGATTAGTAATGCTTTGTTGCTCTACATGATTATGGCTATTATGCTCTCTTAGTTGGTTGCTCCCAGTCTTTTGCTATCCTCCACTTGTATGAGTAAGTTATACTCGTGCTTCCAACTCCCAATAAACCAAGTTATTCCAAAGTGTCCACTATAAAATCCTATGCATGGTGTGTTACACCATTCCAAGTATATTCTTGTTTTCATCTATCTTCTAATTAAAAGCTATTTTGTTATGTGAAAACTTAGTGATTAAAGACCTCACGAACTTGATGGCACACTTTATTCTTTGCCCCTAATAAACTTGAACCATTGTGACAACTTTGTTGTATATGCTTGCACTTATATGTTGGAATTAGCAGAACCGTGCTGTCACGGGGAACGTTTTCAACATTGCACTTGTACTTTGTACTCAGTTGATATCATGATCTTTTGTCTATGGATGTCACCGTGTGAAATAAAGAGGGAACTTGTAAGTCCATGGAGTTTGTATTCTGTGTTAGAAAAACGCCTGGGCCGCTAGCCTAAGCCATGCCTAATCATGGTGGAAACTTGCAGCATCACCATAGTGAGCTATCTATGAAGTATCCTCAATAAAAAGCTATGCATATGGTAAATAAAAAGATTGCTGAGCTGCTCATTGTCTGCTTTCCTTGTCATTTTGGTTATGGGAAAGCTCCTCTACCATGTGCAAGGGGTACCCCGTTGGCGGTTCTCAATGATATGCAAATACTTACAATGATAAGAATTTACCTGGACCCAAAGTTGAGTATGCATGATGTGTGGCCCTCATATTCAAGGGACTTGAGATTGCCAACTTATACTTCGTCAAGCATATACTCCACCTTTGCCACTTTAACCTGAATCATTTCAAGATGCTTATGATAGGGGTAATGAGGGCTGAAAGCTAACAAGTACCATAATTTTTGGAAGCTCTTTTTGAAACATGTAATCCCTGCTTCCTTTACAAAAAGGCCTTTCTTCCACCACTATTGGGTCTCCATCTTCTACCTTTAGGCACCATTAAGAGAGCATAGTTGTCATTATGTGTCCAGTGTTCCAAAGCTTATTAATTGATGCATATTGTGATATTACTTGTCCTTGTGCTATTTGTTTCTAGTCATCCTTGTGAACTTTGAATGTCTCCTATGCATCTATTTGCTACTCTATGAGGGACAAGCTGATTGCCACTATGCTATGTTTTTTGTATGTGAAACAAACAAACGTTTTTCAATGCATATTATTCATGATCTTTGTTTGTAGCCTTTCATGTTGCATGCATAGTTACTATGTCCTATTGTTAGAACTCCATTCTTTCATGCACATGTTTAGAGTTCTTTGATCCTAGCTTTCAATGCTTGCAAATGGTTGGATCTTTATTGTGAGGGTGCATGTCACCTCAAAAATTATTCTGTTTATCACTTACCTACTCGAGGACGAGCAGGAGTTAGGCTTGGGGATGTTGATACGTCGGAAACGTATCTATAATTTTCGATGCTCCATGCTTGTTTAGTATCTACTTTGCTTTACTTGTCTACACTTTGAGGTGCTTTTTACATGTTTTCTGGTACTAACCTATTAACAAGTTGCAACAGTGCCAGATGCCTGTTTTCTGCTGTTTTTGGTTTCAGAAAAGTTAGTAAAGAAATATTCTCGGAATTGGACGGGACAAACGTCAAAGTCAATTACTTTTCGTGGGGAACAAGAAGTTTAGAGGGGAGACGAGGAAGTGGGCCAGGGAAGCCAGACACCCCCCCCCAGGCGTGGCCAGGGGTGGGCTCGCGCCTGGCTAGGGTTTGGCCACCCTGGTCGCCTCCTCGGCCTCCCCCTTCACCTATAAGAAGCCCCCGATGCAGAAACCCTGAGGACCCGATCAAATATCCACGAAACCGTCTGTAGCCGCAGCCACCATCTTCCCTAGATCGGGAGGATCTGAAGTTCTTACCGGCACCTTGCCGGAGGGGAGATCATCTCGGAGGCCTTCTCTCTGGTATGATGTGTGAGTAGTTCCACCTTGGACTATGGTTCCATGTAGTAGCTAGATGGTTGTATCTCCTCCTTTGTGATTTTATGCATAGATCTTGTGAGATCCGTTCATGATCAAGATCTAATCTATTTGTAATCATGCATGTTGTGTTTGCGGGGATCTGATGGATATTAAGATTATTATATTGGTTTGATTAATGGTTTTGTCTTTATGATTCTATCGTGTCGGATCTTGCATGCTCTCTGTTGTTAGTAGCTATCTTGGCCAAGTAGTTGCTAGTGACTCCAAGAGGGTGTATTTATGCTCGATAGTGGGTTCATGCCTCTAGTTTCCAAGGGAAGTGACAATAATCTCTTCGGTTGTAGATGTGTTGTTGCTACTAGGGAGAAAACAACGGTCGCTTATTCATGGAACATGTGGACTATTTACCTTACACACTTTGCTTAAAGCAGTTGTCTGTTGCTTGCAACTTAATACTGGAGGGGGTTCGAATGATAACCTGAAGGTGCACTTCTAGTCATAGATGCAGTTGGATGGCGGTCTATGAATCAGTGAGGTTGTATTGCTCAGTTCCTGTCAATTGCCCTGCTGTAATTTGTTTACCCTTCATGCCATGTTGTTTATCTAAGGAGAGCACCTCTAGTAAACTATGGCCATACGTTTAATCCTTTGTTACAGCAAACTGGTGAGCTTGACAACCTCACTGATTCGTTGGGGCAAAGTTTTGAATTTGTGTTGTGCAGGTCTCCGCGTTGCTTGCAACACCTGTGTGACGTTTCCTTCCTCCTACTGGTTCGATAACCTCGGTTTCTTACTGAGGGAAACTTGCTGTTGTGTTGCTTCATACCTTGATATTGGGGTTTCCAACGAAGCGTTCCACGACAAATTCTGGGCGCCATCAGTTCCCTGAATACGCTGATACCGCAATGGAAGACAATGAAGAAGAAGGAGGTGAAGAAAGAGAACCAGATGAGCCCGCTGATGATCTTGGTCGGGTAATTTCTGATGCAAAGCGAGACTGCGATACAGAAAAGGAGAGGTTGCAGTTCGAGCAGATGTTACTGGACGACCACAAATTGTTGTATCCAACTTGTGAAGATGACCAGAAGAAGCTGGGTAGCATACTGGAATTGCTGAAGTGGAAGGCTAAGACCGGTGTGACTGACTCGGGATTTGAGAAGTTGCTGGTACTAATAAAGAAGTTGCTTCCAAGAAATAACGAATTGCCCGCCAGTATACGAAGCAAAGAAGCTCGTTTGCCC
The DNA here is from genome assembly GCA_030063025.1 of Avena longiglumis. Taxonomy (NCBI): domain Eukaryota; kingdom Viridiplantae; phylum Streptophyta; class Magnoliopsida; order Poales; family Poaceae; genus Avena; species Avena longiglumis. The sequence goes on from CP125979.1 coordinate 123,564,487, forward strand.
TCTAGTATTAGATGTGTAGAAGATATATGCGTGCCCTAATGACTGCATCCTCTACCGCGGTGAGAAGTACGAGAATATGGCTAAATGCCCGGTATGCACTGCATTGCGGTATAAGATCAGAAAAGATGACCCTGGTGATGTTGATGGCGAGCCACCCAGGAAGAGGGTTCCTACCAAGGTGATGTGGTATGCTCCTATAGTACCACGGTTGAAACGTTTGTTCAGAAACAAAGAGCATGTCAAGTTGTTGCGATGGCACATGGAAGACCATAAAAAAGACGAGATGTTGATGCACCCCGCTGATGGTCGGCAGTGGAGAAAAATCGAAAGAGAATTCCCGGACTTTGCTGGTGACGCAAGGAACTTATGGTTTTGTCTAAGTACAGATGGCATAAATCCTTTTGGGGAGCACAGCTGCAGTCACAACACCTGTCCCATGACTCTATGTATCTACAACCTTCCTCCTTGGTTGTGCATGAAGCGGAAGTTCATTATGATGTCAGTGCTCATCCAAGGCCCAAAGCAACCAGGCAACGCCATTGATGTGTACCTAAGGCCATTAGTTGATAAACTTTTACGCTTCGTTCGGATGTTCTAATTGGAGCTAAATATTGGGTATTCGGGTGGTGTCATCCCCGAATACACGAATGTCAGGTGTTCGGATGGTTGTGGTATTGAGCCTGTGTATTGGAGCTCCATATCGAGGCCCCACGTGGACGGCAAAAAATTTGGTGGCATAATGTCGAGGGGTTAGACTCGACATCGCTTTGTATTCGGCGCACCGCTTCGTTTGACTGCCTCATGATAGAAAAGGCTTCTTCTCCCTGCGTGTGAAAGACCTAGGTGGCGGCGCATGTAGTCTTTCCTCCCGTCCTCCTGCCCTCCATGACTCCGTCTCCGGCTGGGAACGCTCTCCCGCCCTCCTTCACAGTGGCGCCTCTCCAATTCACTCTCTTTCTCACTCTTTTGTCCCTCTCATCTCTCTATTTTTTGCAGGACACGACTCTGGTGAGGCTTGCTCTGGCGTCGAGGCACAAGCCTTCCGAGCTCCGGCGTCCAGGAACGAGCCCTCCGAGCTCTAGAATCCGTGAACGAGCCTCCTGAGCTCCGGCATCTGGCCAAGTCGTTACTGCAGGAACCCACTCCACCCCCCTGAGGTAGGACGTATGGCCCCATCCCCCTTCCTTGTCTGCTCCTTATCTTGATCTGTTGCTGTTGTATGATGTTGTAAGTTGTAACTAATTTGCTCATGATTTGCTTGTCAATGTGGTCTTCTGTAGCATGCTTTGATGTGTAATAGTGCATGCCAAGAACTTGCAATATTACGCGTTGTGTTCCGAACTTGTATGGCACAGCTTAGTGTGTATGCTTTGGGACTTGATATTTTCTGGAGGTGGTTGTTTATCTGGTTGTTGCGTACAATTATTGGTATAATGATCCAAGTCTCGTATAATTGCAGATCATCAGTTGGGCCATCCAAACATGATTTGGCATTCATTTTCAATATCTACTTCTCTTCTGAATACATAACACATCCAACCAAAAATATTGGCATTCGAGCTTAATATCAATATACCGGGTATTGGACATTCAGCCCAATATAATGTCTAGCCTACCAATATGAACATCCAAACGAAGCGTTACAGTTGTGAGCCAAACTAGGTTTACGTGTGTGGGATGAGCACAAACATGAGCCGTTCGACCTGCGAGCATTGTTGTTCGTAACCATCAATGATTGACCTGCTCTTAGTAACATCTCAGGACATATGAACAAGGGATACAATGCATGCGCACACTGTTTAGATGAGACTGAAAGTATATATCTAGATAAATCTAGGAAGAATGTGTACCCATACAATCGTCGTTTTCTTCCGCCCAGACATCCCTTAAGGAAAAAAAGGCAAGCATTTCAATGGCGAGGCAGATCACCGGAAATGAAAAATAAATAAATAAAACAATACAAAATGAATTCTCTGCCGCGGCAGAGAAAGGGCACAAAATGATGCCGCGGCAGAGAAACACTAGTCCAAGGTAATGCTCTGTCGCGGCAGTGAAAAGACGCAAAATGCTGCCGCGACAGAGATCCACTAGTCCCGGTCCTTAGCACCAACCGGGACTAGTGGGGGTGCACCCCGAGTGTGCCATGACAGCTACGTGGGCATCCAGTAGTCCCGGCTGGTAACTGGGTCGGGACTAGTGAGTGGGCCTCTAGTCCTGCTTGGTTAGTCCCGGTTCCATAACCGGGACTAAAGGCCCTTACGGACCGGGACTAGAGGCCTTGTTTCCACTAGTGGAAAAAAACATATGACACTGACGATTGGCCAAAATGACCTTTCACGTGAGTTCGCTCATGTGATGGTTAAAAGTTTATTTTGGCTTGAAAGAGATACAGAGATACGTTAAATCATCGTCACGGATCCAAATGAAAGCTCTCGAAGGGAATTTCGACTTCTCTATCGATACATGCAGTCTCTAGCTTAACATGGACTCCCACTCTTTCAAAATATAAGATGTTTTACATTTGTGAAGAAGATGTATCTAGACTTTTTTTGTGTGTAGATTCATTCTAATTTTGAGTGAACCTACATATTAAAAGAAGTCTAAATATATTTTCTTTATAAAACTAAAATATCTTATATTTTAAAACAGAGGGAGTAAGACGATATTATAGAGGGAAAGTTGCCTCAGTGCTCCTATGGTGACTCACAAAAGAAATTTCCATGGTTTGTTTCCATGTGGGCCCTGGCAAGTTATCTTGTGCCACACAAAAACCTTATGCTTGAAATCTGTGATGACCCACAAGTATAGGGGGTGTATCTTAGTGTTGATCCCAACGAGGAGCATAAGGTGTTGACTAGTGGTTTGAATCAGGAATTCTCTGTAAATACTTAGCAAACATATTTTTAGGGTTTTTTGATAATGCAAAGAAATAAAGTGCAAGTAAATAAAAGACAACAATAGTAATTGCAGCAAGTGGCCCAATCCTTTCTTTAGCAAAGGACAAGCCGGTTGTATTACTTATGAGGACCAAACGTTCTTGAGGACACATGTGAATATTGTCAAGTGCTTTCGCTTTATATAGTTGATTAATCTTCTTTGGTTGGATAAGTATTGTGTGGGTGAACCTATGCTAATGTACCGACCTTACTTGGACTAATACATACTTGTGATTATACTCCTTGCAAGCATCCGCAACTATAAGAAAGTAATTAAGATAGAAATCTAACCACTGCATTAAACTCTGAGATCCTACACTCCCTTGTGCAAAGGTTTTCTAATGGGGGTTCAAGTTTCTGTCACTCCAGCAACCCCATAATTAGTAGCCAGATACACAATGCATTTCCCTAGGCCCATAAATGGTGAAGTATCATGTAGTCGACGTTCACATGACACCACTAGAAGAATAACACCACAACTTAAATATCAAACCATTAAATATTTCTCAACACAATTCCACTACTAACAACATGACTTCTCTCATGTCCTCAAGAACTAAACGAACTACTCACGAGACATCATATGGATCAAGATCAGAGATGATATAATGATAAGTAACAATCTGAACATAAACAATAATTCAATGGTTCCACTCAAAAGCATCAACTACAAAAGTAATCAACACCGGGAAAGTTTCCCCTAAGAACTATGCAAGATTCAACCCAATTGTTACAGCGGGATGGAGTGGTGGTGATGGTGTTGGTGGAGATGATGGTGAGGATGATGATGATGATGATCCCGATGAAGTCTAGCTTGATGATGGTGTTGATGGCGACGATCTCTCCTCTCCGGGAAGGAATTCCCCCGACAGAATTCTACCTGTCGGAGAGCTCTTTCTCTCTCTGTAGTTTCCGCCCTGCAGAGGCGGCGAAATATTTCTGTGGTCGCTCCTCGAGTCTTAGGGTTTCGGGGGGATGATATAGGCGAAAGGGCGACGCCAGAGGTGGTCCAGGGTGGCCACACCACCTGGTGGCGCGGCCCAGGGAGGACTGCGCCAGGGGGTGGTGTGGGCCCCCTGTGGCCCATCTCCACTTCCTCTTCGACTTCCTTCATCTTCTGTAAAAATAGGGACTTTCATATATTTTCTGGAATTTTTTGATCTTCGCAAATATTGCATCTGGACACCGATTTTTCCATCAGAATCCTGACTCCGGCAGTTGATCCTCCTCTAGTGCTCGCCGCTGTCCAAAGTTGATCTTCAAGGGCGCAATGCATGTCATTCTCAGCGAGTCCAATACTACGCCTTTCTGGTGGCTGACCAAGCCCTGTGATCTACTCTTCTTAATGGATGGTGCGTTGATCTTGAGAGGTGTCTGCTAATGCGCAACCTTGTTGCTTAGTTTATGACGACACTTCTATGTCATACTCCCCTGTTCTAGAATATAAGATTCTAATTAGCTTGTTTCTGAACACATCTATCTAGACTTTTTCACTGTGTAGGTTTACTTTTTTAGCTCCAAATCTATACATAAAAAATGTTTAGATATGTATGATTTAGAAAAATGCTAAAATATCTTATATTTGGATCGAAGGGAATAGATATGGTGGTTGTCTTCAAACCAGGCCTGATGTGAAGTTCGTATTACTATCACACTCGTTGTTTGCAGCAAGTGCTAGTCGATCGTCTTGTAATTGAAGTGTATAGAATTATGGTTTGGCCGGCGGTTCTACTTCAACTTTGCGGTAAGGACATGTTTTCACCAAATATAGATCTACGGGCTAGCTAGTAGCTAGGGAATATATGTATGATCATCGATGCTTGGCAGAAGCGCATCAAAATGGAATCTAGTGTCGCTACGGCGCGCGCTCGCGCGCACATGTATCACGAGCGAGCGAGCCGAGCAGGTGAGCAGGTCGCCGCTCGGTTCGTGCGGAGCCGAGCCACGCCACGGTGTGGTGACAAGGCAATGAGCGAGATAAACCAATTGTCGCAACCGTGGTAGGCCCGACCGGCCGAGGCATATACGTACGGCAACCACAATTGTATATTTCCCAGTTGCTGGAGAATCACGACAAATGGCTGTGATGATTATGTCTGCGATCGACCAGATATGCCAAGCATCTTCACGCATATATTGTACCAAGAGGCCGCGTTCGCTATCAGTTCGGAGACGGCCACGGTAGACTACTACTAGATTGAACCGGTCTCCAGGGATAGCTCGTGCATGGCGTGATAACTTTGAAATCGCAGAGTTTTTTATTGGTCGACGCGGCCCGCGCGTGTAGCACACGAGAGACGGGCCGGGTGACGGGCGGGCGTTTTTTTTTTTTTTTTGAAAAAACACGGTACGAAATGGTAAACACTCACAACATGTACCCTCTCCCTCCCAAAATAAATGCCATATGTTTGTCAAAATTTGAATAAATTTATATACTAAATGGTGACTAGATTCATCCAAATTTTGATAAATCTACATCTATTTTAGAATGACCTAATGCATATAAAAAAATGTGAAATTAGGGGATGTAATTTGGAATGTCCTACTAAAACATACTATCTCCATCCCAAAGTGTAAGGCTTTTTTTCTAAAATAAACAAGCTACGAAAAGTTTGACCATACTTTTAAAATAACTATCAATAACTTATAACTATGATATTATATAGATACCAAGTGATTTTTAATATGTTTTATTATGTATCAAAGAATATTGATTTTTTACATATTAATATCTTTTTTCTAAAAACTTGGCTAAATTTTACGTAATTTAACTTATAGAAAAAAATATAATCCTTAAGTTTTGGGACGTAAGTTATATCCTACTCCCGCTGTTTCAAAAAGGGCTGCGCGTTTGACCGAGCGCACATATCTAGACGCGCTAGAACTAACTTCGTTTTTCACTCTTTTACTACTTCGCTTTTTTGGATGAAAAAATAAGAGGGTAATAGGTCTTCTTATTTTCCGTATCTGGTCAAACGCGCAAGATAAATTGAAGGAAACTTAGAAGCCTAGCCAGAACCCCAGTCGTGGCGGCCTCGGCAATGAGCCTTTTCTCCCTTCGCGCCGCGTACTTAGCTATAGCTAGAAGTAGGTCCCGGCGTCCTGCTGCACGAACAAACAACCGCCCCGGCGGGGTCGGCCCCTGCTACACGCGTGCGCCGCGTCGACAAAATAAAACTCTACGATTTCAAAGTTGTCACGTCATGCACAAGATAACTGGGGAGACAGGTTCAATCCAGTACCATGTACAGTAGTACTGCATCACCGCTTCTGCAATCTACCGCGCGTGCCCGTCTCCGAACTGATAGCAAATCTGCGAATTTGCCATGTGCGCAGCCTCCTGGTACAATGCATTCGTGTTACATGTGCATGCATGCGCGCAAGCCCGCGCGCCGGAGCGAGATTGGGTTCCATCTTGCAGCTTCTGCATGCCAAGCATCGATGATGTGTGCCCTCCGGAGATATATATTTGGTGAAAATATGTCCTTACCACAAAACTAAAGTAGAACCGCTCAAGGTCGACCTTGAAAATCATTTTATTTCTAGAATATGAATGTCAGGCATAATTTTAAGTACAAGTCGACTACCACTCACTACGAACAACGAGCGTAATAATATGGACTTCACGCAGAGGATAGTCAGAAGACAACACCACAAACATAACAACTATAACATAGAAAAGTTTGTCCTAAACTAAACAACTATAACATCAAAGTGGGATGTCTCCGAAGATAGAAGCTTCACCTGGACACTCCTTGTCGACAAACCATCCATCAAGAAGAGTAGATGTCGGGACTTGGTCGGCCGCGAGAAAGACATCGTCTTGTACTCAACACAATGGCGTGCATTGAGCCCCCTAATGGTAAACCTTGGACAGCGGCGAGCAACCTCCATGCCATGTTTCACGCGATGCTCCCAACGGACGACGCCAAGGATGCCGCCATCGCGTCGATCCAACTCCAAACCTAGCCTAAGGACATCACCCATCGAAGAGTGAGCGAATGAAGTGTCGACACACCTCGGCGACTCCCTCAAGAAGGGAACGACTCCCATAGGCATAGTCATCACCTACACCTACCAAAGACGGGTAGGATTTTCATTCGCATTGTCACACACCTCCATCGTTTCTCACCAAATTGGGCCATTGTCATAACAACAAGGCTGTGAACCACTGACTTTTTGCACGGCCTAGAACACACATTGCCTCTCCCTCCTCACGCGCAACCAAGAACCGCAGGTGCCGGACACTCATGCATGGTCATGGTCCAAGTGTACAACCGTTGTCCCGCTAACTCTACGCGGACAACTGCATAGCTGTCGTGGCCCCTGCCCTAGATCGGACCTGGGATGGGCTTAGATATGGGCCATCCGCAGCCTCCGGTTCCACCCACGATGCCTTCGTCGCAGCACAACCACCACTGCCACCTAGAGCTAAGAGCATTTCTAGCAGTGCCCGTCAATAGCAAACCGTAAACGTCCGAGTTCGGAATGTTGCATCCGCGATTGCCAGCACAGCTGTCCGATTAGACGCATCCGTGGCCTAAATTAGGTGTCTGAATGGAGCGTTTGTGCACGTCAGTACATTTAGATCATGCCAGCAGTTTGTCAACACCCAGATTTTTAATCCCAGATGCCTATTATGCCATACATCGCAATCCCAGGATTACCATTTTTGCGAGACATAACAGATTGGTACCATAGTTCATCATCCATTGTAAACCATAATAAAGGTCTTATAAATAAAGGATCTCATGATCCAGTCTTAATACAATCAACGCAGCGGAATAATATAATAAGGTTAGCATGGTCGAAGCTCCATCTTCAGGGTCACATGCAAATGCTGACTATGGGAGATAATCCTAGTTGTCGTAGACTTCCTGTTGCCCATCATCCTGGTAGTCCTCCTCATAGTCTGGCCACAGGAATAGCCAGGGACAAAGCCATGAGTACTCTTTAAGTACTCGCAAACTAAGACTAACAAGTGAAGTGATTCAAGTAGGAATACTAAGCTCTAGGTTGTTTTGCAAAAAGCTAGAATTATCTCCAACTGAGTTTAGAAGCAGAGAAAACTAGTTTACTGTTCTACAACACCTAAGTGGAAACTTAGTTTCATGTCACAACCCTGTTGTGGAGAAGTCAAAGTCATGATTCATTTCACAAGTCATTTTGAAAACATCTGACGACAGAACAGTGTGGCCACTCCAACTGTCCATAACAGCGGAGGCGGCTATTCGAATAGTTTGACACTCTGCAGAGGTGTTACACTTTCACCACAACATTCGATACATCCGTCAGGAACAATCCTGAATCGCCATACTCAGTATGCGGATAATCAATCCTAACCTTTCAATTACACACCCTAGTACAAGCACCTCCCCTGTGAGTTTTGCCTCCCAACCATGACCATCTGTCATCTTGGGAACTGCAAAGGTGGACAATCATCATGAGGTAGCCTCAGCTCAAACCTCGGCCGCAAGGGAACCCATACTAAGATATATAAACTTCCAGTCAAGCCCTACCCAAATTCGGATATTGTGGTTGTACGGTAAAATTGGAATGGTGTCGCATCCGAACTCAACTGTCAATTTTATAAAGGGCTAAGGCTCATGCCTTAGTATTTTCATCATCAAAATCATCTGGTGTTCAATAACACATGTCAAAACATTTCATTAGAATGACTCATCATTCTAAGGTTTTCATAATCCTTTTTACCAAGTATTCCTATCTAAAGTGATCAAGTTTTATGCTTAGCACTAGCCACTAAAGTTGGGAGTAATCACTAATGAGGGGTGATAATCAAGTGTGACTTATCTAAGTCTAATCTCATGCCTTAGGATGACATATAATTATATCTAACTTAGGCCAAGTTTTATGCTCTTTATGCTACCTATAATATCTTTCCAAAATTCACAAGACACTAACTAAAAGTAATAAAGAGCTTTGATAAAGAAATAAAATAATAAAGCTTGCAAGTAAAACTAGGATTTGGTATAATCAAGTGGCATAATCAAGGCATGCCTAATGCATTGCATAAGTTATCTAGCCTGCTAGGTTGCAAGTGTTAGCTTGCATGGTTAACAAACTTGTAAGTGGTAGCTTGCCTTGAGTAGTGCAGTGGTTGAAATTATCCTCTGCTTCTTTCTCGTAGTAGTCTCCTTCCTCTTCGTATCCTTGGTCGGTACTAGCGTCTACAAATAAATACTAGGTACACAATCACCAAACAATACTTAAATACTTCTATTTAGCACACAAGGGTTCACACTAGATGATCTAGCATCATCACAACCATCACAAGAATTAAAGACCTAGTCTTAATTATTTTATTTTAGAAAAGTAATTTGTAATCATTGAAAAACTACTTAAGATTTAATATTCTCCAATTAAAATATGGAATCATGTTGACATATGTCATCACCACATATTTTGAAACTTGGGAATGTGATTTAAAGTGGTGGCACAATTTAGTAAGGTTTAACATTATTATTTTAATTAATTAAAGTGACTAGAAATACCACTACAAGAAATGTGTCAACTTGTGACCTTCTCGTAGTGACGGGAAATGAAATCGTCATAGATTTATGACGATTTCGCACAAGATGGTCGTAGGCTATTTGGAGAGGTCAAAATCCAGTAGAATTACGACGTTTTTGTTAGAATCGTCACAATTTCATCTGATGAAATCGTCATAATCTACACTGTATATATTTGATCCTTATTTGTAGTCGATTACGACCAATTTAAAACGTCATATTGTCTAAAATAAAATAAATTAATTAAACTCATTGGCCACATCAGCAGTTATGCTTACGTGGCATGTCCATGTGTCTATAGTCAAACAGCGGGAAACCAATTCGATAAGAGCAGCGCGCGGGCAAACCCTAACCCTAAAACATTTCCCCTCGCCCGCCCCACATCCCCACGCACGCATCCCTTTCTCTCTGAGCGCCGCCCCTTTCCTTTCTCTCTGAGCGCCGCCCCTGCCCTTTCTCTACTAGCAGTTGCGGCCTCCCACCCTGCCCTCCTCTTGCTCGATGCGCACCACCACGACATGGATGTCACTTCTCCCATCCGCACCAACCTCCGGCCACCCCCTGCTGGCGGAAACCCTAGCCCGGAATCACCGGCGCCCCTCCTACTCTCTCGCCGCCACCCTCCACCGCCCCGCATCCTTCTCCCACCGCAGGACATCGCACTGTCCACCCCACCCCTCACACCCCCTGTCCGAGAGCCTGGGCCACGAGGCCATCCTCATCCCTTCGTTCTTCGTGCACCGCCAAGGCCTGTCGGATCCGAGAGCAGTATCGTGGCCGGATCGGACGAGGCACCAAGACTTCACCTACAAGTAAGTACCATCACGTTCTGATCCAGCGATCCACTATCTCCGGTTCCTCCCTTTATCCTCTTCAATTGTTCATGCTCTAATCATGTTACTTTTCGCACCCCTTCCAGTTTTTGGTTGCCGTAACATCGCTGCATCCACCCAAGGAGCCACCGGAAGATGGCGAAATCTGGTGTCTGTAGGCAATCACGCCACCACAAAGATAACTCCCGACGCCGGACAAAGCTCCTTCACCAACCCCGATTCGAGCGAGGTAGTCGAGCGAAAATATACCAAAGATAACTTTCCCTTGTTAGCAAGATGGTGGTGGTGCAAAACTTCAAATCCCAACCCAAGTTTCTCTAATGCCCCTAGATGCAAAGAAATTGTTAGCACTTCGCTTATATCCACGTGCTTAGTTTTGCTCCCTAAGGGCATTTACTATGGTAGGAGCTTAATCGGGGCGCTTAGATGAGAAAAATAATACCGTAAAAAGGATATTCATTTAAACGCAAGCTTCCAACGCGAGTAGCTACCTTGGCTGCTAGCGATAGCTTCGTAATCGGGTTGTGCGGCATAAAACAGGCATAACGCCGATGATTCGTTTAGCGTCGACGCAAGGAAATATCCTGGAGTTCGATGGGATTCAAGACTGGCCGCTAGGAAATCCATTCTAGCGTCCCTGGATAGTGTCTGCAGTGTACATGGCCTAATCTAAATGATTAGCTGAACTACAGCTTGCTTTGTTATATTTTGTCTTACAAATATTATTTGTGCATTCTCTCTACTCATAAGTGTTTTGTAGGCTTCACTAGACACTTTATAGATGACAGTACATGAATGATGTTTTACTGTATAAACCTGGTGATATGGTCCTTTGTTTGGTACATCAATGCCAGAAGTGTACATTCATCTTTGTTTGGTACATCAATGCCCGAAGTGATATGGTCCTTCTGTGGCATCTCAATCCAACAATTCTAAAACATTATTTGTTCTTCTTTTTGTTTTCTTAAAGAATCACAGTAGTAGATAGAAAATTCCAGATTTTGCAAGACCATGGATGTACTATGTTACATTTACTTGTAACAAAAACTTGTTGACTATAAGAATGAGGAGAAACAAATAATTACAAACTTGTTTGCTAGAAGAATTGTACACGCGATCTCCCTTCCCGTTATCTTTTTCCATCATTTTTTTGCATTATATATAGAATATTTTCATGAAGGCAATAACTTACAATAACTAGTGATTTCTCGTACTTTCATTCTATATAGAATACTTTCATAAAGGCAATTTGTTTGCTAGAATATTCTTACATGAACTGAAGTACACAATCTTTCAGGCAATAACCATTGAAGACCATATATAGTCCATACCGTGGTGTCACAAAGTCAACTGCTCCTGTATCCATCGACATATCTGCCCTAGACAAAGAACCACAAGCATTGTAACACCTCAACCGAGACCCAGCGGCGTCTCCATCTTCCTGTGTTGCCCCCTGTAAGCTTGTTTCTCCTAGTCTGTTTGGTTTCATTCAAGTGTGCAGTCAAGCTAAGTGGAAACATTTGTCAGTTGTGTTTTCTTGTTCAATTATGTTCTGTCAACTCATGGATGAATACTTGCATAACTTCCTGTATAGTTTGTGTAGAAGTTTTGCATTGTCCCGTCATTCAACTCTTCCGTGGTATTCCTTCATATTGATCACTCATAAATTTTCCTCTTCATATGAACCATTTCCTTGTATAACATCTGCTGGGTCTGATTTGTGTTCACGAGAGAATAAAATACGCTGCTGCTTATTAGGTTTTCTTTAGTGATCACAGTAATGATCTCTATTATTACATCAGGGGAAACAAAGATGAGAGTTCTGGCCAGTGGCAGTTGGAGAAGACAATCTCACTAGGTTCTGGGTGCCAGCATCATATCAAAACTGCAGCTGGGAGGTACTTGCTCATAGGAAAGTTTGGAGCCATGCGGTTCATAGGATCAACTCCTCAATCAGACTTGGAATATATCTCATTTGATGTCAAGACGTTGTAGCTTGAGAGGGTTTGTAGTAAATCTTCTGGGTTTGCCATGTCCAAGACATGGATATATACCAACTTCCCGCCATCATTGTCTTCACCGAAAATATGAAGTGGTAAATGTTTTATTGCATCCTAGTTATGTCCTTCACTTCACAGTTTACACACACCTTGTCTAATGCTTAGTAGTTCATTATTATGAAGTGATTTAGCACTAGTCATTTTCTTGTGATTCTTGTTTATTATGCTTAATAGTTCATTATTATGATTGAACATAATTGCGATTTACTGTTTTGTTTGTTCCAATCATTGTTTAGAGGAATATGACAACAGGAAGGATCTTTCACATCTCTTATGCATCCATTGTTATTTCAAGCCATCGAAATCACGGAAATGCTATATCAGAACAATTATTCTTGAATCTTGATGAATACTTTTGGTTCAAGGTGTAGAGGGAATACTAGTATAGATCCAGTTTACCTTTCAATTGTTTGCTCACCTCATGAAAATTCGTTCATCCAAGCACATTGCATCTTTTCTGCCTTTTCTTTTATAAATATAAGGATACAAAAAAGAAAGTTTTAATTTAGACATTCTGTCATGTTGACATCTATATTCAATGTGGGTTTGAAATAAATCTGCATAATTGCTAGAGTCACAAATAAGAGCCCGACTCACTGCTCTGTATAACAAGAACAGCTTGAATAAGTTATTTATTCTAACCTTCCTAGTTTAGAAGTTAGACTACTTTGGTAATATATGGTACCACTTTTACATGACGCATAGAAGAGTGTTTGCAACTACTTGTTTCAAATTCAGTTGAGATCAATATTACTACTGGCTTACTTGTCAAGCGTATGCTATTCGCTTGTCCCCCAAGATAATTTGTTCCATTTTGTTTGTGAACTCTCGAATATGTACAATCTGAGCTGAATTATTTTATATGAATATATTCTCCTTCTTGGCCCCAAGATTGTTCTTTTAGACTTTTAGTCATCTGCCGTTCTTCGCAACTTTACTTTTATCATATTTGTTGTTTAAAAATCGATCTGTAGTAGGCCAATGCAGGCCATTATCCTCTGCAGGATGGTAGAGGGCAGACAGAGATTGTTTGGTTGGTGTCCTGCTATGGCATGCGGCCAGAGCTTCTGAAATTTGTTTGGATCGTGTCCGGACGATAAATTTTAGCTTGTCTCGACAAGCCCAAGAACTTCATTATCCTAGCTCGTGCACTTGAAAACGGAGGCCTTGGCGGCGGAAGCTTACCGATACTAATCCCACTTGGTTAGCTATATCGGTTGTCGAACCTCTGTTTTGTTTCTTGTGGATGCATCCGCCTAATTTTCAACCGCAGCAGCGGAATAGACTAGCAAGGGAGGGTGGCGTGATGAGTCCGGAGGCGCTTGGTCAAGGGAGATTTTTGATGTAGCTATGCCAACCACGGTGGTGTTGTCACACATAGAAATAGCCATCCACCGTGCTTGTGTTTTGTTGGTCTCGCTTCCAAGGAACATGTGATTCTTGGTTTTTCTCAATCCATTAAAGCAAACTAGTTTTGGTTTTAATGATCTGCAGATCAATCACTCTCCTCTGTCTTTTGTTTGTTTTCTTCATAGCTCTTTTCTTTGGAAATCTGATGACAAACAGTGGGTTGTGTCTGAGACCATGAGCGCTGATGTGTGATGGTGGGTTTGGGATTTCCCATGGTAGGTTTGGCATTTGGTTTCACATGTAACACAATTTAAGTTCTCTCAGGTACAGGCATAAACCAACCAACATATGCTAATGAATGAATAATTAAAAATGCTATTTTCTTATTTTAAGTCTTAGAGTGCCAAATACTTTTACTGACGAACTCCTTCAAATACTTTTAGCAGCTGTCACACTTAATGGATGGTTTAGATACTTTTGGTGTTTGTAGTTACATATTTCTAATTTTAGTTGAGACATACCAGTGGGACAAATCCTATTCTACTTCTTCCTGTAATACCGTGTGCTATGTACATAGTAGCGTTGCCTACACAATCTGTTCCGTTTTGCTTGTAAACAGATCATACTATGTACTATGTATACACAGAGCATTTCCTGGAGCTTAATGTGTGCTAGTATATTTGTTCTATCTAGTACCTGTAGTGTCTAGGTCGTGCATTTGATGAACTACATGTGTATATTTGAGTGCTAATAGCAATTAGTTTGTGAACCAATCTGATTTGGAGTTGGGTTCTTGTAAATCTATTATTTATTGTGTTTCTAATTTTCTACGTTATTGCTAGAAGATATGATTTCATTCTGATTCGATGGCCATCTTTTTCTCTCTTATACAGGAGCTCAAGGCTGAAGTTGGAAGAAGGGAAGATTTTATTGCATACTCAAAAAAGTGGAGTAGATAGTCATGTTTTCTAGGTAGTTATACATGGTCTTGGGTGGTCTGAACTATGAATGATTGTAATATACTACATATCCCCAAATGTTTTGTATTCCAGGTTATATGTCTGACTTGATTGAAATATACATTATAATTTTTGATGTCATTTGTGAAAATTTATTTGATTTTGGTTCTTGACTGCTCGGTCATAGGAAATGATCCAAAAGATATTTGGGCTAGTAAGAAATGATCCAAATAATTTTTGGGCTTTAAAATGGCTATGGCCCAAACAATATTAAATTGCAGCAGTGAATAATTCAAAACATGCAGAACAAAATCATTGTAGAAAAAGGCCTGGTCCTAGAATTAAAAAGGCCAATATGCTGGGCTTGAGCCATGTAGCTGAACGGAATTGATTAGAAAAGCTTATTTGAATTATTGGGCTTGGCCCACATAAATGACCGAATGGACTGGGCTGAATTCAGACTACGACGATTTTATTTCGTCATAATTTTGCCACGTCGGATCGTACGTCGGATCGAATCGGCTCGGCTAGATGGTCCATGACGATATTGAATCGTCATAGAGGTTATGACGATCCAATATCGTCATAGACGGTTATGACGATTTCGCAAAAATCGTCGTTATAGTTCATTTGCGACGCCCAGCTTTCGACGATTTCATTTTCGTCATAAGATCGTCATAGATGAACTACTGTGACGATTTTGTGACGAAAATGGAGGGTCATAGAAGCTCAGATTCCTTGTAGTGTACCTAAGGGGCATTCTTTTATTACTTGTCCATTATTGCTGCAAGTAAACCTAGATATTTTTATATATTTAGAAAGGTCTTGTCAAATGTGATTTTTGAGAGTTGGAATCAACTCAAAAGCATTTATGGTTGATTTTTGAAAAATGTTTGAATGCAAAAAAGTCTCTGCCTTGTTATTTTTACTATAGGTGATCTATAAATCCAAATGGTTTGAATCCAACTAGCTTGGATTAACAATTTCAATATATTTCTAAAAAAATGGTTTCATGCAATTTGGGTCAGTGAATCTTCCTGAATTGATTTTTAAAGTCACTGTCTGAACTAGGTTTGAAACTAAATGAAAAATTCTAAATTTAAACTACTGTCGCCCAGGAGATCTAACTGGGCCGTCCCACTATGCACAGGGCGCGCGGGATACTGACAGATGGGGTCCACTAGTTAACGGGACTAACTAAACGAAACGGTATCTACGAATCTGAGCCTTACGATCTAATTCTAATCTAACGGCCGAGAGTCGTCATCGACGACAATCTACCACTACAAGAAATGTGGCAAACTATGACCTTCCGATAGTGTCCGTGAATAAAATCGTCATAGATCTATGACGATTTTGCACTAGATAGTCATAAGCCGTTCGAAGGGGTCAAAACCTTGAAAAATTAAGACGTTTCAACTCTAAAACGTCATATTTGCCCTAGCTAAAATCGTCATAATATGGCGGATGTAGCCTACGACATTTATTGTAGCTGATTACGAGAATTTAAACTGGTCATAACGTCTAAAATAGAATAAAGTTGAAATGAGTAAGCATTTGCCCACCATTTCCATCTATGTGGCATGTCTATGTGTCAGTTTTTGCATATGTGGCATACCTATGTGTCAATATTTGGTTCCAGGACACCCAACAAATTAAACTCACGCGTGCGGGAATAATAAGCAAAAAAGGGCGGCGAGGGGACTCGAACCAAAGACCTCCCCGCAGATGGAAGGCACCTAACCACCAGACCAACTCAACTTAGTTGTGCCATACACGCGCTCAGCCCTTTTGACTATCACCCTCGTTCACTTGCGCGGGAATAATGACCTCCCCGCAGATGGAAGGCACCTAACCACCAGACCAACTCAACTTAGTTGTGCCATACACGCGCTCAGCCCTTTTGACTATTACCCTCGTTCGCTTGCGCGGTAATAATAAGCAAAAAAGGGCTGCAGGGGGGCTCGAACCAAAGACCTCCCCAACAGATGGAAGGAATCTGACCAACAGACCAACTCAACTTTGTTGTCCGATAGACGCGCTCAACCATTTTGACTATTACTCTCGATTGCAACTGGGCCTGGAGGCCAGGTTCCCCCTAATGGGCCTCGCTGGGAACATGTATTTTGGGCGGACTTTGACCTTAGGCACAGTATATTAGGTCCGGTTATGTTTTTTTTTCGTTTTTCTTTTTGTGTTTCCATAATTCTTGTGTATCTTTCTCATAAAAACTCCAAAATAATTGGTTTGTGTCTCTAAATTTTTATAAATTTCATTAGATCATACTAGGATGTTTATTATGAATAGTATGATTACTTGAAATTGTGGATCTACTAATACCATGTTAGTCCATAGAAGGGACAATATCATAATTCAAAATACTATGATTTTGAAACTAGGGTTTTAAAGGTTCTTAGCTCGGGGATGAGCCTCACTAAAATTGCATTGGATATATAAATAAATAGCATATTGCGAGTCTAAAAATGATTTTTTAAAAATACATGGGCATCAGATAATGTACATGCAGTTCAAATCGGACCCACTTCCTACCGATTCGGCAGGAATTTGTATTTTTTGCCAGGGGTGGACGGAAAGGTTTGATATACCCAGGTTGGGACATTTGTCCATGTAAGGTGGTCTACTATTTTTTAAAAATGTGTTTGTAGCATTATAAAACTGTCATTTGGTGGTTGCTTCACAAAACGCCTCATTTTTTGCGCTCGGAAAATGGAAAATGGATTTTCCGTGCGACGAAAAGAAAAACTTCCTCCTGCAACATTGTTCACCATCCCACGATACATATGGGTGCATAATATGGGCTCATTATCACAAACTATGTTGCGATTCGGGCCATAACATTGGTCGTTTGGCCCGAAAGCCATGAAACCTCGAACATGATAGGTCATTTCTGAGAAGGTTTTTTCGAGACACTTGAAATATACCAAGTTTGGTATTTTTCCTTGCAACTATGTCACATAATAAGACACCACGCGAAGGATTTGCATTGATCGGACCGTTTTTGAAATTTTTATGCCCATTTCAAATTATGGTCAAAACAGCGGGCACGGAGGTTCTTAGCTAGGGGATGATAATCGCTAAACTTGCATTGGATATTTGAATAAATAGCATATTGTGAGTCTAAAAATCAGTTTTTCCAAAAATCAGGAGCATCGGATCATGTACCTGTAGTTCAAATCGAACCCACTTCCTACCGATTCGGCAGGAATTTGTCTTTTTTGCCAGGGATGAACGGAAAGGTTTGAGATATCCCGGTTGGGACATTGTCTATGTAAGGTGATCTGATATTTTTACAAAATGTGGTGGTACCATTCTAAAACTGTTATTTGGTGGTTGCTTTACAAAACGCCCCGTTTTTTGCGCTCGGAAAATGGAAAATGGTTTTTCCATGCGTCAAAAAGGAAAACTTTCTCCTACAACATTGTTCTCCATCCCATGATACATATGTGTGCACAATATGGGCACATTATCACAAACTATGCCCTGATTCTAGCCATAACATTGGTCGTTTGGTCCAAAAGCCATGAAATCTCGGACATGATAGGTCATTTCTGAGAAGGTTTTTTCGAGACACTTGCAATATACCAAGTTTAGTATTTTTCCTTGCAACTATGTCATATAATAAGACACCACGCGAAGGATTTGCATTGATCGGACCGTTTTTGATTTTTTTATGCCCGTTTCAAACTATGGTCAAAACGGCGGGCACGGAGGTTCTTAGCTAGGTGCTGAGACTCGCTAAACTTGCATTGGATCTCTGAAGAAACAGCATATTGTGAGTCTAAAATCATTTTTGCCAAAAATCAGCAGCATCGGATCATGTACCTGTAGTTCAAACCGGACCCACTTCCTACCGACTCGGCAGGAATTTGTCTTTTTCGCCAGGGGTGGACGGAAATGTTTGATATACTCAGGTTGGGACATTTTTCCATGTAAGGTGGTCTACTATTTTTGAAAAATGTGTTTGTAGCATTATAAAACTGTCATTTGGTGGTTTCTTCACAAAACGCCCCGTTTTTTGCGCTCGGAAAATGGAAAATAGATTTTCCGTACGACGAAAAGAAAAACTTCCTCCTGCAACATTGTTCGCCATCCCACGATACATATGGGTGCACAATATGGGCTCATTATCACAAACTATGTCGCAATTCGGGCCATAACATTGGTCGTTTGGCCCGAAAGCCATGAAACCTCGAACATGATAGGTCATTTCTGAGAAGGTTTTTTCGAGACACTTGCAATATACCAAGTTTGGTATTTTTCCTTGCAACTATGTCACATAATAAGACACCACGCGAAGGATTTGCATTGATCGGACCGTTTTTGAATTTTTTATGCCCGTTTCAAACTATGGTCAAACCGGCGGGCACAGAGGTTCTTAGCTAGGGGATGAGAATCGCTAAAATTGCATTGGATCTCTAAAGAAACAACATATTGTGAGTCTAAAAATCATTTCTTCCAAAAATCAGGAGCATCGGATCATGTACCTGTAGTTCAAACCGGACCCACTTCCTACCGATTCGGCAGGAATTTGTCTTTTTCGCCAGGGATGAACGGAAACGTTTGAGATATGTCGGTTGGGACATTGTCTATGTAAGGTTGCCTATTAATTTTTAAAAATGGGATGGTAACATTTTGAAACTTTCATTTGGTGGTTGCTTCATAAAACAACCCGTTTTTTATGCTTGAAAAATAAAAAAAGGTTTTTCTGTGCGACAGCAACATTGTTCACCATCCCATGATACATATGGGTGCACAATACGGGCATATTATCACAAATTATGCCCTAATTCTGGCCATAACACTCCTTTTTAACACTTGAAAAATAAAAAATAGCGCCAGCCAATTAGAATAGAGATTCAGAATACCACGGATTACCCTACTCAAACTGATCTCAGCCCTCTACATGCTCTCTATCCAACGTCTGAAATTTCATTCCACGCCTCCTTGTCCCCCTTTCTTTGTACATGAAATAACCGAAACGCCCTACGGTTCCCATATACTTCACCACAGAAGTGAGGGTAGTTTCGTGATATCATGCACAGCACGTCACCACCCTCATAGATAGAACGCGGTCGAGAGGGACGCCCAAACCCTAATCCCCTCGCTCCTCTTCCCAGACCTCGCCACCACTTCCCCTTGCTCGAAGGCCGCTCCTCCTCTCTCCTGACCGCAACCCTAATCCCATTGCTCCCATCGAGACCCACTTCTCCTCACCGCGCCGCTCGCCATTCAAGCCCGACGTAGCCCCATCAGTAAACACCCCTGTCCTCTCTCTCAATCTGGGATAAGGGTGTTGGAGATATGCCCAAGAGGCAATAATAAAGTGGTTATTATCATATCTTCATACTTATGATAAATGTTTACATACCATGCTATAATTGTATTAAACGGAAACATTAATACTTGTGTGATTTGTAAACATAAAAGAGTCCCTAGTAAAGCCTCTTGTTAAACTAGCTTGTTGGTTAATATATGATCATGGTTTCCTGATCATGAATATAGAGATGTTATTAACAACAGGGTCATATCATTAGGAGAATGATGTGATGGACATACTCCTATAGTTAAGCGTAGCATAAAGATCAAGTCATTTAATATAGTTCATTTGCTATAAGCTTTCTGATACATAGTAACCTAATTCCTTCGACCATGAGATCATGCTAATCACCATCACCGGAAGGATGCTTTGATGACATCAAACACCACACCGTAATTGGGTGGCTATATGTGGCATCCCGCAAAACCACTACTAGAAAATCGCGTTGAATTTGTGCATTGCATCGTCATCATCATATGTTGTTTGTCTAAAACTATTTTCGCAAAGCCCGTTTTGTTTTCTAAAACGCCCCATCTTTATTCAAATATCAAAACCGGGTCGCCGGAATATTTTACTTTGTCTGCTATTAGGTTGCAAAAGGCTTGTTGGAATAAATAAAAGATTTAATTATTTTAGCGGGGGCAGTCGAACGGGCCGTTTCGACCCGAACGACCACCCCCAGATTAAATCGGTCCAACCAACCAGTCCCACCCATAATCCTAAACCACCTAAAACTCTACCCACACCCGCCCTCCACCTCACCCCACCCTATAGCAGTTTGCCACCTCACCTCCTCCCTCTCCCTTACCCACTAGGGAGCTGCCACCTAGACTAAACCACCTCCACTCCCTCTCTCCACCTGAACACACAGCTCACACCCCACTCCCCACCCAACGCACCCAGGGCCACACGACGCACATGACGCGACCCCACCAACTTTGTGCCCCGGGCCCACGCCCCTGGGCCCCACCCGCGGCCCACCCCGTCTGTCCCCAACCTCCCTCTCCTCCTCTCGTTCTTCTTCCTCTGCATGCAACCCCGCAACCCCTTCCTCGCCGAGCTCCTCCTCCCTCCTAGCTTCCCCGACGCAGCCGCCGGCGATCCCTCTCGCCCTCCTCCCTCACCCGCGTCCGCCGCTCCCCGACCCCCGCGCCGCCGCCTCTGCACGCTCCGCCGCCCTTCCCCTTCTCCGCCGCCAGCGCGGCGCTGCCGCCTCCTCCGAGCTCACGGCCCGCCTCCTCGCCCGTCGCCCTCCTGCTTCCTATCCTCGGCGCCGCGTCTGCCTCGCCCAGGTCCCCGCCGGGGAGCCGCCCTCCTCGCCCGCGTCTTCCTCCCCAGGCGCCGCCCGCGCGTCACCGTTCCTCCGCTCCGAGCCTCACCGCCCCCGCCCCGCGCTCTCGGCCAACCTGCTTTGCCCGCGCCTGCTCCACCCTCTGCTCGCCCGTCGCCACACCTCCTCCGCGGTAACCACCCGTCTTGCCCGCGCCGCCCGGCCCTGCCTGCTCGGCTCGAGCTCCCCTCGCCGCTCGAGTCCGGCGCCGCCGCCTCCGCTCCCCGTCGGCTCGCCCGCCTCCATCCTTCCACGTCGCCGCCGGCCCGAGTCCGCTCCGTGGCCCTCTGCCCCGCCCCGCCAGAACCCCGCCTGCCTCTGCTCGCTGCCGTCCGCCGGCGTCGCAGATCTCCGTCGCCTCGCTAGGCCGCTCCTCGCCAAGCTCGTCGGCTCGCCCGGCCTTGGCTCCCTCGCTGCCCGTGTCTGCAGCGGCGAGCCGTCGAGCCGTCTTTGCTTCTCCGCGCCGCTGCCCGTTCGCCGTCGTCCTTGGCCTCGCCCCGAGTGCGGCCCCACCCTGTCACGCACCTCTGCTTCGGTTGGCCTTGTGGTCCTTCTGCAAACGGGTTTGGATGTTCCGTCGTGGTTGGCGGATAAGTGGTGTTGCCCTGACGACAAGATCGGCAGTGACCCAGATAATCCCGATGTTCTGAGGCGATGATCCAAGTAGGCCGTCGATGGTTGAGGCGAGAACCCCAAGTTCGACACCGACAAGATCCTCCTCGACTTTTGAACGGGCACCAAGTTCTCCTTCTCGGAACCATCAAGTACTTCCCTCGGACGCCGAGACCCCCGAACCCGAAGACCGATCCCGTACCCGGTGCCGCGCCAAGATCTCCTTCTCGGACCCCGATGACGCTAAGTTCTTCGCCATAGAGCAACAAGGCCTTCAACAAGACAAGGAACGCCAAGAACTTCACCCCGAATGCCTAGACCGACCCGATACGACGTCCCGACAAGACCTTCGTGATGACAAGATCGACTCTGACCAGGGCGAGTCCGATGCCCCGACACCGACCCAAGTCCTACTTCCGGAACGCCAAGATCTACCTCCGTTATCCGAGACCAATCTCGTCGAACCCTGGACCCCGAGACCGGACCCTGGACCCTGTCGAACCCCGAACCCCGGAACCCCAAGATCTGCCGAACCCTAATGTGTGAACCTTTTCCGAACCCCTACTTTTATAAATGCTAAATATAAAACTTGTTGCATATTTAATTGTCATCTCGCATGCATATCATTGGTTTGGGGGCCTTATGCCGATTCACCTCATAATTAAATATGGGGCCCATATGCGGGCAAATCTAGTCTCATATTGGCCTCATTTAAATTGATGTAGCGAACCGGTACCATATTTTGGCCATGTTAATACAACATTTAAATTGCGGGGGTTCTAAACAACTTGAACCACCTAACTAATTATCGGGACCCCGGTTCCACTTAATATGAACTAATTGCATCGCACCTTGCCATGTCATGCATCATACCTGCATCATGCCCGATCTTCTGTCGTTGTATTAAATATTGCATCCGGTGTTTCTTCTAGTGTTTTGCTTCTTCGCGGATAAGGCCGTTGAGTTGACGCGAGTGTCGACCCGATCTTCGGTTGAACCTTCGGCAATGTTTTCAGGCGAGCATCCCCCCCTTTCTACCTATCTTACTTTTATAGTATTTATTCCCTCCTGTTGATCTATTGCTATCTGTGTTGCGATGCTTTAGTTTCCGTACCTGTGATATACCGTGCAGCCCTATATTGCCTTGGACACACCCTATTACCTGTTGATTGGTAGATAGTTGGACTTGCGCGTCGTAGTCGCTTGCTCAAGTGTTGTTGCGTGTCGTCCAGTGCCACAGTTGTTGGAGCCTTGCCGCATGTTGATGTTGGAGATGATCATAGTTTTACTTATCGTTCACTTTAATTCCTGTTTAACAACTAAAATTGAAGTAAGCAGAGGCATCGGTGGGTGATAGAAAATATTTGGTTTCCGAACGCCCACTTGTGTCCCGCAGGACCCCGAGTACTTGATACCTGTTCCTTGATTTATCGCGCTATCCACATCCGGGAGGTATATGGGACCCCCCTGAGCCAGAGCTTGATTCAGTCTTATTTCTTGGGGCCACAAACTAGTTTGAGGTTTTATTTACAATCCTGTACTTATGCCATGCTACTTATGTATTTACGATTGTGCGAGGAGCACACTATACTGTTTAGGATCGGGACACGTTTTCGCGGTATCGACAAGCCCAATCACACTTTCGGGTTCCTAGTCGTTTACCGCCGTCCACCCAAACCTTAAGTCCATCTCGGAGCCGGCCGGCTTCGTTGCGGATTCTACTTAAGGGGTGGCCCCCTGAAATATTTCTGAATCCTGTGATTGCTTAGTCATGAAAGCCTCGTTGGGTTTTGATTTGGTTTTTCCGAGGTTGATCGAGCGTGTGTTGCTATTGGTGCACCCCGGCCGGGTAAAACTTTCTGAAAGCCGTGTCCGCGGATATGGACGACTTGGAGCACAGTATCTCGACCATAGACAAGCATAACTAAAGTTTATTGCTATACATTTGACTTTATAATGACTAGTAATCAGCTCCACTATAATGGAATGGCTACATAATACTGCCCACAATTGCTTGTTTGGGGTCGCTTGCGACCATTGTACCTGACTAGTAAGTATTGCAACTACAACGGAATGGCTAAAGAAAAGTACCAACAACTGCTGGGTTTTGGGTTTATCTCATGCTATCTGTATCTGATTAGTAATTGTTGCAACTATAACGGAACGGTTAACTAAAAGTGCCCACTGCTTATTTTATCAGGATGATTATCTAAACCTGACTAGTAAATGCTGCAACAATAACTGAATAAGTAAAACTGCCAACTGTGTGAGTTCCTCGGTTGACTTCCTCGTTTGGTCTCGAGGGGGAAACACCAGGATGGGTTTGTTTGGTGTTAGCTTCAGGTTGGATCCGGATAGGTCTATCTTACCCTCTCCGACTGCCGCCAGTTGTATCGAGTCTCTATAGGTTGTTTAGTGCATCTTTGCCGCCGCTTGACCACCATACCTTTGTAGCGAGGACCGCAATTCTAGTCTCGCTGTGTCGGCCTCCGATCGACGCTCCTCTTTTCCTTTGCCATTTGTCGGCACCCCTTTTGTTTAAGCAGGTTTTGAGATCGACGTCGTTAGCAGGGTTACCCTTCCGGCTTGGCCTGGGCAGGGTTATGGACGCCATTGGTTATTCTTCAGGGCTCTTAGCCCCATTTGCATCTTGTCCGTAGTCGGACGCGACCATCTTTTAAGGTGATTTGGATCTTTGTCCCGTATATCTGTATTCTTGACTCATGGAGTCGTGTTGTATATATATATATATCTGTTATGTGGGTCCCATCGAGGACTGTTGTGTAATGTTATTACTTTGTTTTCCACCCGCACGAAAGTGCCTGGTGGGCACCTTTGAATCGTTTCTATGCGGGTTTGGCGAGTTTTGCTAAAACTTGCATAGGTCCGATTCTGAGGGTGTTACACTATAAAGGTGGCATTGAGTGTTCAGAAAGTATGTGTTGAGGCACATGGATCAAGAGTGGGATTTGTCCATCCATATGACGGATAGATATACTCTGGGCCCTCTCGGTGAAATGTCATCCAATTAGCTTGCAAGCATGTGACTGGCTCACAAGGGATCACATATCACGGGAACGAGAAAAGAGTACTTATCAGTAACGAGGTCGAACTAGGTATGTAGAGATACCGACGATCAAAACCTCGGATAAGTAAACTATCGTGAGACAAAGGGAAATTGGTATCGTATGTAAGTGGTTCATTCGATCGCAAAGTAATCGTAGAAATGTGTGGGAGCTATATGAATTTCCAGATTCCTCTATTGGTTATTGTTCGGAGAAGTGTCTCGATCATGTCCGCATAATTCACGAACCGTAGGGAGACACACTTAAGGATTCGACGTTGTTTGAGTAGTTATGGTATGATGAGAAAGAGACCGAATGTTGTTCGGAGTCTCGGATGGGATCCGGGATATCACGAGGAGATCCGGAAAAGTCCGGAGAATAAGATTCATATAAGGAAAGTCCTGTTACGGAGTTCGGGAATGATTCCGGTGTTTTCATCGGGAATGTTCTAGAAGGTTCCGGAATGTCCGGCACTCCGGAGGGGAAGGGGTACATGAATGTGTCATTGCAAGTTGGAATGATTGCATCATGTACTAAGTGTCATCGCTGTTCCAAATAAAGGATTAATTCAAATCCTAGTTTGAAAAGTCAAATAGCTAAATTGAAAAGTCAAACGGCTAAATTTGGAAAGTGGAAAAGAGGAGGAAGGTGAAACCGAGTTGGGGAGGGAGTCCCTCCTCCCCAAGCCGGCGCACCACCCAAGCCGAGTTGGGGAGGGACTCCACTCCCTCCCCTTGGCCGGCCGGCCCCTCCACCTATATAAGGAGGGGCAGGGCTCCCTCCTAGCACACACAAGTTGCCTCCCTCTAAACCTAAACCCTAGCCACAGCCTAGGGATTTCTCCCAAGCCGCCGAGTTAGAGCTTCTAATTGCCCTAGCCGCCGGTTTAGCCCCTTCTAATTGGTGTGTCTAAACCCTAGATCACCAAGGCTCTCTCATAGTCCACCATACTCGCTCCGGCTTACGAAGCCTGCATGAGATCTCCTCTACTTCCGGTACCACTGTCGTCCGCCGGAATCGCGAGGAGAGTGCTACAACCTCCGCTTTCTTTGGAACAAGGGAGAGGAAGGTCTTCGCCGAAAATCGAACGTGACCGATCATGGAGCGGCCGAACGCAGCAACGGAAGGATCGCTCACGCGATCTTGAGATCGGCAAGTGTACGACTACATCACCCACGATAATCTGCTCTCGTTAACCGCTTTGGAATCTTCGAGGGTAAGTTCCTCTACCAACTCGTTGCTACAATCTAGTAGATAGATCTTGGCTTGTTTGTGTGCATGCGGTAGAAAATTTTTGTTTGCCATACTACGAACCCCTACGAGGGTATCGAGCCGTGTCTATATGTAGATCTTGCACGAGTAGAACACAATGGTCATTGTGGGCGTTGATGCTTTTATTGTCGATTTCTTTTTGTGTACTTTGCATCTTGCGGTATGTTGGGATGAAGCGGCCCAGGCTAACCTTACATGACATCGTTCATGAGACTTGCTCCACGCTTGACATGCAACTTGTATTGCATAAGTGGCTTTATGGTGCTGCTTTCTCCTAGCATAGTTAAGATCCAATTTACAACGGGTGATTAACAATACTAGTATCAATGTTGTGGTTCTTGTTCGTAAGTTAGAACGATACTTATTGAAAGCCCCAAACCACGTAAAATATGCAAAGAAAGTAGAGGCGTCTAACTTTGTTTTGCAGGGGTGTGCAGTGATGTGATATGGCCATGATTGTGATTATATATGATGTATGCAATGTTCCTTACTGTAAGTCGGCGACCGGCAGGAGCCATATGGTTGTCTTTAATTTTGTTAAGACCCGCGTGTCTATTCAAAGTAGTTGTAATAGTTGAAGCCGGTGGACGACAACCATGGAGAAGCATCATTGACCTTGATGCAATGGAGATCGGTAATGCTAGAAGATGGAGATCGGAAGCACAAAGAAGAAAGGACATATCATATCACATATTATGAATTGCATGTGATGTTAATCCTTTATGCATCTTGTATTGCTTAGTAGACGACGGTAGCATTATAAGATGATCCCTCATGCACATGAATTTCAAGTCATAAAGTGTTCACCCTTAGTTAGCACCGTTGCTAAAGCTTGTTGTTTCGAAGCACCATGTGATGATCGGGTGTGTTAGATTCCGCAAGTGTATACAACGTGGGCAAGCCAGATTTGCTTATGCGGAAGCTAAGGTTGATCTTGACGAGCCTAGCATGTACAGACATGGTCTCGGAACACGGATCACCGAAAGGTAAAGCATGAGTCATATAGTAGATATGATGAACATGATGATTGTTCGCCGTTGAAACTACATCAACTCTCGTGATGATCGGTTTTGATGCGGTGGATTTGGTTCGTGTGATCACTAAAACAATGTGAGGGATATTGTTTTGAGTGGGAGTTTAACGGCAATATGATTAAAAGTTGAACACTATTTATCATAAATTAAATCAAAGTGAATTTGCATAATTGTTGTAGTCATTGGCATCCGTTTACCACCTTGCGCTTAGTTTTAATTGAGATGATAGAACTATAGAATTCTGGTTAGTTACTTTACGAACTGGTATCGTATTGTTTTGAAGTGTTAATCTAAAGTTTAAAAGTCCTATTGCAAACTTTCAGTAAGTTCCGGTCACTCCATGAAGTTTAATAATTGGTATTAAAACAGAGTGACAATTCCAAGAGTTAGTGTATGAGTATCATGTTTGTCTCCATGATTCTTGATATTCAAAGGATTGTCTTAATATCAAGGTTATCTAGGATCTGAAAGAGTTGTTTCAGAAACCATGATGTGTGGAAGATATTGTGATATCTGAAACGAAGTTTTGGTTGCAACATGATAGAGTATAATATGGCTAAAGTGATGTTCTCATATTTGATGATAATTTGCAAAGGGTTGGAGACACTTGTTGTCCTAATCCTCCAAAAGGTTTTTGATAGCAACATTATACTCGTAATTCATCGTTATAAGCTAAAAGTAGCTTGATCATGGACGATTCCATGATAAGGGTGAATATTTGATCTAGGTAAAATGTTTACTACACCAAGAGATTACTAAAGAAAGGAATTTGAAAGAACACCAAACATTTGATGATGGTAATCTACTTCAAAGTGCAAGTCCAAAGACATTGGTATTTAACTATACACGCTTTGGACTATGTGTCATATGTATGACTCCACTATTGATGTCGATAGATTCTTTCAAACAGAAAATAAATACTGAAAGATAATCTCATAAATATATGGCAGAAAAGAAAAGACTAGAATTGTTCAGTTTAGGTATATAGATGATATACATGTTATGGCTATATTCTTTGCTTATTAAACAATGTGGTTCTTAAGTATTTGATACTGAATTTGTTGGTGTGAATCGTCATACGAAACAACACAATTCATGAACTACAATGGCCCAAGTAACTAGCAAAAGAATATGTGATGATGTTCATCGAGAACAAATAAAAGGTTATTGTGTTGCTCGTTAAACGTCAAAGCTTACCTTCAAGATTTGTTTTATCAGGTATTATGAGAACAAAAGGGTTGTTCAAATAATTGCCGTAATCCATAAAAGATGGATGATTCACAAATCTCGTTGGAGAAATCACATCCATAAAACTAGTGCTAAAAATGTCGAAAGACAAATTGATTGAAAGATCACTTAGGAAGTGACATCGCCGTTTAAATTATATTGGAAAGAAAACATGAAAAAACTCCATGTGGATGGAATTTTGGAGTCTTTTGATCTTTGATCACATTACACTTGTGAAACTTTCCCAGAGATAATTAAAACTTCGTTCGTAGGCCAAAAGGGAACGAATGACTAGCTTATTGGAACTTGTAAATATTGTTGTACGAAGTCCATTATGTGTAGTCAAGAGCGATGGATTTCAACGTCATATGCTTTCTCCGAAAATTTGAGTGAATATATGAATATTTACTTAATAAGGATGAAGTGTGAAATATTTGAAAAGTTCAAAGACTTTCAAGATGAAGTGCAAGATCATTGTAACAAGAATATAAATAGTTTATGATAAGATCATAAAGGAAGATATTTGAATTACAAGTTTAGCATAATACCTAAGATTTAAGGAATCGTTCCATGGATTTGCATTTCCCGAAACACCATAAGAGTATGGAGCATTCGAGATATGTAATTAAACCTTGTTTGACATGGTAAGATCAAAGGTATAATTCATAAAACTGCCATTATATTTTAAAGATTAAAAGCTTTAGAGACTACCGTTTTCCCACTGAAAAGAGCTTCATCATAATCCGTTGAAATGACACCATATAAAGTTATGGTTTGGGATAAAACCCAAGTAGTCCTTTCTTAAAACATTGGTATGCTATGCATAAGAAAGATGTGTGCAACCAAAGTCGGATGAACCTGTCTTTGTATAACTGTTAAAGTATTCCTCCATAAACACCGGAGACAAAAATGTTTGTTGCTTAGAACGTCAAGTTTCTTTGAGAAGGAATTTTTCGTGAAAAGTTAAGTGGGAGGACAATAGAACTTTGATAAGGTTAAAAGAACCTTAGCTATATGTGCAAAGTTGCGGAGCACCGAAAAGTGTTCCGGAGGTAGCAACAATGCTCATGGCTCACGTACCTCAAAGGTTGTGGTCACGGAGATCCAAGTTCCTATTGAAACAAGTAGGTCAGATAAACTATCGAATACCAAGATTTGAGAGTTAAATCATTATTTGACAATAATGATCCGACTACATGCATAGTAGCGATGATGAGCCCTGACTCCGTCAAATGGCTTGAAGCCATAAAATCCGTGATAGTTCCATACATGAGAAATCAAGTTTTGAACTTGAAGGACCCTCGAGAAAGGTGTAAGACCTTACAGTCGTGTTTGGATCTATAAAGAAATAGACATGGATGTTTTACATCTATGAAATAGTCGACATGTTGGGAAAAAGGTCACAACAATGTTCAAAGGTTGACTATGATAAGATTTGATCTTTCATAGTGATATTTAGTCTAGACGGATTAGTGTAGCAACCACTACATATAATTTTGTTATATGGTAGTTGAATAAACAAAACAAGTTCTTTTAATAGAATTGTTACCTAGGACATGTGCATAACACGGTCCATAGGGTTTTGTTAATTCAAAGGATGCTAAAAGCATATGCAAACTTCAATGGTTGAAGTAAGCATAGCGGAGTTGGAATCTTCACAATGATGAAATTGTTAAAAGAGTTTAAATTCATCAGAGACAATGAAGATGCTTGCATTTGCAAGAAATTAAGTGGGAGCGCTAAGACATATTTATAATACATTATGTAGAATACATATTGTTGATTGGAAGTGATGTATCTTTTTATTAACACAGGATAAGAATTTCATCTCGATGAAAGACTTAGGCAAAACCCAAATAATTGGCATCAATAGACGCCAATATGGTTGTGCCAGAAGTACATAGATGAGATATTGAATGAGTTCAATATAGAAACTACAAGAAAGGTTCTTGTCGCACAGAAAGGATTGAATGAGTTCAATATTGATGATATATTCAAGTGTATTGACACTTGGTAAGTGAAACAAAGATTCAAGTATAGATTGATACTTGATGTATGAAATCACAAAGAATAGTTATATCAATCATACTGTGATATGTACAAATCCAGATATGTCCTATGCTCTAAATGTTGTGAGCATATACCAGAATGATACATAAGATGATCATTGGACAATAGTAAGGATATTCTTATGATCTTTTGGAAGAACTAAGAGTATATTATTTGTAGAAGTGACAAATAGATGGTTAGTTCATTGTAAAAGTACTACATTGATACTAGTTTTGTCACAAAGTACAAATTAAGTTTATCTCAATCCAAACCAAGGGTGGCACAATATAATGGAAAGTGAGTTCCATAATGGATTTGGACGAGTTCCAAAGTTAAAGACATTGTGACAGATACTACAACAAAAGGCTGAGTGTATGACTGCTATTTTAGCAGCAAAAGAGGGCATTTGTGTCAAGTAGTTTGTTATCAAACTAGGTGTAGTTCACAGTGGGATAATACTATGAAGATATATTGTACGACAATATTATCAACATGTTTTTAACCCCAAAGAACTAAAGGTCACACCAAAGGACCAAATTTATGCAAGCCATCTCATTAGAGAATGAGTGATGCGAGAGACGCAAATACATGCAATTACACACGACACGGAAGTGTCGATCCGAGATCAGTTGACCACTAGCAATCGTGTACATACAACACCGGAAAGCCATAGGTGTTGAATACACAAAGGTTTGAAACTAGATTATTGACTCTAGTGCAAGTGGGAGACTGTTGGAGATATGCCCAAGAGGCAATAATAAAGTGGTTATTATCATATCTTCATACTTATGATAAATGTTTACATACCATGCTATAATTGTATTAAACGGAAACATTAATACTTGTGTGATTTGTAAACATAAAAGAGTCCCTAGTAAAGCCTCTTGTTAAACTAGCTTGTTGGTTAATATATGATCATGGTTTCCTAATCATGAATATAGAGATGTTATTAACAACAGGGTTATATCATTAGGAGAATGATGTGATGGACATACTCCTATAGTTAAGCGTAGCATAAAGATCAAGTCATTTAATATAGTTCATTTGCTATAAGCTTTCTGATACATAGTAACCTAATTCCTTCGACCATGAGATCATGCTAATCACCATCACCGGAAGGATGCTTTGATGACATCAAACACCACACCGTAACTGGGTGGCTATAAAGGTGGCATTGAGTGTTCGTAAAGTATGTGTTGAGGCACATGGATCAAGAGTGGGATTTGTCCATCCATATGACGGATAGATATACTCTAGGCCCTCTCGGTGAAATGTCATCCAATTATCTTGCAAGCATGTGACTGGCTCACAAGGGATCACATATCACGGGAACGAGAAAAGAGTACTTATCAGTAACGAGGTCGAACTAGGTATGCAGAGATACCGACGATCAAAACCTCGGATAAGTAAACTATCGTGAGACAAAGGGAAATTGGTATCGTATGTAAGTGGTTCATTCGATCGCAAAGTAATCGTAGAAATGTGTGGGAGCCATATGAATTTCCAGATTCCTCTATTGGTTATTGTTCGGAGAAGTGTCTCGATCATGTCCGCATAATTCACGAACCGTAGGGAGACACACTTAAGGATTCGACGTTGTTTGAGTAGTTATGGTATGATGAGAAAGAGACCAATGTTGTTCGAGTCTCGGATGGGATCCGGATATCACGAGATCCGGAATAGTCCGAGAATAAGATTCATATAAGGTTCTCTCATAGTCCACCATACTGCCTCGGCTTAAGCGAAGCCTGCGAGATCTCCTCTACTCATTACCACGCCGTCGTCGCCGGAATCGCGAGGACAAGGTGCTACAACCTCCGCGTCGCTGGAACAAGGAGAGGAAGGTCTTCGTCGAGTACCGAACGGTGACCGATCAAGGAGAGCTGCCGGAACGCAGCACCGGAAGGATCGTCTACGCGATCTTGAGATCGGCAAGTGTACGACTACATCACCCACGAGAATCTGCTCTCGTTAACCGCTTTGGAATCTTCGAGGGTAAGTTCCTTTATCAACTCATTGCTACAATCTAGTAGATAGATCTTGGCTTGTTTGTGTGCATGCGGTAGAAAATTTTTGTTTTCCATGCTACGAACCCCTACAAAGGGATGCCAGTTTCTGTAGATGCGCAGCCGCCGCCCCAACCTGCCGCCTCCCCTTTCATACCCCCTTCCTGCAGTCGATGCAGACAGAGGCGTGTGTGGGCGGTGTGGTCGTGGACGGCAGCCAGGACACTGGAGGCGCGCTACCCGGAGCATCAACAACACCACATTGGCAAGGCGGCACACCAAGCCGACGACGGGCTCACGGGCATCACGCCCATCCCCTTCTCTCTGAATCCCCATATCCCTGTCTCTGTCTGACTCATGTCTTTCCACCATAGGGATGACCACCAACGCATCGTCCATGACAAGGGCGCCACCAGACCCCCTCGTCCCGGTCACGCAGCCGCCGGATCCGCTTTCCCCGACAAGGCCGCGCTAGATTCACTTCACCCTGACAACAAGCCCCAGGTACGATAGTGTCCTGCTCTCTCTGAATTGTTCATGAGGCAAAATTTAGTGTTACCTGGCGAATTGTGTTCAGGCATACAGTCGAGTGAGTAGTGCAAATTTAGGGAGGTGGCATTTGTATTTGGTTTGTGGGAAGATAAAATTATCAGTATTCTGGAAAACAAATGAATTGAAACTATTATGTAAGAGTACTAATTTGTAGATATCTAATAAAATAAAACCCCGTGACAGCTTATTCTCTGATGGAATTCTGCTAATATTGTGCGCCCTCCTACTTCTAGCATTGCTTTATTTGAAAAGCTCACCTAGAAAAGTCGTACAAGAAATTCTATGTAATCGCATGCTTATGTTTTTGGAGTAGATATTGCAAAATCAAAATCTAATGCATAATTGAATCATACTCACAAATAAATGAACAGGAAGCTTGTCCTAGCGACTGTTTTCAGTAACTATATTTGTTGTCTACTACCTTATTGTCGTGCAGATTGTAACATACAATAGCTATTTGATTATGAAATGTATATATGGTTATTTCTGAATGCTTTCTCATATAATCATATTGCGAACTTTCAAGATTACCCATAGAGTCCTCCAAGTCGCGCAAGCAGATCAAGATTCTTGCGTAAATCAAACAGGTTAAAATCTGTCATGCCATGATGCATATGATAGTGTATGATACCTCATAGGAACTCAAGTTTTTGGAGCCTAACATGTCTGAAATTTCCAGTAGGTCATTAGTGAGAGATTCTGTCAGCACCATGACCCTGAGGGAACTTAAGCAGCTAGAAGGTAGGCTGTAGAAAGGCATAGCCAAGATAAGAGCTAGAAAGGTATGATGAAACTAAAATCTTTCGTAGGACATGTTTAACATAATACTCGGTTGATAGATTTGTTTGTCTCTAAATTTTAGACTATCACTGCAATGTAGCCAACATCTATTTATGAGCGGTGATCGCTGAATCTCGGAGTGGTTGGTTTTGTCAGTTACCGAGAATGAGAGGGCAGCGATGAACATTATGGGTTTGGCATCGATTAGCAGTAGTATGATCACATGGTACCTTATGATTCCGTAAACTTTCGAACATCATGCAATAGCTTAGTGTTAGGGTGGGGTCACCTCCCAATATTTCGCTTTCCTAACAACAAAATTGGTGGAGATCTTGCTTTGTCGGTTTAGTGTTGTGATATTACTCACGTTATAATCGCTTTTTCTTATGTTTCTCTCGCTGACACACATTGTAAACTAATGTTTTGGAAAGTGCCGACATATGAAAGTCAATTTGATTCTACGGTTCAAAATAAGCTAGTATGTACCGCCATTGATTTAGAACATAAGTGTGCATGAAAGTATTTGGTACTTATAATACGCTTGTGTATGTATGAAATTGTAGCAGCTTTTACTTGGAGTTTTAGACCATAACATGCTATATTATCCTGGAATCTTACTTGGACAGTATGATATTCATTTTATGTAGACATATGTATCACTTTATGCTGGAATCTTGCTTGGTCAATCATTGATTAGGAACTGTGATGATCTTTTGTTGCTCGGATTATCTGAACCTGGCTTCCATTTGTGATGTGAAAACTGTGTTGTTTGCTATTTCCATATGTTCGATATAGAACTATGCATGATGTACTTCTATTTTCTATTTGCCTATCTCCTGACTCGTGTGAGAACTAAGTAAGAACTATGTGTTCACTTGTACTATTGTTTTAATATTTTGTCTCGTCTTTTTTATATGCTATTGTGCTAGAACTGTAGATATTATAACTTTCTCAATCCGCAAATCAATATTATAAGCAGTCAATAGTTGGATATGACTGTTATTGGTTGTATAGCTGTTGGTACATCATTTTGAAGCTAGGCATGCATGTTTTGTGCATGTACAAAGACTGTCTATTCTTTCTTTTTTCTTCTGAATACATGTTTTGGTACTTGCAAGTTGTTATGGAAATGGACTTACCATAGCTAATATGCTGCTATTTATTTATCCAATTTGTATCACTTATGCTAGTTTTTCTGTTTGACAGAAATAAGAAGGCTGAAGGAGGATATTTCGAAGTTCTTGGATGTGGTATAGGCCAGCAACAAGGGCGCCATAAGGAGTAGTAGGGAGCTATGCTCCAGGCATTGACATCCAGTAGCGAATCTGCATGTTTACATCTGCTGTTTATTTGGTTATTGTGTATCAATTTTGGCTGTTGTTTCTTTGCATCTGATGTCATGCGTATATCTACTATATCAGCTATTTATATATGTTATAGTGTTATATGATGATCTGGCTGTCTTGTCATGTTATACTATTACCGCGTGGCTGTCATATTTAAATTCTAGATGTTATATTGTTGTGTTGTGTAAAATATATATTTGGAAATGTTGCTGGGATGGTTTGGTAGTAGCTCCGAGCCTGTTCTGGATATAAAAAGGCCACATGGAATTAGAAAAAAAAAGGAAAAAATGCTGAAAAATAAAAGAGAAATCAGATGTACAGAACAAAGGCCTTTTATGGTACATTTATTCTATAGGCGTTATGACGATCTAATATCGTCATAGATGATTATAACGATTTTACCAAAAACGTCGTTATAGTTCATTTGCGACGCCCAGCTTTTGACGATCTCAAAATCTTCATAGAATCGTCATAAACAGACTACTATGACGATTCTGTGACGAAAATAGAGGGTCATATATTGCCAGATTCCTTGTAGTGTACTCTAGCGAGGAACTAACCCTAACATGGCCAGTGAGGGTCGGTGGAGGCTCACCGGGGCTCAGGCGAGGGTCGGCGACGGGGGTGAATGACGATGTCGACAACTGCGATTCTCCTGGTACTGGCGGCTTCTCCTAGGGTGGCCGCAATCGACGGCGCCCTTCTCCTCTAGCAGTGGCATGCTCCGGCCAAATTCCGGCGAGAGAGAGCTCGCCTTGCTCCGAGAAGAAGTGGGAAGGATCAGTGAGAGGTGGGGAGTGAGAT
This sequence comes from Avena longiglumis, assembly GCA_030063025.1. Lineage (NCBI taxonomy): Eukaryota > Viridiplantae > Streptophyta > Magnoliopsida > Poales > Poaceae > Avena > Avena longiglumis. The sequence goes on from CP125979.1 coordinate 123,600,570, forward strand.
GGTGTGGAGAAATCGAGCTGAGATGCCTCCTTTTATAGGCGAGCGAGAGAGGCCGAGCGGCATGGGAGAGCTCGTCGGGGTCGGCATTACAGCGAGCTACTGGCATGGCGTGGGGGCTAGGATGGTGCATGGTCTCCTGGCGGTGCTCAACGGCTTGATGATGCGGCAAGGGGCGGTGTGGTTTGGTCGGGAACGTGCGATGCTCTGCGTGGTACTGACAGCAAACTTCGCGGCGTGCATGGGGCACGGTCGAGGAAACGGGTGAAGGGTTTCGCGGCATAGTAAATCAAAATTTTCTACGGATGCGAACAGAGGGAAAGCCAAGATCTAATCTAGGAGATGCAATCAACGAGAGAGATTGGATTAGATCTTCATACCCTTGAAGATTCGCACAGTGAACGCTCATTTAACGTGGGTGATGTAGTCGCATCGCTTCTCCTCCTCGCGATCCGATCCGATCTAGCACCACAAGTGGCGGTGCCTCCGTGAGATGCACACGCAAAGACTCGACGTCTCCTCCTTCCTCGGACCAGCGAGTATGGTGGAGAGATAGATTCGATCTACAACACGACGGCGTGGTGTATATGGTGGAGAATTTCTGCTGCAGGGCTTCACCTACAAACAATCGGGAGGGAGAGAGGAAGGTAGCAAGGTAGCTAGGGCTTGGAGGAAGGTGTGTGTGGGGGGAAGGGGGCGCACCACCCCTCTATATATAGAGGGGGGGCCAGCCCTTGCCCCTCCTCCAAGCCTATCTCTAGTTTAAACAATTTAAACTCTCTCTTATCTAGAAATCCTATCTCTAGTTTAAACGATTTAAACTCTCCCTTATCTAGAAATCCTATCTCTAGTTTAAACGAGTTTAAACTTATCTAGGATCGGCTGGGCCCTATGGGGCCTTGTGCCCCGGGCCCAATGCCAGGACACTCCCTCATAGGCCCATGCCCTCCCGGAAGGTGGGGCCACGTTGGTCCCCTTCCGAAGGTTCTAGAAGCTTAGACAATACCGATTAACCCGAACAATTCAACTCCAAAACTGCACCGCCTTATATGAATCTTATTCTCGACCATTCCGAACCTCTCGTGATATCCCGGATCCCATCCGAGACTCGAACAAAATTCATAAACCAATTATCCAATCTATCCTAGCGTCGAGACACGTTAAGTGTGTGACCTCGGGTTCGAGAATATGCGGACATGATCTTCTATCAATAATCAACAGCGGGGTCTGGGCACCCATATTGACTCCCACACATTCACCGATGATCATATCGGATGAACCACGATGCCAGGATTCAATCAATCCCATATATATTCCCTTCGCCTCGCGATATTTTACTTGCCCGAGATTCGATCGTTGCATGCCATACCTAGTTCAATCTCGCTCACAACAAGTACTTTACTTCCGTAATCCGATATCACTTTGTGATTAACTCCTTAACCACATGCTTGCAAGCGGTGTTGATATCGACACCGAGTGGGCCCAAGTATATCTCTCCGACTTGGGAGGGACAAATTCCATCTCGATACATACAACCCAACAGATACTTTCCGATCACCTGAGAGACACCTTTATGATCACCCTCTCATAGGATGACATTTGCTGACCTCAAAGCTTTCTTCGGTACCGTGGAGTTGCATTATCTCATGGTCTAAGGAATACAATATTTGACATAGGAAAAGCTTCGCAAAGATGAACACGATGAAACGATCTAATTGCTCTGCTTTGTTTGGGTCTATCCACCATATCATTCTCCCAATGATATGATCTCATTATCAATTGACAACTCATGTCTATGGTTAGGAAACCTTAACCATCATTGATCAATGAGCTAGTCCATAGAGGCGCATTAGGGACACGGTGTTGTTTACAAACCACACAAGTATTAAAGTTTCCGCTTAATACAATTCTAGCATGGAATATAAACTTTATCATGAACAAGAATTATAATAATAACATCTTTATTATTGCCTCTAGGGCATAATTCCAACAGTCTCCCACTTGCACTAGAGTCAATAATCTAGTTTACATTTGGCAACAATCTCACACCCATGGCACTGAGGTGTTGATCATGTTTTACACATGGAAGAGGTTTAGTCAGTGGGTCTGCGACATTCAGATCCGTATGTACTTTGCTAATCTTGATTTCCATCCGCTATATAATCTCGGATTATATGAAACTTGCGGTTGATATGCTTGGTCTTTGGATGATATCTTGGTTCCTTAGCGAGTGCTATGGCGCCGTGTTGTCACACAATATCTCCAAAGGGTCCAATGCACTTGAACCACGCCAAGCTCGATGATGAAGTTTCGATCCAAACTCCTTCACTTGACGCTCGCAGCCATGTATTCCGCTTCCATTGTAGATCCCGCGATCACGCTTTGCTTGCGCTTCTCGACTCCACAGCTCCTCCATTCAAAATATACACGTATCCCGTCTCGAGATTTAGAATCATCCTTGTCGATTGTCAAAACAAGCGTCGGCGTAACCTTTTTACGACAAGTTGTTCATCACCCCCATAGACTAAGAACATTTCTTTAGTCCTATTTAGGTACTTTAGGATGTTCTTCACGACTGTCCATGTTCCACTCGGATCACTTTGATATCTCGTCACAAACTAAGAGCATTGGACACATCCGTCTAGTACACAAGATGGCATACATGATGGAACCTATGGCCGAGGCATAAGGCACTTTGCTCATATCTTCCCTATCATTTACCGTAGTGGACACGAGCCTTGCTCAATATCTTACCCGACAACATAGGCCTCGAACCTTTCTTTGCCTTATCCATTCGAACCTTTTCGAACTTTGTCTAGGTATGTACCGCTTAAAGCTATCAGGCCTTTTGTCTATCTCTATAGATTTTGATGCCCAATATATAAGCAGCTTCACCTAGGTCTTTCATTGAAAACACTTGTTCAAATAACTCTTCACATCGTTAAGCATGTTGATGTCATTTACGATAATCAATATGTCATCCACATACATGCTGTAAACTTCACCGAGCTCCCACTCACTTTCTTGTAGATGCAAGCTTCATAGCAATTTGGAACAAATCCAAAGCTCTTGATCACTTGATCAAAACGAAGGTTCCAACTCCGAGATGCTTGCTTCAGTACATAAATGGAACGTGAAGTTTGCATACTTTACTAGCATCCTTAGGATCGACAAAACCTTCGGGTTGCATCATATACAACTCTTCATCAATGTTCCCATTGAGGAAAGCGATCTTGACATCCATCCGCCATATTTCATAATCATGAAACGCAGCAATTGCTAATAAAATCCGAATGGACTTAAACATCGCTACAGAGAGAAAGTCTCATCGTAGTCAACACCTTGAACTTGTCGAAAACCTTTGCGACAAGCCGTGCTTTATAGACGGTAACATTACCATCCGCGTCCGCTTTTCTTCTTGAAAATCCATTTGCACTCAACGGCCTTTCGGCCGCTAGGAGGGTCCACCAAAGTCCATACTTGGTTTTCGCTCATGGATCCCAATTCGATTTCATGGCTTCCACCATTTCTCGAGTCCGGCTCATCATCGCTTCCTCATAGTTCAGAGGTTCACCGTCTTCTACCAACAAGACAACAAGACAGGGTTGCCATACCACTGGGAGGGGCACGCGACCTTGTCGACTGCGACGTTCAAGAGAAAGATCGTCCAAGCTTCATGATCCTTATCATTAGCTTCCTCTATTGTTGGTGCAAAGCAATGGAACAATTTCAGGTGTGCGCTACTCTCCAATTCAAGAGAAGGTTCAATAACCTCGTCTAGCTCTACTTTCCTCCCACTCACTTCTTTCGAGAGAAACTCCTTCTCAAGAAAGGAACCGTTCTTCGACAAACACTTTGCCTTCGGTTCGTGATAGAAGGTATACCCAATAGTTTCCTTAGGGTATCCTATGAAGACGCATTTCTCGCTTTGGGTTCGAGCTTGTCCGCATCAACTTCTTGATGTAAGCTTCAGATCCCCAAACTTTAAGAAACGACAACTTAGGTTTAGCACCAAACCACGCTTCATACGGTGTCGTCTCAACGGATTTAGATGGAGCCCTATTTAAAGTGAATGCAGGTTTCTAATGCATAACCCCAAAATGATAACGCAAATCAAGAAGAGACATCATTGATCGGACCATATCTAATAGGGTTCGATTCTGCTCGTACACACCATTGCGTTGGTGTTCCGGTGGCGTGAGTTGTGAAACGATTCCACTTGCATTAAGATGCGTGAGAAAATCATAACTCAAATATTCACCTCCACGATCGGATCGTAGAAACTTAATCTTTCATACGATGGTTCTCCACTTCATTACGAAATTCCTTGAACTTTTCAAATATTTCAGATTTATGTTTCATTAAATAGATATACCCATATCTACTTAAGTCATTGGTAAAAGTGAGAAAATAGCGATATCCACCGTCGAAAACACTCATCGGTCCGCATACATCGGTATGTATGATTTCCAACAAGTCCGTTGTTTCGCTCCATCATACCGAGAACGGGTTTTGATCATCTTGCCCATGAGGCATGGTTCGCATGTGTCAAATGATTCAAAATCAAGAGACTCCAAAAGTCCATCGAATGGAGTTTCTTCATGCGCTTTACACCAATATGACCTAGACGAGCGATTGCCACAAATAAGTAGTATTATCACTATCTACTTTGCATCTCTTAGCCTCAATGTTATGGATGTGTGTTTCATCCATTTCGAGATTTAGAAGAAATAAACCATTCACAAGAGGTGCATGACCATAAAAGATGTTACTCATATAAATAGAACAACCATTATTCTCCGATTTAAATGAATAACCGTCTTGCAATAAACATGATCCGGAAATAATGTTCATGCTCAACGCAGTACATAATAACATTTATTAAGGTTTAAAACTAATCTCAAGGTAAAACTAAGGAGAGCGTCGACGCCATCACATCAACTCTTGATCCGTTGCAACGCGATCGTCACCTCATCCCTCACAAGCCACCGCTTATTCCGTAGCTCTGCTTCGAGTTACAAATATTAGCAACCGAACCGGTATCAAATACCTGCACTACAACGAGGGCTAGTAAGGAAAACATCAATAACATGTATATCAAATATACCTTTGATGGTGCCAGCCTTCTTGTCCGCTAAGTACTTGGACGATGCTTCCAAAGGACCCTTGTCCTTGCAATAGAAGCACTCAAAGGTCCGCTTAGGACAAGACTTGAGCTTCTTCTCAGGGCAACAGCGCTTGCCGCCTTTCTTGAAGGGCTTCCTTGCACCCTTACCTTTCTTAAAGGTGGGGGCTTGTTGACCATCAACACATGATTATTCTTTTTGATGTTCACCTCCGCTACTTTCATCTTAGCAAAGAGCTCAGTGATCATATCAGTGGAACCAATCTGATTGTGATCAACTACAAAACTTTTGTAGCTAGGAGTGTCAATCTTGAGATCCTCTGGAATAATGCAGTCTAGTTGCTCAAGGCGTTGAGTGTAGCCCGACATCTTAATGGCGTGCTCACTAACGGAACTCCCTTCCTCCATCTTGTAGTTAAAGAATTTCTTAGAGATCTCATATCTCTCAGAACGGGCTTGAGTCTAAAACATGTTTTTCAGCTCCTCGAGAATCTCAAAGGGCCCGGCGAACTCCTCAAAACGATTTTGAAGATCCGATTCCATAGCATACAACATGGCGATCTTAATCAAATCATAATCATCCTTGCGCGACTGATAAACAGCTTTTTCATCAGCCGGCGCATCTATAGCAGGGGCGTCACCTAGCGCTTTCTCAAGGACATAGTCATTTTGTCCGCCAGCGAGAATGATTCTCAGAATGCGGAACCATTTGGTGAAGTTAGACCCATTGTTTCTAAGCTTTTCTATCTCAAAGAACACGTTGAAGTTGAAGTTGGACTTGGCCATGTGATCTCTGATTTGCAAGTACAATTTAGACTATGTTCATGATAAATAGTTCAACTTAATCAAATTACTAGATGAACTCCCAGTAAATTCAACATCCCTCAAGTTGTTTAGTGAACACGATCCAAATTCACCACACCTAATCCGATCATCGCGAGAAGAGATGTGGTTTCAATGGTGGACAACAAAGTGTCGATCATATCATTCATATGACTCATGCTTAACCTTTCGGTTCTTGTGTTCCGAGGCCATGTCTGTACATGCTAGGCTCGTCAAGTTAGACCCAAGTATTTCCGCGTGTGCAAAAACTGGCTTGCACCCGTTGTATGTGAGCGTAGAGTCTATAGCACCCGATCATCACGTGATGCTTGGACACGACGAACTTTCGCAACGGTGCATACTTGGGTAGAACACAGTTTTTATCTTGATCTTTAAGTGAGGAATCATCTTATAATGCTACCGTCGCGATCTAAGCATAATAAGATACATAAAGGGATAAACATCACATGCATATAACTTTATGTGACATGGTATAGCCAATCTTCGCAATGATCTCCATCTTGTGCTCCGCATGATCTCCATCACTCCACCATGATTGCCTCCACCACGAATAGCAACTACAACTATTGCTAACTACTTAGCGATAAAGTAAAGCTATTACATGGCGTATAAGAAGTTGACTCAGGTCATACACAATTATAAAGACAACCATATGGCTCGCCGGTTGTGTACTCATCGACATGCAAGTCGTGAAACATTACAAAACATGATCATCGCATACAATATACACATCACATCTTGGGCCATACCATATCACGAAACACTCCTGCAAAAACAAGTTAGACGCCTCTACTTTGTTGTTGCATGTTTTACGTGGCTTATGGGAGTAGATGCTAAGAACGATTCTTACCTACGGAAAGCCACAACGGTGATATTATGGTTGCCAAACTCGTGTTAATCCCATGACAACTATAGTGAGAGAAACCGACATCCACCACCGCATGTGTGGGACAAGCCACACGTCAAGTGAGCGGTCTCATGAACGACGTCGCGTAAGGTTGGCACGACCGCTTCAATATCACTATCCCGCCATAAGAAGAACACAAACAAGAGGCTTGCAACAGAACATCAACGCCGCAACAACCATGTTGCTCTACTCGTGAAACACATCTACGCAGATCTAGCTCGATACCATCAAGGGTTTCGCGACATAGTAAATCAAAATTTTCTACGGATGCGAGAGGGAAAGCCAAGATCTAATCTAGGAGATGCAATCAACGAGAGATTGGATTAGATCTTCATACCCTTGAAGATTCAAGACACGGAACGCTCGTTTAACGTGGGTGATATAGTCGATTTCGCTTCTCCTCCTCGCGATCCGATCCGATCTAGCACCACAAGTGGCGGTGCCTCCGTGAGATGCACACGCAGCACCTCGACGTCTCCTCCTTCCTCGGACCAGCGAGTATGGTGGAGAGATAGATTGGATCTACAACACGACGTGGTGTATATGGTGGAGAATTTCTGCTGCAGGCTTCACCTACAAACAATGGGAGGAGAGAGGAAGGTAGCAAGGCGCTAGGGCTTGGAGGAAGGTGTGTGTGGGGAAGAGGCGCACCACCCTCTATATATAGAGGGGCAGCCTGCCCTCCTCCAAGCCTATCTCTAGTTTAAACAATTTAAACTCTCCTTATCTAGAAATCCTATCTCTAGTTTAAACGATTTAAACTCTCCCTTATCTAGAAATCCTATCTCTAGTTTAAACGAGTTTAAACTTATCTAGGATCGGCTGGGCCCTATGGGGCCTTGTGCCCTGGCCCAATGCGCCAGGACACTCCCTCATAGGCCCATGCCCCTCCCGGAAGGTGGGGCCACGTTGGTCCCTTCCGAAGGTTCTAGAAGCTTCCAGACAATACCGATTAACCTGGAACAATTCGAACTCCAAAACTGCCTCGCCTTTATATGAATCTTATTCTCCGGACCATTCGGAACCTCTCGTGATATCCGGATCCCATCCGAGACTCGAACAAAATTCATAAACCAATTATCCAATCTATCCTAGCCGAGACACGTTATGTGTGACCGCGGTTCGAGAATATGCGGACATGATCTTCTATCAATAATCAACGGGTGCAGGCACCCATATTGACTCACACATTCATCGATGATCATATCGGATGAACCACGATGCCGTGATTCAATCAATCCCATATATATATTCCCTTCGTCTCGCGATATTTTACTTGCCCGAGATTCGATCGCTTGCATCAGTCATACCTAGTTCAATCTCGTTCACAACAAGTACTTTACTCGTCCGTAATCTGATATCACTTTTGATTAACTCCTTAACCACATGCTTGCAAGCGGTGTTGATATCGACACCGAGTGGGCCCGAAGGATATCTCTCCGACTTGGGAGGGACAAATTCCATCTCGATACATACAACCCAACAGATACTTTCCGATCACCTGAGAGACACCTTTATGATCACCCTGTCATAGGATGACGTTTGATGACCTCAAAGCTTTCTTCCGTACCAGGAGTTGCATTATCTCATGGTCTAAGGAATACAATATTTGACATAGGAAAAGCTTCGCAAAGATGAACACGATGAAACGATCTAATTGCTCTGCTTTGTTTGGGTCTATCCACCATATCATTCTCCCAATGATATGATCTCATTATCAATTGACAACCCATGTCTATGGTTAGGAAACCTTAACCATCATTGATCAATGAGCTAGTCCATAGAGGCGTACTAGGGACACGGTGTTGTTTACAAACCACACAAGTATTAAAGTTTCCGCTTAATACAATTCTAGCATGGGATATAAACTTTATCATGAACAAGAATTATAATAATAACATCTTTATTATTGCCTCTAGGTCATAATTCCAACAACGGGAACGTCTGGTGGTCTCCTGGGACGGTGGTCATCGTGTAGACGGGCGGCGAGGGCTCGAGGTGGTTGGGTTGAGTGGGAATGGTGCGTGCACTGCGGTGCGCGTAAGCATGGTCGACAGCAGTGCGGGCACAACGTTTTTGGTGGTTCCTCTCCCTGTCTTCGAGCTAGGGCTGGTCTAGAGGGGGCAGTGAGGCACGAGCGGCATGGTAGACACGGTTGGCGAGGCTGGCTACGCTTATAGCTAGCTGTCGACGGTGGGGATGGCAAGTGTGCTCGTCCATGGTGGCTATTGATGCCATGGTCGTGTACACAATGGGCTAGAGTTGCTTAGACAAAGTTGATGACCTACTGGGAGTGTGGAGAGGGCTGGAGAGGGAACAAGTTTGGCAAGAACACTGCTCACAATAGTGTTTGTTGTTTTATTTGATTTGTGCTCAGAAGGTGTTTGATGAAATGGGCCGCAAGAGATTGATATTTGAATTTTTTGATGAATTTTGGTGAGTGCATTGGTCACATACTAGGTAGTATCTGGTTGTTTGGATTTCTCAAGGTGAACTAATTTGGTTGGGTTTTGAGAAATGGTGATCTTACCATATGAACTAGATTCAATTTTGAATTGTCCTTGGCATAGATTTGAAAAATGTTTCTGTGGGTTTGCAAGGTGGGCTTGGGTTCACTTTTATTTGTTCTAGCAAGGGGTGAAAAGAATTGGATTTATTTCTGTTAGAAATCTTGGAGTAGAAACACTCAAAGTAGTCTAGTGGCTAACTTTGGTCAAAATGACCATTAGCTTATATTGTTTATATTTGAATTTCTATTGATTTGATTCTGCTTGGAATTGATTTAGATGATGTTGTTTTCATCTTTAAACCAATCCTTGCCATGAATAACAATCACACAAGTCATTGCAAGCATTCATGCATTCATCACATACACACATGCATTCATATTGATTTAATTATCAAAAGTTTTAGTTAACTCGGACATTTGGGTCACACGGTTGGAGATGCCCTCAGATTTGCTGGTAACTCGGTGTCTAGGAGATGCGACTATTTTCTAGAAAAAATATTAAGTTACTGCCAAGTGCCAACTCAAACCCAACACTATATCATGTCAAAAAAAACCTAGCACTATATCTTTTTAGACTACTAATTTGCATGATATCAATATAATCACTTTGTCAAGAAAATATTTTAGACTACTAGACTGGTTATCAGGATAACCACAAGAGTCAGCTAAGGACGCATAAGCCATAATTAATCTTATCGGCGTTCTCTTGGCTTCATTCTCTCTCTCTCACGAGGCGGCGCAAACCTTCTCCTTCTCCCACCATATCTCCACCGGTCAGGCCATTGGTCCCCTCTCCGCCCGCTTGTCGTTCCGGGCTTCTGGCGGAAGGAGGGAGGGGTACCCCGTTCCTCTGGTCTGGTCTAGTAGATAGGGTTAGGGCGTGTCTGTTGTGTGTGTGTCGCTGGGGTGGTGGAAGCGGCGTCCAGGCAAATAAATCTGCCTCAACTCTATTCCCACACCGGCGGCGACCTTCACGGCGGGTCTCGGAGTTGAGGGTAACGTGTGCTGCTCGATCCTTCAGATCGACGGCTTGGCCTTCTCGCCGCTCTTCAGATCTGGCAAGATTTGTTTCTCGATGTGTTGCTGGTGTTCATTGTTATCCGAAATGGCGCTGGTGGCCGGGGCAAGGTGGTTCCTCTAGAGCGAGGATGCTGGTTCGGAGGTGGTGGATCTATCGTTCTTTCTCGACTTCATCGATGAGATGCGGTGGATCTTGGTTCAAGACAGCACGGGGACATTCCCCGGTCGACATGCCATAGCGACATGTGCCTCACTGCATGCAGCAGGCCTGTTCATCGACTCACAAAGCCTCTTTGGCGATGGTGCTTTTTGGATCTTGGATATGTGGAGGTTCGGCGTCTCTTCCGGCGCTAGATCTGGACGGCGGCCGGTGCCTTTGGTGGTTGCAGAAAATTGTAGGGACTATTTTGTATTTCTCAATCTTTTAGAATTTTATCCGTAAATTCAGAATAATCACTTTATCTCGGCCTGTCTATTAGTTTCTTTGTTTATTGCTTCTTGTAGCTGTATATGAAATTAATACGTGGTTTCTCTCAAAAAAAAGTCAGGTAAACAATATACAGGTGATAGAGTGTTAACTTTTTTATATTCATGATAGTACACGGCTGGGCTTCGTTAGGCTCAACCCTCCAGAATGTCAAGATTACACGAATCTAGAGCAATTAAAGCCATAGATTTTGGAGCAGCAGCAGCGATAGCTGGAAACGCATCTATCGTGGGAAGGACGGAAGGGTCACACGTAAGCTGCACTCTCTTCTTGGGCCTTCAATTGTCGTTGCCAATGTCTGAAAGGCCCACGAGAAATAGGTGTTGTTGATCCTCCAATAGGAGGATCAGAAAACAGTTGCAAATTGCTCATTTTCTCAACAACAAAAATTAGAGGTGTTGATTCGTACACAAATGCTATCGCATGGAGACATGGAGCTGAAATTAGTGGCGACTGAAATTTATAGTTGCCTCTTTATAGTTTTCTATGTGAATTTCTAGAATATTGTATACCTTCTTTTTAGGGAGTGGAACATTGTGTATGTGCATTTGTTCATTGACGATTTTTTGGCGGGAAGATGTAGTTTAATTTTGATGTATGTTTAGTACGCTATCTCATTTTAACTCTATGATCAATTATTTAGAGCCCACCCTCTTTTTTTATCCTAGATTCACCACTAGGTAGCACATACCTGTTTTGCACATTTCGTGACACTCGCTCTGCACACTATTATTAGTGACTAGAAAAAAATATATACCCCCATGGTCTGGAAACAAGCGACTGAATTTGTTTAGATTTACATGTATCTATATAGTAAAACTCGCATAGACACTTGCGGAACTATACAAATCTGAGTCACTTATTTCCGAACGGAGGAAGTACGTTCATACCGGTTTGTCATTATTTGAACAACTAGCATGCGTGGCAGGGATGCACACGGCGGATTTTTTATAAATACAATGCTCTGTTTGTATTGTAGAAAATAACCCATCTTAATTCGATTGTCAAAATTCATGGCAGAAAGAGAAAAAGATGGCGCGTGGCTTCTCCCGCCACTACACATGGCAGATCAAAATGTCCCACCGACGGGAGTGGCGAAGGGCTCTTCCAACCGTTGGGAATGGCGGTAGGTGGTGGGCCTCGTGCCGCAGGCGGGCGGCAGGTTTGCTCTGCCATTCCGCCGACGCCAATGGCAGGAGGTATCGGTGGATTTGACATGCAGGATCCGTCATCGGCAGTGCTTACTTTTCTTCCAACAAGATGCTATACCAGCCCACGAAAAGCAGCAGATTCCATGGCTTTTACTATACTTGGCCACTGAAAATGACTCGGCCTGCAGCTCAGCATGGAGTCCTGGCTCGCTATCAAAATTGCCACCACGCAAAGGAATCCAAATTAGAGAATGACTGAATCTCAGGCGACTGAAAACTTGTTATCCTTGATGTCTTTCTACTATTTGTACTAACAAAACTTTTACTAATTAGTTACAATTTATTAAATACATTCTAGTTGCAATTCATGTGTAACTTTTACATTACACGAATAACAAGGTAGATCTAACAGTGAAAAATGTGACTGGAATTTAAAGAAATTCTCATGTCGTCTGAAAATAAGCAAATCCATTTAAATTGGCAGGAGCGTACACGCAGACTTGTGTCTTCTTCTCTCACTCAGTGCCTTGACTCGTAATTAGCTTGTCAAGTGAGTTTTTTTCCTTGAGGCTTCGCGGTTCGTAGCATGTCTCACAGTCACAGGCAATCGTGGCTCTCTTTCCGATGGTCAATCACAGGAAAAGTGCACTGCTAGACATCGCATCTTGTCACTTGGAAAGCAGCCAGGGAATAGTGCTTCTCCTCCCGCCGAGGCAAACGGCGGGCTGACGTCGCAGTCCTTCCGCCCAGGGGCAAGCAACCTTTCCGCGTACCGCGCAGCTAGACCCAGCACCTCCCGCCATTACCAACGGGCAACGGCTGGAAGAGCCCTCTGCCACTCCTAATGGCGGAAAGTTTGCTATGCCTTGCACAGTGGCGGGAAGAGCCACGTGGCACCGTTTTTTTACATCCCGTCAGGGTATTTTTTTTGCCATTCCATTTTTAACATGGGCAGTTTTGGCTATGCCGATTTGCAGTCAGGCATATTATTTGTTAAAAAAAGTCCACACGACGAAAGCAGATAAATACGCATATGCATGCAGCTGCGTGCATCGCGTGTGGTCAGTTTTCCATTTGAGTGTAACCACTAGAACTAGGGACCGGATCGAGGAACTTCAGGTATTTTCCTGTTAGACTTTGAACACAAGTGGACAGCGATGGTTTATGTCCACACCAACCAATGAGTTCCGAGATCGAAAGCCGGAGTGCATTAGCTGCCATGGATCCAAATGAAAGCTTGCGAAGGGAAGTTGGACTTCTCTGCTGGTAGCTGCATGCGGTCCCCCGGTAAACAAGTGAAGAGATTCGACGGTGCATCCTCAAGATCGACCCAAGGGTTGAGAGGTCGAAGTTCAACTTTGCAGCAGTAATAAGGATATGTTTTCAACACTGATGTATACGTACGGCACATGCACATCAGCGACACGTACTCTCTCTTTTTTCTCTCTTTTGAGAGGTACGATTATTACTCTTTTTGAGACAGATTCCTTTAAATGTTTCTTCAAGAGCACAATCTCACAGCCGCGAGATCGAATGTCTGATACGTCCTCCGTGTATTAGTTTGCCAAAGCATACTCATTAAATTATTTTTCGAAATGGGAGCGGAACCCCGGTCTCTGTATCAAGCCTACGGGAGTAGCTCACGGAATTGACCGTAGGACCAAATAAGGAACCAAGTGAAGATTTGGTGACAAGAAGGGGAAGAGAAAATTTTCTAAGGCCAAAAAAGGAAGCCAAATTTAAACTAGGGTTAAATAGAGAATTCTCTCTATTTATTATTAGAACAATATTATTTGGCAAAGGATATTACAAATATCATATACAAACATGAACCCCCAAAACAAAACATCGAGCAAAAATGATAACCATATCGCTAGCTTCCCGAAGAGATCTATCAAACACCTAGCTGTCAGTTTCGACCCCGTTCCAAGGTCACTCACACTATTGCCACTCGCCAAGAGAAGCTAGAGTGCCTGGGCGCGGCGACTCGAACTCAAGCAAAAGGAGCCCTAGAACCGCACAACATACCCACGGAACGGCGCCCACGCACATGCTTCGGATGTCACCGCCTTCATTGTCTTCCGCTAACCCGTCGTCAGCATGTAGATCGATGCACAGACTCTCGCCACAGCATCCACCGACACCACTGCGGTGCCAAGCAGCACCACCCCCTCACCCCCCACGCTAGCCGCTCCACCTCTCCCGCCACTTCCATCCAACGCTACTCCACGGCGATGCTCCGAGGAGAGAACGTGATAACGACACTGCAACACCGCCATCGCCCGACCAGAAGATCTTAGGGTTTCCCTCGGAGTAGCACAAGTGAGGTCGACACAAGGTGCAGGTCGATGCCTTCATCAAGGTAACGGTGTGGTAACGCCACCATCGACTGCCAACGGCTCGGTTTACACCGGCACCTAGGTTTCCCCGCCTCGCTGCTGGGACTGGAACACAAAACACGAGATCCACCAATCCAGCCACAGACCGGCCACCTTCGATGGAGAAAATGTCCACCTCCACCAAACCCAGGGCCTCCGTCCGAGGCGTCCTCGTGATGCATAGTAGGCCCCAAAAGACCTCCAGATGGCCTCGGCCGACATCGACGAGGCGAAGAAGTCGGCGATCTAGGAACCCTAGATCTCGCCATCATTCGCCGCCCAAGGACCACTGCCGCCAGAACTCACCGGCCGCCGCCCACTCCATCATTGCTGGAGTTCCGCTAGAGAGCCACCGCCTTTGCCCGAAACTCGAGCCGCCGAAGCATTGGAAGGGGACGGTGGAGAGGAGGGGGACGCGCGAGAGGGTGTGGTTGGATGGGGCGAGAGCGACGACCCGGTGAGGCGGCGGCGGCGCCGCACAGGGTCTGGAGGGAGTGTTTCCGAGGTCTGGTGGCCTAGGGTGCATACTCATTACATATGGCAGAGGTAGTCATTCAAACCACAAAAACAAGAGAAATTAAAGAAATTAAAGCAGTAATTTCAACGGTAGACCTTCCATCTATGTAGGTGAAAAAAATCACTGGCCAGTGCTTGCATCCCGCTCATGAAAAAAAATAGCACGCTATTTAGCGTGATATAGCATATTTGAAGAGTCCATGCTATTTTTTCACGATTTTGCTCGCTATGGCGCTATTTTTCAAAGATCTTGCTATATCCCACTAAAATATCATAGCGATAGCGCTATTTCAAGTATACCATGTTATTTTTTTTTGTGGGGGTGGAGTAAGCAAACATATGATCGAAATTTTGATTGTTAAATTTAATTGATCGTGTCAAGTCGCCGCCTCATGCAGCAGCACCCAATGCTGCGCCTAGCTTCAGCCCTACCGGTTCTCCAACTTGGATAGCATCGGAATTGGTTATGCATGTATAAGTGTTACTATGGACAATTCATTAGATAATGGAATTCTTGGTATTCATGATATACCTGTTATATTTTTTAATTTTTTACATAACGTTATTTTGTTAAATATCGCGCTATAACTTCTAAACTAAAGCCACGCTAAATTAAATAGCGCGCTATTTTTCCCCTTCCCGTAGCAAATACGCTATCTTCACCAACTCGTCATCATCTGTTGAGCCGTACACCAAGTATGTGTAGGGGTTCGGAGCATGGAAAACAAAAAAATTCTACCGCATGCACACAAACAAGCCAAGATCTATCTACTAGGTTGTAGCAATGAGTCGATTAGAGTACTCACCCTCGAAGATTCCAAAGCGATTAACGAGAGTAGATTCTCGTGGGTGATGTAGTCGTACACTTGCCGATCTCAAGATCGCGTATGCGATTCTTCCGGCGCTGCGTTCCGGCAGCGCTTCCGCAGTCGGTCACACTTTCGGTACTCGATTAAGACCTTCCTCTCTCTTGTTCCAGCAGTCAGCGGAGGTTGTAGTTGTTCACTCGTGATTCCAGCAGCACGACGGCGTGGTATCGGAAGTAGAGGGAAATTCCTACAGGGCTTCGCCTAAGCCGGAGCAGGTTATGGTGGATCTAGGGTTTCCGGCGATCTAGGTTTTAGAGGGCCGGAGAGGAGGAGGCGTGTCCGGCGGTGGCTAGGGCGGTGACGGCGAGCCGGCAGCGGTGCGAGGCGGCGACGCTGGGGGAAGCGGCGGCGACTAGGTGGGGAGGGGTTGGTGTTGTGTGGCCTTGGGGCACCTCCTCCCCTCTATTTATGAGAGGGAGGGCAGCTTGGAAGAGGGGAGTTTGAATCCTTTCCCAACTCCCTCTCCTTGTTGGCTTGTGGTGGAGAGAAAGAAGGATTCTTTCCTTCCTCCACCAGGATACATTATCCCAGTTTGACTTTTCAAACTTGCCTTTTGACTTTTAATTTGGAGCTTGATTTCTTTCTTGCTAATGCCCAACCAAGTGACCTAGGACATGATCCAATCATTCCACTTATCCATGAAACATTCATATACCCTTCCCCTTCCGGTCCAGTGAACCTTCTAGACCCTTCTAGAACCTCTCCGATGAAATATCGGAATCATTCCCGAACTCCGGAATTGGACTTTCCTTATATGAATCTTATTCTCCAGACCATTCTGGATCTCCTCGTGATATCCCAGATCCCATCCAAGACTCCGAACAACATTCAGTCTCCCTACTTACATTTCATATCTACTAAACAACATCAAATCCTTAAGTGTGTCTCCCTACGGTTCGTGAATTACGCGGACATGACCGAGACACTTCTCCGATCAATAACCAATAGAGGAATCTGGAAATTCATATGGCTCCCACATATTTCTACAATTACTTTGCGATCGAATGAACCACTTATATACGATACCAATTTCCCTTTGTCTTGCGATAGTTTACTCATCCGAGGTTTGATCGTCGGTATCTCTGCGATAGTTCAACCTCATTACCGATAAGTACTCTTTTCTCGTTCCCGTGATTTGTGATCCCTTGTGAGCCAGTCACATGCTTGCAAGATAATTGGATGACATTCCACCGAGAGGGCCCAGAGTATATCTATCTGACATATGGATGGACAAATCCCACTCTTGATCCATGTGCCTCAACACATACTTTCCGAACATTCAATGTCACCTTTATAGACACCCAGTTACGGTATGGTGTTTGATGTCATCAAAGCATCCTTTCAGTGATGGTGATTAGCATGATCTCATGGTCGAAGGAAATATTTTACTATGTATCAAAAAGCTTATAGCAAACAAACTATTGAAATGGCTTGATCTTTATGCTACGCTTATCTATAGGAGTATGTCCATCACACCATTCTCCTAATGATATGATCGTGTTGTTAATAACATCTCAATGTTCATGATCGGTAAACCACGATCATCTATCAACCAACAAGCTAGTATTACAAAGAGGCTTTATTAGGGACTCTAATTTAGTTTACAAATCACACAAGTATTATTGTTTCCGGCTAATACTAATATAGCATGAATGTAAATATTTATCATAAACACAAAGATATAATAATAACCACTTTTATTATTGCCTCTAGGGCATATCTCCAACAGTCTCCCACTTGCACTAGAGTCAACTAATCTAGATTACATGGTAATATACCGAACACCCATGGCGGTTTGGTGCTGGTCATGTTTTGCCCTCGGGAGAGGTTTAGTCAACTGATCCACCATATTCAGATCTGTGTGTACTTTGCAAATATTTATGTCACCATTTTGGACATGCTCTTGAATAGCGTGAAAACTTAGCTTGATGTGCTTCAGCTTCTTGTGTGACCTTGGTTCTTATGCATTGGCTATGGCGCCCATGTTATCAAAGTAGATAGACATTGGGTCCAGCGCACCAGGAACCACACCGAGCTCTGTAATGAACTCCTTCATCCATATCGCCTCTTGTGAAGCCTCCGAAGCAGCTATGTATACAGATTCAGTTGAAGATCTCGCCACAACGCTTTGCTTTGGACTCCTACAGCTAACTCCTGCACCATTCGAAGTAAATACGTATCCAGATTGAGATTTAGAATCATCCGGATCGGTGTTCCAACTAGCATCGGTGTAACCATTAACAACGAGATGTTCCTCACCTCCATAAGAAAGAACCATATCCTTAGTTCTTATCAAGTACTTAAGGATGTTTTTGACTGTTGTGCAATGATCCACTCCTGGATCACTTTGATATCTGCTAGTCAAACTAAGAGCATATGCAATGTCGGGTCTAGTACGTAGCATGGCATACATTATATATCCTATGACTAAGGCATATGGAGTCTTACTCATCGTTTCTGTATCTTCTGCCGTAGCAGGACTTTGAGTTTTACTCAAGGTTGTATTGGGCAACATGGGCAAGAAACGTTTCTTGCTATCTTCCATTCCAAACCTCTTTAGAACTTTGTCCAAATATGTACTCTATGACAATGATATTAGGCGTCTTGATCTATGTCTATAAATCTTTATGCCTAATATGTAAGCTGCTTCACCAAGATATTTCATTGAAAAACTATTATTCAAATAATCCTTGACACTATTAAGAAGGTTTACATCATTCCCAATCAACAATATGTCATCCACATATAGTACTAGGAATGCTACAGAGCTCCCACTCACTTTCTTGTAAATACAAGCTTCTCCATAAATTTGTATAAAACCAAAACATGTGATTACCTTATCAAAACGTTGATTCCAACTTCAGGATGCTTGCTTCAATCCATAAATGGACCGTTGAAGTTTGCATACCTTGTTAGCATCTTTAGGATCGACAAAACCTTTGGGTTGTACCATATACAACTCTTCATCAATGTCTCCATTGAGGAACACTGTTTTGACATCCATTTTCCATATCTCATAATCATAATATGCAGCGATTGCTAACAAAATCCTCATAGACTTTAGCTTCTCTACCGGTGAGAAAGTCTCATCGTAGTCAACTCCTTGAATTTTTCGGAACCCTTTCGCGACAAGTCGAGCTTTATAGACAGTAACATTACCATCGGCATCTGTTTTCTTCTTGAAAATCCATTTGTTCTCGACAGCCTTCCGGCCATCTGGTAAGTCCACCAAAGTCCATGCTTGGTTTTCGTACATGGATCCAATCTCGGATTTCATGGTTTCTTGCCATTTATTGGAATCTGGGCTCATCATTTCTTCCTCATATGTCGTAGGGTCATCGGTGTTATTGTAACATCCCAGCATTTAGGAACTAACGAAGGGTAGATTTAGGAATTTGGAATGTTGCATGCATTCATCTGTGAAAATGTGGGTAAAATTTTCTCCATATAAAAACCTTAAGTGATCAAGGTTTCTTTCATACTTTGAGATTAGGTTTAGTCTTAAAGGATGATTGCTATAGACTTTGCTATGATCTCTGAGGAATTATGTGTTTTGAAAAAAAATGAATTTGAATTTTTAATTTGAGTGTTTGAATTATAATTCAAATGAATCGGGAATAAGATTTGAATCTTGATTTAATTAGGAGTTAATTATTATAACTCAAATTTTATCCAAAGAAAACAATTAAGAATATGAAAACTTATTTCATATTTTTATTTATAAAATAAGTTACAAAAATTGTAACTTATTGAAATAATCCACACACTTCACAAAAGCAAATAAATAAAGAATAAGAATATTTCTTTAATAATAATAATATAATATTTATTACAGAGAAATAAAATTAAGATTACAAGATAATAAAATGGAAGTTACAAAATAATAAGAAGATTACATTAACTATTCTATAAAGAAACCCTATACTAAAATCTTCACCTTTAAATCTGTACCTGCAAAACAAACAGAAACTAAATAGAAAAATGAGAGTTAGGGTTAGTATTATTTTACTCTCAGAAGTTGACAGTGAAGTGAACTGTTCAATATTTCATCATTGAGTATATAAGGGGTAAGTTTCACCAATATGAAAAGATAAATCTTCCATAATTTTTAAGCCAGAAGTCAAACGACAGCCAAGAGGGGCAAGTTTCACCAGCCAGGTAAAAGTAATCAGATCAAAGTAACTTTTAAGTCCAAAGCATATCCACAAGTGCACAGCAAGCACACAAGCAGGACACGCAACTAAATGCATGTGGAGTGATGTCAGCTTCATAGCACAGCTCCAACACACCAAAACCAGCAGCACAGCCGTGGAGAGGCACTAGTTCATCTCTTCACTGCACACACACACACACAAGAACATCCAGCTTATGCAGCAGCTAAACCAAGCACAACAGCCAGTAGCCAAACCAACCAAAGCCCCGGATCTCATCACCGGGATGGTGACATAAGGAGGGGGAAGGATCAGGTGGACAGCAAGATCAAGTCCAGGAGCTAGGAGGAGCAGGCTAGCTCAAGGTCAAGCACAGGAGTTCAGCAAAACCAGATCAACATCGTCACCACCTTACTCCACAATCATCAGATTTTGTGGTGAGCATCATAAAACTGTCACATGATCTAATCATATTATCTAGACAGAAGCATGTGTTTTATGAAACAAACTCTCAGAAAGCACCCAAGTGGGGTGAATCCATCATAGAGATTTTAAATTCTAAAAGCAAACAGCAAAGTACAAGGATCCAACCAGAGCTCAGAACAACATCATTGCTTTGGTTGTCAAGCTATATATTTCAATTCAAGCATAAATATAGCTAAGATCTAATTTCTAGGCACATACCTAAAGTAAGGGTAGCACCTTAGAAACTAATCTTTTGGATCCATATAATTATCAAGCATACTCTCATTTTTCTCCAAGCTTTGATTCAAGAAACAATAGCTGGTACCACTACCAGGACTATATATATGAATCAACTAGATAAGGCCTAACACCCTAAGCCTCAGACCAACATCATTGGTCTTAGGGATTTCAAAGAAGAACATTTCTATTTATCTTATGAAGCCAAGCTTGTATTAAGCTCAAACCAACCCAATAAATGAATAAGAATCAATCTTGTGTGCCATACCAAGATGGTGACACAACAATTCTATATGAATTAGGATAAACATCCAAACATCATGGATTCAACAAATCAATCTACTAATCATTTTCCTGTCAGGAATCATAATTAAAAACATTCCAATATTTATCTGTACTGTTTGAGATCATTGTGATCTGAAAACCACATATTAATTTCTAAGCCAACATCACAAATATAGTGATTTCATCACACCATAACCATGATCCTAAACCATGAAATGACAGTGGAAAGTTATCTAGTCACTGACTTTACCAAGCATTAGTTCCAAAGCAACTATACCATCTGAATCATATGCAATCCAAGCATAAAAGCATCTAATCAGCCACCAGAACCATTATAGTTCATCTCAAGCAACAAGCCTCAGGCCAATAACCATCTAGCATGCTTACAGGCCATCCAGACATGATCTAATTCATCCAGTATAGGATCAACCACAGGATAAGAACCCTAAATGGAATAAATCATCTTAATCAGGACAAGACAGTAACCAGAGAGGTCACTGCCAACATCTAGCATCAGATCAGCAAGCACAGAGAGCACTAGGGGAGAGGAACAAAACTCATCGAAGGTCCTCGCTGAAGACTAGAAGAGGAAGAAGAGGGGCCGACGACGATGGTGGCATGGGAAGCACCCCAGGAGGGGCGCTGCAACCCATACGGCGCCACGGCGGAGACCATGAACACGCATAGAGATGAGGAGCATCACCATAACGCACGGTAGCGGTGGCACCAAGATCCATGCTAAACCCCAAACCCTAGGGTTCGGGACGACATCGATCCGTCGCAAGAGAGCCCCATACCCAAATCCAGTTGGATAGAAAGGACGGGCGTCGTCGACAACCTCCTGTTGCACCACGGCGGCCAGAACGCCCACTGGCCGGAATCGCCGACGACATCACGACCACTGGCCTGAGGTAGAAGAGAGGAGTGAGCTCAAGGGAGAGAGGCAGTGAGGAGTGGGCTAAGTTGGGCCAGACCCTTCGGGGTGGCTATTTTGTTTATGACTATTGGGCCACCATGGCCCAGTAAGAATAAGCCAGCCCAGAGATCTTTTAAGGCCTATTCTAAATAAATAGGAAAAGACCAAAATACCCCTGGACTTAATTAAATTCTAGAAAATAAAATAAAAGTCCAAAAATTATAAATAAAATATTTTTGGATTCACAATAATCCACACTAAACAAATATTAAAATATAAATTTTTAGACATTTAAATCTTATTAGGAATTTTGTAAATTACATATTCCTTATGGAATTTTACAAAATTATTGAAAGGTGATAAAATTAATTAAAATTCACTTTCATTAGGTATTAATATTGTAGTATTTTTGAAAAATACTAAATAAATATTTAATAACAATTTTTAATCTTTAATTGATAATTCCTAAAAGAATTATGAAATCAATAAAAGTCAAATAAAAGGAAAAATAAAATAAAATAATGCAATATATGTTATAAATATTAAAAACTAATATTTATAAATCCTTTATTATTAAAAAGAATTTTGTATAATAATAGGGTGAATGCATATCAAGTTAAATTATGCATTACATTATTGCATAATCATTTTGCTTCTTTAAATATTGTCCTTACCGGACAATAATGATGTTTTTGTAGACATAGAAGCTCAAGCTCCAGTGCAAGCATCAGACTTCACTACCTTGCCATCACAAGGCAAGTTCTTCACTTGCTCATGTCCTTTGAAGAGTCTTTATCAAAGTATTTGCAAATTGTGTGTTATCATATATGCTATAAAAGAAAGAAAATATTATTTTCACAAATAAAAGAAATCATAGATATCATCCTAAGTGATGATTTGATGGAGCAATAGAACTTAGAGTTCTATTTGCACTAATGATGAACAGTTAGGGACTTAATAACCCCTGACATTAGTGATTCTAGCGCAGTATATTACGCGTTAGCCATGAGATTTGGAATGGGACAGAGAAGTCAGCTGTATCTTATTCCTCTTGCATGAATCCGGATGTGCAGGTGGTGGCTGTTATCCTCGTAGCGTGCATATTAATTGGTAATACGTAGAGGATATGCAACATATGGGTGGGAACCCTCATCATCCCACGATAGTTCTGTCATCTAACGGTTTGTACAAACCATTGTCGTAATTCATTATGTGGGCATGGTGTACACCAAGGAGGCATGCGGGGTCGCGAAGGGGGCAGTGATTGACTTGGACCAACTACTGGGCCCCACATAATGGAATCGTGGATGGGAAAGTACGCCCGGTTGTGAAACAAGGAGTTGATCTCTCATGGGTAAAGTAACGCACCTCTGCAGAGTGTAAGAATTGTAACTTGTTACTCCCTGTTCCGGGAAGGAGCTACGAACGCGGCAGGAAAGGAACTCCATGAAAGTTCTGGTCAACCTGTGAAGGCTGATTGTCATAGTTTTTCAGAATAAAATCAATTTTTGAAGAAAGATTTACAAAAATTGCATAGTGCCAAGGATTTATAATCTGAGGTGGTAGTTAGAGCATCAAACTTCCCACCTTGCATATAATGAACTTGTTGGGTAACGTTGTTACTCATTCTTTCCTTTGATCCCTTGCTTAGACTCCGAGGATCCCGAAGACGTGCCAATGTATGCAACCGAATGTCAAGAAGATGTGTTTTACGAGTAACCCGATCTGTCCGGAGGTGTTGAAGGAGTGGATTACGAAATCTGCTACGGTGTTGACGATAACGAGTTCAACTAAGTACCTAGTTAGAAGTAACTAATGGAGCCGAGCATCATGAACCCTATAGAATAAGCTGCTGAGCTCAACTCCTAGTCGGAGTTGCTACTTTTAAATTCCGCTGAAACACTTTATATTTTGGTTTGTAAGTTGAACCTTTTGAAGTCTTGAACTTTTGGTATTGTAATAATAATAATGTGTGAATGTTTGTAATATGGACCCGCAATGTTTCTGTTGTACCACTCTGAGGGATGTGATATTTATGGAACAGTGTTCTGTGAGTGTCATGTCAACGACTATAGTGTACTACACATGCAGTGGTATGCTGGGTCACTGCAGTTATCCACCAACATGACACTCTTAACGAGATCATACCAATCAGGAGTGGTACGAGTTCTCATTGACCTGTGAGGTTCCGTAGTAACTTCAATCGAAGTTTCATGATCAACATCATTAGCTTCCTCTCTTATTGGTGTAGGCGCCACAGGAACTACTTCCGGTGTTGTGCTACTCTCAAATCCGAGAGAAGGTTCAACAACCTCGTCGAGTTTTACTTTCCTTCCAGTCACTTCTTTCGAGAGAAACTCCTTCTCTAGAAATGATACATTCTTAGCAATGAAGATTTTACCCTTAGATCTATGATAGAAGGTATACCCAATAGTTTCCTTTGGGTATCCTATGAAGACGCATTTTTCCGCTTTGGGTTCAAGCTTGTCGGGCTGTAACTTCTTTATATAAGCTTCGCAACCCCAAACTTTAAGGAACGACAATTTAGGTTTCTTCCCAAACCATAATTCATACGGTGTCATTTCAACGGATTTAGATGGTGCCCTATTTAAAGTGAATGCAGCTGTTTCTAATGCATAACCCCAAAACAATAGCGGTAAATCTGTAAGTGGCATCATAGAACAAACCATATCTAAGAGAGTTCGATTACGATGTTCAGACACACCATTACGCTGTGGTGTTCCCGGTGGTGTCAATTGTGAAAGTATTCTGCATTTCTTTAAATGCTTGCCAAACTCGTAACTTAGATATTCACCTCCATGATCAGATCGTAGAAACTTAATCTTCTTGTTACGTTGATTATCTACTTCACTTTGAAATTCCTTAAACTTCTCAAAAGTTTCAGACTTATGTTTCATGAAGTAGATATACCCATATATACTCAAGTCATCCATGAAAGTAAGAACATAATGATAACCACCGTGCGATGCTACACTCATTGGGACACACACATCAGTATGTATGATTTCCAATAAGTCCGTAGCTCTCTCCATCATACCAGAAAATGGAGTCTTAGTCATTTTACCCATCAGACATGCTTCACATCTTTCAAGTGATTCGAAATCAAGTGATTCAAGAATTCCATCAGAATGGAGTTTATTCATACACTTCACTCCAATGTGACCAAGATGACATTGCCACATATATGTCGATTTATTGCTTAATTTCAAATGTTATTAATATGTGTATTACTACAATCGAGATTCAACAAGAATAGACCATCTATCAAAGGTGCATGTGCATAAAACATATTACTCATATAAATAGAACAACCATTATTCTCGGACTTAAATAAGTAACCATCTCGCAATAAACATGATCCAAATATAATGTTCATGCTCAACTCAGGCACCAAATAACAAATATTTAAGTATAAAACTAATCCTGATGGTAGATGAAGAGGTAGTGTGCCGACCGCGATCACATCAACCTTTTATCCATTTCCAACGTTCATCGTCACCTCGTTCTTCGCTAGTTTCCATCTATTCTGCAGCACCTGTTTCGAGATACAAATATGAGCAACCGGACCAGTATCAAATACCCAGGCACTACTGCGACTACTAGTGAGATACACATCAATAACATGTATATCGGATATACCTTTCTTCTTGATGTTGTCGTTCCTCAAATCCGCCAAGTACTTAGGGCAATTCCACTTCCAGTGACCTTCTCCCTTGCAGTAAAAGCACTCAGTATCAGGCTTAGGTCCAGCCTTGGTCTTCTTTGCCGGCGTGGTAACTTTATTACCGCCCTTTTTGAAGTTTCCCTTTTTCTTAGACTTGCCTTGCTTCTTGAATTTGGTGGTCTTATTGACCATGAACACTTGGTGCTCTTTCTTGATCTCCACTTCTACACACTTTAACATGGAGAAGAGTTCGGGCAACGACTTGTCCATGTTTTGCATATTGTAGTTCATCACAAAGTTCTTGTAACTTGGTGGTAGTGATTGGAGGACACGATGAATCCCCAAAGCGTTAGGAATCACTATACACAAGATTTGGAGCTTACTTGCGTGCCTAGACATCTTAAGCACGTGCTCACTAACGGAGTTGCCCTCTTCCATCTTGCAGTTAAAGAAATTTTTAGAAGCCTCATAACTCTCAACTGTCGTGTGAGCCTCAAATATCATTTTGAGTTCACGGACAATATCATGTGGGTCATGGTTATCAAACCTTTTCTAAAGCTCCGATTCCAAACAGTACAAGATAGCATACTGAACTGTGGAGTACTGATTCTTATGAGTGAGGAAAACATTCTCCACCTCATCGGTAGCCTCAGCTGCAGGTGGGTCACCTAGCGATGCATCCAGCACATAGGTCAAATTACCAGCATTGAGGACAATCCTCAAGTTGCGGAGCCTATCCACGAAGTTGCTTCCATTGTTTTTCAACTTTTCTTTCTCTAGGAATGCATTAAAATTGATTGTAGGGGCCGCCATTGATCTACAACATATTTGCAATAGTTTAGTCTAAGTTTATGACAAATTGAGTTCTAATTAATAGTTAAATTAATCTAGGTAAACTCCCACTCAAAAAAATATCCCTCACATTGTTTTAGTGATCACACGAACTAAATCCACCACATCAAAACCGATCATCACGAGAGATGATGTAGCTTTAATGGCAAACAATCAAAATGTTCATCATATCTACTATATGACTCATGCTTTACCTTTCGGTGATCCGTGTTCCGAGACCATGTATGTACATGCTAGGCTCATCAAGATCAAACCTTATCTTCCTCATGAGCAAATCTGGCTTGCTCCCGTTCTATACACTCACAGAATCTAACACACCCGATAATCAGGTGGTGGTTCAAAACAACAAGCTTTGGCAACGGTGCCTACTAAGGACGAACACTTTATAACTTGATATTTTGTGAGAGGGGTCTTCTTATAATGCTACCGTCGCGAACTAAGCAATAAAAGATGCATAAAGGATTAACATCACATGCAATTCATAATATGTGATATGACATGGGCTTTCTTCTTGTGCTTCCGATCTCCATCTTCAAGCACGAACATGATCTCCATCATCACCGGCATGGCGTCAAGGTCAATGGCGTCGCTCCATGATTGTCGTCCACCAGCATCAACTATTACAACTACTTTGAATAACAGACACGCGGGTCTAGACGAAATTAAAAAACAACCATATCGCTCCTGCCGGTTGCCGACTTACAATAAGGAACATTGCATACATCATATATAATCACAATCATGGCCATATCACATCACAGCACACCCCTGCAAAACAAAGTTAGACGCCTCTCATTTTCTTTGCATGTTTTACGTGGTTTGGGGATTTCAGTAAGTGTCGTTCTAACTTACGAACAAGAACCACAACGCTGATACTAGTATTTTCAATCACCCATTGTAAATTGAATCTTAGCTATCTTGGGATAAACAGGCACCCGCAAAGCCACTTATGCAATACAAGTTGCATGTCAAGTGTGGAGCGAGTCTCATGAACGATGTCATGTAAGGTTAACCCGGGCCGCTTCATCCTACCATCCTGCAAGATGCAAAGTACACAAGTCAATCGACAACAAAAGCATCAACACCCACAATGACCATTGTGTTCTACTCGTGCAACAGATCTACATATAGACACGGCTCTGATACCACTGTATGGGTTTGTAGCATGGAAAACAAAAAAATTCTACCGCATGCACACAAACAAGCCAAGATCTATCTACTAGATTGTAGAAACGAGTCGATTAGAGTACTCGCCCTTGAAGATTCCAAAGCGATTAACGAGAGTAGATTCTCGTGGGTGATGTAGTCGTACACTTGCCAATCTCAAGATTGCGCAGACGATCCTTTCGGCGATGCGTTCCGGTAGCGCTTCCGCAATCGGTCACACGTTCGGTACTCGATGAAGACCTTCCTC
The DNA here is from genome assembly GCA_030063025.1 of Avena longiglumis. NCBI lineage: Eukaryota > Viridiplantae > Streptophyta > Magnoliopsida > Poales > Poaceae > Avena > Avena longiglumis. The sequence goes on from CP125979.1 coordinate 123,628,377, forward strand.
TCCCTTGTTCCAGCAGGCACCGAAGGTTGTAGTTCACACCTCGTGATTTCGGCAGCACGACGGCATGGTGTCGGAAGTGGAGGGAAAATCCTGCAGGGCTTCGCCTAAGCCGGAGCAGGTTATGGTGGATCCAGGGTTTCTGGCGATCTAGGGTTTAGAGGGACGGAGAGGACGAGGCGTGGCCGAAGGAGGCTAGGACGGCGGCGACGCGGCGGCGGCTGGTGATACGTCCAATTTGCATCACCATTCTATATCATAATTTTCCTCTATTCATTGATATATGTCTTATTATGAGGTGTTACTTATGTATTTTTCTCTGTTTTTGCATGTTGGATGATTCTTGGAGGATGAACTGCCGGAGTCAGGATTCTGATGGAAAAAAGAGGTGTTTTGATGCAATTTTGCGAAGATAAGAAAAATACCTAAATAATATTGGAAAATTATATTTTCCCAGAAGACGAAGGAAGCCAGAAGGGGAGGCGTAGTTGGGCCACAGGGGGCCCACACCCTCCAAGGAATGAGCCCCCCTAGGCCGCGCCTAGGGCAGGTGTGGCCCACCTGGCCGGCCTCCGACTCCGCCCTCTCGCCCATAACTTCCTCTCGAAACCCTAATACTGGGGGAGCGACCACATAAAGATTTCCGCCGCCTCTGTAGGGCGGAAAACACCGAGAGAGAAAGATCTCTCCGGGAGACAGATTTCTGCCGAGGAAATTCCTTCCCGGAGAGGGGAGATCGTCGCCATCAATACCATCGTCAAGCTAGACTTCATCGGGATCATCAACATCATCCACACCACCATCTCCACCAGCACCATCATCACCACTCCATCCCGCTATAACAATCGTGTTGAATACTTGCATAGTTCTTAGGGGAAACTTTCCCGGTGTTGATTACTATTGTAGTTGATGCTTGTGAGTGGAACCATTGGATTATTGTTTTTGTTTAGATTGTTATCCATTACCATATCATCTTTAATATTGATCCATATGATGTCTTGTGAGTAGTTCGTTTAGTTCTTAAGGACATGGGAGAAGTCATGTTGTTAGTAGTGGATTTGTGTTGAGTTATTATTCAATGGTTTAGTATTTAAGTTGTGGTGCTATTCTTCTAGTGGTGTCATGTGAACGTCGACTACATGATACTTCACCATTTATGGGCCTAGGGGAATGCATTGTGTATTTGGCTACTAATTGTGGGGTTGCTGGAGTGACAGAAACCTGAACCCCCATTAGGACACCTTTCACAAGGGATTGTAGGATCTCATAGTTTAAGGTTGTGCTTAGATTTATAGCTTAATTACTTTCTTGTAGTTGCGGATGCTTGCAGGGGTTTAATCTCAAGTATGTATTAGTCCAAGTAAGGTCGGTACATTAGCACATGTTCACCCACACAACACTTACAACACCAAAGAAGAGTACTCAGCTATTTGAAGAAAAAGCACTTGACATAATTCCCATGTGTCCTCGAGAACGTTTGGTCCTTATAAGTATTTACACCGGCTTGTCCTTTGCTAAGAAAGGATTGGGCCATTTGCTGTAGTTGTTCGTTGTCTTTATTACTTGCACTTTGTTTTTTTGCTTTATAAGAAAACCCCTAAAAATCTGTTTGCTAAGTATTTACATGGATTTCCTGCTCCATACCACTAGTCAACATCTTCCGCTCCTCGTTGGGATCGACACTCCTATTTATCGAAAGTACTGCGATACATGTAACATCCCAGCATTTAGTACTAAATGAAGGGTACAATTAGGATTTTGTGCATCTGCATGCATGCATCTGAAAATCCGGGTAAATTTTTCGCCAAATTAAAAGATTAGTTCTAGGATTTGGGAGGGGGCATTCAGGAAATGAACTATATATTGTTCTATCTTCACATCTTTTCATTTCCTGATCTTGTCCCTGTAAAAGCATGAAGTAAACAATATATAGTATAAAGAAATTTGGGGGGGGGGGTAGAATTACTCTCAGTAATGCAATGTGATGCATTGCTTGTCACATCATTGAGTTTTATAGAAGAAAACTAGTCAAGTGTAAATCTGTTCTTATTAAATCTGTCTCAGCACAGTATCATTGACATAAATGGGGCAAGTTTCACCAATTTATTAAAAGGTAAAAGTCAAAGAGTAGAACCATCAGAAAATATCAAGATATTTTAACTTGATCTGATCCATAACATCATAGCAAGCAACCACACAGCTCACACACACATGCAACTTTGTGTGATGTCAACACCACAAGAGAGCAGCAAATGGAGAGATAGCACCGGCCATAGCAAGGCTGCTAACATATCCATCCGACACATACCACCAGCCCATAGTTCCTCCACTATCTCTAGAGCACCACAAAGAACATCACATGTTCTTATTAGATTTCCCAATAACACACAAATCAAACCACATCACTAGCAACCTGGTTGCTCGAAGAAGCCATCCAAGGACACTAGGAGGAGGTCAGGAGAACAAGGAGTAGGCCAAAAGCACAAGAATCAAGCCAACAGAAGATCAAGGAGGATCAGATTAAGAATAGGAATAAGAAGAGCCAGCTGATCAAGCATACATCTTAGGAACAACATCATCAAGCTTCCATACTAGGTTGTTATTCATCTCTAAGACAGCCAAAATATTTAATATCAATTGTTCTCCTATTCTATTTTCCCAAGATGGATTTTGGGTAAGAGGGAGCTCTCAGTATAGTGTAGAAGTGCTACACTAAGTTCATCCTAGAGTTGTTAAAAGCCAACCAATATCTGTTCTTATCTTAGAAAGAATTGGCCTCAACCTGTTGCATCATTGGATTAGATAAAATCTTAAGGAAATCATCCATGCTACTAGTCACTATTGTGCACACTCAGGTATGGAGACACCACAACAGCAAAGGCAGCAGATATCAACCATAAGAATTGAATTAGGCACTTGATCCATATATCATAGGCCAAGAAAGCTCTTAAAGCAAAACATCAGCTATTGTGGCTTGGTATTTGGCCACTGTGCACACTCCAGGGAGGCACCACAGTAGCCAAATCCTATGTGGTAAAATACCACCATTTTCATCCAGTTGTAAGACCACCCAGGCAACTAGCTAGAGGCAACCAAACCATATCTCAAATCATTTTCCTAGTTCATAAACTAGGAATCATTCTAAGTGATATAAATATACTCCATAGGGGGCTATGAGCATTCCTGAACCATAGGTTCAGACTGCCAGGTATATCTCACCCAAAAACTCAATTACATCAGTTATCATCTGCAAACAAAATAAACTATTTCAAATCATTTTCCTTAGCCAATCTAGATAGGAATCATTTGTTATACTATAGCAAAGCTACAATATTCATTCTATAATCAAACATCATATGAATCTAATGTAGGGAGCATATTAAGCTATTGTATCATCTGGCCACCAGGTCAATAGCACATATAAAGCCAAATAAACCACCATCATTTTCATAATCCATCTGCTAGCAAGCAAGGCATATTTTTTCAATCATTTTCCCAATCAACACAACCAGGATTTAGCTAAGCCATTAGCTGAATATATTCTCTACCAAGCACAGGCACCAGTTGGGAATCTATAAAAACATAGCTTATCAGCCAGCCCATATATTCAGTTAACATGTTAACTGAAATTCCAAATTTCCAGGGAACAGGTTAGGCATCTCTGCAAGATTCAGAGGTTGAAATGGATCGTATGAGCACCTAGAGGGGGGGTGAATAGGTGATAACCAATTTTTAATACTTTTTCAATTTTAGGCTTGACACAAAGTAAATTCTCTAGATACGCAACTACGAGAATTTCCCTATATGCAACCCTAACTACTAAGCACGTAAAGAGAGGAGCGAGGAAACCGTAGTGGAGCACGCGAAGACACAGGGATTTGTTTTATCGCAGTTCCTTCCTTGTTAAGGGAAGTACATCTGCGTTGGAGGGGTGGGCGGTTCTAAGACCACCACGCCACAATAGGCCTCACCCTATTCTCCTATGGATCTCGCCACGAGAGGCTTGATCCACCTTCTCCACTATTGGATCCCTTCGAGGCGGGAACCGGTGCCTTTTACAACACTATCGGGGAACACACCCACAACCGAATTGGGGTCTCCCAAGATGACAACAAGCTGCCACAAGAACAAGGTTTATCAATATAAACAAAAACAAGGATCTAGGTATTTGCAAGAAACACTAGATCGGTAGTTCTCCAAATGAATGGAGAGGAGATGAAGCGCTTGATTGATGATCATGAAGATCGAGTTCTCCTCCTTCGATTCCCCAAGGAACGGGGCCGTTGGGTGGATCTAGGTGGAGCTATCTTGGATGAATATTCCAGATCTGATCGTGTCTTTTTCGAATGAATCAAGAGATCTGGCAGGAGGGGGAAGGCTGGATTAAATACCCCCCCTCCCCAGATCTGGCTGTTGAGCAACTTTGGGGGCGGATTATCCGCCCTCGGGAAAACTCCGCCCCAAGGACGGATTTTCCGGGAGAAATCCGCCCCCTCTCTGGGGCTGGCGCCTGCGTGACTTGGTGAAGATCCTGGGGGGCGGATAATCCGGCCCCCTCCTGGGGCGGATTATCCGGCCAGGCCGGAAAGTACGGCCAACACTCCGCCCCCTCTCTGGGGCTTGCGCCTTGGCGGTGATCAAGGAGGGTGGACTAGCCGGCCCCCCTGAGGGGCGGATTATCCGGCGGGGCCCGAAAATCCGGCCAAAACTCCGCCCCCCTTCTGGGGCTTGCACCAGCTTGGGAAGAGGGAGGGGCGGATTATCCGCCCCCCAAAGGAAGTAGTTTCCCCTTTTTCTCAGAGAGAGCTGCAACACTTCAACACACATTAAAATACTCCTTGATATTGTTATCTAACACACAAAACACTAGGGATTAATAAATGTTCTTTCAATCTCCCCCTTTTTGGTGTTAGATGACAATACTAGGATTTGCAATGAAACCGGCTAACGCCACCTTAAAATGAAAGAGGCTCCCCCTAGATGTGTGCATATTTAAAATTTGCATTTGAATACAAATACACACACTAGAAAGAAAACAACTTCCATAGCAAAGATAATTGAAACAAGGTGGGTTGGGAAACAAGGTCATACCACCGGGATGTGATTATAGCCAAAGAATATAATTAGCTTGATAGCCTCCAAGCACATCCCAACAATATTAATGCATACATTAGATAGACCCATGATTCCATATGCCATCAAATATGCTCCGTAGATAAATCCAGAATTCCATGAGATCCACAATAGATAAATCCAGAATTCCATGAATACCACACATAGTACCAAACATAGTGGGACACGACACAGTCTTACATAATCAAACACGAATAGCAAATAAGTTCACGCTAAAATGGCACAAGCAATCAAATAAAACGAATGAAAGATAGATGCTTGCGCCCGACCCTTGCAAATCCACGAGACCTAATAGAACTACTTCTCCCCCTTTGGCATCAAAACGCCAAAAAGGAAGAAGAGCGAGGCCGAAGCCACCATGTTGGAGCGCATGTCATGACACCGCGAAGATGTATCTTGAGTTCAAAACGAATGCTGATCGATGACCCACATATCACAGAATGATATTAAGGGAAATGATTTTACTTGCTTTCGGCATTATGGGGGAGGTTTAGCCCAATCAATTAGGACCACACTCCCCCTATGTCTATGCCCGCATCTAAACCAAATACATGAATAAGAGCAAGTGAGTGTGCAAGGGTAGTCAAGCCAAGCTCCTTGAATCTATGATATTTAGCTCATTCCTCAAAAAACAAAATCTTGCTTCATCAAGAGGCTTTGTGAAAATATCAGCAAGTTGGTTCTTCGTGCTCACAAAGGATAGAGCAATATCACCACGAGCAACATGATCCCGAATAAAGTGGTTGCGAATCTATATATGTTTTGTTCTTGTATGCTGCACGGGATTGTAAGCAGTTTTGATAACACTTTCATTGTCACATAATAGAGGCACTTTGTCACAATTGACACCATATTCCTTTAAAGTTTGCCTCATCCATAACAATTGTGTACAAGCACTTGCAGCAGCAACATATTCAACTTCGGCGGTAGAGAGTGAAATACAATTCTGTTTCTTTGAAGACCAACACACTAGAGACCTGCCCAAGAACTGACATGCACCAGAGGTTGATTTCCTATCATCTTTGTCACCAGCCCAATCTGAATCAGTGTAACCACATAGAGAGAACCTTGAACCCTTGGGATACCATAACCCAAAATTTGGGGAATGAACCAAATATCGGAAGATTCGTTTAACCGCCACTAAGTGGATTTCTTTAGGAGCGGCTTGGTACCTTGCACATACTCCTACACTTAACACGATATCGGGCCTAGATGCGCAAAGGTAAAGGAGAGAGCCGATCATGGATCGGTATACCTTTTGATCCACGTCTTTACCCTTAGGATTGAGCTCAAGATGACACTTTGTTTGCATGGGAGTAGAAACGCCATTGAGATCCGTCATCTTGAACCTTTTGAGCATGTCTTGGATGTACTTACCTTGATTAATAAAGGTTCCCTCTCTAAGTTGTTTAATCTCAAATCCAAGGAAGAATCTCAGCTCACCCATCATGGACATCTCAAATCTGTCAGTCATAAGCTTTGAAAATTCATCGTTAAAACCTTGGTTAGTAGAGCCAAAAATAATGTCATCTACAAAAAGTTGGCATACAAAAAGCTCCCCATTAACCTTCTTAGTAAAAAGAGTGGGATCGATTTGCCCAACTTCGAATCCACGGTCTAGCAAAAGCTCTTTAAGGTGCTCATACCACGCACGTGGGGGCTTGTTTAAGGCCATAGAGCGCCTTATCGAATTTGTAGACATGGTTCGGAAATTTGGCGTCCTCAAAACCCGGGGGCAGCTTGACGTATACTAACTCATGGAGAGGACCATTAAGAAATGCACACTTAACATCCATTTGCTGTAATTTAAAGTTATGATGGGAAGTATAGGCAAGAAGGATACAGATGGACTTAAGACGAGCCACAGGAGCATAAGTCTCGCCAAAATCAATTCCTTCCACTTGAGAGAATCCTTGAGCCATGACTCGTGCTTTATTCCTCACAACAATGCCATTTTCATCTTGTTTGTTCTTGAAGATCCACTTGGTACTGATAACATTGCGGCAGTCCTTGGGTTTCTCTACGAGCTTCCAAACTTTGTTGCGTTCGAAGTTATTTAATTATTCATGCATTCCAACAACCCTATCGGGGTCTTCAAGAGCATCAAAGACCTTCTTTTGTTCAACCATGGAAATGTGAGCTTGATGATCACAGAAGCTTGCAAGTTCTCTTCTAGTAGATACCCTTCTTCGTAGATCACCAACAACCTTGTCAAGAGTGTGACCCCTTAGTTCAAGGTTCGATCAGCACGAGCCTTGCGACAAGCCTCAATGTCCTTATTGTTTCTAGAAGGAGTTGATTCAGTATTTGTATCCTTGTCTTGACCACTGCCTTGCCCTTGATCTTGATCTGAGTTAACACCAGGAGGTTGCTGTAGAGATTGTTCTTCAGGGGCGGATAATCCGCCCCTTGGAGGGTCCGGACTATACGTCCTGGGAGATGAAACACCAGTGACTTCTTCCTGAGCATTCCTGACAGGACTTGGAGAAACAGAGCCGGATAATCCGCCCTCGGGAGCTGGAGAATCCGGCCTGGGAGTTTCTTGGCTGTTGTCTTCTCCTTCGTATCCCCTGGAAGGAGTTGGAGTGCCAGGGGCGGATTGTCCGCCCCTTGGAGGGGGCGGATAGTCCGGCCTGGGACTACCAACTTGTCCAGGAGACAGATGATCTTCAGCAGGTTGCGGTGTTGGTGCATATTTTTCTCCAACAGTAGGAGCTTGTTGATCTTGTGTAGATGAGGTCTCCACTTGAGTGGAACATTGTCCTTCCCGATCCGCCACAAGGGGTTCCTCAATGGGGCGGAAAATCCCACGCCCATTCTTCTTATGGCATCTTGGGGTATTTCAACATTTGCATCACAAACATCAACTTGCCCTACAAAGGAGCCGTTATTTTCAACGAACTCCACACTACAAGATTCTACAACAATCCCAGTGAGCTTGTTGTAGACTCTATAAGTGTGGGATTCGGCACCGTAACCAACAAAAATACCTTCTAAAGCCTTGGACTCAAATTTTGACAAACGAACACCTTTAATAAGAAAGAAACACTTACACCCGAATACCCTGAAGTATGAGATGTTGGGCTTGTTACCGGTAAGTATTTCATACGGAGTCTTGTCCAAAATCTTTCGGAGGTAGAGCCGGTTTGATGAGTGACAAGCAGTGGATATGGCTTCAGCCCAAAAATTATAAGGAGACTTGAATTCAGCCAACATTGATCTTGCCATATCCATCAAAGTCCGGTTCTTCCTATCGGCTACACCATTTTGTTGAGGGGTGTACGCAGCGGAATATTGATGTCTAATCCCCTCTTCGCTAAGAAACTCATTCAAAGTGTAGTTCTTGAATTCGGAGCCATTGTCACTTCTTATTGCCAAGATAGGAACATTGTGTTGACGTTGAACTTCATTGGCAAAGTCAATGACAGTTTGTTGAGTCTCAATCTTTAGCTTGAAGAAATAGACCCATGTATATCTTGAGTAATCATAGACAATGACCAAGCAATATTTCTTCCCACCAAGACTTGCATGAGGAGGACCAAATAAATCCACATGAAGTAATTCCAAGATCCTCTTTGAAGACACAATAGTCTTCCTCTTATGGGGAGACTCATGCATTTTTCCTTCAACACAAGCCCTGTAAACACGATCTTTGGCAAAAGAGACATTGTATTTTAGTCCAAGGATGTGGCCACCCTTGTGGATACTTTGCAAAGTTCTCATGTTAACATGGGCTAAACAACGATGCCATAGCCATCCCGCGTTGGCCTTTCCGAATAGACACATCGGACCCGAAGTGGTTTTCCCCGAAAAGTCCACCACATACAGGTCATTTTCGACATATCCAATGAAAGCAACCTTTAGAGACTTGCTCCACAAGAGTACCACCAAATCATCATCGATAAAAACAGCAAAACCCATCTTGCCAAGGGCACGAACAGAAAGAAGGTTGTAACCGAGGGTCTCAACAAGCATGACGTCCACGAGAGAGATATCGTGGGAAACCACAACCTTGCCAAGACCCAATACCTGAGATTTAGACTTATCACCATAGGAGACTGTGATATTATCATGATTTGGACGCATCTCCGTGATGATCTCCTTGCTTCCGGTCATATGACTAGTGCATCCACTATCCAGCACCCATTTCGACCCACCGGAAGCATAGCCCTGCAAGAGAATTAATTTTAGGTTTTAGGTACCCATTTTTCAATGGGTCCTTTCATGTTAGTAACAAGGGTATTTGGGACCCAAATAGACCAAGCAATATATTCATCAAAAGGACCGACATAATAAGCATAAACATCACCATAATCATCACAAAAGAGTTCATAATTTGGATTGTGAGACCCTGCAAAACCAATATTGTCAGTTTCGTCTTTTGTGACAATCTTCTCAATGGTGCTTGTCTTTGATCACACATTCTTGGTCTTGTTCTTCTTGTTTTTGTTTTTCTTGGACTTGGTGACATATCCAAGTCCCTCTTTACCATGATTTGACCTTTGCTTGTCAAGAACTTCATCAAGAACACCCTTATCCTTGGGTGAGATGTCCTTGACCACTTCTTTTTCCACACTAGTATTTTCCTTGTGGCTATATGTTGAATTGGATGTGCTAGGAATATCATACTTGGCCAATCGAATTTGGAGCTGATCATGTGACTCATTGAGAATGGAGAAATCACTTTTCAACGCCTTGTGAGCGTTGTCAAGTTTTTACAATTCCTCAGAGAGTCTATCATGAGCAGCCCCAAAGTCAATCTTTTCTTTCTTGAGCCTCTTTGCTTTGGTGACTGCATTGTCATGTTCCTTAACAAGTTTAGACACTATTTCTTCATGTGACTCCTCAATGGACTCAAGCCTCTCTTCAAGAGAGACCCGAGCTTCTTCTTCTTCTTCAAGAGCATTTTTAAGGATGCAATTTCCATTGCATCCTCCCTTTTAATTCTGCCCTTTTCTTCGAGGAGATCTTCGTTTTGGGCCAACTGATCCATAAGAGCTTCAAAACGAACTTTGTGCTCACCTTGCAAGTTAGTATAGAAATAATCCAAAGCAATAATCTCTTCTTTAACCTTAAGACTAGTAGGATCATCCATGTCAATCACAGCCTTAGGAAAAGAAGAGTTAGAAAAAGTTACCTCGGAGCTTCTTGCCATGAGACAAGTAGCATTCTTGTTGATGATGTTTTCATTTGGAGAGTCGAAGAGAGATGTTGAAGGAGACGTGGTGGCTATAGCAGCCACCTCTTGAGAGCTATCGTCTTCGTCCTCATCTTCACTTCCTGATGAATATTCTTCTTGAGCCACTAGAACAATCTTTGGTTGCTTCTTGAAGGGAGCATTCTTATTTACAAATTGTTTCTTGCGTGGATCCTTTGACTTGTCCTTGAATATAAGTCTTCCTCCATTATCTTCCCTACTTTGATATGGGCACTCAGCTACAAAGTGCAGCCGATCACCACAGTTGAAACATGTTCTCAGCTTGGGACCATTTTCTTTTCTTCCATAGGCTCCGCTCTTGTGTTCTAGTTCATCTTTAGCCTTGGCTGGATCTTTCCAAAATTTTCTAGGATAAAGATCCAAGTATTGTCCATGGATCCTTTTTATATCCTCGGGACAGTCTAGACCTTCTATGGCATATTCATCATGATCAATCACACTAGTCTTCAAGGCCACGTTGACCCCCTTTTGCATCCTAATATCTCGAGCACGAGCATCTTCGGCATTCTTGGCAGCCACTTTGAAAGCGGCCATTTCTTGCATTACCTCATTGGATGTCATGAGGTGATAGTTATGCCTACCTTGGAGACTTTTCAAATCTGTGGGCTCAAACGACATAAGAGCACTAACATACTTGCGCTTGATCCATGCATCATCAACATGAGCGGCACCATGGTTTCTGAAATTTGTGGCTATTGCCTTAAGCCTCCTATACATGTCTTCATGGTCTTCTCCATCCAACATATAGAATCCTTCAGATTCGTTGCTCAATGCATCATATATATTCCTTTTCATACTTCCATTTCCGATGAAGAGCTCGGTGAGAGCATCCCAAGCTTCCTTAGTTGTACTAAGATGCTGAATGTGTGGCATATCTTTGTCACCCACACCAAGTTGTATCATGTGTAGAGATGTAGCGTTGAGTTGGCTATTGACAACTTCTCTTGTAAGATTGTTGGGGTTTCCAACATGAAGACCATTTTCGATGATCTTCCACAACTCTATGGAGGAACTGCACACATGAGATTTCATCAAAAATTGCCATTGAGTAAAAGTAGATGTTTAAAGTTTGGGTGGATCACCCCTATTATGTATATGTGGGTGAGTAGATGTTAAGGGAAGTACATATGCGTTGGTGGGGTGGGCGGTTCTAAGACCACCACGCCACAATAGGCCTCACCTATTCTCCGATGGATCTCGCCACGAGAGGCCTGATCCACCTTCTCCACTATTGGATCCCTTCGAGGCGGGAACCTGTACCTTTTACAACACTGTCGGGGCACACACCCAAAACCGAATTGGGGGCTCCCGAGATGACAACAAGCTGCCACAAGAACAAGGTTTATCAATATAAACAAAAACAAGGATCTAGGTATTTGCAAGAAATACTAGATCGGTAGTTCTCCAAATGAATGGAGAGGAGATGAAGCGCTTGATTGCTGATGATGAAGATCGAGTTCTCCTCCTTCGATTGCCCAAGGAACGGGGCCTTTGGGTGGATCTAGGTGGAGATCTCTTGGATGAAGATTGCAGATCTGATCTTGTCTTTTTTGAATGAATCAAGAGATCTGGCAGGAGGGGGAAGGCTGGCTTAAATACCCCCTCCCCAGATCTGGCCGTTGAGCAACTTTGGGGGCGGATTATCCGCCACTCACTAGGGGCGGATTATCCGCCCCCGGGAAAACTCCTCCCCAAGGACGGATTTTTTGGGAGAAACTCCGCCCCCTCTCTGGGGCTGGCGCCTGCGTGACTTGGTGAAGATCCTGGAGGGCGGATAATCCGGCCCCCTCCTGGGGCGGATTATCCGGCCAGGCCGAAAAGTCCGGCCAACACTCCGCCCCCTCTCTGCGGCTTGCGCCTTGGCGGTGAGAAAGGGGGCGGACTATCCGCCCCCCTGAGGGGCGGATTATCTGGCGGGTCCGTAAAATCCGGCCAAAACTCTGCCCCCCTTCTGGGGCTTGCGCCAGCTTGGGAAGAGGGAGGGGCGGATTATCCGCCCCTGGTGTAGGCAGATTATCCGCCCCCAAAGGCAGATACTTTTCCCTTTTTCTCAGAGAGAGCTACAACACACATCAAAATACTCCTTCATATTGTTATCTAACACACAAAACACTAGGGATTAAGAAATGTTCTTTCAGAGGTGTATGGCCATAGATCAAACATCAATAGATCCACTACTCCTAATTCAATACCAAGCCAGCACGAAGTCTGGTCATAACAAACTGAAGCTCACCGTGGGTGCCATGCACCTGTAGCGTAGGCATGATGAAGCGTGAGCGCAGCGCAGCAACACTAGCAGCATCACCACCGCACGTGCATCAACACCACATCATGTCCACATGGTTAGCAAACCATGAACGCCGGGGTTGCAGCCACGCTGTCGTCCCGTCGGCATCGACTCAAGGAGGGCATGGAGGAGCAGGAGCCCAAGAAGGGGTAGTAGTCCGAGAGAAACCAGGGAGCTGAGCTGCGTCGCCATCGACGCCGAGCCTGCCAACGAACCCTAGGATTCTTCGTGGGTCAGGAGGAGGCGCGGGGTACACATCTGAGAAGAGGTGACCTGAAGGTGGCTTGGGAGGGCTCCAGAGGCAGGCCGCCATGGCGGCAGAGCCGGGACAACCGGTGTCGTCCAATATCACGAACGACAGCGACGGATTGAAAGATAATCAGAGGGGATAGATGCGAGGGTGTAGATCATGGTTGCGGCGGGGAAACGACAGATAAGTACAAGCCGAGGGCTCGCCGGCATGTGGCGCGGTCGAAATCGGCCGACTACCAGCAGGAGCGGAGCTGACGTTGGCGCTGACGGCGACAACGATACCAGGTCGCCAGAGAGGGAGGTAGGAGAGGATCGAGCTCGCGTAAGGAAGAAGGGGTCGAGTGAATCGAGTTGACCAACCGCGGTTGGGTCCTGTGGTTTAGACCCACTAAGTGGATTGGGCTAGATGGGCCCAAGAACTTGGCCCAATATAAATAAAAACAAAAGTGGAAATTATTAAAATACCGTCTACACATTCTAAGCTCTAGAAAAATGTAGAAAAATCCTAAAATTATATTTAATATATCAGATAATATCCACCTAAGAAAAATATAATCATATTTATTTAAGTTTAATAAAATACAAACAAATATCAACAACCTTAAACAACTTAATAAAATTTAATAAATTTAGAAAAATTCCTAAAAATAAATAAAAATCATTTTTCTGAATAAAAAGAAATATCTTACTTCATAAAAATACTAACTTAAAATTTTACAAATAAAATTTAAAACATATATTTAAAGATATTAAACAATTAAGAATTTTTTTTAAAAAAATAAAGATAATGTCTAAAAATAAATAAAAATCATTTTTAGGATCTCAAGCAAGTATATTTACTAGAAAGGTACTAAGTATATTATTATAAAAACATTTTAAAGTTCTTATATCATATAACTTGAAATATCTAAGTTATTAAAATAAGATAATTGTTTTGTTAATTATTTAATATTATTTCCCAAGTAAGAAATGATCTTATTCAAAACATAATCTTTTGAATCTAACTAGTCTAAACCATAGTTATAATTTAATATAAAATCTAGGTGTAAACAATTAACTTTATAATATTCTTTTAAAATCCTTAACTAACTATAAGTCAAGGATTTACAAAGTTAGTTTTGCAAATCATAAACTTAAATTAGAAGTAAGTAATCTTAATTCATGTATAATTATATTTAACAAAATCGGTATTCACTAAATATATCATAAAAGAAATTCACCTATTTTATTTATATAAGAAAACCTTATAGTATAATCTATAAATATTACACATGCTAAACTTACATCTTTAAAACAAAGTTTCCTAATTACAATATTTTATTTTTATTTATGCTTAGAAAAAACCCTAATAATTGATAATGCTACAAATGCTATCTGGCAAGTCCAATTACATTTTGATAGTTTACTTTGGTCTAAGATATCTTAAGCTAGATATATAATAGCTCAAATCAATTAAACCATATTACAAAACCATAGCTTCAATCCTATTAATCTTCAAAGTTGAATAACTTAACATAAATAATATTTTCTTCAAATGTTGTTCTTTTTGCCACTTCAAAATAAACACTATACCATTTCTTTAAAGCCATGCCAACTTAAAACATGAATTTTGTAATATCGTAAAACCATAGCATTATATTATAATTGTACTTTACTCTTCATATTTTATATGTTTATCTTTCTTAAGAAGCAAACTTAAACTATAGCAAATCATAAATAAATCATAAATATATCTCACGGGTAATAATTGAAGAATTACTTGGGATTTTTCATTATGCATCTCATTACTTATGAATAACAGCATATTGCTTCTTTAAACATTGTCCTTACCAGGAAATGACGATATTTTTGTAGAACCCAAAGTCTAGGGACAAGTCGAGACATTCGACTACAATACTTCGCTATATCAAGGCAAGTTCACACTTGCTCATGTCCTTTGATTATTTTCTGTAAAGTATTTTGCAAATCCAGTGTTGTCATCACCTACATTTCAAAAAGGTCGAAAACTCTATTTTCATAATTAAAGTGAACTACTGGTTACTGATCTAGGGTGATCAGCTAATCTATTGAATCTCGCGGTTGGAATACCACTGCACAGGAGAGTATCATCTAGGACTTAACAACCAATGTTGCCAGTAATTTTCACGCCATATATTACGCGTTAACCATGAGATTTGGAATGGGACGGAGAAGTCAGCTGGATCGGCTCCCTTTCGCATGCAGTGGACACTATTTTGGGCATTTGTAAGTTGCAGATCATGGGTATAGCCGTTTTACACAGGGAAAGGTCTACCGTGGATCTGGGCTTACAAAAGACAGACTACTAGTGTTAATGGTTGTTGTGTGTATCCAACTAAGGTATAGCCGTTTTATATGGGGAATGGTCTACCTTGAGTTTGGGCATACAACAATTGAGGTGTATGCGGGGTCACAAAGAAGGAGAGTGATTATCTTGGATCATCTACTAGTCCCCGCACCATAGGAACTGTGGACGGGAAAGATTCGCCCGGTTGTGCATCAAGGATTTGATCTCTCATGGGTAAAGTGACGCACCTTTGCAGAGTGTAAGAACTGTAACTTGTTACTCCCTATTCCGGTAAGGAGATGCGAACGCTGCAGGAAAGGAACTCCATGAAAGTTCTGGTAAACCTGTGAAGGCTGATGGACATAGCTTTTCAGAATAAAAGCAACCTTTGAAGAAATGTTTACGAAAACCTGCATTACCTATGATCTATGGTCTATGGCTGTAGATATAGTGCATCAAACACTCCTTTTTAGTGAACTTGCTGAGTACGCTCGTACTCAACGTATCTTCTTAACCCTTGCTAGATTCTGAAGACAATAATGGTCAGGAAGAGGAAATACTATATCCAATTGAAGACCAAGAAGAATTCCTCTATGAAGAACCAGAAGTATCCGGAAGCGTCGAAGAGAACAATTACGAAAACATCTATGGATTGGAGACCGATGTATCGGAAGTGTAGATGTAGCATATATAGAGATCTAGTCTAGTAGCATAGATTTCTATCCTATATCTATAACTAAATCTCGTATAAACCTTAGTTGCTTCTTTATTATGTTCTTCGAGTTATTATAGTTTAGCCCTGAGTCATCGGGATACCTCTATGGACCTAGGAGGATCTCAAAGTCATCATGTAATTTCTGATTGTAATAATGATAATGTATATTGTGGACCCGCTTTGTTCTGTTGTACCACTTTGAGGATGTAATAATTGCGGAATGGTACTCCGTGAGTGTTATGTCCACGATTATAGTATACTACAACATGCAGTGGTATGCTGGGTCACCGCAATACACCCCTATACTTGTGGTTCATCAAGACTATTTTTTGGCGTCGTTGCTAGGGAGTGAAGCGCTATTGAAGAGTGGAACTGGTAAAGGAAACTTCTACTGTGAATATTGCTTTTTGTTTCTGTTTATTGCTTTGTTTCCACTATGGATAACCCACTTGGTTTTCTGTTTGGAAAAACTACTACCACTATTAGGGTAGTAGATGAACCACCACCTGTTGAGATAGATCCTTTTAAGATACCTATAAGTATTGTTGATCGTGTTATGGATAATTATTATTTAGGGATGGAACTATCCATCCTGGTGATCATTTGATTTTTATCCAAGAATTCTGCGGGTTGTTTAATTGTGAAGGTATCACAACTGAATAGGTGAAGAAGAAGTTACTATCCATATCCTTGAAAGGGAAGGCTGAAGAATGGTATACGTTGTTGAAGAATGGGCAATCCATGGAATGGGAGGAAATTGCATCTCTCTTTTATTCTAAATTTTATCCTCCCAGTGAAATTCATAAGGATAGAAATATGATATATAAATTTTGGCCTCGTGATGGAGAGAGTACAACTCAAGCTTGGGGGAGATTGAAGTTACTAATGCTTAAATGTCCTATTCATGAACTCCCTAATAATATTATTATCAATAACTTTTATGATAGGCTTTCTCTTCATGATAAAGATTTACTAGATGCTTCTTGTGATCGATCATTCACACGTATGAAGGAAGAAGCTAAATGGGATCTCCTAGACCGTATTCAAGAGAATGCTGAAGCTTGGGAAAATGACAAAGTAAGAAAGTCACGTATAAACTATGATTATGAATGCATTAATCTTTTATGGGAACTGATGAATTTCGTGATGTAGTAATGAGTATGGTCTTGACTCTCAAGTTCTTGCGAAATGTTTTGAGGCCTTTGCCTCCTATTTAGAGATTCCTAAAAAGGAGTGGGACAAGTACCATGCTCCTTTTAAAGACATTGTTACTCATGTTCCTGCTAGCTTAGAGGTTTGTACTATTGATCCTATTTTCCCTGAACCTTATGTTGAGAAAGTCCCTTTTCCTGCTAAGGTAAAGGAACATTCTATCATAGCTAATGTGGTTAGAAAAAGTACAAAGAAAACTGTGGAACCCGATGAGAAAATTAATATTGAACATGTGGTAGTTATTGTGAAAGATCTTGTCACTAGAAATATAGAGGACGAGCACATTGTCTTCTGTAAAGACGCTTCTAATATTGTCTCTCATCCTAAAAAGCTAGAAAATCTAGTGTCCATGTGCTTTCTGTTAGAATTGGTGATCATAGCTATTATGGTTTATGTGATATTGGTGCTAGCTCTAGTGCCATTCCTTATGAGCTTTACAGGGAAATTATTCATGAAATTGGTCCTTGTGAGCTTGAGGACATTGATTTGGTTATTCACCTTGCTAATAGAGAGACAGTCTGTCCCATTGGCATCATAAGAGATGTGGAGGTTCTTTGTGGTAAGATTAAATATCCTGCCGATTTTCTAGTACTTAGTAAAGAATCTAGTAAAATCTATCCTATTATCTTTGGTAGACCCTTCTTGAATACTTGTGGGGCTATCATAGATTGCAGGAAGGAAAAAGTTTTAACTAAGTTTGATGGAGAGTCTTATGAGTTTAATTTTTCCAAATTTGCTAAAACTCCTTATGAAAATGGACTGCCTAATGAGGATTTCAGGGTTGAACAAATTTCTGCCATTTCTCTTGCTCCTAACAATACCTTTAGAAGTTTATGGAAGAAAATGAAAGTGATGTCTTCATGAAGGAAAGAAATGAGATTGACGAAGTTTTTCTTCGTCATCCTGAGTTACTTAAGCATAACCTACATGTGGAGGATTTGGGTACCACACTACCATCTAAAGGGGATCTTGTTTTCGAATTAAAACCTTTACCTGATGATCTCAAATATGCTTATCTAGATGATAAGAAAGTTTAAACTGTTATTATTAGCTCTAAACTTTCAGGAAAGGAAGAAGAGAGTCTATTGGAGATACTGAAGAAACACCGAGGAGCTATGGGCTATACTCTTGATGATTTAAAAGGAATTTCTCCTACCATATGTCAACAAGCTATTAATATAGAACCTGATGCAAAACCATTTGTTGAGCACCAACGCCGTTTAAATCCTAAGATGAAGGATGTGGTAAGAAATGAGGTATTAAAACTCCTTGATGTTGGTATTATTTACCCTATTGCTGATAGTCAATGGGTTAGCCCTGTTCATTGTGTTTCAAAAAAGGGGGGAATTACTGTTGTGCCTAATGAAAATAATGAGCTTATACCCCAAAGAGTAGTGGTTGGGTATAGGATGTGCATTGATTTTAGAAAGGTTAATAAAGTTACTAAGAAAGATCATTATCCTTTGCCCTTTATTGATCAAATGCTAGAAAGGCTGTCTAAAAAGACTCACTTTTGTTTTCTTGATGGTTATTCTGGGTTTTCTCAAATCGCTATAAAAGCTCAAGACCAAGAGAAAACCACTTTCACGTGTCCTTATGGCACTTATGATTATAGCCGTATGCCTTTTGGTTTATGTAATGCTCCTGCTACCTTTCAGAGATGTATGTCTGCTATTTTTCATGTTTTTTATGAAGAAATTGTGGAGGTTTTCATGGATGATTTCTCCGTCTATGGAACTTCCTTTGGTAACTGTTTGCACAACCTTAATAAAGTTTTGCAAAGATGTGAAAAAACCAACCTTGTTCTTAATTGGGAGAAATGCCATTTCATGGTTAATGAAGGGATTGTTCTCGGACACAAAATTTCTAAAAAAAGGCATTTAAGTTGATAGAGCCAAAATAGAAGCAATTGAGAAGATGCCTTGTCCTAGAGATATAAAAGGTATTTGTAGTATCCTTGGTCATGCTGGTTTCTATAGGAGGTTTATTAAAGATTTCTCCAAAATTTCAAAGCCCCTTACCAATCTTCTTCAAAAATATGTACCTTTTGCTTTTGATTATGATTGTAAGGAAGATTTTGAAACTTTGAATAAAGCTTTGACTATTACTCCTATTGTTCAACCACCTGATTGGAGTTTACCTTTTGAAATTATGTGTGATGCTAGTGATTTTGCTGTGGGTGTTGTCCTTGGGAAACATGTTGATAAGAAGTTGAATGCTATTCATTATGCTAGCAAAACTCTAGATGCTGCTCAAAAAAATTATGCTACTACTGAAAAAGAGTTCTTAGCTATAATATTTGCTTTTGATAAGTTTAGACCTTATATTGTTGATTCGAAGGTTACTATTCATACTGATCATGCTGCTATCAAGTACCTTATGACAAAGAAGGACGCTAAGCCTAGGCTTATTAGATGGGTGTTGCTTTTACAAGAGTTTGATCTACATATTGTAGATAGGAAAGGTGCTGAAAATCCTGTTGCTGACAATTTATCCCATTTGGAAAACATTTCTTTTGACCCTTTGCCTGTTACTGATAGTTTTTCAAATGAGTAGTTGGCTGCAATAAGGGAAAGTCCGCATGAGAGTCCTTGGTATGCTAATTATGCTAACTTTATTGTTTCCAAGTATTTGCCTCCAACCTTTATAGCCCATCAAAGAAGAAAATTCTTTTTATGATCTAAGGCATTACTTTTTGGATGACCCACACTTATATAAAGAAGGAGTAGATGGTATTATACGAAGATGTATTCCAGAATTTGAACAACAAGAGATATTGAGAAAATGTCACGACAGTGCTTATGGAGGACATCATGCTGGGGATAGGACTGCACAAAAGGTTTTACAATAAGGATTTTATTGGCCTACCCTTTTCAAGGATGCAAGGAAGTTTGTCTTATCATGTGATGAATGTCAAAGAGTTGGTAACATTTCTAGACGTAATGATATGCCTATGAATTATTCTTTTGTTATTGAACCTTTTGATTGTTGGGGATTTGACTTCATGGGTCCCTTTCCTCCTTCAAAAGGGTATACTCATATTCTTGTTTTTGTTGACTATGTTACAAAGTGGGTAGAATCCATACGTACAAATAGTGTTGATGGTAAGACCTCTTTAAAAATGCTTAAAGATGTTATTTTTTCTAGGTTTGGTGTACCTAGATATCTCATGACTGATGGAGGCTCTCATTTTATTCATGGTGGTTTTAGGAAAACTCTTGATAAATATCATGTTCACCATATAATTGCTTCAGCTTATCACCCCCAAACCAGTGGGCAAGTAGAACTTTCCAATAGGGAAATTAAATCTATCCTGTAGAAACGATTGTCAATAGATCTAGTCAAAATTGGGCTAAGAAGTTGAATGACGCTTTATGGGCTTATAGAACTGCTTATAAAAATCCTATGGGGATGTATCCTTACAAAATGGTCTATGAGAAAGCTCGTCACTTGCCTTTAGAGTTAGAACACAAATCTTATTGGACAATAAAAGAATTGAATAGAGATTTTAAACTTGCCGGTGAGAAAATATTTCTTGACTTGAGTACTTTAGATGAATGGAGAAGTGAAGGTTATGAAAATGCTACTATTTAAGGAAAAAGTAAAAAAATGGCATGATAGCAGAATTCTCAAAAGGGAGTTCCATGTTGGTGAGAAAGTTCTTTTGTATAGGTCTTGTCTTAGATTTTTTGCAGGGAAACTACTCTCAAAATGGGAAGGACCTTTGGTTATTAAGGAAGTATATCGTTGAGGTTCTATCAAAATATCTTCTTTGAAGGATGACACCACGCAGGTGGTGAATGGACAAAGACTTAAACATTATATCTCTAGAGTTTCCTATAATGAAGATGCTGATGTTATTCAAATGGTGACCCCGAAAGAATTCATCAGAAACCAAACACCAGAATTTGCAAAGTTCGTCTTTGAATAGGTAAAAGTGGTGAAAACAGAAGGTTCGTGAAAATACAAACTTTTTTATATTTTTGATGTTTTTAATACATACGTAAGGTTACGAGAATGAACAGAGGAGGAAACGGAGGCCGGGGTGGCCAAACCCACCCCATGCGCGGGCCCTAGCTGGCCACGCCTGGAGGGGGTTTGAGACCCTGAGCTCCGTCTCCACCTTGTTTTCATACCAGTACCTTCCTTATGTATTGAAACTTCGTAATATATAAACCCTCGGATCCCCCGAGGTTCATGTATCTTGTTATCGTCGTGTTTTTGTTTCGATCTGTTTCTGTCAGGCAGATTCTCAGTTTTGAAGCTATGATGTCTTCTTCTGGATCACCCATAGAGGATTCCTCCTCAGATGCTATCAACCCGTACATGTATGAGTTGAAGATCCATCCCAAGGAATTGATTCTCAAGGATGGGGAGGTGCAAATGAAAGTAGTTCAAGGCCCTAAAGGAGAAGGTAGTATGGAAGACAGGATGGAAGCATTGGAACAGGAAGTTTTCAGGTACAAGAAGATGGCAGAACACGAGGTGGATATCATCCATAAGATAAGTTCAGAACTCATCACCAAGCACAAGGGGGAGGTTGCTGAACTCCAAGACGAAATCCTCTCACTACATCAGGCCACCAACCAATTACAGGCACAACTTTACGACATACAAAACCAAAACTGTGAGTATGAAGCTATATTTGCTCGCATAAGCTTTGCTACTAGTTTCAGGATTGTGGAAACCAAGACATACTTTTTGGATGGGGAACCTTTACCTTGGAAGTCTCATGATAACAAGGGAACAACACCACTACCGAAGGAGTAATTCATCATCAGGTTTGGCATCCCCTTGGCTTGTTCCAAGCTTGGGGGAGTGCCACAGTATCACCATCATCATATTTTATCTTTTACCTTTTTAGTGGATTCATATCTTTGGTAGAGGATTTATCTTATAGGTTGGTTTGCATGTGGGAGTATCTCTCCCTTAGTTGATTATCTATGTATCCCTTGGTGTGAGTGCCTTTATGGAATATTAATTAGAAGTCTCATCTTTTACTTTTTGCACTTCTTAATTTAGTTTGCAATCTCTATTATATGATTGATCTTGTTGATCAGTATTGTCATCACTTTGGCAGCATCAAGTAAATCTAAATTGGTTTTGGCAAACCGATCTCTGGTCAGTAGCAACACTTTTTGAGGTATGAAAGGAAAAGAGAAAAAGCTTACAGGTATTTTGTATCATTTATTTTCTTTCTTGATTGGCTCATAAGCTTAGTATTCTTTATTTAAGACCTTTTGTGTCTTCAAGGAAGATTGCATGTTTGGCTTTATTACTTGTATGTTTGCTTGTTTCCTTCAACTCTTGTGCTTGCTACCCAGCCTTGCTAGCCAAAAACCTGTTTTGAGAAGGCATACTTCTCATGTTTCCAATCCCTTTGAACCAAACATATGCCATTTGTGTCCACCATATCTACCTAATAGCATTATTGCTATTCCAAGCAAATTCTCAAGGTTCATCTATCTTTCGAATTAAAAAGTATTTTGTTATGTGAAAACTAGTTAGTAAAGCTCTCACGAACTTGATAACACACCTTATTTTCTTGCCCCTAATAGACTTGAACCATTGTGTCATCTAAGTTGTATATGCTTGCACCTATAAGTTGGAATTATCAGAACCATGCTGTCATGGGGAACGCTTTCAATATTGCACTTGTACTTTGTACACAGTTGATATCGTGCTCTTTTGTCTATGGATGTCACCAGTGTGAAATAAAAGGGAGCTTGTAAGTCCATGGAGTTATGTATTTTGTGTTAGAGAAACGCCTGGGCCGCTAGCCTAAGCCATTCCTAATCATGGTGGAAACTTGCAGCATCACCATAATGAGCAATATGTGAAGCATCCTCAATAAAAATCTATGCACATAGTAAATAAAAATATCGCTGAGATGCTCACTGTCTGCTTTCCTTGTCATTTTGGTTATGGGAAATCTACTGTACCATGTGCAAGGGGTACCCCGTTGGTGGTTCTCTATGATACGCATGTACTTACAATGACAAGAACTTATCGGTAACTGAAGTTGAGTAGCATGAGGTGTGGCCCTCATATTCAAGGGACATGAGATTGCCAACTTATATTTCGTCAAGCATATACTCCATCATTTTTCACTTTAACCTTAATCATCTCAAGATGCCTATGATAGGGGCAATGAGGGCTCAAAGCAAGTAATAACCATAATCTTTTGGAAGATCTTTATGACTTGAAATCCCTGCTTCCCTCTATGAAGGGACCTTCCTTCTCCAAGTTGAGTCAGTAAACCTACTTCCTCTCTATCTCCAGCAAGCATTTGAGTAGTTGTGTTTCAAGCATTCATATGGTGATTTATTCAACCATGTTCTTTATCTTCCTTGTTTGCACAAAACTCTTATCTATTGAGTATTACTTTGAAAGCCTTCATTGTGAAAAACCTGTTATGTTTGAGCAAAGACTACTCTTGTTTTGAAGACTTCTACAAAAAGCTTTTTGTGAAACTGTTTTCCAGGTGTTATCTGACCAAGAACAAAGTTTGCCAATTCCAATTATGATTTATATTTATGCATCTCTATTGTGACTCATGTACTTGTTGCAAGCTAGGTTATATAATAGTGAGTTGCTTTCTTCTATGAGTTGTGCAATGGTAAGTGTGATGCTTCTTGTCCGTATTATTTTATCATCGACACTTCACTCCATAAACCCGTGGACATGTTTACTGAGCTCAGTTTTCGCTTCGGGACAAGCGAATGTCTAAGCTTGGGGGCAGTTGATACGTACAATTTGCATCACCATTCTATATCATAATTTTCCTCTATTCATTGATATATGTCTTATTATGAGGTGTTACTTATGTCTTTTCCTCTATTTTTGCATGTTGGATGATTCTTGGAGGATGAACTGCCGGAGTCAGGATTCTGATGGAAAAAAAAGGTGTTTTGATGCAATTTCGCGAAGATCAGACAAATACCAGAAAAATATTGGAAAATTATATTTTCCCAGAAGACGAAGGAAGCCAGAAGGGGAGGCGTAGCTGGGCTACAGGGGGCGCACACCCCCTAGGCGCGGGTCCCAGGTGTGGCCCACCTGGCCGGCCTCCGACTCTGCCCTCTCGCCTATAACTTCCTCTCGGAACCCTAATACTGGGGGAGTGACCACAAAAAGATTTCTGCCGCCTCTAAGGGCCGGAAAACACCGAGAGAGAAAGATCTCACCGGCAGACAGATTTCTGCCAGGGAAATTCCTTCCCGGAGAGGGGAGATCGTCGCCATAAACACCATCGTCAAGATAGACTTCATCGGGATAATCATCATCCACACCACCATCTCCACCAGCACCATCATCACCACTCCATCCCGTTGTAAAAATCGTGTTGAATACTTGCATAGTTCTTAGGGGAAACTTTCCCGGTGTTGATTACTATTGTAGTTGATTCTTGTGAGTGGAACCATTAGATTATTGTTTATGTTTAGATTGTTATCCATTACCATATCATCTTTGATCTTGATCCATATGATGTCTTGTGATTAGTTCATTTAGTTCTTGAGGACATGGGAGAAGTCATGTTGTTAGTAGTGGATTTGTGTTGAGTTATTATTCAATGGTTTAGTATTTAAGTTGTGGTGCTATTATTCTAGTGGTATCATGTGAACGTCGACTACATGATACTTCACCATTTATGGGCCTAGGGGAATGCATTGTGTATTTGGCTACTAATTGTGGGCTTGCCGGAGTGACAGAAATCTGAACCCCCGTTAGGACACTTTTGCACAAGGGAGTGTAGGATCTCAGAGTTTAAGGCTGTGGTTAGATTTATATCTTAATTACATTCCTGTAGTTGCGGATGCTTGCAGGGGTTTAATCACAAGTATGTATTAGTCCAAGTAAGGTCGGTACATTAGCACAGGTTCACCCACACAAAACTTACAACACCAAAGAAGAGTACTCAACTATTTGAAGCAATAGCACTTGACAGAATTCCCATGTGTCCTCGAGAACGTTTGGTCCTTATAAGTATTTCCACCGGCTTGTCCTTTTCTAAGAAAGGATTGGCCCACTTGCTGTAGTTGTTCGTTGTCTTTATTACTTGCACTTTGTTTTTTTGCTTTATCAAAAAACCCTAAAAATCCGCTTGCTAAGTATTTACAGGGATTTCCTGCTCCATACCACTAGTCAACACCTTCTTCTCCTTGTTGGGATCGACACTCATATTTATCAAAAGTACTGCGATACACCCCCTATACTTGTGGGTCATTATCTGGCGGTGGCGGCGAGTGGGGGCGGCGGCGCGGCTAGGTGGGGAGGGGCTGGTGTTGTGTGGCCTTGGGGTACCACCTCCCCTCTATTTATGAGAGGGAGGGAATCTTGGGAGAGGGGAGTTTGAATCCTTCCCCAACTCCCTCTCCTTGTTGGGTTGTGGTGGAGGGAAAGAAGGATTCTTTCCTTCCTCCACCAGGATACATTGTCCCAGTTTGACTTTTCAAACTTGTCTTTTGACTTTCAATTTGGAGCTTGATTTCTTTCTTGCTAATGCCCAACCAAGTGACCTAGGACATGATTCAATCATTCCACTTATCCATGACACATTCATGTACCCTTCCCCTTCCGGTCTGGTGAACCTTCTAGACCCTTCTAGAACCTCTCTGATGAAATCATCGGAATCATTTCCGAACTCCAAAATTGGACTTTCCTTATATGAATATTATTCTCGGACCATTCTGGATCTCCTCGTGATATCCCGGATCCCATCGAGACTCTGAACAACATTCGGTCTCCCTACTTACATTCCATATCTACTAAACAATATCAAATCATTAAGTGTGTCTCCCTACGGTTCGTGAATTACGTGGACATGACCGAGACACTTCTCCGATCAATAACCAATAGAGGAATCTGGAAATTCATATGGCTCCCACATATTTCTACGATTACTCTGTGATCGAATGAACCACTTACATACGATACCAGTTTCACTTTGTCTTGCGATAGTTTACTCATCCGAGGTTTGATCGTCGGTATCTCTGCATACTGTAGGGTTCGCAGCATAGAAAACAAAAATTTTCCAACGATGTGAACTATATACCAAGATCTATCTACTAGATACAAACAACGGGCGGATGTATATCCGTAGATAACATACCCTTGAAGACCGACAAAGCTTAATGAGTTCAACTCGTGGTTGATGTAGACGATCTCTTGCCGATCTCAAGATCGAGAGGAAGTCCTAGCGCCGCAAATCAGCAGCGCATCCGTGCTCGCACACACGTTCGAGGCACCGATCAACCTCCGCCTCCTCGCTCCAGCGATGCAGCGGAAGCACAACTCTTTCTTGCCGAATAGCCACCGGGAACATGTATCTCGCTAGTCCGAGACCATGGGGGATAAATTCTAGAGGGGGAGAGAGATCCTTCACGAGGAGGTGTGTGAGACAAGTGAGGAGGGGCTCCTTTTATAGGAGGAGGGGAACCCCAAGGTGTGGCATGCATGGGGCTGCCCCTTCCCTCCCTCTTCATGTGGGTGAACACTCCTCACAAATCTCCTTTAAATTCCTCCACTCAAATTCCCATTAAATTTCCACCAAATTTAATGCAAACTCTCATTAAATAAAACTCTTTTATTTTATTCAGAATTTTGTCAATTACTTTAATGAAAAACATTCACAATAACCCCTTGCTAGAATTCTATTTCACATGCATAACCACTTTATGCAATTTCACCCGAAAACTTTGTTTAGATCTAGTGAAATAAATTCCTGCGCTTGTTCATTCTTTCGGCATGAAACATTTGCTCCAATTGGATGTCGGTGTCTCTTAAGTGTGTCACCCTACGGTTCGTGAATAATGTGGACATGATCGAGACCCTCTCGGATCAATAATCGAAGCGGATCCGGAGACCCATCCGACTCCCACATTCAACGATGACTTTCTTGTGATCGTCGGAACCTTTTACGCTAGTATCTTAATCCCTTTGTTTCACGATATATTACATGTCCGAGATTCGATCATCGGTATCTCCATACCTATTTTGATCTCGTTACCGACATGCACTCTTTTCTCGTTCCTGTGATATAACATTCTAGTGATCAAATCACTTGCTTGCAAGCTAATCAATGTGATATCACCGAGAGGGCCCATAGTATATCTATCCGTCATCGAGATGAAAAAATTCCACTCTCAATCCATGAGCCTCAACATAACACTTTATTAGTTATGAATCCATCTTTATAATCACCCTGTTACGGTGTGACGTTTGATGTTATCAAGAAACTCTTCCGGTGTTAGTGATTGACATGATCTCATGGTCTAAGGATTAGGATCACTTCGTAAGTTGTTATAGCAATATAAACTCAATGACTTTGATCGTAATGCTATACTTCGGATGAATGTTCATCACACCATTACACTAATGTTGTGATCCCGTTATTAACAACATCCAATGTCCATGATCAAGAAACCTTGATCATCTTGTTAATCAACAAGCTAGTTTATGAGAGAGGCATAACTAGGAATTTTCTGATTTTTTATTAAACACACATGTATTAACGTTTCCGTATTAATACAATTATAGCATGCAAAATAAACATCTATCATATACTTGGAATACACATAATAAACACTTTATTATTGCCTCTCAGGGCATATTCCCTTCACATACCTAGTTCAACCTCGTTACCGATAATTACGCTTTTCTCATTCCCGTGATATGTGATCCCTTGTGAGCCAGTCACATGCTTGCAAGCTAATTGGATGACATTCCACCAAGAGGGCCCAGAGTATATTTATCTGTCATATGGATGGACAAATTCTACTCTTGATCCACGTGCCTCAACACATACTTTCCGAACACTCAATGTCATATTTATAGCCACCCAGTTACGGTGTGGCGTTTGATGTCATCAAAGCATCCTTTCAGTGATGGTGATTAGCATGATCTCATGGTCGAAGGAATTAGGTTACTATGTATCAAAAGCTTATAGCAAACGAACTATTGAAATGACTTGATCTTTATGCTACGCTTATCTATAGGAGTATGTCCATCACACTATTCTCCTAATGATATGATCTTGTTGTTAATAACATCTCAATGTTTATAATCGGGAAACCACGATCATCTATCAACCAACAAGCTTGTATTACAAAGAGGCTTTACCAGGGACTCTAATTTAGTTTACAAATCACATAAGTATTAATATTTCCGGTTAATACTATTATAGCATGAATGAAACATTTATCATAAACACAAATATATAATAATAACCACTTTTATTATTGCCTCTAGGGCATATCTCCAACAGTATGCACTCCATATATACATGAGCACACGTAAGGTACTCCCTTCGTTCACTAATGTAAGATCTTTGAGATATTTTCAAATACATTAGATACATTTTTATACATCTGTTTTAGAAAAATGTAGTAGAATGTCTTAGTGAATAAAGGAAGTAATTCTCTTAATACTATCAAAATAGCTTATATTTTACTCTATCCATTCTAAATATAAGATATTTTACCTTTTTTTTCTTTCTAAAACACATGTATCCAGATGTCTTTTATTATGTAAGTTTATTTATTTACTCCGAACCTACACACTAGAAAAACGTCTAGATACATGTGTTTCAGAAAATAACAAATTTACACAAATTTTTAACTTCTATTTTGACAATGAGAAAGTAAAACATTTTATATTTTTGAACAAATAGAGTAAAATAGATTTAATATCATTTAGACGAAACTGTTGTGACCACGCACACCGTCGAACGTACACATGGCATGCTATACAACGCGATATACAGAAGAGAAGAACCCAACGTACATAAGAAACGTAAGCTCATGCACATGCATGTGATCGCTACAATACGATGACCATTGCAAATAATAAGATTTGGAGATATCTGTTTTGGTACTACACTCACACTTGTTTATCAGGTTGGTGCCAATACGAAATGGTGAGTCAGCCGCTCGTATGTGTTGGGAAACTGGGCCGGTAGAGGTCTATTCGGTGTGGCCTCTACCAGGCTAAGGTTAGCCCATGTGGGTATCCATAAATAGAGGAGAAATCATTGTACGAAAGTTTATCGAGAGAAAGTTTAATAAAGTTTTCCCTTGTTCCCTGTGTCATTTTCCTGTGTAATCTTGTGTGTCTTCGACTCTAGTCTTCTTCCTCGGGTGTGGAGCAGCCTCGGGACCGGCCAGCCGGCAGGGGTGCTCAACACGTTATCAGCACGTGTCTCTCCGTCAAGCCTTCGTCAAGCCACCGTCGAGCCTGCATCACGAAGGCTTTTTTTGAAGGTAACCCGAATCTGACCTTAAAAATGGATTCGTCTCTCGATTTCCTTTCAATTTTTGCGTTTAGATCATAGATCAGATCTAATCTATGGTACGGATTTTCTCCCGGGGGTCGAGCTGACCTGCTGTCGCCGGCCAATGTCGATCTAATCACTCTCGGATTAGGATTTTGTTAACTGTACTGTCGATGCGTGCACCTGTTGTGTCGATCTGAGATTTTTTTTAGATCTGTTCTACAATTTCTATTTCGTACTTTGCTTGCACACGAGCTCACATCTACATTTTTTTTGCATGCAGACGCGCTTGCCACTGGCAACCGCTGCCGCGCTGGCTCAGCTGGCACGCGCGCTTGCGCCCTGCTGCGCCCGCACGCTGGTCTTGGCCCCGCGCGCATACGCCGACGCCGCATGCCGCCGCAGCCGCTGGCAGCGCCGCCGCCGCCGCTGGCCTTGCTGCAGCTGCCGCCTGCGCCCGCTGCGCTGCGCGCGCCGCATGCCGGCCGCCGCAGCCAGCAGGCAGCCGCGCCCGCCATGGCCTCGCTGCTGCAGCTTGCGCCTCGCGTGCCGCTGCCTCGCCGCGCTGCGCGTGCACGCCGCATGCCGTCCGCCGCCCGCTGCGTCACGCGGCCGCTGCTGGCAGCGGCGGGCCGCCGCCCGTGGCCTCGCTGCCGCCGCTTGCTGAGCGTCTTTGTCGCATGCCGCCGCCGCCATCGCTGCGCTGCTGCCGAGCCAGGCCACGCACCGCCAGCGCTACCGCCGCCGCCGCCCCCTCCCCCGCCACCTGCCCGAGGTCGTCAGCCTGCTGCCGCCGCCACCCCGCCCTAGTCGGGAGCAACTAGCTTCGTCCATCCCGCTAGCCGGGCTGGACAGTCTAGGGTGGGCCGGTCCAGTTGGGTGGTTTTTTGGCCCAGGCAGTATACAAAACGAAAAAAAGTGGGGCGTGGGAGCACGCGATTGCGGGGCTATTGGCCCGTTTTGGTCCTGTTTTCGGCCTGTTTTTGCACTAGCTTTGTACTATGTTTTACTATAGTTATTAATTATCGCCTGATTTTAATACTTTATATCTCATAGTTAGCTTGTACCGTTTTTACATTAAATTTTGGAATGCCGTTATACTTGAATTATTATATCGATTATCTCATTTATGCAACCGATTACCTGTTGTAATCTTACACACTTTGCATAAATTGCAGATGACCGGAATCGTCAGCCGCGAGTTCCCGGAGTTGACCCAGGATGCCCTTAACTACCTGACTTGGGCCTCGGACGTTGAGATCGTCCTCGAGGGCCGATGCATCAAGGATGCGCTGATTGCGGGGACCCCGACGGCCCCCAGCACCACCATCCCGACGGACAACGCCAAAGCCCTGCACTTCCTCCGCCATCACATGTGTGAGACTCTCAAGAACGAGAACATGGCAGAACGGAGTGCTTCTGCCGTTTGGACCGCCCTCAACAAGCGGTTCTCAAGGCTAAAGTACACCATTCAGCCACAGGCGGAGACAGATTGGATTCGTCTGAGGTTTGCGGACTTCAAGACAGTGGGAGAGTACAACTCCAGGTTGCACCGGATTTGTACCATTCTTCAGCTGTGTGGGACCAGTACCACCGATCAGCAGAAGATAGACAAAACTCTCTCCATATTCCATCCGGACAACATCCAGTCCTCGCGAAACTTTATCCAGGAAGGATTCACGGAATATGCAGCGCTTATTGATGCTCTCCAGGTGGCTGAGGCGCAGGATAATGTTCTGAAAAGAACTTCTCCGCGCAACCCTTCGCGGGGGCCCAAGTCATGAGGCTAGCCCATCCACAAGAAGAGAGGCAAGAAGGGCAAGAAGGGCCCCAACTCCTCCAACCCGGCCAAGCAATGCAAGGCGGGCAAGGGGGAGGCAAGGCCCCAGGACTGCTTCCGCTGTGGCTCCAAGACTCACTTCACCAGGCAGTGTTTGGCCCCTAAGCACGTCGTGCACGCGTTCAAGGCCAACAAGAAGGCGCGCGAGGCGCACCTTGTCCAGGTTGAGGCACCACTGGCGCCCGGAGCGGCGCCCGTGCAGAACGTCATGCCCGTAGTGGTGCAGGACGTAGCACAAGTGGCAGCACCTTCGGCGGTTCCCACGAACGCCGCTGTGCCCATGGAGATTGAGCACGTTGTGCCCCCCGCCTCAGCTAGACATCTCTGCTGCCTCGATGATGATAGCCAACGAAGAGAAGCTCAACGATCTTGAGATACAGGCTGAGATTGATGGTTTCTTTGCAGAATCCACCTGAGCTCCTTTTTGTTGTGATGATTTCTTTTTCGCAAATAATCTGATACAATTTTTCGATATGGTTGTAAGCTCTATGAGAGCATAACATTTATTTGTTTTCGGCGATTGGATGACATTTATTTCATTCATTTATTCCATTATTTGGTTGTGTGATGTTCTGAAATGTTTATGTGTTTTACTTACTTGATGTAGCATCTTCCTCGCTCCATTATATTAATTAGGCACTATATTTTAGAACGCGTGTGGCGCCCAAATGGAGGAAACGTGCCTTGCTGATAGCGGCACC
Source organism: Avena longiglumis (assembly GCA_030063025.1). NCBI lineage: Eukaryota > Viridiplantae > Streptophyta > Magnoliopsida > Poales > Poaceae > Avena > Avena longiglumis. The sequence goes on from CP125979.1 coordinate 123,660,308, forward strand.
ACAAATACCATCTTGAGAGAAACAAAGTATTTTGAGTCCATTACCAAAAACCCCGGTAACATAATGACGATCGCCGGCTGCGGTCCGAATGTAGTTGGCTCCAGAAGAGCAACTACCATACTCCCAAATGGAACAACTCTGATCATTGAAGAGGCATTGTTGTATCCGGAGTCGACTCGTACTCTCTTGAGTTTTAGAGACATCCGCGCAAATGATTTCCATGTAGAAACCGATGACGATGAGAATGGAAAGGAGTTCCTACTCATTACCAAGCGCGACGAAAATGGTAAACATGTTGTCGAAAGACTCCCTTCATTAGCTACTGGGATGTACTACACTAAGATAGTAGCACCACCTATTTACACTACCCTTAAGACTGTCTTTAGAAGCTCCGAACTATTCTGCCTTTGGCATGATAGGTTAGGCCACCCCGGTCTTAGGATGATGAGAAATATAATTAACAACTCGAATGGTCATAATGTTAATGTGGAAAATTTCCTGAATCCCGATGATTTCGTGTGCTCCGCATGCGCTACGGGGAAATTGATCATTAGACCGTCCCCCCTAAAGGTGAAGGATGAACTCCCCGTGTTCTTGGAACGTATTCAAGGGGATATATGTGGTCCAATTCAGCCCCTCTCAGGGCCGTTTCGGTACTTCATGGTGCTCATCGATGCTTCCTCTAAATGGTCCAATGTTTGCCTGCTGTCAACAACGAACCATGCTTTTGCAAAGTTGATCTCTCAGATCATACAAATAAGGAATAAATTCCCTGATTATCGTTTAAAGTCTATTCGAATGGACAATGCTGGAGAATTTACTTCCAAGGCATTCGATGATTATTGCACGCCAACCGGAATCAAACTTGAGCACTCTGTACCGCATGTCCACACTCAAAATAGACTTGCGGAGGCATTGATTAAAAGGATTAAATTCATTGCCAGACCACTCCTTCAGGGTTGTAATTTACCAACTACATGTTGGGGACACGCGGTGTTACACGCCGCTAATCTCATCAACTTTCGACCATCGGCCTACAACATCCACTCTCCTATCCAACTTGCGCAAGGGTCGGCATCGAAAATTTCCCACCTACGTAGGTTCGGCTGCCAGGTATATGTACCTATACCACTACCCCAGCGATCAGTCATGGGGCCACTCCGTAAGTCGGGGATATACGTTGGTTATGAGACCATGTCCATAATCAGGTTCTTGGACCCCTTGACAGGCGACTGTCACACGGCCCGTTTTGCTGACTGCAATTTTGACGAGGATCTTTTTCCGACTTTGGGGGGAGGTAATCAACCCCTAGATGACAAAAGTCGAGAAATCACGTGGAAAGCCACGGGGATCCACGCTCATGACCCGCGCACTGTTGAGACTAATAGAGAAGTCCAAAAGATACTAGATTTGCATTCCCTAGCGAATCAAATGTCTGATCATTTTAGTGATTTAAAGACTATGACAAAGTCGCATGTGCATGCACGCAATGCACCGGAAAGGGTTGAAATACCGAAGAAAAATTATGGTATACCCGCTCCTGCTCCAAGGCCTAAGAGGACACGGAATCCGGTTTCTCAAATCCCAAGTACCCGGGGACGCCCAAAGAAAAAGGATAAGAGAGATTTATCAGAAATCTCTCTGAGGGGAGCCAGTTGAGACCTGGCACAAGTACGGATATTTCAGTGCACGAAATTCCGGACTTGAATTTTCCTATCAGAAATACCCAGCGAAGTTGTGTGCGCACACATCGGAGCGGGAAAGCTAAAGGACATAGCTCCTGGATTGGGAAATCCGGTGGAGCAAGAGGATGTGCCTGATGCACTCCATGACGAAATGGCCATTAACTATGTTAATTCGGGCGAGTCATACAACCGAGCCATGGCAAATGTCGATGTTAATTTTGCCAAGAAAATTGCCTCAATCATAGATCTTGACCCTGAGCCTAACACGCTCGCTGATTGCAAGAAAATGTCGGATTGGAAAGATTGGCAGAAGGCAATTACTGCTGAATTATTATCGTTAAACAAAAGAGAGGTATTTGGACCTGTTTGTATAACTCCTCCCCACATTCGCCCCGTTGGCCATAAGTGGGTTTTTGTTCAAAATAGAAACGAGAATAATGAAGTAGTAAGGTACAAAGCAAGGCTCGTTGCTCAAGGTTTCACTCAGCGACCAGGTGTCGACTTTGAGGAAACTTACTCCCCGGTCATGGATGGAATTACCTTTAGATACTTAATCTCAATGGCAGTAAACATGGACTTAAAAAAACTAATGGATGTTGTCACCGATTACCTATATGGTAACTTGGATTCGGACATATACATGAAAGTACCAGAAGGTATCACTGTCCCGAACCAGGATAAAGCAAACAAGAGCTTATACAGTGTTCAGCTTAAGAAGTCATTGTATGGACTAAAACAGTCAGGTAGGATGTGGTATAATCGTTTAAGCGATTTCCTTCATCAGAAGGGCTACGCGATCAATGAAGATTGCCCATGTGTTTTTATACGGAGATCCCAGGATGGTTTCTGTATTATCTCGGTGTACGTGGACGATTTGAATATAATCGGTACACCTGACGATATTGAGGAAGTGAGTTCCTACCTGATGTCGGAATTCAAGATGAAAGACTTAGACAAAACCAAGTTCTGCATGGGTCTGCAACTTGAGCATTCCCCTGCTGGGATTCTAGTTCACCAATCGGCCTACACCCAGAAGGTGTTGGAACGATTTGGGTTTCAAAAGGCATATCCTTCTAAGACCCCGATGGTCGGAAGATCTTTGCAGCAAGACAAGGACCCGTTCAGGCCTAAAGAAGAGGGAAAGGAAATTCTGGGACCGGAATTCCCTTACTTAAGTGCAGTTGGCGCACTTATGTACCTCGCAAATTGTACACGGCCGGATATTGCATTCGCCGTCAATTTGCTTGCAAGGTATAGTTCTGAGCCTACCAAGAGGCATTGGAAAGGCGTTAAGGACATCTTTAGGTACATACAAGGGTAAAAGGACCTTGGCTTGTTTTACCAAAAAGAACCAAGACCTATCTGTTGTAGGCTATTGTAACACCCTTAGAATCGACCCTATGCAAGTCTTAGCGATTCCCGCCAAACCCGCATATAAACGATTCAAAGGTGCCCACCAAGAACTTGCGTGCGGGTGGAAAACAAAGTAATATCATTACATAATAGTCCTCGATGGAACCCACAAAACATATATATACAACATTGACTCAATGAGTCAAGAATATAGATATACAGTACAAAGATCCAAATCACCTGGAAAACGATGCAGCGTCCGAGTACGGACAAGATGCAAATTGAGCTAAGAGCTCTGAAGAATAACCAATGGTGTCCATAACCCTGCCCAGGCCGAGCCGGAAGGGTAACCCTGCTAACGACGTCGATCTCAAAACCTGCTAAAACAAAAGGGGTGCCGACGAAGGGCGAAGGAAAAAGAGAGCGGTCAGTACTGAGGTCAATACACGGCGAGACTAGAATTCGGCGGTCCTCGCCTACATAGGTATGGTGGACTGAAGCGGCAGCGCAGCATGCACTAAACAACCTATAGAGACTCAATACAACTGGCAGCTATCAAATAGGGATAAGAAAGACCTATTCGGATCCACCCCGAAACTATCACCAAGCATACCCATCCTAGTATTTCCCCCTCGAGACCAAACGAGGTAGTCAACCGAGGAACTCACACAGTTGGCAGTTTTATTTATTCCGTTATCGTTACAGCAATTACTAGTCAGGTATAGATAGTCATCCTGATATAATAAGCAGTGGGCACTTTTAGTTAACCATTCCGTTGTAGTTGCGACACTTACTAGTCAGATACAATTAGCATGAGATATCCCAAAACCAGCAGTTGTTAGTACTTTTATTTAGCCATTCCGTTGTAGTGAAGCTGATTACTAGTCATATCGGATACAAGTCAAATTATAACAGTAAACTTTAGTTATAGTTGTCTATAATCGAGAACTGTTCTCCAAGTCGTCCATAACCGCGGACACGGCTTCTCGAAAAGATTTAACCATGCAGGGGTGCACCAAAGTTTCCACACGCACCTACACCCTTGTTGTCATATCAGGTAGGTACAAGATCACAAAACATACACCCAACGGTATGTCGACGGGGTTTCGGACACGACGTTTCCCAGACCCAAAGCAAGCACATGGGGGCCACCCCACTAAGCTACCCGCAACGAAGTCGGCCGGCTCCGAGACAGGCCCAGAGGTTTGTGACAATGGCTGTAAACGACTGGGAACCCGAAAGTGTGACTGGGCTTGTCGATACCGCGAAAACATTCCACGTTGGTTCCAAAACAGTATAGGCGCTCCACGCGCAATCGTAAATAAAGCGGTAAAACATGGCATAGGTACAGGATAGTAATAAAGCCCCAAACTACTTTGTGGCCCCCGGTACAGTACTTTGAAATCAGGTACTAATCGATGGGGGTGCCCACACGCCCCACCTGTGGTTAGCGCGCTAGATCTCGGAACAGGTGTCAAGAACTCGGGGTCCTACGGGACACCAGTGAGCGGTTAAAAACCAAATATTGTCTATTACCCACCGGTGCCTCTGCATTTACCTACTTTCAATTGTAGTTATTAAACGGTAATTAAATCCATGATCATCTCCAACATTAAACATGCGGCATTACTCCAACAACTGTGGTACTTGACGACACGCAACAGCACTTGAGCAAGCGACTACGACGCGCAAGTCTAACTATCTACCAAACAACATGTAATAGGATGTGTCCAAGGCAATATAAGGTTGCAATGGATATCACGGGTACGAAAACTAGAGCATCGCAACACAGATAGCAGTAGATCAAAAGGAAGAAATAAAGACTAGAAAGGTAAAATAGGTAGAAAGGGGGAGAATGCTCGCCTGAAAACATTGCTGAAGGTTCATCCGAAGATCGGGTCGACACTCGCATCAACTCATCGGCCTAATCCGTGAAGAAGCAAAACACTAGAAGAAACACCGGATGCAATATTTAATACTACGGCAGAAGATCGGGCATGATGCATATATGATGCGTGACATGGCAAAGGTGCAATGCAATTAGGCCATATTAAGCGGAACCGAGGTCCCAATAATTAGTTAGATGGTTCATGTTGTTTTGATACCCGCAATTTAAATGTTGCAATAACAAGGCAAAGGATAGCACCGGTTCGCTACACAAATTTAAATGGGGCTAATATAAGACTAGATTTGTCCGCATATGGACCCCATATTTATTTATGAGGTGAATCGGCATAATGCCCCCAAACCATAACCATATGTATGCAATCATGAACATTTATATGCAACAAGTAGATATTATTTATTATAAAAATATGGGGCTTGGAAAAGGGGTCACACATTGGGGTCGAAGATCTTGGGGCCCGAAGGTGTTTGGTTCGGTCTCGGCGGGATCGGGCTTCGCATCTGAGAAGGTGGCCTTGATGTTCCCTCTCGATCGTCGGTGGTGGACTCGGGTTCGACGCTGCTGGTTCATCCGGGTTCATCCTGAGTCGGTGTCGAACTTGTCGGCGGTCCTGGTACAACTTGTTCTTGTATGAGAGAGTTTCTCCGACATCCACATAGAAGAACTTGGCACATCGAGATAACTTGGGCAACCGTCACGGAAGATGGACACACAACAACAGATTGGCCAACTGTGGGTCAACCAAAAACGAGCAAGCTCGGGCTACAATGGGTGAGGGGTGCTGCATCACCAAGCTGGAACATCATCGGGTTCCTCGTGGCTGAGTGGTGCCATCCAAGGATGCAAGGAAGGTTCACAAGCCAAGCCACACTGTGGCGATATGGACACAGGAGTCAACGACAGAATCTTGACATGGAGAGGATGGCATGATCATGAAGGCGAGCTGGTGAAGAGGAAGCTCGCGGGCAGGGCGAGCTCGGGCTCGGGAAGGTGCTGTAAACGCGGGAAGCGGTGGCACTCGGGACTGCCGCGAGCGACGGAGGAGAAGTGTGCAGCGGCGCTGGCGCATCGAGCTCTAGCAAGGGGAACTGGCAGCAGCGGCCATGTCAGGGAGGAGGGCGGCCGTCCGTGGTGGCTCGAGCGGCAACGACGGAGCTGGGCGCGGAATCGAGGCCGAGCCAGAGACCGCGGGCGCTGACGAGGTGGCCAAGCTCGGCGAGGAGGGCGGCGCCGGGGAAGACGACTGGCAGTAGGGGACGGTGAGGGCGGTCGCGGGCGATCGGCGCTCGGAGAGGGCGCAGGGAGGACCGGGCCACGGCAGTGCTGCGGGAGGCGGCGCGGCGTAACGACGAGCAGGAGGAGGCGAGGTCAGGGAGACCTTGGGCGGCGGCTGGAGGATGCAGAGGAGAGGGGCAGGGTTCCTGGCGTGAGGGAGGGCGACGGGGGAGAAGGATCGCGTCGGGAGAGAGAGGGTTGGTGGGCTTCGGTCACTACAGGTGGGGCCGGGGTCGCGAGTCAAGGGAGGAGCGGGGCATGCCTGGTCGGTGGGGAAGGGTGCGTGTGTGCTGCAGGCGTGCGTGCGCTGTGCCTGGCGGCGGCAGGGTGGAGGAAGGTTGGCGACGGGGTGGAGTGTTGGGGTTTGGGGTAGTTAGGGTTTCCACCGGTTGGGCCTTTGGGCCTGACCAGTTTAGGTCTAGGTTGTCTTTTTTATATATATTAAAATGTTTCTGTTTTATGTTCTTTTGTTAAAAATCATTTTGGTAAATATCTTTACACAATTTAAATAGCAAAGGATATAATTTGAATATAAACAAGAGATGTAAAACAGAAAGTAATATAGGGTTTTACTAAAATAGTTTAGAGATAAGGTACGCATGATGATGATGTTATGATGATGCAAAATAGAAATAACAAGCATTGATATAATTAGGGTTTTCCCGGGGTGCTACAGCTATGCAGATGCTGGGTACCTTTCGGACCCGCACACATCCAAGTCGCAGACTGGATATGTTTTCCTTTGTGGTGGAACAGCGATTTCCTGAAAATCGTCTAAGCAAACACTTGTGTCAACTTCGACGAACCACTCGGAAATCATAGCATTATATGAAGCATTACGAGAATGTGTATGGCTTCGACGACTAGTCAGCCACATCCAGATGTCATGTGGACTGAACACCGTACAAACCCCAACAATTATCTATGAAGATAATAACGCTTGTGTTGCACAAGTCCAGACGGGTTACGTGAAGAGTAATCTCACAAATCATATAAGCCCCAAGTTCTTCTATGCACATGAACTGCAAAAGATGAACGAAGTGAAAGTCTTGCATACTAAGTCGTGTGAAAATCTCGCTGATTTATTCACTAAATCATTGTCAGCATCTTCTTTCGAGAGATGTGTCCGTGGGATCGGCATGATGAGACTTAGGGAGATGCAAGGTTCAGGGGGAGAATCTTCACAAACTCATCGCTGAAATCTTGATCCCGATGATTGAGTGCTTAACTTTATAGTTAAGTGAATTGTACTCCTTTTTCCTTAGTGAGTTTTTATTGAAGTTTCTCACATGAGGTTTTTAATGAGGCAATTCGTGCAACATAGCAAGAAGTATATCATGTGCATTTCTCCATATTTTTCCCACTGGGTTTTTCGGAGTTTTAAGCCATGGTTATACAGATAAGATACCCAGAGGGAGTGTTGGAAAACTGGATCGGTAGAGGCCCATTCGGTGTGGCCTCTACCAGGCTAGGGTTAGCCCATATGGGTATCCTATCCCCTTAGTCTATAAATAGAGAAGCAATCGTTGTACGGGAGTTTACCGAGAGAAAGTTTAATAAAGTTTCTCCTTGTTCCCTGTGTCATTCTTGTGTAATCTTGTGTGCCTTCAACTCTAGTTTTTTTTTTGGGTGTGAAGCAGCCTCGAGATCGGTCAGTCGGCAGGGTGCTCAACAGTATGCGCGTCCATACGGCCGGATAACATTTCCGTTGCGACGCGTCTCGCATGTAACACGAGCTGGCCGGGCAGCTCACCGCGGCGCGGTTGGTGCGGAGCAGACCGCATCGCATGCGTGCCACGGTACCTCCAATTATCACAACCACGATAGGGCCGTGACCACGATTATATATTTCCAGTTCCCGGCCGGAAGATGGTGACAATGCATGGTCGATGTTGTTGTATATTTGCATGATGCCATGCATTTCACAAACTGTACGAAGAGATATGGTGGTAGTACTACACTACATTAATTGGTCATTCCTACTATCGACCCATCTAACACGAGCTGGTCATTGCAAGAAAATGTTTAAGTAACATACCAAGTCAAGTCTTAGACGCCAATGCCACTCACGGGTCTTGCCTTGACATTGTCATATGACGCACCAAATTTGGTGCATTGCTTGGAGATGTATGTCCATCTTTTCCTAAGAGAGTCCTCATAATGATTACTCTCAAATGGATGCTCATCAAAATGTGTATGCTCATGGAATAACTTTCACACTCAGTTCTAAAATGCCCATCTATTATTGCTCGGCACTGATTATTGGATCTTGCTCAATTTTTATCCATTCCTCACAAAGCATCTTGTCCTTGAGGTTTGTGTAAGTGTCGGTTCTTCTGCTGCCGCCCTGAGTTTTTCGAGCTAGTTCATCATCAAACAAAGGCTCTTGATTGATTGAGATGCCATCTTGGTCTTGTTGGGTACATTTTCGGTGCCTTCTTGGGTTTCCTACGGGCAAGGCTTTTCACACACGACACAGCAAGGACATGACCATGGATTAGAATCATACCTAGGTAGCCGGAGTTGGGCTCGGCATTTCACCGAACAGGTTGCAGGGACCGAGCATGCTGCGGGCTGGCACCATCCTCTAGTTTTTGTTGTTGGACAAGGAGCCGCCGCCAATCGGCGCATCATTCAGATCAAGGCCAACTAAGATTCTGACTCCTGGGAAGGACTGTCTGATCTCCAACGAGGGTGGTGCCATGCCATTCCCTGCCTGCTCAAAGTAGGCCGCATCGCCTGCCGGCGGCTTGTTCACGGATGAGTTGGAGCTCGTCGTGGATGCGACAAAGGCGGTCGATGTTAGCAATAATCTTGCCTCTAGTCTAGTCCAGTTAGTTGTCTGAGTCTTAGTAAAAGTAGGTTCCAGGTTTGAGTAGGTAAAATCGTTTTGGACTAGTACTTGGTCATCGTGGTAGTCAAGTTTGAGTTAGTTTAGGAAAGTGTCCATCGAGTCTGGTTTGAAGTCAGTCTAGCTTAGAGTCCGATATTTTTGGTGTTGTTCGGTCGTGCGTGTATATATACACGAGGTCCTGTGTGAGTTTTTGTAATACAGTGTGAGTGGAGAAGAAAATAAAGAAAAAAAGGGGAACGACACGTGTCCTTGGCCATAAGATTTTTCGAGCGTGCTTATTTGTCTAGTTTGATGTAGTTGATCTGTGGATAAATTTTAACAATTGGTATCAGAGCAAGGTCGAAGATTTGTTGTCACGCTTGCCCCGGGGAGGCGACCCGACTAGCGCCTCGGGGCGGGCGATATTGTCGCTCGGCGGAGCGGCGAGGAGGAAGATGGCGGGCGGTGGTGGTTCGGCGGAGCGACACGAGGGAGGCGGCAGGGCACTGTCGTCGGAAAAGCGGTGGAGGTGGATGATCGTTGATGGGAGAGGAGGTGCTGAGGTGCGGTGCCGGGAGTCTCGTCAAGATCTTCAATCGGGGAGTTAGAAGAGTCAAGGAGTCATGGGCGTGCGGGTTGGCACGTTGAGTCTTCGTCGTGTCCGTTAGTCGTCGTTGTATCCAAGTGCTCGTCTCTGTGAGGATCCGTTGCAGTTGAAGCGTGTCACGTCGTGTTGCTGTTTGGTGCTACGTGCGACCAAGGGTCTCGACGGGGAGGATGAAGCTCAAGCGTATAGTGGGACAATGACCAGTGAAGGGGAGCCTCTTCAATGAGGACATGTCTTTACATGGGACGGTGTGTGATCCGTTGGCATGTATGCGTGTGGGGTGGCCTATGGTGTCTGCCTGATAGCGGCGCGACTGGGAGTCTGGATCATATGTTGAGTTGAGTCAAGATGTCGTGAAGCTGCAAGGAGGCAAGATCAGGGGGAGCGCGAGGAGACGGAAAGTCAAGATTAGGAGGAGATTGTTAGCAATAATCTTGCCTCTAGTCTGGTCCAGTTAGTTGTCTGAGTCTTAGTAAAAGTAGGTTCCAGGTTTGAGTAGGTAAAATCGTTTTGGACTAGTACTTGGTCATCGTGGTAGGCAAGTTTGAGTTAGTTTAGGAAAGTGTCCATCGAGTCTAGTTTGAAGTCAGTCTAGCTTAGAGTCCGATATGTTTTGGTGTTGTTCGGTCGTGCGTGTATATATACACGAGGTCCCATGTGAGTTTTTGTAATACCGTGTGAGTTGAGAAGAAAATAAAGAAAAAGAATGGGAACGACACGTGCCCTTGGCCATAAGATTTTTCAAGCGTGCTTATTTGTCTAGTTTGATGTAGTCGATATGTGGACAAATTTCAACAGTCGAGTGCTGCTCTTTCAGCATGCGTATGGTGGCCGCCTGCGTAGCGAGGGCATCGGGTTGTCCTTGGCCTGAATGGACGCGACATGCTCAAGGGCGGCGACCCTTTCCTAGGCGGCTTGGACACCTATAAGGAGGCTCCTGGCCCTATCTCTCTGAACCCCTCTTCCTCGTCTCCTCCTTCCACTCCTCTGTCGTGAGTTCCTTCCTAACCTTGGAAACAACAATGGTTTTTGACTGGGCTTTCGCGGAAGCTGCAAGTCTAGGTCCAATGGCGGAGCGGATCCTGGAGATACGAATGGGGCCTTGCCGAGGGCCACGTTGGAGAGCAGCGAGGGCATCGCTTTGTTCATTGCTGGCTGCGGAGTGTAGGTTGGTTTTGGGGTGCGGGTGGGGGTGGGGGCAAGTGTAACACCCCGGCCTATACGGACCAGCGGCTGTCACTCCTGACAGCTCAATAGGACCTCTAGACTAGCCCCATAGAACAACACTAGTCTTTTATGCGCACTTTGTCCTCACTCATGAGCACCCGATATCCACTTCCGGTCGGTCACTCATTCTCAAATTGCTCTAGGCCAAGCACGCTTAATCTTAGAGTTCTTTCTGGATAAGCTTCCGGAAAAAAAATTACAACTTGTTGGTATGGGTATCATATCAATCCTATTAACCCATACGCTAAGGTCTCACATAGAGGAAGAGAATGTGTCCATTGCAATAGGGCACAGGAAGAACAACGTTCGGATGTGCGTGATGTTTGTTCCCCTACAAACCCGGTCCAATTTTTGGCTAGGAATGCACCAAACCTGATCGGCCCGGGGCTATGACACCATTTGCCGGTGCGCATTGGGCCACGGCCTCTATCCGGTCAGATAGAAATGGACACGAACGGTCCATTTGCGGGCCACCGTTGGGATGCCCTTAATGTGGGCAGGTGTATACGTGGTTCCCCCATCTGATCGCACATACGACCACGGTAGATTGGAGAAGTGGTACTTACCCGGTTTGACCCAGTCTTTGCGCGTCGATCATGCATGACGTGCCATTTTTGGGGAGCACCAAGAGGTTTTTCAATTATTCAAGGCGGCGCGTGCATCACGAGCTGACCGGGGCGGACGGGCACGAATGTCAGTTGGTTGCCTTTTTGTAGAGGGGTAACTACAGGAAGCCACCTAGTTTCCCAAAGCCCAGCCTGCTCGGCAAACGCCACAATTCCTGATTCGTAAGAAAAACTACAATTTTCTCGGCATACGACCCTCATCACCTTTATTTGAGGATTTATGGTTACACGGGATTATGGTTCCCATCGAGACTCCATTCAGAGAGTTGGGAGAGGAAAGTGCAGGGGTCACCCAACAACGTAACACGGTCAAGGAGGCATGCCGCTGCCAAAGTTTCTCACAACGGGGCTCAGATCGGCGGCAAGTTATCAAGCCAAGAGGTCTCAAGTTTAAAACCTTGCTTACACATTATTAAAAAATGATTTTGATGCCTACACCGAATAGCTACAGGCTTCCTAGCGAGATTTTGCTGCCGTCGATCCTGGCGAGATCCTCCCTTCTGAACAGCAGCCTCCATAGCTGTAGAAAAAATGCATTGTTTGTAGAGGTAGCCAGCGGGTTGCTTAGGGAACTTGTGCTCGATGGTGAATTTATTTCTAATATTCCAAATAGCCCAGCACTGGGCGGCAAATAAAATCCATATAGAACTTAGCTTTAGAGGAGAGTGTGACGACAATACTAAAGAACTCATCAAAAGAGGATGGATTCCAAGCAACATTCAGAAAAGAACGAATAACACTCCAACAAAACTTCACGATAACACATTGGAAAAAGGTATGAGCCACCGTTTCATGTTCCCACATAGGCAGCACTTGCCCTTTGAGGGTCTGTGGCGTTCGTGGAATTATTCATTCACTGGCAGGCGCCCCTTCGTCAAATGCCAAGTGAAAATTTTAATCTTGGTTGGGATCCTAGCACTCCAGATAATAAATCGGCACGTTGGCCCCTACTACCAGCTTCCTGTACATGGACGAAACCGTATAGACCCTGAAGGATCCAGGGCCCAGGAGACAGAGTCCTTCTACGGAGAGAGTTGCACCAGCTCCTGCAATAGTTGGTCCCACATTCGAAGGTCCTCCTCACCAAAGGTACGCCTAAAAGACAAGTTCCATCTATTGTTGACATGGTTATACCCTACGGGTACCTGGTCCAGCCCAAAAAAGGCCCACAGCAGACATACGCTGGCCCATGAAGATTTTCGGGTGGCCAAGGCCCATGACGCCTTCGGATCCTTGAAGAGCAAGACTAGCATAGATAGGAAATTCAAAGGGGTAAAATCCTAGAACTTGTAACCGACTAGGACTATGCCCGGGACCTGCCTAAGTCTATATAAAGGCCAGGAGGGCACGTCCTAGATCTCTCGACTCATACTTCCGCACACGCACCTTCACGCCAGATCGAATCTGCGCACCATTGTAACCTTCGGTTCCGCCGTAATCAAGAGCAGACAAGCAGGAGTAGGGTTTTCCCTCCGGGGGCCTGAACCTAGGTAAATCTCGTGTCCCCTGGTTGCTTGTCTGTTAACTGTTTCACGATCTCCAGCATCCCCATCTTCTCCAAAACCAAAGTCCATAACAATGGGCATTGACGAGATTAAACCTCGTCAATTGTCTATGAATGCTTGAGCCACAGGTCCGGGCTAGAGCAAATGTGGAACGGTCTTGGAATCTAGCGGCTAGAGACGCCTCTCCAAGCCACCAATCCGACCAGAAGCACACTTTGGTACCGTACCCTACCTTGAATCTGGCACCTAATCGGAACAGATGTTTGATTCTTCTAGAATTGTGAGCCACCTTGGCCGCTAATTAGGTTAAGAACATTTGGAGCATTGCTATATTTAGCCATGAGGAGCCTATGACATAGGTTATTACATAAAACATGTCTAAAAACATGTGAATCTAAACAAACCCACATCACTTATTTTACGATCGAGGGAGTGGTTTCTTTCTATCAGATCGATCTTTTAGTTAAGTTAGCTAGTGCATAAATCATTTATGACCACACGCACCGTCGACATACACACAATATGCTATACAAGGCGATATACAGAAGAACCCAACATACATATGAAACGTAAGCGCATGCGCATGCATATGATCGCTACAATACGATGCCCATTGTAAACAATAAGGCCACGCTTGGGAGATCAGTTTGGTTTCCGGCTCCGATTTGTTTCCATGGGTATTTGGACCGTGCACATCCAGCTCCGATTTGTTTTCCTGGGGAATTTGGACGTGGGACGGTGGACTGTGCACAGTTTGGTTTTGTTCCAGTATTTTGGCTGGTAATTCTCTCAGACTCTATAAAAAATGAATATTTCAACATACACAGTACAATATACACGAGCAGTCCATGTTAACTTACATAAAAACATCCCAGGTCATATGTTAACAGTTATCCATGAATACAAGCTTCAGTTTTTTTAGATCAACAACAAAGTAGGTTACTTAAATTACAAATAATGGCCATTCAGCATATTTGAACTTAGATGGACTTCTGAAGACTTGGACTCGCATGGACTTATGAAGACTTGAACTTGGCATCCTAAATAAAAGAAATCAATATTAGATACTATATTAAGACAATAGACAATAGATACTATATTAAGACAATAGACAATAGACATCCAGTAGACTTGAACTTGGTGGCAACTCACTTTTCGCTAGCTACAAATATTGTTAACAACATAAGCATATGACCACGACCAAACTCAGTAAAAATTTGTCAACTACAAACAATTGCAGGGTACATTTCTACCATGTCATCCAATTATCATCTAGTAATAAACAATAGTACTAAAAGAAAATACCACGTCAAATCTTTGACAATTCGGTTCCAACCTTCAGAAGTCCATCCATTTTGACCATGGTAGTGAGAAAAGTTGTACTCTCTAAGTACATCCACAAGCCCCTTCTCATACTGAGATGTCCATCTTGCTCTCTGTGCCATTGTAACCAAGGAAAAAACAAACAAAAAAGTCATTGCAACAAGTTATGACAAACCTTTCTTATGTACAGAAAGAAAGAACAAGTTATTGCAACAATTCAACCTTTCTTATGTACAGAAAAAACAGCAAATGCTCATCGAGCTGATCTCCTTTGCATTCTCAGAGCCCTACTTCTTTCATAATCTGCCCACATTTTCTTTGCTATTTCATCTCTAAGAGCATTGCCCAACTTCCTCCTCGATTCTGAGGGTGTTGAATCATCTCTAAGTGTCATGTCTCCACTAGGAACATCCACATATTTACTAGGATGAATGTGCATCTTTTGGGTTTTAAGCCATTCTTCATCACCTCTCTGGCTTCGGATTATATTGTGCAACACCATTGTCAGCAAGGGGAACTTCACTTGAGTATCGATGGGATAGTGTGTTGCAACTTTCATAATAGGGAATCTCATCTTTAGGATGCCTATTATACGCTCTATAATGTTCCTTAGTCGGGCATGCCGAAGGTTGAAAATTTCTTTATAGTCTCTTGGGCGACATTTTCCCCTAGCTTGCTCTTTTAGATGGTACCGAACATGTCTGTATGGGGCAAGAAACTTTGTTGTATTCGCGTACCCTCCATCAACCAAATAGTACTTGCCTTCTGGTACACGAAACCCAGACTGAATAGCAGAATTTAACACCCCATCATCAGACGCCGACCCTTCCCAACCACTTGAAGCATAAGTAAAACTTAAATCAAAATCACAAGCAACCATGACATTATGAGATAGAGTTCCTTTTCGGTTCCTATATGGTGCAGCTTCGTTCTCATTTACCTTCATAGGGATATGAGTCCCATCTATCGCTCCTATGCAATTCTGCAAATAGAAGTTATGGTTACTAAATTCTATGTGTCGTGAAAGGATAGATATTTCTAACATACATAAGACAAATCAAATGTACCTCAAAGTATGGCCAATAGAGGGGACTTGACGAAATCTTGATGTGAGGATTCGTGGATGAAAGCTTGATTAAATCATATGCCAATGATGTGATCACATTAATGGAAGCATTGATATGCCTATGGATTGTTTCTAGGCTACGCTGGAATCTTTTTGTGAATGTACGGTAGCTTGCATTCCTTGACAACATATACATTAACATACCTAATTTCTCCTCCACACTAACCCCTCTTGAATTTTTCAAAAGTTTTCTAGACCTAAGATCATCACAAAGTTCTTAGAAAATATGGGACTCCATTCTTAAAACATCATAACATCTAGTAGGATGACCATCAAGTAATTCTCTGATATACATGGGACCCCTGAGGATAGAAGTATTCACTAGGGTTCTAATTTTCTTGGACAGTTTGTATAATGCCGGGAAAATAAGGAAAATCATTTCCTCATCCTCTTCCTCCTCGGAATCAGTCATCACCATTTCCAAATTACTCATCTAATCCTAAGAAATTGCAACAACACATAACAATAAGAATGTGTTAAGAACAACACATTAAGAGTAACATCATATTTATTTAAGAAGTTAAGAAATTGAATCCACCCAACAATAATCCACAAAGAATAGTAACATCTACCGCTGCTGCAAAAATAGTAACATCTACCGCTGCTGCAACAATAATCCATTCTAGAACAATCAAGAACCATTATGGAATAGTTTTCCTCATTTCTGACTAAAGCTTCATGAACAAAAATTTGGAAAAATATGGCATATATATTTGACAAACTTTTTTTTAGCAAGCCTAGTATTTTCAACCATTATAAGCAAGGGGAAAATGGGTATTTCGTTTATCCACTAGTAAGATCACTTCTTGACTCACCATTTATAGGACATAGGACAATAATAAACAGTAGCAAAAAGTACAGTGCATGATAAGTTAATATAATGTGCAGTCACCAACTAGCAAACAAACTCTTAGACACAGCGACACAACCAAGACCAACAAAACTGAATAATTATAAAACCAGAATAGTAATCCCTAAGAATAAATGATGATCCATTCCATCTATAATTTTGAATTAGAAATTATAAAGTGAACAGTGAAGCGAGTGATAGTGCGCAGATATGCACAGAACTATGGATGCCTATGGACCGTTTTCTTTTTGAGAAAGGAGACCACTGATTACAACTCCTCAATACCTAAAGGTAATGAAATATTCAGAGAAAATGATTAAGCAGTAGAAAGTGTTTATTTTCATATCCTTCTAGTTAGAATGTGCGTCCTTCGCAAAGCTTGGTTATAATTCCGGGTACTCTTATTAGTTGGTTCAAATATTCCAACTTCTACTTTTAATAATTGGTTTAAATCTTCCAACTTCTACTCCAGGTTCCTAGGTTTTTGGATGTTGTGTTTTTCGACAGAATTCTTGTATGCCAGCATTACGAGTCTGCTAGTTACGCCCTAACCAAATTTTAGATAGATGGACTTTATTCTTATTACAAACTGCAACAGTAATAAGCGTAGCTTGCCTCGCCTCTAAATCCAGGAGGCAGGCATGAGAGACAGAGCATCAGGTGCAAACCAGCATTAAAAATTTGTAGTGTGTGCCATGGACTAAATTTCGTTCATATTCCCCAATCTTGGGGCCAAATAAACATAGGGCCAGCCAAGCTAGATCATCGAAGCAATTGAGTTTCATACAATTCTCATCCAAATAGAAACCACGTCTGCCTACAGCTACAGTGCCACATACGCACAAATAAACAGGTTTTCCCCTGCCAACAGATCTAGCACACACACACACAAGGAGTGTAGGACGCAACATAAGCATGGCGCAGAGATAACATGCGATACCATGTGATCCTCACTGCTACTCCAAGTACAGTATATCATCGCAAATACAAGTGAGCTAACCAACATATCCATGCTCCAAAGAAATAGACAGGAAAACATCGGAGGCGAGGGGACGCACCAGGACCACGTCGGGCGAGGATGAACTCGGGGATGAAGAGGACGCCCTTCTCGAGGAACGTCGATACAGCGCGGGGGACCGTGACCCGCTCCACCGTCCCCTTGTAGAGCTCCGGGCGGCGGAGTGGATCCGGGCGGCAGGGATGGCGGGGACTGGCCGAGAGGATGGCGGAGATGGAGGGGATGGTGGGGACTGGCTCGCCGCTGCCACCACCGCCAGTAGCTCGACTGCTAACGCCACCCCGCCGGTCGCCGCCGCGCTAGGGTTGACGGGTTCTTGGTGTCGTCGGGTTGGAGAAGAAACACACCCCCGTACGTCCGTGATGTTTCCGCCTGTAAACGGGCTGCAAATGTTTCGGAGGCGGAAAAAAACGCCCAACCAAGTGACAATACCGATGTTTTGCGTAATATAACCGGCTCGGACTAAAACGGCCGTTTTGGGCTAAAATACCGTGAAACAAGCAGAGGCCTAAGATTGGAGACATCTGTTTTGGTACTACTCACAGTTCTTTATGAGTCGGCCGTTCCTATGCGCGTCCATACGGCCGGATAACATTTCCGTTGCGACGCGTCTGGCATGTAACACGAGCTGGCCGGGCAGCTCACCGCGGCGCGGTTGGTGCGGAGCAGGCCGCATCGCATGCCTGCCACGGTACCTCCAATTATCACAGCCATGATAGGGCCGAGGCATTTACGGTGAGCAAGATTATATATTTGCAGTTCGTCCCGACCGGGAGATGGTGACAATAATGCATGGCCGATGTGTTGTATATTTGCAAGATGCCATGCATTTCACAAACTGTACGAAGAGATTTGGTGGTACGTGCATTGGTTATTATTGCTACTATCGACCCATCGTCCGCCTACGTTCCTCCCATTCTTAATGTGGGCAGGTGTATACATGGTAATCCCGTCAGATCGGACCTTCGGCCACGGGTAGATTGGAGGAGCGGTAAGTAAGTAACCGATTTCAGCCGGTCTCCGCGCGCAGCAGATTGTCCATGACGTGCCACTTTTTGGGAGTACCGAGAGGTTTAAATTAGTCCACACCGCGCACTCGTGTAGCACGAGCTGGCCGCGGTCCGCCCTGCACGAATGTCCGTTCGTTGCTTTTTTTTTTTTTTTGCAGAGGGGTAACTATACAGGAAGCCACCTAGGTGCCCAGCGCCCAGCCTGCTCGATAGTGGTTACGTCATAGGAACATGGAAAATAAAATCCGAGCCCAAGTTATCACATGATTTCATCCGATGGACACGAAGTTCAAGATTCGAACAGAAAGAGAGAGGATAAAGCGCAAGAAATAATAGTGGAAAATTAAATTAAATTATGGCATAGGCAATATAAGTAGTACTCGCTATGAAAATTTGTCATTTCTAGTTATTTTTATTTAAAAAACAATATAATCTGAATGTTACGCTTATTCCGGGAGAAAGCTTCTTTACCGTGTACACGACAAAGCGTCCACGAAACAAGGCAAAGATTTTGCCGTGTATAAGCACACGGCAAAGATTACACAACAACTTTCGCGACGACAAAAGCCCTTTGTCTTATGTTTTCTAAAAAAGACATCACCTTTAGCGTGTGTCTTACGCATATACACGGCAAGTAAAGTGAGACGATGTTTTTCGTGAACATGACTGTGTTTATTTTTTGCGTGTGTCTCGTCGAAAAATACACGGCAAAGAGGCTGTCTTTTCAAAAAAAAATCAGTTTTGTTTCAAACTTTTTTGAATATTTTTGACTCGCTAAACTCATATAGGATATTTTTAACCCTAAGTATGCTTAATATTAGGTCAAATTATACTAATGGTCAAACTTTTCCTTGGCTCACCCATCCTAACACTACTCGAGCCCAGCACACTACCCGGCTAATTCAAAATGCTATCACCCCTTCCTAATAAGCTTTCGAGAAAGAAATCATACCCTATCGATAATACTTACATATCAATCTTATTAACTCTTGGACTTTGATGTCTCACATATCAGTTTTAGATTCCAAACAATTAAATAAGCAGACAACAATGCATAAGTAATAATAATCTTGAATCAAATAACAAATAAAATGATTTTATTTTTTTGCATTTTTTATTTAATATGGAATAATTCATATATTTAAATCTGTAAATCAGAATTTGACAAATAAAATGTCTAAATCGATCAGAAAAATGAGAGGAATCCAAATATGGCATCCATATAATCTTTTGAACCTAAAAATGATTGATGAACCTTGTCACATTATTTCGATCGTTTTTTAATTTCTTATGTTCGTTTCAAACTATGGTCAAAACGGTGGGCATGAAGATTCTTAGCTCGGGGTTGAGCCTCTTTAAACTTGCATTGGATCTCTAATAAAATAGCATATTGTGAACCTAAATGATTTTTGTAAAAAAATCATGAGCATCAGATCATGTACCTATAGTTCATATCTGACCCACTTCCAACCTTCGGCAGGAATTTGTCTTTTTTATCAGGGGTGGACGGAAACGTTTGATATCCACCTGTTGGGACATTTTTCATGTAAGATATTCTAGTATTTTTGAAAAATGGTTTGATAGCATTTTGAATTAGCCGTTTGGTGGTTGCTTCACAAAACCCCCCGTTTTTTGCACTCAAAAAATGTAAAATGGCTTTTTGGTGCGACGAAGAGGAAAACTTTCTCCAGCAACATTGTTCGGCATCCCATGATGCACATGCATGCAAAATATGTGCATATTATCACAAACTATGTCTTGATTCTAGTCATAACATTGGTAATTTTACCCAAAAGCCAGGAAACCTCGAATGAGATAGATTATTTTGTGAAGTTTTTTTGAGACATAATCAATATACCAAGTTTGATATTTTTTCTTCCAACTATGTCACATAATATGATACCATGTGAAGGTTTCATACTTTTTGGATTGTTTTTTAATTTCTTATGCTCGTTTTAAACTATCGTCAAACTTGGTCGAACGACGGGTATGAAGACTCTTAGCTCAGGCATGAGCCTCTCTAAACTTGCATTTGATCTCTGATGAAATAGCACATATCATGTACCTGTAGTTCATATCTGGTCCACTTCCTCTCGATTCGGCAAAAAATTGTCTTTTTCACCAGAGGTAGACGGAAAGGTTTGAGATCCCCTATTAGAAAATTATCCATGTAAGGTGGTCTAGTATTTTTTTAAATGGGGTGGTAGAATTTTGAATTAGTCATTTGATGGTTGCTTCACAAAACCCCCTTTTTTTTACTCAAAAAATAGAAAATGCCTTTTTGGTTCGACGAAAAAGAAAACTTACTCATGAAATATTGTTTGTCATCCCATGATGCAAATGCATTCACAATGTGGGCATATTATCACAAACTATGCCTTGATTCTAGTCATAACATTAGTCATTTGATCCGAAAGTCAGGAAACCTCGAATGAGATAGGTCATTTTGTGAAGGTTTTTTCGAGACATAATCAATATACCAAGTTTGGTATTTTTTCTAACTATGTCACATAATATGACACCACGCAAAGGTTTCACATTGTTTCGATCATTTTTGAATTTTTTATGCCTCTTTGAAACTATGGTCAAAACGGCAAGCACGAAGATTCTTATTCTACATAAATATCTAATATTTGAGTGTGATAGATAGATCTTATTTTATGCAAAATTTAATATATTATTTGTATTTTCTGAATTAGAATGATTTTTTATGATTTTCCTAAAAGTAATGTGACAAAAGAAAAAAGACTTTGCCATGTATACTATAGAATACACACGGGAAAGGTTTTTTAACGTGTATACTGCAGAGTACACACGGCAAAGGGCCGGCGAGGGCACACGGCAAAGAGGCCATCATATGTAGTCGTTAGCTCCTCCCCGTCAAGTGGACCTATGGGGTCGCTGGTCCCACCTCATTGCCGCGACGATACCTATGTCGTGTGCCGTTGTCGAATTTTCCGAGTGTGTTTTGTTTGTCGTATTTCTTTATGGGTCTTTGTCGTGTGTATTTCTTTGCCGTGTTCCTTTTAGAAATTTGCCTTTTTTGCGTACTTTTGTATGTGTTTTCTGGGTTACACATGGCAAAGACAAACTTTAACGTCCATTTGGCACACGGCAAAGCCATGTCTACACGACATCGGCATTTTTTCCGTAGTGGCTCGGCATACACTCACGGCATACCATATTCCTAGCGCATCCTACGAGCATATACCTCGTATGTAGTCAAGCCTCTGTCTAAACCGTTCATGGGGGACACACATGGCAGCTGGGTGTGCCGAGCGCCGGGTATGGAAAGCGCTTGGCAAACAACATATATGACGAACGTTGTATTTTGCCTAGAGTTGTGGTTTGCGCTCGACAAACCTAGGTTGAAGGAGGGAAGTAACCCCATTAGCGTAGCTCATAGTGGGTGAGGACATTCGAACCCGGGTGGACTGAGTAAAACCTTGTCTCACTTGGGGTGGGGTGTGTGTGTGGGGGGGTGGTATTTTTTTACACTCTTATTTTAACTGTAGACTACTTCTGCATCCCTAGTTGTAAAAACGTTGACCCCGGGGAATGATCCCTCGCGGGATATACATTGTTAGTTAGATAAGACCTCTCCAGCAGCGAATTATACGTGCTCGAATATAACCCGTTTAATTCAGTCCTCATGGAGACTTAAAGCCGAGTGGGCTGGCTGCGCACTCGCTAGCCTTGCTACTAAGTCAGCGCTTAGTTCTCTGCATCCCTAGTTGTAGCCGGTGCTTTTATTTTTGAACTATAGCAGGCTCTCATGAGACCTTGTTTTTTCGCTTTCCAGCTTTGTACAAAAAGCTGGTCCATTTGGCCTTTATTTGGTCTAAAATATGTGAAAGCGTGAGGTACGACGAACTAGAATTGGCCAAAGAAAAGCTCCCTTCAATGTTGTAGTTCTGTCTACTGTGATAGCTTAGCAGAACAAGACTATTGTAGTTTTGTGAACATTTATTATATATTCTAGCCGAGGATCTTTGTCATATTTATTCATTTTAAATAAAACTATCAATATTTATTTGGCATTCGACACTCACAACATATATAAGAGGATCTCCTCACCTTTCAATTTGAATGTATGGATGCAATGTTTTTTTGCACTGATTTGAGTGCCCGAGAAATCCACCTGTAAAAATTGGTGCTTGTTTGAAGAAGTTCGTCCCTAAATTCGATTTATACAGTTGCTACATTTCGAATCTTGCAATGTAGAAGGAAAATAATATGGGATAGGAGGTCATTTCGCATCTTTCCTCCCACCATCCCCAGGTATACTATATTGAGATATTTTCTCTTGATCGATCTCACGTTATATATTAATAGATCTTATCTTGATCCACTAATAATAAAATCGACTGATCAGACAAGCAGACCCCAAAGTCCAATCTCCACAGTCCACAGTAGCTGACGCTAATCTCGCACCCACACCCCTCCATCTATCTATAAATAGCCTGGTTGCTCTTCAGCATCTCACACACCATCCACGGCTAGCTAGCCACAACCACACTACCACTCCTAGAGGTTTTTCTGTCTTACAAGCATACAGGAAGATGTTTGGCGGCGGTCTTGATGTCATCGGCAACCTTACGGGAGGGCACAAGAATGCCCACCTCAAGGGCTCGGTGGTCCTGATGCGCAAGAACGCGCTCGACTTCAACGACTTTGGCGCCGCCGCCATGGACAGCGTCACCGAGTTCCTCGGCCGTGGCGTCACCTGCCAGCTCATCAGCTCCACCGTCGCCGATCCCAGTGAGCAGAACACTCCCCTTAATTCACTACACCCATGAAAGAAATACATACTAGCTCCTCTTACACTACGTACTTAACGTACGTGTGCAGACAACGGGAACCGCGGGAAGGTGGGCACTGAGGCGAGCCTGGAGCAGTGGATCACGAGCCTGCCATTGATCACGGTGGGCGAGTCCAAGTTCAACGTCAAGTTCGACTGGGACGTGGAGAAGCTGGGGGTGCCCGGCGCCATGATCGTCAAGAACAACCATGCCTCCGAGTTCTTCCTCAAGACCATCACCCTCGACAACGTCCCCGGCCGCGGCACCGTCGTCTTCGTCGCCAACTCATGGGTCTATCCCCAGCGCAACTACCGCTACAACCGCGTCTTCTTCGCCAACGATGTAAGTTCGCGGCCGCCCCTGATCGTCGTCTTGTAATTCTGGACGACCACGTTCCAGTGGACTGATTATTATGCTGATTCCGTGCACAGACGTACCTGCCCAGCAAGATGCCTGCGGCTCTGAAGCCTTACCGCGACGACGAGCTCCGGAACCTGAGGGGCGACGACACGCAGGGAGAATACCAGGAGTACGATCGCGTATACCGCTACGACCTGTACAATGACCTCGGCGACGACCGCCAAGTCCTCGGCGGCTCAAAGGATTTCCCTTACCCTCGCCGCTGCCGCACCGGCCGCAAGCTCTCGAAGACCAGTACGTTTCTCCGTCGCAGCTCCGCGGTATTAAATTATTATTAGCCCTCGACTTACTGACAAACCGGATTTTTCAGATCCCGACCGCGAGAGCCGGCCGTTGCCGCTGGTCCAGAGCATCTACGTGCCGCGGGACGAGGTGTTCGGGCATCTCAAGCAGTCCGACTTCCTCGGCTACTCGCTCAAGGCGCTCGTCGACGGCATCATTCCGGCCATCCGCACGTACGTCGACCTCTCCCCAAAAGAGTTCGACTCCTTCAAGGACATCCTCAAGCTTTACGAGGGCGGCATCAAGCTGCCCGACATCCCAGCTCTGGAGGAAATGCGCAAGCAATTCCCTCTCCAGCTAGTCAAGGATCTCATCCCCATGGGCGGCGACTACATCCTCAAGCTCCCCAAGCCACAAATTATCAAGGGTACGTATTCATTATCCATCCTGCAGATTTTCTAGTCTAGGCTATACGTACAATTATTGACCATATGTGAAACTGTGCACGCACGTGCAGCGGACGAGAAAGCATGGATGACCGATGATGAGTTCGCCAGGGAGATACTTGCCGGTGTGAACCCGATGATGATCACGCGTGTCACGGTTAGCCAGATCAGCCACTGTTTGCAAACTGGCTAGTTAATTAATGTTGCTAAATAGATGGTCCAATTAATCTATTAACTCGATGCAGGAGTTCCCTCCCAAGAGTACTCTTGACCCCAGCAAATACGGTGACCACACCAGCACCATCACGGAGGCGCAGATCGGGAACAGCCTCGAGGGCCTCACGGCGCAGCAGGCGGTCGCTAGCAACAGGCTGTACCTCCTTGACCACCACGACCACATGATGCCATACCTCATCAAGCTCAACAACCTTGATGATACCTTTCTCTACGCCACGAGGACTCTGCTCTTCCTCAGAGGTGATGGCACCCTAGCGCCGATTGCCATCGAGCTAAGCACGCCTCTGATCCAGGGCGACCTCACCACCTCGAAGAGCACCGTCTACACACCAGCCACCACCGGCGTCGAGGCCTGGATATGGCAACTCGCCAAGGCGTACGTCTGCGTGAACGACTACGGTTGGCACCAGCTGGTCAGCCACTGGCTCAACACACACGCTGTAATGGAGCCCTTCATCATTGCCACGAACCGGCAGCTGAGCGTGACCCATCCGGTGAACAAGCTCCTGGTGCCACACTACCGTGACACCATGAACATCAACGCAAGGGCACGGGAGTTGCTCGTCAACGCCGGCGGGATCATCGAGACAACCGTATTCCAGCGCAAGTACGCCATGGAGATGTCATCCGTCACCTACAAGAACTGGAACTTCGCCGAGCAGGCACTCCCCGACGACTTAATCAAGAGGTAAGTAACCAAACAAACAAGATTCGATTCATTAAGCGATGGCATAGTAGTGAACTAATCACCATGAAATCCAGGGGCATGGCGGTGCGAGACCCATCAAACCCAAAGAAAGTCAAGCTGCTGCTCGAGGACTATCCTTATGCGGTGGACGGGCTAGCCATCTGGCATGCCATCGAGCAGTGGGTGCAGGAGTATCTAGCCATCTACTACCCCACTGACAGTGTTCTTCAAGGCGACGTGGAGCTGCAGGCATGGTGGAAAGAGGTTCGCGAGGTTGGGCATGGTGACCTCAAGGATGCAACTTGGTGGTCCAAGATGCAGACGGTGCCAGAGCTGGTCAAGGCGTGCACCACCATCATCTGGACAGGATCCGCGCTACATGCCGCTGTAAACTTTGGGCAGTACCCATATGCAGGTTACCACCCGAACAAGCCATCAGCAAGCCGTCGTCCGATGCCCGAGCCAAACACCGAGGAGTACGCGTTGCTGGCCCGCGAACCAGAAAAGGTGTTCATCCGCACCATCACTAACCAGTTGCAGACCATCATTGGCATATCATTACTGGAGATCCTGTCCAAGCACTCATCCGATGAGGTTTACCTCGGGCAGCGGGATACGCCAGAGTGGACCTCGGACGCCAAGGCACTAGAGGCATTCAAGCGATTCGGGACTACGTTGGAGGGCATTGAGAGTGAAGTGGTGGCCTTGAATGGAAACCCCCAACTCAAGAACCGCAATGGACCGGCCAAGTTCCCCTACATGTTGCTCTACCCAAACACCTCTGACCACAAGGGTGATGCCGCTGGGCTCACTGCGAGGGGCATCCCTAACAGCATCTCCATCTAGTGTGGTACGCGGTGGACGTGTGATGTGCCACCATGGAGGATGTGTGTTGTGTCAGCATGTGAAAGCGTTATGTGTTTACGCGAGTAGCGATCGTTGCTTGAATAATCCATGTATGATGGCCCTTCCTGACACGGAAGTGTTATTTAAGTGGTCCATCATAGATGTCCGTTTATAGTTTCCCTTTCAGGTTTTAATTTGAATAAAATAAGCTTTCTTGGTCTCGTACATGTTCTATAAGTTTGTCCGATATGTTAAGCCTTTTCCATGTTCTTTGATATTGTCGTTTATTCTAGAGAGAGATTTACCTAATTTCGTTTCAACTATGACCTACTTGAAAAGAACTTTCGAAAATTCAGGTGGAGGGTTTTCTCCCTCCCCGGTGACCATAAAAAAAAGAACTTCCGATAAGCTCCAACGATTGTTTTCCACTTATCTTTTAGCTAGATGTTATTTCATTCCGTCTGTTATTTCTTTTTGTTTCATTTGCATATTTTATTTTGCTTTGTATCCTATGTCATTCCGCTAGTAGTCATTAATAGTTATATACTAGCACCCTTTTGTTTGTTTGACATGATTTTCCTCGGTTACACAGATAGAGTTGTTCTTTGCCTCATAGCGCTCCCAACTTACTCACTAGTCTTTTCATTTAACAATTAAGAATTTCTATGTGCACTTGTGATTTTGTTTTGACTTCCAAAATGTTCCAAGATTTCTTACATGGAACATACTACTACCTTCGATCCTAAATAAGTGTCGCCATTTTGAACTAGACTTAGTTCAAAACCGTGACACTTATTTAGGATCGGAGGGAGTACATCATATTGTTAGGCTCAAATTTATGAGTTTTTAAGAATTCATTTTCTAAGGCACAATTTTACATACAAAGAGCAGTCAGATTTTGCATTAAGTTATTTAGGCTTAAATGAATTTATAACTATTTACTAGATATAATTCATATTTGATCTTAGTTTAACTAAAAGAAGGCCCAAAATTTCAATAAAACAACATATTTTAGTACTCTTGTAACTTGGTAGCTCCTACTGTGGCGAATGATGGAAATAATTAAGATCGGGTGAACTCTAAAGCATAAAAAAAGATTGATGCAAAAACTCAAAATTATCTAGACACATGAAAACTTTTTATGATTTTAAGAACAATCACTTAGTACAATGTTAATAGAAACATATCTATACAGAAGTAGAAAATACAAACGTACCGACAATGGAACATTAATATCATCTAGAAGCTTCGTACTTGAAGTTCTTTCTTAATTTTACCAAGATCAAGACTTTTCAATATGTATCCCTCGTTAAATGTTGCACACCGTCAAATTATTAAGCCAACCATCAGACATTTTGTTGCGCAACTCGGTCTTGATGATGTCATAGCATATCCAAAAAAAATCCTTTGTTCAAAGAAGAAGATTATTCATAGTGTCCACGGAATGGTTCACCTTGCAATTGCTACATAACTTAAAATGCCCAAAGATATATCCACGCAAGTTTCATACTTTACTAGTGAATCTTTGGTATAACTTATAAATCTGTTTTTCACACTTGCCTTTTAATTTTTGAAATCATCACATGTCGTCCTTAAAATATTATGGATGATAGTGATACATGGACACCGATATGCTTATGGAATGCTTTCACCCCATCTTTCCAATGGCATACCCTACTTTGGTAAAGACAGCATGCAACATGGGCCCAAAGATTAAACTGAATTGATACTAGAGCTCGGTCGACCAGATTATCTTCCTTATTGTGCATTCACCTTCACACCCGTTAGATCTATATTATGATCGGGTCATCGGGGCGTATGTATGAGTTGCAAGTGGTTACAACTCAGTTTTTTCCAACTGTAAGTATGTTGCAACCGACAAAAAAACGTGTTCGTGCAGTAAAAAAATATGTTCGTGTAGTAAAAAAAAATTGTTCATGCAGTGCAACGTGTCCCGACACACAGAGCTAGACATGCCCTAGTATAAACTAAAATAAAAGTACAGCTGTACAATAGGTGGGACATATCGGTAATTAAATTATGTCACACATGACGCACACACTGCGGGATAGTGATAAGTGGACATGTCATGCATGGTACTGCGTGCACAGCTCCAATTATTTGACCCCAGAACCCTGTGGCGTGCAAACTAACCCGTGATTGGAGGGTTAGAAGGGTGGTTGTATCTCCGGTCCATCGGAGTTCAAACTCTAGATTTAACATTGTGTGTTGTATAAAAGGCGAAAAGTGGAAGGCTGTGTTCTGTCGACAGCGAGGCTCTCGCGATAACTTCGTCAATCTTAAGACCTGATTCGTCGGCTCAGTTTTTCAAAGGTGCTCATATGGATAAGGTGTACGTGTGTCCGTTTATAGGGATGTACGTGTTGTGAGCATCTTGGATTATACTGTTTCTAAAAAAAAACTACGGCGTACTACGTGTGTTCCCCTCAACAAAGCGAGACGTCCTCCGTTTTCCACGTACGTACTGGGATAGTCTAAAATATTGGTCGTGCATGGATGCATAATATGACGTGTCCACAGCACATGCATCGGAAGCACGCGGATAGTCTAAAATATTCCGACACGTACGGCGCGCGTGTGGAGCACTGGAGCACTGGATCACGAGCGGGCCCGCCTGGTGGACGACGCAGGTCGCCGTACGTCGCGGTGGGTGGTCGTAGTTGGTGAGATCTGCATGCAGGAGCTACGCGGCGAGAAGTGAAGATCTCCATGCACTCAAAATGTCACAACAACCACGTGCGAACCCCTAATCCTCACGTTTACACATAAATGAACAACTTATTCGGTTTTGCGATGATGACAGGTGTACCATGCATGTTCGGTAGTATTTCCAAGGGCATCTTCGCTCGGCTAAGCCGATATCGAATTTAGGTCCGGACACTGAAAATATGTTCAGTTGTATATTCAGGAACCTCTTTTCTTTTCAGATTTGGGTCAACTTTGATCCGGACTACCCGCCATTCCTAAGATCTCGGATATGCACTGGAAACGCCGGACGAAGCGAATTGTCCAGGTGGACCAGCCTATCAATGACAGAAGCCGAGCCGTCGTCATCCTTCCCGATGTTTTCCTTTTCCCGTCCTCGCCGCTACACCCCTCCCGCCCTCGCCACCGAACTCGGCCTATAAAAGGCGTACAGCTCGTCGTCTCCTTTTACAGTCTCTCACATCGCCCCTAACTCCCGCGAACTCCAGACGCTCGCACCTTTCTACCTCCTCAACTCCGCCGAAAAGCCATGGCCAAGAGATTTCCCGGCCGACGCACGCTGCAGACGTGGGAAGCCCGGCTGCTCCATGAGGGGGGGCTATACAGCGTCACCGGACTGCCGTCTCCCCTTCGCCTGACAACTCAGCGCCGACGGGATCCCTATTTCGCCGGTGCCAGCCGACGAGGACATCGCCGAAGAGATCCAGGCGTCTATCGCCGCCATACAAGACCTGGATCTCGCCGAGAATCCTGGCAACCTGGTCTTCTGGAGGCAGTTCTTCGCTGAAAGGCGCTCCAGGATCTCGCCCGACACGATGGACCACCGGGCTCGCCACCGCTGCGTCACAATTTGGCTTTTCGCCGCCGCTGGTGGAGCGTTCCCTGGCGAACCCTCGCCGTCGTCATGAAGCACATTCAGGCCGGCAACCACCCCCGCCTTGGCCTGTAGAAGCGGCGCCCATCGTCGACCACAGCGGCGGCGGCCTTTTTCTAGTTAAATTCGATGTAATATGTGCGTCCTTGCCCTAGTTAATAAAATCCACCTATATTCGTCTAAATTTCGCCGAGTTTAACTGAATTTCGCCGAACCTGGGAACTCGACCTGGAAACGCGAGTAGAAAACTCGGCGTACCCAGGCCGAAAACGAGTTTCGTCCGGCCAAAAAAAATCTGGATTTCGTCCTGATTAACCCAACGAGTAGGGATGCTCTAACACCGGCAAATATAATAACTTTGGTGGACGACGACGACAACATTGCGACCGAAGTAGGTTTTCCCACTATTCTTAAAACTAGTGCTAGTACTCCAACCGGCCACACCGTTTTGCGATACGCCCAGCTACAACAAAAGTATTACTGGTTCGCAATTTTTACATATTTATTATTATATCAATTAAAAATGTACAAATGTTTCAGAATCCAATTTTGTTCAATAAGGATTTATGAGCGAATAAAAATTCAAACTAACTAATTTGAAAATCTATGGCACCATTAGACTAAGTATCATTTGAGCTTAACAATTTTATTTAGACTACTCTATGTTGATTTATTTGTCTATTCTTATCCTATACTATCTACGCTTCCGCTTCTCCATCTTCTATTTTATAGATCATATCGTAGTCTATTTCTTTAGTGCATCCTAAAGATCTGGCTCCTTGTAATAGATTTCGTCTTCATCTCCAATTCTATCGGTCGTCTCATCATCGTAACTCTTAAAGTCTAAACAATGTTTTTAAGAAGATAGATTGAGTATGAGTGTACTCAGTAAATTCTGTATAGGTGGTTATCTAATGCTCTATCGGATAAAATTCTTAGGTTAATGCCTGATTTCGATACTGTTTACTAAAAACATAAGTTTTAGTTTTATAAAACTATGTTCCCTAGTCTTCACTTATTGTTATAACTTCATAAAGTTCATTTCCATGTTGTGATTGTAATGCTTTTCTAGGATAGGGAGTAGCATATTATGTTTTATACACTCTTAAAAGGTGCGCTACTTTTTTCGCAAATGTCCTTAGCCTTATTGTTATTAGTCATACTTTCTTAGGCACGAGGCCAATTACCAAGTATACCCAAGTCATGCCGATCACGACCCCACTCTACAATCTACCATTTACAACGAACCCGGTTAACGACCAGTATTTATTGCCATATCTTCTGAGACATTAAAGTCGTGCATCACACGATGGGGATATTATAGGCTCCCACTAACATTCCTCGCTGGGAATACAAACTGACCCAGTCATCTAAAGATATACGAAATAAATAAGATTCGCCTGTCCCATTCTGAAATATGTGGTCAACGCGGTTTATACGACGCCTTGGAATGACTAACTACAATTTTTGTTTAATTTTTAGGATAACTTTTCCGGTATAATAGAATCTCCACCACATGATTTCACATCATGTATAATTCCATTGCCCTCCATTCCACAGTTCATTTCATTCATAAAATGATATTTTATTTTTGAATGTAGGTGATAGTACTTTTAAAAAGTAGTTTGGATAAAATATTCCAATGAACATGCAAAATTGAACTTGGCTGATAACTATAAGATAATGCACTTCGAAGATTCTACTTTACCCCAAACCTTGGGTTTTGAAAATAGCATCATTGTCCCGTAAGGAGAATGTTTAAAAATCCAATTTGATGTTATAATGCATATATGCTATGCTTATATGTGTTTGTTTAATCCCCCTTGTGTATTGGTTTGTATTTTAAAGTTGATTTGAAGTTTTAGTGAATTTATAAATTTCACTTTAGAATTTTTATATGATTTATATGAATTTCACTTTAGAATTTTCATATATCTCAAGAAAATCACGTTGAATATTTCAAAGTTCAAAAGTTAGTTTTTAGGTTGGAAATAATTTTAATAAATATTATTTGGGCTAAGGTATTTTATAGAGTATTTTTACTCACTTAAAATAATTTCTTTAAGTCAAATAACAGATTTGAGTTATTATTCGCACAAAAGTATTTTTATTAATTCATGAAAAAATAGGATTTAGATTCCTTCTATTTTTTCTATCTGGAACTCTTTCTAATTTATTGTTCTAAACTTGTTTAGATAGGTTTTATTATGTTTTGTAATAAAATGGTATTTTATATCTTAAACAACTATACATCTCAATCTAGTTATATTAGAAATGGATTTGTAATAACTAATAATCGTGATTAACTATTGTCCCAATGAAATGTGTATTAAACACGGCAGTAAAATGTGTTGCACTACACCCTTGCACGACAATAAAGTTCCGTGGTCTCCATTAATGTACCGAGGAGAATCCTCTCTTGCACTGCGTAAGAGCTAGGTCGGAGATGACGTTGTGCCAAGCCAAAAAAAATGCCGTTGTTACACCTTCCCGACATAGTTATATATCCCTAACGGCTCATGTCAGTGCAACAATTAGGCGTGTGTTTCGGCGTCTATAAACATCAGGGATCGACATACGTGTTGTAGTTCTGCTTAAACATCAGCTACAAGGTTCAGGACTAGTTCCTGGTGAAGGGGTTCGTAGCATGGAAAACAAAAAATTTCTATCGCATACAAACAAACAAGCCAAAATCTATCTACTAGATTGTAGCAAAGAGTCGATGGAATAACTTACCCTCGAAGATTCCAAAGTGTTTAACGAGAGCGGATTCTCGTGGGTGATGTAGTCGTACTCTTCCCGATCTCAAGATCGTGTAGACGATCCTTCCGGCGCTGCGTTCCTAGCGCTCAGCTCGGTCACACGTCGGTACTGACGAAGACCTTCCTCTCCTTGTTCCAGCAGTGGAGGTTGTAGCACTCTCCTCGCGATTCCGAAGACAACGGCGTGGTACCTAAGCACAGGGAGATCCCGCAGGGCTTCGCCTTAAGCCGGAGCGAGTATGGTGGAGTATGAGAGAGAGCTATTAGTGGTCTAGGGTTTAGACACACCAATTAGAAGGCTCTAAACCGAAGGCTAGGGCAATTAGAAGCTCTAAACCAAAACGACTCTAAACCGGAGATTAGAGGATAGGAACTTGTGTGTATAGAGGAGGAGGCCCTGCCCCTCCTTTTATAGGTTGGAGGGGCGGCCAAGGGGAGGGGACTCCCTCCCCAAGTCGGCCTTGGTTGGCACGCCGGCTTGGAGGGACTCCTCCCCCAAGTCGGTTCCAACCACCTCTTGCTTGTTTCCCACAGTTTAGCTGCGTTTGACTTTAAACCGCCGTTTGACTTTTCAGTTTAGGATTCAATTTAATCCTTTATTTGGAACAGCGAACACTTAGTACATGATGCAATCATTCCAATATGCAATGACACATTCATGTACCCTTCCTCCGAGTGCCGGACATTCCGAACCTTCTAGAACATCCCGATGAAAACACCTAATCATTCCCGAACTCAAACGGGACTTTCCTTATATGAATCTTATTCTCCGACCATTCCGGATCACCTCGTTATATCCGGATCCCATCCGAGACTCAACAGCATTCGGTATCTTTCTCATAATACCATAACTACTCAAACATCGTCGAATCCTTAAGTGTGTCTCCACGGTTCGTGAATTATGCGGACATGATCGAGACACTTCTCCGAACAATAACCAATAGAGGAATCTGGAAATTCATATGGCTCCCACATATTTCTACGATTACTTTGATCGAATGAACCACTTACATACGATACCAATTTCCCTTTGTCTCACGATAGTTTACTTATCCGAGGTTATGATCGCTCGGTATCTCGCATACCTAGTTCAACCTCGTTACCGATAAGTACTCTTTCTCGTTCCCGTGATATGTGATCCCTTGTGAGCCAGTCATGCTTGCAAGCTAATTGGATGACATTCCACCGAGAGGGCCCAGAGTATATCTATCCGTCATATGGATGGACAAATCCCACTCTTGATCCATGTGTCTCAACCAATACTTTCGAACACTCAATGCCACCTTTATAGCCACCCGCCACGGTGTGGTGTTTGATGTCATCAAAGCATCCATCCGGTAAAGGTGATATGCATGATCTCATGGTCGAAGGAATTAGGTTACTATGTATCAGAAAGCATATAGCAATTGAACTATTGAAATGACTTGATCTTTATGCTACGCTTATCTATAGGAGTATGTCCACCATATCATTCTCCTAACGATATGATCTTGTTGTTGATAACATCTCAATGTTCATGATAGGGAAACCACAATCATTAATCAACCAACAAGCTAGTGAAGTATAGAGGCTATACTAGGGACTTCAAATTAAGTTTACAAATCACACAAGTATCAATGTTTCCTTGTTAATACTATTATAGCATGAATGTAAACATTTATCATAAACACAAAGATATAATAATAACTACATTTATTATTGCCTCTAGGGCATATCTCCAACAGTCTCCCACTTGCACTAGAGTCATCTAATCTAGATTACATGGTAATATACCGAACACCCATGGCATTTTGGTGTTGGTCATGTTTTTCCCTCGGGAGAGGTTTAGTCAACGGATCCGCCACATTCAGATCTGTGTGTACTTTGCAAATCTTTATATCTCCATCCTGGATATGTTCTCGAATAGCGTGAAAACGCAGCTTGATGTGCTTCAGCTTCTTGTGTGACCTTGGTTCTTGCGCATTGGCTATGGCGCCCATGTTATCACAAGAGAGATAGACATTGGGTCCAGCACTAGGAACCACACCCACCTCTGTAATGAACTCTTTCATCCATATCGCTTCTTGTGAAGCCTCCGGCGACCATGTATTCCGATTCAGTTGAAGATCTCCCACAACACTTTGCTTTGCACTCCTCCAGCTAATCGCTGCACCATTCAAAATAAATGTAGTATCCAGTTGTGATTTAGAATCATTCGGATCGGTGTTCCAACTAGCATCGGTGTAACTGCTAACAACGAGCTCATCACCTCCATAAGAAAGAACCATATCCTTAGTTCTTCTCAAGTACTTAAGGATGTTTTGATCACGTCCAATGATCCACTCTGGATCACTTTGATATCTGCTAGTTAAACTAACAAAGATATGCAATGTCGGGTCTAGTACATAGCATGGCATACATTAGAGATCCTATGGCTGAGGCATAGGAGTCTTACTCATCCTTTCTCTATCTTCGCCGATGTCGGACTTTGAGTTTTACTCAAGGTCGATTGAGCAACATGGGCAAGAACCCTTTCTTGCTTTCTTCCATTCCAAACCTCTTTAGAACTTTGTCCAAATATGTACTCTGTGACAATGATATTTGGCGTTCGATCTATCTCTATAAATCTTTATGCCTAATATGTAAGTCGCTTCGCCAAGATCCTTCATTGAAAAACTATTATTCAAATATTCCTTGACACTATTAAGAAGGTCTACATCATTCCCAATCAACAATATGTCATCCACATATAGTATTAAGAATGCTACTGAGCTCCCACTCACTTTCTTGTAAATACAAGCTTCTCCATAAGTTTGTATAAAACCAAAACTTTGATCACCTTATCAAAACGTTGATTCCAACTTCGGATGCTTGCTTCAATCCATAGATGGACCGTTGAAGTTTGCATACCTTGTTAGCATCTTTAGGATCGACAAACCTCCGGGTTGCATCATATACAACTCTTCATCAATATCTCCATTGAGGAATGCTTTTGACATCCATCCGCCATATCTCATAATCATAATATGCAGCGATTGCTAACATAATCCTCAGACTTTAGCTTTACACGGTGAGAAAGTCTCATAGTCAACTCCTTGAATTTGTCGAAACCCTTTTGCGACAAGTCGAGCTTTATAGCCGAACATTACCATCAAGATATGTTTTCTTCTTGAAAATCCATTTGTTCTCGATGACCTTCGCCATCCTAGAAGTCCACCAAAGTCCATACTTGGTTTTCGTACATGGATCCAATCTCGGATTTCATGGCATCTTGCCATTTATTGGAATCTAGGCTCATCATCGCTTCCTCATATGTCTCGGGGTCATCGGTGTTGTCCACCAACATGACACTCATAACGGGATCATACCAATCTGGGGTGGTACGAGTTCTCGTTGACCTCCGAGGCTCAGAGCAACTTCAACCGAAGTTTCATGATCACCATCATTAGCTTCCTCTCTTATTGGTGCAGCACCACAGAACTTCTTCCGGTCGCGCTACTCGAAATTTCGAGAGAAGGTTCGACAACCTCGTCGAGTTCTACTTTCCTTCCAGTCACTTCTTTCGAGAGAAATTCCTTCTCTAGAAAGGATCCATTCTTGGCAACGAAGATTTTGCCTTCGGATCTATGATAGAAGGTATACCCAATAGTTTCCTTTGGGTATCCTATGAAGACGCATTTTTCCGCTTTGGGTTCAAGCTTGTCCGGCTGTAACTTCTTTACATAGGCTTTGCATCCCCAAACTTTAAGGAACGACAATTTAGGTTTCTTCCCAAACCATAATTCATACGGTGTCGTTTCAACGGATTTAGACGGTGCCCTATTTAAAGTGAATGCGGCTGTTTCTAATGCATAACCCCAAAATGATAGCGGTAAATCTGTAAGTGACATCATAGTACGAACCATAT
The DNA here is from genome assembly GCA_030063025.1 of Avena longiglumis. Lineage (NCBI taxonomy): Eukaryota > Viridiplantae > Streptophyta > Magnoliopsida > Poales > Poaceae > Avena > Avena longiglumis. The sequence goes on from CP125979.1 coordinate 123,696,562, forward strand.
CTAAGAGAGTTCGATTACGACGTTCGGACACACCATTACGCTGTGGTGTTCGGCGGTGTCAATCAGAAAGTATTCCGCATTTCTTCAAATGCTCGCCAAACTCGTAACTTAGATATTCACCTCCACGATCAGAACGTAGAAATTTAATCTTCTTGTTACGTTGATTCTCTACCTCACTTTGAAACTCCTTAAACTTCTCGAAAGTTTCGGATTTATGTTTCATGAAATAGATATACCCATATCTACTCAAGTCATCCGTGAAGGTAAGAACATAACGATAACCACCGCGCGATGCTACACTCATTGGACCACATACATCGGTATGTATGATTTCCAATAAGTCCGTAGCTCGCTCCATCATACCAGAAAATGGAGTCTTAGTCATTTTTCCCATCAGACATGCTTCGCATATTTCAAGTGATTCAAAATCAAGTGATTCAAGAAGTCCATCGGAATGGAGTTTCTTCATACGCTTCACTCCAATGTGACCAAGACGACATTGCCACATATAGGTCGAATTATCGCTTGATTTCAAACGTTTAGCCTCAATGTTGTTGATATGTGTATTTCCACTATAGAGATTCAATAAGAATAGACCATCTATCAAAGGTGCATGTGCATAAAACATATTACTCATATAAATCGAACAACCATTATTCTCTGACTTAAACAAGTAACCGTCTCGCAATAAACAAGATCCCGATATAATGTTCATGCTCAACGCAGGCACCAAATAACAATTATTTAAGTATAAAACTAATCCCGATGGTAGATGAAGTGGTAGCGTGCCGACCACGATCACATCAACCTTTGATCCGTTTCCCACGCGCATCGTCACCTCGTTCTTCGCTAGCTTCCGTTTATTCTGCAAAGACTTTGTTTCGAGTTACAAATATGAGCAACCGAACCAAGATCAAATACCCGTGCACTACTACGAGTACTAGTGAGATACACATCAATAACATGTATATCGATATGCCTTTCTTCTTGATGTTGCCGTTCTTGGATCCACCAAGTACTTTGGGCAATTCCGCTTCTAGTGACCCTCCCTTGCAAAGAAAGCACTTAGTATCGGGCTTGGGTCCAGCCTTGGTCTTCTTCAAGCGGCAACTTTCTTACCACCCTTCTTGAAGTGTCCCTTCTGCTTAGACTTGCCTTTCTTGAATTTGGTGGTCTTATTGACCAACAACACTTGGTGCTCTTTCTTTATCTCCACTTCTGCAGATTTCAACATGGCAAAGAGTTCTGGTAACGTCTTGTTCATGTTCTGCATGTTGTAGTTCATCACGAAGTTCTTGTAACTTGGTGGCAGTGATTGGAGGACACGGTAAATCCCCAAAGCATTAGGAATCACTATGCCCAAGCTTTGAAGTTTGTTTGCGTGCCCAGACATCTTAAGCACATGCTCACCGATTGAGCTGCCTCTTCCATCTTGCAGCTTAAAGAACTTTTCGAATCCTCATAGCTTTCAATTGTCGCATGAGTCTCAAAAATCAATTTGAGATCCTCGACAATATCATATGGGTCTGACTCTTCAAACCTTTTCTGAAGCTCGATTCCAAACCATACAAGATAGCACATCGAACTATGGAGTAATCGATTCTTCCGAGCGAGGTAAACATTATTTACTTCATCGAGCATCACCGCAGTGGGTCACCCAATGTGCATCCAAAGACATAGGTCAAATTACCAGCTGTGAGGACAATCCTCAAATTGCGGAACCAATCCGCGAAGTTGCTTCCATTGTTTTTCAACTTTTCTTTCTCTAGGAACGCATTAAAATTGATGGTAGGGGCTGCCATTGATCTACAACATATTTGCAATAGTTTAGACTAAGTTTATGACAAATTGAGTTCAAATTAATTAATGAAATTAAACTAGGTGAACTCCCACTCAAAACGACATCCCTCACATTGTTTTAGTGATCACACGAACCAAATCCACTACATCAACACCGATCATCACGAGAGTTGATATAGTTTCAATGGCGAACAATCGTAATGTTCATCATGTCTACTACATGATTCATGCTTTACCTTTCGGTGATCCGTGTTCCGAGACCATGTCTGTACATGCTAGGCTCGTCAAGATCAAACCTTAGTTTCCGCATGAGCAAATCTGGCTTTCTCACGTTGTATACACTTGCAGAATCTAACACACCCGATCATCACGTAGTGCTTCGAAACAACAAGCTTTAGCAACGGTGCTAACTAAGGGTGAACACTTTATGACTTGAAATTCATGTGCATGAGGGATCTGTTGGAGATATGCCCAAGAGGCAATAATAAAGTGGTTATTATCATATCTTCACACTTATGATAAATGTTTACATACCATGCTATAATTGTATTAACCGGAAACATTAATACTTGTGTGATTTGTAAACTAAAATAAGAGTCCCTAGTAAAGCCTCTTGTTAAACTAGCTTGTTGGTTAATATATGATCATGGTTTCCTGATCATGAACATAGAGATGTTATTAACAACAGGATCATATCATTAGGAGAATGATGTGATGGACATACTCCTATAGATAAGCGTAGCATAAAGATCAAAGTCATTTCAATAGTTCAATTGCTATATGCTTTCTGATACATAGTAACCTAATTCCTTCGACCATGAGATCATGCATATCACCTTTACCGGATGGATGCTTTGATGACATCAAACACCACACCGTAACTGGGTGGCTATAAAGGTGGCATTAAGTGTTCGGAAAGTATTGGTTGAAACACATGGATCAAGAGTGGGATTTGTCCATCCTCATGACGGATAGATATACTCTGGGCCCTCTCGGTGGAATGTCATCCAATTAGCTTGCAAGCATGTGACTTGGTCACAAGGGATCACATATCACGGAACGAGAAAGAGTACTTATCGAACGAGGTTGAACTAGGTATGCAGAGATACCGACGATCATAACCTCGGATAAGTAACATATCGTGAGACAAAGGGAAATTGGTATCGTATGTAAGTGGTTCATTCGATCGCAAAGTAATCGTAGAAATATGTGGGAGCCATATGAATTTCCAGATTCCTCTATTGGTTATTGTTCGGAGAAGTGTCTCGATCATGTCCGCATAATTCACGAACCGTAGGGAGACACACTTAAGGATTCGACGATGTTTGAGTAGTTATGGTATTATGAGAAAGATACCGAATGTTGTTCGGAGTCTTGGATGGGATCCGGGATATCACGAGGTGATCCGGAATGGTCCGGAGAATAAGATTCATATAAGGAAAGTCCCGTTTCGGAGTTCGGGAATGATTCCGGTGTTTTCATCGGGAAGGTTCCGGATTGTCCGGCACTCCGGGGGGGGAGGGGTACATGAATGTGTCATTACATATTGGAATGATTGCATCATGTACTAATTGTTCTTGCTGTCCCAAATAAAGGATTAAATTGAATCCTAAAACAGAAAAGTCAAATGTCCAGTTTGAAAGTCAAACTGCCAAAACAAGAAACTGTGGGAAACAAGCAAGAGGAGTTGGAACCAACCTGGAGGAGGAGTTGGACTCCTCCGGGCGCCCAGCCCTAGGCCGAGTTGGGGAGGGACTCCTCCCTCCTGGCCAAGACACCCCTCCCATAAAAGGAGGGCAGGCTCCTCCTAGAGACACACAAGTTCCTATCTTCTACCTCCGGTTAAGAGCCGCTTTGGTTTAGAGCTTCTAATTGCTTTAGCCTGCGGTTTAGAGCCTTCTAATTGGTTTAGAGCCTTCTAATTGGTGTGTCTAATTACTAGACCACTAATAGCCTCTCTCATAAGCTCCACCATACTGCACCGGCTTAAGGCCTCATGGGATTTCCCTCTACTTCCTGACACGCCGTTGTCTTCGGAATCGCGAGGAGAGTGCTACAACCTCCGCTTCTGGAACAAGGGAGAGGAAGGTCTTCGTCGAGTACAACGTGTGACATTGCGGAAGCGCTGAACGCAGCGCTGGGAAGGATCGCTCACGATCTTGAGATCGGAAGTACGACTACATCACCCACGAGAATCGCTCTCGTTAACCGCTTTGGAATCTTCGAGGTGAGTTCCTCTATCGACTCGTTGCTACAATCTAGTAGATAGATCTTGGCTTGTCTGTTTGTATGCGATAGAAAATTTTGTTTTCCATGCTACGAACCCCTACTGTGGTATCGAGCCGTGTCTATATGTAGATCATTGACGAGTAGAACACAATGGTCATTGTGGGCGTTGATGCTTTATTGTCGATTGCTTCTTGTGTACTTTGTATCTTGCGGTATGTTGGGATGAAGCGGCCCGGCTAACCTTACATGACATCGTTCATGAGACTTGCTCCACGCTTGACATGCAACTTGTATTGCATAAGTGGCTTTATGGGGTGCTTTCTCCTTGCATAGTTAAGATCCAATTTACAACGGGTGATTGACAATACTAGTATCAATGTTGTGGTTCTTGTTCGTAAGTTAAAACGACACTTATTGAAAGCCCCAAACCACGTAAAATATGCAAAGAAAGTAGAGGCGTCTAACTTTGTTTTGCAGGGGTGTGCTGTGATGTGACATGGCCATGATTGTGATTATATATGATGTATGCAATGTTCCTTATTGTAAGTTGGCAACCGGGAGCCATATGGTTGTCTTTAATTTATGTTAAGACCAGCGTGTCTATTCAAAGTAGTTGTAATAGTTGAAGCCGTGGGCGACAACCATGGAGAGGCGTCATTGACCTTGATGCAATGCGGTGATGATGGAGATCATGTTCGTCTTTGGAAGATGGAGATCGGAAGCACAAAGAAGAAAGGCCATATCATATCACATATTATGAATTGCATGTGATGTTAATCCTTTATGCATCTTGTATTGCTTAGTAGTAGCGGTAGCATTATAAGATGATCCCTCATGCACATGAATTTCAAGTCTTAAAGTGTTCACCCTTAGTTAGCACGTTGCTAAAGCTTGTTGTTTGAAACACCACGTGATGATCGGGTGTGCTAGATTCTGCAAGTATACAACGTGAGCAAGCCAGATTTGCTCATGCGAAACTAAGGTTTGATCTTGACGAGCCTAGCATGTATGACATGGCCTCGTGAACACGGATTACCGAAAGGTAGAGCATGAGTCATATAGTAGATATGATGAACATGTCGATTGTTCGCCATTGAAGCTATATCAACTCTCGTGATGATCGGTTTTGATGTGGTGGATTTGGTTCGTGTGATCACTAAAACAATGTGAGGGATATTGTTTTGAGTGGGAGTTCACCTAGATTAATTTGATTATTAATTAGAACTCAATTTATCATAAACTAAATCAAAGTGAATTTGCATAGTTGTTGTAGTCATTGGCATCCGTTTACCACCGTACGCTTAGTTATAATTGAGATGATAGAACTATATAATTCGGTTAATTTACTTTCTTAACTGGTATCGTATTGTTTTGAAGTGTTAATATAAAGTTTAAAAGTCCTATTGCAAACTTTCAAGAAGTTCAGTTACTCCATGAAGTTTAATAATTGGTATTAAATCAAGAGTGACAATTCCAAGAGTTAGTATATGAGTATCATGTTTGTCTCCATGATTCTTGATATTCAAAGAATTCTCTTAATATCAAGGTTATCTAGGATCCGAAAGAGTTATTTGAAACCATGATGTGTGGAAGATATTGTGATATCTGAAATAAAGTTTTAGTTGCAACATGATAGAGTATAATATGGCAAAAGTCATGTTCTCATATTTGATGAGAATTTGCAAAAGGTTGGAGACACTCGTTGTCCCGATCCTCCAAAAGGTTTTGGATAGCAACATTATACTCATAATTCATCGTTATAAGCTAAAAGTAGCTTGATCATGGACGATTCCATGTTAAGGGTGAATATTTGATGTAGGTAAAATGTTTACTACACCAAGAGATTACTAAAGAAAGGAATTTGAAAGAACACCAAACATTTGATGATGGTGATCTACTTCAAAGTGCAAGTCCAAAGACATTGGTATTTAACTATACACGCTTTGGACTATATGTCATATGTATGACTCCTTTGTTGATGTTGATAGATTCTTTCAAATGAATAGGAAATCTTGAAAGAGAATCTCATAAATATATGGCGTAAAGGAAAAGACTAGAATTGTTCGGTTTAAGTATATAGATGATATACATGTTATGGCTATATTTTTGCTTATTAAACAATGTGGTTCTTAAGTATTTAATACTGAATTTGTTGGTATGAATCGTCATACGAAACAAATGTAATTCATGAACTACAATGGCCTAAGTAACTAGCAAAAGAATATGTGATGATGTTCATCGAGAACAAATAAAGGGTTATTGTGTTGCTCGTTAAACATCAAAGCTTGCCTTCAAGATTTGTTTTATCAGGTATTATGAGAACAAAAGGGTTGTTCAAATAATTGCCGTAATCCATAAAAGATGGATGATTCACAAAATCTCGTTGGAGAAATCACGTCCATAAAACTAGTGCTAAAAATGTCGAAAGACAAATTGATTGAAAGGTCACTTAGAAAGTGACATCGCCGTTTAAATTATATTGGAAAGAACACATGAAGAAACTCCATGTGGATAGAATTTTGGAGTCTTTTGATTTTTGATCACATGAAGCTTGTGAAACTTTCCTAGAGATAATTAAAACTTCGTTCATAAGCCAAAAGGGAACGAATGACTAGCTTATTGGAAATTGTACATATTGTTGTACAAAGACCATCATGTGTAGTCAAAAGCGATGGATTTCAACTTCATATGCTTTCTCCGAGAATTTGAGTGAATATTTGAATATTTACTTAATAAGGATAAAGTATGAAACACTTGAAAAGTTCAAAGACTTTCAAGATGAAGTGCAAAATCATAGTAACAAGAATATAAATAGTTTATGATAAAGATCATAAAGGGAGATATTTGAGTTACAGAGTTTAGCATAATACCTAAGATTTAAGGAATTGTTCCGTGGATTTGCATTTCCCGAAACACCATAAGAGTATGGAGCGTTCGAGATATGTAATTAAACCTTGTTTGACATGGTAAGATCAAAGGTATAATTTATAAAACTGCCATTATATTTTAAAGATTAAAAGCTTTAGAGATTACCGTTTTTTTCACTGAAAAGAGCTCCATCATAATCCGTTGAAATGACACCATATAAGGTTATGGTTTGGGATAAAACCCAAGTAGTCCTTTCTTAAACATTGGTATGCTATACATAAGAAAGATGTTTGCAACCAAAGTCGGATGAATCTGTCTTTGTTAAGTATTTCTCCATAACACCGGAGACAAAAGTGTTTGTCACTTAAAACGTCAAGTTTCTTTGAGAAGGAATTTTTCATGAAAAGTTAAGTGGGAGGACAATAGAACTTTGATAAGTTTAAAAGAACCTTAGCTATATGTGCAGAGTTGCGCAGCACCGAAAAGTGTTCCGGAGGCAGCAACAAAGCTCATGGCTCACGTACCTCAAAGGTTGTGATCACGGAGATCCAAGTTCCTATTGAAACAAGTAGGTCGGATGAACAATCAAATACCAAGATTTGAGGGTTGAATCATTATTTGAGAATAATGAACCGACTACATGCAAAGAAGCGATGATGGGCCCTGACTCCGTAAAATGGCTTGAAGCCATAAAATCCGTGATAGTTCCATACACGAGAAAATCAAGTTTTGAACTTGAAGGACCCTCGAGAAAGGTGTAAGACCTTATAGTTGTGTCTGGATCTATAAAGAAATAGACATGGATGTTTCACATCTATGAAATAGTCGACATGTTGGGAAAGAGTTCACAACAATGTTCAAAGGTTGACTATGACAAGATTTGATCTGTCATAGTGATATTTAGTCTAGACGGATTAATGTAGCAACCACTACATATAATTTGTTATATGGTAGTTAAATAAACAAAACAAGTTCTTCTAATAGAATCGTTACCTAGGACATGTGCATAACACAGTCCATAGGGTTTTGTTAATTCAAAGGATGCTAAAAACATATGCAAACTTCAATGGTTGAAGTAAACGTAGCGGAGTTGGAATCTTCACTATGATGAAACTGTTAAAGGAGTTTTAAAAGTTCATTAGAGACAATGAAGATGCTTGCATTTGCAAGAAATTAAGTGGGAGCGCTAAGACATATTTCTAATACATTATGTGAAGGACATATTGTTGATTAGAAAAGATGTATCTTTTATTAACACATATTAAGAATTTCATCCCGATGAAAGACTTAGGCAAAACCCAAATATTTGGCATCAATAGACGCTAATATGGTTGTGCCAGAAGTACATAGACAAGATATTGAATGAGTTCAATATAGAAACTACAAGAGATGTTCTTGTCGCACAGAAAGGATTGAACAAGTTCAATGTTGATGATATATTCAAGTGTATTGACATTTGGCAAGTGAAACAAAATTCAAGTATAGATTGATACTTGATCACAAAGAGTATTTATATCAATCATCCGTGATGTGTACAAATCCAGATATGTCCTATGCTCTAAATGTTATGAGCATATACCAGAATGATTCATAAGATGATCATTGGACAATAGTAAGGATATTCTTATGATCTTTTGGAAGAACTAAGAATATATTGTTTGTAGAAGTGACAAATAGATGATTAGTTCATTGTAGAAGTACTACATTGATACTAGTTTTGTCACAAAGTGCAAATTAAGTTTATCTCAATCTAAATTAAGGGTGGCACAATATAATGGAAAGTAAGTTCCATAATGGATTTGGATGAGTTCCAAAGTTAAGACATTGTGACAGATACTACAACAAAAGGCTAAGTATATGACTGCTATTTTAGCAAGCAAAAAAAGGGCATTTGTGTCAAGTAGTTTGTTATCAAACTAGGTGTAGTTCACAGTGGGATAATACTATGAAGATATATTGTGCGACAATATTATCAACATGTTTTAACCCCAAAGAACTAAAGGTCACACCGAAAGACCAAATTTATACAAAGCCATCTCATTAGAGAATGAGTGATGCGTGAAGACGCAAAGACATGCAATTACACACGGACCTGGAAGTGTCGATCCGAGATCGATGACCACTAGCAATCGTGTACATACAACACCGGAAAGCCATAGGTGTTATATACACAAAGGTTTGAAACTAGATTATTGACTCTAGTGCAAGTGGGAGACTGTTGGAGATATGCCCAAGAGGTAATAATAAAGTGGTTATTATCATATCTTCACACTTATGATAAATGTTTACATACCATGCTATAATTGTATTAACCGGAAACATTAATACTTGTGTGATTTGTAAACTAAAATAAGAGTCCCTAGTAAAGCCTCTTGTTAAACTAGCTTGTTGGTTAATATATGATCATGGTTTCCTGATCATGAACATAGAGATGTTATTAACAACAGGATCATATCATTAGGAGAATGATGTGATGGACATACTCCTATAGATAAGCGTAGCATAAAGATCAAAGTCATTTCAATAGTTCAATTGCTATATGCTTTCTGATACATAGTAACCTAATTCCTTCGACCATGAGATCATGCATATCACCTTTACCGGATGGATGCTTTGATGACATCAAACACCACACCGTAACTGGGTGGCTATAAAGGTGGCATTAAGTGTTCGGAAAGTATTGGTTGAAACACATGGATCAAGAGTGGGATTTGTCCATCCTCATGACGGATAGATATACTCTGGGCCCTCTCGGTGAAATGTCATCCAATTAGCTTGCAAGCATGTGACTTGGTCACAAGGGATCACATATCACGGGAACGAGAAAAGAGTACTTATCGAACGAGGTTGAACTAGGTATGCAGAGATACCGACGATCATAACCTCGGATAAGTAACATATCGTGAGACAAAGGGAAATTGGTATCGTATGTAAGTGGTTCATTCGATCGCAAAGTAATCGTAGAAATATGTGGGAGCCATATGAATTTCCAGATTCCTCTATTGGTTATTATTCGGAGAAGTGGCTCGATCATGTCCGCATAATTCACGAACCGTAGGGAGACACACTTAAGGATTCGACGTTGTTTGAGTAGTTATGGTATTATGAGAAAGAGATCGAATGTTGTTCGGAGTCTTGGATGGGATCCGGGATATCACGAGGTGATCCGAAATGGTCCGGAGAATAAGATTCATATAAGGAAAGTCCCGTTTCGGAGTTCGGGAATGATTCCAGTGTTTTCATCGGGAAGGTTCCGGATTGTCCGGCACTCCGGGGGGAAGGGGTACATGAATGTGTCATTACATATTGGAATGATTGCATCATGTACTAAGTGTTCTTTCTGTCCCAAATAAAGGATTAAATTGAATCCTAAAACAGAAAAGTCAAATGTCCAGTTTGAAAGTCAAACTGCCAAAACAAGAAACTGTGGGAAACAAGCAAGAGGAGTTGGAACCAACCTGGAGGAGGAGTTGGACTCCTCCAGCCGGGCGCCAGCCCTAGGCCGAGTTGGGGAGGACTCCCTCCCTCCTGGGCGCCAAGACACCCTCCCATAAAAGGAGGGCAGGGCTCCTCCTAGAGACACACAAGTTCCTATCTTCTACCTCCGGGTTTAGAGCCGTTTTGGTTTAGAGCTTCTAATTGCTTTAGCTCCGGTTTAGAGCCTTCTAATTGGTTTAGAGCCTTCTAATTGGTGTGTCTAATTACTAGACCACTAATAGCCTCTCTCATAAGCTCCACCATACCGCACCGGCTTAAGGCGAAGCCTGGGGATTTCCCTCTACTTAGGTACCACGCCGTTGTCTTGCCGGAATCGCGAGGAGAGTGCTACAACCTCCGCGCCATCTTTGGAACAAGGAGAGGAAGGTCTTCGTCAGTACCGAACGTGTGACCGATCATGAAGCTACGGAACGCAGCCCTTGGGAAGGATCGTCTACGCGATCTTGAGATCGGAAGTGTACGACTACATCACCCACGAGAATCTGCTCTCGTTAACCGCTTTGGAATCTTCGAGGGTGAGTTCCTCTATCGACTCGTTGCTACAATCTAGTAGATAGATCTTGGCTTGTCTGTTTGTATGCGATAGAAAATTTTTGTTTTCCATGCTACGAACCCCTACAGGATCATCTTATAATGCTACCGTCGTCTACTAAGCAATACAAGATGCATAAAGGATTAACATCACATGCAATTCAATAATATGTGATATGATATGGACTTTCTTCTTTGTGCTTCCGATCTCCATCTTCAAGCATGAACATGATCTCCATCATCACCGGCATTGCATCAAGGTCAATGATGCTTCTCCATGGTTGTCGTCCACCGGCTTCAACTATTACAACTACTTTGAATAGACACGCGGGTCTTAACATAAATTAAAGACAACCATATGGCTCCTGCCGGTTGCCAACTTACAATAAGGAACATTGCATACATCAGACATAATCACAATCATGGCCATATCACATCACTGCACACCCCTGCAAAACAAAGTTAGACGCCTCTACTTTCATTGCATATTTTACGTGGTTTGGGGCTTTCAATAAGTGTCGTTCTAACTTACGAACAAGAACCACAACATTGATACTAGCATTGTTGATCACCCGTTGTAAATTGGATCTTAACTATGCTAGGAGAAACAGCACCATAAAGCCACTTATGCAATACAAGTTGCATGTCAAGCGTGGAGCAAGTCTCATGAACGATGTCATGTAAGGTTAGCCCCGCTTCATCCCAACATACCGCAAGATGCAAAGTACACAAGAAGCAATCGACAATAAAAGCATCAACGCCCATAATGACCATTGTGTTCTACTCGTGCAACAGATCTACATATAGACACGGCTCTGATACCACTGAAGGGGTTCGTAGCATGGAAAACAAAAAATTTCTATCGCATACAAACAAACAAGCCAAGATCTATCTACTAGATTGTAGCAACGAGTCGATGGAATAACTTACCCTCGAAGATTCCAAAGTGTTTAACGAGAGCGGATTCTCGTGGGTGATGTAGTCGTACTCTTTCCGATCTCAAGATCGTGTAGACGATCCTTCCTAAGGCTCCTAGCGCTTCCGATCGATCACACATTCGGATTTCGAAGACCTTACTCTCCTTGTTCCAAAGAGGCGGAGGTTGTAGCACTCTCCTCGTGATTCGGCAAAGACAACGCGTGGTACCTAAGTAGAGGGAGATCATGCAGGCTTCGCCTTAAGCGAGTATGGTGGAGTATGAGAGAGAGCTATTAGTGGTCTAGGGTTTAGACACACAAATTAGAAGGCTCTAAACCGAAGGCTAGGACAATTAGAAGCTCTAAACCAAAACGGCTCTAAACCAGAGATTAGAGGATAGGAACTTGTGTGTATAGAGGAGGCCCCGCCTCCTTTTATAGGTGGGAGGGCGGCCAAGGAGGGGAGTCCCTCCCAAGTCGGCCTTGATTGAGCGCCCGGCTTGGAGGACTCTCCCCAAGTCGGTTCCAACCACGTCTTGCTTGTTTCCCAGCTTTCTGTTTAGCCGTTGACTTTAAACTGGCCGTTTGACTTTTCAGTTTTAGGATTCAATTTAATCCTTTATTTGGAACAATGAGAACACTTAGTACATGATGCAATCATTCCAATATGCAATGACACATTCATGTACCCTTCCTCCGGAGTGCGGACATTCGGAACCTTCTAGAACATCCCGATGAAAACACGGAATCATTCGAACTCCTAAACGGACTTTCCTTATATGAATCTTATTCTCCCGACCATTCCGGGATCACCTCGTTATATCCGGATCCCATCCGAGACCAACAACATCCGGTCTCTTTCTCATAATACCATAACTACTCAAACATCGTAATCCTTAAGTGTGTCTCCTACGGTTCGTGAATTATGCGGACATGATCGAGACACTTCTCCGAACAATAACCAATAGAGGAATCTGGAAATTCATATGGCTCCCACATATTTCTCGATTACTTTGCGATCGAATGAACCACTTACATACGATACCAATTTCCCTTTGTCTCACGATAGTTTACTTATCCGAGGTTATGATCGCTGGTATCTCTGCATACCTAGTTCAACCTCGTTACCGATAAGTACTCTTTTCTCGCTCCGTGATATGTGATCCTCAGAGCTACCACATGCTTGCAAGCTAATTGGATGACATTCCACCGAGAGGGCCCAGAGTATATCTATCCGTCATATGGATGGACAAATCCCACTCTTGATCCATGTGTCTCAACCAATACTTTCCGAACACTCAATGCCACCTTTATAGCCACCTAGTTACGGTATGGTGTTTGATGTCATCAAAGCATCCATCCGGTAAAGGTGATATGCATGATATCATGGTCGAAGGAATTAGGTTACTATGTATTAGAAAGCATATAGCAATTGAACTATTGAAATGACTTGATCTTTATGCTACGCTTATCTATAGGAGTATGTCCACCATATCATTCTCCTAACGATATGATCTTGTTGTTGATAACATCTCAATGTTCATGATAGGGAAACCACAATCATTAATCAACCAACAAGCTAGTGAAGTATAGAGGCTATACTAGGGACTTCAAATTAAGTTTACAAATCACACAAGTATCAATGTTTCCTTGTTAATACTATTATAGCATGAATGTAAACATTTATCATAAACACAAAGATGTAATAATAACTACATTTATTATTGCCTCTAGGGCATATCTCCAACACCTGGATATTTTCCTTGGATTCTATACTAAATGGATTTACCTTAGGATGGATCCAATATTTTAACCTTGAAAAACTTGTTTGTCTTTGCTAAATTTTTGTAGGTCAGAGTGTCAAAATAAGAAGAGCAAGAAGATAGATAGAGTTTAGATAGGATTTTTACTCTTTATCTTCTAGTTTGTATTAGGGTTTCACTTTCTTGTATTTTCTTTCTTCTTGATTCAACTTGTAACAAATCATGTAGTGGTTTAAGATGAATAAGAATGGAATTGTGATCATTTCCATAATTTTCTGATTTTTGTGAATTTAATTAAATTTATTATGAATTGTTTGAAAACGATTTTGACTATGTTAAACCTCCAAATTTGAATTCTAATGGTGATTCTAGTTTTTATGTTGGAAACTTATTTTTTGTACGTAAGTGAATGTGAAACTTTGACTCTATTAACTGTGTGTTGAATTTGAAATATACAAAGATCATATTTGAATTTGAATTCAAATCCTAGTGTTGACCTAATTCAAATACCATACTAGAGTTCAATTTCAATCATTTTGCTACTTCAAAACAAAATTTTAAGTTTTACCTTTAATTTTTAGGTGCATGCAAATAAAATCTACAACTAAAAACTATTATCAAATATTATTATGATGATTATTTAAATAAATATTATTTAATAAAAAAATATAAGTAATAAAACTTTGATAATCCATATCTTAATAATGGTAAATGTTAATAATATAAATAAAATACCAAAAATCTTAGAAAAATAAGAATTATAATTTAAAACTATAAGCATGCATTATTACTCGACTTAATTAAATATTTGTTATTTATTAAGTCTTTATAAAGTAATAAATATTATAAAAATCATATCTTATTATTTATAAATCATAAAAATAAATGTAATGTACCAAAATAATCACAAAAATAATACCTACATATTAAAAATATGATATCCTACTTTTGAGTTAAATAAAAATTCAAACACTTTAACAACTTGAATTTAAACCCATTTCCTTAATTGATAATTAAGATAAGGGTAAATAAAAATTACTAATACTTCTAAAATTAGCCAATTGAGTCTAATAAATAGTAATGGTCTTGAAAGATTGATAATATGTAGTCAAAATGGTTCAACACATTTTAAATGCAATTTGATTGAATTATCCTTCAACCATAAGTGTAGATTATCTTATAAAAAGATTCTTAATTAATATAAAATCTCCAAGAATAATTTATAATAAGATAAAACCTCTTCCTTTACTTTAACCACAAGTTTATAAAGAAATCAAAACTCTATAGTGAACCATAAGTAGTTAAGTAATGACATTTCCATAATTACCAATTATAACCACTCATTTACAAAATGGTAAATTATTCTATTCCATTATAAAATCAAGAAACCACTACACCAAATAAAAGTATAACCATTCTTAAGTGACTTTAAGGAAACATTATAAAGTACACAAGGTACAAATAACATAAGCAATATACTCTAAAGTCCATCTATGTTTTAAAGTTAACTTTAGTCTATAAGACTTTAAGTATAATGCTAAAAACTTTATTATATACTTTATAGTTAACTTTGGTCTGTTATAATTAAGTTGTAAAGCATCTCAAATCCAAACTATTCCAGCAAGCACAAACAACATCAACCACCTTGACCACATCTAACTAACCACAAGGATTGTTTAAACCTTAATAAAGAAATCTTTTCTTCAAAAGTTATTCGTTTCGCCACTTAAGTCAACACATGACAATTAATTGTAATCACCTTACTTTATACTTTACTTATATATTTAGAATTAATAACACTTAAAGTTCTTTATAAGTGACACTACTTGTAAAGTAAATTTGAAGATAAACAATTATTATATAAGTAGTCTTTAAATAGCATCCCATATGTGTGTACCTTATTATTATATAGATATGTGTTGTTCACACACACTCACAAGCCTTAATAAGAAGCAAAAATATGAAACTTAATCTAAAAGAGCAACATATTTCAAAGAAACCATTTCCAGTATTCAAACCCTAGAGCAACATTATCCTCGGGATTCGAGATTACGAAATTGCATTACATTACTTATGCATAATAGCATCTTGCTTCTTTAAACATTAGTCCTTACCGGACCAATGATGCTGTTTTCAGATATTGGATCTTATATTGTCTTGAAGACCGTGAGTGCATAATCTTGCAATCACAAAAGGAAAGTTCACACTTGCTCATGTCCTTTGATTATTTTCTGTAAGTATTTTGCAAATCCAGTGTTGTCATCACCTGCATTTGAAAAAGGACATAAAACACTATTTTAATAATAATGTGATTATAGGTATTCTACCATGAGTTAATAACCTACTATAAGAGTTCCGGTGGTAAAGGAACATATTATCTAGGACTTAACAACCAATGTCGCCAGTGATTCTTGCGCCGCATATATTGCGCGTTGACCATGAGATTTGGAATGGGACGAAGAAGTCAGTTGTATCTTTTCCCTCTCGCATGGAGCCTGATGTGTGGGTCGTGGCTGTTATCACTCGTAGCGTGCATATTATATGGTAATTCGTAGAGGATATGCAGCATATGGGTGGGAGCCCTCAACGTCCCACGATAGTTCCGGCATCTGATCGGTCTGTACTGCCAATTGCCGTAATTCAATAGATGGGCTGGCGTACACCAAGGAGACATGCGGGGTCGCGGAGAAGGCAGTGATTGGCTTGGGTCTTAGTCTGGGCCTCACACCAAGGAAGTGTGAACGGGTTCGCAGCCCGGATGTGCAACAAAGCTAAGATATCTCATGGGTAAAGTGACGCACCTCTGCAGAGTGTAAGAACTGTAACTTGTTACTCCCTGTTCCGAGAAGGAGCTCCGAACGCGGCGGTAAAGGAACTCCATGAAAGTCCTGGTAAACCCGTGAAGGCTGACGGACAAAGCTTTTCAGAATAAAAGCAACCTTTGAAGAAATGTTTACGAAAACTTGCATTGCCTACGACCTAAGGTTTGTGGCTGTAGTTATAGTGCGTCAAACACTCCTTTTTTAGTGAACTTGTTGAGTATGCTTGTACTCAAAGTATCTTCTTAACCCTTGCTAGATTCTGAAGCCAATAAGACGACGTCTACATCAAGTTATGCTCTAGGAATCATCATCAAAAGCTAAATCTTTTCAATAAAGTCGAGAAGGTCAACATATACACCAACTCAAGTGAAGACGAAGTTACTGATTAGATAGGAATATAATCTCTAGCCATAGAACCTATTCCTGTAGTGTATTGCGATAGCCGCAATGCCAGACCATTAGTTAAGATACTAGTCTTAATAGTATGATAGTTTTTGAGTTATTTATTTCTGATTCTTCTTTGTAAGAAGTTTTTTCTCTCTCTCTCTTTAACCTAGAGTGTTCTCTGGATCTTGTGTAAAGAGTTGAGTTGTAACCTATAGTCATGTCTTGGACCTGCTGTGTTTCTGTTGTACCACTCTGAAGGATGTAATACTAGTGAACGGTGTTTCATTGGTGTTATGTTAACGACTATAGTGTACTACATCATGCAGTGGTATGCTGGGTCACCGTACTCGGCGGCTGGTTCTGGCGGGAGCTCCCGTGGACTGGGTTGCCATACCTCCAGGGCTGGTAGGACAGGCCTACGTCCTCCTCTTCGTCGTCCAGGACGTAGAGCGGGGCGCCCTGGTAGGCGAGCTCACGCCCAGACAACGCCCGACGCCGGGCGGCCTGCTCCTCGGCCTGCTGCTGCAGGCTGAGGATGCGCTGCCGCTCCGCCTTCTCCCAGTCCTTCCTGGACCATTCCAGGATATCCGGCGAGGAGGGCTCGACCGGCGGCGGCATATGCGGTGCCGTGTCGCGGAGCGACTGCTCTAGCGCCATCTTCAATGCGGCATCTTCGGCCGGCGCCGAGCCTTCTGTCTTGGGGCGGCGTAGACGCAGGTGGCCGGTTGGCGACGCCGTTGTCCGCGGCTCGCCAATGATGATGCCGCGCGAGCGCGTTCGTGGCGCGAGCGCAGCGACCGCTTGCGCTGATCGCTGCCGGCGTCTGGCAGCGGACGGAGAGTGGGACACCAGCGCGGAGGAGGACGAGCTCATGCTCTCCATCCTCCTCGACGCCCAGTTCGTCGGAGGCCGCCGACCCGATCTGGCCGCCGGCATCGGTGTGCGCGGGAAGCCGAGCCGCGGCGTGTTCCCGCGGTTTATGTGCTCCATCACCGTCGCGAGCGTCCGGCCTGGCGCGCTCCACCAACGCCGGCGACCCGCCGAGTTGTTGCACTTCGGCGGCGACTCGTTCGGCGGCCCCTCGTGGCGGGCGAGCTCCTGTTGGCGGCGGTCCATGAAGAAATTCTCCCAGTACAGGAGGTTGTCGGCGCTCTCGGCTTCGGCGGGGTTGTCCATGCCGCCGATGTACTCTTGCACATCGTATGGCAGCTCGTCCGGTGTCGGCGCCGGCGGGATAGGGATGCCGCCGGCGCTCAGCTTCCACCCCGGAGGCATCCGCGTGTCCGGCGGCGCCATATAGCCGGCGTCGTACAACATGCGCGCCTCCCAGGCCTGGAGGGTGCGCTGGCCGAAGCCGTTCGCCGCAGCGCCGTCGCCTGGATAGCGTTCGACCATGGCTGGGAAGGGGGAACGGTGAGAGAAGGTTCGCCGGAGTTTGGGCTTGTGGGTGGGAGAGCTGTGAGAGAGTGCGAAGATCTCCGGCGAGGGGCACGGCTTATAAAGGCCGAGGTGGGCGGCGAGGGCGGGAGGGGTGTAGCGGCGAGGCGAAAAGGAGAACAATGGAAGTTAGTGCCACGTCCGTCATGAGCCGAGGCGGCGACGGTGGCGCCGTAAATCGGCGACGCGTGGCCGACGCGACGGGCAGTTATTGTCCGGCGGTCGCCGCGTGGTACCGATGATGACGACGACTCGGCTTCCGTCACTGACTCGGCGGGTCCACACGCCGCTTCGGTTTTTTCGCCGAATTCGCTGAATCCGGCGTTCCTAGGGCGTACCCGGAAACCTGGGTTCGGTCTGGGTAGTCCGGACCAAAATTGACCCAAATCCGGCCGAAAACAGGTCCTTAGGTCGCGAGTGGGTCAATTTTCGGCGTCCGGACCAAAATTCGGCGTCCGAATCACCCTCCTGGATAGGGGAGTGGAGATGCTCTTAGTAACCAGCCCCACGCCATCCATCTGCATATAGTAGTACAACTGAGATCCTAAATTGATCCCCGAATAATCAAATCGATCCGTCAGTGTAGACCCCAAAAGTCCAATTCCTACAGTGAACAGCCCTCTCTCACACCTTGCCATTCGCCCACCTATAAATAGCCTTGGTTGCTGTCCGAGCTCTCACACACCGACCACAGCTAGCCACACTACACTACACTACACTACTAGCAGGGTTTGGCTCTTAGTAGAACCACTACATAGGAAGATGCTTGGCGGTATCGTCGGAGACCTGACGGGGGGTCTCAAGAATGGCCACCTCAAGGGCTCGGTGCTCCTGATGCGCAAGAACGTGCTCGACTTCAACAACTTCGGCGCCACCATCGCCGACGGCATCACCGAGTTCCTCGGCCGCGGCGTCACCTGCCAGCTCATCAGCTCCACCGTCGTCGACCACAGTGAGCACTCTCATCTTCTCTTCTCCCCATGTGCGCTCAGTCTCGCGCCCCCTCGCTTGTTGTTCCATTTGTACTTCATAAAATAAAATACTGGCAGATCACATATGAAATTCTTTTTTGGAAAGGAGATCACATACGAAATGGGTAAGGAAGAGAGGAACATCGAAATGAATGGCACATTGGATGCCTGACATGGACAGAAACCGATAGTACTCTCTTGAGTCCTTCGCGGCAAATTTATTGAAATCCGTATCTACATTAAAGGCGTGCACAGGCACACGTCACTGGTAGTATTTGCTCCCAATCTGCAGAGATGTGTAACTAGATGAAAAAAATACAGGATGAACTTTATTTTTTTTGAAACGAGGCAGAAACTGGAGTTATATTTTCTTCGAATCGACCGAGAGTTCAGAAATCTCAATCGATTCGACAGACCTTTATGTAGTATACGTTCGAACGTGTGCAGACAACGGGAACCGCGGGAAGGTCGGAGCGGAGGCGAGCCTGGAGCAGTGGCTCATCCCCACGAGCCTGCCGTCCATCACGACGGGCGAGTCCAAGTTCGGCGTCACGTTCAACTGGGAGGTGGCCAAGCTGGGGGTGCCCGGCGCCATCATCATCAAGAACAACCACGCCTCGGAGTTCTTCCTCAAGACCATCACCCTCGACAACGTCCCCGGCCATGGCACCATCGTCTTCGTCGCCAACTCCTGGGTCTACCCCCAGGCCAAGTACCGCTACAACCGCGTCTTCTTCACCAACGACGTGAGTCTCGGTTCGATCGATCACGATTATTAACTACCATAGAATAATGTTGCAGTGTAATAAGATGCATTTTCTTGCTCACTGATCTGAGTCTGTGTGCGCGTGCAGACGTACCTGCCGCACCAGATGCCCGAGGCGCTGCGGCCGTACCGCGACGACGAGCTCCGGAACCTGAGGGGCGACGACCAGCAAGGCCCCTACCAGACGCACGACCGCGTCTACCGCTACGACGTCTACAACGACCTCGGCGAAACCCGGCCCATCCTCGGTGGCACCAAGGACCTCCCCTACCCCCGCCGGGGCCGCACCGGCCGCAAGCTCTCGCAAACCGGTACGTACTAATAATGCTTGGGTTTCATTTTCCCGATCTCCGCTAAGGATCAACCGATGGAGTGTTTTGTTCTCTCAGACCCCAGGTACGAGACCCGGCTGCTGCCGGTGGTGCAGACCATCTACGTGCCGCGCGACGAGGTGTTCGGGCACCTCAAGATGGCGGACTTCTTCGGGTACACGATCAAGGCCCTCGTCGACGGCATCGTGCCGGCCATCCGCACGTACGTCGACCTCTCCCCTGGCGAGTTCGACTCCTTCCAGGACATCCTCAAGCTCTATGAGGGCGGCATCAAGCTGCCCAACATCCCGGCACTCGAGGAGATGCGCAAGCGCTTCCCGCTTGAACTCATCAAGGACCTCGTCCCCATCGGCGGCGACTACATCCTCAAGCTCCCCAAGCCACAAATCATCAAGGGTACGACACCAGTACTAGTTGCCGATATCACCACACTAATAATTCTTAACATTTCTCTTGTGTTAATTGCGCGGGTGCAGAGAACGAGAAGGCATGGATGACTGACGAGGAGTTTTCTAGGGAGATTCTCTCCGGCGTGAACCCGATGATGATCAGACGTCTCACCGTGAGTGAAAACATCGAGCTACCAGGAAGAACAGTTAAAGTGATCATTTGAGCTAACAGTATAAATTAATCCACTGCAGGAGTTTCCTCCGAAGAGCACTCTTGATCCGAGCAAGTACGGCGACCACACCAGCACCATCACCGAGGCTCACATCGGGAAGAATCTGGAAGGCCTCAACGTGGAACAGGCGCTGGCCACCAACAGGCTCTACATCGTGGACCACCACGACCACCTCATGCCGTTCCTGGTCGACATCAACAACCTGGACGACAGCTTCATCTACGCGACCAGGACACTGCTCTTCCTGCGAGGCGACGGCACGCTGGCGCCGGTTGCCATCGAGCTGAGCCTGCCCCTGACCCAGGGCAGCCTGACCACCGCGAAGAGCGCCGTGTACACGCCGGAGTCGACCGGCGTCGAGGCCTGGATATGGCAGCTCGCCAAGGCCTACGTGGCCGTGAACGACTACGGCTGGCACCAGCTGATCAGCCACTGGCTCAACACGCACGCGGTGATGGAGCCCTTCGTCATCGCGACCCACCGGCAGCTGAGCGTGACCCATCCGGTGAACAAGCTGCTGGTGCCGCACTACCGTGACACGATGAACATCAACTCGCGGGCGCGGGAGGCACTCATCAACACCGGCGGCATCATCGAGATGACCGTGTTCCCGCGCAGGTTCGCCATGGAACTGTCGTCCGTCGTGTACAAGAACTGGAACTTCGCCGAGCAGGCTCTCCCCGACGATCTAATCAAGAGGTAGGTGGTGGACTGGTAGTGTTAATTGGACAGACAAATCAGTCAATTGCAAGATCAACCGCTGGGTAGATAGATATCAATGTGCGTGATCTGGATGCAGGGGCGTGGCAGTGGAGGACCCGTCGAGCAAATACAAGGTGCGGCTGCTGATCGAGGACTACCCGTACGCGGCGGACGGGCTGGCCGTGTGGCACGCGATCGAGAAGTGGGTGGCAGACTACCTGGCCATCTACTACCCCGACGACGGCGTGCTCCAGCGGGACGTGGAGCTGCAGGCGTGGTGGAAGGAGGTGCGCGAGGTCGGGCACGGCGACCTGAAGGACGCGGCGTGGTGGCCCAAGATGCGGACGGTGCCGGAGCTGGTCAAGGCCTGCACCACCATCATCTGGACAGGGTCCGCACTGCACGCCGCCGTCAACTTCGGTCAGTACCCGTACGCGGGCTACCACCCGAACAAGCCGTCGGCGAGCCGGCGCGCGATGCCGGAGAAGGGCACGGAGGAGTACGCGGAGCTGGCGCGCGATCCGGAGAAGGCGTTCATCCGCACCATCACCAACCAGTTCCAGGCCCTCGTCGGCATCTCTCTGCTGGAGATCCTGTCCAAGCACTCCTCCGACGAGGTCTACCTCGGGCAGCGCGACACGCCGGAGTGGACGTCGGACGCCAAGGCGCTGGATGCGTTCAAGCGGTTCGGCGCGAGGCTGGAGGACATCGAGAGGCAGGTGGTGGCCATGAACGGGAACCCGCGGCTCAAGAACCGCAGCGGGCCGGCCAAGTTCCCCTACATGCTGCTCTACCCCAACACCTCCGACCACAAGGGCGACGCGGAAGGGCTCACGGCCAGGGGTATCCCCAACAGCATCTCCATCTGACTCTGAGGGGAGTCGAAGAGGAGGTGTCTGCGTGCAGAGGAACGTGGGAGTGCTGGCGCCTGGCGGTGCCGGTGCAGGCTTGCCATGAATAATGTGTGTACGACGTGTTCGATCGTCACGGTGCAGCCTTGTGTGAGCAGCCGGCTACAACATAATGTATCACGGTGCCAAGTTCCCTTCCATTTGCCAATAATAATGAAGTTCGATGTTATGCCGTTCCCTCTATTTGGACATTGGAAAAGCTCCTCTGTTTCTCTGCTTTGGGTCAAGTTCAAGTTTGTGGAATTTTATTTTTAGAAACTAAATTGTTGGAAATCCTTGGAAAAGATTGTGCTACATTTCCTTCAAAAAATATGTTAATGGTGATATTTTAACCCCCAAAAGGATGAGAATTAAGCTGACAATCCATGCCAGTATGCCACTAGGATGAGAACTCCCGTTTAGCCTTTCAGAATTCCGGATAGTGCGAAACATTGTCCATGTCTCTGAGGCATGGATCCTGTCCCGGTCATCTCCAACATACTGGTTTGTATGACAACGATAACCGGGACAAAAGGCACACACGTTACTTCCAGTTCTTCGGCGATCATGCCAACAGCAGTGGCCCTCCTCGGTGAAGGACGATGGTCACATCTCCGGTGGGCACGACAACAATGGGTCCCGCCAAGGAGAGTGATAACTAAAAAAAATGTTTGGTGTTAGCAATATAAATAATGTTTGTTGTCGTTGTCATCGAAGTAGATCCCGGATGTTGGTGTTGTCCAAAGAAGATAATCATGTGTTGTTCATGTTGTAATGTTTTTATCTTGTCTGAACAAATCTAAAATTGTTCATGTGGTAGGTTGCAAATCTAACATGTGTTGTTGTAGTGTAATGGAATAGGACATGATGTTAAGTTGAATATAACAATGTTGGCTTCATTGTGTTGTACAGATATGATTTGTGCCATTATTGCCTTCAATATGTTGTAAGGGTTTGAATTGTGCCAATGTTGGCTTCAACATGACTTATGTTTTGATGGATATCTTGTGCCGGGGGGGGGGGCAGTGGCCCTCCCAAACATGGAGAATCCTTGAAGAAAATTTTATTTTAGATGCTTAGATGGGGGAAAGGTATAGCTATTTGCCCCCCCCCCCCCCATCTGGCCTAGCTCCGGCACCGATTGGATGTGGTTTTCATCTAAAAATCCCAAGTGGCAACATATTCATCTAGAAAATGATGTAAAAAGGTATGGGTATAAAATCACGTTACAAATCATGGTAAAACCCCAGGTGTGTACATATTCATCTAGAAACTGATGGAAAAATCCCGGTTGGTATAAAATCTAACTAAAAACCATGGGGATAGCCCCATGTTCTCTAAAATCCATCCAAAGATCATGCAAAAATCCCACACTAAAAATCAACTAAATATCATGGAAAAATTCCAGGTGCCCTAAAAAATCATCTAAAAAAATAGAAAAATCAAGTGCTATGAAAAATCGTCTAAATTGATGAAGAATTCTCGTGGTCCAAAATCACCATCTAAAAATAATGGAAAAATTCTGGTGTTTTAAGAATTCATCTACAACTCATGAAAAGTTTCCGAGTGCTCTAAAATTCATGGAAAAAAATTCTAGGTGCTCTTAAGGTAATCTAAAATTATGGAAAATCCAAGGTACTCTAAAAACATCGAAAATTTTGAAAAAAATACAGGTACTCTAAAATAATATAAAATTAATCAAAAATACAGGTGCTCTAAAATATCATCTTAAGGGTTGGACATGTTAGTCATCTTGTTGAACATCTTCTGTCTACATGCCTCTCTACTTGCATTTTCACTTGTCAAACATATCATCTTTCACACTGGCAGCAACATTCTTTGTAAAATGTTCATCATCCCTATCTTGGAGATCAATAGACCTTTCTTCTTCATCCTCTAAATCTTCTAGTTCAACCTCCTTTCCTACATTAACTTCCTATCCTACATCATCTTCCTCTCCCTGCTTCACGCTAATAATATCATCTTCAAATGTATGTAGTTCCTTTGATTCTACTCTTTGCTTGCTAGTAACTTTACAAGGACTCATCACCAGTGGTAGTTGAACTCTCATCCTATCTTAAATTCTCAAGCACATTGATGTGATCAATATAAATTACCGTTGTATTCTCTTGTTTGGTAGCCTTCTCAATCAAATATTCATGGTTCTTAAATTGATTGCAACCAACACATCACCTACACTACAACCAGGCTTGCACCAGTACACTCTAATTCTTCGATCAACCACTTGTACAACCCAAATTACTTAACATTTTGTCAATAAACACACAACAAACTTTCCCCTATTTAGATCATCAAAGGCATCAACTTCATCATCCAAGTATGCACGATTATGTCTAGTTTCATAGAAAAATCCACCATGGCGAACTTATATACTAAACCTATCATCGGAACGTCCTACATTGCAAAACAAATTGATTAGAACCGACCTAAAAACCGTACCTTTCATCTCAAAAATTATGCCACAACACTGACATAAAACAGTGGCGCAGCTGAAAGCCATAGAATATATAGAACCGGCGTGATATCATAACATGAAATCTGCATAGATTAGACCCTTCCCACAATTTGTGAAATAACGTACCATAATTGGGCAGGTCGCTCCTGTTGGATCATGCCAAGTCCGTGGTGGAAAAAAATCTCCTCATACTCATCGCAAAAACACGAACACCACAAGATTTAGCTCCAACAGGTAGGAAACATGATCTTATAGTTAGAAGTGTATGTGTCGAATCGATGGCACGTGTCTGTCGGGGCAGTCTCATCCTTGTCTACATCTCCATGCTCTGGTTTGTCCCCTTCCTAGCTCTGAGATCTGATGTACGTCTTGGTGAGGCAGTGCCAGAGTCTCTCTCTCACACACACACACTTTGGAGCAGCTCGGGCGAACTACCTCTATAGGTATCCACACATACAAGTGGGAGCAACACCCGCGAGATACTAGTCTCCTCCTGACGCCATGGGAAGAAGGAGACAGGAGGAAACTTGCACTTCTTGTGTCCATCAGTCCCACCACCAATCTCCTCCTTATATAGGGAGGCGGGGTGGGTGGGGGCTTACCTGCCCTACCCAATCCAAAAACCCTAGTCCCACATGACCTAGGAATATTCCATTCCTTCCATGTGTCTCAACCAGGTCCAATCCAGCTGGCTCTGAACCCTTAAATTGTGACCACGCAGTCTATCTGTGAGGTGGACACGGTTTGAGTTGTTGTGGTGTTGTCAACAAGTACATGATAGGGGATCCTAACGGCAAGTTTAGAGTACCAGGGGTGTAAGGCAGTGAGCGACCAGGACGAGCTTATGACACAGGTTAACCTGGGTTTTGATTCACAGCGGTGGCGAGATCATATTCCTATTATAAATTACTATAACGGCAATAATCTAAGGTAACAATGAGTTATGTTGATTGATACCCTAAAGGTTCTAGTGGGCTGGCTTATAAAGTCGCCAGAGCCTAGGGCTTATCAAGATTCAAAATGAATAACCCATCCAAGACGGGTGCAAAGTCGTAAAACATTTCATGTAAATAAATATAATAATCATTATTATTAATATATGCAAAACATCACTGACTTATCAAACATGAGGTTGATATAATGTTTCAGTGTAACACTAGAATAAAATAACAATTGTTTAATTCCATTAAAAAACCTGACGGCAGCTAAAGTTGAATCAGTCGGACTCGCAACATAGTGACTCTGGCCTTGTAGCCATGTCGGGTACCAACTTCATATCTTGTGATACTCTTATGTCTTACCAGCCCCTACATCGAGTTGCATATGTGAACAACCGATCTAGTATCATATACCCAGGTATGATAAGGCGTACCTGCAAGATACAAGTCTATAATTAAGAAACAGTAACACTGAGCTACTTAGGAGGCTCCACAGCATTTTGAAAGCCTACACCGTCTGATAAAAAAAAATCTAAGGGTATGCACTCATCTACCTCCCGAAGCGTCGTTAAGAGCGATCGCTTCCTCCGTCACTCATCTCTCTCGAAAGCGCCGTCCGCTTTTATAAATAAAGACACAGTAGCATCCGATGGGCCGACAAAGACATCGCCCAAAGTAACAAACAACGTGTGTGCAGGGTTCCTTTTCCTTGTTGGGCTGCTGCTCTATAGAATGAGTCAGGCCTCACGATATCTGTCGGGTCGTATACAACTACCAATGGACCTAACAAAGCGACATTTGCTTGATTCTCCCGCCCGTGTCTCCATCTGCATTTTTCCCTTTTCTTTTCTCGTACAGCCACTCAGTACATCAGTAGGCAGGCATTGTTGATTAAAAACGAACAGCCACGAGAACACATCTCGGTCCTGGCTGCGCCGCCGGTACTCCTCCGCCGGCACCGCCGGATGAAACGTCAGAGGATTATGGTTAAATAAGTAAACATTGCGATACGAGCTTGCTAAAATTTGTAGCTTGTCCTCTTAATAATTTTCTATCATGGCAGTTTGATGTACCAGCACAGATTGCTTATTGTAAGGTCCGAAATGCTCTGAACTAAAACTACCACCAGTATTTTGGACGAGAGAAAGTATTTTGTTTCCAAATTTCTTCAAATATTTTTTAAAATGGACGGGCGCAGCGAAGCATGCGTTTATGCTCTAGTGTTAACGACAACTCTACATGAGTTAGAATTCCTACTTCCACTCCTCTTGCCCTTGTCAGGATGGTACTTGTCGCAACCTCTTCCAGTGATCTTACTTCTTGTAGTAGAATCATACTATGCTTGGAGTCGAAGCTGACTTAGACTTTCTCTTTTACCAAGACTTCTTCTTGATCTTGGAAGATCTTACAATCAATACTTGATTAGTTTTCCTCTTGATGCCAGCCTCCATTTTCTTGAGCATCCCATGCAATTAAGTGATCTTATTATTCATACCATGCATATGGTAGTTTGAGATGAACGTTCGGCGCTAGGAAGAGAGTTTAGAATCCCGTATGTAGGGGATTCTTCACTCCATGGGAAATCTAGTCGGTTCAGAGAATGTACATAACAAACCATTTTAATTAAGTGCAGGCTCAGTGGAGCGAATTCTGCTAGTTTGCAACCAAGTAAGGATCAGGAGGCCTGATACCTCTCCTTCTTGGCTTGAGTCCCTAACATTCTTTTGAGGGCCATGATCATATCATGCGCCTCAACATTCTCGGACTGATGTTGCAAGTCCGACTCCATATGAGCAAGCATGAGGCGACTAATCTTCGTCAACTCATCCTGGTCCCAAAGATAAGTATTTCTAACAACGATTGCATCGTCATATTCCGGCTCCATTGGAATTGGAATGTCCAGAACATATTCTTTCTTTCCTTCTTTGAGAACAATTTTCAAGTTACAGTATCAATTGGTAAAGTTTGTTCCATTCATTTTATTCTTTTCAAGAATTGACCTCAAAGCAAAACTCGACAACTAAGGAAGGCTAGAAGGTGCCATCTACAATAGAAAATCAAGAACTAAACCATGCGTAAACATAAAATTAGACTCATTAATTTAAACACTTTAAATACCACTCCGACTGAAACGAACACCCCTCCAATGGTAAGAAGTTATTTGGAACCCTAAGTACCAAGTCGACTAGTGAGCTTTAGTGTCACTAGTAGTCGTGAAGTTGCGAAGGTAGGAAACTCTTTTCTAGTCACATCACCATGCGACTTCCATTTAGTTGGTATGACCCTGACTTCTTTTGTCCCAAGGCCCACAATCATTGTGATAGCCATGTCTAGCTTACCGAGTGCTAGTGATGAGAGTTTTCAACACTCTCCCAGTTAGTCGGCTAATAATGGAAGCACCTCAATTTCACGAACACACAACCAAAATTAATTTTCTGAAGGTGCAGCACAAGGTGGGACAAGCAACTAGACCTTCTTTGAGAGATTTGTTTACTTCTACCGTTTTATCCTAGAAGTGAACAGAGACATAGCAAAACCACAAGTAAATGTAAAATGGTATGGCTCTCCTACAAGTAAGCTTTGCATGTGACTCCAAGTCTTGTGTCGGCTTTCTCCTTGTCACCATCTCCTTGGCATGTCCCCAAGGTCACGCATCACCAAGTAACAAATTACACAAGCAAGTCGGCATGCAGGCTTTTATACAACAAGTAACAACCTTTGGATCTAGTCGGTTGACAAATCATGACATACAGATTATGTATGAATTACACACATCACATGCACATAAGCCATATCATCTCCTAACATTATCCAAAGTAGAGTTATACATATCCTGAAGTGCCACGTACTAGAAGACTGGTGTTCCCTCTCTTAGCCGTTAGCGGATAGGTAGATCAGATCTAGGGAAAATCTAATTTGGACGTCTAGAAAACACTATTCTAGTCTAAATCCAATCCATGACTAACATTTGCACCATTTCTTGAGCCTAGTTGATCCAAATATCAAAGTCAAAACCAAATCTAAACTTTGATTGGGCCACCAAAACCGATAATTTTGATCCAATCAGAATTCCAACTGCACAAACTCGTGCAACAATCCGGGCCTAAAGCCAGAACTGAGGCTCTGATACCACTGTTAGATCATGTCAGGGCCATGGTGGGAAACAAAAACTTTTCGCCTCCTACTGGTAGCAACAGTATAAACACCACAACATCCGGCTCTAGCACGTAGGCAACATGATCTTACGGCTGGATGCGCAGGTGCATAATTGATGGCACATATGTCAGGGTAATGTCGTCATTGTTCTGTATCTCCACGCGCTGGTCCGCTCTTTCCCAGCTCCGATCTTTGTTGTATGGCTCGTCGTGGAAGTAGTGGTCTCTCTCTCACTTGGAGCTACTCGGAAAATTGCCTTTGGGGGTATCCACACATACAAGTGGGAGCAACAACAATGAGATGCTAGTATCTTCCTGGCACCATAGGGAAGGAGGAGAAAGGAAGCAACTTGCACTTATTGCTCTTCTTTGTCCCACCTCCCTCCTTATATAGGGAGGCGGAGTGGGTGTGGGCTTACATGCCCGACCCAATCCTGAAACCCTAGTCCCATATTACATAGGAATATTCCGTTCTTTTCAAGTGTCTCAATTAGGTCTAACCCAGCTGGCTCTAAACCCTTAAGTGTGTGACCTCACAGTCTACCAGTGAGATGGACACAGTTTGAATCTCCCCGTATCGAGTATCCACTCGTTTTGAGTCCACTCGAAACTAATAGTATGGAGCAGCCTCTAGCAAGACATGCTGACTCCTAGACACTGTGTAGTCATTAAGACTTGTCTTTATCAATGTGTTGGTCTTTACAACTCCCTTTGTTGCACTATATTGTTGCTAGGATTGGGTGAGTCATTGTCATACCCCCATGTGGCAAAGTGTATCTTCTCATCCCGGTGATGTGTTGTTCATGTTGAGTAACATTTAGTCTCACCGGCTTGGTTAACACTTAACCGAGTCACGCATGGCCATGTTGTTTCGAACTACATCACCTAGAGAGGGCCTAGGGAGAATCTTTCCTAGTCAGAGGAGCAAATCTCGTGTTGGTAATCTAGGTTGTGCGGCTTACTTTCGAGTCGACCCAATCTCTTCTTTTATTGTAGCCAGATATGGACAATGGTAGAGTCAAAGTTGGCTAGTCCATGACTCGAAGCATACGAGTACCTATGGTCTAAGAAACCCATTTTTCGAGTCGGTGCACATGACGAGTAACTGGTGCTGACTTGACCTTGAGTCAGTCCAAATCACCTAGCTCTTTGGCTGAGTCCGTGGTAGGCGAATTGGCATCTCCATGTCCATAACAAGTGAAACCTAGTCATCTGCCGACTCCCACATCAGTCTAGGGTAAGTGCCTAGCTTAACTTGCGACCGAGGACATAACAGTAATGAATAACTTAGAGCGACTACTTTTACAACCGAATCACATATTCAGTGGCACTCGCTAGTTATACATTACGGGACAACTTATGTTTATAAGGATCTATGTTCGCCACTAGGGCACAGAATCCCAACAGGTTCATGGATCTCTGAGGCTAGATCTAGGGTTACCTTCAGATTCAGTAGATCTGGGGTTCCATTTGTATTTTAGTGACTAAAGTGCTCATCTTAAACAAGTTCAGTGGCCAATGAACAGTGATGCACATATATCTCTTATGACAATGATCTAGCCACGAATCTGCAGCATCCTTTTACTGCGTGGTCTATGTGTTACATTCAGGTATAGGGACCGGTAGGCGTGGGCAGTTAGCTAGAGCAGTGGGCGCCGTAGCGAAAATGATTGAAAAGAGAGTAAATCAGCTAATGTGTTTCTGCAGTTCCAATCCTCTCAAAACTAGAAGAAATCACACTGAAAACAAACCATTGTCCTGTAGAGTGTAGACTCAATGCCTTGCTCAGACACTATTCCTGTCATGCAACGGGTAACCAACTAAATTACTCGCCCAGTATTTTCAGTGAATTCCCATCTCTAATACAGTAGCTGAACTGTCGCTGCTGCCATGAACATTGCCTGCTGATAGGGTTGGACGGCGGTTACTTACGAGTACACTATTCTTTCTCAGGATTTGCAGGAAGAAAACAGCCTGAGCTCACGAACTGCTCCAGATCTCTGAAGCATGTGCTAGTACTATTGACAAAAGCAGGCTCCTGATGAACTGAGATCATCCTTCCGTTGGCTGTGCTGATTGAAGACCCGTTCAGCCGTCGTCCCCGTAACGGGGTGCAATCAGACACAAATAATCCACAATGGACTGAAGACCTAACCTCTACGAGCAAATTCTCACAAACATGACGATACCACAACCATAAAGATTACTATTTGTAGAACACACGGAAAGATACTTGTAAGTAACTGCTGTTTGTCCAAGAAGAGTGTGGTAGTTAATATAGCATATGGGCATAGCATCTTACAGTAGGTGACTACAACAAGAACTATTGACAAAGTTCCCACATTCTGTAAAAATGCCTGGATTCCTTTTACATAAGATGGCGCTTCATCATGGATCTATGTTTACATGGACTTATCCTTGTAAGAATTCGGGTAATCATCTCAACACGTTGCTTCTTCGTTTGCTTCCTGCAAGAAAAAGGCCAAAATAAGAATTATGTGATTGCGAGAAAAGCAGCATTCATCGCGTATGTGCTTCCACAAAGGGGAAAGGAGGACCGGGCCAAAAGGAATTGTAGATGCAAGCTTCATGTACTACTAGTATATTTGTATGTTTTTCTTAAGGACTGGAACTGGAAGAGAAAATATATTTCATGAGGCACACCTTGCTGTTGTAACACAACACTTCTTAGTTCTTGTACTTCATGGTCTCCTTCTCAAATCCAATTGTTGGGAATTGTTTTGCATATTCTTCCACATCGTGGCGAAGCTTTGCAATTTCAGCTTGGATGTTGCTGTCAGAATTCAAAGTGGCAACGAAGTCCTTCAGTTTGGTCCCACCTGAATTACAAGAGAAAGAACATCAGTAATATGATCCATGTGGTTGTAAGGGCAACAGAAATGTGTTCTTGGAGAGCAACAGAAAAAACAGAACATGAAAAGGTTCTACGACTTCTAATACCTGTTGTGGCAGCTTTAACCTTCAAGGCCAAGTTCACTGCCGAATCAAAGAACTCAGCCACCTTGGCAAAGTCCTCCTCAACAAATCCTCTCGATGTAAGTGCAGGGGTACCTGCAAGACCACAGAGTTTCTAATTAGGTTTTGCAAACTTATTTTAAATAAAATTAAGAGCAGCCATTAGATGAGCATATATTTTACCCATCCTGATGCCTCCAGGTACCATAGCTGAAACATCACCAGGAACTGTGTTCTTGTTTGCTGCAATATGCACATTTTCTAAAACCTTCTCCACTCTTGAACCATCTATCCCCTAGACATGAAATTAGAAAGGGATGATAAGTGTCCTGACATGACATAATATTCTAGAATTTTTTTCCTGTATTTCGTAAATTTAGCTAATATGTAGTACAAAGAAACAGCTAAGTTTCAGATCAGATGGATATCAACCAACATTCTAGGACAGTAAAGGGTTAATTGTTAATGATGAATACGAAGGATGGACCGATAAAATAAAAACATCTCAAGTCAAACTTCTATCTTACCTTTTTCTTGAGGTTTACCAAGACTAGATGATTATCAGTACCACCAGAGACAATTTCGTAGCCTTTTGCACTCAAGGTCTGGAAATGAGAGTATTGCCAAATAAGGACGTGGTTTTATTTATTTAAAGTGCAATTAATCATGCTAGATATTTGCATTTCCTATCCTGAGGCGAATGAAAATGAAAACAAATACCTGAGCAAATCTAGCACAGTTACTCATAACTTGCTCTTGATAAGCTCTGTACTCCTGAGTAGTTGCCTGAAAGTTAAACGACATATTAGAGCCTTAATTAGGCAAGACGTCAAACTATATGAAATACTAAATAATATAGAACACAAGGAACAGAAGTGGTGCAGACCTGCTTAAGCGCAACGGCCAAGCCAGTGATAGTATGGTTGTGAGGTCCACCTTGCAGACCCGGGAAGACAGCAGCATTGATCTTGTCCTCAAAATCATACTTAACCTATATTAAAATAGACTGTCAAGCCCTTTTCCGAAATTAAAAAAATTACTACAAGTTAAGCTCAGTAGAGAAGAACAGCTTAAACATTATGCTACTATCATTTTATTGTTTTCCAACAGCATTACCTCTTTCCCTTGCTTGTTTATTTCTTTCACACCCTTCCTGAAAAAGATCATGGCTCCACGTGGTCCACGGAGTGACTTGTGAGTAGTGGTAGTAACGATATCTGCATATTCAAAAGGAGATGGGATGACACCAGCAGCAACTAGGCCACTGATATGTGCCATGTCTGCGAGAAGTATTGCCTTCTGCTTGTTACAGATCTGCCAATTGCACAATACAAATGGAATTACCGACTGAGTAAAGAAGAGAAATATGAACTGTTCAATACCAAAGAACAAAACTTGCCTTGCGCATGCGGTCGTAATCATAAAGGCGAGCATACGCACTTGCACCAGCAACAATCAACTTTGGCCTAAAAAGAACGGCACTTTTCTCCAACTGTTCAGAAGTAGCAAATGAAGCTTAGCGACACAAGGACATAGGGTAACTCATCTTGAAATAATTTAACTACTGAAAGAGACATGAAACAGTCATAGACAATGCAGTAGAAACCATCTCTTTTGACTGACAAACACTGATAAACACAAAAACACATGCACTTTCTCCATTTCAAGAGACATGGATAACTATATAAAAATGATCGGGAGATCCCAAAAGGCTGATGCCGTAAAATAAAATAATTAAGGAGGAAAACCCACCTGGTCATAATCAATCAAACCAGTGCTCTCATCCAGTCGGTACGGCATTGTCTCAAAGAATATTGAAGTTGCTGAGATTTTCTTTGTGTCAGTCTGCAAACATCAAGAATTAGAACCACTGAGCCATGGGAGTTCTGCAAACATCATATATGATTATAATTAAGACATACAATACATTATCAAGTGTTATATCTAACACTTCATTTCATACTGCAGACTTCAATGCAAGAACAGAACAACCATATAAAGACTGACGAAACAGCAAACTGCACAGTGACAAAAACATGACAGCAAGCAAGGGCTCCTCATGCTTGCATGCCACCTGAGAAACACAAAAAGCAGTAAGGAGGTAGTAAATAAGAAACATCAAACATATACATGTACCTGGTAACCATGAGAAAGATGTCCACCGTGAGGAAGATCCAGAGCCATGATTCTATCATGTGGCTTCAGCACAGCAGTGTATACTTGGAAGTTGGCAGGTGAACCCGATAGTGGCTGCACATTCACTGCAGAGATAGAAATTGATCATGCAATTAACTTGACAGAAATTTGGTGGAAGGAAAAATACCCGTCAAGAACACAGTAGTTACGTATGCAATCTAACCTAAATATTAGGAATACTGTATGAACCCGTCTGTGTACCATATGAAGGTTTTGGAATTGACTAACATATTTTGGTTTGTAAACGGTGTGTATGCCAAACAGAAATGAATTAAGCAGATCAAGAACCTACTCTGGACAATACCCAGTTTTATGATTTACCTTCTTTAGATTATTCCCATCAATACCCTGAAAACCTTTTCATATAAGGAATATTTACAAGATTGGCTCGAATCAAATCACTTTCTCTTATTCCAAACATTTTGTATCTTCAACTCTCATTTTCATCACCAAAGGCAGGAGAAAGGATGAATTGATTATATGTTCTAGGTCCACATAAAGGTTTTACTGTCGGAGCCTCCTTTACAAATTTCGGTCAAAAAAAGGTCCACATAAAGGCTACTAGAATTATAGAAAAATATTCTACGCTGTAGTTAATGTAACTGGGCGAAACATGGCAAGGCATCATAATAAGGAGCATTTACAAGATTTTACCTCCCCACTTCTCTGGGTCCAAATTGAAAGCCTCCAGAGCACGTTTCTGACACAACGACTCTGCCATATCAATGTATCTGCAGGCAAAGCAGAGCCAAAACAACCAGCAGTTCACCATTATTGACTCCAACATCCATTTAATTTCGGTTTACAACACTCGAATATGCAGAGAAGAAGGGGCAAAACGTCCTACTCGTTTCCACCATAGTATCTTGCGCCAGGGTACCCCTCGCTGTACTTGTTTGTCATGACGGATCCCACCGCCTGCATCACCGACAAGGACGTGAAATTCTCCGACGGGATGAGTTCCAGCCCCTGCACCATACAGATTGACACAATTCAGTAATGTTCTGAGGAAGAATAATAACCCAAGCACAACAGTAGCAATTGTTGATGCTGGCAGTGGCAGCAGAGACCTTCCATTGGCGGGCCTTCTCGAGCTCAATGATGTCAGCAATCTCGGGGTCGACCTCCTCCAGCGGCGCGTTCAGCTGCTTCGGCCACTGCACCCAATTCGCAAGGACAAAAAAACAAGATGAACACGGGCAACAAACGGACGGATGGGAAGCGATGGACACGTGAACGCAGGAATTGGGAAAAAACATACGGTGACTCCGGATCTCTCCTCCGTCGCCGGCAGGGACGCCTGCGAACCCAAATCAAATAAGAACAACGGATGAACACCGGGCCGAGATTGCTCCCGGGAGCAGGAACGGATAACAAGGATATCGTCACAGCCAGAGGAGCACCAAAAATGGTTTCAGAAAAAGAAAAGAAAAAAGCAGAGGGGGGCGCACCATGGAGTAGAGCGGCATGAGGCGGGAGGCAGGCTGGCCGCGGAGGGCGCTGGAGGAGAGCTTGCGGAGCGCGGTCGCCATGGCCATGGTGGGTGGTGGTGGTGGTGGTGGTGGTGGGCGGCCTCGCCTCCTGCTCCTCCTCTCGGGTAGGGGTTGGGGTCTCGGGTTTGGGAGGTAGTGGATCGCATGGAGTCTCTTATTCTAACCGGAGGCAGATGTGGGCAGTGGCTGAGTGATCAGCATCCACCAGACGCATCGCCGTCACCAACCCCCTCCCCCATGAAAAATGCAATTTCAGTTTATCTTTTTATTCATTCTTTATTCTTTTTCTTGGTTTTAGAAAAGGGAGATGGGAAGCTTTGTTTTCTTGTTACTTTTTTTTGGATTGTATTTGCCAATGCCATGACACCCATATATATCCTAGTTGTTCTGTGCCATTTATTCTTTTAGGGATTTTCAATCGGAATTTATCTGGTTACCACTAGGATTTGGCATTTACTAGTTTCTAAATATAAGATTTTTTTTATGTGAAATATAAGATGTTTTGTGGGCTAAAAAACCTACCGTACTAAAACGTCCTACATTTTGGAATAGAGTTAATACTGGCTGGATGCTCTTGACTTTCTTTATTTTCATGCATAAGTAATTGTACTTCCTTCTACCCATATTAGTTGATTTGGATTTGTCAAAATTTGGATGAACCTATATACTAAATAGTGTCTAGATTCATTTAAATTTAAACAAATTCGAGTCAACTACTATGGGTCGGAGGAAGTACCTGTTTTTCCTAATCTCTGGAACACAAAAATAACTTGAATTGAACTGTTCCATGCAAAAATTAGTGTTCCAACAACCCTAGATTCGTATCTGAGGCACCCAGATGCTGGTTATGGGTTAGGGATGTTGGCACTGTAACTGACGCATCCCTGCAACTCCAATCTAGTTTATGTGAGTATTAGCTTAAAGTATTCTTAAGCTTTCCCCATCACCACCAACCAAAGCAGACAAGATTCTTCACCCGGAAAACTGTATCGAACCAAACAAGATCTTATGCCCCAGAGCAGAGGTTTTAATTATAAAAGTGGTGTGGTTAACCACAACTAAATCAGAAGGCAGGGCACCAAATCGCAAAGGGAGCAACAGCTCGGGCAAGCACTTTGTCATCCATCACCTAACAAAGGAAAGCGACACCCCCATTTCTTCAACAAAAAAAACAGAAGCAAAAAAATGAAGGAAATGTGTTCATCAATCACCACAATTGAATTATTTTACTCAAGGAAATGTATTTGTTTATTTATATTTAAAAAATAATGCACACACCTATGTACTACTACGGAGTGGATATTACTGGGTGCACACCTGTTGTGCCATACAAAAGCATCAGAAAAATTAACTGCGTGAAATAACCAGAAAAGAAAAGAAAAGAAAAGGATTCATGGAGAGGACGAGGCCAGGGTGTTGCTGCATTGATTCCGTGCATACAGGCCACCCGAGCCCTATCTTTCCCATGACCACAAGCGAAGAGCTCCTACTGGGATGTAGATAAAGTGATCACTCTCTGTCTCAAATAATAACAATAAAAAGAACAGGAAATAATCGATGATGATAAGCCGCAGATTCTTTTTTCTCCTCTATCAAGAAGGCAAGAACACACCAGTAACGTGTCACCCTGCAGCTAGACAAACAAAAAATAGAAAGCAACAAGAGTGGACATAAGTTACTGCAAGGATCCCATCTGGGGAATAATCGATGCATTCACATTACTTGTACGCCGAATATTCTTTCACTCGCATTTTACTCGAATCAATATATACTGTGATATCTGGACTATGATCATCCGCACTGACATTAGAAATTTCTATTTACACCGAGTCCATGTGGAAACAACAGAACTATAACTGCATTTCCAGACTTGCAAGTCCAGTACCTATGCTTCCCAAGATGCTAATTGTCTCATTGAAAGGAGCTTCTAAATTATCACATGTACAGGGAAAAGTAGTATGTACATTTTACTTGAACAAGATAAGTTCGTCATTATGGGGCTGTGCATGGCTGTGCTCTTAAAACATCCTTGCACGACTTCTTCATGCTCATCCCGGGCATTACAGCTCTCCCAGTTTTGGATCCAGTGGTAGAGCGTTGCTGCGGTGTCCATGCAAATTCTGTATTCTGCCCATACTGCAGATTCAGCATTCCACAATGTCAATGTCCAGATCCCAGGATGCATGTGGATGGCTACAGATATTGTAGATGAAGATGTATTACTTGTTTGCTTGGAGCCATCCATAGTCGTCCATATGCAGCAGGCTGCGGAGAAGTCGAGCCTCTCTGGATTATAAAATGACCTGCAAGCTAGATCAAATTCAAACACCTGTTATATTAGATTCTTAAACAGCTGAGCGCGGCCTTGCGAGAATAATAGTAGACACAGCCAAACCTCTCTAACTTGGTTCACCGTCATGCTACGCTAATCCTGCTTTTGCTATGGATTGTCTTCTGCCCAAACTCTGAAAGAGGCATTAACATGTTTTGGGTAAATCACTTGTATTTGAGAGCTAATCTAAATAAATCAGAAGTCAAGATTGATAAATGAGCACGAAAAATAATTTGGGTAAATCACTTGTAAAAGGTTCGGGGTGAAAATTCAAGTCAGGCAATAATTGAGGGACAAAAGTAATACATACAGTATATGTTAAAATTGACACTGAACTAAAATAGAATTAGAGAAATCAACTCAAATGAAAGGATAGTGACTATGCAAAATGCAAAATGCAAAATGCAAAATCAAAAAAAAAAAAACAGAACACATCAGATTCGTTGAGGCCTCAACTTCATCCTTCAAATATTGAGAAAAACTGTGAAAATACTTCTTTCTGGTTTTGAATCTAACCACTCATTCTGATTTTCTGACAATAAAATACCATGTAAATGTTTTACATCATCCTGAAAAGTTATTGAAACCCTGTTGCTGTCCCCTCATTGGAATAAATAAGACCCTGTTGGAATAAATCTGATCAAACATTTGTTCCACCACCATATCAGTCATTAAGACCAGCTGAAATGATCTAAATGAGCAAGTTTCCAGACATAAGTGACATGGTACAAATTTTAGGAACCTGTAGTGTAGTTTAGGCTTGTAAATTTGAGGGTAAATGAAAATAGGCTAATAGACTGGCATTTTCCTTTTAAATTAGGCTATTTTTACTAGCCAGCCCATTTATTGGGCACTGATTGATCCAGGGTTAAGACAAAGAAGACCATCAATTTAGTTTCATCAGATATTCTCACTGTTTGAACATCCCCTTTATATCTCAATGTCTCTAAACGTATTTCATCAGAAATTGCTACTGTTTAAATAGCCCCATTCCATTTCGAGGTCACTAAACGGACAGTGGAGAAATGGACACAATTCTTAGCTTGCAACATCCATACTCACATAGGGAGACCTTGCATTTTAAAACCATAGAGATGAACAAAACGAGTTACTTAGTACAGGGCTTCGGCAGAATATTCAGCTAGTACCTGGACAGCGGTACATTGATTCAATCATATCCAAGGTGTCCATCCTTCATACATATTACACAAATTGTCGATGCTTGTTGCCTGCTTAAGAAGATGGTCGACTTGCTCTGAAATTTTCAAGGACCTAAACAGAATGGTGAGAGAATGAGATCAATAAAACCAGAAAATGTAAACAAAAGATCTGGATAAGACTACCAAAACTCTTTCCCCTTATTTTCTCACCTGGTACCATCTATATCCCGTCCATGTAACTTATGCTCCAGTTGCTTCAGGATAGACAGAGCAAAAGGATTTTTACCTGCGGAGCAGAAACAATAGCTATAATTCTGTCTCAGCTTCAGAATCCTCAAAGGCCTAATCTTTCATGAAAATATCAGAGACAGACAGAACTACGAAAGTAGAAAGGATTATGATGATCAACAATATTGAATTTTACGTAGCAATGGTGCAATTTGAAAATTTCAAATTTATCCATTTCTTGCGTTAGTATTTTTGTACAAGTAAAAGGTAAGATTAAAGTATTAGACAAAGATGGTTGAGAAAATCAGAGATAAAGTTGCGTTGTAATTCTGCATTATGTAAATGTACAACTGTTAGTTCTTTCTGTGGAGAAAACTGAAAAGGTGCTGACAGAGCATTTACAACTTAATCAAAATTCAATGCTCTAACAAATTTCAAGGAGTGTTAGGCGTGATATACACTGCTAACAAGATGTTCAAGGGCTTCCTAGTTGATGTCAAATAGAAGTAATGAAAATATATTTATGGCTAAGACGTCTTACCTCTGTTCGTTCGAGTATCTGAATAGGATTTATTATCAGTGCTGTCACATTCTTGTCCTCTAACCTGTTTGAAGGCTCCTATGTTATCCTCAGTTTCAATTCTTCCCTCCCCCAAAGAGGTTTCAGCCTCGTGAGCATTGCTAGCTTGTGTCAACGTTACATTGTTTAGTAATGTCTGCTTATTGCTACTTGAATCTGATTCTGAATCAGTTCTACCGTCTCTTGTTTCCTGACTATTAACACCAGGACCTTCTATTCCAGGCTTGCTGTCCAAAAGCGCATCTATTTGCTCCAATTCAGAAGTAAGCTGGGTCAACCCTGTTGTACATCCCGAACTGCTAGTATACGAGTGCTCTGGTGGAGAAATCCAGCATTCATCTTGTAGAGAACCATAAGTGTCCATAACAAGATCCTGAGAAGCACCTTCCCTGCTTCCAGAAGAGCTTTTATCCTTCTCAATTGATGAATCACTTTCCAAAATATCTGGACGTGCAG
The DNA here is from genome assembly GCA_030063025.1 of Avena longiglumis. NCBI lineage: Eukaryota > Viridiplantae > Streptophyta > Magnoliopsida > Poales > Poaceae > Avena > Avena longiglumis. The sequence continues at coordinate 123,737,087 of CP125979.1, forward strand.
AGGGCATATCCTGCGATCTCACAGTTTCACTTTCTTCAAGAACTTCTAAAGCCTGCGAGTAAGAGAATAGCTGAGTGGAATACATGTACCTAGAGACGTGCAAAATTCTGGTGAAGCGTAAAAAGTAGAAGCGCGTGTCTTAGCTACATACCTTGTGAAGATTCCCTGCATGAAGACTTGAAAGGCGTCCAAGTCTAATCACCATGGAATGCAGTTCCTTCACATATTCAGTAAATAGGGGCACCAAAGGCTCTAAATTTTTGCAAGCTTCCCTTACTCTAGTGATGTAAGATTGGTATAGTGCCTTTCCATGAATAAGAGGCATACTGGTGTTATTCTTCTCTCTTTCCTTTGATATAGCTTCAGACATAACAGCTACATCAGCGGATAACAAAGCTTCAAGTGGAAGTAAGATTGTATTTGCCTGCCAAGAACCAAACAAAGCTTTTTTGTTATTAGAGAAAAAAGGAAATCATATATATTCTAACAAATATGCTAATGGTGCCACATATTTGTCCATCCTTCTAGACACAAAATTAAGCATTTCCAAGGATTCCTTGTACAAGCCGAAAATAAAATCACCACATTAATATTGCATTTAAATCTCAATGGAAGTCCTCAAACAGCATGCACGTGTGATGTACAGTACAAGATAAATATCACCACGAGTAGCTAGGAGCAAAAGTATTTATATTGATCTTGGGAGAAGGAAATTCAATAGGTACAATTCATGACAAACCTTGGAAATATTAGTCGTAAGGGAGCTGTGCAACACAGAAGCTTCCTTTCCCAAAGTGTAAACATCATGCAACCCCTCTGCTATAGCCAAGACCTGCAAATAATTTGCCAGGAAATTAAGAGCAAGTTTTTGGACTGATCACCAAGAAAACTATAAAAGGAACCTAGCTGCTTAAAATATGCATACCATAGATGAGACATGTAAATGCTCAGATTTACCTAGCTGAAGAGTTTTTTTTATCATCATGCATTACAAGTATGAAGCTCAATAATATTAGTTCCTCGATTAAAGACTAAATCGGTTAAGAGTTCCTGACCATTTAAACTTGCAAAGAGGTTAAAGCATACAACTGAATTCACAACTAGTAACTCCATCAGTAAAGGTAGCAATATTCAATAAAAAGGAATTAAATCATGTACCTCCTCGAGCAAGGAGCCACATTCAGCAGTCAAGGCAGTGCGGTCCTGCGAAATATGTTTGAATCCAGATAATGATACGCTGACTTCACAAGCACGTTCATACATGTCTACAAGAGTATCCTGCAGATTAACTGGGAAAAGATATACACGGCATTATTACACAAAGACAAAAGAAAATATATTTTACAAATTCTGATATTGGATGGTAAAAGCAAACCAATGGCAGGATAGGTAGGAGAGGACAGACCTAAGGCAGATTTCGCGTTCACAGAGACTGCAGAAAGTTGATTGCTTGCTGAATACAAGCCTTTTCCAGCAGTTTCCATGTTAAGCTTGCCAAGTTTCCACTCTTGTTCTGCACCTGCATGCAGCAAAGAACAAAAGGAAAAGTAATTAAACAGAAGAAAGTCAAGAAACTCATATTATCAAGCAGGAGGAACTATTAGGTCAGAATTTCTAAACTCTGACTAGACATTGGTGACCCCATGAGTAAATACGGTGAGGAAGATGTCCAGGCAGCACAGTTGATTGGAAAGAGGGTTAGATTAGGGGTTGGCCGGTTGAAAGGACGAAGGAGGCGGGGAACAAATTGCAATTCTTTTTGCTTGATTAATTCATCTGAGGGGGTCCTCTTTATATAGAGCCATAACAATCCAAACTAGGTAACAAACCAAATATATAACATCTAAGGAATAATCTAGCTCTAATTGACTTTCTGATTAAATCATGCAATTCCTAACTGAAAGGTAGCATGGATTCCATCCCACAACTGGAATGACTGGGCTTAGCACATCGGTGAAGCCACATGGCATCTCCATATATCTTGTTCCAATGGTGTATGCTTCGGCCACTAAGCTCGAGTTAGCTGATCAAAAGCAGGAAACAAGCAGTTGTGGTATGCTGTTTGCACCCCTGATCACAGCATATATGGCTGTTTGTTGTGATTTATTGCAGTAGACTAGCAAGCACATCAGCACAAATATATGGCAAAGGAATTCACTTTTTACAGGCCAGGAACAAGTTTCGGGGCCTTGATAAATATTCAGTGCAGTTTTTATGACAAAAATCACCCACATAATGTTGGATTTCCCTTGTGCACTCCAAAGTATCTGAGCACATATGTATATGTAACAAAAGTACAGAAAGATAGTAATCAACTTACATGTAAAGGAATGGTATGCTGCATCTAAGCGTGTCAGGAGATTCAGGAAAGTTTGCTGCCATGCCCTGCCATTATCAGTAGATTGTCCAGAAGATTTATCCTCAGACACAAAGTAGAGTCCATCTCTAGATGCTTCAAACTCCAAAACGGATGTGCAGGACTTAACAAGGTCAGATGCCTGTTCTTGAACGCTCCCAAGCAATTTCCTCCTTTTCAGTAGGTGATCATGAAACTCAGAGGGAATTCCTGAACCCTTTGCGGTTGAACCGCCTGCTCCTGAAGTATTTGGACCAGCACAGGCCCATCCCATCGCTCTCTCAAGTTGTCCTTCAGCTGAACAAGAAGTGCTTTCACAAGCCTGCAGACACTCGATTGATCTTGTTACCAATGACACCGAAGACTGGATCTTATCTAACAAGTTCCTTCTGCTAATATTTAAAAGCATGGACATGAACTTATCATCATTAAGAATATTTTGTGAGAAAATCTTGGCCTTCTGTGCATGAGGTGATGAAAGATCATGCAGCCATTCAACCTGAACTATTTCCAAAACTATTTTGCGTAAAGCCTCCGTGAGGTCATTTAACTGCCTTTGCATTAGGGAAACCGCTGTCCGGGCAGCTCTAGCTGTCTCGTGAGCATTACAGTACTCCTCAAGCATTGATGCAACCCTTCCTACAGCTGCAGTAGGTTGACCTGATTCTCTTCTTCCTTGACTCGACTGCAGCAAATCACAAATTTCTTTGTCTAAATGTAGGATGAGTGCAGGAGCAATCCTTCTTAGAATATATTGACCAACTTGTTTCTCCACATGGATCGCGAGTTTCTTCTTAAGAGTAGTGTAAAGCTGGTTGGTTGTACAACTGTGCTCAACAGAAGATGAAATCTCATGCATGCACAAGTCAAGAACTGAATCAAGCAAACCGAGTTTCCAAACAAAAAAGGCATGATCCTTCAACAAGCCAGATAAAGGCCACATAACATCAGATAATGAAGACTTGGTAGACAAAACATCTCTTAGATTAGGAATTGATCCACTCATATGAGAAGGAAAGGCGCCACGTGATGATAGCATATGATCAAGTGATTCCAGGTCAGCAAAGGGCTTTATCAAGATTGAAAGCAGAGCCTTGCTTCTCAAATGAAATTCACTCTCCTGATCAACATTCACCAAAGACGAGAAGTATTGTTCAGAAGAAAATAATGAATTCATAACATTGGCTTCTACTTTCATAAGTGATGAAATTCTCATATCCTTCTGGCTCCAAGTTTTCTGAAGTTGTTCCAATTGTGCTCTACAGGCCTCTTCCTGTGAAGCTAGTTCCTCTGCTTCTTCCCAAGATAGATGGTCTCTACCCCTCATAGCAGCTTCTTCAAGGGCTGCTTGCTGCTCAGTGATTCGGCCAACTTTCATAAAGTAGCTCTGTTCGAGTTCAGTTAGTGATGCTCTCTCAAGTTCTACCTCAGCCAACTTCTCAAGAGCTGTGTCAACAGAACCACGTATCCGAGAAATTGAACCAAAGGCTTCCATTACTTCTGAATTGTACGAGACAAATGATCTAATAATTTCCGGAAGAAGAACTTCGGTCATTTGCTCAATCATGTTGGTACTTGAGTGCAAAATGGCCTGAAAAGTATATGCCCATTGCCCAGGCCGATGCTTTGCATAATCAGTGTTCATTTCAGCTAATTTTATCCCTATCACTTCATGCACTTCATTAACAAATCCAGAAATTAATGCAAATTTTTCTATCTGCTGATCAAACAATTGCAAACTCATTCCAGCATCAGCTTGAAGATCAGCTTCATCTGTCCTAAACTTAGATATCCCAACAGCTTTAGTTGAGAGTTCAGACATTCTGGCTCTAACCTCACTATATAACTGGCTCACAGCGTTTCCAAGAATAGATAGAACCTTACTTGTTTTCTCTTGTACCTCCTCCTGGGCTGGAGTTTTGACCTCTTGCGAGAACGGAATGTTGTCATCATCATTCTTTTGTGATGGCAATTGAACAAAGTTCATGAATGCAGAAAGTATCCGATCTTTAGACTGTGCTTCATTGTTCAATCCAACAGAATTCATCAATTCAGAACATTCCCTCGTAATTCTTTCTACGCATGCAACATAACTTTCCATCTGATTTAATAGATCCAGGTATCGTTGCTGCACTAGATTACTACCTTCGCCCTGAACCTTAGCAATGACTTCTGCAGCCTGCCTTTTGGCAAGAGAAAGCATATCTTGTGATGTACTGGTTACAGATAGCTGCAAAGATTGTGCCCAGCCAGTAATTGGACTGGTCGTGATGTAGTTAACTGGAAGAACTTGCTGCAAGACTAAAGCATATTCACCAAGTGCCTCTAAAGCAGAGGACCGCCCAGCATGCAGCTCAGTGATTAGTTCAGAAACCTCCCTGTCCAACTCATAGCAATGTTCTCTAGTTGGCTCTGGTACAACCGTAAGTGGAACCCCTGATACAAGGACAGCTGAAACAAGGCTTAAGGCCTCGTCCTTGCTGTTTAGTTGCATTAATAGCTCTGCCCTTGTAATTGAATTGTCCCTAATGGCCTCAAGAACCCTTCCATGTTTTTCCACCCATATTGCAAGCGTGTTTGCTTCATCAACCGCTGCAGTTTTTGCTTCTGCTAATTCGTGAGAATGAAGCTCAAAAGAACTGCGGGATTTTTCAGCAACTGAAGTAGCTTCAGCAAGGATTGACTTCGCTGATGTTTCCTTGTGTAAAGCACTTGACCGCTCTTTCTCAGCATGATAAAACATAGCAGACATAACCTCATACTGATCTAGAGAATCCAAGAATTTCTGCATATAGTGGGATAAAACTAGAATCAGGTCTTCAAATGTGTTATTTGAGATACTTGCACTTCATGGTTACAAGATAAAAAAAAATACCTTCAGAACAGATAGTGTAGCTGGCAAGTTAGTCACGAAAAGATCCTGATGCTCCTGAACATCACAAAGAGTTCAATTAGACTGGGAAAAAAATTCTATGATAGAAACTAAATCAAAACTCGTAATTTAGTAGATGCTAGAACTGCAAATATGCCTAACGCCTAACTCTTAAAATACTACTTCCCAATCGATACTGGAATATATCAATACCAAGATGCAAAAGAAAATTTTCAACTCCAAGAGACAATTACCTGCAAAGGAACACGACTTTCTTGAATCCTAGAAGAGAACAAGCTTAAACTAACTGCTAGTTCCATTCCTTTCTTCTCTTCACCAGCTATTCCAGCTTCATCTTGCATATTTCCACGTGTCCACTCGATCAATGGGTCCCAAACAAATACTTCCATTAACATTAAGATGATATCTTTGTTCTTCAAGAGGGCATCCATAACTGCCTCACAAGTAACTCTAAAGACGCCTTCAAATCCAGCCAATCCTAAGGCTGATTCCATAGTTTGAGTAAGACGGAACGGAACAATTTCTGGAATCTTCAACCTTTTCCCTTTATCAAAGCATATGTTGTAATCTATGTGAACCACATCACCATTGCTGAAGTCCATAAGGATATTATCTAAATGCCTATCTCCAAGACCCAGGATATGGCCAACCATGCTCATGGCTGCTAGACTGCTCGAGAATCTGCAAACAGGAAAATGACTGATAGCTAAGCACTCACAGACAATAGCAAATTCTATCAACAACAAAAGATAGACAAAATAAATCGTAGTAGCATAACACTCTATTTCCAAAATTAAGATAACTTGATGAATTTGAACAAACTAGTTGATAAAAAGCCTCAAGACACTCTTGGTTTCTTGACATTTCAGTTACGTACCATTTACGTATATATTGAAGAAGAATAAATTGGATGGCAAGTACTTCACGAATCACTACTTACAACAAAACACACAATCTTACCGAAGTTCCCACCAAAATTCAAATCCAAATCCTAATTAACATGCTGACAAATGGAAACTATATGGTATGCACATCTAACTCATAAGGAAGCTTGTCGACACTAGCATCCTGAAGAGCTTTCTCAACCTCCCCATATTCCAAAATATGACTTCCGCAATCATTTAACTGAGCAAAACTTTTATTGGTCCTCTCTCTGGAAAAGAGTAGTGATTTTCTCTTCTTTTAAAATTTTGTGAGGGAGTCATTAGAGATTAAGAGCAACAACTAACTGAAACAGAATTTTTCAGTTTCAAACACGCCACCTATTTTTAACGTAGACTTGATTTACCAGAATTTTCCATAGAAGTGCATACTTATTCTTGACAAGAATGACAACCAGAAAATGTTTAAACAAAGTTTTAGTACAGGGTGAAGTGAAAACTCTTGAGATCATACTTCTATTTTACCTTGCAGTGGAAACAAAGGGCACATGGTGAATATAAACAGAGTGATCAATGCAGAATTGGCATGCACCATACATACCTCTTTACTTTGGAGTTAAAGTTTTTGAACCCCTCACTTGAACACCACATTTCTTGCCACAGAATTTGCTTTGGAGTCTCCTTCATAAGCTCCAACAGAACTTTTTTCTTAACATCTAGTGGCCAATCTCTTCTTGAGATTACTCTTTTGATCCCTTTTTCTTTCAGTGCTGGTATTATTTTGCCATAAAACATATCACTTGGACGGGGAACATGTGGTACTGGGTTGTGTGCATTACCATTGCTAACTGAAGAAAGCTGTGCATGTGCCACCTGAGAACGTTTTTGCCATGACTTGTACACATTGTATATGCTGCTTACATTTTCTACCCACTGGATCAGCCCAGCTCGTCCACTAATTGGCGTAACAGAATAAAATCGTATTGCAATATTTCGACTTCGAGTGTCAGAAGATGAATACAAGAAGCTATTTATTGCCTCCAGCAGCTGCATGATCCGAGAATCAAGACGTAAATCCTCCCGTCCCTTGAGAAGATAAATATACTTCTGTCCATCTGATCCTTGCAAGATAAGCTTCTTAGGTCTTGTCTTTGTAGAAAGTATGGTTACTTCTTTGCAGAAAGAAGATACTGTAATTGTGCCATGATTTGCAGCAAAAGAAGATTCTGAGGAATCAAGTATCTGCTTCTCAAAACCAGGCATTGGAATGTCAGAGGTTGACAAAGCTGCTAGCTGTGGAGCAATTTCACTTAACAATATACGTGACTTTCTTTGATGAGTGGCTAAGGAAGCTGCAATCGTATCAAAAGGCCGCCAAATCTCTCCTAATGATGCTGGAGACCCAGGGGCCACCTTAAGGCTCGTGATTGCAGATCTCAGCTGAGCATTATATTCCTTATGGAACCACGTCTCATGAGGTGTTCTTGGTTCACGAGATGTAGATGCTAGACGACGCTCCAAGGCTACAACAATTGGAGTCATAATAGCAGAATACTTTGCAGCATTGATCTTGTTCTTTTCAGCTGAAGTCAGTGTAGAATTTGAAGCAACCCTTGCAGCCTCCTCTTTAAGTATACTGATTCTCCTTAAAACATCTACATTTGCAACATAAAAAATGTGCCATCAATAACTCATGAACTGGCATTCAAAGTACATTTGATATAAATATTGGTTATTGGTTATAATGTCAGGTCATAGATGCATGTTTGTACAGAGAACAGCATATACCAGACAAGAACCAAGAATTCAAGAACACCATATACCAGACAAGAACCCTTGTATATAGATTAAATTTAATGCAATAATGAAATAGTAGACACTTAGACAATATCCCTCCAACATAACTTCTAGAAATATTGCAAGTGACGAGGAAATTTCCGTATCACATGCGAGCATTTATTCTTACAGTATTGAAACTTAGTAAGCTAAAGAATCTCGTTAAAATTTTAGGAGGCACCACCCTAGAGATCATATGCAACAATATTTTCAGCATTTGTATTAACCAGAGGATTCCATAATTAACTCTAAATGAAGACTGACATAAGCCAGAGTAAAGAAAAATAATAGTTACTAGCTGAGCCCTTAGGGTGTGTATGGAATTACGGAGGACTTGTAAGGAAATTGTGTTCTGCCTCTAACTGACCAACATTTTCTTACAGCATAGAGGAGATATTTTACTTGGTTCAGTAAATATCTCCTTAACTAACTAGATCCAGTAGTAAGCACAACAATGTCAACTGGAGCATAGGCTAATTCCTGCGTAGGTGTATCCATTTTCCACAAAAGCCTGCCTCAGGTAGCTGATTTCACAGGACTTCAGGAGTGGAGGGGAGGCTTGCCTGAATGGAGATCTTGTAAGGTACTCAGCCATTGTTCCTCCCACAGAACAGTAATCATTCCTAGCTCGTCAATTGCAAGCTTAACATCCTTAATTAATTTGGGGTATAGCTTAACCTATGAAAGAATAACAGGAAGTGTTCACAAATATTAAGTCAGATGTATATCATTCATAGCCTAAAGCAGGTGGCCATCTTATGAGTAGTCAACCAAACCGTACCAGAAAGTTCAATATTCGCTGAAGCTCCTCAGACGGTTCTCCTTCACAAGCATTGATATCAACTAATGTAGGATATACGATAGAATAAGGAGAAAGTTTCCCTAGCTTCACCAATATGCTCTCCAACTGCTTCCTTACTATCTTCTCTGGGTGGGAACTCAAGCGAGCAAAAAGTTGTGGTATAATATCCTGCACAGATCCAAACATATAATTTATACATTAATCGCACCATAATTATAGAACAGATGCCACTATCATGATTTACCTGCCATGGTAATAAAGGAACTGTTGAAAGCCCACTTTCAACTGTTTGTTTCAGCTCCACCCCATAGTTCAAAATTATGTGGAGGAGATACAACAATGCTCTCAGAGTGTAGCCCCTAGTTTTCCCTTTCAAAGCATCACGGTGATATGAAGGTTGAAGCTCAGTTGACGAATGGGAAAGGTACTGAAAATAAGCATTTGCAGCATGTCCAAAGAGTGATACCCTCCTTTGCCTTAAAGACCACCAATTTTCAATCAGATTGTTAATCAAAGGCATGGCATTGCCCTTTGCAGAATCGTATTTACAAAAGAGATCTGTTAATTCTGATGATAGCAGTGCATAGGCTCCTTCACCATCACTGGCCTCAAAACCTGGTGCTCCAGCTGCAGTTTCTAACAGATCAGTGACATGTTCAATTAGTGTGGTCATGGGGTACTCCTGCTCAGAACTGTAACTGCATCCTGTTGTCGCTGGAGAATTATGATCTGCATAATTAGCAGATTTATCTACATAGAAACTTCTTATTGTTTGCTCCACCTCAGACTTCTCATTATCTGTCAAGTGAAATCTATCTGGAGAAAGTTCAGATTGGAGAATGGAGGACACATTGTTCTGTACATTTGAATCAATTCCAGACAGTGAGTGATTGGCATGCGTAAAGCACCAGGATGCATAAGAAAGCCATGCCTTGCCCATGCTTGGACAAAGTTGGCAGGATATCTTTCGAGTGCTGCCTATGATTTCTTGGGCAAGCACATCACAGTTCACAGTAGAAACTGATCCACTATCACAAGACAGAAGTTTCTCTGCCCCATTCTGAAAACCAGCAAAATCACTAAAATCTTTGACCACCTTTGGAAGGATCATATTCAGATCAGAAGTTGAACTCTCTTGCTCCATCCAGGTCGAGAATTTCAAACAAGCCTTAGCAATCAGTGGTTTGCCAATGCCAGATGAATCACTAACTGTAGAAAGGACACTAGGACGAACCAGTGACCACAGATCACTTAAAGCCTCCTCACTGTTTCCTTCGCAATGCTTCAGCAAGGCACCTTCATATTTAATGTTCAAAGTAAGAATTTCCTTGTCCGTCTCATCAGATGAATCCAAAGGATGGTTTATGAGGTACTGGTTTAAGCGGTTAGCCAACATAAAGTTGCTCTGCTTTCTAGCAAGACTAGCAAGCTTGCGACATAGAAGAAGAGTGGGCAAGGAAGATGGATGTGCAGTACGATACACTTTAAAAACCTTCAACCACATGCTGCAATCTTGATGAATCCTGTCAATAGGATCCTGCAATAGTCTTAATAAGTAATCCATGAGCGCTGGTGGTTGATTAGGTCCATTTTGGCAGGTCAACCCAGTGGCTTCTTCAAATGCAAAGATGCAATGAAGCTGGCCAGCACATGCTGCAGCATCAGTCAATCCATTGAGAGGGGCCACAGAGAGTGCTTCATTCAATATCAGTTTAGCCTTACCAAGCTCCTCTCTTGCCCTGTCAGACTTGCTGTCAGATTGAAGCATTGCACGCAGGAGCATTAATTCACTTCTCTCAAGTGCAACCTTGGGATCAAGGGTGAGCTCGCTGCTGCTTTTAGGAGTCAAATCAAGATAACTCCAAGCTGAATGGAAGTCCCCCTCATCAAAGCATGCCATTGCATGAATAGCATTAAGCTCATTGCCAGCACTTGTTAAAGCACCTGAATAAGGTTTGCCAGCATGTACAGCACGGAGCTCCTGTAACTCTGCAAGCCAGCCCTCCAAGCATTTCCAGTCGGACAGGGCTGTGTAACACTCAATAACACGTGCTATGATGTACTGGATGACATCAGACTCCATGGAGGTAAGGGCTTCCTCAGACTGCAAAAGATGGGAATAATGTGCAGCAGCCTTTTCATACTGCCCCTGGGATTGATAGATGAGTCCTGACATCCAGGAAAAGTGCTTGTGGGTATCAGATAAACCACGTGTTAGTTGCTTTTCTTGCTCAAAGTATGTGTAGAATGTTGACACGGCCCACCTCTGGAGTCCAACTAAAGCATCTGTTTCATGACACCTGCACAACGCCAGAGAAGCATGTCGCAAGACCTTCAGAATATCTATTTCTAACCTTGCTCTATAAGCATGATGACTTTCAGTAGCTCCTCCTATGCGACTGCTGTCCTTGAGGGATGATGCAGCCAAGTTTCCGAGATCTAGTAACCGCGATGAACAGTAGTGAATAACTGCATCGTTGCACTGCAAAGCTAGACCTGCATTTAGCATTGGATCACAAATTCGAGAAAACCACTCTTCACAGACTCGTTTGTTTGCTCGGAAAAACAAGGAACTTGCTTTTGGAGGGGCCGGAAGAACAAAGGAACCTTCGTACGCATTATAAACATATTTCTTTAATGCCTCAACAAAATCCAATAGCAGGCGCATAGGTAAAAGGCATACGTCAGATGGTCCTATATACCTGCCTTCACCCTCATTAGCCTCCAGTGCCAATAAATTTGGCACATCCAAAAGCATGCGTTCTAAAGCGGCAAATGTCTGTGTGGGACCACCAAGATGAGTTCGAAGCCTAAGGTTTATGCAGTGCCGAGCAGCTTCATGGATGCCCCACCAAACTGCAGCAAGATTGTTCACTGAATATATCCTATCGATAGTAGTTCCGTCCACATCGGGCCCTTTGAATAATTCATTCCAATCAGCATCTCCAGAGACATCGATTTGACCAGAAAACATATCTTTCTTGCCACGGTAACTGAAGACCAGCCGTTGTACCCAAGAAGAAAGAGGCAACTTCAATCTAAGAGAAAGGTAACTCAGAATAGAAACAAGTTGCTGCCAGTGGAGTTTCCTAGGCTGTTGCTTCACAGCAAGCACATGCCTCAAACTCATGCAGTGCTTGCTAATGTTAGAAATATCTACGGGATTCTGATAACTATATCCATCCTCAAGCAAGCCAAATGTGTATGTTGTAATAGGCAAAGCAATTGAATATAACCTCAGAAATCCATTCTTTACAGCATTATCTGGATCACTGAGCTTGTCAAGAAGAACCTGAGTGACAATGGAGAAGCTCATGGGATTGATAAGCCTACTCAGAAAGAGTACTTCCAAGGATAATGCAACATGGCATCTTACTTTAGTCTCCCTATCATATGCGCAATCCAAGATAGTGAAAAGGATAGTATTTGCAAGGGTAGAATCCGCAGAATCGTAAGAGAGACTACCCTTATTCAGACCCCTTTCCATGGCAAGAACCAGTTTCGCAAAAGCATTTATCCAACCTAAAGCATCTAATTTCAGTGTCATGGGTGATGATGCACTAAGGGCCCGAACTATGTGTTTTCCATACTTATGCATGAACTTCATTTTACAGTCACATAATGACTTCTTTGATTCAGTAATCATCTGAGTTTGACTGCCTAAATCACCAGAGCCTCGGTTACATGCTTCAGATGTTTCGATATTACTTGTCAGTTCCACGTTGCTCAATTTGTGAAGTGCAGAGAAAATCTGAAACTGCATCTCAAGGAAATTATGAAACGGGTTGCCAAATGGGTCGAGTTTCTCTGAAATGAATGATGTCAGCCTAGTTACTCTCCCGTTAATCTTTTCGGAATTAGCAGAAACAGTGGCCAGTAGAATCTTCAGATCAAATTTCATTAAAGAAAGCAACTGATGCTCTGAATACCGAACCGGGGTGTTATTATCTATGGGGCGACTCTGGATATCATGGTAGCTTACTTGCACATTCTCAAGGAGAAATTTCAGTTGCTCCAACTCTTTCATCAATGATGCAATCGCTTGCTCGGCTACATCTTCCAATCCATGCTGCAGGCAAAAAAGGTAAGTGGCTGCTGAGTTTACGACCACGTTATGGTTTGGATGAAGACGTGTCCGAGATAAAAGTGAGCTGAAGTCAAGCAGGTGCTCCACAGCAGATGAACAGAGCCCCAAATTCTGCAGCGACAGCACTTGCAGGTTAGTCTTAAGTGCTGCCACCAACTGCAGTGATGACGCACTATCCAAACCCTGGGTCAACACATCCACAAACCTAACATAGAACTCAGCGAACCTTTCCTGCAGAATCTCTGCGAGCAAGACCAAACATCTGGATGCTTCTTCCATCCTCTCAGACCAGCCAAGCTTCGAAGCTATCACTGATGCGCACCTTAAAAGCTGAGGAGCCAACCCCTCAAGTGGCCCTACTACGAGCTCTCTGAAATTATTTCTCTCCGCCACACCAGACGCCATGATCTGCAATACTGTCGAGAAGCAAGCAAAGAGCGGACGAAGCCGGCCAGAGTTATGGCTGGCCGCAAGGTTGGGATCATGCACAAGCACCTCCATATCAGCCAGGAACTTGGGCAACAACCCAAGAGAGAACTGCAGATTACCGAGCCAGTGCCACTGGAACTGAGAGAAACTATCCAATATTGTGCAGCAATCAGTGTCGGCGAGGTCTGGGACAAACAACCACCCAAGGAGCAAGTCCACGATATCAACAAACTGCGGCCGGAAGCAATGGGGGAACTTGGCGGCGACCAGCGTGAGCAGGCCGAGCAGGCACCTGAGCACAGCGAGAGACGTCCGGTCATCCTCGAGCACGTCACGGCAGGCGGCTAGGAGCGGTGGCACGAAACGCTCGACCGTGGGCACGTCCCCGGTGGCCAGGAGCTCCCTGAGCCCCTCGGCGACGAGAGCGGACGAGGCGGGCTCCCCCAGGAGCGGCAGCGCCCAGGCGACGAACCCATCCGGCAGGCCCCCGGGCGCCTCGTGCGCGCACAGCACCGCGCTTAGCGCCGCGTAGGCCGCCACCGCCGCGCGCCGCACGGCGTAGGACCTGCACAACAACCACGAACGAACAGATGAGTAGTAGAATCGTGTTACCTAGAGATGCGCGAGGGGGGAGGGGGCAGGAGGAGGAGGGGGAACGCTTACGCATCATCGGCGAGGAGCACGGAGAGGGGCGGGGCGAGGAAGGGCGCGAGGGAGGGGAGGAGCGGGCGGTTGGGTGGGTGGAGGAGGGAGAGGCGGAGGCTGGAGAGGGCGGCGGCGCGGGAGGCGTCGTCGGAGGGGTGCGGGGGCTCGCCGGCGGCGGCGGAGAGGAGGGAGGCGAGGTGCTGCTGCAGCTGGTGGTGGGCGTAGGAGGGGTGAGGGTTTTGCATTGCAACCCGCCAGTCGCGTTCCGCTCGCCGCCCGGCAAGAGGAAACGAGACAGCGGAGCCTGGCCGCCGGGAGACTAGAGAGAGAGCCCCCGTTTCGCCGTGTTCTTTTTGAGTCGTCCGATCCCCTTTTCTACTCGCTCCGTTTGCAAATATAAGATTTTTCGGTTAACGAAATTAACGTATTTAGACACATTTTAATATGGATGTTTAAATAAATCTATATACTAAAAGGATTTTAAATACATTTACTTTATAAACCTAAAACATCTTATATTTCTAAACGGTATACATTAAAAGGTGTTTAAATATATTAGCTTCATTAAACTAAAACATTTTATATTTACAAACGGAGGGAGTAGTTAACAACAGTCCGGTCGATAGCATGTGTTGCTAAGTTAATTATGTAGAAACATAATTACAACACGTTAGCACATAGGATAATAGGATAACTATAACTACTAGCTAAATATCTGTGCGTTGCCACATGCGACAAATATGTTAAAAGGATCGTATGGCACCTAGAGGCTTCTTCTTTTTTAAATTAAGGTTTGACAATAAGATAAATTCTCTAGATAATGCAACTATGGTGAATTTACCTATATGACAATTATGCAAGAGCTACCACAACACAAAGTAGTAGTAACGAGTAAGTAAGGTGCAGTAAAGGATAGAAGTAACCGAAAAGTGGACGCGGAGACATAAGGATTTGTTTTCCGTAGTTCCTTCCTTTTGAGGGGAAGTACGTCTACGTTTGGAGAGGGGGTGGTTTCAAACCACCAACGCCACGAAAAGGCCTCCCTTGTTCTCCGATGAATCTCACCCCAACGGGATCGATTCACCTTCCACTATATCGGCAACCTTCAAGGTGGAAGCTAGCACCGTTACAAGTTTGGGGCACACATCCACAACTTAATCGGAGGCTCCCAGATACAATCAAGCTGTCAAAGCAATCAAAGATAAGCTTGTAAGAACCAAAACAAGAACTAGGATTTTCAAGAAAACACTAGAGCAAAGGGGCCCTCAATGAAATGAGGGGGAAATAAAAATCTCTTTTGGTGAAGTAGTAGATCGGGGCCTCCTCCTTCGATTCTCCAAAGATCAAGGACTTTGGATGGTGGAATGAGGAGATCTTGAAGATTTGAGTGGCTCCAATAGTGGTCTTGACTTTAATGTGTTTGAGCAACTTGTCCCAAGGTAGATGGAGGGGTATTTATA
The DNA here is from genome assembly GCA_030063025.1 of Avena longiglumis. Classification (NCBI taxonomy): domain Eukaryota; kingdom Viridiplantae; phylum Streptophyta; class Magnoliopsida; order Poales; family Poaceae; genus Avena; species Avena longiglumis. The sequence goes on from CP125979.1 coordinate 123,752,476, forward strand.
CCCCTCCACAGAATCTGGTCGTTGGAGCATTTATTAAAGCGGTAGTACCGGAAGTTCAAGCGGTACTACCGGAGAACTCCCAGATTACCCGGTACCGGACCACCTTTTCAAACTTCATCAAGTCACCCTTGCAGTGGTACTACTATTGATGCTACCGGGAAGCGGTAGTACCACAAGTGGCAACCGGTACTACCGGACATAGAGGAATCAGCAGTTTTCCAGACAAAAAACTCTCTGTCACGCCAGGTAGCAAAATGCGGTAGTGGTAGTAAAATGCGGTACTACCGCATTTTGCTACCTAGACAGACAGAAGCTTTTTGCCAATATACAAAAGTCTCTGCCTCGAGCGGTACTACCGCATTTTAGTACCGGAACACACAGAAAGGTGAAGCTTTTTTGATTAGTCATAGCCTTCTACGCATCCGTAGCAAAAACAGACGCGTAAATGCAGACACTTTTTGAACATTGCAAATCTTTTTAATGCACCTGCGACACACTTAGAAAATCATTAGTCTGATATGTGTGTTGTTATCAAACACCAAAATCACTAGGGATAGCAAATGCTCTTTCAATCTCCCCCTCTTTGGTGTTTGATGACAACACATATTTTGCAGGGAAATCTAGTGATGACAAGATATAGATGGGGCTCCCCCTAGATATGTAGAAACAAGCCCCATACACACTAACAAGCTACCTGGGAGTAGAAGTCGCACATAGAGCACATACCTTTGCTAAATAACATGTGATGACCAATATTGATTAGGAATGGGGAAGGTCGTCACATAGGATGGATCCAAACAAGAATAGTCATATTACACATAAGATGGATCCATACGATAACCACATAGTCTTACCATACATAGCACAAATAGTTAGTTCACACATAGTAAGTCACACATAATAAGAGGCAAGCAAATAAAGTTCACAAGCGAATAAATCAATGGCAAGAACGAGCTTGTGACTTTTCCCTTGCAAATCCTGCATACCTAATGTGCAACTTCTCCCCCTTTGGCATCAAGACGCCAAAAAGGGACAAGAGCAACAGTAACGCCCCGGAGATCACTCATCATCATCATCAACCCAGTCTTCCCATGCATCATCATGAGGTGGTGGGGTGTGGCATCCCGCAAAACCACTACTAGAAAATCGCGTTGATTTTTGTGCATTGCATCATCATGACCGCATGCTCATGTCATCATGCCACATTGCATTTGAGCATCGTCATCATCTTGCATCTGTTCGCATAAAACTATTTTGAAAAGCCTGGTTTTTGTTTTCTAAACGCCCCATCTTTAATTCAAAACCAAAACCGGGTCTCCGAAATATTTTGTTTTGACTAACCACGGTTTGCAGACGGTCCGTTTAAAACAAATAAAATATTAAATTATTTTAGTGGGGGCAGTCGAACAGGCCGATTCGACCCGAACGACCACCCCCAGGATTTTTAAAAACGGTCCACCAAACCCTTTTCTACCAACCTATCTACCCACACCCTCCGGCCACACCACCGGACGGTCCACGCCGCCACCTCACCCCAACTCTCTCCTCACCAATCCCCATCGCCACCTAGACCAAACCCACCCCCACTCCCCACTCAACCCACCACACACCACACACAGACAGTGCAACGACGCGCCCAACCCCACCCTACCCGCCGCCCTCCCTAGCCACACACCCCACCAACCCCTGCCCCACCCACGTGACCCCACCACGGCCCCGCCTCTCTCTCTCTTCCCGCCTCTCACCTGCCTCCCGCTCTCACCTTCACGCTGCCATGGCCGCCCCTCCCTCTGGCCATCTGCCTCCGCATGAGCCCTCGCCGCCGCCTCCGCTTCCTCCTGGCGCCATCACCGACGCCATGCCGCCGGCCGCTGCTTTCCCTCGCCGCAGTCATCCCTCCACCAGGCCCGCCCGAGCCGCCAACCTCCTCGTCCCGCCGGCAGCCGCCTCTCCGCTCCTTCTCGCCTCAAGACGAAGGCCAAGGCTGTGTCCCCGCCCCACGCCAGCTGCCCCGCCTCGGCTGGCCCGGCCACTCGCCTGGGCTGGCCAGCCCGCCTTGCCGCCTGCCGCCATGCTCGCCGCGTCTCGCCAGAGCCGCTGGCCTCTCCGGCCAGCTCCTCCCGGCCTGCCGGCTGGCCTCGCCGGACTCCTCCACTGCCCTCCTTCGCCGCCTGCCTCGCCGCTGCCCGGCCTCAAGGCCCCCGACTCGAGCTCGCTCGCCATGTTCTCCCGGATGCTTCTCGCCTGCGGCCCAGCCGACACCTCCGACGGTTGAACAAGGCGTGAATCGAAGGATACCAGCACTCCAAGTTCGACAACGACCAGACGAATTCGATGCACCGATGGCAACAAACAAGTCACCCTCAGATACCGCCAAGACCCGTTCCGCTTCCGATTGTCGAGTCGGACCCGTGGAACCGAAACCTCCACAAGATCCACGATGCGAACAACAAGGCCGATTGAGGAATCAACAAGATCTACCGCCGACGCCAAGATCTCCTCTCGGACCAAGGCGCCAAGACCGGACCCCAAGATCTCTGCGGAGACGACAAGACCGCTTAAGACGACCCGACGATCGGATGCGACAGGATCGTCCCCAGGACGCCAAGATTGCCACGAGAACGCTCCCGAACGCTAACACCGACTCGATGGCGCGGGCCCGACAAGACCCTCGCAACGGCAAGATCGACCCCGTGTGACCCGACAAGACCCTCGCGACGACAAGAACGGCATCGACCCGGAAGGATCCGATGCGCCCCCGACACCGAACCAAGTCCTGCTTCCCGGATGCGACAAGATCTACTTCTGTTGTCCGAGAACAATCCCATCGAACCTCGTCCCCGTCGAACCCTGGACCTTGAGACCGACCCCGAACCCCGGAACCTCAAGTTCGTCGTGACCCCCTAATGTGTGACCCTTATCCGAACCCCTATTTTTATAAATGCTAAACATAAAACCTGTTGCATATTAAATTGTCATACGCGCATGCATATTTGTGTGGTTTGGGGGCCTTATGCCGATTCACCTCATAATTAAATATGGGGCCCACATGCGGGCAAATCTAGTCTCATATTGGCCTCATTTAAATTGGTGTAGCGAACCGGTGCTATATTTTGGCCATGTTAATACAACATTTAAATTGCGGGGGTTCTAAATAACTTGAACCGTTTAACTAATTGTCGGGACCCCCGGTTCCGCTTAATCTTGCTAATTGCATCGCATCTTGCCATGCCATGCATCATGCCCGATCTTTTGCCGTAGTATTAAATAGTGCATACCGTGTTTCTTCTAGTGTTTTGCTTCTTCGCGGATAAGGCCGTTGAGTTGATGCGAGTGTCGACCCGATCTTCGGTTGAACCTTCGACAATGTTTTCAGGCGAGCATCTCCCCCTTTCTACCTATCTTACTTTTATAGTATTTATTCCCTCCTGTTGATCTATTGCTATCGTGGTTGCGCTCTAGTGTTTCGCACTGTGATATCCCTTGACTGATATTGCCTTGGACACATCCTATTGCCTGTTGTTTGGTAGATAGTTGGACTTGCGCGTCGTAGTCGCTTGCTCAAGAGCTGTTGCGTGTTGTCAAGTGCCACAGTTGTTGGTGTATTGCCGCATGTTTGATGACGGAGTTGATCATGGTTTTACTTGTCGCTCACTTTAATTACTGTTTAAACAACTAAAAATTGAAGTAAGTAAGCAGAGGCATCGGTGGGTGATATATAATATTTGGTTTCCGATCGCCCACTTGTGTCCCGTAGGACCCCGAGTACTTGATACCTGTTCCTTGATTTATCGCGCTATCCACATCCGGGAGGATTATGGGACCCCCCTGAGCCAGAGCATGATTCATTCTTATTTCTTGGGGCCACAAACTAGTTTGAGGTTTTATTTACTATCATGTACTTATGCCATGCTACTGTTTATTTACGATTGTGTGAGGAGCACACTGTACTGTTTAGGTAAGCGGAATGTTTTCGCGGTATTGACAAGCCCAGCCACACTTTCGGGTTCCCAGTCGTTTACAGCCATTGACGCAAACCTTGAGTCCGTCTCGGAGTCAGCTAATTCTGGGTCTACTCAATGGGGTGGCCCCAAATATTCTCGTGATTGCTGATTGCTTTGAAGGCCTCGTTGGGTTTTGATTTGGTTTTTCGAGGTTGATCGAGTGTGTGTTGCTATTTGTGCACCCGGGTAAAACTTTCGAAAGCCGTGTCGCGGTTATGGACGACTTGGAGCTTGATATCTCGATCATAGACAAGCATAACTAAAGTAGTGCTATAAATTTGACTTTATGATGACTAGTAATCAGCTTCACTATAATGGAATGGCTAAATAATACTGCCCACAATTGCTTGTTTGGAGTGTCGCTTGCAACCATTGTACCTGACTAGTAAGTATTGCAACTACAACGCAATGGCTAAATAAAAGTACCAACAACTGCTGGGTTTTGGGTTATCTCATGCTAAATGTATCTGATTAGTAAGAGTTACAACTATAACGGAATGGTTAACTCAAAGTGCCCACTTCTTATTTTATCAGGACGATTAACTAAACCTGACTAGTAATTGCTGCAACTTGGCGAATAAGTAAAGCGCCTGTGTGGGTTCCTCGGTTGACTTCCTCGATGGGTCTCGAGGGGGAAACGCCAGGATGGGTTTGTTTGGTGTTAGCTTCAGGTTGGATCCGGATAGGTCATTCTTACCCCTCTCTGATAACCGCCAGTTGTATCGAGTCTCTATAGGTTGTTTAGTGCATCGCCACGCCGATCCACCATACCTTTGTGGCGAGGACCGCCAATTCTAGCCTCGCTTGTATCGCCTCGATCTTGACGCTCCTCTTTATCCTTTGCCCTTGGTTGGCACCTTTTGTTCGTTAAGGTTACCCTTACGGCTTGGCACAGGCGGGTTTATGGACGCCATTGGTTATTCTTCAGGGCTCTTAGCCCCATTTGCTTCTTGTCCGTAGTCGGACGCCCTAGCATTTTCAAGGTGATTTGGATCTTTGTATATTATATCTGTATTCCTGACTCATTGAGTCGCTGTTATATATATATCTGTTCTGTGGGTCCCATCGAGGACTGTTGTGTAATGTTATTACTTCGTTTTCCACCCGCACGAAAGTGCCTGGTGGGCACCTTTGAATCGTTTCTATGCGGGTTTGGCGGGTTTCGCTAAAACTTGCATAGGTCCGATTCTGAGGGTGTTACATGGGGCACGGAAGGAGGAGGTGGCATCATCTTCCCAGTTGCTGTGCTTGGAGATCCATTGGTCTTCTGGGTTAATGTTGTTCTCGGAGCCCTTGGAAACGGTCAAGCCTTGAGCCTCCATCATCTCCTTCTGACGAGCACATGACTTCTTTGCATAGACATGGGCCTCGTACATGCGTTTCTGATTGTCTACTTGGAAGCAGAATAGCTTCTTGAGTTTGGCCTCAAACCTCTTAGCCCAAGATGGTTGTGCGGACTGGCGACGTGAGACCACAAATGCAAGACTTGTCAAGATCACCGCATCACCTGACTCCTCCTCAACCGGGTTCCCATCCTCATCAACAATCTGACCATCCGCATTGCGTGGTTTGAGATGGGTCTTGATCAACAGATTCTTGTGGCGGTGAGTGGCAAGACAAAGAGAAGGCAAGTCACGGGCAATCACAGGGCACTTGCTAATGATGAGAGCCATGATGTATGGAGCAAAAGGAGGCACCCTCCTCTGAAAAGTGGCGCAGACCATTTCATTCCAAATAACATCCATCACATCCATAGGTAGGACAGAGTCACGGTGGTGATATGTAACACCCTCAGAATCGACCCTATGCAAGTTTTAGCGAAACCCGCCCAACCCGCATAGAAATGATTCAAAGGTGCCCACCAGGCACTTTCGTGCGGGTGGAAAGCAAAGTAATAACATTACACAACAGTCCTCGATGGGACCCACGTAGATATATATACAAAGACGACTCCAAGAGTCAAGAATACAGATATAATATACAAAGATCCAAATCACCTTGAATGAGAGAGCGTCCACGGACAAGATGCAAATGGGGCTAAGAGCCCCAAGAATAACCAATGGCGCCATAACCCCGCCAAGCCGGAAGGGTAACCTCGCTAACGGCCGATCTCAAAACCCGCTAAACAAAAGGGGTGCCACAAAGGGCAAAGGAAAAAGAGGAGCGCCAAGATCGAGGCCAAGACACGCGAGGCTAGAATTGGCGGTCCCGCTACATAGGTATGGTGGATCAAGTGGCAGCGGCGTGCACTAAACAAGCTATAAAGACTGATACAACCGGGCGGTTATCGAGAGGATAAGAATGACCTATCCGGAGTTAACTCGATACTACCATCAAACAAACCCATCTGGTGTTTCTCGAGACCAAACGAGGAAGTCAACCGAGGAACTCACATTGGCGCTTTTACTTATTCAGTTATAGTTATGACTTTACTAGTCGTGTTTAGATAGTCGCCCGATAAAATAAGCAAGCACTTTTAGTTAATCTTTCCGTTATAGTGGCATCACTTACTAGTCGATTCAATTAGCATGAGATAACCCAAAACCAGCAGCTTGTTGGTACTTTTACTTAGCCCTTCCGCTGTAGTTGCATTACTTACTAGTCGTACAATTCCAAACAAGCAATTGTGGGCGATTATTTAGCCATTCCATTATAGTGAAGCCGATTACTAGTCATGATAAGTCAAATTTATAGTAATAAACTTTAGTTATGCTTGTCTATGATCGAGATATCAGGCTCAAGTCGTCCATATCCGCGACACGGCGTAAAGTTTTACCGGGTGCACCAATAGCAACACACGCCGATCAACCTCGGAAACCAAATCAAACCCAACGAGGCTTTCACGAACAATCACAGATTCAAATATTTCGGGCCACCCTATTGAGTAGACCGCAAGAAGTAAGCAAGCTTCGAGACGGACTCAAGGTTAGCGCCAATGGTCAGAAGCGATGGGAACCCGAAACTCGGGTGTCGATACCGCAGAATCACTCGCCTTCCTAAACAAGACAAAGTGCTATCCGTCGCACAATTTAAATACATAAGTAGCATGGCATAAGTACAGGATCGTAAATAAAACCTCAAACTAGTTGTGGCCCCAAGAAATAAGATCAATCAAGCTCGCTCAGGGGTCCCATATACCTCCCGGATGTGGATAGCGCGATAAATCAAGGATGTATCAAGTACTCGGGTCTTACGGACACAAGGGCGTCGAACCAAATATTTTCTATCACCCACCGATGCCTCCGCTTATTTCAATTTTAGTTGTTAAACAGAAATTAAAGTGAATGATAAGTAAAACTATGATCATCTCCAACATCAACATGCGGCAATACATCAACAATCGTGGCACTTGACAACACGAACAAACTTAAGCAAAGCGATCACGACGCCAATAAGTCCAACTATCTACCAAACAACAGGTAATAGGATGTGTCCAAGGCAATATAGGGCTGCACGGATATCACTAAACTAAAGCATCGCAACGTATAGCAATAGATCAACAGGGAATAAATACTATAAAAGTAAGATAGGTAGAAAGGGAGATGATAAACACCGGTGCAATATTTAATACACGGCGGAAGATCGCATGATGCATGTATGATGTATGGCATGGCAAGAGCGATGCAATTTGGTCATATTAAGCGGAACCGTGGTCCCACAATTAATTATATGGTTCCAGTTGTTTAGCTACCCCGCAATTTAAATGTTGTTTAACAAGGCAGAATATATTACCGGTTTCGCTACACAAGTTTAAATGAGGCCAATATGAGACTAGATTTGCCCGCATATGGGCCCCATATTTAATTATGCAGTGAATCGGCATAAGGCCCCCAAACCAATGATATGCATGCGAGAATGACAATTTAATATGACAAGTTGTATTACGTTATAAAATAGGGTTCGAGGAAAGGGTTCACATAGGGGCTCGACGATCTTGGGGTTCCGGTTCGGGTTCGGTCTCGGGCGACGGATCCGGGTTCGAGGCTCGGAAGCATTCTCGGATATCAGGTAGTTCTTGGCGCATTCGCGATGGTCGGGCCATGCGCCGGTCCTATCGCTCGGCTGAAACACTTGTCGATCGGGTCTCGGTGTCCGGGTGAAGTTCTTGGCGTACGCCGGCACGGAATCGGTCTTCGGTTCCCAGAAGTCGATCTTGGCGTTCCATGACGACGCCCTGGTCCGCGGTCATCGGTCCTCTCGAAGATCTTGGGGTTTGTGGCTCCACTTTGGTTCGGTGTCGATCTTGGCGGTCACTTGCACACGTGGCCGCCCTTGTCGAGGGCGGTCTTGGACGCAGCAATGAGGGTCTCGCGTCTGCGGTGACGATCTTGTCGTTCCGGTAGGCGCCTCGGTGTCGGGAAGATCTTGATGTTCTAACTTGGGCGTCGTGGACGGACTTGGTTCGTCGGGACTCGTCGGGACCAGTCTTGGGTTCACACCATCGCCTCGGATCGGCGACGATCTTGGGATCCGTGAAGGAGACCTTGCATGCGCCCTAGGGTTTTCGAGTGGTCTTCTAAGATCTTGCGTTAAGCGGTTCTCGCCGGGTTGGAGAATCCAGACATCACCAACACGTATCATACATCACCATACTTCACTTTGCAGGAACCAGAAGCGGCCTTGCAGAACCGAGAAGGAAAGCGAGCGGTTGTGGAGGACGGGGCAGGGCGGAACTCTGGGCTTGCCGCTTGCACAAAGGAGAAGGAGAGCGGTGGCAGAGCGCGTCAGGGCAAGCGGGCAGCGGAGGTGGCGTCGCTGAGGAGCTGGCGAAGCGGACGGCCAGAGGGAGGGAGGTCGACGCAGGAGGCGCTTCAGGGAGGCGACGGAGGCGAGGCGGAGCGGAGACAAGGGGACGACGGAGGCGGGACCGCAAGGCAGAGGCGACGAGAGGGGACGGCGGGCGAGGCGCCGGGAGCAGCTGGGGCTGGAGTGGCGGACGCCGAGACGCGGCGGAGGCGGCGCGGCCTGAGCGCGGGCGGCGGGTGGAGCGGCTCGGCTGCCGGTAGGGAGGGTGGCGGGCTCGCCGGGAAGGGAGCGGGTGGCGACCGAGCGAGTGACGCCGTGCGAGGTTGGAGGGACCCGACGGGCGGGCAGCCTCGGGAAGGCCGGGCCAGGCGACGGCGGCGGCGGAGGCTGCAAGGGCGCACGAGGCGCGGTGGCGGCGCAGGCGAGCCATGAGGCTTGCAGAGGTGGTGGGCGAGGGTGCCAGAGAGAGTGAGAGGAGGGCCAGGCGAGCTGGGTGGAGGAGGCGCTGGGGTCCCATGGAGGGGGAAGGGAACTGAGGGGAGAGAGGGCCAGGCGGTGGAGCCTGTGGCCACAAGAGGAGGAGAGAGGTTGGGAGAGGACGCCATGTGGGAAGAGAAAGAGGAAGAGGGAGGCCGAGGACAGGGGCTGTGGGTGGGCCTGTGGTGTGTCGGGTGTGGGCGGGCGGCGGGCGGTGTGTGTGTGTGGGGCTGGTGAGCTGAGTGGGGAAGAGAGGAGAGAGGTTAGGTGGGGAGGGAGAGGTGACGTGGCGAGTGGTGATTGGGTAAGGGAGGAGGAGGTGAGGTGGCGTGCTCCTCGGTTGGGGTGATGTGGAGGAAAGGGGTGGTAGATTAGTTGGTAGCCTTAGGATTTAGAAGGGCAGGTGTAGGTGGACCGTTTAGAAAATGGGGTGGTCGTCGACGAGTCGGCCTGCCCGCCCCACTAAAACAATGAAACTTTTTATTTGATTTAAACGGGCCGTGTGCAAACCGATAGCGGCCAAAATAATTAATCCGGAGAACCGGGCTTTGCATTTGAATTAAGATGGGGCGTTTGGAAAACAAATCGGGCTTTGTGAACATAGTTTTATGCAAACAATGCATGATGATGACGATGCAATGCACAAATTCAACGCGATTTTCTAGTAGTGGTTTTGCGGGATGCCACAATTCGACACCACTAACAATGGATCTCGCCCTCGAGATCCGCCTCATGGTACCGGAAGGAAGGTCGGCGAACGACATCTCCTCGCTTCATGTAGATCCTCGCGACACCACCAACGAGGGTTCCTTCTTCATCTGGAAAACGGCGACACCACCAACAAAGGGTCGTTGTTCCTGATCGTCGAGAGAACACTCCGGAGAACAAAGGACGAAGGTAGAGGTGTCAAACGATAAGGCCACCTCTAACTTCCATTAGAAGAGGGAAAAGTTACATTGATCCACCAGTTCGATGTACAGAGCGAACAGTAAGAGTCGGGTAGGGTGATCACCATCCTGCACTCCAAACTATCAACTCTATACATGGGTAGGAGAATCAGGCAACTCCACTCTCGAGATTTAGACTGAAGAGCTTCATAGGCGGTATCCGGAACAAAGGGATGATGCCAGCAGATATCGTATGAAAGACACAATGATTAGGTTCCGCGATGGTTCCATTGGCATGAACAACACATGCTCAAGGTATACTCCAACTTCACCAATGCTCGTCCTTCTCATATGTTTTTCACGACACTGATATCCAGCAAGGAACACATATGGATAAAGAGCTCAAGAACAAAAGATTGGAGGAAAGGTACAACAGACAAGTCGCAGATTGATGATCGTAGCACCTCCGTTACAAAAGGGAGAAGGCGAAACCCTGAAGGTACGACGGAAACCCAACCACGAGAAATCCTAGACTCGAAGAGAGAGAAGAGAGCGGATTCAAAACACGTAGAGGTAAGAGGAGAACAGCAGAGGGGTAAGGAGTAAAATCAGACCTAATCAGAACTATCCAACCGGTTTTGCAAAAATAGTTTTGACACTCTACTTCGGCCGTTAGCTAGGTTATCCTACAGACTGGACTTGTGGGGTATCGCAACCTTTGGCTCGATACCACTCAGAACCCTCAGAATCGACCCTATGCAAGTTTTAGAAACCCGCCAACCCGCATAGAAACGATTCAAAGGTGCTCACCAGCACTTTCGATGGTGGAAAGCAAAGTAATAACATTACACAACAGTCCTCGATGGGACCCACGTAATGAGATATATACAAGACGACTCCAAGAGTCAAGAATACAGATATAATATACAAAGATCCAAATCACCTTGAATGAGAGAGCGTCCGATCACGGACAAGATGCAAATGGGGCTAAGAGCCCCAAGAATAACCAATGGCGCCCATAACTCCGCCAAGCCGGAAGGGTAACCCCGCTAACGGCCGATCTCAAAACCCGCTTAAACAAAAGGGTGCCGAAAGGGCAAAGGAAAAGAGGAGCGCCAAGATCGAGGCCAAGACACCATGAGGCTAGAATTCGGCGGTCCTCGCCTACATAGGTATGGTGGACTGAAGCGGCAGCGGCAGCGTGCACTAAACAAGCCATAGAGACTCGATACAACTGGCGGTTATCAGAGAGGGATAAGAATGACCTATCCGGAGTTAACCTGATACTACCATCAAACAAACCCATCCTGGTGTTTCCCCCTCGAGACCAAACGAGGAAGTCAACCGAGGAACTCACACAGTTGGCAGTTTTACTTATTCAGTTATAGTTGCGGCACTTTACTAGTCAGGTTTAGATAGTCGTCCTGATAAAATAAGCAGTGGGCACTTTTAGTTAATCTTTCCGTTATAGTGGCATCACTTACTAGTCAGATTCAATTAGCATGAGATAACCCAAAACCCAGCAGTTGTTGGTACTTTTACTTAGCCCTTCCGTTGTAGTTGCATTACTTACTAGTCAGGTACAATTCCAAACAAGCAATTGTGGGCAGTATTATTTAGCCATTCCATTATAGTGAAGCTGATTACTAGTCATGATAAGTCAAATTTATAGTAATAAACTTTAGTTATGCTTGTCTATGATCGAGATACTGTGCTCCAAGTCGTCCATATCCGCGGACACGGCTTTCAGAAAGTTTTACCCGGCCGGGGTGCACCAATAGCAACACACGCTCGATCAACCTCTAAAAACCAAATCAAACCCAACGAGGCTTTCACATCGAACAATCACAGGATTCAGAATATTTCAGGGGGCCACCCATTGAGTAGACCCAAGAACGGTAAGCAAGCTCGAGACGGACTCAAGGTTAGCGCCAATGGTCAGAAGCGATCGAACCCAAAACTCGGGTGTCGATACCGCGTAATCACTCCGCCTTCCTAAACAAAGACAAGGTGCTATCTGTCGCACAATTTAAATACATAAGTAGCATGGCATAAGTACAGGATCGTAAATAAAACCTCAAACTAGTTGGCCCCAAGAAATAAGACTGAATCAAGCTCGCTCGGGGGTCCCATATACCTCCGGATGTGGATAGCGCGATAAATCAAGGAACAGTATCAAGTACTCGGGGTCTTACGGACAAGGGCGTCGAAACCAAATATTTTCTATCACCCACCGATGCCTCGCTTATTTCAATTTTAGTTGTTAAACAGAAATTAAAGTGAATGATAAGTAAAACTATGATCATCTCCAACATCAACATGCGGCAATACATCAACAATCGTGGCACTTGACAACACGCAACAAAGACTTAAGAAGCGACTACGACGCGCAAGTCCAACTATCTACCAAACAACAGGTAATAGGATGTGTCCAAGGCAATATAGGGCTGCACGGTATATCACAGGTACGGAAACTAAAGCATCGCAACACAGATAGCAATAGATCAACAGGAGGGAATAAATACTATAAAAGTAAGGTAGGTAGAAAGGGGGAGATGCTCGCCTGAAAACATTGTCGAAGGTTCAACCGAAGATCGGGGCGACAACAACTGTGGCACTTGACAACACGCAACAACACTTAAGCAGGCGACTACGACGCGCAAGTCCAACTATCTACCAAACAACAGGTAATAGGATGTGTCCAAGGCAATATAGGGCTGCACGGTATATCACAGGTACGGAAACTAAAGCATCGCAACACAGATAGCAATAGATCAACAGGAGGGAATAAATACTATAAAAGTAAGGTAGGTAGAAAGGGGGAGATGCTCGCCTGAAAACATTGTCGAAGGTTCAACCGAAGATCGGGGCGAAGCTCACATCAACTCAACGGCCTTATCCGCGAAGAAGCAAAACACTAGAATAAACACCGGGTGCAATATTTAATACACGGCAGAAGATTGGCATGATGCATGTATGATGTATGGCATGGCAAGGTGCGATGCAATTTGGTCATATTAAGCGGAACCGGAGTCCCGACAATTAATTATATGGTTCCAGTTGTTTAGCTACCCCGCAATTTAAATGTTGTTTAACAAGGCAGAATATATTACCGGTTTCGCTACACAAGTTTAAATGAGGCCAATATGAGACTAGATTTGCCCGCATATGGGCCCCATATTTAATTATGCAGTGAATCGGCATAAGGCCTCCAAACCAATGATATGCATGCGAGAATGACAATTTAATATGCGACAAGTTGTATTACGTTATAAAATAGGGTTCGAGGAAAGGGTTCACACATAGGGGGCTCGACGATCTTGGGGTTCCGGGGTTCGGGGTTCGGTCTCGGGGCGCGACGGATCTGGGGTTCGAGGCTCGACGGAAGCGTTCTCGGATATCAGGGGTAGTTCTTGGCGCATCCGCGATGGTCGGGCCATGATGTCGGTCCTATCGTTCGGGCTGAAACACTTGTCGCATCGGGGTCTCGGTGTCCTTGGTGAAGTTCTTGGCGTGGCGCCGGGTACGGAATCGGTCTTCGGGTTCCCGAGAAGTCGATCTTGGCGTTCCATGACGACGTCCTTGGTCCACGGTCATCGGTCCCCTCTCGAAGATCTTGGGGTTTGTGGCTCCACTTTGGTTCGGTGTCGATCTTGGCGGTCACTTGCACACGTGGCCGTCCTTGTCGAGGGGCGGTCTTGGACGCGCAGCGGAGGGGTCTCGCGTCCGTGTGACGATCTTGTTATTCCGGGTAGGCGTCCTCGGTGTCGGGGAAGATCTTTATGTTCTAACTTGGGCGTCGTGGACGGACTTGGTTCGTCGTCGGGACTCGTCGGGACCAGTCTTCGGGGTTCCGACACCATCGCCCTCGGGATCGATGACGATCTTGGGATCCATGAAGGAGACCTTGCATGCTTCCTAGGGGTTTTCGAGTGGTCTTCGGAAGATCTTGCGTTAGGCGGTTCTCGTCGGGGTTGGAGAATCCAGACATCACCAACACGTATCATACATCACCATACTTCACTTCCTTGCAGGAACCAGAGAAGCGGCCTTGCAGGAACCGGAGAAGCGGAAAACGGAGCCGGTTGTGGAGGACGGGGCGAAGCGACGGAGCCTGGCTTGCTGCGGCACAAAGTGAGAAGGAGAGCGGTGGCGAGCCAGCGTCCGGTGGGAAGCGGAGGTTGCGACGTGGCGTCCGGCATGAGGAGTCGGGCGGACGGCCGGAGCGGGAGGTCACGCCAGAGGCGCTTCGAAGCGTCGCAGGGAGGCGACGAGACGACGGGCGAGGCCCAAAGTAGGCAGAGCGGCGAGACCGGCGGGACGACGAGGCGGGACCGCAGGCAGGCGAGAGGGGACGAGGGGCGGTTTGGGCGAGCAGGGGCGAGCGGGCGCGGACGCCGGAGACGGCGGGCGGCAGCAGCGGCGCCGCCGAGCTGCGGTGGCGGAGCGGGCTGGCCTGCCGGGAGGTGTGGCCGGGCCTGCGGCGGGAGCGGGTGGCGACCGAGCGAGTGACGCCATGGAGGGTTGGAGGGGACCCGACGGGCGGGCAGCCTCGGGAAGGCCGCCAGCGACGGCGGGCGGCGGAGGCTGCAAGGGCGCACGTGAAGCGGTGGGCGCATGCGATGCGGCGCCTGCTGAGGCTTGCAGAGGTGGTGGCCGAGGGTGCTGCAGAGAGGGTGAGAGGAGGGCCGAGGCGAAAGCAGGTGGAGGCGCTTGGGGTCCCAAGGAGGGGGAAGGGAACTGAGGCGGGGGAGAGGGGCCAGGGCGGCGGTGGAGCCCGTGGCCGGCGAAGAGGAGGATAGAGGTTGGGGGAGAGGACGCTCGCGCGGGGAGGAAGAAAGAGGAAGAGGGAGGCAGGGGACAGGGGCTGTGGGCCTGTGGTGTGTCGGGGTGTGCGGTGGCGTGGCGTGTGTGCGTGTGTGTGGGAGTGAGTGGGGAGAGAGAGAGAGATTAGGGAGGGGAGAGAGGTGGCGTGGCAGTGGTGATTGGGTAAGGGAGAGGCGGAGGTGAGGTGGCGTGCTCACCGGTTGGGGTGATGTGGAGGAAAGGGGTAGATTAGTTGGTAGCCTTAGGATTTAGAAGGGCGGTGTAGGTGGACCGTTTAGAAAATGGGGTGGTCGTCGGGTCGAGTCCCGCTCGACGCCTCACTAAAAACAATGAAACTTTTTATTTGATTTAAACGGGCCGTGTGCAAACCGATAGCGGCCAAAATAATTAATCCGGAGAACCGGGCTTTGCATTTGAATTAAGATGGGGCGTTTGGAAAACAAATCGGGCTTTGCGAACATAGTTTTATGCAAACAATGCATGATGATGACGATGCAATGCACAAATTCAACGCGATTTTCTAGTAGTGGTTTTGCGGGATGCCACATGATAGGTGGCCATCATAATATCGACCATGAAAGCATGTATCTCATCAACATTCCCAGCACGAGGGGCGACAGTCTCACGAAAGATGCGGTGCAAGATGTCATAAGTAGGGAGGAGCCCTTTGATCTTTCCAGGGATTCCGCGCCCCCGATGTATAGTGGGGCAAGCACATCTTTCTTCATGGTACGATCATTGGCGTGGCACCAAAAGCCAACGGAAATGTCCTTACCACGGTCTTCGTACCCGAGGATAGCCCCAAACTCAGCCAACGTTGCTTGCTTGACAACACCCTCAGTCATCCAAGTGAGAGTCCGAGTATCATTCTTGGCAAAGTGAACGGTTGCATAGTACTGAGCAATGAGCATTGGATCATAGTTGCACCGAAACTCCATAATGGGAAGCAAGCCAATGTTGGTGCAAATGTCAAGGGCCTTACCAAAGTAGTTCAGATTCTTCCTCACATGATTCATCTCGATCCATTTTTGAGGAACCACAATTTTGTCATCTTTCATGAGAATATCATGGAACACCCGCTCCTGAAAATCCGTAAAGAAGAGGCTATTTTCTCGAGCATGAGAGCGAGTTGTCCCATATGGACTGACCACCCGCAGGGCATGAAATTCTGTCTCAGATAAATCAGACAACAGCTTTGGCCCAGATGGCCCGGAACTGTGGCTCTTGCGAGGACCGGAAGGAGGAGGAGGTGGAGGAGCTTTACCACGACCAGCACTTTGCTTGACCCCCCCACCCCGACGACCACGAGTTGTTGGCAGTTTCAGACGGGCACTAGGTTGAGGCATGACCTCCTCTTCTGACTCAGTCTCTGATTCTGACTCATAGTGCTCGATCTCATAGTGAGCTTTGGAGCGCTTGCGCGATCCTCGGGAACCTCCTGCACCTGTGAAAGAACGAGGGAGATAGCATAGGGGTAAGGGCACAAGAACCTGAGACAAACAGAGGATGGAACTTGGTGTTTTTTTAAAAAAATTGCTGCCAAGAGGCGGTAGTACTGGACTGCACCAGTAGTAATGCCAGTGATGGGAAAAAGATTCAGTACTACTACCCGCGACCACAGTGCAGATCTGGACTAGAAATCCATGTACGGGCAGTAAATTTGTTGTAAAACACGATTTCCATCGGACAAAGTGATAGATGTGGTGTTGGAGATATGCCCTAGAGGCAGTAATAAATATGGTTATTATTATATCTTTGTGTTTATGATAAATATTTACATTCATGCTATAATAGTATTAACAAGGAAACATTAATACTTGTGTGATTTGTAAACTTAAATTGAAGTCCCTAGTAAAGCCTCTTCATAATACTAGCTTGTTGGTTAATAAATGATTGTGGTTTCCCTATCATGAGCATTGAGATGTTATTAACAACAAGATCATATCGTTAGGAGAATGATATGATGGACATACTCCTATAGATAAGCGTAGCATAAAGATCAAGTCATTTTAATAGTTCAATTGCTATATACTTTCTGATACATAGTAACCTAATTCTTTCGACCATGAGATCATGCATATCACCATCACCGAAAGGATGCTTTGATGACATCAAACGCCACACCGTAACTGGGTGGCTATAAAGGTGGCATTGAGTGTTCGGAAAGTATTGGTTGAGACACATGGATCAAGAGTGGGATTTGTCCATCCATATGACGGATAGATATACTCTGGGCCCTCTCGGTGGAATGTCATCCAATTGGCTTGCAAGCATGTGACTGGCTCACAAGGGATCACATATCACGGGAACGAGAAAAGAGTACTTATTAGTAACGAGGTTGAACTAGGTATGTAGAGATACCGACGATCAAAACCTCGAATAAGTAAACTATCGTGAGACAAAGGGAAATTGGTATCATATGTAAGTGGTTCATTCGATCGCAAAGTAATCGTAGAAATATGTGGGAGCCATATGAATTTCCAGATTCCTCTATTGGTTATTGTTCGGAGAAGTGTCTCGATCATGTCCGCATAATTCACGAACCGTAGGGAGACACACTTAAGGATTCGACGTTGTTGAGTAGTTATGGAATGATGAGTAAGAGACCGAATGTTGTTCGGAGTCTCGGATGGGATCCGGGATATCACGAGGAGATCCGGAATGGTCCGTAGAATAATATTCATATAAGGAAAGTCATGTTTCGGGGTTGGAGAATGACTCCGGTGTTTTCATCGGGAATGTTCTAGAAGGTTCCGGAATGTCCAGAACTCCGGAGGGGAAGGGTACATGAATGTGTCATAACAAGTTGGAATGGTTGCATCATATACTAGGTGTCATCGCTGAGCAAAATAAAGGGATAAATCAAATCCTAGTTTGAAAAGTCAAACGGCTATTTTGCTTGGTGGAGGGAGAGTAGGAAACCTACTTGGGAAGGAAGTCCCTCTCCCTCCACCGCCGGCCAAGGAGGCCGAGTTGGGGAGGGACTCCCCTCCCCTTGGCCGCGCCCTCCACCTATATAAGGAGGGGCAGGGCTGCCCCTCCAAGACACACACCTTGCCCCACTAAAACCCTAGCCCTAGCCGTCGACCTCCACCAAGTCTCCGCCGCCCCCTAGGGTTTGCCCTAGCCGCCGGCCTAGCTCTCTCTCCTTGGTGCCTCTAAACCCTAGATCGCCAAGGTCTCTCTCATACTCCACCATACTCGCTCCGGATTAAGGCGAAGTCCTGCGAGATCTCCCCTCTACTTCCTGAAGGGAATATGCCCGAGAGGCAATAATAAAGTGGTTATTACGTATTCCTTATTTATGATAAATGTTTATTTTACATGCTATAATTGTATTAATACGGAAACGTTAATACATGTGTGTTTAATAAACAAAAGGTAGTTCCTAGTTATGCCTCTCTTATAAACTAGCTCGTTGATTAACAAGATGATCATAGGTTTCCTGATCATGGACATTGGATGTTGTTAATAACGAGGTCACAACATTAGTGTAATGGTGTGATGAACATTCATCCAAAGTATAGCATTACGATCAAAGTCATTGAGTTTATATTGCTATAACAACTTACGAAGTGATCCTAATCCTTAGACCATGAGATCATGTCAATCACTAACACCGGAAGAGTTTCTCGATGACATCAAACGTCACACCATAACTGGGTGATTATAAAGATGGCTTCAGTACTACTAAAGTGTTATGTTGATACCCATGGATTGAGAGTGGAATTTGTTCATCCCGATGACGGATAGATATGCTCTGGGCGCTCTCGGTGATATCACATTGATTAGCTTGCAAGCAAGTGATTTGATCACTGGAATGTTATATCACGGGAACGAGAAAAGAGTGCATGTCGGTAACAAGATCAAACTAGGTATGGAGATACCGATGATCGAATCTCGGACATGTAATATATCGTGAAACAAAGGGATTAAGATACTAGCGTAAAAGGTTCACACGATCACAGAAGTCATCGTTGAATGTGTGGGAGTCAAGACGATCTCCGTGTCCCGCACGATTATTGATCGGAGAAGGGTCTCGATCATGTCCGCATTATTCGCGAACCGTAGGGTGACACACTTAAGGGATACCGACACCATTCGGAGCAAATGATATGCCAGAGAAAGAAAAAGGAAAGCGCAGGAATTTATTTCACTAGACACCGAAACTGTTTTGCTGAAATTGTCAAACCGGTTACGCATGTGAAATGGAATACTAGCAAGGGTTTTATGTGAATGTTTGTTAATTAAAGTAATTAACAAAATTCTAAATAAATAAATAAAAGAGTTTTATTTAATGAGAGCTTGCATTAAATTTGGTGGAAATTTAATGCATGTGAGTGGATTTTGAGTGGAGGCTTTTTAATGGGAGTGGAGGCTTTTCATTTTGAGTGGGAGCTCCACCCACATGAATGTGGAAGAGGTGGGGCAGCCCCATGGCTGGGCGCCATGCCCCTTGGGTGCCCCCTCTCCTATAAAGGCCCCTCCTCCTCTCAAAGTACACCTCCTGAAGGATCTCTCTCCCCTTTAGAATTCCCCATGGTCTCGGATCAGAGATACATGTTCCCGTGGCTTTTTCTCGAAGGATTTGTTGCTTCCGCTGCTCACTGGAGCGAGGGCGGAGGTTGTCTGGGGTACCCGACGCAGTGTGCGATCACGGATGCACCACTGCTTTGAGGTGCTGGACTTGATCGTGATGGACCGGCTGGACCAGATGGACTTCATCACGATCTTGAGATCGGCAAGCGTTCGTCTACATCATCCATGAGTACAACCTCGTTAACGCTATTCGGTCTTCGAGGGTATGTATTCTATGGATGTATATCCACCCGTTTCTTGTATCTAGAAGATAGATCTTGGTACTTAGATGTTCCCATCGTAGGAAATTTTTTGTTTCCTATGTCATAACCCTACAGTATCGAGTCGGATCTATGCGTAGATACTTTGCACGGGTAGTACACATATGAGTATGTGGGCGATGATGATCATTTTATTGCTTCTTAGTTGTACTTTGGATATTGGTGGCATAGTGGGATGAAGCGGCCCGGACAAACTTTACATGTCCTCGCACATGAGACCTGTTCCACGCTTGACATGAAACTAATTTTGCATAAGTGGCTAGCGGGTGTCTGTCTCTCCTACTATAGTCAATATTTAATTTGCAACGAGTTGTCAACAATTTGGTTATCCTCGTTGTGGTTCATGTTCGTAGGTAAGAACGGTTCTATCTTCGAAAGCCCTAAACCACGTAAAACTTGCAATTGATAAATTAGAGGCGTCTAGTTTAGATTGTTGTTGGGCTAGTGTTATGATATGATGATGTTGTAAGTAGAAGTATGGGATGATACTCTTACAACACACATAGCGTGTAAGTTCCATAGACCTTGACCTTACACATAAAGGTATGATAGTGATCATACCACGATGCACATGATGGAGATCATATGCGGGAACCATATCATTTCATTTTTTAACATGTGATGTTAGATTGCATCTTATATTGCTTGTTTGGCGTTTTATTAGCATAATAATATGATCCCTCATTTAGATATCAAGATAAAAATGTGTTCTTCCTTAAGTATGCACAGACAATGTTTCGTCGCTTCAAGGCATCACGTGATGATCGGGTGTACTTGAATCCACGAGCATATCTTGGGTGTAAGACAGTTACACACGCGAATACTAAGGTTCTTACTTGGCGAGCCTAGCATGTACATACATGGCCTCGGAACACGGACCAAAAGGTTAAGCATGAGTCATATAGTAGATATGATGCCCATTTGATGCTCACCTTTGAAGCTACACCGACTCACGTGATGATCGGACTTGGTGTAGTGGATTTGGTTCATGTAATCACCAAAAAGGCACGAGGGATGTCGTTTTTGAGTGGGAGTTCATTTCTAATTTGGATTAGTAGAACTCAATTTATCATAAATTAAATCAAAGTGAATTTGCATAATTTGTTGTAGTCATTGGCATTCGTTCACCACCTTATGCATAGTTGTAATTGAGATAATAGAACTATAAGATTCTGGATATATACTTTACAAACTGGTATCGTATTGTGTTGAGTGTCAATCTAAAGTTTAAAGTCCTATTGCAAACTTTCAACAAACTCTATTTACTCCGTGAAATTTAATAGTTGGTATTAAATCGAGAGTAACAATTCCAGTGTTAGTATCTTAAGTATCATGTTTACCTCCATGATTCTTGATTTAAACATCAAGTTTATCTAGGAGCCGAAAGAATTGTTTCAGAAACCATCATGTGTGGCAGATATAACGATATTTGAAACAATGTTTTGGTTGCAGTATGATAGAGTATAATATATGTTCTCATATTAGATGAGAATTTACGAAGGTTGGAGATGCTAGATATCCTAATCATCCAAAAAGATTTTGGAAAGTAATGTTATACTCCTGATTCGCCTTTATAAGCTACAGTAGCTTAATCATGAAAGTCGTCATGATAAGGATGAATAGAAGATGTATGTAAAGTGTTTACTACACTAAAAGATTACTAAAGAATGGATTTTGAAAGAATACCGATCATTTTGATGATGGTGATCTACTTCAAAGTGCAAGTCCAAAGGCATTATTATTTGAATATACACGCTTTGGACTATGTGTCATGTATATGGCGCCACTTTTGATGTTGATAGATTCTTTTAAAAAGGAAAAGGAAATGCTGAAAGAGAATCTATAAAATATACTTGGCAGAAAAGAAAAGATTGGAAATATCCAATTTAGGTATATATATGATATACATGTTATGGTTGTATTCTTTGCTTGTTAAACAATGTGGTTCTTGGGTATTGGATACCGAATTGGTTGGTATGAAATTTCATACGGAACAACGCAATTCATGAACCACAATGGCCTAAGTAACCAGCAAGAGAATATGTGATGATGTTCATCGAAAACAAACAAACCGTTGTTTGTATTTCTCGTTGACATCAAAGCTTGACTTCAAGATTTGTTTTAATTATTGTTATTTGAATCAGGTATTATGAGAACAAAGATTGTTCAAATAATTACCGTATTCCATATAAGATGGATGATTTACAAATCTAGTTGAAGAAATCACATCCATAAAGCCTAATGCTAAAATGTCGCAAGACAAATGATTGAAAGATCACTTACGAAGTGACATCGCTGTTTAAATTTTATTGGAAAGAAAACATGAAGAATCTCCATATTCATGGATTTTTGGAGTCTTTGATTTGATCAAGTGACGCTTGTGAGACTTTCCTCGGGATAATTAAAACTTCGTTCAAAGGCCAAAGAAGAACGAACGACTAAAATATTGGAATTTATACATATCGATGTATGTAGTCCATTACGTGTAGTCATAAGCGATGGGTTTCAACTTCATATACTTTCTCCGGAAATTTGAGTGAATATTCACTTAATGAGAAGAGAAGTGTGAAATATTTGAAAATGTTCAAAGACTTTCAAGATGAAGTTAAAATCATTGTGACAAGAAAATAAATGGTTTATGATTTTATCATAAGGGATTTATTTGAGTTACAAGTGTAACAAGAAAAATAAATGAATTATGATTTTATCATAAAGGGATTTATTTGAGTTGCAAGTTTAGCAAAACATCTAGATTTACGTCTCCCGAAACACCATAGGAGTATGGAGTGTTTGAGATTTGTAATGAAACCTTGTTTAACATGGTGGGATCAAAGGTGTTATTGATAAAACTGCCATTATGTTTTAAAAGATTAAAGCTTTAGAGACTTCCGCTTTTACATTGAAAAGAGCTCCATCTTGATCCG
Organism: Avena longiglumis; assembly: GCA_030063025.1. Classification (NCBI taxonomy): domain Eukaryota; kingdom Viridiplantae; phylum Streptophyta; class Magnoliopsida; order Poales; family Poaceae; genus Avena; species Avena longiglumis. The sequence continues at coordinate 123,775,200 of CP125979.1, forward strand.
TTGAAATGACACCATGGAAGTTATGGTTTGGGGTAAAACCCAAGTTGTCATTTCTTAAATTTTGGTATGCTAAACATAAGTAAGATGTTTACAACCGAAGTCGGATGAGCATGTCTTTGTAGGTTATTTCAAATAACAATTGGTTATTCCTCCATAACACCAAGGACAAAAGGGTTTGTCGCTTGAAATGTGAAGTTTCTTGAAAAAGGAATTTTTCGCAAAATTTAAGTGGGAGGACAATAGAACTTTGATAAGGTTAACGAACCTTAGCTATATGTGCTGAGTTGCGCAGCACCGGAAAATGTTCCGGAGGCAGCCAGAATTCTCATGGATTACGTGCCTCAAAGGTTGCGGTCACGGAGGTCTAAAGTTCCTATTGAACCAAGAAGGTCGGATAAACAATCAAATGATTAAGATTTGAGAGTAAATCATTATTGTTTGACAATGATGAACTGACTATATGCAAAGAAGCGATGATGGGCCCTGACTCCGTCAAATGGCTTGAAGCCATAAAATCCGTGATTAGTCCATACACGATAAATCAAGTTTTGAACTTGGAAGACCCTCCAGAAAGGTGTAAAAACCTATCGGTCGTATTTGGATCTATAAAGATACAGACATGGATGTTTCACATCTATGAAATAGTCGACATGTCGTAAAGTATTTTATGACAATGTTCAAGGAGTTGACTATGACAAGATTTGATCTTTCATAGCGATATTTAGTCTGGATGAATTAAAGTAGCAACCACTACATATAATTTGGTATATGGTAGATGAGTAAACGAAACAAAGTTCTTTTAATAGAATGGTTACCTAGGACGTGTACATGACACGATCCAAAGGGTTTTGTTAATTCAAAGGATGCTAAAAGGGGCATGCAAACTTCAATGGTTGAAGTAATCATCGCGGAGTTGGAATCTTCACCATGATGAAAAAGGAGTTTTTCATCAGGAGACGATGAAGATGCTTGCATTTGCAAGAAATTAAGTGGGAGCGCTGAGACACATTTCTAATACATTATGTGGATGACATCTTGTTGATTAGAAATGATGTATATTTTATTGACAATGGTTAAGAATTTCATTTCGATGAAATACTTAGGCAAAACCCGAATATTTAGCATGAATGTCTATAGTGGATAGACTGTGACGCTAATATGGTTGTGCCAAACGTACACATATGAGACATTGAAGGAGTTCAATATAGAAAAAACAAGAAACGGTTCTTGTCGCATGGAAAAGAATTGAATCAAGATTCAAGTGCTTTGACACTTGATGAGTGAAATCACGAGAATGTTTTGATCAATCATACCATGATATGTACACATCCAGATATGTCCTATGCTCTAAGTGTTATGAGCATATACCAGAATGAATCATAAAATGATCATTGAACTATAGTAAGGATATTCTTATGATCTTTTGGAAGAACTAAGAATATATTTGTGTAGAGGTGACAAATAATTACAAATAGTTCATTGTAAAGCGTTACGTTGATACTAGTTTTGTCACAAGATACAAATTAAGTTTATCTCAATTTAAACTATGAGTGGCACAATGAAATGGAAAGAAAGTTTCCATGATGGATTAGGATGAAATCCATAGTTAAGACATTGTGACGAATACTACAACAAAAGGGCTAAGTATATGACTGCTATAGTAGCAGCAAAGGAGGGAATTTGCGTCAAGTAGTTTGTTATCAAACTAAGGTGTGGTTCACAACGGGCTAACACTAAAGATATATTGTATGACAACAGTATCAACGTGTTTTAAACCCCAAGGAACTAAAAGTCTCACCGAAAGACCAAATTTATACAATGCCATCTCATTGGAGAATGAGTGATGCGTGGAGACGCAAAGACATGCAAATACACACGGACCTGAAAGTGTCAGATCCATAGATTATGTTAACCACTTGCAATTGCGTATATGGAACACCAGAAAGCCATAGGTGTTCAATACACAAAGTTTTCAAACTAGATTATTGTCTCTAGTGCAAGTGGGAGACTGAAGGGAATATGCCCGAGAGGCAATAATAAAGTAGTTATTATCGTATTCCTTATTTATGATAAATGTTTATTTTACATGCTATAATTGTATTAATACGGAAACGTTAATACATGTGTGTTTAATAAACAAAAGGTAGTTCCTAGTTATGCCTCTCTTATAAACTAGCTCGTTGATTAACAAGATGATCATATGTTTCCTGATCATGGACATTGGATGTTGTTAATAACGAGGTCACAACATTAGTGTAATGGTGTGATGAACATTCATCCAAAGTATAGCATTACGATCAAAGTCATTGAGTTTATATTGCTATAACAACTTACGAAGTGATCCTAATCCTTAGACCATGAGATCATGTCAATCACTAACACCGGAAGAGTTTCTCGATGACATCAAACGTCACACCGTAACTGGGTGATTATAAAGATGGCTTCAGAACTACTAAAGTGTTATGTTGAGACCCATGGATTGAGAGTGGAATTTGTTCATCCCGATGACAGATAGATATGCTTTGGGCCCTCTTGGTGATATCACATTGATTAGCTTGCAAGCAAGTGATTTGATCACTAGAATGTTATATCACGGGAACGAGAAAAGAGTGCATGTCGGTAACGAGATCAAACTAGGTATGGATATACCGATGATCGAATCTCGGACATGTAATATATCGTGAAACAAAGGGATTAAGATACTAGCGTAAAAGGTTCACACGATCACAGAAGTCATCGTTGAATGTGTGGGAGTCAAGACGGATCTCCGTGTCCCGGCCGATTATTGATCGGAGAGGGTCTCGATCATGTCCGCATTATTCGCGAACCGTAGGGTGACACACTTAAGGGATACCGACACCATTCGGAGCAAATGATATGCCGAGAAAGAAAAAGGAAAGCAGGAATTTATTTCACTAGACACGAAAATGTTTCGCTTGAAATTGCAAACTGGTTCTGCATGTGAAATGGAATACTAGGGGGTTTATGTGAATGTTTGTTAATTAAAGTAATTAACAAAATTCTAAATAAATAAATAAAAGAGTTTTATTTAATGAGAGCTTGCATTAAATTTGGTGGAAATTTAATGCATGTGAGTGGATTTTTGAGTGGAGGCTTTTAATGGGAGTGGAGGCTTTTCATTTTGAGTGGGAGCTCCACCCACATGAATGTGGAAGAGGTGGGGCAGCCCCATGGCTGGGCGCCATGCCCCTTGGGTTCCCCTCTCCCTATAAAAGGCCCCTCCTCCTCTCAAAGTACACCTCCTCAAGGATCTCTCTCCCTTTAGAATTCCCCATGGTCTCGGATCACGAGATACATGTTCCCGTGGCTTTTTTCGGAAGGATTTGTTGCTTCCGCTCGCTGGAGCAAGGGCGGAGGTTGTCGGGGTACCAGACGCGTGTGCGATCACGGATGCACCACGATCCGAGGTCTTGGACTTGATCGTGCTAGACCGGCCGGACCAGATGGAATTCATCACGATCTTGAGATAGGCAAGCGTTCGCTCACATCATCCACAGTACAACCTCGTTAATGCTATTCGGATTCGAGGGTATGTATTCTATGGATGTATATCCACCCGCTGCTTGTATCTAGAAGATAGATCTTGGTACTTAGATGTTCCCATCAGGGAAATTTTTTTTCTATGTCGAACCTACACTTCCGACCACGCCGTCGCCAGATCATGAGGAGAGTACTACAACCTCCGCTGCTTTGGAACAAGGAGAGGAAGGTCTTCACGAAAACCGAACGTGACGGATTGATGAAGCGCTGCTGGAATGCAGCTTGGAAGGATCATCTACATGATCTTGAGATCGTGAAGAGTACGACTACATCACCCATGAGAATCCGCCTCGTTAAACACTTGGAATCTTCGAGGGTGAGTTATTCTATCGACTGCTACAATCTAGTAGATAGATCTTGACTTGTTTGTATGCGGTAGAAATTTTTTTTCCATGCTACGAACCCCTACAAAGGGTATCGAGCCGTGTCTATATGTAGATCTGTTGATTTAGTAGAACACAATGGTCATTGTGGGCGGTGGTGTTTTTATCAATTGCTTCTTGTGTACTTTGCATCTTGCGGTATGATGGGATGAAGGCCCGGCTAACCTTACATGACATCGTTCATGAGACTTTCTCCACGCTCAACATGCAACTTGTATTGCATAAGTGGCTTTATGGGTGTCTGTCTCCCATTATAGTATAGATCCAATTTACAACGGCACTTGATAGTTCAAACATCAACGTTGTGGTTCTTGTTCATAAGTTAGATCGACACTTATTGAAAGCCCCAAATCACGTAAAACATGCAAAGAAATTAGAGGTCTAACTTTGTTTTGCGAGGTGTGTCAGTGATGTGATATGGCCATGATTGTGATCATATTTGATGTATGCAATGTTCCTTATTGTAAGTTGGCAACCGGCAGGAGCCATATGGTTGTTTCTTTAAATTCTGTTAAGACCCGCGTGTCTATTCAAAGTAGTTGTAATAGTTGAAGCTAGTGGACGACAACCATGGAGCAGCGTCATTGACCTTGATGCAATGCCGGTGATGATGGAGATCATGTTCGTGCTTGAAGATGGAGATCAGAAGCACAAAGAAGAAAGGCCATATCATATCACATATTATGAATTGCATGTGATGTTAATCCTTTATGCATCTTGTATTGCTTAGTTAACGACGGTAGCATTATAAGATGATCCCTCATGCACATAAATTCAAGTTCTAAAGTGTTCATCCTTAGTAAGCACTGTTGCTAAAGCTTGTTGTTTCGAAGCACCACGTGATGATCGGGTGTGTTAGATTCTGCAAGTGTATACAACGTGAGCAAGCCAGATTTGCTCATGCGGAATCTAAGGTTTGATCTTGACGAGCCTAGCATGTACAGACATGGTCTCGGAACATGTATCACCGAAAGGTAAAGCATGAATCATATAGTAGATATGATGAACATGTCGATTGTTCGCCATTGAAGCTACATCAACTCTCGTGATGATCGGTTTTGATGTGCTGGATTTGGTTCATGTGATCACTAAAACAATGTGAGTGATATTGTTTCGAGTGGGAGTTCACCTAGATTAATTTAACTATTAATTAGAACTCAATTTGTCATAAACTTAGTCTAAACTATTGCAAATATGTTATAGATCAATGGCGGCCCCTACCATCAATTTTAATGCATTCCTAGAGAAAGAAAAGTTGAAAAACAATGGAAGCAACTTTGCGGATTGGTTCCGCAATTTGAGGATTGTCCTCAATGCTGGTAATTTGACCTATGTGCTGGATGCACCGCCGGGTGACCCGCTGTGGCATCCCGCAAAACCACTACTAGAAAATCGCGTTGATTTTGTGCATTGCATCGTCATCATCATGCATTGTTTGCCCAAAACTATGTTTGCAAAACCCGTGTTGTTTTCTAAACGTCCCTCTTTATTCAAACCTCAAACCGGGACCCCGGAATATTTTGGTTTGCCGATAACGGTTTGCAAAAACTTTGTGTGAAATAAATAAAATATTTAATTTATTTTAGTGGCAATGAACGGGCCGATTGATTTAACGACCTCAGAACCAAATCGGTCCGTCCTGCCGCCCCATCTAAATCCTAAACTCACCTAAAACTCTACCCACAACCCCTGGCCACCTCACCCCAACCTATAGGCTTGCGCCACCTCATCTCTCCCCTCTTTCCTAGCCACTCCCTAGATGCCACATGGCCTACCCCAACCCAACACCACGCACACACTACATCCACCCCCACACACACCCACACAGCACCAACGCACGCCGCACGCACCCAGTCCCTCACCACACCCAGCCCCTCCGACCCACTCTGCCGCCAGCTGGGCCCAGCCCCTCCACCTCTTCCCTGGCCCCACGCGTCATACCCCAACCGCCTGACCCATGGCCCCTACCCACCCCTTTAGCCTCACCTGCCAGCAACCTCTCTCCCCAACCCCGGTCCCATGGACTCCACTCACCCACGCTGTCCTGGCCACCACGCTGGTCGGCCCCGTGGCTCCCAACCTCCTTCTTCCTCCTTTCTCTCTGGCCTCTCCCCATCCCAGGCCCGTCCCCGCCTGGGCCTCGCCGCCCTGCCCCTCCTTCTCGCAGCCTGCGCCTCCTCTGCCTGCTGCCGGGCGGCCGCTGGCCCGCCTAGCCCGTCCACTCAAGGACTGGCTGCCATGGAGACCGCCGCCCGCCTCCTCCCGCCTCCCAGACTGCCGCTTCACAAGCTGCTGGCCGTGAGCCGTGACCTCCAGGCCGACCAAGCGCTCCGCCTGCCGCGGACCACCTCCCCACCGCTGGCAACCCCAAGACGCCCGCACGCTGCACCTCCTCGCTCAGCGAGCCTGCCGCCCGGCTCGCTTCCCGCCTGCCGCTGCCTCCCTCCGCCACCAACCGCCGCTGCCCCGCTCAAGCTCCTCCGATCCGCCCAGCAAGCCGCCTCATGAAGCGCCGCTCCGCCGCTCTCCTCGCCCGCCCGCTTCCGCTTAGCCTCCCAGCGCCCGGGCCACTGCTCGCCGCCAGCCGACGGTCCCGCCGTCTGCCCCATGCGCCGCCAGGGCCACCGCTGCAGCGATTGCATGCGCTGCAGTGGCCACCTACGTTTCTAGTGGAACGCGTCAAGAACTTACCCCTCGAACGCGACAAGTACCACCAGGGAGGACGAACCCCGAACTTCAAGTTCCCCGAAGACCGTGTAGGAGCAGATCCCGAGCTCGACGCCGACTCGATCGAACCCGACGAACCACCGGAGCTGTAACCTCATGATCTCCTCCCCGGAAGCTTTGACGTCGCGCGACAAGATCTTCGTCACGGAAACCCCGACGCCAGGATCTCCTCTCGACCCGAAGCCATCAAGACCCCGGAGACCCCATGATCTTCACCCTCAGACAACAAGGCCGTTGGATTGGAATCGACAAGTTCTGCTTCATGGGCCCGGATGCGCCAAGGTCGACTCACGGAAACCGTAGCGCGGACCCGGCAAGACCTTCGCGATGACGAGTACGACACCGAACCGGAAGATCCGATGCGCCCCGACACCGAACCAAGTCCCGCACCCGGATGCGCCAAGACCTACCCCGGGACCGAGAGCGGAACCGTCGAACCCCGGACCCCGACCCTGAACCCCGGAAAACCCCAAGATCGTCGAGAACCCTAAAGTGTGACCCTTATCCGAGAACCCTATTTTAAAACATAATAACAACTTGATTGCATATTGATTTGTCATACCCGCATGCATATCTGTGGTTTGGGGGCCTTATGCCGATTCACCTAATAATTAAATATGGGGCCCATATGCGGGCAAATCTAGTCTCATATTGGCCTCATTTAAACATGTATAGCGAACCGGTTCCATCTGTTGCATTGTTAAACAACATTTAAATTGCGGGGGTTCTAAACAACTTGAACCATCTAATTAATTGTCGGGACCCCGGTTCCGCTTAAACTTGACCTAATTGCATCGCATCTTTGCCATTTCATTCATCATACATGCATCATGCCGATCTTCTGCCGTTTTATTAAATATCGCATCCGTGTTTCTTCTAGTGTTTTGCTTCTTCGGATAAGGCCGTTGAGTTGATGAGAGCTTACCGATCTTGGTTGAACCCTTCGACAATGTTTTCAAAGCAGCATCTCCCTTTCTACCTATCTTACTTTTATAGTCTTTATTCCCTCCTGTTGATCTTTTGCTATCTGTGTTGCGATGCTATAGTTCCCGTACCTGTGATATTCCCTGCAGCCTTATATTGCCATGGACACATCCTATTACCTGTTGTTTGGTAGATAGTTGGACTTGCGCGTCGTAGTTGCTTGCTCAAGTGCTGATGTGTGTCGTCATATGCCACAGTTGCTGATGTATTGCCGCATGTTGATGTTGGAGATGTTTCTAGTTTTACTTATCGTCACTTTAATTTCTGTTTAACAACTAAAATTGATAAGCAGAGGCATCGGTGGGTGATAGATAATATTTGGTTTCCGAACGCCCACTTGTGTCCCGTAAGACCCCGAGTACTTGATACCTGTTCCTTGATTTATCGCGCTATCCACATCCGGGAGGTATATGGGACCCCCCTGAGCCAGAGCTTGATTCACTCTTATTTCTTGGGGCCACAAACTAGTTTGAGGTTTTATTTACGATCCTGTACTTATGCCATGTGTTACTGCTTTATTTACGATTGTGCGAGGTACTGCACCTGCATCGCTTTTGAAGCGGAGTGATTACGCGGTGTCGACAAGCCCGCTTGGGGTTCCCATCGCCACGACCATTGTCGCAGACCTTGAGGCCGTCTCGAGCTTGTTACTCCGCTATGATTCTACTTAAGGGTGGCCCTCAAAATAATTCTGAATCCTGTGATTGTTCGATCGTGAAAGCCTCGTTGGGTTTTGATTTGGTTTTTCCGAGGTTGATCGGCGTGTGTTGCTATTGGTGCACCCCGCCGGGTAAAACTTTCCGAAAGCCGTGTCCGGATATGGACGACTTGAGCAAAGATATCGATCATAGACAAGCATAACTAAAGTTTACTGCTATTAATTTGACTTATAATGACTAGTAATCAGCTTCACTATAACGGAATGGCTAATTAATACTGCCCACAATTGCTTGTATGGCTGTCGCTTGCGATAAATGTATCTGACTAGTAAGTATTGCAACTACAACGGAATGGCTGAATAAAAGTACCAACAACTGCTGGGTTTTGGGTTTATCTCACGCTATCTGTATCTGATTAGTAAGAGTTACAACTATAACGGAATGGTTAACTCAAAGTGCCCACTGCTTATTTTATCAGGACGATTAACTAAACCTGACTAGTAATTGCTGCAACGAAAACTGAATAAGTAAAACTGCCAACTGTGTGAGTTCCTCGGTTGACTTCCTCGATGGGTCTCGAGGGGGAAACGCCAGGATGGGTTTGTTTGGTGTTAGCTTCAGGTTGGATCCGGATAGGTCATTCTTACCCCTCTCTGATAACCGCCAGTTGTATCGAGTCTCTATAGGTTGTTTAGTGCATGCTGCCGCTGCCGCTTAGTCCACCATACCTATGTAGGCGAGGACCGCCGAATTCTAGCCTCGCCGTGTACTGGCCTCAGTACTGACGCTCCTTCTTTGTTTTCTGCTTTGCCCCTTGTCGGCACCCCTTTTTGTTAAGCAGGTTTGAGATCGACGCCGTTAGCAGGGTTACCCTTCCGGCTTGGCCTGGGCAGGGTTATGAACGCCATTGGTTATTCTTGGGGCTCTTAGCCCCATTTGCATCTTGTCCGTAGCTGGGCGCTCTATCGTTTTCAAGGTGGTTTGGATCTTTGTATATTATATCTGTATTCTTGACTCCTTGAGTCGCTGTTATATATATCTGTTCTGTGGGTCCCATCGAGGACTGTTGTGTAATGTTATTACTTCGTTTTCCACCCGCACGAAAGTGCCTGGTGGGCACCTTTGAATCGTTTCTATGCGGGTTTGGTGAATTTTGCCCAAACTTGCATAGGTCCGATTCGGAGGGTGTTACAGAGTGGTATCAGAGCTCAGCAGTTGCGATACCCCACAAGTCCAACCTGTAGGATAACCTAGCTAACGGCCGAAGTAGAGTGTCAAAACTATTTTTGCAAAATCGGTTGGATAGTTCTGACTAGGTCTGATTTTACTCCTTACCCCTCTGCTGTTCTCCTCTTACCTCTACGTGTTTTGAATCCGCTCGCTTCTTTTTCTTCGAGTCCAGGAATTCTCGCGGTTGGGTTTCCGTCGTACCTTCAGGGTTTCGCTTCCTTCGTCGATAACGGTGTTGCTACATCTGGTCTTCATGCCATCCGAGGAATCCTTCGTCGGGGTAACCTTCTTTGTTCCTTGTTTGTGCTTTCCGGTGTTTCCGACGCGACGACATCATCTACGCCAGATCCGATGCAGGGTCTGCATCACTCCGTTGTTCCGAACCTCGCTTGTCGAGATCTTGATCGACTCAGAGTTGGTTGCATAATCCGCCTATTCGTGCGAGTAATGGTTTGGGTGCGGGATGGAGTAGCTACCATACCACTACTCTTATCATTCGCTCTTGTACATCGAATCAGTGGATCCAGCAGTTTTACTCCGTCCACGGAAGTTAGGGGTGGCTTTATTTGTTGATACCCCTACCTTCGACCTGTTGTTCCCGGAGAGTTCTCTCGACGATCACGGACAACGACCTCTTGTTAGTGGTGTCGCGAGGATCTACACGATGCGAGAAGATGCAGATCGCCGACCTTCCTCCCGGTACCATGAGGCGGATCTCGAGGGCGAGATCCATTGTTAGTGGTGTCGAATTGTGGCATCCCGCAAAACCACTACTAGAAAATCGCGTTGATTTTGTGCATTGCATCGTCATCATCATGCATTGTTTGCCCAAAACTATGTTTGCAAAACCCGTGTTGTTTTCTAAACGTCCCTCTTTATTCAAACCTCAAACCGGGACCCCGGAATATTTTGGTTTGCCGATAACGGTTTGCAAAAACTTTGTGTGAAATAAATAAAATATTTAATTTATTTTAGCGGGGCAGTCGAACGGGCCGATTGACCCGAACGACCGCCCCAGAAAACCAAATCGGTCCGTCCTGCCGCCCCATCTAAATCCTAAACTCACCTAAAACTCTACCCACAACCCCTGGCCACCTCACCCCAACCTATAGGCTTGCGCCACCTCATCTCTCCCCTCTTTCCTAGCCACTCCCTAGATGCCACATGGCCTACCCCAACCCAACACCACGCACACACTACATCCACCCCCACACACACCCACACAGCACCAACGCACGCCGCACGCACCCAGTCCCTCACCACACCCAGCCCCTCCGACCCACTCTGCCGCCAGCTGGGCCCAGCCCCTCCACCTCTTCCCTGGCCCCACGCGTCATACCCCAACCGCCTGACCCATGGCCCCTACCCACCCCTTTAGCCTCACCTGCCAAAGAACCTCTCCCAACCCCGGTCCCATGGGACCCACCACAGCACGCTGTCCCGCCAAGACCCCACCTGGTCGGCCCGTGGCTCCCAACCTCCTTCTTCCTCCTTTCTCTCTGGCCTCTCCCATCCCACAAGGCAGCCTCCTCCGCCCAGCGCTCTCCCGGCCGCTCCGTCCCCTCCTTCTCATGGCGCCGCGCCTCCCCTGCCTCCGCCTCCCGCCCGCCCGGCCCGTCGTCGGCCGCCTCGCCTGGCCGCCCGCTCCGGTCCCCTCGGTGACGCGTCGCCATGAGACCGCCGCCTCCGCCGCCTGGCCTCCTCCGCCTCCCAGACCATGAAGCGCCCGCCAGGCTCGCCCGAGCCGTGACCTCCAGCGACCCAGCGCTCCGCCTCGCCGGACCACCTCCCCACCCTCGCCGCAACCCCGCAGCCCGCCGCCCTGCGCCTCCCTCGCTCTCGGCGCCTCGCCCGCCTCGTGCTCTCCGCCCCCGTCGCCGTCCTCCGCCGCCACCGCTCGCCCGGCGCGGCCCGCTCAAGCTCCCTCCGATCCGCCCGCCGAGCCGCCTCCCCTGGCGCCCGCTCCGCCGCTCTCCTGCCGCCTGCCGTGCTAGCCCAGGCGCCCGTCTCCGCCGCCAGACGGTCCCGCCGTCCGTCCCCATGCGCTGCCAGTGGGCCACCTCTGCAGCTTGATTGCATCGCCAGTGGGCCACCTCGCTCTAGTGGAAGCCGTCAAGAACTTGTACCCCTCGAACGCGACAAGTACCACCTCGAGGGACGAACCCCGAACTTCAAGTTCCCCGAAGACCGTGTAGGAGCAGATCCCGAGCTCGACGCCGACTCGATCGAACCCGACGAACCACCGGAGCTGTAACCTCGTGATCTCCTCCCCGGAAGCTTTGACGTCGCGCGACAAGATCTTCGTCACGGAAACCCCGACGCCAGGATCTCCCTCTCGGACCCGTCAAGACCCCGGAGACCCCATGATCTTCACCCTCAGACAACAAGGCCGTTGGATTGGAATCGACAAGTTCTGCTTCATGGGCCCGGATGCGCCAAGGTCGACTCACGGAAACCGTAGCGCGGACCCGGCAAGACCTTCGCGATGACGAGTACGACACCGAACCGGAAGATCCGTCGCCCGACACCGAACCAAGTCCCGCACCCGGATGCGCCAAGACCTACCCCGGGACCGAGAGCGGAACCGTCGAACCCCGGACCCCGACCCTGAACCCCGGAAAACCCCAAGATCGTCGAGAACCCTAAAGTGTGACCCTTATCCGAGAACCCTATTTTAAAACATAATAACAACTTGATTGCATATTGATTTGTCATACCCGCATGCATATCTGTGGTTTGGGGGCCTTATGCCGATTCACCTAATAATTAAATATGGGGCCCATATGCGGGCAAATCTAGTCTCATATTGGCCTCATTTAAACATGTATAGCGAACCGGTTCCATCTGTTGCATTGTTAAACAACATTTAAATTGCGGGGGTTCTAAACAACTTGAACCATCTAATTAATTGTCGGGACCCCGGTTCCGCTTAAACTTGACCTAATTGCATCGCATCTTTGCCATTTCATTCATCATACATGCATCATGCCGATCTTCTGCCGTTTTATTAAATATCGCATCCGGTGTTTCTTCTAGTGTTTTGCTTCTTCGCGGATAAGGCCGTTGAGTTGATGAGAGCTTCGCCCCGATCTTCGGTTGAACCCTTCGACAATGTTTTCAGGCGAGCATCTCCCCCTTTCTACCTATCTTACTTTTATAGTCTTTATTCCCTCCTGTTGATCTTTTGCTATCTGTGTTGCGATGCTATAGTTCCCGTACCTGTGATATTCCCTGCAGCCTTATATTGCCATGGACACATCCTATTACCTGTTGTTTGGTAGATAGTTGGACTTGCGCGTCGTAGTTGCTTGCTCAAGTGCTGATGTGTGTCATATGCCACGATTCTTGATGTATTGCCGCATGTTGATGTTGGAGATGTTTCTAGTTTTACTTATCGTCACTTTAATTTCTGTTTAACAACTAAAATTGATAAGCGAGGCATCGGTGGGTGATAGATAATATTTGGTTTCGAGCACTTGTGTCCCGTAAGACCCCGAGTACTTGATACTGTTCCTTGATTTATCGCGCTATCCACATCCGGGAGGTATATGGGACCCCAGGCGAGCTTGATTCACTCTTATTTCTTGGGGCCACAAACTAGTTTGAGGTTTTATTTACGATCTGCACTTATGCCATGTGTTCTCGCTTTATTTACGATTGTGCGAGGTCTTGCATCTTTATTTTGGAAGCGGAGTGATTACGCGGTGTCGACAAGCCCGTTTGGGGTTCCCGATCGCTCACACCATTGTCGCAGACCTTGAGGCCGTCTCGAGCTTGCCTACTCCGTTGATTCTACTTAAGGGTGGCCCCTGAAATAATTCTGAATCTGTGATTGTTCAGTCGTGAAAGCCTCGTTGGGTTTTGATTTGGTTTTCGAGGTTGATCGGCGTGTGTTGCTATTGGTGCACCCGGCGGTAAAACTTTCAAAGCCGTGTCGCGGATATGGACGACTTGGAGCACATATCTCGATCATAGACAAGCATAACTAAAGTTTCTGCTATTAATTTGACTTATAATGACTAGTAATCAGCTTCACTATAACGGAATGGCTAATTAATCGCCCACAATTGCTTGTATGGCTGTCGCTGCGACAAATGTATCGACTAGTAAGTATTGCAACTACAAGCGAATGGTGAATAAAAGTACCAACAAGCTGGGTTTTGGGTTTATCTCACGCTATCATGTCGATTAGTAAGAGTTACAACTATAACGGAATGGTTAACTCAAAGTGCCTCGCTTATTTTATCGGACGATTAACTAAACGACTAGTAATTGCTTGGAACGAATAAGTAAAGCGCCAACCTGTGAGTTCCTCGGTTGACTTCTCGATGGGTCTCGAGGGGAAACGCCAGGATGGGTTTGTTTGGTGTTAGCTTGAGTTGGATCCGGATAGGTCATTCTTACCCCTCTCGATAACCGCCATTGTATCGAGTCTCTATAGGTTGTTTAGTGCATCTTTTGCCGCTTAGTCCACCATACCTATGTAGGCGAGGACCCGAATTCTAGCCTCATGTCTAATGGCCTCGATCTTGGCCTCCTTCTTTGTTTTCTGCTTTGCCCCTTGTCGGCACCCCTTTTTGTTAAGCAGGTTTGAGATCGACGCCGTTAGCAGGGTTACCCTTCCGGCTTGGCCTGGGCAGGGTTATGAACGCCATTGGTTATTCTTCAGGGCTCTTAGCCCCATTTGCATCTTGTCCGTAGCTGGGCGCTCTATCGTTTTCAAGGTGGTTTGGATCTTTGTATATTATATCTGTATTCTTGACTCCTTGAGTCGCTGTTATATATATCTGTTCTGTGGGTCCCATCGAGGACTGTTGTGTAATGTTATTACTTCGTTTTCCACCCGCACGAAAGTGCCTGGTGGGCACCTTTGAATCTTTTCTATGCGGGTTTGGTGAATTTTGCCCAAACTTGCATAGGTCCGATTCTGAGAGTGTTACACCCGCCTGCAGCTGATGCTACCGATGAAGTAAAGAACGTTTACCTTGCTCGGAAGAATCAGTACTCCACAGTTCAGTGTGCTATCTTGTATGGTTTGGAATCGGAGCTTCAGAAAAGGTTTGAGAATTCAGACCCACATGATATTGTCTGTGAACTCAAATTGATTTTTGAGACTCATGCGGCAGTTGAGAGCTATGAGGCTTCTGAAAAGTTCTTTAACTGCAAGATGGAAGAGGGCAACTCCGTCAGTGAGCATGTGCTTAAGAAGTCTGGGCACACAAACAAACTACAAAGCTTGGGTATAGTGATTCCTAATGCTTTGGGGATTTACCGTGTCCTCCAATCACTACCACCAAGTTACAAGAACTTTGTGATGAACTACAATATGCAAATCATGAACAATCAGTTGCCAGAACTCTTCTCCATGTTAAAATCTGCAGAAGTGGAGATCAAGAAATAGCACCAAGTGTTGATGGTCAATAAGACCACCAAATTCAAGAAAGGCAAGTCTAAGCAAAAGGGACACTTCAAGAAGGGTGGTAAGAAAGTTGCCGCACCAACGAAGAAGACCAAGGCTGGACCTAAGCCTGATACAGAGTGCTTTTACTTCAAGGGATAAGGTCACTGGAAGCGGAATTGCCCAAAGTACTTGGCGGATTTGTAGAACGGCAACATCAAGAAGAAAGGTATATCCGATATACATGTTATTGATGTGTATCTCACTAGTACTCGTAGTAGTGCCTGGGTATTTGATACTGGTTCGGTTGCTCATATTTGTAACTCGAAACAGGTGCTGCAGAATAAACGGAAGCTAGCGAAGAACGAGGTGACGATGCGGCGTGAAATGGATCAAAGGTTGATGTGATCGCGGTCGGCACGCTACCTCTTCATCTACCATCGGGATTAGTTTTATACTTAAATAATTGTTATTTGGTGCATGCGTTAAGCATGAACATTATATCGGGATCTTGTTTATTGCGAGACGGTTACTTGTTTAAGTCCGAGAATAATGGTTGTTCGATTTATATGAGTAATATGTTTTATGCACATGCACCTTTGATAGATGGTCTATTCTTATTGAATCTCGATAGTGGAAATACACATATTAATAACATTGAAGCTAAACATTTGAAATCGAGCGATAACTCGACCTATATGTGGCACTGTCGTCTTGGTCACATTGGAGTGAAGCGTATGAAGAAACTCCATTCCGATGGACTTCTTGAATCACTTGAAAGATGCGAAGCATCTCTGATGGGAAAAATGACTAAGACTCCATTTTCTGGTATGATGGAGCGAGCTACAGACTTATTGGAAATCATACATACCGATGTGTGTGGTCCAATGAGTGTAGCATCACGCGGTGGTTATCGTTATGTTATTACCTTCACGGATGACTTAAGTAGATATGGGTATATCTATTTCATGAAACATAAGTCCGAAACTTTCGAGAAGTTTAAAGAATTTCAAAGTGAGGTAGAGAATCAACGTAACAAGAAGATTAAATTTCTACATTCTGATCGTGGAGGTGAATATCTAAGTTACGAGTTTGGCGAGCATTTGAAGAAATGCGGAATACTTTCACAATTGACACCGCCGGGAACACCACAGCGTAATGGTGTGTCCGAACGTCGTAATCGAACTCTCTTAGATATGGTTCGTTCTATGATGTCACTTACAGATTTACCGCTATCATTTTGGGGTTATGCATTAGAAACAGCCGCATTCACTTTAAATAGGGCACCATCTAAATCCGTTGAAACGACACCGTATGAATTATGGTTTGGGAAGAAACCTAAATTGTCGTTCCTTAAAGTTTGGGGTTGCGAAGCCTATGTAAAGAAGTTACAGCCGGACAAGCTTGAACCCAAAGCGGAAAAATGCGTCTTCATAGGATACCCGAAGGAAACTATTGGGTATACCTTCTATCATAGATCCGAAGGCAAAATCTTCGTTGCCAAGAATGGATCCATTCAAGAGAAGGAATTTCTCTCGAAAGAAGTGACTGGAAGGAAAGTAGAACTCGACGAGGTTATCGAACCTTCTCTTGAACTTGCGAGCAGCGCAACATCGAAAGAAGTTCCTGTGGTGCCTGCACCAATAAGAGAGGGAGCTAATGATGATGATCATGAAACTTTGGTTGAAGTTGCTACAGAGCCTCGCAGGTCAACGAGAACTCGTACCACTCCTGATTGGTATGATCCCATTATGAGTGTCATGTTGGTGGACAACACCGATGACCCTGCGACATATGAGGAAGCGATGATGAGCCCAGATTCCAATAAATGTCAAGAAGCCATGAAATCCGATATTGGATCCATGTACGAAAACCAAGTATGGACTTTGGTGGACTTATCGGATGGCCGGAAGGCTGTCGAGAACAAATGGATTTTCAAGAAGAAAACAGATGCTGATGGTAATGTTACTGTCTATAAAGCTTGACTTGTCGCAAAAGGGTTTCGACAAATTCAAGGAGTTGACTACGATGAGACTTTCTCACCAGTAGCGAAGCTAAAGTCTGTGAGGATTATGTTATCAATCGCTGCATATTATGATTATGAGATATGGCAGATGGATGTCAAAACAACATTCCTCAATGGAGACATTGATGAAGAGTTGTATATGATGCAACCCAAAGGTTTTGTCGATCCTAAGGATGCTAACAAGGTATGCAAACTTCAACAGTCCATTTATGGATTGAAGCAAGCATCCCGAAGTTGGAATCAATGTTTTGATAAGGTGATCAAAAGTTTTGGTTTTATACAAACTTATGGAGAAGCTTGTATTTACAAGAAAGTGAGTGGGAGCTCTGTAGCATTCTTAATACTATATGTAGATGACATATTGTTGATTGGGAATGATGTAGACCTTCTTAATAGTGTTAAGGAATATTTGAATAATAGTTTTTCAATGAAAGATCTTGGCGAAGCAGCTTACATATTGGGCATAAAGATTTATAGAGATAGATCAAGACGTCTAATATCATTGTCACAAAGTACATATTTGGAAAAAGTTCTAAAGAGGTTTGGAATGGAAGATATCAAGAAAGGGTTCTTGCCCATGTTGCCTAATACGACGTTGAGTAAAACTCAAAGTCCAACAACGACAGAAGATAGAGAAAGGATGAGTAAAACTCCCTATGCCTCAGCTATAGTATCTCTAATGTATGCCATGCTATGTACTAGACCCGACATTGCATATGCTGTTAGTTTGACTAGCAGGTATCAAAGTGATCCAGGAGTGGAACATTGGACAGCGGTCAAAAACATCCTTAAGTTCTTGAGAAGAACGAAGGATATGGTTCTTTCTTATGGAGGTGATGAACAACTCGTTGTTAATGGTTACACCGATGCTAGTTGGAACACCGATCCGGATGATTCTAAATCACAATCTGGATACGTATTTACTTTGAATGGTTTGAATGGTTAGGCTGGAGGAGTGCAAAGCAAAGCGTTGTGGCGAGATCTTCAACTGAATCGGTATACATGGCTGCTTCGGAGGCTTCACAAGAAGTGATATGGATGAAAGAGTTCATTATAGAGCTCGGTGTGGTTCCAAGTGCGCTGGACCCAATGTCTATCTACTGTGATAACATGGGCGCCATAGCCAATGCGCGGGAACCAAGGTCACACAAGAAGCTGAAGCACATCAAGCTACGTTTCCACGCTATTCGAGAACATGTCCAAGATGGTGGCATAAAGATTTGCAAAGTACACACAGATCTGAATGTGGCGGATCCGTTGAAACCTCTCCCAAGGGCAAAACATGACCAACACCAAACTGCCATGGGTGTTCGGTATATTACCATATAATCTAGATTAGATGACTCTAGTGCAAGTGGGAGACTGTTGGATATATGCCCTAGAGGGAGTAATAAATATGGTTATTATTATATCTTTGTGTTTATGATAAATGTTTACATTCATGCTATAATAGTATTAACAAGGAAACATTAATACTTGTGTGATTTGTAAACTTAAATTGAAGTCCCTAGTAAAGCCTCTTCATAATACTAGCTTGTTGGTTAATAAATGATTGTGGTTTCCCTATCATGAACATTGAGATGTTATTAACAACAAGATCATATCGTTAGGAGAATGATATGATGGACATACTCCTATAGATAAGCGTAGCATAAAGATCAAGTCATTTTAATAGTTCAATTGCTATATGTTTTCTGATACATAGTAACCTAATTCCTTCGACCATGAGATCATGCATATCACCATCACCGGAAGGATGCCTTGATGACATCAAACACCACACCGTAACTGGGTGGCTATAAAGGTGGCATTGAGTGTTCGGAAAGTATTGGTTGAGACACATGGATCAAGAGTGGGATTTGTCCATCAATATGACGGATAGATATACTCTGGGCCCTCTCGGTGGAATGTCATCCAATTGGCTTGCAAGCATGTGACTGGCTCATAAGGGATCACATATCACGGGAACGAGAAAAGAGTACTTATCAGTAACGAGGTTGAACTAGGTATATAGAGATACCGACGATCAAAACATCGGATAAGTAAACTATCGTGAGACAAAGGGAAATTGGTATCGTATGTAAGTGGTTCATTCGATCGCAAAGTAATCGTAGAAATATGTGGGAGCCATATGAATTTCCAGATTCCTCTATTGGTTATTGTTCGGAGAAGTGTCTCGATCATGTCCACATAATTAACGAACCGTAGGGAGACACACTTAAGGATTCGACGTTGTTGAGTAGTTATGGAATGATGAGTAAGAGACCGAATTTTGTTCGGAGTCTCGGGTGGGATCCGGGATATCACGAGGAGATTCGGAATGGTCCGGAGAATAAGATTCATATAAGGAAAGTCATGTTTCGGGGTTGGAGAATGGCTCCGGTGTTTTCATCGGGAATGTTCTAGAAGGTTCCGGAATGTCCGGCACTCCGGAGGGGAAGGGTACATGAATGTGTCATAACAAGTTGGAATGGTTGAATCATGTACTAGGTGTCATCGCCGAGCAAAATAAAGGGATAAATCAAATCCTAGTTTGAAAAGTCAAACGCCAATTTGAAAAGTCAAACGGCTATTTTGCTTTGTGGAGGGAGAGTAGGAAACCTACTTGGGGAGGAAGTCCCTCTCCCTCCACCGCCGGCCAAGGAGGCCGAGTTGGGGAGGGACTCCCCTCCCCTTGGCTGCGCCCTCCCACCTATATAAGGAGGGGCAGGGCTACCCCTCCAAGACACACACCTTGCCCCACTAAAACCCTAGCCCTAGCCGCCGGCCTCCACCAAGTCGTCGACGCCCCCCTAGGGTTTGCCCTAGCCGCCGAGTTGGGGCTTCTCCTTGCCCTAGCTGCCGGCCTAGCTCTCTCTCCTTGGTGCCTCTAAACCCTAGATCGCCAAGGCCTCTCTCATACTCCACCATACTCGCTCCGGCTTAAGGCGAAGCCCTGCGAGATCTCCCCTCTACTTTCGGTACCACGCCGTCATGCTGCCGGAATCGAGAGGAGAGTACTACAACCTCCATTTTCTTTGTAACAAGGAGATGAAGGTCTTCGCCGAGTACCGAACATGTGACCGACTACGAGCGCCACGGAGCAGCCTTGGGAAGGATCGTCTACACGATCTTGAGATCGGGAAGAGTACGACTACATCACCCACGAGAATCCGCTCTCGTTAAACACTTTGGAATCTTCGAGGGTGAGTTATTATATCGACTCGTTGCTACAATCTAGTAGATAGATCTTGGCTTGTTTGTTTGTATGCGGTAGAAATTTTTTGTTTTCCATGCTACGAACCCCTACATCTGGTAGATATCACACGATACAACCTCAATAGTGCGAGTTTTAACCAAGAATCAAAGTTACCCTAGATTCAATGGAGAAAACAAGTGAGAAGATGAGTAGGGCGGTAGTACCGGTGTCCATGACGGTGGGGAAGAGGGAGGAGCCTGCAGGGAGGCCGAATCCGGTGTGGATACGGGAGAGGGAGGGAAGGGCGGGGTTCCTCCGTCGTCCTCTTGCTCCGGTGGTGGCGCTGGTGAGGAGTGGAGACGAGGGATGAATGAGGCACCGAGGGGTGCCTCTCCCCCGTCTCCAGTCTTAACCGACACGCACAAGCGGTAGTACCGGTTCCAGGGGCGGTAGTACCGGAGGTACCAACCGGTAGTACCGCACCTGGGAAGTTTCCAGGCAGGACCTTGGAAACAAAACCAGAGGCGGTAGTACCGCTTAGCAACGTCCGGTAGTACTGTTTGGCGGTAGTACCGCATATGAGATCCGGTAGTACCGTGACCATCAGGACAGAGAGCCAAGATACATAAAATGGAAGGTTCTTGTGCAGAGTAGATGGGTTTTGTTGGGCGATAAGAATGGCATGGATTTAGAGAGTCACGCTGATATGGGCCAATGCACTCAAAAAATTACTAAAAACATATGGAGAGCCAAATGTGAGTGCACGACCAAAAGAACAACACCAACTAGAGGATGACAAACATGAGTAAGAATCAATTCAAAAAGTGACAAACACGAGTAAGAACATCAACCTCTCGATTGAGAGGGGGGGGGGGGGGGCGGGGGCCTAGGCCACCATATTTGAGTATACTTGGCTTGACACCACGAAGATATATCTTGGGTCCATTACCGAAACTCATCATTAAGCTCACATATCACAAAATGATATTAAGAGGAATGATTTTGTTTAATTTGCGCATAATGGGGGGAGGGCTAGTCCAATCAATTAGGACCGCAGTCCCCCTATGTCCATGCCTACACCTAAACCAAATATGGGTCGAGTATTAGGTGAGAGTGCAAGATACTCAAGTCAAGCTCCTTGAATCTACGATATTTAGTTCATTCCTCAAGTAGCAAAACCTTGCTTCATCAAGTGGCTTCGTGAAGATATCGGCAAGTTGATCTTTGGTAGAAACATAGGATATATCAATATCACCTCGAGCAACATGATCTCTAATGAAGTGGTGACGAATCTCAATATGCTTTGTCCTTGTGTGATCCACCGGGTTGTATGCAATTTTGATGGCACTTTCATTGTCACATAGAAGAGGCACTTTGTCACAATGGACACCGTATTCCTTTAAAGTTTGCCTCATCCATAGCAATTGGGTGCAAGCACTAGCAGCAGCAACATACTCGGCTTCGGCGGTGGAGAGAGATATACAATTTTGCTTCTTAGAAGACCAACATACCAAGGACCTACCAAGGAATTGGCACGCCCCGGATGTTGATTTTCTATCATCCTTGTCCCCCGCCCAATCCGAATACGTGTATCCACAAATAGCAAATGTTGAACCTCAAGGATACCAAAGACCATAAAATGGGGTATGAACTAAATATCGAAAGATTCTCTTGACCGCCATTTAATGGCTTTCCTTAGGATCCGCTTGATATCTTGCACACACACCTACACTCAACACAATATCGGGTCTAGATGCACAAAGGTAAAGCAAAGAACCAATCATAGACCGGTATACCTTTTGATCCACATCTTTACCATTTGGATTTTGTTCTAGATGAGTCTTTGTAGCCATGGGAGTAGGAGCTCCATTCAAATCTTGAATTTTGAATCTCTTGAGCATATCTTGAGTATACTTGGCTTGGTTGAAGAATGTTCCTCCTCTAACTTGCTTGATCTCAAAGCCAAGAAATACTTTCAACTCCCCCATCAAAGACATCCGGAACCTACTAGTCATAAGCTTTGAGAATTCATCATTAAAAGCTTTGTTAGATGAGCCAAAGATAATATCATCAACATATATTTGACATACAAAAAGCTCCCCATTGACCCTCTTAGTAAAAAGAGTGGGATCGATTTTCCCAACTTCAAAGCCACGGTCAAACAATAACTCTCTAAGGTGCTCATACCACGTGCGTGGGGCTTGCTTGAGCCCATAGAGCGCCTTATCAAGTTTGTAGACATGGTTTGGGAAGTTGGGGTCCTCAAATCCCGGGGGTTGCTTAACATATACCAATTCATTTAAAGGACCATAAAGGAATGCACTTTCTACATCCATTTGTTGCAACTTAAAGTTATGATGTGCCGCATAAGAAAGAAGGATACAAATGGACTCAAGGCGATCCACGGGTGCATAAGTCTCTCCATAATCAATGCCTTCAATTTGAGAATACCCTTGTGCAACCAACCTAGCCTTGTTCCTTACTATAATTCCATGCTTATCTTGCTTGTTCTTGAATATCCACTTTGTTCCAATAACATTGCGGCAATCCTTTGGCTTCTCAACTAACTTCCACACTTTGTTTCTCTCAAAGTTGTTGAGCTCTTTGTGCATAGCTTCTAACCAATCTGAATCTTCAAGAGCTTCCTACACTTTCTTTGGTTCAATCATAGAGATGTGTGCTTGGTGTTCACTGAACCTCTTCAATTGTGCTCTTGTGGAAATTCCTTTCCTTAGATCTCCAACAACATTTTGGAGGGTGTGGTCTCTTATTTCCAACATTCTTTCTTTTCTAGCTTCGCGAAGAGCGTGGACCTCCTCATTGTTTCTTGGAGGACCCTCTTCATCATTTTGATCCTCGTCTTGACCATCAACTTGACCTTGATCATCATTGGAGTCATCCTCTACATTGGGAGGCAAGGATTGACCTTGGTCTTGATCAAGTGCTCTTCTAGCATCAATTTGAGCTTGTCTCAAAACAGTTTGGATGGATCTTCCTTGACAAATTGACTTAGCACCACTTGACAACCCATCTAATGGACCAAGCTCCCTTTGACTAGAGTTCACACATTGATCACTATGTTGAGGGTCCACATCTTGTCTTTGGCTTGAGTCAATGTCCTCTTCGGTAGATGGAGCATGTTGAGGTTGTGAAGATGAGGGATCCACTCGAGTGGAGCATAGTTCTTCTCGATCTGCCATAAGGGTTTCCTCAACGGGGCAGATATAAACCACACCCATTCTTCCTATGGCATCCTGAGGCATTTCATCATCTGCATCACAAGCATCAACACGCCCCCCTTGGGGACCATCATATTCTTCGAAGGTCACACTACAAGATTCTATGACGGCTCCGGAGAGCTTGTCATAGATTCTATAAGCGTGAGATTCGAGACCATAGCCAACAAAAATACCCTCTAATGCTTTAGACTCGAATTTAGACAAACGAACACCTTTGATGAGATAGAAACACTTACAACCGAACACCCGGAAGTAAGATATGTTGGGCTTGTTACCGGTAAGTATCTCATATGGAGTCTTGTTGATTTTCTTGCGGAGGTAGAGTCGGTTTGAAGCATGGCAAGCGGTGGAGACGACTTCGGCCCAGAAGTTGTATGGAGATTTAAACTCCGCCAACATGGTCCTAGCCATCTCAATAAGAGTTCGGTTCTTCCTTTCGGCCACACCATTTTGTTGAGGGGTGTATGTAGCGGAATATTGATGTTTAATCCCCTCATCACTAAGGAAATCATTCAAGGTGTAGTTCTTGAACTCGGTGCCATTGTCACTTCTTATAATCAACACGGGAACATTGTGTTGCCGTTGAACCAAGTTGATGAAGTCGATAAAAGTCCTTTGAGTTTCACTCTTCAACTTGAAGAAATAAACCCAAGAGTATCTTGAAAAGTCGTCAACAATCACCAAACAATATTTCTTCCCTCCAAGACTTGCATAAGATGGAGGACCAAATATGTCGGGGAGTTAACCTCGGGTAGGTCAGAGACGGGGAAAGACAGAGGTACTGTCCCCGTCCGGTTGCCGAGCTACGGCCTAGGTCGGCCGAATCATGGATATGTCGGCCGATGAGCGGAGGCAAGAAGCTCATGTACAGATATCAGGTGGTTACCCGACCGAGTTAATGAGAAACTCGGCCGGGTTACCCAAATGATCTTCATGCAGGTGAGGAACGAGCCGAGTAACACAAGGTAAGGCCGAGTTATACGAAGCTTGCAGGAGAAGGAGAAGCCTAGGGTCAAACTATAGCTGCAGGCTAGAAGGAATCAGAACAGGGCCAAGCACAAGAGACAAGGATGCACAGCGTCAGAGGGGCAGAAGGAGGTCACGGAGGTGACAGTCCTGGAGCCCGAGGCACGCAGGAGGGGGCCACTGGAGCTTTGCCGTCATTAGAAGGGCGACAGGGAAAGGAGGCCGCCGAACTACTATTTTGGGACAAGCATATTCCACGAATATGCTTGCCCCGTCAGCCCTAAAGGCACCCAAAGCACCCCTTTATAAGGGGAGGTTTGGACTCTGAGGGAGGAAGAGAGTCTTTTGAGCAACGTTAGGCTGGGGAGATTCACATTGTTCCCCTGTAAACAGCTCAAGGAGCACTTGTAACCCATCAAGAGAGAAATTAAGTTCACCACTTTGGCAGCTTGAGTGTAAAAACAGTTGCATCTTCCCTCCCCAGATCCCACTAGCATCCATTGGCCCCATACTTTAGCCTACCCATGGCATCTGCCGTGCCACCACCACGACAGTTGGCGCCCACCGTGGGGCAGCCGGTGCTAGTCGGAGTTGTGATCCGGACGGAAACTTCATCAACACCGCGAGCGTTGTTTCAGCTTGGTCCAGAGATTTGGTCTCTGTGACTATGTCAGAGACAATGCAGGGAGTTTCAGGGGAAAACCCCCCCGCGCAACGGGATCTTCATCGGCCTGGGCGAGCACAGGGTTTACGTCGGCGTCGACATCACCGACGTTTATCCTCACCAGGTTGTTGTTGCAGGGGAACCACCTCGAAGCGCGGCGAGCTGTCCATCAGGAGAGCATCTGGCAGGCAGCGTTGAGGTGATGGTCGCAGCAGGGACACAAGCGGGAGCAGCATTAGCCGGGTCAAGCAAAGAACCCGCCGCAGGCGCACAGGGTCTGCCCAAGCAGATCGCACTGCAAACCGCCGAGGTAATTCCGCCGGTAACAAACCTGGCCGAGCTACATGACACCACCCCAAAGGCACCAAGAGTGAGAGGACCACCTCTGGAGAGACCAGAGAACATCCTTCAGGCAACTATAGAGAACTTAACCACACCTGTAGCGCCGATACTTGATCCGGCAAATGCTCAGGCAGAGTTAGAGGAAACCAGGCAAAAGGTGCTGGTAGAGGCCAAAAAAGTATCAGCCCTGCGGGAATCCTTGAACAGGACCCTGAGAGAATATGCAAAAGCTAATAAACGATATCGCACCAGCGGTGGACGAACTGAGATTAAGAGGAAAGAACCTCATGAATGATATTAACAAAGAGCATGAAGCTCACAGGCGAATCAAAGCGATTTGGGTTTGCCGAGGTACAAGACGGCGAAAAACCTAAGAGCGACAAATGCCGAAAGATTGGAACTAGAGGGTTAACAGGAAGCTCGGCAAGCAACAAGAAAGAGTAAATGAGCTGCGCATCGCGAACCAGCAAAATGAGGAAATGCTCGAGTTAACCCAAGAAGACCAGGGCTTCACGGATGGTTCATTCGGCAGCACCGCTTTATCTGCAATGACATCTTCACCCGGAAACAACGCTAGAAAAGAAAAAGCAGTAACCTCAGGGAAGAGGAACAAACAAATTGTTCCATATGACCCAGCAATACCTGGAAAGGCAAATGAGAACAGAGGCAATGCAAGCCGAGGTAATAGTGGGGAGAGAAACCACGGCCGTATGGAAAGGGACGGCGGCGGCCGAGGTAATGGGGAACACGGCAGGAAAGAACCCGCAAGAGACAATCGTGAAAACCAAACCCCAGCCGAAGTAAGGAGAGAAGTGCCGCTCAACCCACAACCAAGACCTGAGCCTCGGCAAGAAAGAGAGGTGAGGCCAGCTCGCTACAACCAGGTGAATGAAAGGTATAATGATGGATATTCCGAGCTAGAATACGTAAACCAAGGTGGAGACAATCACTATGGGATGCAGGATAGAATCTGTCAGAGACTTGCCGACAAGTGATGCAAGAGTAAAATTGGATCGGTTATACCGGTCCGAGCTATTGGAAGAGCAAGGTCCACGGTCCGGCATGTTTTGGGCCACGGATCATGGGCGAACCACCGGTGCCAAATTTTCGGTTGGCAAGAGGCACAAAACTTACAACGGAAGTACCAAGCCACAAGATCGGCTGATTGATTATGCCACCGCAGAAGATAGCGGTGGCAACCTAAGATGGGTCTGCGATATGTCCCACGATGTTGGAAGGACCAGCCGGGTATGGTTGAATAATCAACCAAAGAAAGGTATCAACTGCTGGTTAGATTTCGAAGAGATGTTCGTCAGCAATTTTACCAGCACATACAAGAGACCGAATAGACCACAGCAACTAGCCATGTGCAAGCAGAGGCCGAATGAAACAGATAGAGAGTTTTTAACTCGATGGTGTAACTTGAGAAACTCATGTGAAGGAGTTATTGAGTCGCAAGCGATCGCTTGGTTCGCGCAAGGCTGCCGTTACGGCAGTGTGCTGTGGCAACGCCTGCAGAGAGATATGCCGACCACACTGGCAGAAACTATCAGAATAGCGGACTCCTATGCATTGGGTGACCCAACCCAACCGGAGTTAATGTCGGCGGATCATCGTGAGAAACAAGACCAGTACACTAGAGAATTGGCCGGGTCATCTAGGCGTGATTTCAGAGGAAGGAGAAGAGAAGAGAGGCCGGATTATAGGTATAATTCGGCCCAGGTGGCAGCTGTAGCGCAAGATCAGCCGAGTCACGGAGCAACTCAACGACAGAAAAATGGACCTCAACAGTGGACCGCAAGAAATGATGGGAAGAGGCAATGGACCCCAGAGCAAAAGAAGCAATGGCAAGAGAAGCCGAAGTATACGTTTGAATCCATGTTGGATCAGCCGTGTAAATTTCACACGTCAAACCCATCTAGACCAGCCAATCATACAACCCGGCAATGCGCCTGGATGAAAAATGCGATGGGGAACCCGGCAGGAGTTCAGGCTCCCCATCAGGTGCAACAGCAGCATCAGCCGCAGTTAACTGGAGCAAATGCACAGCAACTGATGCTACCGCCCCCTCCCCCGAGGTACGATAACTCGGATCGGAGGGATGCAGTGCATCAAGTAATGAACCAGGGGCAGGACGGAAGGATAAATCCGGCAAATGCTGGACGTAATGATTACAGGGAACATCACCAGTCTTATTGTGTGTTCACGACAGAACAGCAGGACAAGCAGAGTGTGCAGCGCCGACATATGGAAGTAAATGCAGTTGTACCAGCAGTGCCAAGATACCAGCCATGGTCAGATCAGGAGATAACTTGGAGCATGAAAGATCACCCCAGAATAATGCCGAGTCCAGGATCATACGCACTTGTGTTGGATCCGACATTTGTGGGGCCAAGCATCAATGTGAAATTCTCAAAGGTACTCATCGACAATGGAAGCGATTAACATCATGTACAAAGATACCATGCATAAGCTCGGTATATCACGAACATCTTTGCAGTCCACGAGGACAACTTTCCATGGGATAGTGCGGGGCTTTCATGTGAGCCCATCGGTAAAGTCCGAGTGGACGTACTATTCGGATAAGAGATAATCGCAGAGCGAAAATTTGGAATTTGAGGTGGTCGATCTGGAAAGCTGTTATCATGCTCTACTCGGACGGCCCGCACTGGCCAAATTCATGAGCAGCTGTCATATAGGTTATCTAAAGATGAAGTTACCCGGACCACAAGGGGTGATAACAGTCGCAGGGGATTACAAGAAGTCAATGGAGTGTGCCTCGGCCGGGTCAAATTTGGCCGAGTCATTGGTTATAGCAAGAGAAAAGAAGAGGATTCAAGAGGTAGCAGCCCTCGCTCAGTCAGCACAGTTAAGCATGCCGGCACTGGCCAACCCTCATGGCAGTGTTTCTTTTCAACCGACCAAAGAGACGAAGAAATTTCAGATTGATGAGCAATTCCCAGAGCGCACGGTTACTATTGGTGCAGGTCTTGACGCTAAATAGGAAGGCGAGCTCACCAACTTCCTCCGTGAGAATCGGGACATATTTGCATGGTCAACTCAAGATCTGCAAGGTGTGCCGAGGGAGTTGGCTGAGCACTCTTTAAACGTCAGGCCAGGAGCACGGCCGGTGAAGCAACCTCTCCGCCGCTTCGCCGAAGACAGGAGAAAAGTAATAGGGGATGAAATAGCTCGGCTTCTCGCCGCCGGGTTCATCATGGAGGTGCTTTATCCGGATTGGTTATCAAATCCGGTGCTAGTAGAAAAGAAAAAAGATGACCCCAATGTAGCCATTGTATGGCGAATGTGTATCGACTACACTAACCTGAACAAGGCGTGTCCGAAAGATCCTTTTCCATTGCCTAGAATAGACCAAGTCATTGACTCGACCGGGCCGTGGAGCTGTTATCATTTGTAGACGCGTACTCTGGTTTCCACGTGATACCGTCAAATCCTGCCGATCAAATAAAGACTGCATTTATTACCCCGTACGGGGCTTATTGTTATCGCACAATGCCATTCGGCCTGAGAAATGCGGGAGCAACGTATCAAAGGTGCATGCAAAAATGCTTACATGATCAGATAGGAAAAAATGTACAAGTATATGTGGATGACGTAGTCATCAAAACTAAGGAAAGCAGAACTTTGCTAGAAGATATACGGCAAACTTTCGCGAACCTGAGAAGGTTCCGAATGAAACTTAATCCAGAGAAATGCACGTTTGGCGTGCCGGCGGGAAAACTACT
This sequence comes from Avena longiglumis, assembly GCA_030063025.1. Taxonomy (NCBI): domain Eukaryota; kingdom Viridiplantae; phylum Streptophyta; class Magnoliopsida; order Poales; family Poaceae; genus Avena; species Avena longiglumis. Next base: position 123,804,303 of record CP125979.1, read on the forward strand.
CGGGTTCCTTGTGTCCAGCCGAGGTATCGAGGCTAATCCGACGAAGATAAGAGCAATAGAAAAAATGGAATTGCCGAGATGTTTGAATGATGTACAAAAATTCACGGGCTGCCTCGCCTCGCTTAGTCGATTTGTATGTCGGCTAGGAGAAAAGGCACTGCCACTTTATCAGCTGATGAGAAAGTCGGACAAATTCGGCTGGACTCCCCAGGCCGACCTTGCGTTTCACGAGTTGAAAAAGATGCTAGTTACGGCACCCATTTTAGCTTCTCCATTATCGAAAGAACCTATGCTACTTTATATAGCGGCTACCAATCGAGTAGTTAGTACTGTGGTTGTAGTGGAACGACTTGAAGAGGGTAAGTCACCAGAGGCGATATTATTTAAGTGAAGTATTATCCACTTCAAAGCGTAATTATCCGCATTATCGAAGATGGCCTATGGAGTATATATGTCAAAAAAAGCTTAAGCATTACTTTGAAGAGCATCCAATCGAGTAATATGTGAGGCACCCATAGCGACATATTGAACAACAAAGACGCAAGTGGCGAATAGCAAAATGGGCCATCGAGTTATCACCGTATGCTCCACAATTTGATAGAAGAGATGCAATCAAATCTCAGTCGCCGACTTTCTCGTAGATTGGGCCGAGGTGCAATATGAGCCACCCTTGCCAGATCCAAATTCTTGGACAATGCACTTTGATGGTTCCAAACTAAGGAGCGGTTTGGGCGCAGGAATAGTCTTGACCTCGCTAAAGAAGATCAATTGAAGTATGTCTTGCAAATACATTTTGCCGTCCAACAATGTAGCTGAATATGAAGCACTAGTCCATGGACTAAAGGTGGCAAAAGAAATTGGAATACGCAATCCTATGTTACGGTGACTCGGATCTGGTAGTCTGACAAGTGTCGGGCACTTGGGACGCAATAGATGCTAATATGGCTTTATCTGATTCCATGTGCGTAAGATCGTGGATATTTTGAAGGATGTGAATTCCACCACATACCACGAGCGTAAAATGACGCCGGCGACACATTGTCAAAATTAGGATCAACCCGTGATCGATTCCGCGGTATAGCCTCGAGCACCTCAGAAACCATCAATAAACCCATCACGAGTCCGAATCAATCTTTATCCCGAAAGTTCTGCAGAGAATCATCGCCAATGGAGATAGATCCCGAAGATTCGGAACCCCTAAAGAGGGGGACCGAGGTAATAGCAATCATGGAAAGAGCGAGGTATGTCGTCCATGAGAAAACATGGAGATGACAAAGGAAATCACTACAGAAAGAGCAACGCCGATATGGGCGCAACCCATATTTTCGTACTTAAAAGACGCAGTACTGCCGAGTAATGAAGTATTAGCCAGACAAACCGTCAGAAGAGCAAAGGCCTATACAATCATAAACAATGAGTTATATAAGAGAAGCGTGACAAACATATTGCAGAAATGCGTGAGTCCCACAGAAGGTCAGGAAATCCTTCTAGATATACACCAAGGAGAATGTGGGCACCATGCCTCATCTCGCGCTTTAGTAGCCAAGGCATTCAGGCATGGATTTTACTGGCCAACGGCGTTAAAAGAGGCAGAAGAATTAGTTAAGAAGTGCAATGGGTGTCGAGATATGCAACTGAATACATATGCCGTCGGCCGAGTTAAAAACAATACCCATCACTTGGCCATTTTCTGTATGGGGTTTAGACATGGTAGGACCTTTCAAGCCGGCAAGAGGAGGAATGACACACATCTTGGTTATGGTAGACAAGTTCACAAAATGGATTGAAGTAAAACCAATCAAAAAGTGTGATGGGCACACAACAGTGAAATTCCTCAAGGATATCATCTTGAGATACGGATACCCACATAGCATTATTACGGATAATGGCACGAACTTTGCAGAAGGAGCCTTCGCTAGATTTTGCCAAGAGAAGCACATAAGACTAGATGTTGCCTCGGTGGCCCACCCAGCGTCCAATAGACAAGTTGAAAGATCTAATGGACTGGTATTATCAGAATAAAACCACATTGGTTGAACCTCTGCAACGGTCGGGGATGTTGGATCGAAGAAATCCCAGCCGTATTATGGAGCCTTCGAACTACTCCGAATAGGTCAACAGGTTACACTCCATTCTTTCTGGTATACGGGGCAGAGGCCGTACTCCCAGCCGACATAATATATGACTCGCCAAGAGTCGCTCAGTACACAACCTCTGAAACAAATGAAATAGCTCGGCAAGATGCCGTAGACCTGTTGGAAGAAGCCAGAGAGTTGACATTATCACGATCGGCCATTTATCAACAGAACTTACGGCGGTATCACAGCAGGAAAGTGAATCCAAGGGTATTCAAAGAAGGAGATTTAGTCCTCCGGCTGGTGCAACGCACGGCCGGCATGCACAAATTATCACCCCCATGGGAAGGACCATTTATCGTAAGCAAAGCATTGCACAACGATGCATATTATCTGATTGATGCTCAATCCCCTGGAGAAGGCAAGGCAAACAAAGCTGGTGAAGAAAGCGGCTACAGGAATGTGGCGTTACTTCGGCCATTTTACTCATAGGATTGTATCTCAAGGTCAAAAAACCAATGATGTATTTGAACCTCGGCACCCAGAGCAGTGACTCGGGGACAGCCGTAGGTTATATTTATTTCATATCATGTATTCAAACCTCGGCACCCAGAGCAGTTACTCGGGGACTGCCATATGTGATGTTGTTTCATGTTTGATATTTGAAACCCGGCACCCAGAGCAGTTACTCGGGGACTGCCATATGTGATGTTATTTCATGTTTGATATTAGAACCTCGGCACCCAGAGCAGTTACTCGGGGACTGCCATATGCAATGATTATTTGGTGTTATATGTTCAGACCTCGGCATCCAGAGCAATAGCTCGGGGACTGCCATATGGTATATCTATCTCTTTCGCGTTACATACTTGAACATTGGCGACCAGAGCAGTGACTCGGTGAATGCCATATGTTGTGTTTCTTTCATGTTACGAATATGCACCCGGGTACCCAAAGCATTGACTCAGGGATTATCATAGGATATGTCAAATTCGTAGATATGTAAACTTCGGCATTTAAGCCAGCGACTCGGAGACTACCGTATGATACATCTAACCTATGCTAAACGCAGTCATATCCAAAACTTAATTTATAAAAGGAAGTTCTGCATGGTAAACGATTTATCCGATCGTTACTTACCTCCAACGGAGTAATTATCTTATGTTGAAACAGGTCAACAACGTAGATATTCAGCGACAATGCTGAATAAGATCATCAAAATAACGGCAAAAATTGAACCACGAAGATGAAGAAATTACGAGCCAACGAGGCAAGAATTGGACGAGCATCCATTTAACCAAGAATCTCAGCGACATATAGCAAAAGAGCCTCGAATCATACGAGTTGACAAATTTTTCGTACATTGTGCGCCCGCATACCAGGGATAGCGAATAACCTAGGCGTTGTTCGTTGGAGGGCAACCACTTGCTCAAAAGGGCACTCAAGAAGGAGGACTTGACCGAGGTCGCCTCGCCCTCCGCCGACCAGTGTAACCCGGCGGTATCATGGCGTTGTTCGGGAGCGCCAAGACGGTAGAATGCCGGTGCCTTTGGAGGAAGATCGTGCATCGCGTTGCTATCGAGCTTGAGCTGGAGCTATCGGATGTGGCGAATCATCCTCACCTTCCCGTGCTCGGCTGAATCATCACCGGCACCTTCACCGCGACCTCGATCCGGATCCGGGAGAAAACTCGGCCCTTCATTCCAAGTGTGCACGTCGGCATACTCGACGAGCTGGAAAGCCCGAGCTTGTCAAGAGTAACAAAGGTCGGATCTTCAACCCAGCGGAGCCATGCGCAGATTCATCGAATGTCAAGAGAGATGTCTTCATACCATGACATGATTACGAAGGCCATGTCGGCACAAAGACGCTGCAGCAGATTCCCTCAAAGACTCAATCGTCTCGGATGCCTTCACCGTCACCAATAACTTGACCTCGTCGATATCGGAGACCGAGGTATTCGCCAGAGTGCATGGTAAGCTTTGATAGCGGCTGCACCAAGTCCCACCATGATTTTCATCGGACCAACTGCGGCACAACGGCAACCAAGAAATCCTCCATCGAATATTCAAAGTCAACAGCATCAGGTTCACCTCGACGAGCGCGAGCTGCAAGAACAGCCTTAGAACTCACGGGTTTGGCCTCAGGGAAGTGATCTGCGCAAAACATGAACATGTCAAAGGATAGCAGCGAAGACAAAGAAAATTTTTAGTTCGGCCAGGCCAAATAACTTACGATGAATATAGCTCATCATTATCTGAAGGTCTTTGGCCCAAGCAGTTTTACTCTTCTCGAAACGAGCAAGTTCCTCGCTCAAACCACGAGTTTTAAGTTCGGCAGCTTCGAGGAGCTCTTTGCTCTTCTGTAAATCCAGAGTCAGCCGATTCTTCTCCTCGGCAAATTCTTGGTCAACCTTTTCTAGCTCGGATTTCTGAGAGAGATTGAGTGTATTCACCTCGGATTTCAGACGAGCTATCTCATCATCTTTCTCTTGTAGTTGCGCCGAGTGAACTGCGCTTTGTTCTAAAAAATGAAGCATCACGTCAGGCATGGGCATGCAATCTTGTTGCGACACTGCAAAGTCTTGCAACTCGGCTTTGCCACAGCCCAACGCAATAAGGAAACTTAGTTTAGATACTAAAAGGAGAAGAAAGGAAGTAGAAAGGAAACTAACCTTCCAAGGTCTTGATCTTCTTTTCAAGGCGGATATTGAGGTTATTGATATTACCTATTCAACAAGAGGTGAGCCGGCATTCCGCGGACGAGTATATGAGTAAGGAGGAAATAAGGAAAATGAATTATTAACTTACCGGCCTTCTTTGCCACGGGCAGAACTTTCTCGTACTTCTCTTCCAGCTAACGGTGCGAAAAAAGCAACCTCTAGAACTCGGCGGTCCGTCGGTCATGTGCAACCTGAGCAATGAAGCAAAGTTATAAAACAACAAGTAGAAGCTAAATTAGATCCGAATCAAGCAAAGCTTAATTCGGCTCTAGGTGGCTGGATATTAAAAGCTAAACCAGATCCGAATCAAGCAAAGCTTAATTCGGCTCTAAGTGGCTGGATATTAAAAGCTAAACCAGATCCGAATCAAGCAAAGCTTAATTCGGCTCTAAGTGGCTGGATATTAAAAGCTAAACTAGATCCGAATCAAGCAAAGCTTAATTCGGCTCTAGGTGGCTGGATATTCAAAACAATACCAGATCTGAAATAAGCAAAGCTTAATTCAGATCTAGGTGGCTGGATATTCAAAGCAATACCAGATCTGAAATAAGCAAAGCTTAATTCAGATCTAGGTGGCTGGATATTCAAAGCTAAGCTAGATCCGAATCAAGCAAAGCTCAATTCGGCTCTAGGTGGCTGGATATTCAAAGCTATACTAGATCTGAATCAAGCAAAGCTCAACTCAGATCTAGGTGGCCGGATATTCAAAGCTATACTAGATCCAAATCAAGCAAAGCTTAATTCGGCTCTAGGTGGCTGGATATTCGAAGATATACCAAATCCAAATCAAACAAAGCTTAATTCGGCTATAAGTGGTTGGATACTCAAAGCGACACCATATCCGAATCAAGCTAAGCTCAATTCGGCTCTAGGTGGCTGGAGATTCAAAGCTATACTAGATCCGAATCAAGCAAAGCTTAACTCAGATCTAGGTGGCTGGATATTCAAAGCTAAGCTAGATCCGAATCAAGCAAAGCTCAATTCGGCTCTAGGTGGCTGGATATTCAAAGCTATACTAGATCTGAATCAAGCAAAGCTCAACTCAGATCTAGGTGGCCGGATATTCAAAGCTATACTAGATCCAAATCAAGCAAAGCTTAATTCGGCTCTAGGTGGCTGGATATTCGAAGCTATACCAAATCCAAATCAAACAAAGCTTAATTCGGCTATAAGTGGTTGGATACTCAAAGCGACACCATATCCGAATCAAGCTAAGCTCAATTCGGCTCTAGGTGGCTGGATATTCAAAGCTATACTAGATCCGAATCAAGCAAAGCTTAACTCAGATCTAGGTGGCTGGATATTCAAAGCTAAACTACATCCAAATCAAGCAAAGCTTGATTCGGCTACAGGTGGCTGGATATTCAAAGCTATGCCAGATCCGAGTCAAGAAGGACTTAACTCGACTCTAGGGGAACGGATATTCAAAGCTACATCACGTCCGAATAAACTACGAACTAGATGGCCGGACTAACAAACCTTAGAAATAGAAATAAGTCAAACTTCCAAGCATACAACAAGTTATTTCCTTGCAAGTTTCGGGGACTAGAGAGTATGATAACATCTGGAAAATAATTTAAGACTCGGAGGTAAAACAATTACCGCATTCATCTTGTTCGTATCAATGATAAACTGGGCAGCATGGTCAAAGCGGCCGCTGATGTCAGAAAGCTGGAAAGGTTGGTTGGCTGGATTACCCTCGAACTGATCAGCAGCATTCCAGTTATTGGCAAACTCAACCAGCGCTCCAAGGCTGTTCCCGCTAGCTGTCCGAGTTAAAACTTTACCCCAAAGGTCCGACCAGCGATCAGGACTCTTATGAAGAGCAAAGGTCTGCCAAAGGGCCGAGGTAATGATGACTTTGGCGATGCAGCTCCTTCTTGCGCGCCTCTGCAATACTCGGCTGAGAAGTGCCGGCAAGACCTTTTTGAGAAGAAGTCTTGACGGCAATAACACGTTTCTCCTTAGAAGAGGCACCAGAAGGAAGTTGCGCCTCCGAAGTAGGGACGAAGTCCTTAGGATCAGTGGAGGTTAAACTCGCAGAGGGCGCCGGGGCAACGATCTTCTCGGCAGAGGTCGGGATGACCGTAGGAACTGCAGGAGTAGATGGAGGCTCAATGGTAACGCTGGGACCCATAGAAGGGACAGCTGGCTCGACGAAAACGTCGGAGGGCCGGATCGGATCCAGATCAATGGGAGAAGTCTCAGGGGCATCACGACGAGCAGGCGACGTATTTAGAGCAGGGGGAGAAGCAGGACGAATAGGACTAGGAATTCGACTATCATCAGCAGGAGGAGGAGATGGCGGCCGAATCGGACGGCTAGTCATACTAGGACCGCCGGGTTTAACAGACAGAGGAGCACTGCCAAAATAAGAAAGAAGATTCGTCAGTATGGGAAACAGAAAGAGAGAAACAAGAAATATAGGCAAAAGAACTTACCCAGCAACCCCGGGCATAGTCTTGCGCCTGGGAGGATTCGGGGCGGATTTCTTTATTCGCTTCTTAGGAGCCGCCTCCGAGGCACTAGCAGGAGCCCCGCGCTTCCCCGAGGTAACGGGAGGCCGGGAAGCAATAGGTTCGGCGTTGTGAACCTGACCGGCCGGATTAGCTGGGAAAGTAGAAGCCGGAAATGCATAAGAAATAGGCATGGCGGCAACTACCTCAAGAACTTGGACCTCGTCCGAATCACCTTCCTCTTCTTGCGCTGGAGTTTTGCCGCGAGCTCGAGCCGGAGCAGGATCCGACTTAGGGACGAACTCCTCGGAGTCCGGCTCACCAGTATCCGGGGCACTCCTGTCTGCGGGCCAAGGGAGCTGCAGAACCTCGGCGTCCTCGTTCTTCTGCTCTGCAAACCTCTGCAGGACGAAGAGAAGGAAAATCATGTAAACCAGTCTCTAGAAATTAAGGAGAAATAGAGTAATGAGGATTAGGCATACCTCGGGAGGCGGATTGTCGCGGGTAAATGGTTTTAACCCCCAGGACCAATCCTCAGGCATCTCGGTCTTGAAGATAGCTCGGACGCGCTTATGAATAAGATAGTTGTCCAACTCCACGGTCGAGACTCGGTTCGGATCGAGAGGACCACTCATGTAGCAAAGCTTGTGGGTCCGCTGCTGGAAGGGGCAGATCCGGCTACTGATAAAGGTTGCCATCAGGTCTTCGCCGCACAACCCGGCCCGGATCAACTCTTTTAGCCGAATCTCGAAAGCCTCGGCCAAGGCGTGAGTTTTTCTCGGATTATATAGCCAGTTCACTTTGGAAGGGGGGCCGATTGAGAACGGTGGGAGCCGAATCATGTCTTCCGCCCCTCTGTTCTTGACATAGAAGAATGATTTATGCCATTTCTTGCATGATTCCAATCCAGTGACACGGGGGAACACGGATTTCCTCCGAGGTGTAATAGACGCTGCCCCACATTGGGTGAGCAGCTTCTCGGAAGGATGCAGAGATTTGTCAGGAACGACGTTGGAACGGATCTGGAAGAACTTCGACCAGACGTGCACTGATGGCCACAGGCCGAAGTAACCCTCCGATGCGGATATAAAAGCAGAAAGAGAAGCTATGGCGTTCGCGAGAAGGTGGTGCGGTGAAGGCGAAGTAATCAAATTCTCTGGCGAAATTGCTGAGAGGGAGACGAAGCCACGAAGTGAGACATGAAAACCACATACCGCCTCTCGATAATCGGAGAGGATTATTGCCGGGTAAACGGCGGAAACCTCGGCAGAACCGACGAGTTCGGATGAGCCATTCGATCTCACGGCGTGATCGAGGAGCCTGCCACGATCCACGCCGGGCCCAGAGCTGGCCATCGTCTTCGACAATAGCACCGCTAAACGAGCTAGACATGGTGCGCGGAGAGATCGCCGGAGGAAGAACTGGCGGCGGAGGGGAGCTTAGAGCTACAAGGCCCCGTCGGAACTTGGCACGAAAACAATGGCGAAGAGAGGAAGAACCGCCGCCTGAGCACGAAAATGAAGCGGATTGATCTAGGGCAAGATCTGGGCAAGATGGTCGGAAAGGACTCACCGGCGGCGGACCCACGGCCGTAGGGCGCGGGCAAACGACGCGACGGAGTCCTCACCGGCGGAGGCTCTGGCGGATGAACGGCGGCGGAGCGGCAGGAGAGCACGCCGGCGAAGGGAAGAAGGAGAGCAGACGCGAGCGATAAGGGGAAAGATGAACCCTGCGGGCGCGTTCCCCCTCTTTATAGACGAGCCACGCACAGGGAGTGGGATCGTGGGTGTGGCAGTTACCCGTGTAGATCGTGGAAACGGCACGAACACACGACGGTAAGTGGAGCCACACCAACGACCACAGACAAAGAAAAGTTGTAACGATCCCGAGGGGAGCGGTACACGAGGCGTCATGGCGCGCAGAACAATTCACTGTAGCTTGTCAGTAAGAACTGTAGGAGGATCAAAAAACTAGAAAAGCAATGATGGGTTGACACGTAGGACGTAGCGTATGATGGAAGGAACAAGGAAACCTCGGACGAGGCCATAGCTCGAAACAAGATCTGAAAGTAATGAAGCTGATATAACCCGGCCAAAGTAATTGACAGGGCCACACCAGCTTCGGGGACTAATGTCGGGGAGTTAACCTCGGGTAGGTCAGAGACGGGGAAAGACAGAGGTACTGTCCCCGTCCGGTTGCCGAGCTACGGCCTAGGTCGGCCGAATCATGGATATGTCGGCCGATGAGCGGAGGCAAGAAGCTCATGTACAGATATCAGGTGGTTACCCGGCCGAGTTAATGAGAAACTCGGCCGGGTTACCCAAATGATCTTCATGCAGGTGAGGAACGAGCCGAGTAACACAAGGTAAGGCCGAGTTATACGAAGCTTGCAGGAGAAGGAGAAGCCTAGGGTCAAACTATAGCTGCAGGCTAGAAGGAATCCGAACAGGGCCAAGCACAAGAGACAAGGATGCCTGCGTCGGAGGCGAGGAGGTCACGGAGGTGACAGTCCTGGAGCCCGAGGCACGCAGGAGGGGGCCACTGGAGCTTTGCCGTCATTAGAAGGGCGACAGGGAAAGGAGGCCGCCGAACTACTATTTTGGGACAAGCATATTCCACGAATATGCTTGCCCCGTCAGCCCTAAAGGCACCCAAAGCACCCCTTTATAAGGGGAGGTTTGGACCCTGAGGGAGGAAGAGAGTCTTTTGAGCAACGTTAGGTTGGGGAGATTCACATTGTTCCCCTGTAAACAGCTCAAGGAGCACTTGTAACCCATCAAGAGAGAAATTAAGTTCACCACTTTGGCAGCTTGAGTGTAAAAACAGTTGCATCTTCCCTCCCCAGATCCCACTAGCATCCATTGGCCCCATACTTTAGCCTACCCATGGCATCTGCCGTGCCACCACCACGACAAAATAGGTCCACATGGAGGAGTTCCAAGATCTTGTTAGACTTGATTTGGTTCGTGGGCTTGTGAGGAGCGTCATGCATCTTCCCTAGAACACATGCCCTGCAAACACGATCTTTGGCAAAGGAAACATTTTCTTTTAGTCCAATAATATGGCCCTCTTTATGGAGACTTTGCAAAGTTCTCATATTGACATGGGCTAGTCGACGGTGCCATAGCCAACCCACATCGGCCTTTCCGTATAAGCACATCGGACCTGCAGTGGCTTGCCCCGAAAAGTCCACCACATACAAGTCATTTTCGACGTACTTGAAAGCGACCTTGAGAGACTTGCTCCACATGAGGACCACAATATCATCATCAATAAAGACGGCAAAGCCCATCTTTCCCAGAGCACGGACTGAAAGTAAATTGTATCCAAGGGTTTCAACAAGCATGACGTTCACGAGTGTAATGTCGTAAGCCACCACTACCTTGCTGAAACCCATTACCTTAGACTTTGACTTGTCGGCATATGTGACGGTGATTTGATCTTTATTTGGCACCAAGTCCTTGACAATAGACGAGCTTCCGGTCATATGACTTGTGCAACCACTATCGATCACCCATTTTGACCCTTCGGAAGCATAAGTCTACAAAAGATCAAGCTAGTTTTTAGGTACCCATTTTTCAATGGGTCCTCTTTTGTTAGCAACAAGGGTCTTGGGAACCCAAATAGACCAAGCAATATAACCATCATAAGGGCCAACATATTGTGCATACACATCACCATAATAATCACGCATTAGAACATAGTGAGGGTTAGCACTTCCCGCATAATCATCATGAGACATAGTTTTACCATTTGTGGTCTTACTCTCCACAATGGTCTTGTTGGTCTCTTGTGTGGGCTTGTCCTTCTTCTTGTTGTTGTTCTTCTTCTTTGTTTTGGAGACAAAACCAATGCCCCCTTTATCACCACTACACCTTTGCTTGCTCAAAAGATCATCAATAGACTTGTTGCCTTGTGGAAATGTGGCCTTAGCAAGCTCCTCTTAAACCTAGCATTCTCTTCAAGAATAGTTGTGCTACTAGATGGAATGAAGTTACTAGGTGAAGGAATATTGGCCAATTGAGTTTGAAGAGTTTCATGGGACTTTGTGAGTGACAAGAGTTCACTCTCCAAGGCCTTGTGGGCCTTGTTAAGCAAGATAAAGTCCTCGGCAAGTTTTTCATGAACCACACCAAACTCAATCTTGTCCTTTTTAGCTCTTTTATATTTAGCAATAGCATGATCATGCTCTTTGATGAGTTTGTTAACAATAATGTCATTGGCCTCATCAAGCCCTTCAAGTTTTAATTCAAGTGACAACCTAGTTTCTTGTTCTTCTTATAGAGCATTATTTAGGGCCTCTAGCTCAATCATATGTTCATGCCCAAGTTTACATCTTACATCTAGAAGCTCTTGAGTATGTGATAGTTGATCTAAGATGTTTCCAAAATGTAGCTTAGCATCACCTTCTAGGTTAGTCATAAACTCATCAAAGGCATTTAATTCCTTTTTAACATCAAGAGACATCTCATCATCAATTTCATCATTATCTAAGTGAGTAGAGCGGGATGATGAAGATACCTCCGTTCCTCTTGCCATAAGGCAAGTGGCATTCTTGGTGGAGGAGTTCTCATTTGGAGAATCAAAGAGTGAGAATGTCGGAGTAGAGGTGGTGGCAAGAGCAGCCACACCATGAGAAGTTTCCTCTTCGTCATCTTCATCATCTTCATTGTCGGAGGAATACTCTTCATGAGTGATCAAGACAATTTCTCCCGGCTTCTTGTTGATGGGATTCTTTTTGATGAAAGGTTTCTTGTACGGTTCCTTGAGAGTCTTCTTCAACACAAGCTTTCCACCATGATATTCTCTCTTCTCATAGGGGCAACTAGCCACAAAGTGGTAGCGGTCACCACAATTGAAGCAAGTTCTCAATCTTGTGGCATTCTCTCTTTTCCCATTTGGATTGCTTCTCCGTTCCATTTCCATCTTGGCCTTGGCAGGGTTCTTCCAAAATTTCTTTGCATAGAAATCCATATATTGACCATGAGCAATCTTGACTTCATCGGGATGGTCCATGGAAAGCCCTTCATCACTATAATCTTCATCCCCATGGTCCACAACTTTGGCCTTCAAAGCAACATTGACAACATTGCTCATATCAAGGGCACGAGCACGGATATCTTTGGCATTCTTGGCGGCAACCTTGAAAGCAGCCATCTCTTGCATAACTTCATTTGAGGTCATGATATGGTAGTTGTGTCTTCCTTGTAGGCTCTTCAAGTCGGTGGGCTCAAAAGGCATGAGTGCACTCACATATTTCCTTTTTATCCATGCATCATCCACATGTGAGGCACCCACATTCCTAAAAGCAGTGGCGGTGGTCTTGAGCCTTCGGTACATATCTTCGTGATCTTCACCTTCTTTCATGTAGAAGCCTTCGGCTTCATTGCTTAGAGCATCATATCGGTTCCTCCTCATACTCTTATTTCCAATAAACAACACAGCGAGAGCATCCCAAGCCTCCTTGGCAATGCTAAAGTGCTCAATGTGTGGATAATCCTTTGTCCCCAAACCTTGTTGAATCATATGGAGAGTAGTGGCATTGAGTTGACTATTAACAATCTCTCTTCTTGTCAAATTGTTTGGATCCCCAATAAAGAGTCCATGCTCGATGATGTTCCAGAGTTCAATGCAAGAGCTGCGCATATGAGTTCTCATTAGTGATTGCCATTGAGCAAAAGTAGCAGATTCTTCAAGCTTAGGTGGGTCACCTCTATTGTATACATGAGGGTGAGGGATTGGAGGGTCGGGAGAGTACCATGAGTCACGGTGCTCACCCTTCCCACCATTATTGTGTGTGGAGGAATTAACGTTGTCAAGTTTACCCCCCACCACCATACCCTCAGGGGATACCGGTGTATTCCCTTTAGGTAAAATGGATGGTTGCTCCTCTTGAAGATGGAGGTGATGAGCTTTCTTTGTATTTAAGAAGTTGCTCGAGCATCTTCTTGACTTCGTTGACCAAGGAAGAGCTCAATCTTGTTTCCAAGTTTTTGAGATCTTCCATGGTCACCGGTGTCGACTCACTACCGCCATCCCCATCGTTGCTACCCATATTCTCTTAGGCGGTAAAGCCCGAATAAAGAGCCGAGGCTCTGATACCAATTGAAAGGATCGTATGGGAACCTAGAGGGGGAGGGGGTGAATAGGTGCTACTTCAATTTTTTTCTTTTTCAAATTAAGGTTTGACAATAAGGTAAATTATCTAGATAATGCAACTTATGGTGAATTTACCTATATGACAATTATGCAAGAGCTACCACAACACAAAGTAGTAACGAGTAAGTAAGGTGCGGTAAAGGATAGAAGTAACCGAAAAGTGGACGCGGAGACACAAGGATTTGTTTCCCGTAGTTCCTTCCTTTTGAGGGAAGTACGTCTACGTTTGGAGAGGGGGTGGTTTCAAACCACCAATTCCACGAAAGGCCTCCCTTGTTCTCCGATGAATCTCACCCCAACGGGATCGATTCACCTTCCACTATATCGACAACCTTCAAGGTGGAAGCCGGCACCGTTACAAGTTTGGGGCACACATCCACAACTTAATCGGAGGCTCCCAAATACAAGCAAGCTGTCAAAGCAATCAAAGACAAGCTTGTAAGAACCAAAACAAGAACTAGGGTTTCCAAGAAAACACTAGAGCAAAGGTGCCCTCAATGAAATGAGGGGGAAATGAAAATCTCTTTTGGTGAAGTAGTAGATCGGGGCCTCCTCCTTCGATTCTCCAAAGATCAAGGACTTTGGATGGTGGAATAAGGAGATCTTGAAGATTTGAGTGGCTCCAATGGTGGTCTTGAATTTAATGTGTTTGAGCAACTTGTCCCAAGGTAGGTGGAGGGGTATTTATACCCCTCCACAGAATCTGGCTGTTGGAGCATTTATTGAAGCGGTAGTACCGGAAGTTCAAGCGGTACTACCGGAGAACTCCGGTACTACCGGCCCTGGTACCGGACCACCCTTTTTCAAACTTCATCAAGTCCTGCCCACAGCGGTACTACTATTGATGCTACCGGGAAGCGGTAGTACCGCAAGTGGCAACCGGTACTACCGGACATAGAGGAATCAACAGTTTTCTAGACGAAAAAACTCTCTGTCACGCCAGGTAGTAAAATGCGGTACTGCCGCATTTTGCTACCTAGGCAGACAGAAGCTTTTTGCCAATATACAAAAGTCTCTGCCTCGAGCGGTACTAAAATACGGTACTACCGCATTTTAGTACCGGAGCACACAGAAGTTTTTGACAACCTCCAAAAAGTCTCTGCATGGTGCGGTACCGCATTTTAGTACCGGAGCAGGCAGAAGCTTTTTGACAGTTAGTCACATCCTTCTGTCGCATCCGGTAGCAAAAAGCGGTACCCGCGCCAGGCAGACACTTTTTGAACATTGCAAATCTTTTTAATACACCTGCGACACACTTAGCAAATCATTAGTCTGATATGTGTGTTGTTATCAAACACCAAAATCACTAGGGATAGCAAATGCTCTTTCATATGTCCATTGTTGTTTTATTTCACTAATGTTATTTTAATAGTAATTGTGAATAATAAAATTATATAAGAAGTATTCAAATTTAACAAGAACTGGTTACACAATGCCTGCTAATGAGATATATGTGTTTTACAGAATTGAGGTGAAAAATGCAACCAAACTAACTCATCAGTGACCAATCCTTTTGTTCTCAAGAATCAACAACAATAGTACTCATATACATTAGTCTGCAGCACACGTAGAGTTAAACAATGGTGTTTGAAACATCGTAGCTAAAGTCTAAAGTACTCCCTCCAACTTATATTAGTTGACTTAGATTCATCTAGATACAATGTATCTAGTTAAATTTTAATGCCAGATACATCTATATCTAGATAAATTTGAGACAACTAATATGGGTTAGAGGGAGTAGCTTAATTCCATGCAAGCTAGTAGATTTTGCATGATAGTGTTCTCATTGCTGCTACTAAAAAATAACAATTACAAGCACTTTCCGGCTGAGACTGCAAAAGCAAGTGCTAATAATGGAGCAACATTATAGTATTCCCGATACTTATTCTAGCAAATCTCATATTCAATAATTGAACACTAGATTATCTTTGTAGTCTGTAGATTCAGCCAACAATATCACTCACGAGCAACAAGGGTGGATCAAAAGAGCGACAGTGGTACTGAAGAAAATCCCTCGTTTGAGACAATATGTGTAGACCACTGTTAACCAGGGTGAAAGCCAACACATTAAGATTCGCTGGAACCACTGTCAGGAACAACCTGTTCGGCCTTAGACCCCGACTAGTGCTCGTCCACGAACCGCTGGCTGATGGAGCTGCGGAGCTCGAGCACAGGCAGCATGACGCAGAGCCTGAATTCGATCCCCATATCAAAGCATCTTGCCACGCCGCCTCCCATTGCCCCCTGTCACACCCTGCCCCCATATACGGACATGACATTACCGCCTCCAAGAAACATTGCTTGTCCCCAAGCAATGGTTGGTCAAGTAGACACACATGAGCTCCAACTTCAGCATTGTTATCCCCAAGCACTATCCACTCACGGATTGCGACAATGCCCGGATCCCATGGCCTTCCCGGGGCAACCCAAATGATGGACTGAGCGATGTGGGAATTATTAGGATTCCACGGCAGTTGTACCTGCAGCTTGGTCCACTGGTTGGAGTAGAATTCATTGGCATGCTCATGCAAATTTGTCCCCATGAGCATTATATAATTTTCTGCCTTTTTATGGAGTGACCGACTTGTCTTATTCAGGAAAATATAAAAATTGATCCCTGTCGTGATTGAAACCAAATCCGACACTGCAACTCCTTGTATGTAATGATAAGGTTGCCATGCCCAGAGACATGCACGTTGCTGCAGAATATTCAAATGGCCAAGTTTTTCTGAGTTGCTTTGTTGGCATGCATTGTGATTGGTATAACTCCATTTCCTATTTCCTTGTGTTGCAAAGATGCCAGGCTCAAAAGCATTTGGTACTGCAGTTGATATGCCTGGATCCCATAGTCTGACAAGTCCACAAGGTTGTTGCTTGATTTCCTTTAGATGGAGCAGACTATATTTACGTAGTGCAAATCCCGTTGATGCTCACCTTTCCCTGGACTAAAGCAGCTTAACCTCCATGGTGGAATTCCGAACTGAAGTGAACATCAATCACCTGGATCCCATTGCAAGAAAAGTGTACCAATATCATGGCCATGTTGGATATCTTCCTCAAGTTCGTGATGAGTATCCCCAATCTTCTCTAGAAACAATGATGAGCTACCAATATGAGTTATGACGTAGTCAGCCAGCTCCTCATCCCACACCATGTCCTTGAGACAACTGTCGTTGAACACCTCATCTGCACAATCCAGCTCAAGCTCCAGAAACAAAGAAAATCCTCCAACATCAGTGAACACCTCATCAGCCATTTTGTCAATCATGAGAGGTGTAACAGTATAATTGCACTTGATGGCCACTGGAATGGCGGTGGTAGATGGCGTGGAGCTGAATTCAGCATCAGTGAGCATAAAAGGAGTCGGAGAAGAACTTGAACTCCATGCCGACATGAAAGCAAACTTCTGCACATCACCACCGTCGTGGCAACATTGCACAGAACAGATGGTGGGTGTCAGCATGCTGAACTCGAAGTCAACGTGTGACTGCAATGGCTTGTCTAGCCAAGGCTCTAGGGGTGCGAGGATCGCTGCTTCTGTATTACCCTTGGATGGAGACTCGAGCGCTGCATGGTTTGTGCCGCCGTTGATGACCAAACCCAGTGTCGAACACCTTGTGAGCGCCACGACAGAGAGGGCGGGGGAGACATAGAAAACTGTAGCAGCTGCTTCGCGGGCATCCCGGGGAACCTTGTGTGATAACGGCTTGGTCTCCAGACGCATCCATGCTTGATCCGACATGACAGGCGAGGTGGTTGTGGCGGTGGGCGAGAGCGCCGCCGTTGTCTTCTTCAAATTCTCCAGCATATTCTCCTGCCTTGCGGCTATATGGCCCAACGACACGGTGAGCTTCGCCAAGCTCTCATGGATGGCACTCAAGGTCGCCTCCGTTGTTGCCGTCACCACCTCCATCGATTCGACACGGCCAGATGGGGAAATTTTGGGGGAATTTTTTTTTGGGTGAGATTTTGTGGGGAAAATTGGTGGCTCTGATACCAAATTGTCACACCCTGCCCCCTTGCCGGTATGATTGCCGGCGTGAGGCTTGATCGATCGCCGGAATCAGGAACAGAGAGAGAACATCAGAGAGAGAGTAGCGAGCAGAGTTGTTCTATTCCTTTCTTCAGACTAGTTCGATACTTGTCTGACTGCGTGTGCTCTTCCTTTTGTAGCCGACGAGCCATGCCACCAACCCATACCAGCAGCCCACGGTCCATGTCCAGCATGTACAATTCCCCTCCATATACGGACATGACACCCCCTACATCACATCTCCTCAGCATCTACCTAGGCCTCACTTACAGCCTCTGAATCCTCTCCCTCCACTCCATTCTTGCTCCGGCGGAAATCTAGGTGTTGCCCACGTCACAGCCGCTCATAGCTCCAGCAAGTGGGACTTCGACATGACACCCTCAAGTTGAGCTGAGCCGGGCAAAATTTTCGCCTCGTCCATGCAAAGACACCACCTTGCTCAAAGCAGTTATGAGGAAATTCAGAATCACGCGAGCCAAAAATTTAGAAAAAAGAAAAATGAAACGGGAGGAAGTGGTGGATCCAGGTGTAGGAGAAACTCATCTTCAGCCTGCACTCCTCCACGATACCCTTCCACCATGACCCCCACGTTTCCCTTCCACCATGACCTCCATGCTCTACCCTGATCACTTTCCACCGGAGCACCTCGTCAGCGGCGGAGCATCTCAGGACGGGGAGTCATGCGCAGGAGGACCTGGAGCTTGGGGGCAGGTAGTTTTGGAGGAGTTAATACCATAAAACTATCACATTTCGGCCGAAAGTTTGAATAACCACCACTTTACAAAAAAATCACAAAAAACCACCACTTTATGGCAGATTTGTTGCAAATCGCGCTAAAACGAAAATGATAGTCAATTGACACCAAAACTGACAGTAGGATCCACTTGTCGGGCTGACGTGGCGACGCGGGTCAACCGCGCTGACTACTATTTTGCATGCAGGTCCTTGAGTTCCGCAAAAAAATTATTAAGGGTCCCTGGAATCTTTTTTTTTAAACCTGTTTATTTGAAACGTTCATAACTTTTGAATACGGATTCAAATGGAAAAACTTTTAATATGAAAATTGCTCAGAAATGTTTGAATATTTTGAATATAAAATTGGTTCACTATTTTCAGATACCTAAAATATGCAAACAATTAAAAATGCTTCTATTAATAATACAAACTTTAAAAATTCATAACTTTAGTTATATGACTCCGAATAATATAAATAAATGTCTAATTTTATTATAAAAATCCAACCAATCCATTTATGACATCCTTCATGCATGTATCAGATCCGTTTCTTGTTGATGTTATAATCGGATTAATATTGATATATATATATATATATATATATATATATATATATATATATATATATATATATATATATATATATATATATATATATATATATATATCGACGCGGATTTGCTACTCACGGGCGTAGCTGCGCATAGGCAGAGCACCGTTGGATTTAGGGATCAAATGCATGCAACCTCTAGATGGAAGTGGGGTGGAACATGGATGAGCTAACGGTGTTAGTTTGTGCATGCATGCAAGAATCTAGGGTTGGTATGGGTTTCAAATTAACACACTGTTTTGTCTACAAAAATTTTAGCATCTAAAATGAGAAGGGATTGAGAACAAGGATTAAATAAGTTAGGGTTTCTCAGCATGTTGTCCGTTAGGGTTTGTCTCACCTAAACGAAATTAGATAAGCTTTGTTTTGCATGTTGCTCGTTAGGGTTTGCCTCATGCAAACAAAATTAGACAAGCTTTGTTTTGCTAGGGCTTCATGCATGTAGTATATTAGGGTTAGGGTTTACCTCATGTTGTATATTAGGGTTTGCCTAACCAAAATGAAATTAGATAAGCTTTGTTTTATTAGGCTTCATGCATGTAGTATATTACGGTTTATCGTGTAGTATATTTGGTTTAGTGTTTACCTCATATTGCTCGTTAGGGTTTGCCTCATGCAAACGAAATTAGATAAGGTTTGTTTTGCTAGAGCTTCATGCATGCATGCCAAATGAACACTAACGACGTTAGTTCTTAGACAAATCTTGGGTCTGAATACATGTGCTCCCTGTATCAAAAGAGAATAGAATCAACGGTGGATAGGCTATGCGCAGCTATGCCCGTGTTTAGCAGGCTATTTCCCATATATATATATATACAAAACAGTCTACCATTATAAACTTTAAATATTCATAACTTTTGTTATATAACTCGAAATAGTATAAATAATATGTCTAAATTTATTAGAAAAAATCAACCAATCCATTTTTGATATCCATTATGCATGAATCACATCTGTTTATTTTAGATGTTATGATCTATTGATATCGATATATATGTACGTACAAATACAACATATCTTAGAGCCATTTTCTATTTTTTTTTGCATGCTACGACATACGTGACTGATATGTACGTGTATATATGTTGAGGCTGGCAGGTACATATAGATCTATAGACTATCGATTTGTATTTAAATCATGTATGTCCGGTCTACATAGATCGACAAACAAACTCGATTTGCATAGTTAGAGCACGTTCGTACCGTCTAAAGGAAGCCATCATGCGTGTACATGTAAACAAAGAATTTATCACCCGAGTCATGCCCTCGACGTTTTGCGCACGTCCCCTGTTTAGTTTGCAGCCTGCACATTTTAAAAATAATGCATCATGCTCGTGTATATATGCTCTCTCGATCAAAATGGATTGACGAACCGATACCTAGTGCGCGGCACATAGGAGACGTCATGCTTGTCTATAATTACCGATTCAAATACATATTCAATAATAATGTTATACGTGCTAGTACTATAAGGACATTGTTTTGTACATACATACATACATATACCAATATTAATCGATTATAACATTCAAGAGAAATGGATCAGATACATGCATGAAGGATGTTAGAAATGGATCCGTTGGATTTTTCTAATAAGTATAGACATATTATATATACCGATATCAATGAATCATAACATTTAAAATAAACGGGTACAATTCATGCATAATGGATGTCAGAAATGGATTGGTTGATTTATTTCAATAAATTTAGACACATTATTTATATTATTTCGAGTTATATAACAAAAGTTATAAATATTTAAAGTTTATAATGGTAGACTGTTTTATACGTACATATATATATATATATATATATATATATATATATATATATATCAATATCAATCCGATTATAACATCAACAAGAAACGGATCTGATACATGCATGAAGGATGTCATAAATGGATTGGTTGGATTTTTATAATAAATTTAGACATATTATTTATATTATTCGGAGTCATATAACTAAAGTTATGAATTTTTAAAGTTTGCATTATTAATAGAAGCATTTTTAATTGTTTGCACATTTTAGGTATCTGAAAATAGTGAACCAATTTTATATTCAAAATATTCAAACATTTTCGAGCACTTTCGTATTAAAAGTTTTTCCATTTGAATCCGTATTCAAGAGTTATAAATGTTTCAAATAAATAGGTTTTAAAAAAAAATGCGAGGCGCCAGGGACCCGTGTATAATTTTCTTGTGGAACTCGAGGACCTGCATGCAAAATAGCAGTCAGCGCGGTTGAACCGCTTGCCACGTCAGCCCGACGGGTGGGTCCTACTGTCAGTTTTGGTGTCAATTGGATCTTAATCCCGTTTTAGCGTGAATTGCAAAAAAATTGACGAAAAGAGGTGGTTTTTCCGATTTTTTTGTAAAGTGGTGGTTATTCAAACATTCGGCCGAAATGTGGTAGTTTTATGCTATTAACTCGTTTTGGAGCCGCCGCGGTTCCCCTCCACCCTGTCGAACGGAGGAGAAGGAGGTCGCGGGCATCCAGAGGTCGACGTTGGACGATCGGGAGCGCGGTAGCTGGAAACATGGCGTGGAGGAGGGCGATCCTGCAGGGTTGGAGGTCGAGGAAGGGGGCGTCGGTACCGATGCAAGCGACGGTGCTGATGCAAGGCCGAGGGTGTGGTGCGCTCGCGAGGATGAGCTTGGCGGGGAGGCGCGCGGGAGGAGGTCCTGGCGGCGCTGGGATCGAGCGAGGGAGCTCGGAGGTAGGTGGTGTGTGTATTCTGTCGGGGGAAGACGAGGCCAACCGTCCAACTTTCTTACGGTGGCATATGTCCTGTAATATCCTGAAACAGTTAGGGGCAAAACCGTCCAATGAAAAATTGGAACAAAAATTAGGGATGCGGACGAACCTACCTCAAGAAAAATTAGTATATAGATAGATACTTATGTATATCCGAAAAGAATAATTACTTAGATATATATATATATATATATATATAAGAGTGTAGAAGAAAAGAGTAGAACCGAGTCTCGGGTAAATCGAGTATACTCTTTCATCTCTAGTGTTAGTTACTCTCTGTGGGTGGGTCGAGTCTCAACCTCTCTTCATCCTCGTTGGACTAGCTAGTTCACGGGTTACCTCTCTTACTCCCTCTTTGGGGTTTAGAGAGGCATGGGACTGAGGATCGACTTTATCTATAGTTTTATGTACATTATGCCTTTTTCCATCTTCTATAAGCATGTGAGTGGAGGATGGGTGGAGAGAACTCGGTCGTAAATCAACAATCTACATGCACCTCAGAGCATAAATGTGACCTTGTCTTATTTTTTTTGATAGAGTATAACTCACGATCTATGGATTGATGAAAACCTTGGTTTATCTTTCTCTTTCCCTTTCAGTTTTGGTGTGATGTTTTCCCTTCTCACTCCAGTCATTTGGTCTTAGGAGGGACCCATGAAGCCACTACGTTAGGCTTAGGTAGTTTTTAGGTGGGATATTGCGTGTGGTTTATGTTGTAGGCGCCACCGATGACCAAACACTAGTAGAAAAAAAGCTTATTTGTGGCGTTCGAAAAAAGTGGTTAGTGACGTTGAACCAACACGCCATTAACTTCATGCCACTTGTAACAGGTACTGGTGGCGTGTGGCTTGAATGCCACCAGTACATTAGGCACTAGTGGCATGCATCATAAACGCCACCAGTAATATCCTCACTGGTGGCATTGCCTTCGAACGCCACAAGTTAGTTACCTTCTAGTGGTGTTCCTGCTTATCTGAATGTAACTAACTTTAATTTGAAAATTAAAAAAAAATACTAAAAATCTTGATTATAGCTGCAATATTAAATAAGAGGATATAACAATACTATATATTATTTAGAATACAAGAAGAGGATACATCAATGCTGGATATCATTCAGAATACAACAACTAATAGAAAATATTGAATCTATCTAGCTAGTTCTACCTAAGGGAATGGTTTTCAAAGTTAGAAGATTCTGAGTCAGGGTACTGTCGAGGTAGATTCTCAATCTCATTTCGTCATCCATCACATACCTTTCTGCCAATTTTATCCAAAGTGGTCCTCTAAATTAAGTTTGGTTTGTCTCGTTAACGACTAGAATCTTGTAGGTCTTGTCGGGTATTGTCTCTTCCACCAAGGTGACCTCAAATTGTCCCTGGTGATTGACACGTCTGTTCACATGGTCAAAAAAGTCCTTTCTTACGTGAAAAGGGACTGTCTAAGAAAAGTTTAGATAAAAACAATAGTTAGCTTCAATCAAAATGCATGCAAGGTTATAAATTATAATTAAACTAAACATACCGCCATGGTCTCAAAGTCTTCAAAAAGCACTATGATAAACTTTTTATCCTGACAACTTTTGTGGTCAAAGTTGATGTAGGGATGCATTTGCTGCATGTTTATCTAATATATTAAATATGTTCAAGTACCTATAGTTGTGAAGTCTCATAGAAAGACACACGGAGAAAAATGTTGCCAATAAGACCAAATCAAATGTGCAAGATATTCATGGACATATAAAAAGGTGTTATGGGCACCTTTTCTCATTACATAGTGTCATGGTGTAATCATCGACCATTGTAACGAGAAGTTAAACCAAGTCATTGGCCATTGCAAGGAACAAAACAAAATAAACATCAAATAAAGCCTCATCCTTGGATTTGACATGCGACAATTACAGAGATTGTGTTAGCGAGCCAAGAAGGATGCACAAGAGTTGTATTGGTGCATATAATTTGGCTCGCTTACCCCACCCCAAAATCACATCCCCATTTTAATCGTCGGTCGTTGCAAGGAAAAAGAACCAAAATAAACATCAAGTAGAGAAAAATATCTCCTTTAACTTTAGGGTTACGAGATGAGATATTTGCATATAGTGTGGTTTCGGCCTTTACCATCACTATATAACATTCCAATATATAGAAATTTCTCCCAAATTTAATATCTCTAAAACACTCACTAACATATCTATCTAGAATTTGAGACCAAGTTTAATATCTAAAACACTATCTAGCATGTCTATATCTAGAATTTCTAAGATCATAATCTAACATGTACATCTATAATTTATAAAATGCTATAAAAAGGGGAAGGCGCGCGTGGAAGGTGGCTCACCGCGAGGTCTAGGACGGGGCTCGGTCTAGAAGGCTATGACGAACGGCGGCTCGGGTACGGGGAGGTTGTGGCGACTGGTGGCAGAAGATCGAGCGGCGTCATCGGATGCGGACGGGGTGACGGCGAACGCGCGTGGTCGTGGGTGTGGGGAGAGGAGGAGAGGTACACTATTTTTCCTTTATTTTTTCCTTTTTATTCCCTTTTCTCTAACTTTCTATTCCAACATCAGGTTTAAAAATCCTCAAGATCCTATTTATTTTCAAAAAGATTAAATCAGGCACAAAAGGTTAACATCAAAATTTGGGGTATTGTGAGCAGCAGAGGGCTAGGCGTCTGATGCGAGGCGACGACGGCAAATGACACACACGGGGTAGGTAGGGGGAGAGGGGGCGGAGGTGTGCAGATGATTGACGTGTCAGCCATGAGGAGAAATAGATAAGATGAGTGTGTTCGCATGCGAGGTAGTCGGTATCCGTGGCGTTCTTTCGAAGCGAACGCCACCATTAGAAATCATATTTCTGGCTTATTTTAGAACGAACGCCACTATTACCTTTGTCATGGTTGTGTATGTGGAACCCACTCACTTGTGGCATTTACTTATCCGTGGACAGCACTACTAGGTTTTACTGGTAGTGTTCATGATTATTTCAACGTCATTAGTATTTCTCTTGCAAGTGATGACGTGCATTATATCCAGGGCGCATGACATGGGTATTTAAGATTGGCCTATCCGATTTGGCCCAGTAGGAGCCCACGTGATGATCCATACCTGATGACGAATGTAACACCCTTGGATCGGCCCTATGCAAGTTATAGCGATTTCCGCTAAACTCACATAGAAACGATTCAAAGGTGTCCACCAGGCACTTTTGTGCAGGTGGAAAACGAAGTAATACCATTATCCATTAGTCCATGATGGAATCCACCGAACATATATAAACAACGGTGACTCAAAGAGTCAAGAATACAGATATACAATACACAGATCCAAATCACCTTTGAAAACGATACAACATCCGAGTACGGATAAAATGCAAATTGGGCTAAGAGCCCTGAAGAATAATCAATGGTGTCCATAACCCTGCCTAGGTCAAGCCGAAAGGGTAACCCTGCTAACGACGTCAATCTCAAAACCTGCTTAAACAAAGGGGGTTCCGATAAAGGGAAAAGGAAAAAGAGAGCGGTCAGTACTGAGGCCAGTACACGGCGAGTCTTAGAATTTGACGGTCCTCACCTACATAGGTATGGTGGACTGATGCAGCAGCAAAGCACGCTCTAAACAACCTATAGAGACTCGCTATATCTAGCGGCTATCAGAGAGGGATAAGAAAGACCTATTCGGATTGAATCTGATACTATCACCAAGCATACCCATCCTGGTATTCCCCATCGAGACCAAACGAGGAAGTCATACCGAGTAAACTCACACAGTTGGCAATTTTATTCATTCCGTTATAGTTGCAACACTTACTAGTTAGCTATAGATAGCATGAGTCATCCTGATATAATAAGCGGTGGGCACTTTTAGTTAACCATTATGTTGTAGTTGTGATACTTACTAGTCGGATACACATAGCATGAGGCATCCCAATTCCAGCAGTTGTTAGTACTTTTATTTAGCCATCCTGTTGTAGTGAAGTTGATTACTAGTCATTCCAAAGGCAAATTTATAGCAGTATTTTAGTTATAGTTGTCTATGATCGAGATACTATGCTTCAAGTTGTCCATAACTGCGGACACGGCTTTTAGAAAGATTTACCCTATAGGGGTGCACAAATAGCAACACAAGCACGATCAACATCGGAAAACCAAATGAAAACCCAACGAGGAATCACGACAAAGCAATCACAAGATTCATAAAATATTTCAGGGGGCCACCCCACTAAGCTACCCTCTATGAAGTCGGCCGGCTTCGCGATGGACCCAGGGTGTGTGGCGATGGTTGTAAATGACTAGGAACCCGAAAGTGTGACTTGGATTGTCAATACAGCGGAAACGTGGCACGGGATTCCTAAACAGTACAGTAGTAAACGCTCTTCACGAGCAATGGTAGTAAATAAAGCGGTAGCATGACATAAGTATAGGATAGTAATAAAATCCCAAACTAGTTTGTGGCCCCAAGAAATAAGTTATGACTCAAGCTCTGGCTAAGGGGATTCATGGTCCCACATGCGGATAGTGCGATAGTCAAGAAACTGGTATCAAGTACTCGGGGTCCTACGGGACACAAGTGGGCGGTTAAAAACCAAATAACATCTATTGCCCACCGGTGCCTCTGCATTATTTACCTACTTTCAATATTAGTTATTAAACTGCAATTAAAGCCATGACGATCATATCCAACATTAAGCTTGAGTCATTCCTCCAACAACTGTGGAACATCGACAGCGTGAAGTAACACATGTACAAACAACTATAACTCGCAAGGCCGAGTAACTACCAAACAACAGGTAATAGGAGATGTCCATGGCAATATAGGGCTGCAGGGAAATATAAAGGCGTACGGAATCTATAACATCGCAACATAGATAGCAATAGATCAATAGGAGAAAGTAAAGACTATAAATGAAAAATAGGTAGAAAGAGGGAGAATGCTCGTCTGAAAACAGTGTCGAAGGTTCATCTGAAGATCGGGTCGACACTCGCATCAAATCATCGGCCTAATCCGTGAAGAAGCAAAGCACTAGAAGAAACACTGGATGCACTATTTAATACTACAGCAGAAGATCAGACATGATGCATGTATGATGCATGACATGGCAAAGGTGCGATGCAATTAGGCAATATTAAGCGGAACCGGGGGTCCCGAAAATTAATTAATAGGTTCATGTTGTTTATACCCTGCAATTTAAATGTTGTATTAACAAGGCAAAATATACCACCGGTTCACTACACAAATTTAAATGAAGGCAATACAAGGCTAGATTTGCCCGCATATGGTTTCTATATTTAATTATGAGGTGAATCAGCATAACGCCCCCAAACCACACAAATATGCATGTGAGTATGAATGATTATATGCAACAAGGTATTTTATATTTATATAAAAAAAGGGATCTCGGAAAGAGGGTTACACATCGGTATCAGCGACCTTGGGGTTCCGAGGGTTCGACGGGATCAGTCTTTAGATCTTCGGACTCCGGGGTCGGTCTTTGATCCGGGCAGGAGATCTTCGCGTATCCGAGGAATCGGGTTCCGGCTGGATCAGGTCTTCAGGGTTGCAGCTTCGGATCCGAGTACAATGACCTTGACATTCTGGGATGAAGATCTTGGTGCTTCATCTTGAACATCGGTTAAATACATCGGTTAATGCTTCCGGAAGTAGATCTTGGCGGGCTTCAATGCATTGGTTCGGGTCGGTCTCGTTTGGCCTCGCACCATCCTCACGGGGTCATCACACCAATTCATCATCCCTTTGCAACACCCGATCATCGCAGGAGAACATGGCCACACAGGGTAAAAACAGATGCTATATAGTAGGAAACAACATTGGTTACGGTTCCAACAAGACTCGAGGCAGCGCAGGTGCTCGTGCAACACACAACGACAGGGAGAGGAAGACAAGCTCGCTGGGAAGCCCAGCAGGGGCATGCTGGATAGCAGGCGGTGCGGGGAGGCGCCGCTACGGCAGGGATGATGGGACGAGGCTGACGGATGGCGGTGACACAGGAGGAGGCAAGGGCGACGGCTTGCAGGCGAGGCGCCTGAGCGGAGGCAAACGAACGGCGTTCGACAAGGGAGTGGAGGCGGTGGCGTGCCTGTGTCGAGGTATGTGGTGGCAGGGTCGTGCTGGCAATGGGGGCGCTCGAGGGCATGGCGGCCAAGGGAACACGAAGAAAGGCAGAGGAAGCTCGGGGCCATAGGCGTTGATGGCTGGCAGTGTCGGGGACACGTGCGGCAGCGGCCGGAAGAGGTCCTCACACGGGGAGGCGGACGCGGGGTGAGGAAGAGGCGGCGCTAGGGGAGGCAGAGGAGGGTGCAGCAGGGGAGGTTCGCGAGGGCGGCCTGCAACGCGGGTCGGTGATACGTCGTAAACGTATCTATAATTTTTGATGCTCCATGCTTGTTTTGTGCCAACTATCTTATGTTTTCTCTACACTTTCAGGCATTTTTATACATTTTATGGAACTAACCTATTGACAAGATGCCGCAGTGCCAGTTGCCTATATTCTGCTGTTTTTAGTTTCAGAAAAGCTAGTAAAGAAATATTCTTGGAATTGGACGAAACAAAAGCCGAAGATCCTATTTTCCCACATGACACGGAGACTGGAGAAGAGACGAAGAGGAGCCACGAGGCGACCACACCATAGGGTGGTGCGGGCCCACCCTAGGCCGCGCCTGGCTATGGTGTGGGCCCCTCGAGGCTCCACCGACCTTGCCCTTTCGCCTATATATATGTCTCCCCGAGACGAAAACCCTAACCAGATCAGAAATCCATGAAAAGTTTCGCAGCACCGCCACCATCGAAGAGGAGATTTGGGTGACAGAAGTCTCTGTTCTGGTACCCTGCCGGGACGGGGAATTTCCCCTGGAGCCATATCCATCGACTCCACCGCCATCTACTTCGCCGTTGGTGACTCCCATGATGAGGAGGAGTAGTTCTCCCTCGAGGCTAAGGGCTCTGCCGGTAGCTATGTGTTCATCTCTCTCTCTCTCTATATATATATACCTGTGATCTTATTGTGATCATGAGATTTGTAATCAAGTAGATCTACTCTACTACTCAAGTGCTTTAATTAGTCTCTGCTTGTCCCCACATGTGTGAAGTTGAAAGTGTGCACACCGTGTGGCACTTAGGCTAAACATCACAGAAATACTTATCATGAGTTATATTTTGAGTTGGATGTATCTATGAAATTGTGGTGTTTATTGGAACCATCTAGCACTCAAGGTGACAGTGTGGGGTTATCTAGATGGGGAATGTGAACTTTGGGATGTGTTGTTATAGCCCTACACTATTGGAGATATGCCCTAGAGGCAATAATAAAAGTGGTTATTATAAAATCTTTGTGTTTATGATAAATGTTTACATTCATGCTATAATAGTATTAGCCAGAAACATTAATACTTGTGTGATTTGTAAACTAATTAGAGTCCCTAGAGTTCTTTAGTATGATTGCAATTCAGATCATTACCTAAGAGTTTTAACTCTATGTGACTGATGATAATTTCTTATCTACAGTTCCACATGGCACCTTGATATCCACCTCGGAATGTTCAAGTGATAAACAAGACACTGAATGACTATGGAGGGGATTGGACGGATAATCTCCGACAACTTCTATGGAGTTTAGATTATGAATTAAGACTTTTGGTCAAGATTTACAGTTACTATGATGGTCAGGTATTAGCTAAATACCGTGTCATGATCATGTTACCCAAGAAGTTAGGACTTAAGGGAGAAATGCCATTAGGATAGGCAAGGTGCATGGCATCTGCATATCACATTGTCGTAGCAGCAGCCATAACCATGATCCGAGAATAGAAATCCCAAGATCTAGAAGGTAGTACTCACAGCATTATACCCCATGAAACCTCAGATCCAGAGCATGAGTTAGATCACTCTACTCTAGTTCAAACTGAACCTACTCTAGCTATAGAGTATATGGATCGTTATTGGTCTTTGTTAAATACTTATCATAACACTCACCAAGTCTTAGTTCAGGAACTGGATACGGTCATTGAGGATTTTACTGATCCTGATAAGGCAATGACACGTAGGAAAAAGATAGATAAAGAAGCTAGGCATCCCAAATACATACCTTCAGGAGAAGTGTATGAGGAAACAGAGTTTGATAGATCCACACTCAAAAAACTATGCCTACTACCAAAATGAATCCCAGCCACTGGAAGATCTATAGACCAAGTATAACCCCGAACAACAAGAATGGGCTGGAGTGATTCCAAATAACCCTGAGCAAAACCAGTATGGATGGGGAGTAGAATCTCAAGGTGGAACCATAGGAAATCCTATACTTTGTGATACAGGTATCGGAGAAGAGACCAACTATAACCATAAAGAGCCTTATGGACCATATGGGGGTGATACTAATCCAATCGACTTAGAAGAGTATTCCGATAGCTACTATACCAATATATACAAATGGATCCAAGAAAAGGCTAAGGATCCAACTTACTTTGAGGAAGCGTTGCCGGAAAACCAGGAATGTCCTATAGAAGACTACACCAACTCTAGTCATTTTTTAATGACTAATCTCAGTCTTGGTACTTCTAATCAAGAATACGCACCTCCTGGATGCTCTTACGCTCTAGAAGGCAGTCGTAGAACTTCACGTCATCATGGACGGAACTCCAGGTAGCACTAGAGGAAGATGAAGGTAAGAATGGAACGACATCCCAAGGGATGGGTGCTTGAATAATGTACATAGAGGGTAATGTGTATTGTAGTTTGAAGGGTTTGCCGAAATAAGTGAGGATATACTCACAAGAACAGGAAGTTCTTGTAAGATAGTTGTGTAATATATGTGAGGAGCAAACCGTTGGAACATCCAGTATATTTGTAAATTATTTAAAACCTATGTGTAATACATGGTATATGTTTTGTTGTTTATCGATCTTTGGATTTTCTTGAATCTTCTTGATTGGCTAGATCTGTACATGAAGTTTAATTAGGTGTGCAAATGTATGATGTAACACCCAGTTATTACTTGATGTTATAGACCTAGATAGGAATGGGAATCCATGTAAGGGAGTGACGAATTCCATATACCAAAGAGGTTTACATGTAGAATAAAACAACAAGAAGTAGTGAAAATAAGTTCACTAGAAATAGGTTGTATCCAAACTCGAATAAGTTTGAGTGAATGCCAGAAATATGTCGGAAATCTTAGGGTAGTACATACACCCTAGGATGGTCCACAGTCGAAAACTTGCTGCAGCAGGTATTGGTTAAAGTAGTTAATCAAATCATTTTAAAAGTTGCATAAAGAGCATAAAATTTGGCCTAAATTAAGTAAGACATAGAGAAGTATAAAAACTTAAAGCGATCGTCTTTCGAAACGTTTCGTGAAGTCAGCTTATCAAAGCGAAAATATCCAATTAGTAAGTAAGACTAATAATGCTAAAAGATTTGCTTCGGAGATACACAATTGTGTGGACACACCGTTGTCACATCCCAAGATTTTCCAAATCTTGTAATGTGAAAAATAAATAAACAAAATAAATAATTGTTGAAATTTAGGGTGAAAAGAAACTTTTGTTTCTAAATGGAAACCTAAAATCCCATCTTGAACAAACTTTGGTTAATATTTGAATCCAACTAAAATCAAATCAAATAGGAATGCATTCTTCATAAATGCATCTGGAAATTTAAGCACTTCGAAAAATAAACCAAAACTCTAAAACCTTTAATGGAATAAAAACATTTTCAAGTTATCTCTAAGACTATGGATTTGATCCATATAAAAATTGGTCAAACAAACATTTCAAATTGATCAAGAATGACTATTAGAAATATTATAAAACCATATGAACTGGATTCACTTAATTTGGAGCCATAGATAAAATCTTATGAATTTAATAAGATAAGGAAATTGAATTTCCAAAGCTAATAAAGCATCTATCTAGAAATCCATACCAAATGGTGAGCAAATAATCGTAAAGATATTTAAAAGTATAAACAAATATTAAATAAGATTTTACAAATTGGAATCACCAAGTTTGGATCTATAAATAAAAAGATATGGATTTTACAAGATAGAGAAAGAAATATTAAATGAGGAATATTTAAAGACCAAATTAAAACTTGGCTAAGACCATAAGCAAATGGAATGAATATAATCCAAATCCAACTAAAATAAAAGGATAAAGAATTTCCAAATAAAATAAAATGGCATTAACCATTCTATCCCTATTTTAATAAAGACAAATCTCTAATAAGAATGATTATTTAAATCATGAGAAAATAGCATTTTGGAATTTACCCAAGTGGAATAAAATTTGTTTAATTAACTTAAATAATATTAAAGAAATCTTCCAAATAAAATTTAGGGAATTAAAACTATATTTAATTCCATTGGAATTAAAACAAATACCCAATTCAAATGATTTATAAATCATATTAAATATTTTCCAAATAATTCAAGGTGAATATTTTGACACCCTATTAAATAATTAAAACCTACTGAAAAGATTTGAAAAGATTTAGGTTTCAAATGGAGTTTGAAAACGCTATTAAATCTTATTTGAATTAATACAAGAGCTTATTTTAATAATTAAAAGACCCTAAATAGAATAAAAGAAATATTCTAATTTTTACTTTAAAATGTATTATTAATCAGTATTTGATTGCACACAAAGTTTGAGTGAAGTTTGAATTCAAAGGGTTGTTTGAATTGATTAAATAAAATCAAAACAGATAAATTGAAAAAGAAAAAGAAACATGAACAGGAAAAAAAATAATTAAAGGACTCAGCCCAGCCAGCAGGCCCAACTAGCCCAGCAGCCCATTTCCCTCTTTCCCCACCGAAGCGTTTTCTTTTACTCGCGAACGAACCCACGAAGTCGCTGATAGTTGGACCCCACACCCACTCTCTCTCACTCGCTGACGCCAGGCCCCACTGCCACCTCACCATCGTCACCACCCACGCGAAGACCATGCCCCCGCCGTTTCTGCCGCCGATTACTCGCGATCAATTCTCCTTAATGCCGCATTTATTCCTCGCCGCGACCACGCTCGATTAAACTCCTGCCTCTCCTCCCCATTTCCCCTCACTCGCCCCTCCCTCTCTGCCCCCAGTCTGCGCCAATTCTTTGCGGCAAGCCACTATCTCCGACGACCTTCCGGCAACGATTCCGGCTAGTCTACACCACCCCTTGCTCGCTGCATAAAACGAGCGTCCTCCCCATCATTCATTGCATCTCCCAGTATCGCCCGCTTGGCCGCGCTTGCCCCAGA
Source organism: Avena longiglumis (assembly GCA_030063025.1). Classification (NCBI taxonomy): domain Eukaryota; kingdom Viridiplantae; phylum Streptophyta; class Magnoliopsida; order Poales; family Poaceae; genus Avena; species Avena longiglumis. Next base: position 123,837,106 of record CP125979.1, read on the forward strand.
GCGTCGGCAAGGACGACCTCTGCACGCCGTCGTCGTCTGCTACCTCTCCGGCGAGACCCCCTGGTAACTCCTGACCACCCCATCCTCTCTGACTGATACTTCCGTATTCGCCTTTCTCGTGCGAACCTAATAGCGTTGTTTGTTTGGTTTGGCGTGAACCGTACACTCGCCTCCATCGACAACCAGAGACACCCGACGCCGCTGCTAGCTCCGGCGAGCAATCCACGCAGCTCCGATGCACCCCTCGACAAACAGACCACACCTCGAGCTTCACCTCGACCACGCGAACTCGGTGAGCCTCCTCCCTCTCTTTCTTGCATCCTGCATCGTCGGCAACGACCACGTCAGAGCGCGCCGCCGCCTGTCGCCGTCGCAGCGCCGCCACTTTGTGGTCGAGTAAATCAGAACCGTGCGATATAGATCCGACGAACGCGATAGAACATAGTCGAAGGGGTAAGTAGTGCTCTGTGCTGCACGATCCACTTTAGATCTAACGGCTGTTGTCTGTCGATCCAACCGAACCGTTACCGACTAATAAGAAGCAGCCACGTGTCCAGAGTTGATTTAAAACAGAAATTATGTTCTATTAGATGTTCCAATTTGTAAAATTCATAACTTTTGATCCACACGTCCAAATTTTTGCAAATTTTATATCAATGGAATCAGCAAGACAAGTACTTTCCAACCATGCACTTTGTTTAGTAAAATGCTTCTGTTAAATTGATTGTTTTTGCAAAAACTTGTTTAGGCTTATTTAGAATATAAAATTTGTTCTAAAATGATTTTTGAGATAAAACCTTTGGCAAATGGATTGTTTTGAACCTACTGACCATACAAATCAATTTGTGGTTTCAAAAAAACATATTTGGTGAAGCAAAATAATAAATCTTTGATTTAAAGCACTTCTAGTCAAATAAAAATAATGTTATATATTAAAAATGCTTTTGGAGGAAAACCCTTTGGGAAATGTTTTGATTTAAACTCTCTGACCCTAAACACAAAGTTTTATGTTTTGAAAACATATTTTGTGAACCCTATAAATTTATTGCTTTACTAAAGGCATTTTCAACCACATAAAATATTGATTTGGTTTAAAAATGATTTATAAGTAAAATCTTTCGCAAATGATTTTTCCACTTTTATAAATTGACCAATAGGTGTTTTAGAATGTTTATAACCCATTAGAAACCACTTTTACAAATAAAACAATCTTTGGCATGCTTGCATGCATTATTTTATTTCTATTATTTTATGCGATGTTTGCTTGAATGGTAGATTGAATTCTTGCTTGCTTGATTGAATTGTAGTGGAATTTGAAGAGTGTGAACATTGCAAGATCAAGGAGTGAACTTATATTCTCTACCAAAAAGGCAAGTGATGCTTCATACTTTTTTCCCATTATTTTCACTATGCATTAGTGATATTTCTAAGTAGGACTTGCATGGAATTTTGCTAAGTATAAACTATGCCATGGGAAATCCTAATAGATGAAACCTTAGTAGAAATATCCTAAGTTAAGATTCCTACTACTATCATGGTTAGCCTAGCTAGTAGCAAACAAGGGTGGAATATATTCATACTATGGAATATTTCTAAGTCAAGGACTTGTGTTTTGTTTAATAAAACAACTAAGTGAATGAATCACCTAGGTGGAATGGAAGGAATGGTTCGTGTTGAGTGGTTATACAAGGCCCATATCTATGGTTTACCTTGTGTATCTCACTCGTGGAATGCCACCCAGGAACAAAGAGATTTGAGATGTCAAATGTTGAGAAGCTTCAAGTGCAGCCACTTGGCATTATGGGCTCTGCCTGGATCATATAGGTTGCAATAACTTAGCCAAATGGACAGTTGGTGGTAGGGGATGATAGGTTGGAACGCGTCCATTCTGGTCTAAGGGAAGGCTTCTGAAAGATCTTGTCTTGGTGAAACCAAGTCTTGTGGGAAAAGTGCACCACCTCTGCAGAGTGTGAAATCTAAGTACTTAGCCATGTCCCTAGTAAAGGCCATTTTGAGCATCAAGACATGGAAGCCATCAAGAATATCCTCATCCCACTTTCTAAGTTAAAAACTTGTGGTTTAACAAGGGTTGAAGGATCACCAATTTCTATTGGGAGATGCCTTGGGTGATTTATTTTGTCAAGCAAAAACTTAGTGTTTTCAAATGATAAGGAAAAACTATTTTGAGCAAAGCAAGCCTAAGCTCCACTTAGCCAAATGCATATAGATGATAGACTCCACTATACTATCATAGTATCACTTGCCAATACAATTCAAATGTATTGACCCTTGTGGCTGTAACTTATTATGTTGCAGGTTTGTTTGATGTTAGTGAAGTTTATTGATTAGGATTACAAGTTTACAACCAACATGAATGCCTGTGGCACTTTGAAGATGAAGGACCCCATGTTATAGTAATATTCTGCTGCATTGTAATGAGATAGCCAAATGAGCTATATAAGATGTAATAAATTATTTTATTCCTGGTTATAAAGTTGTATTATGACCTTTGTTTCTTGATATTACATCTTAACTGTGGATGCTAGCTATTGATCCAGGGATTAGCATTGCAATCACAGGGATCCTTTCCTTTACAAAGGAGGGATCTTACAGGTGGTATCAGAGCATTGTGTCGCCTGTAGGATTTTTAAACCTAGGATTGGACAAACTCCTTAGAAAAATAGGAGTGGTATTTGTTCCAAAAACTTATTTACAAACAATCTTGTATACTCTTTCCTCAACCATTTTGGTTTTGATTCTACATCTCTTATATTTCAAACTTGATGGAAAAAGCCTACCCCATGGCCAAAGACTTCAACATGAGCAAAGGACTCCACCAACTCAAGTGATTTCAACCTTATTCTCAACAAGGACTTCAACTTGGATATCACTAAGGACTACAAGTGAGACAAGAAATATTGCTCAAGACTTGAAGACTAAGGAAACACAACTTAGGAATCATCATCACCTTTGAAGTTTTTATGACCAAGACACAATAATTTTTCCAAGGAAACTATGATCTCATTCAAGAAGAACCAACTAAGAAGGATGGAACGATCTCAAGTGAACCATATAGTTGGACCACCATGTTTAGTTTAAATTAAACCCACCAACTTATGTGGTGTAGAAAAAATATTTTGTTACCCAAAAATGTGCTTGAAACTTGTTGTTTGATTGGAAGGTTTGTTTGTGATTGCTTGCACATTGCTTGTGTGAATTTTGTTGTGTGTGATTAGAACTATTTCTTTAGAAATCTTTTGCCTATCCTAATCCCAATCCAACCCAAACAGATGACTACTCCAAGGAACTCCAACATCAAGAATGGTGATAACAACAACCAAGAGGTCAACATGAGAGAACAACTTCTTGTAAACCAAACCCATTTGAATCAGATGACAATTCAGTTTTTAGCCATCAACAATGAGTTAGACCCAACCATACAAAAGTTTTTGGTAATCCAATCCCAATTGCTGCAAGGGATGACCACTCAAATGATCAACATGGGAAACAACTCTTCCCAAGGAGTTTATGACAACAAGGATGTCAAGGATGATATTTTAGAAGGAACTCAAGCTTGCAATATTTGTGGAGACAAGGATCACACTTCCAAAGAGCATGAAGATCAATGCCCCAATTGTGAAGAGAAACATCCAACAAATCAATGCCCCACATCTCAAGCTACTTGTTTCCTATGTGAAGGAAATAACCATGTCCCTATCCAATGCCCCATCTATTCCATAGTTCAACAAAGGAAACAAGGTGGAGTTCATCAACAGTTTGTAAAACCTCATGAAGGAACAACTTCTACCAAGAAGGATGAAGGCAAAGTCAAAACTATGCATCATAAGGCCAAATCTAAAGTGTCCATAAAGTGTTGCTACTATTGTGAAGAAGAAGGTCATATCTCTAGTAACTTCCCCAAGAAGAGAGAAAGATTTCCCACCTTTGTGGTGAAGTATGAAGAGCATGAACTAGAAGAACTCCTAGCTTTGGAGAGACCCAAAAAGAAGAAGAAGGACATAAGCCAGTTGCAATGTTACAATTGCAAAGAGATGGGACACTATGCCAATGAATGCCCAGAAAAGAAGAAGAACCAAGGAAACAAACAAAAGGCAATGATACCAAAGGAAAAGAAAGATATCAGCCAAGTGATGTGTTTCAAATGCAAAGAACCAGACCATTATGCAAACAAGTGCCCAGAGAGGTTTCAACAAGATTCCAAGCAAGCCTAGAGTAATCTAGTTGGAAAATATTTTAAGGGTGGTAGTACCCTAGTTGCTTTGAGCCAACTTGTAACCCCTATCTTTCCAAAATCTCGGGACGAGATTTATTTTAAGGGTGGTAGCCTGTCACATCCCAAGATTTTCCAAATCTTGTAATGTGAAAAATAAATAAACAAAATAAATAATTGCTGAAATTTAGGGTGAAAAGAAACTTTTGTTTCTAAATGGAAACCTAAAATCCCTTCTTGAACAAACTTTGGTTGATATTTGAATCCAACTAAAATCAAATCAAAGAGGAACGCATTCTTCATAAATGCATCTAGAAATTTAAGCACTTGGAAAAATAAACCAAAACTCTAAAACCTTTAATGGAATAAAAACATTTTCAAGTTATCTCTAAGACTATGGATTTGATCCATATAAAAATTGGTCAAACAAACATTTCAAATTGATCAAAAATGACTATTAGAAATATTATAAAACCATATGAACTGGATTCACTTAATTTTGAGCCATAGATAAAATCTTATGAATTTAATAAGATAAGGAAATTGAATTTCCAAAGCTAATAAAGCATCTATCTAGAAATCCATACCAAATGGTGAGAAAATAATCCTAAATATATTTAAAAGTATAAACAAATATTAAATAAGATTTTACAAATTGGAATCACCAAGTTTGGATCTATAAATAAAAAGATATGGATTTTACAAGATAGAGAAAGAAATATTAAATGAGGAATATTTAAAGACCAAATTAAAACTTGGCTAAGACCATAAGCAAATGGAATGAATATACAAATCCAACTAAAATAAAAGGATAAAGAATTTCCAAATAAAATAAAATGGCATTAACCATTCTATCCCTATTTTAATAAAGACAAATCTCTAATAAGAATGATTATTTAAATCATGAGAAAATAGTATTTTGGAATTTACCCAAGTGGAATAAAAGTTGTTTAATTAACTTAAATAATATTAAAGAAATCTTCCAAATAAAATTTAGGGAATTAAAACTAAATTTAATTCCATTGGAATTAAAACAAATACCCAATTCAAATGATTTATAAATCATATTAAATATTTTCCAAATAATTCAAGGTGAATATTTTGACACCCTATTAAATAATTAAAACCTACTGAAAAGATTTGAAAAGATTTAGGTTTCAAATGGAGTTTGAAAACACTATTAAATCTTATTTGAATTAATACAAGAGCTTATTTTAATAATTAAAAGACCCTAAAAAGAATAAAAGAAATATTCTAATTTTGACTTTAAAATGTATTATTAATCAGTATTTGATTGCACACAAAGTTTGAGTGAAGTTTGAATTCAAAGGTTTGTTTGAATTGATTAAATAAAATCAAAACAGATAAATTGAAAAAGAAAAAGAAAAAGAAACATGAACAGGAAAAAAAATTAAAGGACTCAGCCCATCCAGCAGGCCCAACTAGCCCAGCAGCCCATTTCCTTCTTTCCCCCCCCGAAGCGTTTTCTTTTACTCGCGAACGAACCCACGAAGTCGTTGACGGTTGGACCCCACACCCACTCTCTCTCACTCCCTGACACCAGGCCCCACTACCACCTCACCATCGTCTCCACCCACGCGAAGACCATGCCCCCTGGCCGTTTCTGCCGCCGATTACTCGCGATCAATTCTCCTTAATGCCGCGTTTATTTCCTCGCCGCGACCACACTCGATTAAACGCCTGCCTCTCCTCCTCATTTCCCCTCACTCGCCCCTCCCTCTTTGCCCCTAGGCCGCACCAATTCTTTGCGGCAAGCCACTATCTCCGACGACCTTCCGGCAACGATTCCGGCTAGTCTACACCACCCCTTGCTCGCTGCAGCAAACGAGTGTGCTCCCCATCGTTCACTGCATCTCCCAGTATCGCCCGCTTGGCCGTGCTTGCCCCAGAGCGTCGGCAAGGACGACCTCTGCACGCCGTCGTCGTCTGCTACCTCTCCGGCAAGACCCCCTGGTAACTCCTGACCACCCCATCCTCTCTGACTGATACTTCCGTATTCGCCTTTCTTGCGTGAACCTAATAGCGTTGTTTGTTTGGTTTGGCGTGAACCGTACACTCGCCTCCGATGACAACCAGAGACACCCGACGCCGCTGCTAGCTCCGGCGAGCAATCCACGCAGCTCCGGTGCACCCCTCGACAAACAGACCACACCTCGAGCTTCACCTCGACCACGCGAACTCGGTGAGCCTCCTCCCTCTCTTTCTCGCATCCTGCATCGTCGGCAGCGACCACATCAGAGCGCTCCGCCATCTGTCGCCGTCGCAGCGCCGCCACTTTGTGGTCGAGTAAATCAGAACCGTGCGATGTAGATCCGACGAACGCGATAGAACATAGTCGAAGAGGTAAGTAGCTCTTTGGGCCGCACGATCCACTTTAGATCTAACGACTGTTGTCTGTCGATCCAACCGAACCGTTACCGACTAATAAGAAGCAGCCACATGGCCAGAGTTTATTTAAAACAGAAATTATGTTCTATTAGATGTTCCAATTTGTAAAATTCATAAATTTTGATCCACACGTCCAAATTTTGCAAATTTTATATCAATGGAATCATCAAGACAAGTACTTTCCAACCATACACTTTGTTTAGTAAAATGATTCTGTTAAATTGATTGTTTCTGTAGGCATATTTAGAATATAAAATTTGTTCTAAAATGATTTTTGAGATAAAACCTTTGGCAAATGGATTGTTTTGAACCTACTGACCATAGAAATCAATTTGTGGTTTCAAAAAAACATATTTGGTGAAGCAAAAGAATAAATCTTTGATTTAAAGCACTTCTAGTCAATTAAAAATAATGTTATATATTAAAAATGCTTTTGGAGGAAAACCCTTTGGGAAATGTTTTGATTTAAACTCTCTAACCCTAAACACAAAGTTTTATGTTTTGAAAACATATTTTGTGAACCCTATAAATTTATTGCTTTACTAAAAGCATTTTCAACCACATAAAATATTGATTTGGTTTAAAAATGATTTATAAGTAAAATCTTTTGCAAATGATTTTGCCACTTTTATAAAATGACCAATAGGTGTTTTAGAATGTTTATAACCCATTAGAAACCACTTTTCCAAATAAAACAATCTTTGGCATGCTTGCATGCATTATTTTATTTCTATTATTTTATGTGATGTTTGCTTGAATGGTAGATTGAATTCTTGCTTGCTTGATTGAATTGTAGTGGAATTTGAAGAGTGTGAACATTGCAAGATCAAGGAGTGAGCTTATATTCTCTACAAAAAGGCAAGTGATGCTTCATACTTTTGTCCCATTATTTTTCACTATGCATTAGTGATATTTCTAAGTAGGACTTGCATGGAATTTTTGCTAAGTATAAACTATGCCATGGGAAATCCTAGTAGATGAAACCTTAGTAGAAATCTCCTAAGTTAAGATTCCTACTACTATCATGCTTAGCCTAGCTATTAGCAAACAAGGGTGGAGTATATTCATACTATGGAATATTTCTAAGTCAAGGACTTGTGTTTTGTTTAGTAAAACAACTAAGTGAATGAATCACCTGGGTGGAATGGAAGGAATGGTTTGTGTTGAGTGGTTATACAAGGCCCATATCTATGGTTTACCTTGTGTATCTCACTCGTGGAATGCCACCCAGGAACAAAGAGATTTGAGATGTCAAATGTTGAGAAGCTTCAAGTGCAGCCACTTGGCATTATGGGCTCTGCCTGGATCATATAGGTTGCAATAACTTAGCCAAATGGACAGTTGGTGGTAGGGGATGATAGGTTGGAACGCGTCCATTCTGGTCTAAGGGAAGGCTTCTGAAAGATCTTGTCTTGGTGAAACCAAGTCTTGTGGGGAAAGTGCACCACCTCTGCAGAGTGTAAAATCTAAGTACTTAGCCATGTCCCTGGTAAAGGCCATTTTGAGCATCAAGACATGGAATCTATCAAGAATCTCCTCATCCCAATTTCTAAGTTAAAAACTTGTGGTTTAACAAGGGTTGAAGGATCACCAATTTCTATTGGGAGATGCCTTGGGTGATTTATTTTGTCAAGCAAAAACTTAGTGTTTTCAAATGATAAGGAAAAACTATTTTGAGCAAAGCAAGCCTAAGCTCCACTTAGCCAAATGCATATAGATGATAGACTCCACTATACTATCATAGTATCACTTGCCAATACAATTCAAATGTATTGATCCTTGTGGCTGTAACTTATTATGCTGCAGGTTTGTTTGATGTTAGTGAAGTTTATTGATTAGGATTACAAGTCTAAAACCAACATGACTGCCTGTGGCACTTTGAAGATGAAGGACCCCATGCTATAGTTATATTCTGCTGCATTGTAATGAGATAGCCAAATGAGCTATGTAAGATGTAATAAATTTCCTGGTTATAAAGTTGTATTATGACCTTTGTTTCTTGATATTACATCTTAACTATGGATGCTAGCTATTGATCCAGGGACTAGCATTGTAAATGCAGGGATCTCTACCTTATTAAAGGTTGGGAACCTTACAACCGTACAATCTTTCATGAGGCCCTAACTAGGTAGAGTATAAGCTGAACAAAGACCAACATTCTAACTAGAAAGTCAATGGTTACTATATAGACAGTTTGAAGACCATTAGTAAACCCTAAGGGGGAGAGTAAACAATAGAAATTGAAGTCTGGTTATCTGACTTTCCGAATAAAGGTTGGAGAAAAAGGACTAACCCACAACAATAGCAAGCCTTATTTTCATAAGGTTAAAACAAAGTCATTATTATAAAAGCACTCAAGATAATAACAAAAGTTTTTCTAAAAGCTTGATAAGGTAAAATCTTGAAGTAATAAAATATAATAGTCCTAACAGACTAATCCTAAAAGAAACAACTCTTAAGTGACCCTTAAAAAGTAATAGAACACATCCAATTGAACATGTGTAGAGAACAAGAAATTCTAATAAGTACGAACTAAATGAATTCACATCCAATTTTTGGAAGGAATGCCAGTATCAACCATACTACGACAGAACAAAAATATGGTCTTTTGACCACAACTGTTGACTAATAGAAATTTAAAACATGTTGTAGTAAGACTTCCTAGACCTTATATAATATAGTAAGAAAGTTCAAGGATTAAGTAAAGAGGTTGGATTAGGATATCTAATCAGAATAAGGAACAAGTTGAAACAACAAGTTGGAGATTCCAAATATGAGGAGAAGACAAGAAAATTATCTGGATATGGGATACTACAATTATTCCCATAATAGGTTTCCATATAATGGAGAAATGCAGTAACCACTACCAGTTAATTCCTTACTCTGAAACGTGAGAGTTTTCAAACTTTGAGGACGAAGTTTATTTTAAGGGGGAGAGTCTGTAACATCCCAGCATTAGAGCTTAGAAATAAGCAGAACTCAGATGTGCTCATTGCATCCATGCATAGAAAATCTGAATAATTTTTGCGATTTTAAACAAAACTTGTCAGAGTGATTGAAGCTTCTCTCAACTTGATGGAATTGAAGTAGATCATCAAGTTGACTGCGATAATTTTCAATATGACCTTTGCTAAAAACCTTATTTTGGGTAAACATAATTTGATCTAAGGGTAGATCAAATATAATAACAATTAAATCATAATGCATTGCTTAAATGATTAATATATGATCCTTAAGGGATCATATCATAATATTCATCACAATAACTCATGAATACCAAATAACAAGAATGTAATAACTAACTATTGACCTATTAAATCCCTATTCTATTTCTACCATGAGAAACATGGTAACACTTCACCCAAACTCTTTAGTTGGGAAGGAAACTAAGTCAAGATCATTCACCACATATCTTTCTTTCCATATCAATCTTTGTCATCTATATTGAATCTTATTCTAATATCTATTATTCATCAATGTTGAGTAATCAACTATTGATTCACCAATTCTTAAACTATCAATACTTGATCTATTACCTCTTGTTCTTATCATAGCATTCACTTAAATCCTTTAAAGAAGGAGGTACGGAAAGGTATATGGTAATGCTAGATTCAAATATCATCTATAGGATGGGAGTGTGGGAAGTAAATAAGATCAATAGGATTATTGGTGGAGTTAAATCACTCCTGAATGAATAGAAGAGTTATTTAGATTATATAATTATATGGTGATAAAGTAGATTATAGGGATAAACATTGAAGATAGTTATCAAGGAGTAATCCTATTGGAACAAGTAGGTGTAGTCAATGAATAATATCTCTTAGTTCCATAGAGATAAACAGAAGATAATTCTAATACAACTATAATATTGCTTTGATGAAGCCTTGTTTAGCCAATTGGAAACCTAAACCATAAAGGATCAAAGGATTATAATGATCATGCTTTAGTCACCAAGATTGAATGCTTATATCCTGTATAAGTAACATTGGTGGGTAAAACTTGATTGAACTCTAATATGAGATATTGGAGTCAAGTAAAGATAGGATTGATGATTAAGATGATGTTAGAGTAGCATTGAATTATAGAGTTAGTATTTTCCTTTTGGGAAATATTAAACACTTGAGGTGAAGGTAGGATTTGATGTATACATCTATTGAAGTAATGTTAGTGATGGATGGTTAAGGAAGAGTATGAATGAAGTTAGAAGTAACCACTTTTGGAATTAGAGATTATTAGTAGTAGAATAGTTGATATAACCAAGTCTGGATAAGTGAAGATTATGAAAAGCTTTAGAGTCAAACTCATTGGATTTATAAATGGTTTAGAGGAATTAAAGGTGGATAGGAATATTTTTGTAAAGCAAAACTAGTCATGTTGGCACATGGTGATGGATATGAAGAAGTAGAATATCTAGGAAAGGAATTCCTTAATCAGAAGTTCAGAATTATGAATTATGGAAGATAGGAATTATTGGTAAACACTAAACCCTAAATCTATGATCAAGCTTAACATCCATCTCATCTGTTGGATAAATCATATTATTTCCACAATGCCTTATAGGAATATTTCCTATAGCAAATCACCTAAGCACATCTCTGACATTTCAAATTGTCTTAACTATATGTGTTTAGGAAATATTTTTATCAATTCTTTTCCATAAGACATTTTAGTTAATAACTTTTTATTTTAAAAGGTGATATCAGTAGAGATCACAAACAAAAGACAATATGCTTAGCTATTAAATCATTACTCACATCAACAAAAGAATATACGTAAATTAAGAACCCTAAACTCTAGGGTAAGCACTTATAATTCAAACCCTAACTTCTGTGTTAATCTTAATAGAATATATACATTGCCATTTTCTAAATTGATGGGAGTAATATTAACCAAATAATTTCTTTTGTATATCATGCATCAAATGATGATATAGGATCATTATATAAAAATTTCCATCCAAACTATGAGCTAACTAGAATTAAGCTTTATAAACAAATAAGGAAATATCATCAAACCATGATTAAGTATAGAAAGAAAATTGATCCCAAACGCTTTTACAAAATATTAAAAAGGGTTCATATAAAAAGAATAAAGAAAATATAAAAATATTTATCATAAAGGTTTACAAAATAAATATCAATCAATATCAATTGTTGCTGCAAGTATTCAGCAAATAAACTTTGTTAGAAAAGTTCAAATCAAAGATTAAAATACAAATCTGAAAAGCAAAACATAAAACAGAAAATAAAAACAAATAAAAAACAGTTTCTGGTCGTGGCCCATCCTACCATCTCTCTATCTACCGCTCACTTTGCAAAGGCCCAGCATCTAGCCCAGCTCGTCCTCTTCTGTGACTGACGGGTGGGACCGAAGAAGGATCGTGGGTTGAGAGGAAATAATTGCCAGGGGGTTTTCTACAAAACTGTCGTCATCGTCATCCTCACGCACACAGGCAGCTGCGTGCGCCCCGCCGATACCGTCCGCCGTCGTCAGCAAGAATCGACCGCCGTGATGCTCGCCGCCGACCCTGGGAGGAGTAGACAAGACTGCCACGTCCTCCTCTATCCTCTCATACCAATCTTATCTTCAATCTCACTCTCTAGACCCATCTCTCTTCCTCACCCGAAACCCTAGTTTGTCGGAGTTCGTCGTTCCGGTTAGGTCCGACCACCCCTCGCCTCGTTGTAGCCACCGTTGGACGCGCCGTCGTGGTCTTACTCACCTAGGACAAGGCACGGAAGCTAGCGTGCCGTGAATCATGTGAAATCGAGCGTTCCTTTTCATCGGCCGCCGTGGCCATTATCGTCGATTCGCCGTCATCACGCCTCCCCAAGTCTCCTCGACCTCTCTATCATCATCAGGGTAATCTTGCGCTTCTCTATACCCTAATTTCGCTTACTAATTCTCGTTGTAGACCTAATTTCATTAAGCACTGTCATTGGCCTCCGCAGAAGCTCGTAGCCGGTGTATTTCCGGTGACCACTAGGTAGTGGCGTTACCACCAATAGGTTCGCCTTGATTCCCTCTGTCTAACAACATCGACCTTGTTCACCGGAGCATGGTGGTTCGCCGCCGGCGACCATCCTCTGGTGGTGGAGGCCAAGCCGATGTCAGCATGACATCATGCTGGTGTCATTCTGCCACCTCAGCGTGGTTTGACCTAGTCCTTGTCTCGCATGGCTGGTGACATGGCCCTGACCCCACTGGTCAGTGACCTGGGTAGACTTAGCCTCGGTACAAAAAGTTATTTTCTGTTTAGGAAATAAAAGAATGAGATAAAAACCAAATTCAAATATTCTAGAAATAAAATAAAATCATGAAATTTTATAAATTCAATAACTTTTGTTTTATAATTCAGAAAAATATGTTTAATATATGAAATTTTTCAGAAAAATAAAACCTATAACTTAATTATATTATCAAATATTGTTATGATAGTTATTTAAATCATTATTATACAATAAAGATTTTCTAAGTAATAATACTTTGATAATTCATATTTAATATTGATAAATGTTAAAAATATCAATAAAATACCAAAAATCTTAGAAAAATAAGAACTATAACTTAAAACTATAATCATACATTATTATTTCACTTAATTAAATATTTATTATTTATTAAGTAATTATTAAGTAATAAACCTTATAAAAATCATATCTTATTATTTATAAATCACAAAAATAAATGTAATATACCAAAATGATCACAAAAATAATACTTACATGTTAAAAATATAATATTACACTTCTAAGGTAAATAAAAATTTAAATACTTTAATAACTTAAATTTAAACCTATTTACTTAATTGATAATTAAGATAAGGGTAAATAAAATTTGTTAATATTTCTAAAATTATTCAATGAAGTCTGAGAGATAGTATTAGTCTCAAATATTATTAATATGAAATCATAATAGTTCAAAACATAATAAATGCCATTTTATTGAATTAACATTCAACCATAAATGTAGATTATTTTCCAAAAGGATTCTTATTCATTATAAAATCCTTACAGAATAATTTGTGACTAAATTAAAATATTTTCCATTACTTTAACCACAAATTTATCAACATACCAAAACACTATAAGTGAACACATAAGTAAATAAGTAACATTACTCCATGATTTATAAACTATAATCACTCATCTATAAAAGGGTAAATGATACTATTCCATTATAAAATTAAGAGACCACTACTTAAATAAGAGAATAATCATTCTTAAGTAACTTTAAAGAAACATTACAAGGTACACAAGGTACAAATATCATAAGCATTACACTTTCAAACCATCCATGTTTTTAAAGTTAACTTTAGTCCACAAGACTTTCAATATAAGACTAAAGACTTTATTATATGTTTTATAGTTGACTTTGGTTTGTTATAATTAAGTTATAAAGCATCTCAAGTCCAAGCTATTCAAGCAAACACAAACAACCTCAATCATGTTTGATTAACCACATAGATTGTGTAGACATTAGAAAAGGAATCTTTTCTTCAAAAGTTATTCGTTTTTCCACTTCAATCAACAAACCTTATAATAATATCTCCAACTCTTAACAAATTCAATTCAAGGAATTCTCATTATAATTAACAGATGACAATTAATCACATTGTTTCAAACTTTACTTGTATACTTAGGATTGTAAACACTTAAGTTACTTATTAAGGCCATTACTTGTAAAGTAAAATTTAAAGATAAACAATTATAATGTAAGTAATCTTGAGTAATAGTTCACGTTGGTGTGTATCTCATCATTTTATGCTATTATAATTACATGTTGTTTCACATTCACAAACCTTAACAAGAAGCACAAGTGTGAAACTTAACTAAAAGTACAACACATTCCAAGGAAACCCTTTCTAGTATCCAAACCCTAGAACAACGTTAACCCAGGGATTGCGTTTATAAAATGCATTACATTACTTATGCATAAAAGAATCCCGTTTCTTTAAACATTAGTCCTTACCGGACCAATGATGCTGATTTCAGATATTGGATCATATATTGTGTTAAAGACCGTGAGTGCATAATCTTGCAATCACAAAAGGCAAGTTCACACTTGCTCATGCCCTTTGATTATTTTCTGTAAAGTATTTTACAAATCCAGTGTTGTCATCACCAGCATTTGAAAAAGGTTCGAAACACTATTTTCATAATAATGTGATTATAGATTATTTTACCATGAGGTAATAACCTACTATGAAAGTTACGGTGGTAAAGAAACATATTATCTAGGACTTAACAACCAATGTCACCTGTGATTCTTGCGCCGTATATTACGCGTTAACCATGAGATTTGGAATGGGACGGAGAAGTCAGCTGTATCTTCTTCCTCTCGCATGTTGTCGTGGGAATAGTCAGGGCAGATGCTGCAATCGGCAGCGAGTAGTAGAACGAGGGGCAAGGGCGGACAGCCATCTGCGGTGCGAGATGAGGGCAAAGACACAGGGTTTTACCCAGGTTCGGCCCCCCGGAGGGTAAAGACCTACTCCTGCTAGATTGTATTATGGAGGTGTTACAATGGGCGAGCTCGGCGGCTAGGTAGCGAGTCGCTTGGGGGTATGATGGAACGTGTCTCTACTCGCCCTATAGGGAGGTTTATATAGGCTCACCTCCCCTAGGGTTTACATATCTCAACCGATTCGATTAAAGCTTGAGTCGTTAACCTAATCCGATTGGGCTATTACTCGGGCCTTGACTTCGATCGCTCGGTGCCTTGCTGGGCTTTAATCCACTCGCCGTTATGCAGGCCCACTCGCCAGCTCACGGGCCAGTCGGAAACGTCCTGCTGGGTATAACCCAGTAGGCACATCCCCATCAGTAGTCCCCGAGGCCGTCGTCAATTAGGCGTAGGTGGCTCTTGGCGGTCGAATCTGGCTTCGAGTAGGCATCGATCGATCGTCGGCGGGCTCTGTATTAAGGAAAACCAGTGATCCAAGTCGCGGCTTTGGCGAGTCGAGCGGCGAATCATCGTCATAGTGATTGGGTCGTGAGCCGAGTGGCGAGTTGGACCGTCAGCGTGGTCAAACTAGCCGTTGGGGTAATCCAACGGTAACTTTTGGCGTAATCATCGCGCGGTAATGGCTTCCTGATTTGGCGGGTAACACCCACTATATAAGGGGAATGGCAGGCGATTGTAAAGCCAACTTCTCGCCACTTCTTCCGACTGCGCGCATTTTCCTTCCCTCGCATCGCGATCCATCCGACCCGAAATCCTTCGACCCCCAACCAACCCCTCGGCGATGGCCCTCTCCACCGAACCGTGGGGTAGATCCAAATGCACGAGGGCGCAGCTGGCCTCTTTCGAGGAGGTCGGGATCCTGCATGGAATTTGTTGGCGTATTCCCCGCGGAGAAACGACCCCAAACCCGCGAGAGAGAATTCATCTTCACCAGTCATCTCGGCGGGGCTAGGGTTTCCCTCGTTTGTTCTTCCGACGCTGCGCCTATTACGGATCCAGCCTCAGATCTGGGTCCCCCAAGACATCGGCAGCTCGCCATTTTCGTGGCGTTCTGCGAATGCTACTACTGCCGCCCTACTTCCCCTTGTGGCAAGATCATTCCAGGCGGATCAGCCGCGAGGAAGCGGACCCAATGCTAGTGGCGGCCTGACATTCCAACTCAAGTCCAAAGCCTCATTCTTTGATCTAATGCTGCCCACCAAGGCAGCGAGCGACTGGAAGAAGTCGTGGTTCTACGTGGCCGAGGCGACTCCGGAGGACGAGGCGGCGATCCCGCGGTACTCCGCCAATCGGTCTGAGCCACGCCATCTCCAAGTCGGCAAGCTTCCCAACGACCAGCGGATGGTCGTCGACGAGATGCTCCAGACCATCCGTGGTCTGAAAAAGAAGGGCCTCCAGACGATAAATCAGTACAACTGCTGGCTCGGGCGGCGGCTCGTCCCGCTCGCCCAGCGTGACCACTACATGTACCAGTACACGGGCCGGGGAGACTCGACAAAGGCCTGCCTCGACGAATGGAAACTGGAGGACTACCTCCCGGCGCTGAAGAAGATTACCCAGGCGGTGTACCTGGACGCGCAGGCTGGGGTCGCCCCCTATACCGCGAAGCGTCCAGCTCCAACGGCAACCACCTTACTTTGCTCGCAGTCGCAGTCTATGCAGTCGCGGTGATTCTGATTCATTCTGTATTCGTTGCAGCTATTCCAAGTGGTGGAAGGGTGGCTCCCTCCTTCGGACGACGAGAGCTCGGGATCATCCGCCCAGGACGTGGGCGAGTCGCCGCTCGCCAGGGGCGACGAGGACGACAACGAAGATTCCGAGGAGGAGGTCGCCCCGCTGGTCCGAAAGACCCGCGGGCAACGACAACGCGAGATCGAGGCAAGCAGAAGCCTCGAGCGTCACGATGACGACGACGAGCTCCTAGAGACCACCTCGCGCCGTCAAGCCACTCCATCGAAGAAGAAGAAGAAGGAAAGGGAGGCGAGGGCTCCCCCGAAGAAGAAGACGAAGCCATCCAAGCCGGCCTCGCCGCCGCACTCGGCGAGCAGCTCCGATGCTCCCAGCCCGGCCGGTGAGGACGCGCCGCCGAACGCGACGGGCGGCGAGGAAGTGCCGCTGGCTTCAATGCCTCCGCCATTCGCCCAGTCTCGGGCTGGGGAGGCTCCAGTGGCGGCTTCGCCGCAAGGAGGCTCGGCTCTGACAACTTCGCCTCGCAAGGAGGCTCTTGCCGAGGATGTCCCAGAGGCTCCGGCTGCGGCCTCAACGACGAAGAAGCCGTCCGTGTCTTGGGCACGCGACGTCCTGGAGATGGGGCTCAGTCGCCGACTGGGCCCTGAACTAGAAAAACCGGCCGGCCTCCGTACTGGGATACGTTTCATCCCAGTCGCCAAGTGAGTGCACTCACCCTTCCTTGCCTTCCATAACTATCTCGCTTGTTTTTGCTTATTCGATTGATGCACAAGACTGGAGTGAAGAGGATGGGCCATCCAACCGTGGATAAGGTGCCACCCGTCGTTAGCGAGGAGGAACCCTCGCGCAAGAGGAAGGCGGACGAGGTCGTCGCCTCGGCGGATGGCAGCAAGAAGGCCAAGGGTGATGACATCGTCACGATTTCGGACGATACGGCGGTCGCGCCGGCCGGGCCCGTGACGGAGGCAGCCGCATCTACGAAGGAGGGCGCTTCCTTGCCTGGAACGGCGGAGGCGACCTCCCTTGGGACGGGTGCCTCTATCGCTACCTTCCCACGCTTCGTGATCAAAGCGGCCACGGCGAGTGGAGCTGCGCCCTCGAGCCACTCTCCTGGGACCGCCGATGCTGAAGTTGACCAACGCCGTGGACACACGCCGGCGTTACTCGCGTTCGTGGACACGATACAACTCCATGGAATGCTTGGCGCAGCCATCCAGGTACATCCAGTCCCCGAGGATCAGGTCGGTGCTTTGCAGCGGCCTGATTCTTATAATTTTTCGCATCCAGTCCCCGAGTGCGCACGCGCTAAATTTTAGCGGGTGGGCACTTAGGAATTTCTTGATCGCGGTCCCGAGTGCGCACTCGCTGAATTTCAGCGAGTGGGCACTTAGGAATTTCTTGATCGCCAGTCCCCGAGTGCGTACTCGCTGAATTTCAGCGGGTGGGCACTTAGGAATTTTGCTTTGACTAACTTTTTCGGTGATGTGCAGGGTCTGCAGCTTGAGTCGGCGGACCGATTGGCCGCGAAGCAGCGCGTGGAGAAGGAGCTGGCCATCGTCCAGGAAGCGAACAAAGGGGTCAAGCTTTTGCTGCGAAGGCAGAGGAAGCTCGCCAGGGGCTTGTCCCAGCTGGTGAATTAGCGGCGGCACAATCGGCCTTGAGTGCCGCTGAACAGCGGATCGCCAACCTCGAGCGCGAGCTGCGGGAAGCGAAGGAAGAAGCGAGCTCGGCTGACGAGCGAGCTAAGGCCGCCATTGCAGCCGCTGAGGAGGATCGCAAGGTGTCGGAAGTCCTCATTGCTGGGCTTCAGGACGACCATACATCGCTTCAATGCTTCATCACGGAACTCGCCCGTCCGCTGCTTGGTGAGTACTCCTTCCTTTCCGATGGTTGTCTCTTTTGTAGTGTCCGTCATATTCATTGTTGTCTTCTACTTGCAGGTCGCATCATCGATAGCGAAGGAGAGGCGAGCTCACTCGACGCCAGGCAGTGCGTAAGTATGCTCGTCGACTCGGCGACATTGTCGGCGACGTGCATCCGTGCCTATCTCCAAGAGATATCGCCCACGGAGGTGATTCCCAGCGACCTCGTTGAGGTGTGGAAATATTTGGAGAAGGCGCCATGGTCGTTGAATACATGACGCGGTCGGCGTTTCGGCGTGGAGCGTCGACGGCCCTGAGCCTTGGACTCGCCCACTTCCCCGAAGATTTCGACATCGACGATGTGACGAGTGGATATCCATCGTCTACTGGCGCGGTGGATCTGTCCGAGGTCCTTAAGTTGCAGGGTGCGCCGCGTACTCGAGCGTTAACGGGCAATGGGCGACCTCCTTCCGTGCCGAGACGGTCGTCGCCCGAAGCGACCCGAGCCGCATCGTGACTTCAAGGTCGAGCAGCCTTTTCAGCGGCGATGGCGGGTGAATCGGCGATGTATCCGTCAAACCCGTACACGCATTCATCCGCAATCGCCAGGATGTTGGCGAGTCGTCATCGAAGCCTATAGTAAGGTAGTTTGCCTTGTGGCGTTAGCAGTGCGCCACGCGGGCATATTTTGTAACATGAAACAATGCATTACGCGAATGAATGAGACGTTGTGTATATTTTAGTATTTGTTGTGTGTTTGTGATTGATTTTTGAACGAGTCCCCGAGCGCGTCCGCCCTTTTTGTGGGGTTTACCTCGTATATGATGTATGTGTTGTTGTCATGTGTTTTGATGTTTTGGTCGACTCGCCCGAGCTCGAAGAGCCAGTCGCTAGGCGACTCCCTTGAGTGCTCTGTACTTTACCGTTTTCCCTTGCGCAAACGAGGACGGGTGGCCGAGTCCCCGAGCGTGGTACTTGGTTGTTCTAGGCGCGACTCGAGGGTGGTTGAGGACTTAGCGCGTTGGTTTGGGAGCGTCACTCCTGCCTGGCCCGTGGGGTCAGTCCCGTGGCGAGTCCTGGGCATGCTCTCTTACTTGGAGTTTTCCCTGACCGCTCGCGACGAACTGGTCTTCAGTCCTCGAGCGTGGTACTTAGCTGTTCGAGTCGCAATGCCGGGGATGCGGAGGACCAAGGTCGCTGTGAGAAGCGAGGGCAGTTGTCTTGGCTCGTAGAACCAGTCGAGTTAGGCGACTCCAATGGGGCTCCGGGTGGGCGTTTTTAGTGATGCAAGACTGAGGTGATTCATGCTCTTACACCGCACTACTTAGCCGTTCGATCGCTGTACCAAAGGTTGACTTCTGCAGTTAGCTTAACTGTTATTACGAAAAGCAGTGGCACAAGTTATGGAGAGTAGACGCAATTTGCGGTAACCGCTTCTTTTATTTCATAGCGTGGAGAGTACATGTGTGGGGTTCTAGGAGTAGAACTTCCGTGGAGGTTTACATTCCATGGTCGCTGACGCCGAGTCCACCGACCCAGCAGACGTCGATGAGGTAGTAGGCACCGTTGCAGTCTGGCGCCGATAGCGAATGGGCCTTCCCACGGAGGAGAGCTTGTGCATGCCCTTCTTGTCTGGATGAGGCGTAACACCGTGTCGCCTTCTGGAAGGTGCGACTTTCACCCACCGGCTTTGGTAGCGGCGGAGTCCTTGCTGGTAGATGGCGGTGCGTGCGAGGTCGCGTGCTTCATCTATTTGGTCGATCCGTCTTGGCGGGCAAGCTCGTTGCAGCCTCCGATAGTGGACGACCCGCGACGAGTCGTGTTCGAGGTCGGTGGGCATGACGCCCGCACCGTAGACCATGAAGAAGGTGAATCCGTCGATCTGTTGATCGAGGTGCGGATCCCCGGATGACAGAGGGCAGCTCCTTGACCCAGCACCCGGCGGTGCGCTCGAGTGGTACTTGGAGTCGCGGCTTCAGGCCGTGGAGGATGCTTTGGTTGGCCCGTTCCGCCTGGCCGTTGGATTCCGGGTGGGCGACTGACGCGAGGTCGAGCCGGATATGATGCTCTTCGCAGAATTCGGCCATGGCTCCCTTGGCGAAGTTGGTGCCGTTGTCCGTGATGATGCTGTTTGGGAACCCGTAGCGATATATGAGCTCGTGTAGGAATTTAGTGGCGGTCTTCCCGTCGCATTTCCGGACTGGCTTGGCCTCCAACCACTTCGTGAATTTGTCGACGGCGACTAGCAGGTGGGTGTAGCCAGAGGGGGCCTTCTTGAAGGGGCCTACCATGTCCATGCCCCACACAGCAAATTGCCAAGTGATGGGGATTGTTTTGAGCGCCGATCTCGGTACGTGCGTCTGATTGGCGTACTTCTGGCACCCGGCGCATCGCTGGACGATGTCGACAGCGTCGGCGTGGGCGGTGGGCCAGTAGAAGCCATGTCGCATAGCCATGGCGACCAGGGAGCGAGCAGCGGCGTGGTGGCCGCAGTCACCGGAGTGAATGTCGTGGAGGATTTTGCGTCCTTCATCTGGTTGGACGCAGCGTTGGAACACGCCGGTGACGCTGCGCTTGTGGAGCTCGCCGTCGACGATGGTGTAGGACTTGCATCGACGAGCGATCATTCGAGCGTCTGTCTCGTCTGCCGGCAGGGTGCCGGCCTCCAGGTAGGCGATGTAGGGCTTGGTCCAGTCGTCTGGCTCGTTGACGAGTGCGACCAAGGCTGCCTCTGGTTGGAGTGGGACTCCGATGTCGATCTCCCTCGGGGGAGAGACTGATGGCTTGGTGATCGTGTCGAGGAAGACGCCGGCTGGTGGTGCGAGTCGAGCCGACCCGATGCGAGAGAGTGCGTCGGCCTCCTCGCTTTTCCGCCTGTCGATCCACTGACGGAGTAGCGTGAAGTGTCCGCCCAACTTGTCCACCGCTTGGCGATGCGCCCGCCATGGTAGGGGACGGCGTCGCGGTGCGGCGACTTGCCCCGCGACAAGGTCGGAATCTCCGTAGAAGCAGAGGCGATTGACGTTCATCTCCTTGGCGGCTCGCATGCCGTGGAGTAGGGCCTCGTACTCAGCCATGTTGTTGGTGCAGGGCGTGAAGTCGAGGCAGAGGATGTAGCGGACCTTGTCGCCCTTTGGTGAAGTCAGCACTATCCCTACGTCTGCACCGTCCACGTTCTTGGAGCCGTCGAAGTGCAGGCTCCAATAATGGAGAATGCGGCTTCTCGGTTCTTGGGCCTCCTCGATCGGCGATGAAGTCTGCCAGTGCCTGTGACTTGATCGCCTTTCGTGGCTCGTATTTGATGTTGTGGACGCCGATCTCGACGGCCCACTTGGCGACCCGCCCGGTCGCCTCGCGATTGCGGATGATGTCTTGCAGTGGTGTTGAGGAGACGACCGTGATCGGGTGCTCCTGGAAGTAGTGCGGCAGGCGCCGCTGAGCTCTGAAGACCGCGTATACTAGCTTTTGGTACTGTGGGTACCGCTGGCGCGACTCGGTGAGGACCTCGCTGATGTAGTACACCGGCCGCTGGACTGGGCGCTCCTTTCCTTCCTCTGGTCGCCGGCGACCATCACGGCGGCAGCGACGCTCGGATGCCGCGGCGTAAACCAGCATGGGTTCTTTGTCGTGGGCGGCGGTAGTGGTGCGGCGAGTAGCACCTTTTGAGATCGCGGAGCGTCGTCCGCCTCCTTGTCCCCGGAAGGTGGGGTTCTGCGCATCAGGCGGTATAGGGGCATCGCCTTTTCGCCTGAGGGAATGAAGCGGCGAGCGCTACTCGCCCGGCCAGCCACGAGCGTCGCGCAGCACTCGGGTTTGCCGAGCGGGCGATGTCGATCTTCGTGGGGTTCGCCTCAATCCCCCGTTTGGAGACGACGTACCCCAGTAGTTGTCCGGCAGGTACACCGAAGGTGCATTTGCCTGGGTTGAGCTTTATCTTATACCGTCGCAAGTTGGCGAATGTTTCTGCCAGGTCGGCGAGTAGGTCGCCTTGGCGAGCGGATTTCACGACCACGTCGTCGATGTAAACGTGGATGTTGCGGCCAATTTGGCTCGCGAGGCATTCTTGCATGCACCGCTGGTAGGTCGCCCCGGCGTTCTTGAGGCCGAAGGTCATGGCGGTGTAGCAGAAAGCTCCGAATGGCGTGATGAACGCCGTCTTCTCCTCGTCTTCGACAGCCATTTTGATCTGGTTGTATCCAGAGTAGGCGTCGAGGAAACATAGCGACTCTGATCCCGCGTTTGAATCGATTATCTGGTCAATCCGCGGGAGGACAAACTGCTCTTTTGGGCAGGCGCTGTTCAGGTTTGTGTAGTCGATACACATTCTCCAGGTCCCGTTTTTCTTCTCGACCAGGACTGGGTTTGCCAGCCACTTGGAGTACTTGATTGGCCGGATGAAGCCGGCAGCGAGTAGGCGCTGCACTTCCTCGGCGATTGCTCGACGGCGTTCTTCATTGAAGGGCCGCAGCGCTTGACAGTCGCACTTTGGTCGGCGTTTAGCTTGTGCTCAGCGAGCTCCCTAGGGACACCGGGCATGTCGGAGGGTTTCCATGCGAAGATGTCCCTGTTCTCACGGAGGAACTCGATGAGCGCCTTCCTATGTTGGGCTCATGCTCGTCCGTCGTCACCGTCGGCTGAAGTCGCTGGGACCAGCTCGGCGGTGTCTTGTCGTGGCCTCGAAGGTTGAGGTGTTTGCGCCCTCTGAGTTGGGCTTCTTGAGTATGGTGGGGTCGTCGTTGTTGACCCCGCTCGCGTACTTGGCGAGCTCGTCGGCGTGGTTGGTCTCCGCCGCGATGACGGCGTCAGCGAGCTCGGCTCCTTTGGCCTCGCACTCGGCGGCCATGTCGGGGTCGCCGTGGATGGTGATGACGCCGCACGGCCCGGGGAGCTTCATCGCGTTATACGCATAGTGGGGCTGTCGAAGGGCACCAGCTCGAAGACGATCCGCTCGGTGCGGAAGTTTGCCGGTGTGCCGAAGGTGACTGGCAGCGTGACCTTGCCGATCGGGTACGCCTTCCGACCGGGGACGATGCCGTGGAATGTGGTGTGGGTCGTCTCGATCATCGACTGCGGGAGCCGCAGCCGCCTGAAGGTGTCGAGGTATAGGATGTTGATGGAGCTGCCGCCATCCATCAGTGTCTTGGGGAGCCAGTAGTCGCCGACCTTGGGCTTGACCACCAGGGCGACTCGTCCTGGGTACTCGATGCGTGGCGAGTGATCTTGGCGGCTCCAGGTGATGGGCTGCTCCGACCAGTTTAGGAACTGGGGGACGTCTATCTGGGCCACCGCGTTGACAGCGACAGCGCGGGCGATGACCTTCTTCTCGCGCTTCGTGTTGAAGCCTGTGAAGGTGTGGAGTGATCCGACTACTTTGCCGAATTTTCCGCCGTTTGGCGGGTCGTTGTCGGGGTCCTCCCGCGCTTGCCGTGCCTTCTCGATTTCCCTAAGGGTGTGGCAGTCGGCGGTGGTGTGCGTTGCGGGCTTCCCTTCCCTGCTATGGAACGCACATGGTTGGTTAAGGAGGGCCGCGGGGTCGAACCTTGGTTTGTTCTTGTAGTTGCCGTTGTCGCGGCGTTGTCCTCCGTCGCGGCGGAAGCTCTTGGGCTCGCGCTGCGCGTGCCCGGCGTTGGCGACGAAGTCGACTCGTCCGTCACTACGGCGCTGGCCGGTGAGGCGAGTGCCGCTGTAGCGTAGGTCGGGTCGGCGTCCGCCGTCGTTGCCGCTCGTGCGGCGTTGACCTCCTGACTCGTCGTCAGTTTCCTGGTTTGGATCTTCCTTGGCGTACCGTTTGGTGATCTCGAGGAGGTCGGGGATGTTGTCGAGTGTGCGGGAGTGTCGCTTGAGCTTGGCGACTAGGGGCTCGTAGTGGCACGAGGTCTTGAAGCAATGGATCGCTGTGTCCGGTGGATGCCGACCGCGTTGTACCAAAGCTCTTGCCACCGTTGGACCCAGTTGCGGGTCGACTCGCGGGGTCCCTGGACGCACCGCTCCAGGTCCTCGATAGTGGTGGCGCGGGTGTAGGAGCACTCGAAGTGCCTGACGAAGGCGTCGCGCATTTCCTCCTAGGAGTCGATACTGTCATGGGGGAGGGTGTTGATCCACTGTTTGCACGTCCCCTCCATCATCAGGGGGAGGTAACGGGCGGCGAGCAGGTCAGTGTGGCCCGTGATCCCCATCGCCATGAGGTATGTGTCGAGCCATACAGCGGGGTCGTACGAGGAGTCGTACTTTTTTATTTCTCTTGGCGCCTTGAAGTTTGGCGGATACTTCTCGCCTCGGATCATTGGTCCGAAGCACTTGGGCCCGAGTCGACTGAGCGACCCCATGGGCTCGCCGTCGCATCGATTGGTTAGGGTATGTCGCAGGTCGTCGGGCTGGCGTGCGCGCCAGCTTTGGTTGTTGATGATGTGGGTGCGGGCGTCGATGGGTTGCCCGTTGGCGGCGACAAGGTTGGTTGCCGGCCTGGGGTCGTTGGTGGAGAGTGCCGCATTCGCGGGTCGGTATTGGAGCTGCAGTGGCTCTGGTGGCGGGCAGTTGAGGGTGTTTGCCGCCGCTGGGCGGCCGCTGGAGGCCGCTCTGCTTCCCGAGGAACGCGAGTATACTCGACCTGCCGAGTCGGCGCCCGCTCTTTGCTGCTCGACGGCCTTCGCGAGCAGGGCCCTGACGTATTGGATCTGTAGGGCGCCGTCGCCGGTGGCTGTGATGCTGTCGGCTGCTACTCGGCCTGCCACGAGGTTGTCCATTGGGGTGGAGAACAGTGGGAGGCCGTTTGCGTCTCGCTCCCGTGAGGAGACTACTATCCGCGGCTGGTCCCTGGGAGGGGTGTGGTTGGGTGGAGGTGGGGCGCCCCTCGCCGTTGATCCTGGCGGGGGCCGGGCGCTTCCTCCTGGTGGCGCGTTCTCGCAGATCGCGCGCTCGGCCACGCGGGCCGGGTCGTTTTCGTCGTCGAAGTTCAGGGCGCGCCCCTGAACGGTGGGGTTCAAGCGTGACCTAATCCGCTGCTGGTGGTAGCGTGACAGCTCCTGCGCTGTGGCATCCCGCAAAACCACTACTAGAAAATCGCGTTAAATTTGTGCATTGCATCGTCATCATCATGCATTGTTCGCATAAAAACCATGGTTGCAAAACCCGTCTTTGTTTTCTAAACGCCCCATCTTATTCAAACGCCAAAACCCCGGGGCTCCGGAGTAGTTTGTTTTGTTGCAATCGGGTTGCAACGGCCCAATTAAATTAAATAAAAATTATAATTATTTTTGGTGGGGCAGTCGAACGGTCCGAACCGACCGAACGACCGCCCCAGGAAAAACTAAAAACGGTCCAACTGAACCGCCCTTCTAATCCTAGACTCACCCAACTTCCTACCCATCCCAGCCTAGCCACATCACCCTACCCAATCCCCTAGTGCCACCTCACCTCTCTTCCCCCCTCTAACCAATAACAATCTGCCACCTAGCCTATCCCTCCCTCTCTCCTAATCCCACCCCACTCTCATCCCTCACAGCCACACAAGCCACACGCACGCACACCCCAGCTGCTCTCTCCCTGCCCGCGGGCCCCCCATGCACAGCCAGCCCCAGACCAGGTCCACCCTCCCTGGCCCGTTCCCCCCGGGCCCCACCACCACGCGTCCCAGCCCGCACGCGCTCCTCTCCCTCTCCTTCCTCCCGTCCCGACCACCGCTCGCCCTCGCGTGCCGGCTGGCGCCGGCCACTCCTCCTTCCTCCAACCTCCGTCGTCGCCGCGGCTCTCTCCTCCCCCCGCTCTCCCCTCCTCTCCATGGCTCTCCCGCTCGCTGCTGGCCGCGTCGCCAGTCGCCTCGCCCGATGCCACGCCTGACCGCGTCCTCCTTGAGCCCCTCTCCTTGCCCCGCGCCAAGCTCGCTCGCCACCACCGTCGCCTCGAGCCGCCCCTCTGCGCCCCTCCGCCGCCCGGCGACCTCCGCCGCCTCTCCGTCGCCGCCGCCCAGCTCCGTCCCGGCGTCGTCCTCCGCGTCTGCCAGCGCTCCCTTCCCTCGCAGCACCAGCGCCGCCTCCTGCGCCTCCGCCGCGCGCGTGCTCGCCCCTCGCCCAGCTAGCCTCTCCTCCTCGCCGCGCTCCTGCCAGGCGCTGCCGCCCAGCCGTCCCCTGCCCGACCCGAGCCGCAGCTGCCCGTCCGGCCCAAGCCTCCGTCGCCGGCGCCTCGCGGGTCCCACGACGGCGCGCCAGGCCCCGCCGTACCTCGCCAACCCGCAGAGCCCCGCGGCCCTCCACCAGCTCCGTCGGCCGTGCCCCGCAGTCGCCGCAGATCCCTGGACCCGGCCGCCTCCGCAGCGCAAGCCGCCGCCGCGCGGGCCCACCTCGTCTCAGGGGGTTGAGCCGATGTGCTCCTCTGTTCCGGTGCTGTCGTTCCGACAAGGCGAGGTCGCTGTGAACCGCCAAGATCGTCCCCGTTGGTACCACTCGAGTTCGACAACGGCAAAGGTCGTCGAGGACCCTAGCACTTCTGCACCGCGCTGATGACCAAGCTTCCGACGCCCGATCCCGGTGACCCAAGGGCCACGCCAGGACCCGAACCTGAAGAAAACCCCAAGATCGCCATGGAACGAAACAAGCACCACCACGCCAACGACAGTTTTCCGAACAAGATCTTCGTCGCGGAAACTCGGAGCGAGGACGCCAAGGCCTACCTCACGGAGCGGTGAACCCTGGACCCCCGATGAACCATGATCTACGCTACCGGACAGCAAGCCCTCGGAGTGAAACCAACAAGACCTATCGCCGGACGCCGAGATCTACAATCTGACCCGAGGACACCGAGACCCCGACGCGACAAGTGCTTCACCCCGAACCTCGGAACCCCGATGCAACAAGATCTGCCCGTGATCGAAACGATTCCGCAACGTCGAACCACGGACCCCGAGACCAACCCGACCGGAACCCCCAAGATCGTCGAGCCCCCTCTGATGTGTGACCCCTTTCCTCGAAACCCTATTTCATAACATAATAAAACCTGTCGCATATTGAATTGTCATTCATCCCGCATGCATCTCATTGGTTTGGGGGCCTTATGCCGATTCACCTAATAATTAAACATGGGGCCCATATGCGGGCAAATCTAGTCTCATATTGGCCTCATTTAAACATGTGTAGCGAACCGTTTCCATCTGTTGCATTGCTAAACAACATTTAATTGCGGGGGTTCTAAACAACTTGAACCATCTAAATAATTGTCGGGACCCCGGTTCCGTTTAATATGACCTAATTGCATCGCACCTTTGCCATGTCATGAATCATACATGCATCATGCCGATCTTCTGCCGTTGTATTAAATATTGCATCCGGTGTTCCTTCTAGTGATTTGCTTCTTCGCGGATAAGGCCGTTGAGTTGATGTGAGCTTCGCCCCGTTCTTCGGTTGAACCTTCGACCATGTTTTCGTGCACCTCCCCTTATACCTATCTTACTTTTTATAGTATTTATTCCCTCATGTTGATCTATTGCTATCTGTGTTGCGATGCTTTAGTTTTCCGTACCCGTGATATTCCCTGCAGCCTTATATTGCCTTGGACACACCCTATTACCTGTTGTTTGGTAGATAGTTGGACTTGCGCGTCGTAGTTGCTTGCTCAAGTCTTTGTGTGTGTCGTCATATATGATTGTTGATGTATTGCCGCATGTTGTTGTTGGAGATGGTTCTAGTTTTACTTATCGTCACTTTATTTTCTGTTTAACAACTAAAATTGAATAAGCAGAGGCATCGGTGGGTGATAGATAATATTTGGTTTCCGAACGCCCACTTGTGTCCCGTAAGACCCCGAGTACTTGATACCTGTTCCTTGTTTTGCGCGCTATCCACATCCGGGAGGTATATGGGACCCCCGAGCGAGCTTGATTCATTCTTATTTCGGGGCCACAAACTAGTTTGAGGTTTTATTTACGATCTGTACTTATGCCATGTTTTTGCTTTATTTACTATTGTGCGAGGTGCACACTGTCTTGTTAGGCAAGCGGAGTGTTTTCGGTATCGACAAGCCCAGCCACACTTTGGGTTCCCGGTCGTTTACTGACGCAGACCTTGAGGCCGTCTCGGAGCTTGCTTACTCCGTTATGATTCTACTTAGGGTGGCCCCTGAAATATTCTGAATCTGTGATTGTTCAGTCGTGAAAGCCTCGTTGGGTTTTGATTTGGTTTTTCCGAGGTTGATCGAGCGTGTGTTGCTATTGGTGCACCCCGGCCGGGTAAAACTTTCTGAAAGCCGTGTCCGCGGATATGGACGACTTGGAGCACAGTTTCTTGATCATAGACAAGCATAACTAAAGTTTATTGCTATAAATTTGACTTATAATGACTAAATAATACTGGCCACAATTGCTTGTTTGGATTGTCGCTTGCGACCATTGTACCTGACTAGTAAATCTTGCAACTACAACGGAATGGCTGAATAAAAGTACCAACAACTGCTGGGTTTTTGGGTTATCTCATGATAAATGTATCTGACTAGTAAGTGTTGCCACTATCACGGAATGGTTAACTAAAAGTGCCCACTGTTTACTTTATCAGGATGATTATCTAAACCTGACTAGTAATTGCTGCAACGATAACTGAATAAATAAAACTGCCAACGGTGTGAGTTCCTCGGTTGACTTCCTCGTTTGGTCTCGAGGGGGAAACACCAGGATGGGTTTGTTTGGTGTAGCTTCAGGTTGGATCCGGATAGGTCATTCTTACCCCTCTCTGATAACCGCCAGTTGTATCGAGTCTCTATAGGTTGTTAGTGCCTGCTGCCGCTGCCGCTCAGTCCACCATACCTATGTAGGCGAGGACCGCCGAATTCTAGCCTCGCCGTGTACTGGCCTCAGTACTGACGCTCTTTCTTTGTTTTCTGCTTTGCCCTTTGTCGGCACCCCTTTTGTTAAGCAGGTTTTGAGATCAACGCCGTTAGCAGGGTTACCCTTCCGGCTTGGCACAGGTAGGTTATGGGCCATTGGTTATTCTTGTGGCTCTTAGCCCCATTTGTTTCTTGTCCGTAGTCGGACGCTCTACCATTTTCAAGGTGATTTGGATCTTGTACACTACATCTGTCTTCTTGACTCTTTGAGTCATTGTTATATATATCATTCTTTGGGTCCCATCGAGGACTGTGTAATGTTATTACTGTTTTCCACCACGAAAGTGCTGGTGGGCACCTTTGAATCGTTTCTATGCGGGTTTGGCGAATTTTGCTAAAACTTGCATAGGTCCGATTCGAGGGTGTTCTGAGTGGTATCGAGCCCAGCGATTGCGATACCCCACAAGTCCACTGTGGGATAACCTAGCTAACGGCCAGTAGAGTGTCAAAACTATTTTGCAAAATCGGTTGGATAGTTACGATTAGGTCTGATTTTACTCCTTACCCTCCGCTATTCTCCTCTTATCTCGGCGTGTTTTGAACCTACCCTCTTATCTTTTCTTGAGTCCAGATTTCTCGTGGTTGGGTTTCGTCAGACCTTGTGGTTTCACTTTCTCCCTTTTTGGTAACGGAGGTGCTACGATCATCAATCTGCAGCTGTTCTGTTGTGCCTTCATCCGATCTTTTGTTCTTGAGCTCTTTATCCATATGTGTTCCTTGCTGGATATCAGTGTCGTTGAAAAACATATGAGAAGGACGAGCTTTGGTGAAGTTGGAGTCGACCTTGAACACGTGTTGTTCATGCCAATGGAACCATCGCGAAACCTAATCAGTGTGTCTTTCATACGATTTCTGCGGGCAGCATTCCTTTGTTCCGGATACCACCTATGAAGATCTTCAGTCTAAATCTCGAGAGTTGAGTTGCCTGATTCTCCTAACCATGTATAGAGTTGACAGTTGGGTCCGGGATGGACTGATCACCCTACCCGACTCTTACTGTTCGCTCTGTACATCGAACTGGTGGATCAATGTAACTTTTCCCTCTTCTAATGGAAGTTAGAGGTGGCCTTATCGTTGATACCTCTATCTTCGTCCTTGGGTTCTCCGGAGTGCGCTCTCGACGATCAGGGACAACGACTCTTGTTGGTGGTGTCGCCGATTTCAAGATGGAGGATGAACCATTGTTAGTGGTGTCGCGAGGATCTACACGAAGCGCGAAGGATCAGATCGCCGACCCTTCCTTCCGGTACCATGAGGCGGATCTCGAGGGCGAGATCCATTGTTAGTGGTGTCGAATTGTGGCATCCCGCAAAACCACTACTAGAAAATCGCGTTAAATTTGTGCATTGCATCGTCATCATCATGCATTGTTCGCATAAAAACCATGGTTGCAAAACCCGTCTTTGTTTTCTAAACGCCCCATCTTATTCAAACGCCAAAACCCCGGGGCTCCGGAGTAGTTTGTTTTGTTGCAATCGGGTTGCAACGGCCCAATTAAATTAAATAAAAATTATAATTATTTTTGGTGGGGCGAACTGGTCCGAACCGACGACCGCCCAGGAAAAACTAAAAGCAGTCCAACTGAACGAACCGCCCTTCTAATCCTAGACTCCCCCAACTTCCGACCCATCCCAGCCTAGCCACATCACCCTACCCAATCCCCTAGTGCCACCTCACCTCTCTTCCCCCCTCTAACCAATAACAATCTGCCACCTAGCCTATCCCTCCCTCTCTCCTAATCCCACCCCACTCTCATCCCTCACAGCCACACAAGCCACACGCACGCACCCAATTGCTCTCTCACCTGCTGGGCCCCCACAACCAGCCCAGACCAGTCCACCTCCCTGCCCGTTCCCCAGGCCCCACCACCACGTCCCAGCCGCCGCGCTCTCTCCTCTCCTTCCTCCCGTCCCGACCTCGCCGCCTCCTCGCGTCTGCTGGCCGCCGGCGCCCCAGCTCCTCCTTCCTCCAACCTCCCGTCGTCGTCGCCGGCTCCCTCTCCTCCCCCGCCGCTCTCCCTCCTCTCTCCGCGGCTCTCCCTCGCCCGCCGCTGCGGCCGCCGTCGCCCAGTCGCCCGATGCCGCGCCGCCGTGACCGCGTCCTCCGCCTGAGCCCCTCTCTCGCTGCGGCCCGCCTAAGCTCGCTCGCCACCACCGTCGCCTCGAGCCGCCTCTCGCCTCAGCGCCCTGGCGACCTCCATGCGCCGCCTCTCCTCCCGCGCGCCGCCATGAGCTCCGTCGCCGGCGTCGTCCTCCGCGTCGCCGGCGCTCCCCTTCCCTCTCGCAGCACCAGCGCCGCCCTCCTGCGCCTCGCCCGCCCGCTGCCGTCGTCGCCCCTCGCCCCTAGCCTCTCCTCCTGCCGGGCCGCTCCTCGCCAGCGCTCGCTGCCGCCCGCGCCCTCGCCCGCGCTCCGTCGCCGGCGTCGTCCTCCAGCGTCTGCCAGCTCCCTTCCCTCTCCTCGCACAGCGCCCGCCCTCCTGCGCCTCGCCGCGCCCGCCGTCGCCCTCGCCCCGGCCGCCTCTCCTCTCGCCCGGGCGCGCTCCTCGCCCGCCCGGCGCTCGGGCCGCCAGCGGCCGTCCGCCCGGCCCGACCCGAGCCGCGGCTGCCCGCCCGTCAGCCTCCGTCGCCCGGCGCCTCATGGGTCCCACGACGAGCGCGCCAGCCCGCCGTACCTCGCCAACCCGCGAGCCCTCCACCAGCTCCGTCGGCCGTGCCCCGCGATCGCCAGATCCTGGACCAGCCGCCTCCAGCAGCGCAAAGCCGCCATGCGCCACCCTCGTCTCGAGGGGTTGAGCCGTTGTGCTCCTCTCGGTCTTTGTCGTTCAGGCGAGGTCGTGAACCGCCAAGATCGTCCCCGTTGGTACCACTCGAGTTCGACAACGGCAAAGGTCGTCGAGGACCCTAGCACTTCTGCACCGCGCTGATGACCAAGCTTCCGACGCCCGATCCCGGTGACCCAAGGGCCACGCCAGGACCCGAACCTGAAGAAAACCCCAAGATCGCCATGGAACGAAACAAGCACCACCACGCCAACGACAGTTTTCCGAACAAGATCTTCGTCGCGGAAACTCGGGGCGAGGACGCCAAGTCGCCAAGGCCTACCTCACGGAGCGGTGAACCCTGGACCCCCGATGAACCATGATCTACGCTACCGGACAGCAAGCCCTCGGAGTGAAACCAACAAGACCTATCGCCGGACGCCGAGATCTACAATCTGACCCGAGGACACCGAGACCCCGACGCGACAAGTGCTTCACCCCGAACCTCGGAACCCCGATGCAACAAGATCTGCCCCGTGACCGAGAACGATTCCGCCGAACCGTCGAACCCTGGACCCCGAGACCAACCCCGAACCCCGGAACCCCCCCAAGATCGTCGAGCCCCCTCTGATGTGTGACCCCTTTCCTCGAAACCCTATTTCATAACATAATAAAACCTGTCGCATATTGAATTGTCATTCATCCCGCATGCATCTCATTGGTTTGGGGGCCTTATGCCGATTCACCTAATAATTAAACATGGGGCCCATATGCGGGCAAATCTAGTCTCATATTGGCCTCATTTAAACATGTGTAGCGAACCGTTTCCATCTGTTGCATTGCTAAACAACATTTAATTGCGGGGGTTCTAAACAACTTGAACCATCTAAATAATTGTCGGGACCCCGGTTCCGTTTAATATGACCTAATTGCATCGCACCTTTGCCATGTCATGAATCATACATGCATCATGCCGATCTTCTGCCGTTGTATTAAATATTGCATCCGGTGTTCCTTCTAGTGATTTGCTTCTTCGCGGATAAGGCCGTTGAGTTGATGTGAGCTTCGCCCCGTTCTTCGGTTGAACCTTCGACCATGTTTTCAGGCGAGCACCTCCCCCTTTCTACCTATCTTACTTTTATAGTATTTATTCCCTCATGTTGATCTATTGCTATCTGTGTTGCGATGCTTTAGTTTTCCGTACCCGTGATATTCCCTGCAGCCTTATATTGCCTTGGACACACCCTATTACCTGTTGTTTGGTAGATAGTTGGACTTGCGCGTCGTAGTTGCTTGCTCAAGTGCTGTTGTGTGTCGTCATATGCCACAGTTGTTGATGTATTGCCGCATGTTGTTGTTGGAGATGGTTCTAGTTTTACTTATCGTCACTTTATTTTCTGTTTAACAACTAAAATTGAATAAGCAGAGGCATCGGTGGGTGATAGATAATATTTGGTTTCGAGCCCATACTTGTGTCCCGTAAGACCCCGAGTACTTGATACTGTTCCTTGTTTTATGCGCTATCCACATCCGGAGGTATATGGGACCCCGAGCGTAGCTTGATTCATTCTTATTTCGGGGCCACAAACTAGTTTGAGGTTTTATTTACGATCCTGTACTTATGCCATGTTTCTTGCTTTATTTACTATTGTGCGAGGTGCACATCTTGTTTAGGCAAGCGGTGTTTTCGCGGTATCGACAAGCCCAGCCACACTTTCGGGTTCCCGATCGTTTACTGACCAGCGCAGACCTTGAGGCCGTCTCGGAGCTTGCTTACTCCGTTGCGGATTCTACTTAAGGGGTGGCCCCCTGAAATATTTCTGAATCCTGTGATTGTTCAGTCGTGAAAGCCTCGTTGGGTTTTGATTTGGTTTTTCCGAGGTTGATCGAGGTGTGTTGCTATTGGTGCACCCCGGCCGGGTAAAACTTTCTGAAAGCCGTGTCCGCGGATATGGACGACTTGGAGCACAGTTTCTTGATCATAGACAAGCATAACTGAAGTTTATTGCTATAAATTTGACTTATAATGACTAGTAATTAGCTTCAATATAATGGAATGACTAAATAATACTGGCCACAATTGCTTGTTTGGATTGTCGCTTGCGACCATTGTACCTGACTAGTAAATCTTGCAACTACAACGGAATGGCTGAATAAAAGTACCAACAACTGCTGGGTTTTTGGGTTATCTCATGATAAATGTATCTGACTAGTAAGTGTTGCCACTATCACGGAATGGTTAACTAAAAGTGCCCTTGTTTACTTTATCGGGATGATTATCTAAACGACTAGTAATTGCTGCAACGATAATGAATAAATAAAACGCCAACGGTGTGAGTTCCTCGGTTGACTTCCTCGTTTGGTCTCGGGGAAACACCGGGATGGGTTTGTTTGGTGTAGCTTCGGTTGGATCCGGATAGGTCATTCTTACCCTCTCGATAACCGCCATTGTATCGAGTCTCTATAGGTTGTTAGTACTGCTTGCTGCCGCCAGTCCACCATACCTATGTAGGCGAGGACCGCCGAATTCTAGCCTCGCTGTCTTGGCCTCGATCGACGCTCTTTCTTTGTTTTCGCTTTGCCCTTTGTGGCACCCTTTTGTTAAGCAGGTTTTGAGATCAACGCCGTTAGTAGGGTTACCCTTCCGCTTGGCACGGGCAGTTATGGGCCATTGGTTATTCTTCGAGGCTCTTAGCCCCATTTGTTTCTTGTCCGTAGTCGGACGCTCTACCATTTTCAAGGTGATTTGGATCTTGTACACTACATCATCTTCTTGACTCTTTGAGTCATTATATATATATCTGTTCTGTGGGTCCCATCGAGGACTGTTGTGTAATG
This sequence comes from Avena longiglumis, assembly GCA_030063025.1. Classification (NCBI taxonomy): domain Eukaryota; kingdom Viridiplantae; phylum Streptophyta; class Magnoliopsida; order Poales; family Poaceae; genus Avena; species Avena longiglumis. The sequence goes on from CP125979.1 coordinate 123,872,225, forward strand.
TTATTACTTCGTTTTCCACCCGCACGAAAGTGCCTGGTGGGCACCTTTGAATCGTTTCTATGCGGGTTTGGCGAATTTTGCTAAAACTTGCATAGGTCCGATTCTGAGGGTGTTACATGCGCAGTCACCTGCTCAAGGCGAAATTTTTCGCGCTCGGCTTGCTCTTTGCGTACCGCCTCCGCCAGTTTCAGGCGGAGTTCCTCGACCTCAGTTGCCGTGGCGTTAGGAGGGATTGGGGTGGAGAACGGGTCCTCCGGCGGATCGGTGCCGGTCGCCATGTAGGTCGCGGTGTGGCGACCGGTTCCGTCACGGGGGTCGCTGGAGTTCTCCGATCCGGAGTCAAACTCGAAGATCCCGAGGATGGAGGGATCCTCGAAGTCTCCCGCGTTGGAGACCTGGGCGATGGAGCCAGACGGCGGTGATGGATCCGGCGAGTGACTCGGGTCGCCAGTCGGCGTCGTCGGTGAGGGTTGCATCCTCTGCGGCGCTGAATTCCGCCACGTTGTGGGCGAGTTGTACTCGAGGCGGGCGATGGATCGTGCGGATCGCTCTCGAGCCGATCAGCGGGCGACTTCGCGGATGCGAGCCGAATCCTCCGAGGCGATGGCGTCGGTGAGACCGAAGAGGTGATCGTCGATCAGCGGGATCACGCTGTGCGTGACGGGTCGCGCCGCCGGGACGTAGCTGCTCGGCAGGATTTGGAGCATCTCGCCGATCGCTATCATGCGGCCGGTGGGCAGATTGGATCTCGCCGCAGAACACCGGCCTGACCGGCCAGGCCCCACGGTGGGCGCCACTGTCGTGGGAATAGTCACGGAAGATGCTGCAATCGGCAGCGAGTAGTAGAACGAGGGGAAAGGGCGGCCAGCCATCTGCGGTGCGAGATGAGGGCAAAGACATAGGGTTTTACCCAGGTTCGGCCCCCGGAGGGTAAAGACCTACTCCTGCTAGATTGTATTATGGAGGTGTTACAATGGGCGAGCTCGACGGCTAGGCAGCGAGTCGCTTGGGGGTATGATGGAACATGTCTCTACTCGCCCTATAGGGAGGTTTATATAGGCTCACCTCCCCTAGGGTTTACATATCTCAACCGATTCAGTTAAAGCTTCGGTAGTCGTTTAACCTAATCCGAGGCTATTACTCTTTGGGCCTTCAGCTTCCAGTCGCTCAGTGCCTTGCTGGGCTTTAATCCACTCGCCGTTATGCAGGCCCACTCGCCAGCTCACGGGCCAGTCGGAAACGTCCTGCTGGATATACCCCAGTAGGCACATCTCCATCACATGTAGCCGGATGTGCAGGTCGTGGCTGTTATCACTCGTAGCGTGCATATTAATTGGTAATTCGTAGAGGATATGCAGCATATGAGTGGGAACCCTCAACGTCCCACGATAGTTCTGGCATCTAACGGCCTGTACAAACCATTGCCACAATTCAATATGTGGGCATGGCGTACACCAAGAGGCATGCGAGGTCGCGAAGGGGGCAGTGATTGGCTTGGATCATCTTCTGGGCCCCACATCATGGTATTGTGGATGGTAATAAGCTGCCCGGTTGTGCAACAAAGATTTGATCTCTCATGGGTAAAGTAACACACCTCTGCAGAGTGTAAGAACTGTAACTTGTTACTCCCTGTTCCGGGAAGGAGCTGCGAACACGGCGGGAAAGGAACTCCATGAAAGTTTTGGTAAACCCTGAAGGTTGACAGACATAGATTTTTAGAATAAAAGGAACCTTTGAAGAAATGTTTACAAAAACTTGCATTGCCTACGACCTACGGTCCGTGGCTATAGATATAGTGCATCAAACACTCATTTCTAGTGAACTTGCTGAGTACGCTCGTACTCAACGTATCTTCTTAACCCTTGCTAGATTTCGAAGCCATTAAGACAATGTCTACATCACGATATGCTCCAGGAATCATCAACCGAAGCTAAAGTTATTCAATAAAGTCAAGAAAGTCAACATACACATCAACTCAAGTGAAGACGAAGTTACTGATTAGATAGTAATATAATCTCTAGCCATAGAACCTAATTCTATAGGGTATTGCAATAGCATCAATGTCGACCCCTTAGTTAAGATACTATTCTTAATAGTATATTAGCTTCTGCGTTGTTTGTCTTTGATCCTTCTTTGTAAGAAGTTCTTTCTCTCTCTTTAACCTAGAGTGTTCTCTGGATCTTGTATATAGAGTGAGTTGTAACCTTTAGCCATGTATTGGACCCGCTGTGTTTCTGTTGTACCACTCTAAGGGATGTAATACTAGTGAACGGTGTTTCATTAGTGTTATGTCAACAACTATAGTGTACTACATCATGCAGTGGTATGTTGTGTCACCGCATTGAACTAGGTATGTAGAGATACCGACGATCAGATCTCGGATAAGTAAACTATCGCGAGACAAAGGGAAATTGGTATCATATGTAAGTGGTTCATTAGATCGCAAAGTACTCATAGAAATATGTGGGAGCCAGATGAATTTCTAGATTCCTAAATTGTTTATTGATCAGAGAAGAGTCTCGGTCATGTCTGCATAATTCACGAACCGTAGGGAGACACACTTATGGATTCGATGTTGTTTAGTAGATATGGAATGTAAGTAGGGATACCGAATGTTGTTCGGAGTCTCAGATGGGATGCGGGATATCACGAGGAGATCCGGAGAATAATATTCATATAAGGAAAGTCAAATTTTGGAGTTCGGGAATGATTCCGGTGTTTTCACCGGAATGATCTAGAAGGGTCTAGAAGGTTCACCGAACTGGAAGGGGAAGGGTACATGAATGTGTCATGAATAATTGGAATGATTGCATCATGTCCTTGGTCACTTGTTTGGGCATTTGTAAGAAAGAAATTAAGCTCCAAATTGAAAGTCAAAAGGTAAGTTTGAAAAGTCAAACTGGGACAATGTATCCTGGTGGAGGAAGGAAAGAATCCTTCTTTCCCTCCACCACAAGTCAACTAGGAGAGGGAGTTGGGGAAGGATTCAAACTCCCATATCCCAAGCTGCCCTCCCTCTCATAAATAGAGGGGAGGGGGTGCCGCAAGAGACACAACACCAGCCCCTCCCCACACCGTCATCGCATCTCCGCCGCCCAGCGCCGCCGCCCTAGCCGCCGCCGACTCCACCTCCTCCACTCCGGCCTCTAAACAATAGATCGCCGGAAACCCTAATTCCCACCATAACCTGCTCCGGCTTAGGCGAAGCCCTGTAGGATCTTTCCTCTACTTCCAACACCACGCCTTCGTGCTTCTAGAATTGCGAGGGGAGAACTACAACCTCTACTGCCTGCTGGAACAAGGGAGAGGAAGGTCTTCATCGAGTACCGAATGTGTGACCGGTTGCGGAAGCGCTGCCGGAACGCAGCACCGGAAGGATCGTCTACGCGATCTTGAGATCGGCAAGTGTACGACTACATGACCCACGAGAATATGCTCTCGTTAACCACTTGGGAATCTTCAAGGGTGAGTACTCTAATCGACTTGTTGCTACAATCTAGTAGATAGATCTTGGCTTGTTTGTGTTCATGCGGTAGATTTTTTTGTTTTCCATGCTACGAACCCCTACATACACTGTCCAACGGGAGAGTAGTTCAGGGTAGCATAATAAAGAGAAGATATTAGATATTTATATGAGAGTGTCCACTAGTGAAAGTATGATCCCTAGGCCTTGTTTCTAAGCATTGAAACACCATTTGCAATCAGTCCCGCTACATGTTTGCTTGCTGCCATTTTTATTTCAGATTGCAATTACCACTTATAATCATCCATATTACTTGTATTTCACTATCTCTTCGCCGATCTAGTGCACCTATATACCTTACAAGTGTATTGGGTGTGTTGGGGACACAAGAGACTTCTTGTATCTTGATTCCAAGGTTGTTTGAGAGGGATACCTTTGACCTCTTCCTCCCTGAGTTTGATAAACCTTGGGTGATCCACTTCAAGAAAACTTGATGCTGTTCTACAAACCTCTGCACTTAGAGGCCCACCACTGTCTACAAGAATAGAAGCGTGCGTAGACATCAAGCCCTTTTATAGATCCGTTGCCGGGGAGGTAAGGTAAAAGGTACTCACATCCTCTGGCTACGAAGCTATCTTCTAGTATTGTTGCTGGTGTGTGAGTGCTCGAAGTTATTTCCTTTAGATTCTGCAATTATATCTTTTTGTTTCTTGTTTTTATTTTCACTAGTTAGGCTTAATGGAAAACAACAACAAAATTAGAGAGCTTTTTAGTATTTTTCCTAAGTTAGAACATAAATGGTTTGGAGATAAAATTAAAAAACCCATGGAACTTTCTTGCATGCTAATAGAAATGTTATTAGTATAAATTTTTGAACACCTTTGTTACTAATGCTATGGAAACGTCTAAGCTCGGGGAAGCTAGTTTTTATGAAAATGATATTTTAAGTTCCCTAGCTTTAGAGGAGAAAAATTGCTCTGATGATACTTTATCTCCCATATGTGGTAATTCTAATGATGCTTGTGATATTTTGAATCCACATACTGAAATTGTCCCTTTTGAAATACCTATGGAAATTGTTGAACGTGTTATGAATAACTGCTATTTTGGAGATGGAACTGTCCATCCTGGTGATCATTTACTCCTTATACATGAATTATGCAAGTTGTTCAAGTGTGTAGGTATTTCAATGGACCAAGTTAGGAGGAAGCTATTCTCTTTATCACTTAGGGACAAAGCAAGGGAGTGGTATAAGCTACTAGACGATCCTCATCATTTGGAATGGAAGGAACTTTAATCTCTGTTACTCTAAATTTTATCCTCCTCATGAAATTCATAAAGATAGGAATTACATTTATAATTTTCATCCTCATGATGAAGAAAATATTGCCCAAGCATGGGGGATATTGAAATCACTAATGCTCAAATGTCCCATTCATGAGCTCCCAAGTAATATTATTATTAATAGTTTTTATGCAAGGCTTTCAGGACATTAAAAGGACTATCTAGATACCTGTTTGGAGGGATCCTTCACAAGTAAGGAGGTAAAAGCTAAGTGGGATCTTCTTGAAACAATTCAAATCAATACCTAAGATTGGGATTATGACAAAGGTAAGAACCAGGTATAAACTATGAGTATGATTGCATTAAGTCTTTCGCCGAAACTGCTGATTTTCAAGAGCTTAGTGCTAAACATAGTCTTGATCATCAAATTCTTTTTGATTGTTGTAGAGCCTTTACTTCTCATATTAATGCTCCTAAAGAAAATTGGGACATGTATCATGAACCTTTTAAAGACACTTGCATAAAAAATGAAATTGTTACTAATGCTTGCCATAAACATGCTCAAACCCCTAAAAGTACTATTTCTTGTTAATTTTTGTGGAGTACATAGACCTGTGAAAAGAACCAAATCGAATAAGAATATTGTATCCACCACAGTAATGAAAAAACTAGAGCGTGGAATATGGCTCTAAATGATCTTGGTAAAAAAATTGTCCCCTCTATCCTTTTATATGTGAACTTTGCCATAAAGTGGGTCATTTCAATTTTCAATTCTCATGCCATGATAATAGCCTTTCTAATCCAATGAGTACTGCAAGTTTGTATTGTGATAACATGATCACTCTTAATCAGCATGATGAACTTACGTTACTTTTGGGGTGTGAAGAGCTATCAAGAAAAACTTCTTTGGTAGATATGAGTGCTTTTGATATGAATAACATCCTGCATGGTTGTCATATTTACTATGTTGATAATTGACATGCAAATACTTACATACAAAATATTATAAAAGATGATATTTTACCAAAATATGATAGGACTAATATGTGTTTTGTTCTTATTAATGAAAGGGAGGAATCCTCCAAAGTTTCTTCTATTGTCTTTAACAATAAACCAGGGTATGTGGAGAAGCTCACTTTCAAGCCTCTCCCTCCTAAAGAGGGGAAGAGGAAGAAGAAGAGGAGGAGTAAAAGGAGAGAGGAAATAATATCTTCCCCTAAGCATGTTGCTCCTATTATAGTTTTTGCTGATGAGTCTGAACTTGATGATGTTCCTATGCATGTTACCTATAGTAGTGATCATGATTGGGAAAAGCACACTACTTTTGATATTGAAAATCTCTTTGGTACCAATTCTGAAAATGATGATATTAATAATGGTTGTACTATTAGTACTATCCATGTCCCTTCCAATGATGATATGTTTACAAATGAACACACTTTGGAAGATAACTATTCTATTGCTTATGATGATACTATACCTCCAATATATGATGATTACAATGATGAATATGATATTTTCAGTCCACCTACTATTGAGGAGAAAAATAATTATGATTAAATATGTCTCCTATATTTGATGATTATGGCGATGATGATAATAATGATAGCTATTTTGTTGAATTTGGTCCCACTACAATTAATAAGAATGAGTATGCTTATGTGGAGAGTAATAATTATTTTATGCATGTGGATCATGATAAGAATGTTTTATGTGATAGTTATATTGTTAATTTTATTCATGATGCAAGTGAAAGTTATTATGAGAGAGGGAAATATGGTTTTATGCATCTCAATAATATTAAGTTTCCCCTCTTTATGTTGAAAATTTTGAAGTTGCACTTGTTTTGTTGTCCTATGCTTGTTGCTTTGTGCTTTCATGACTTGTTTCTTTACAAGATTATTTTTCATAGGAAGTGGGTTAGACTTAAATTTGTTTTATATTTGCTTCTTGATGCTCTCTTTTACTTCAATTCATATTTCTTATGTGAGCATCCTCTCAAACTATCAAGCCTAGCTGAAAAGCATTAAAGAAAATCACTCCTGGGAGAGAACCCAATTTTTATTTTCAATAAGTTTTTATTTTGTTGAGTCTTGGAATTTATTGCCTCTATAATAACCTATTCTTATCCTTTTTGTTTGATTTTTGTGCCAAGAATAGCCTCTAATGAGAGGGAAGTAAGATTTAGGAAAGTTGCTGTCCCGAAACTGATTCTGTGCTATTACCGTAAAAAATCATTCGCTTAGCTAGAATGTCGGATTGAGCTGAAATTTGTCATACGTATGCCCCTGGTATATACCCAACCTTCGTTAGTTTTGCACTTTTCGATTTGAGCAATAGAATATTTTCTAAAAAATCGGTCTTTACCTGTTGGTTGTTTTGACAGATTTCTGCCATTATTTGCATTTGCCTCTTGATCGATTTCTTTTGAGTTCTTTTGATCTCTTGAGATTTTAAAAGAAATTTCTATAGTAGCTTATGTTTTAATGGATAATTTACTTGAGTTTAAACTAAAGCCAAAGGTTTATTATCTTGAATACACTAATGTTGCTAATAAAGATTGTGTGAAGTAGACGGGCCCAATCTTATGGTGACTCCCACTCACCCTCATGGCGACACCCACTCTAGTGGATCTCTGGTGATCTCTCCCCTTCTCTCCGATCATTCGCTACGTCTCTCTCATTCCTCCCTGGTAAGTTTTTTTTTCTTTGGTCTGGATCATCATGATCCCCCCCTGTGTGTCGTTGGAAGGCTACATATTCCACATCTAAGGATCTGGAGAAAGGTAGGCAGAAGTTGTATGATGGATCAGTTAATGTGTGGGCTGCGGAGCCGGTTGGTTGGTTGGTTTTATTGAATGCAAAAGGTGCACCGATCATTGGAAAATCTCTGGGATCTGAGGACAGGGTTGGCCCAGGCTCTGAGGTCTTGTACCCTGAACATCTGGTTAAGATTGGGGAATGCATTGAGTCTTCTGCTGGTTCTTGTTGGTTTCCAGATCATCCTGAGGGTGGGTCTGATCTTGAGTTTGCACGGTCCGATCTTGAGTCTCGATCAGACGTGTCTTCTGATCACCCTGATGATGAGAGTTTGCACGGCCCGATCGACGTGGTTTCCCCTGCAGCTGTTTTTGATTCCATTGCATTGGGCCTGGATTTCTCCCCAGGTTTTTTATTCAGAGCGGATGTCAAGAGGAAGTACAGATCGACGGTGCACCCACTTGGGAAAAGGAATCATTTTGTTCTGGTAGTCTCTTTTGGACGATCAAAATTTAGGCTGAATGTTGACTCAGTTGGGTTGGCATTGGAATATTGCCTGGGTCGTCTGTGTGATGAGTTGGCAGTTTTGCAGATTGCTGACAAAGTTTTCAGATTCTCAGTCTCTTCTAAGAATGTGGGTTTTATGGTTTACTCTCTTCGGTGCTATGCCTATGCTCAGTTCAAGTGTTTTTTCCATCTCTGGGGGAACGGTGGGCCGAATTGGAGGAAGGAATTTTTTGATTGGCAATCTGAGTGTGAGCAAGAGTGGATCCTTGTAAGCCCAAGTAAACAAGGACAGATGTTGTAGTAGCTGCTCTGCGTTTGAAGCCTGTTAAATCAGCTCTGAGTAAGTCGAAGCAAGCTGCTAAAAGGGCGAATGTGCTAACTTATGTAGAGGTCATTGAGTATGACGCTTGTAAGGGGTATGAGTACCCTAATTCTGGTGAGGCTAATTTTGTACAATCTGCAGTTTTGCTTCCAGAGGGTTTTGTCAAGTCTGCTGAGGCCATTAAGTTTGGAACAGTCTGTTCTGATGATCTTGTAGATAATGGTACTCAGGAGTTTACTCAGTCGTTTAATTCTGGATGTCATGCAAGTTCAAGTGGAGTCTCCTCGATTCAGCAAGATTCTGGTCTGGATGGGCTGGAACAAGTTATTGATGATATTGCGTACAGATTCTGGGAGTGTGGCCATTGTCTCTCCATGGGGCGCAAAAGGGAGGACTGCCGAAATAAGATTCGGTGCAAGCAATGCTTTAGATCTGGCCATATTAAGATTGATTGTCCTGGGTATTTTGGTAAGTTCAAAAAAGTGTGGGTGCCGAAAGAAGTTTTGCCTGATAACGATTTTAGCTATCATAACAATAAGATGGACTCAGGGGAAACAGATAAAATCAATTCGGTGGAAGAAGTTGTGGGCTGGGACTCTGATAAGGCATCCTTCGTAACCTCAACCTCCTCGTATCTTAATTCCCACAACTCTGTAAACCGTGCTTCCAACTCGCCACCGCCTACCAACTCATCTGCAAGCCCTGCGGATCATGAACCAGCCATGACAGTGTATGAGGTTGACCATGTGCCTTGGGTTCCTGTTGGGCATCAAGTCATTGATGGTGGTCCAACGAGGTTGCCCAGTGTTACAATTGCGACAAGAAGATAACGAAGAACGAAAACGAAAAACACAGCAAGGGGACACAGATTTAACGTGGAAAACCTCTCCAACAAAGAGAGGAAAAAACCACGGGCGCCAGCCAGCGAAACTTCACTATATCGAGGAGTGTTTACAAACGCCGGGGATTTCACAGATGCAACTCATCCCAACCGGCGGCTTACAAGGGGTTTATATATCGGTGGAAACCTAGGTCTTCGACGATCCGTACCGTACCGCGGGGGCACCCCCCACAGGCGTCCCCGTTGGGCACGGTGTGGGCCAACTTCAGACTCGTTACACTCAGCCCAAGCCTCCGACGACGGGCCTCACTCCACTCGTCAGAAGTTGGCCTATACTTTGTAGAATTTGGATCAACATATAACACCCAGGACCTTCTACAACTCGCATCCTGCTCCAACGCGTCGCCACGATAGCTATTGCCTTGCGTATGTGGAACCACAACAACCTGAAGGTAATGGTTTCTGGAGACAACGAGTGTCACAGTTTATTGAGCAACAGTTAGGCTACGATGTTATGCATGCTCAGCCATCTTTGTTTGGGGTTGGTTTGTTTGAGTTGCTTAGCTCCGCGGTTAGAGAAATCCTAGTCTAGCAGCCGCCACAACAGATTGATGAGGATGTTTTTGTATGTTTTGTTAATCATGATGAAGGAGCAAACCATAGAGGAGTTCATGGGTTTAGGAATGGCTGGATCATGTTGCTGGGAGTTCCGCTTGACTACAAGAACGACTTTGATATATCCAATGTTGTTGGCACTTTTGGTCGCTATATTGATTGGCATAGGGATGATCCATACAAGTGTAGAACCATGGTGTTTGCTTCTTTTCCATCGACACAGACTGTTCCCAGGGATGTTGTTTTTGGAAACCACAGTAATCTTAGGGCTGTGCGTCACTCTTGGACGACTGCTTGCTATATACTGACTGCAGACTTTGCTGAGATCATGCCTGCTGATGAGGACCCCATGCCTTTGAATGGGAACCCACATCCGCTGCCTGGGAATCTGCAGCAGAATATGCATAATTGGGTTATGGCTCAGTTTCCTGAGCTAGGTTGGAATGATGTTCCGCAATAGAATGATCCGCATGTTCATGATAATCAAGATCAGGATCAAAGGCAGCAGCCAGTGGATCCAATGGTTGAAGAGAACATTCTAGGTTCTATTGTAATGGATCCTTCTATGGACTCTGGTTCTTCATCAGTGCAGATGGTGCATGAGAATGAGGATGATGATTTTATGGATGTTCAGCAGCTGGGAGAGCAGGCTTTGATGTAGAGAGATATGATGGAATAGGGTCAGGGTAATCCTATTCGTGATTTGGTGATGTTTGTCCCTCAGCCGACTAACTTGCAGGTAGTTGAGTTCAGCAAGGTTTTTATTGGTCATGAACTACCTCCCCAGGTGATCTGGGAAAGGTTGTTATAGCTGATTATGACACAGTTATTATTTGACAATCTTCCAATTGCTATCAGGACTAGCCCTTTCAGCAGTCTGATTTTGACAAAGAGAAGTTAGTCATTGGCCTTTGATCAGAGTTGCAGTTTCAGTACACCAAGGTTGGGTCAAAACTGCATGGGTCCTGCTTCTCCTCCACGTAGGTTTGTGAGGGCCTCTTTGAGCCTTGTTGATCAGGAGAGTTCGTCTGAGGGTGAACAGTCACAAGATCTGTAGTCTGGTTTCTCTTCCACTCCCAGCCCTGTGGTGGTAAAGAAACGCCGAGGTCGTGGCAAAAAGCATGCAACACCTCTGTTGGAAAGTTCGGTACGCCGTTGTACTCGCAGCATGGTGAAGAATGATGGTTATCGTCCGAGAGTTGGAAACTATAAACATGAGCAGCCAAGGAAGCATGCTAGGGTGCACACAACCAAAAGCAAAGGGAAGAGGGCAACATTGGAGGTTGATGAGGATGAAGAGATGCCTCTTGAAACCCCAATTCAGGTCCTGCAGTCTGTTGGTATAGCTCTGGGAATCGACCCTGCACAGCTTTCTAAGGAGAAGCTTGAAGCTCCTCCTAAAGCTACTTTGTCCTCAGGATCTAAATATGATTGGGAACCTATCTATAACATCCCAGAATTAGAGCTTAGAAATAGGCTGAACACAGATGTGTGCGTTGCATTCATGCATAGAAAATCCGAATAATTTTCGCGCTTTTGAATAAATCTTGTCAAAGTGATTGAAGCTTCTCTCAACTTGATGGAATTGAAGTAGATCATCAAGTTGACTGCGATAAGTTTCAATATGACATTTGCTAAAACCTTATTTTGGATAGACATGATTTGATCTAAGGGTAGATCAAATATAATAAAACTAAACCATCAACATATTGCTTAATGACTTAAAGTTGATCCTTAATAAAGCATATCATAATATTCATTACACACCATGAATACCAAGTTATAAATATAACTTAAGTAATAAGAATGTAACAACTAATTCTTGATCTATCTTAATCTTATCTACTTATACGATGAGTATCATGGTAATACCTAACCTTAATCTTTAGTGAGATTGAGTAGGAAGGAAACCAAGTCAAGATCATTCATCATATATCTTTCTTTCCATATCAATCCTTATGGAATCCTATATCAATACCTGTTGTTCATCAATATTGAGTAATCAACTATTGATTCACCAATTCCTAGCTTATTAACTATTGGTCTATCAACTCTTGACCTTATCATAGCATTCACTTCAGTCCTTAAGAGAAAGAAGTAAGAGGAGGTAGGTAGTAATGCTAGATTTGAATATCATCTATAGGATGGGAGAGTTGGAAGAGAATAAGATCAATGTGATAATTGATGGAGTTAATTCACTCCTGTAATGATAGAAGAGTTAATTGGAATATATATTCATATGGTAACAAAGAGGATTCCAAGGGTGAATATTGAAGATAGTTACCAGGAGTAGTCCTATTGGATCAAGCAGGTATAGTTAATGAATTATATCTCTTAATCTAATAGAGCTAAACAGAAGATAATTATAATACAACTGTAATGTTGTATGGATGGAAGCCTTGATTAGCCAACTAGAAACCTAAGCCATAAATGATAAAAGGATTATAATGTGTGGCGCCCCGCAAAAACCACTACTAGAAAATCGCGTTGTCTTTGTGCATTGCATCATCATGACTGCATGCTCATGTCATCATGCCACATTGCATTTGAGCATCGTCATCATCCTGCATGGTTTTGTCTAAACTATTTTCGAAACACCTAGTTTTGTTTTCTAAATATTCCCGTCTTTATTCAAATTAAAACCCGGGTCTCCGAATTATTTTGTTTTGTCTACCAACGGTTTTCAAAAGCCCCATTCTAAATATTAAAACTTTTATTTTATTTTTAGGGGCAGCCGTACCGGGCCGATCCGACCCAGTCGGCCACCCCAGTACAAAACCAGCCTGTCTAATTCCTAATTCTACCCAACCTATTCTACCCACCCTTCAGCCACCTCACTCCCTCCAATCCCATGCCGCCACCTCACTCCCCCCACCTTTTTCCCTCCACCTCACCCATCCTAGCCCGCCACCTGTCCCTACCCCAAACCACCCCACCCCGGTCAGCACACACCACGCACGCACCCAACCCCGCTGGCCCCACCACACACACACGCAAGCACGCACACAGCTACCCTGGACCAGCGACCACGTCCACCCCGCTCAGCCCGACCCCACCTGCAGCGTCCCCTATGCCCCACCCCACCTTCCTCTGCCTCGCTCCGCACCCGGCAACCCCCGGGCCACCCCATCCTGCTCTCTCCTCTCGCTCGATCCCCGCCACCACCTGCCGAATCCGACCTGCCGATGTTCTCCGCCCCGCGCCGCCTACCTGGCCTCCTCCGCCAGTGCTCACCCGCCTTGCCCGCCAGCGCCTCATCTCCCGACCGCGCCTTTCCGCCGCCCGGCGCCCGCGTGGCTCGCCCACGACCCTCCCCGCGGACTCCGCTCGCCCTCCGCCACCGACGAGATCCACCGCCTCCTTGTCGTGGTTTCCCTCCTCCTGTCGACTACCTCCTCCATCGGCTTCCTATCCCTCTCCTGCGAGCTCCACCGCGCCGGCCTTCACAGCACGGACCGGGAGCGCCGCCATCGCGACGTCCCCCTCTGCTGCTCTGCTCCTCCCCGACCCCGAGCGCCTCCGCCTGCTGCAAGTCGGACTCGCGGGGACCTCCTCTGTCTGCTGGCTGTTCTCGAGCCAGACCGCCTGGAGCTCTGCTCCGAGCACCTTCCGTGGGTGCCCACCCATTGCCTCCTGGCAACCTCCTTCCGCGTCTTGCCAGGCCGCCGCCGGCTGCCGTCCTCCATCTTCCCCAGGCCTCCTCAACGCTAAGGCATGCAGTTTCTGTTCAGCTGCACCGCTCCCGGCTAGCGCGCTGCCTCGAGCACTTCAGCCGTGAACCCCTGGCAGTGTAATTGCGATGTGTGTATGGGCGTAGAAGCGGCCAATCTCGTGTCTATGTTTGGCTAACGTCAGATTATGGTCAACTATGGCATGGGCGCTCTCGGCTACAATATTCCTCGAAGATCTTCAACAAGGATACCGAGTTCTCCTTCACGGAATTAAAGTCCCTGTTTCGGAACCCCGAAGGCCGAGCCCTCGACACGCCAAGGTCTTCTCCCCGGAACGCCGAGTTCTCCATCTTGGACGTCAAGCACGTCGACATGAAACCGAAGGACGCCGAACGCCAAGCTCGTATTGGTCCCGGACGCCAAGTTCTTCATCCCGAACGCCAAGACCGACCCGATACGCGGCCCCGACAAGATCTTCTCGACGACAAGATCGACCGCTTGGAACCAAGATCTCCGGCACGACACGACAAGTTCTCCATCCTGTATCCGATCTCGTCGAGCCGCTCTCCCGTCGAACCCTGAGACCAACCCCGAACCCCCGGATCCCAAGATCTGCCGAACCCTAATGTGTGACCCCTTTCTCGAGCCCTATTTTTATAAATGTAATATATACTTGTTGCAAATCAATTGTTCATACTTGCATACATTGTGTGGTTTGGGGGCATTATGCCGATTCACCTCATAATTAAATATGGGCCCATATGCGGGCAAATCTAGCCTTACTTTGGCTCCATTTAATTTTGTGTAGCGAACCGGTGATATGTTTTGCCATGTTAAGACAACATTTAATTTGCGGGGTAGATAAACAACTTGAACCTATTAAATAATTGTCGGGACCCGGTTCCGCTTAAAATGACCTAATTGCATCGCATCCTTGCCATGTCATACATCATACATGCATCATGCCCGGTCTTCTGCCGTAATCTTAAATAGTGCATCCGGTGTTTCTTCTAGTGTTTTGCTTCTTCACGGATGAGGCCGTTGAGTTGATGTGAGCTTCGCCCCGATCTTCGGATGAACCTTCGGCAATGTTTTCAGGCGAGCACCTCCCCCTTTCTACCTATCTTACTTTTATAGTCTTTATTTCCTCCTGTTGATCTATTGCTATCTGTGTTGCGATGCTCTAGTTTTCGTACCCGCGATATCCCTTGCAGCCTTATATTGCCTTGGACACATCCTATTACCTATTGTTTGGTAGATAGTTGGACTTGCGCGTCGTAGTCGCTTGCTCAAGTGCTGTTGCGTGTCGTCAAGTACCTCAGTTGTTGGAGTATTGCCGTATGTTTAATGTTGGAGTTGATCATGGCTTTAATTATTGTTTAATAACTAAAATTGAAGTAGGTAAATGCATAGGCACAGGTGGGCAATAGATGTTATTTGGTTGTTAACCGTCCACTTGTGTCCCGTAGGACCCCGAGTTCTTGACACCTGTTCCAAGATCGAGCGCGCTAACCACATGTGGGATGTATGGGCACCCCATCGATTTAGTACCTGATTCCAAGTACTGTACTGGGGGCCACAAGTAGTTTGGGGCTTTATTACTATCCTGTACTTATGCCATGCTTTACTGCTTTATTTAAATTGTGCGATGTCTTCGCACTGTCTGTTAGGATCGGGACAAGTTTTATTTGATCGACAAGCCCACCATCTTTTCGGGTTCCCAATCGTTTCTGACCGTCCACCCAAACCCCGAGTCCGTCTCGAGACCGGCCGACTTCGCTATGGTAGCTTAGTGGGTGGCCCCATGTACTTGCTTTGGGTCCGGAAACGTCATGACTTAGGCCCCGACATACCGATGGGTGTATGTTAACCGATCGCAAAAGGGTCAAGTGCGTGTGGATACTTTGGTGCACCCTCAGGTTAAATCTTTTCGAAAAGCCGTGTCCACGGTTATGGACGACTTGGAGCACAGTTCTCGATCATAGACAACTATAACTAAAGTTTACTGCTATAATTTGACTTGTATCCGATATGACTAGTAATCAGCTTCATTACAACGGAATGGCTAAATAAAAGTACCAACAACTGCTGGGTTTGGGATATCTCATGCTAATTGTATCTGACTAGCAAGTGTTGCAACTACAACGGAATGGTTAACTAAAACTGCCCACTGCTTATTAAACCAGGATGACTCATGCTATCTATACCTGACTAGTAATTGCTGCAACGATAACCGAATAAATAAAACTGCCAACTGTGTGAGTTCCTCGGTTGACTTTCTCGGTTGGTATCGAGGGGGAACACCAGGATGGGTATGTTTGGTGGTAGTATCAGGTTGGTTCCGAATAGGTCTTTCTTGCCCCTCTCTGATAGCCGCCAGTTGTATCGAGTCTCTATAGGTTGTTTAGTGCATGTTGCGCTGCCGCTTCAGTCCACCATACCTATGTAGGCGAGGACCGCCGAATTCTAGCCTCGCTGTCTTGGCGCCTCGATCGATCGCTCTCTCTTTTTCCTTTGCCCCTTATCGGCACCCCTTTTGTTTAAGCAGGTTTTGATATCGACGTCGTTAGCAGGGTTACCCTTCCATCTTAGCCTGGGCAGGGTTATGGACGCCATTGGTTATTCTTCAGGGCTCTTAGCCCCATTTGCATCTTGTCCGTAGTCGGACGCTGTATCGTTTTCAAGGTGATTTGGATCTTTGTACTGTATATCTGCATTCTTGACTCTTTGAGTCGTTGTTGTATATGTCGGTTCTGTGGGTTCCATCGTGGACTATTGTGTAATGGTATTACTTCGTTTTCCACCCGCACGAAAGTGCCTGGTGCGCACCTTTGAATCGTTTCTATGCGGGTTTGGCAGGAATCGCTGAAACTTGCATAGGGCCGATTCTGAGGGTGTTACATAATGCACCATGCTTTAGTCACCAAGATTGAATGCTTATATCCTGTATAAGTGACATTGGTGGATAGAACATGATTGAACCCTAGTATAAATATGTTATCCTAGGTTAGCCATGATAAGTCATATTAATATAATGTGAGGTTGGGGTATAAGATACTAGAGTGAAGTAAATATAAGATGGTATGATTATGATGATGTTAGAGCAACATTGGATTAAAGAAGTAGTATTTTCCTCTTTGGAAATACTAAGCACTTGAGGTGAAGTAGTTTGATGTATACAACTACTAGAGTAATATTAGTGGTGGATGCTTAAGGAAGGGTATGAATGTAGTTAGAAGTCTAGGATTGTGAAGTATGGAATATAGAAATTCTTGGTAAACACTAAAACCTAATTCTATAACCAAACCTAATATCCATATTAAATAATTGATTTACCATCTTATGTCCACAATGGTTAATAGGAATATTTTCCTATATCAACTCACTTAAGCACATTTTTGTCAGTTTCAACCATCATTATCATAGGTGCTTAAGAACTATCTTTATCAATTTCTCATAAGTTAGCCTAGAAAAAACCCACTATTTTAATTTAAATGGTGATAGCATTAAAGATCACAAACATAAAGACAATAGGTTTAGCCATTAACCTTTATTCACATCAATAAAGGAAATATGAGAATATTAAATCTTTTAAGAAATTATGGTTTCATTTTCAATTCAGACCTTAACTCATATGTTAGTTGCAATAAAGTATATATAGTGTTATTCCTAAACTTATGAGAATATTATTAACCATATTAATTACTAAAAACTTTATGTATTAAGTAATAATGAAGGATCAATATATAAAAAAGTTTCTTTAATACTATCAATCAATAAGAATCAAAATTCATGGATTAATAGGAATACATTCTTTAATAAGTTTATGGATATGAGATAAATTAAATTTATATCAAAAGCCCTTACAAATACTAAATGAAAAGGTATACATATAAAGAAAATAAAGAAATAATCACATTATATAATAAAAGCTCCTAAAATGTTACTAAACACATTCCAATATTGCTACAATTGTTAGCAAATAAAATCTATAAAGAAAATTTTAACCATTCAAATCTGAAAATGAAGCAGAAAATAAAAAGGAAGAAAAAACAGAAAAAAGGGGGATCTAGCCGAGCAACAGGCCGGCCCAGATACTCCTCTCCCTTATTTGCTGCCAGGTGCAACTAGTTGCATCCCAGCAGCAACCCAACAGCGGCCCAGCCCGGGATACCTCTTCGTTGTCTCTCTGTCAATCGGCTCCCATACGAGAGATCACCATCTTCTTCGTTATCCTTCGCATGGTCGACACGCCGACGGCGAGTCCACCTTACCGCCATCATTCTGTACTGCCGCGGACGCAGTTGACCCCTCTAAAACTTTGCCCTAGCCGCTAGGAATCCGCCAGTAGGCGTTGTGCCATGATTCGTGCCTAGAACGAGCTTTAGCAGCGCCGCCGCATCTCCGCCGTCGTCGTCACCGTGCCGCCGTGTCTAACCCCGATTCACCGTATAAGAGGCAGGATAAGGATCGCCTGAGCCCCAGCTTCATGCCTCTCTCCTCAATTTCGCCTCAAACGATCTCTATCTCTCTTTCCAACCCGACGCCATCGCCGGCGAGCTTCGGCTGGCCGTCGAGGCAATCCTCCTCAAAGCCCGTGGTGTGGATGGGGAGAAGCGTCGTGCTCCGTAGATCGTCTGGGTGGAGTGAAACATCAAGGGGAGCTCTGAGGAGGGTGAATTTCATCGTTCCCTTTCCTCGGGGTTCGCCGGAATTCTTGACCGAGTGCTCACCACTGACCACGCTGGTCCTCGTCGACCACCGCACAAGCCTCAGGGTGAGGTAACGCATCTCCAGGACCCCTTATTTTGTGCTATCGTTCATCGTAGCCTCACTTCCGTAGAGCTCCGCCCTGCGCCGCCGTCAGTCGTCGTCGTGGTCACTATTCTAGTGACCATACGCTAGCGGCGCCACCGCTATTAGTCTCCCCAGGTTGCACTCGTTTGAACTATAGTCATTGCATCCACTCGAAGCCGCCAGATAGTCGCCGTCATTCGCCGTCCCTATGTCACCGGCGAGGTGACATCACTTGGACGTCAGCCTCACGCCGAGTCAAACGGTCAGCTGTTTTGACCCGGTCCTTGCCCGTGTGGCATCTGACGTGGCATTGGCCCCATCTGTCATGGACTATGAGTAGTAATAGGGTCGGTAACAAATGCTTTCACTAACCTGAAGAATGATGTGGCATGTGGCCCACTAGTCAGTGACCTAGGTTAGGTTCAGGTTCTGTGTAAAAAGTTATTTTATTATTTTTAAATCACAAAAATAAGTGTAATATACCAAAATGATCACAAAAATAATACCTATATGTTAAAAATATAATATTCCACGTTTAAGTTAAATAAAAAGTTAAAACACTTTAATAACTTGAATTTAAACCTATTTCTTGGGTTAATAATTCATACAATGTCAAATAAAATTTGTTAATAATTCTTAAATTAACTAATTAAATCTAATAAATAGTATTAGTCTTAAATACTAATATTATGAAGTCAAATGGTTCAACACATTTTAAAAATGCAATTTTATTGAATTATCATTCAACCATAAGTGTAGATTAATTTCTAAAAAGATTCTTATCCAATATAAAAACTCCAAGAATAATTTTTATTGAGATAAAACCCATTCCTTTACTTTAACCACAAGTTTATAAACAAATCAAAACACTATAGTGTATTCATAAGTAGTAAATAATATTGTTTACTTATTCACAAACCTTAACCACACCCTTATTGGGAGATAAATCCCTTTATACATTTATAATGTAAAGAAACCACTACCAAATAAAAGTAATACCATCCTTAAGTAACTTTAAAGAAACATTATGAAGTGAACAATATATAAGTATAATAAGCATTACACCTAAAGTCCATCTATGTTTTTAACTTTAGTCTACCAGACTTTAAGTAGAAGGCTAAAAACAACATCAACCACCTTTGTTTAGCCACAAGGATTGTTTAAACCTTAATAAGGTAATCTTTTCTTCAAAAGTTATTCGTTTTGCCACTTCAGTCAACATATGACAATTAATAGTAAACACCTTTCTTTATACTTTACTTATATATTTAGGATTAATAACACTTAAAGTTCTTTATAAGTGACACTACTTGTAAAGTAAATTTTAAGATAAACAATTATTATATAAGTAGTCTTCAGGTAGCATTCCATATGTGTGTACCTTATTGTTATATAGATATGTGTCGTTCACACATACTCACAAGCCTTAATAAGAAACACAAATATGAAAACTAATCTAAAAGAGCAACACATTCCAAAGAAACCATTTCCAGTATCCAAACCCTAGAGCAACGTTATCCCCAGGATTCGAGTTTACTAAATTGCATTACATACTTATGCATAAAAGTATCTTGCTTCTTTAAACATTAGTCCTTATCGGACCAATGATGCTGATTTTAGATATTGGATCTTATAATTGTCTTGAAGACCGTGAGTGCATAATCTTGCAATCACGAAAGGCAAGTTCACACTTGCTCATGTCCTTTGATTATTTTTTGTAAAGTATTTTGCAAATCCAGTGTTGTCATCACCTGCATTTGAAAAAGGACAAAACACTATTTTCATAATAATGTGATTATAGGTTATCTACCATGAGGTAATAACCTACTATAAGAGTTCCGATGGTAAAGGAATATATTATCTAGGACTTAACAACCAATGTCGCAAGTGATTCTTGCGCCGTATATTACACGTTGACCATGAGATTTGGAATGGGACGAAGAAGTCAGTTGTATCTTTTCCCTCTTGCATGGAGCCGGATGTGCGGGTCGTGGCTGTTATCACTCGTAGCATGCATATTATATGGTAATTCGTAGAGGATATGCAACATATGGGTGGGAGCCCTCAACGTCCCACGATAGTTCTGGCATCTGAAGAGTCTGTACTGCCAATTGCCGTAATTCAATAGGTGGCCTGGCGTACACCAAGGAGACATGCGGGGTCGCGGAGAAGGCGGTGATTGGCTTGGGTCTTAGTCTGGGCCTCACACCAAGGAAGTGTGAACGGGTTCACGGCCCGGATGTGCAACAAAGCTAAGATATCTCATGGGTCAAGTAATGCACCTCTGCAGAGTGTAAGAACTGTAACTTGATATTCCATGTTCCGGGAAGGAGCTACGGACGCGACAGGAAAGGAACTCCATAAAAGTTCTGTTAAACTCGTGAAGGCCGACAGACATAGCTTTTCAGAATAAAAGCAACCTTTGAAGAAATGTTTACGAAAACTTGCATGGCCTACGACCTATGGTCTGTGACTGTAGATATAGTGCATCAAACACTCCCTTTCTAGTGAACTCGCTGAGTACGCTCGTACTCAAAGTATCTTCTTAACCCTTGCTAGGTTCTAAAGCCAGTATAGACGACGTCTACATCAAGTCATACTACAGGATTCATCATCAAAGGCTAAAGCTCTTCAATAAAGTCAAGAAAGTTTACATATGCATCAACTCAAGTGAAGACGAAGTTACTGATTAGATAGGAATATCATATCTAGCCATAACACCTATTTCTATAGTGTATTGCAATATCAGCAATGCCAAACCAATAGTTAGATACTAGTCTTATTAATATGATAGTTTTTGAGTTATTTATTTCTGATTCTTCTTTGTAAGAAGTTTCTTTCTCTCTCTTTAACCTAGAGTGTTCTCTAGATCTTATGTAAAAAGTTGAGTTGTAACCTATAGTCATGTCTTGGACCTGCCGTGTTTCTGTTGTACCACTCTGAGGTATGTAAGACTAGTGAACGGTGTTTCATTGGTGTTATGTCAATGACTATAGTGTACTACATCATGCAGTGGTATGTTGGGTCACCGCACTATCTGTGTTCTGGATGGCAGGACGATCTTGTTCTTGCTGTAAGTTCTGGTTAGGCTATATGTGGTTCCCTGTAAACCCTGTCAGTGGATGGTTGAAAGTTGGTCCAGGTCAGGTTAATTTAGTAGGGTCTGTCTTTAGGTTCAGTGATGGGTGGGGTAGCGTCGGTGTCAATTTCCCCAGAGTTAATGGTAGTGTCAAGATTGATGTCGTTTCTGTCAGTCTTAGGTTTCTTTGGGTCTGGATCAGTTACAGTAATGTATTGCTTAAAACTCGTAAATGGCTCTGGGTTTGGTTTTTTTGTGGTAGGCTGGATGCTGGTCATTCCATCTCTCGGTTCTTGTGCCAAATTTTATTCATAAATGAGTATTATTACTAAGAGAAAGTGGCATGTTTTATGTTGGAATGTTCGTGGACTAAATTCTGATGCTAGGCAGAGGGCAGTTCGTGCTAAGATTGAGGAAAGTGGGTGTGAGATTGTCTGCCTGCAGGAAACGAAATGTGGGTCGTTTGATCAACGCTTTATACGTAAATTCAGCCCAAAAATATTTGATAATTTTGCCTATGCACCTTCTGTGGGGGCTTCTGGGGGTATTTTGGTTCTGTGGAACTCTTCAATTTTTAAGGGTTCTCTAATTGAAATTAAAAGTTTTGGGGTAACAGTTCAATTTACCTTTGTGCATAACAATGAGTCTTGGACATTAACGACTGTATATGGGCCATGTCAGAGAGTCTTAAGGGAGGAGTTTGTTTCTTGGTTACATGATCTTATCATTCCTCCAGCAACTATCTGTTACTAGGAGATTTTAACTTCATTTGGTCAGCTCAAAATAGAAACAGAGCTGGGGGGAATATTAATGACATGTTTATTTTTAATGAACTCATTGGGCATCTTGGCCTGGTGTAATTGCCTATTAAGGGGAGATCTTTCACTTGGTCTAACATGAAGCATGATCCTTTGTTGGAACAGCTCGATTGGTTTTTCACTAGTCCAAATTGGACCATCTCCTTCCCTAACACAGTGGTGTTACCTTTGGCTTGGCCTAAATCTGGTCACTTACCATGTGTTGTTAATATTGGTACCGAAATTCCAAGGGCTAGATTGTTTCGTTTTGAGAATTATTGGGTAGACATGCCTGGTTTTCAGGAGTGTGCTGCAGACCCATTGAAGAGACCTTCACATAAGAAATCTAGTGTTGCAATTCTTACTGATAAGCTAAAGGGGGTGAGGTATGATCTTAAGAGGTGGAAGAAGGGCTTATCTTAGTTAAAGATGCTCATAACAAAATGTAATGAAGTGATTTTTATCATGGATTCCCTAGAGGACAGGAGACCCCTGTTTACAGTAGAGTTTAATTTCAGATTGTTGGATAAGCTTCACCTGCAAGAATTACTACTGGTTGAGTGTAATTATTGGCGTAAAAGGTGCACTATTATATGGATCAAACTTGAGGAGGATAACACTAAGTTTTTTCATTCAATGGCAACAGAAAGATTCAGAAGGAACAATATTGCTTGTTTAAAAGGTGATGATGGAATTGAGGTTACGGATCATGAGGTAATGTTAGGATTGCTCTAGGCAAGTTATAAGGGCAGAACGGGTGACACTTCGGGAATTCAGATGCAGTTTGATCTGAGCCGGATCATAAAAAGGGTGGATGGTTTGGAGACACTTTCTCGGCCATTTGATAAGCAGGAAATGGACAATATAGTTAAATATATGCCATCAGATAAGGCACCGGGACCAGATGGGTTTAATGGAATGTTCTTAAAGAAATGCTGGAAGATTATACAAAATGAATTTTACAATTTGCCGCATGATTTCCATGATGGGAAGGTTGGGCTGCAGAATGTCAATACATCCCTGATTACCTTGGTCCCTAAGAAAGAGTCCCCTGAGTGTGCCAATTGTAGGTTCGCAGCATAGAAAACAAAAAATTTCCTACGATGGGAACAACTATGTACCAAGATCTATCTACTAGATACAAACAATGGGCGGATGTATATCCGTAGAGAACATACCCTTGAAGATCGACAAAGCTTAACGATTCCAAACTCGTGGTTGATGTAGATGATCTCTTGCTGATCTCAAGATCGAGAGGAAGTCCTAGCGCCACAAAACAGCAGTGCATCCGTGCTCGCACACACGTTCGAGGCACCGAGCAACCTCCGCCTCCTCGCTCCAGCGATGCAGCGGAAGCACAACTCTTTCTTGCCTAATAGCCACCGGGAACATGTATCTCGCTAGTCCGAGACCATGGGGGATAAATTCTAGAGGGGGAGAGAGATCCTTCACGAGGAGGTGTGAGTGAGAGAGAGGGAGGGGGGCACCCAAGGGGCCATGCTCCCAGCCATGGGGCTGCCCCCACCTCTTCCACATTCATGTGGGTGGACACTCCACTCACTCAAATGCCTTTCAATTCCCTCCACTCAAAAACCCACTCAAATTCCCATTAAATTTCCACCAAATTTAATGCAAACTCTCATTAAATAAAACTCCTTTTATTTATTCAGAATTTTGTCAATTACTTTAATGACAAACATTCACATATAACCCCTTGCTAGTATTTCATTTCACATGCAGAAACACTTTCTGTAATTTCACCCAAAAACCCGTTTCGGTATCTAGTGAAATAAATTCCTGCGCTTGTTATTCTTTTCGGCATGAGACTTTTGCTCCAATTGGATGTCGGTGTCTCTTAAGTGTGTCACCCTACGGTTCGTGAATGATGCAGACATGATCGAGACCCCTCTCGGATCAATAATCAGAAGCGGGATCTGGAGACCCATACTGACTCCCACACATTCAACGATGACTTTCTTGTGATCGTCAGAACCTTTTACGCTAGTATCTTAATCCCTTTGTTTCACGATATATTACATGTCCGAGATTCGATCATCGATATCTCCATACCTAGTTTGATCTCGTTACTGACATGCACTCTTTTCTCGTTCCCGTGATATAACATTCTAGTGATCAAATCACTTGCTTGCAAGCTAACCAATGTGATATCACCGAGAGGGCCCAGAGTATATCTATCCATCATCGGGACGAACAAATTCCACTCTCGATCCATGAGCCTCAACATAACACTTTATTAGTTCTGAATCCATCTTTATAATCACCCTGTTACGGTGTGAAGTTTGATGTTATCAAGAAACTCTTCCGGTGTTAGTGATTGACATGATCTCATGGTCTAAGGATTAGGATCACTTCGTAAATTGTTATAGCAATATAAACTCAATGACTTTGATCGTAATGCTATACTTCGGATGAATGTTCATCACACCATTACACTAATGTTGTGATCCCGTTATTAACAACATCCAATGTCCATGATCAGGAAACCTTGATCATCTTGTTAATCAACGAGCTAGTTTATGAGAGAGGCATAACTAGGAACTTCCATTTTGTTTATTAAACACACATGTATTAACGTTTCCATATTAATACAATTATAGCATGTAAAATAAACATTTATCATAAATAAGGAATACGATAATAACCACTTTATTATTGCCTCTCGGGCATATTCCCTTCAGTCTCCCACTTGCACTAGAGACAATAATCTAGTTTGAAAGCTTTACGTATTGAACACATATGGCTTTCTGGTGTTCCATATATGCAATTGCAAGTGGTTAACATAATCTACGGATCTGACACTTTCAGGTCCGTGTGTATTTGCATGTCTTTGCGTCTTCACGCATCACTCATTCTCTAATGAGATTGCATCGTATAAATTTGGTCTTTCGGTGAGACCTTTAGTTCCTTGGGGTTAAAACACGTCGATACTATTTTCATACAATATCTCTTTAGTGTTAGCCCGTTGCGAACCACACCTTAGTTTGATAACAAACTACTTGACACAAATTTCCTCCTTTGCTGCTACTATAGCAGTCATATACTTAGCCTTTTGTTGTAGTATCCGTCACAATGTCTTAACTTTGGAATTCATCCAAATCCATCATGGAAACTTTCTTTCCATTTCATTGTGCCACCCATAGTTTAAATTGAGATAAACTTAATTTGTATCTTGTGATAAAACTAGTATCAATGTAACGCTTTACAATGAACTATTTATAATTGTTTGTCACCTCTACACAAATATATTCTTAGTTCTTCCAAAAGATCATAAGAATATCTTTATTATCGTCCAATAATCATTTTATGATCCATTATGGTATATGCTCATAACACTTAGAGCAAAGGACATATCTGGATGTGTACATATCATGGTATGATTAATCAAAACATTCTCGTGATTTGACTCATCAAGTGTCAAAGCACTTGAATCTTGTTTCACTTATCAAGTGTCGATACACTTGAATCTTGATTCAATTCCTTTCCATGCAACAAGAACTGTTTCTTGTCGTTTCTATATTGAGCTCCTTCAATATCTCATATATGTACATTTGGCACAACCATATTGGCGTCACAGTCTATCCACTATAGACATTCATGCTAAATATTCGGGTTTTGCCTAAGTATTTCATCGAAATGAAATTCTTAACCTTTGTCAATAAAAGATACATAATTTATAATCAACAAGATGTCATCCATATAATTATTAGAAATATGTCTCAGCGCTCCCACTTAATTTCTTGCAAATGCAAGCAACTTCATCGTCTCCTGATGAAAACTCCTTTTCATCACGGTGAAGATTCCAACTCCGCGATGCTTACTTCAACTATTGAAGTTTGCATGCCCTTTTTAGCATCCTTTGAATTAACAAAACCCTTTAGACCATGTCTTGTACATGTCCTAGGTAACCATTCTATTAGAAGAATTTTGTTTTGTTTATTCATCTACCATATACCAAATTATATGTAGTGGTTGCTACTTTAATCCGTCCAGACTAAATATTGCTATGAAAGATCAAATCTGATGTGGACATCCCTACTATTGATACAACCGTTGTACCTACAGCAACACACATACAAGGACCCATCACAAGATCTCGTGCCAAACAACTTAACTATCAGGTACTTTCGTTTCTTGGAACTATTCCTTACATACATGAGAATATGATGCTGCCTAAATCAGATACATTTCTTACTCTTAGGAATGATGGACCAAGCATGGATGAGAGGGACAAGCAATGGAGCATGGCCATGCATGGAGATGGCAGCAAGCATGTGATGATCCAAGAGAAGGCCACGGATGAAGATTTCAGAACTTTGAGGCCACCATAATGAAGAAAGAAGGCTTGGACGAAATATTCAAGATCAATACTTACTTAATTCGTCCATAGCATAATATGGTGCTGCGACACCTTTATTTTGGGCCAGGCCCATGTAATTTTCGCAGGATTTTAATTAGCCACTTTTTAGAGTCCGTATTTGAGGGGAAAAGGGCTTTTAGGGTTGGATTCGGCCACCACTTCCATGGCTAGCCGAAACCCCACCTTTTCGCCCTTAACACGCCCATAGCCGAACCTCTAGACTCGGATTTTGTTTAGACATTAAGTTAGCCATAGTCGCAACTTCGCCAAGGCTCGAGCGTCGCAGAGGCCTCTTGTACTTCGCACCTATTCAGGATCCCACCTCTTTCAATAAAGCTTTCCTCTTAATCCGCAATATCTTGATTGCAATATTGGTTCTTACTTGTTCTCGATTTCAGGTAGGAATTAAGACCCTCGCTGGTCAGGCTGATCGTGTTCACGCAGGATCGGTAACCTCCAGGAGATTGGCCTAGCGATTGCATTGGCGCTCGTGCTCGCACGTGTAGTCGGATCGTCAAGCCCGAACTCCACCAAATCGATTATCGCCATCTCATCGAAAGATCGGACACCTTTGCCCTATCAAGTGGTATCAGATTTCAGGTTGCTCGGTGAGATTTTACTGTTTTTCGTAGATTAGATCTGTTTTTACCTATAACCCACGAAAAAGCCAAAAACACAGTTAGAGTTTAGATCCATCCCATAACCAATCTACGCCTCGCATTATCTTTTCAGTTTTTGCATTGTTGAATTTGTGTCTACATCGTCGCGTAGAGTTGCTGGTCTTAGTGTCTCGTCCCTTAGAGTTTCGAGGTCTAATCATACTAGTCACCGCCACACTCGCCGATCACCGCCACCATATGCCGCCGCCATATACCCTGCTACCATAAACCCTAAAACTCCGCCACCGCCTTCCTACCGCGACACGGATCCGATCACCTTTCCTGCCGCGGCACGAGTCCGAGTTGAGTCTTTATTTCCTAGTTATTTCTTTTGACTTTCCTTCTTTGTTGTTTCCGTGTTCAGCTCAAGTCCGTGTCGAGCTAAGAGTCCGGTCGTAAGTCCAGAAGGAGAGCAAAAAAAAAAAAAAAAGTCTGGAACCGCCTCCGAAAAAAATTTCTGGCTATACTGGTTTTCGGCTTTGGGGATCACTTTTCTCCATCGGCCGTTATAGCGATAATTTTTACGCGCGCGCTTCGAGCAAAATAAAAAAAAAATTTCGAAAAAAATTTTTGGGGGCTAACCTCTTTTTAGACCCCGTAGATCAGTTCTAGACACTCGCCATCATAGTGATTTTCTGCATCTCGGATCGTTTTTCAGGGTGCTATATCATCATACAGTGCTTGTTGTGTCGCGTCGTGACATCGTTGGTGATTTAGGCTCGCGTCTCTAGTACGGTCTAGCCTAGGACCAGCACCGTACCGTCGTTGAGCATTCTTTCAACTTTTGCATTGCTGTTTTGATAATTGCTAATCCCTTGCTAAGCCTTCCCAGAGCTCCACAAATACTCTCCACGTGCGGTGTTTCAACTCCTGGTAATCGCTTGGTTCAATCTCTGGACCCACTGATCCTCGTGGTTGCACATCGCCTTTTCCTGCTGTTTGGTAAGAACTTGTAAGAGCTTCGTATATTGCTTGACGGATTACGCGTGACTTCCACCATATTCCTGTAGTATATACCTGTGCTTTTTAAGGACTAACCATGACAGATACTTCGCGGAACCCTGCCACCATGACGAACGAAGAACTACATGCCCACTTCTCCGCGCTCCTGGTCAGTCGCGCTGAAGACGTGGACACGCGCCTAGGGGAGTTTGACACCAAGCTCACCAACGCCGTGGACAAGATCGATGGACTCGAGAAATCCTTCAACGCCAAGCTTGACGTTCGGTTCAAGGAGCTTCTGAACCGATTGCCCGCACCCGCACCCACACATGGCGCACGGCGCATTCCGATCACGGCTCGGACTGCTGGTACGGCTGCCGCCGCACCCCCGGCGGCTCCTGCTGCGACTGACGTTCCTCAGACTTCCGCCGCGGCTGCTGCTGCGACATTGGGGACAGACGACGGGTACTACTACGACCCCGACGACGACGATCTGTTTGACGAGGAGGTTGAACAACCTCCACAGGTACCTGTTGGTCGTCCCCGACATTACTACCGCAACGCACCATGCAGACGCATCGATGATGATCATGTTGCAAAGCTTAAATTAAATATTCCATCTTTTGAGGGTAAATATAATCCTGATGCATATCTTACATGGGAGATGGAAGTAGAACAACGTTTTGCATGCTTAAAATATCCTGAGAATATGCGTGTTAGTGCTGCTACATGTGAATTTACTAAATTTGCTTCCCTTTGGTGGTCTGAGTATTGTCGTTTAAATCCTACTACTATTCCTAGCACTTGGATCAAAAACTGCTATGCGTGTTCGTTTTGTACCTCCCACTTATCAACGTGATTTACTAAAGAATCTGACACGCTTAGAGCAAGGGAAAATTATGTAGAAGAGTATTATCAGGAATTGCAAACGGGGATGGTTAGGTGTGGTCTTGTTGAATCTAATGAACAAATGCTTGCACGCTTTCTTTGGTGGATTAAACAAGGACATTCAACACATATTAGATTATAAGGAATATAATTCTATCACTGCTTTGTTTCATCTTGCTTGCAAAGCTGAACGTGAAGTGCAGGATCACCAAACACCATGGAGGAGGACTAATAATTCTGCAGTCGCATCCACTTGGACATCCCGACAATCAGCGCCTCCTCGTGATTCGCCTCCACTACTACCACATCCAAGGCCACCACAAGATTTCCACTGTTCCTCCACCATCATCCAATGCTCCCGTCAGAGTGCATCTTCTATGGCTTCCACGGTAAGACAAAGGATATACAATGCCGCAAGTCTGGGGTTTTGGTCATATTGAGAGAGTGCACAACACAACGTGTGATGATGGTGCGAGAAGATGGTGAATACGATTCAGCGAGTGACTTGATGAAGATACACTAGCCCTTATTTCTGCTCGAGATGGAGACAATTCGATGATGATGAGCCAGAGGTAATGGGAGCTGAAGGCTGATCAATACAAGAGTTTAATTACACAACGTGTGTTGAGTGTGCAATTGAGCAACTGAGCAAGATCAACGCCACAACCTG
Organism: Avena longiglumis; assembly: GCA_030063025.1. Taxonomy (NCBI): domain Eukaryota; kingdom Viridiplantae; phylum Streptophyta; class Magnoliopsida; order Poales; family Poaceae; genus Avena; species Avena longiglumis. Next base: position 123,901,897 of record CP125979.1, read on the forward strand.
TTCCAAACACGTGGTGTTGTCAAGGAAAGAGCTATACGGATCATCATTGATGGAGGGAGTTGTAATAATCGCCGGTGTTGACATGGTAGAGAAGCTTGCGCCCAACAAGACAACGCCCACATTCATACTACATCCAATGGTTTGAGAGTTCTCGCAAGATCAAGGTAACAAGAACGATGCACGCGTGCATTTTACTATTGGTACATATTCTGATTTTGTTGATTGTGATGTTGTACCTATGCAAGCTTGTTCTTTGTTACTTGGTAGACCATGGCAATTTGATAGAGAATCTTCATAATGGCAAAACTAATCACTATTCTCTTATGCATGATGGAAATAAAATTGGTCTAAAACCTATGACTTAACAGATTTTAAAAGATGATCTTGCTAGAGCTAGTAGAGCTAAACCGAGGAGAAAAATAAAAGTGAGAATCAGATTGTTGCTGCAGATTTTATACCACCAAAGAACACTAAATCTGATTCTACACATGCTCTTGAAATTGCTTTGAAGATTCCATGTATGCTTGCAAATAAAATTGATATTGCTGAACTAGATGTAAACAATACTCAATGTTATGCAATTGTCTGCAAAGAGGTTTTGTTTTCATTTGAGGATATGCCTCCTTCTTTGCCACCTGCTGTTGCTAACCTTTTGCAGGAATATGAGGACGTCTTTCCCGCTGAGTTGCCACCAGGACTACCTCCTATTAGAGTAATTGAGCATCAAATTGATCTAATTCCTGGTGCCACGTTGCCCAACCGCGCGCCATATAGAACCAATCCAGAGGAGACAAAGGAGATCTGACCAAATTCAGGAACTACTCGACAGAGATCATATTCGTGAGTCCCTTAGCCCTTGTGCTGTTCCTATTATTTTGGTACCTAAGAAAGATGGTTCTTCGCGCATGTGTACTGATTGTAGAGCTATCAATAATATTACTATTCGATATCGTCATCCTATTCCACGTTTAGATGACATGCTTGATGAATTGAGTGGCTCTACCATGTTCTCTAAAGTTGATTTGCGTAGTGGTTACCACCAGATTCGTATGAAATTAGGAGATGAATGGAAAACAGCATTTAAAACTAAGTTCGGTTTATATGAGTGGTTAGTAATGCCTTTTGGTTTAACTAATGCACCTAGCACTTTCATGAGATTAATGAACGAAGTTTTACGTGCTTTCATTGGACGTTTTGTGGTAGTCTACTTTGATGATATTCTGATTTATAGCAAATCTTTAGAAGAACATTTGGACCATTTACGTGCTGTTTTCAATGCTTTACGTGATGCACGTTTGTTTGGTAACCTTGAGAAGTGCACCTTTTGCACCAATCGAGTTGCGTTTCTTGGCTATGTTGTTACGACAGGTATTGAAGTGGATCCAGCCAAGATTGAAGCTATTGAGAATTGGCATGAGCCCAAGACGGTCACACAAGTGAGGAGTTTTCTTGGCCTCGCTGGTTTTTATAGGCGCTTTGTTAAAGACTTTGGATCAATTGCCGCGCCGCTGAATGAGCTTACCAAGAAGGATGTGCCCTTTGTTTGGGGCGATGCACAACAACAGGCCTTCGTCATATTGAAAGATAAGCTAACACATGCTCCCTTACTCCAACTTCCTGATTTTACTAAGACTTTTGAGCTTGAATGTGATGCTAGTGGAATTGGTTTGGGAGGGGTGTTATTACAAGAGGGAAAACCTGTTGCATATTTTAGTGAGAAATTGAGGGTTGCTAGTCTGAACTATTCTACTTATGATAAAGAATTATATGCGTTGGTTCGGACATTAGAAACTTGGCAACATTATCTATGGCCTAAGGAATTTGTTATTCATTCTGATCATGAATCTTTGAAGCATATTCGTAGTCAAGCTAAGTTGAATCGTCATGCAAAGTGGGTTGAATTTATTGAGTCTTTTCCTTATGTTATCAAACACAAAAAGGGTAAAGATAATATTATTGCTGATGCTTTGTCACGCCGTTATGCTTTGTTATCTCAACTTGACTTCAAAATATTTGGATTGGAAACTATTAAGGAACAATATGTGCATGATGCTGAATTTAAAGATGTGTTGCAGAATTGTAGAGATGGTAGAACTTGGAACAAGTTCGTCTTCAATGATGGATTTGTGTTCCGTGCTAACAAACTATGCATTCCAGATAGCTTTGTTATTACAGGAGGCGCATGGAGGAGGATTGATGGGACACTTTGGTGTCAAGAATACGGAGGATGTTCTTGCTGCACACTTCTTTTGGCCACGTATGCGTCGAGATGTTGAGAGATTTGTGGCACGCTGCACTACTTGTCAAAAAGCTAAGTCTCGCCTTAATCCACATGGTTTATATATGCCTCTTCCTGTTCCTAGTGTTCCTTGGGAGGATATTTCTATGGACTTTGTTTTGGGATTGCCACGAACACAGAAGGGGAGGGATAGTATTTTTGTTGTTGTGGATCGGTTTTCTAAGATGGCACACTTTATTCCTTGTCATAAAACGGATGATGCTGCGCATATTGCTGATTTGTTCTTTCGTGAAATTGTTCGTTTGCATGGTGTGCCAAATACTATTGTCTCTGATCGTGATACTAAATTTCTTAGCCACTTTTGGAGATGTTTATGGGCTAAGTTGGGGACTAAATTGCTGTTTAGTACTACATGTCATCCCCAAACTGATGGTCAAACCAAGTAGTAAATAGAACTTTGTCTACTATGTTACGGGCTGTTTTAAAGAAGAACTTAAAATTGTGGGAAGAGTGTTTACCTCATATAGAATTTGCTTATAATCGTTCATTGCATTCTACCACAAAGATGTGCCCATTTGAGATTGTGTATGGTTTTGTTCCTCGTGCACCTATTGATTTATTGCCTTTACCTTCTTCGGTGCAACATAATTTGGATGCTACACAACGCGCTGAAATGATATTAAACTTGCATAAGACTACTAAAGATAACATTGAACACATGAATGCTAAGTATAAACTTGTTGGGGATAAAGGGAGAAAGCATGTTGTGTTTGATGTTGGCGATCTTGTTTGGTTACATTTGCGTAAAGATCGTTTTCCTGATTTACGCAAGTCTAAGTTAATGCCACGTGTTGCTGGTCCCTTTAAGGTGTTAGAGAAAATCAATGATAATGCATATAAACTTGAGTTGCCTGCAGATTTTGGTACGGTTAGTCCTACATTTAACATTGCAGATTTGAAGCCTTACTTTGGTGAGGAAGATGAGATTGCGTCGAGGACGACTTCAATTCAAGAAGGGGAGCATGATGTGGACATCCCTACTATTGATACAACCGTTGTACCTACAGCAACACACATACAAGGACCCATCACAAGATCTCGTGCCAAACAACTTAACTATCAGGTACTTTCGTTTCTTGGAACTATTCCTTACATACATGAGAATATGATGCTTCCTAAATCAGATACATTTCTTACTCTTAGGAATGATGGACCAAGCATGGATGAGAGGGACAAGCAATGGAGCATGGCCATGCATGGAGATGGCAGCAAGCATGTGATGATCCAAGAGAAGGCCACGGATGAAGATTTCAGAACTTTGAGGCCACCATAATGAAGAAAGAAGGCTTGGACGAAATATTCAAGATCAATACTTACTTAATTCGTCCATAGCATAATATGGTGCTGCGACACCTTTATTTTGGGCCAGGCCCATGTAATTTTCGCAGGTTTTTAATTAGCCACTTTTTAGAGTCCGTATTTGAGGGGAAAAGGGCGTTTAGGGTTGGATTCGGCCACCACTTCCATGGCTGGAAACCCCACCTTTTCGCCTTAACACGCCCATAGCCGAACCTCTAGACTCGGATTTTGTTTAGACATTAAGTTAGCCATAGTCGCAACTTCTCCAAGGCTCGGCGTCAGAGGCCTCTTGTACTGCGCACCTATTCATGATCCCACCTCTTTCAATAAAGCTTTCCTCTTAATCCGCAATATCTTGATTGCAATATTGGTTCTTACTTGTTCTCGATTTCAGGTAGGAATTAAGACCCTCATTGGTCGCCGATCGTGTTCACGCAGGATCGGTAACCTCCAGGAGATTGGCCTAGCGATTGCATTAGCGCTCGTGCTCGCACGTGTAGTCGGATCGTCAAGCCCGAACTCCACCAAATCGATTATCGCCATCTCATCGAAAGATCGGACACCTTTGCCCTATCAAAATCTTGTCATAGTCAACTCCTTGAACATTGTCGTAAAATACTTTACGGCATGTAAACTATTTCATAGATGTGAAACATCCATGTCTGTTTCTTTATAGATCCAAATACGACTAATAGGTTTTTACACCTTTCCAGAGGGTCTTCCAAGTTCAAAACTTGATTTCTCGTGTATGGAACTATCACGGATTTTATGGCTTCAAGCCATTTGACGGAGTCAGGGCCCATCATCGCTTCTTGTATGTAGTCGGTTCATCATTGTCAAACAATAATGATTTACTCTCAAATCTCAGCATTTAATTGTTTTATCCGTCCTACTTGGTTCAATAGGAACTTTAGATCTCTGTGACCACAACATTTGAGGCACATAAGCTATGAGCGTTATGGCAGCCTCCGGAACATTTTCCGACGCTGCGCAACTCAGCACATTTAGCTAAGGTTCGTTAACCTTATCAAAGTTCTATTGTGCTCCCACTTAACTTTTGCAAAAAATTCCTTTTTCAAGAAACTTCACATTTCAAGTGACAAACCCTTTTGTCCCGGTGTTATGGAGGAATAACCAATTGTTATTCAAAATAACCTACAAAGACATGCTCATTCGACTTCGGTTGTAAACATCTTACTTATGTTTAGCATACCAAAATTTAAGAAATAACAACTTTAGTTTTACCCCAAACCATAACTTCCATGGTGTCATTTCAACGGATCAAGATGGAGCTCTTTTCAGTATAAAAGCTGTAGTCTCTAAACCTTTAATCGTTTAAAACATAATGGCAGTTTTATAAATAACACCTTTGATCCAACCATGTCAAACAAGGTTTCATTACAAATCTCAAACATTCCATATTCCTATGGTGTTTCGGGAGATGTAAATCTAGGTGTTTTGCTAAACTTGTAACTCAAATAAATCCCTTTATGATAAAATCATAATTCATTTATTTTATTGTTACACTTGTAACTCAAACAAATCCCTTATGATAAAATCATAAACCATTTATTTTCTTATTACAATGATTTTCCACTTCATCTTGAAAGTCTTTGAAACATTTTTCAAATATTTCATACTTCTTTCTCATTAAGTGAATATTCACTCAAATTTCCGGAGAAAGCATATGAAGTTGAAATCCATCGCTTACGACTATACATAATGGACTACATACATCGATATGTATAAATTCCAATAATTTAGTCGATCGTTCTTCTTTGGCCTTTGAACGAAGTTTTAATTATCCCGAGGAAAGTCTTACAAGCGTCACTTGATCAAATCAAAGACTCCAAAAATCCATGAAAATGGAGTTTCTTCATGTTCTCTTTCCAATATAATTTAAACGGCGATGTCACTTCGTAAGTGATCTTCCAATCATTTGTATTGCGACATTTTAGCATTAGGCTTTATGGATGTGATTTCTCCAACTAGATTTGTAAATCATCCATCTTATATGGAATACGGTAATTATTTGAACAACCTTTGTTTTCATAATACCTGATTCAAATAAGAATTATTAAAACAAATCTTGAAGTCAAGCTTTGATGTCAACAAGAAATACAAACAACGGTTTGTTTGTTTTTGATGAACATCATCACATATTCTCTTGCTAGTTACTTAGGCCATTGTGGTTCATGAATTGCGTTGTTCCGTATGAAATTTCATACCAACCAATTCGGTATCCAATACCCAAGAACCACATTGTTTAACAAGCAAAGAATACAACCATAACATGTATATCATCCATATACCTAAATTGGATATTTCCAATCTTTTCTTTTCTGCCAAATATATTTTATAGATTCTCTTCCAGCATTTCCTTTTCCTTTTAAAAGAATCTATCAACATCAACAGTGGCGCCATATACATGACACATAGTCCAAAGCGTGTATATCAAAATAATAATACCTTTGGACTCGCACTTTGAAGTAGATCACCATCATCAAATGATCGGTATTCTTTCAAAATCCATTCTTTAGTAATCTTTTAGTGTAGTAAACACTTTACATACATCTTCTATTCATCCTTATCATGACGACTTTCATGATCAAGCTACTGTAGCTTATAAAGGCGAATCGTGAGTATAACATTACTTTCCAAAACCCTTTTGGATGATTAGGATGTCTAGCATCTCCAACCTTCGTAAATTCTCATCCAATATGAGAACATATATTATACTCTATCATTTTTCAACCAAAACATTGTTTCAGATATCGTTATATCTGCCACACATGATGGTTTCTGAAACAATTCTTTCAGCTCCTAGATAAACTTGATATTAAAACAATCAAGAATCATGGAGGCAAAACATGATACTTAAGATACTAACACTGGAATTGTTACTCTCGATTTAATACCAACTATTAAATTTCACAGAGTAAATAGAGTTTGCTGAAAGTTTGCAATAGGACTTTAAAATTTAGATTGACACTCAACACAATATGATACCAGTTCGTAAAGTATATATCCAGAATTCTATAGTTCTATTATCTCAATTACAACTATGCATAAGGTGGTGAATGAATGCCAATGACTACAACAAATTATGCAAATTCACTTTGATTTAATTTATGATAAATTGAGTTCTACTAATCCAAATTAGAAATGAACTCCCACTCAAAAACGACATCCCTCGTGTCTTTTTGGTGATTACATGAACCAAATCCACTACACCAAGTCCGATCATCACGTGAGTCGGTGTAGCTTCAAAGGCGAGCATCCATATGGTCATCATATCAAAACATATGACTCATGTTTAACCTTTCGGTCCGTGTTCCGAGGCCATGTCTGTACATGCTAGGCTTGCCAAGTAAGAACCTTAGTATTCGCGTGTGTAACTGTCTTACACCCGAGATATGCTCGTGGATTCAAGTACACCCGATCATCACGTGATGTCTTGAAGCGACGAAACATTGTCGGTGCATACTTAAGGAAGAACACATTCTTATCTTGATATCTAAATGAGGGATCATCTTATTATGCTAATAAAATGCCAAACAAGCAATATAAGATGCAATAAACATCACATGTTAATAAGTGAAATGATATGGTTCCCGCACTTGATCTATATCATGTGCATCATGGTATGATCTCTATCATACCTCTATGTGTAAGACCAAGGTCTATGGAACCTACATGTTATGTGTGTTGTAAGAGTATCATCTTATACTTCTACTTACAACATCACCATATCATAACACTAGCCCAGCAACAATCTAAACTAGACGCCTCTAATTTATCCATTGCAAGTTTTACGTGGCTTAGGGCTTTCGAAGATAGAACCGTTCTTACCTACGAACATGAACCACAACGAGGATAACCAAATTAGATATTGACTATAGTAGGAGAGACAAACACCCGCTAGCCACTTATGCAAAACTAGTTGCATGCCAAGCGTGGAACAGGTCTCATGTGCGAGGACATGTAAAGTTTGTCCGGGCCGCTTCATCCCACTATGCCACCAATATCCAAAGTACAACTAAGAAGCAATAAAATGATTATCATCGCCCACATACTCATATGTGTACTACCCGTGCAAAGTATCTACGCATAGATCCGGCTCTGATACCACTGTAGGGTTCACAGCATAGAAAACAAAAAAATTCCTACGATGGGAACAACTATGTACCAAGATTTATCTACTAGATACAAACAACGGGCGAATGTATATCCGTAGAGAACATACCCTTGAAGACCGACAAAGCTTAAAGAGTCCAAACTCGTGGTTAATGTAGACGATCTCTTGCCGATCTCAAGATCAAGAGGAAGTCCTAGCGCCGCAAAACAACAGCGCATCCGTGCTCGCACACACGTTCGAGGCACCGAGAAACCTCCGCCTCCTCGCTCCAGCGATGCAGCGGAAGCACAACTCTTTCTTGCCGAATAGCCACCGGGAACATGTATCTCGCTAGTCCGAGACCATGGGGGATAAATTCTAGAGGGGGAGAGAGATCCTTCACGAGGAGGTGTGAGTGAGAGAGAGGGAGGGGGTTCCTTTTATAGGGAGAGGGGGGCACCCAAGGGGCCATGCGCCCAGCCATGGGTCTGCCCCCACCTCTTCCACATTCATGTGGGTGGACACTCCACTCACTCAAATGCCTTTCAATTCCCTCCACTCAAAAACCCACTCAAATTCACATTCAATTTCCACCAAATTTAATGCAAACTCTCATTAAATAAAACTCCTTTTATTTATTCAGAATTTTTTCAATTACTTTAATGACAAACATTCACATATAACCCCTTGCTAGTATTTCATTTCACATGCAGAAACACTTTCTGCAATTTCACCCAAAAACCCGTTTCGGTATCTAGTGAAATAAATTCCTGCGCTTGTTATTCTTTTCGGCATGAAAATTTTGCTCCAATTGGATGTCGGTGTCTCTTAAGTGTGTCACCCTACGGTTCATGAATAATGCGGACATGATCGAGACCCCTCTCGGATCAATAATCAGAAGCGGGATCTGGACACCCATACTGACTCCCACACATTCAACGATGACTTTCTTGTGATCGTCGGAACCTTTTACGCTAGTATCTTAATCCCTTTGTTTCACGATATATTACATGTCCGAGATTTGATCATCGGTATCTCCATACCTAGTTTGATCTCATTCGACATGCCCTCTTTTCTCGTTCCCGTGATATAACATTCTAGTGATCAAATCACTTGCTTGCAAGCTAACCAATGTGATATCACCGAGAGGGCCCAGAGTATATCTATCCGTCATCGGGATGAACAAATTCCACTCTCGATCCATGGGCCTCAACATAACACTTTATTAGTTCTGAATCCATCTTTATAATCACCCTGTTACGGTGTGACGTTTGATGTTATCAAGAAACTCTTCCGGTGTTAGTGATTGACATGATCTCATGGTCTAAGGATTAGGATCACTTCGTAAGTTGTTATAGCAATATAAACTCAATGACTTTGATCGTAATGCTATACTTCGGATGAATGTTCATCACACCATTACACTAATGTTGTGATCCCGTTATTAACAACATCCAATGTCCATGATCAGGAAACCTTGATCATCTTGTTAATCAACGATCTAGTTTATGAGAGAGGCATAACTAGGAACTTCATTTTTGTTTATTAAACACACATGTATTAATGTTTCCGTATTAATACAATTATAGCATGTAAAATAAACATTTATCATAAATAAGGAATACGGTAATAACCACTTTATTATTGCCTCTCGGGCATATTCCCTTCACCAATGACTATCGTCCTATATCGCTTACTAATGTGTGCTTGAAATTTATAACCAAGCTACTGGCTAATAGGTTTCAGGAGCACATCTTGAGATGCATTCATAAAAATCAATATGGGTTTTTGAAAACAAGGCCCATTCAAGATTGCATTGCTTGGACTTATGAGTATATTCATAAGTGTCAACAATCAAAGAATCCCATTTTGATTATAAAGCTTGATTTTGCTAAAGCATTTGATACGATTGAGCATGAGGCTATTCTACAAGTTTTGGAACATAAAGGATGTGATAAAATATGGATCTGTTGGGTAAGGGAAATTTTATCCTTAGGGGTATCCTCTGTGCTTCTTAATGTGGTGCCAGGAAAACAGTTTGAATGTAAGAGGGGGGTGCGACAGGGCGACCCCTTATCTACTTTACTCTATGTTTTTGGGGGTGATCTTTTGTAGTCAGTGATAAATGATGCTTTGAATCAGGGCATATTTAGCCTTCCTATCTGTACACATGATGTGGACTTTCCGGTAGTTCAGTATGTAGATGATACGATTTTGGTGATGTCCGCAGAGATGGATCAAATGGTGGCATTGAAGGATATGTTGCAGAAGTTTGGAACATCAACTGGCCTCCGGGTGAATTTCCAGAAATCTCTAATTATTCCTTTGAATGTGAACCAGGAAAACACTGAAAACCTTGTTGTTCTTGGCTGCCAAGTTGGTTCCCTACCTTTTCCATATTTAGGACTGCCTCTAGGAACCACCAGACCATCAATTCAGGACTTGCTGCCCCTGGTTAATGGTTTGGAACGTAGGCTAACGACAACTTCAATTTTCTTTCCCAGGGATCTAGATTGCAATTGATCTCTTCGGCCTTATGCTCCATGCCGCTACATTTCTTATTGTCATTAAGCCTACCCGTTGGAATCACAGAGCAGCTTGATAAGATTTTAAGGCAATGCCTCTAGAGAGATAAAAACGAGCCAAAGCCTTCGTTGGCAGCTTGGGAGATGGTATGCAAGCCAAAAATAAATGGTGGTCTTGGTATTGTAATTTTTCAGAAAAAGAATGACGCCTTGCTGATGAAGCACTTAGACAAATTTTATAACAAGGCTAATGTGCCATGGGTGAGCTTAATTTGGATCCCATACTATAATGATCTACTACCTGGCATGAATAGGCCATGTGGTTCTTTTTGGTGGAGGGACATCCAAAAATTACAGAGAAAATTTAAATAAGTGGTCACTGTTAAGGCTGGATCGGGTGAGACGTTTTCTTTTTGGACTGATGCCTGGTGCTTCATGGGTTCTAGTCGGCCCTTGTCAATTAGGTTCCCGAGATTGTACTCTTTCGTTTTGGACAGGCAACACACTGTTGCTGAAGTTTTTGCCACATCTGAGATCACCACTTTGTTTTATTTACCATTGTTAGTACAAGTGTTTCAGGAACTTGGTTTAGTCAGGGAAGGAATGATGGCACAACCCCTAACCGAGGAAAAGGATGTCTGGATATATGAATGGGGGAAGGTGTTTTCGGCTGGTATGTACTATACCCATGTACACTCCCATTTGACTGCTCCTGTCGTTTATAGATGGCTGTGGAAGAGTGCATGTATTCTGAAAGTAATGGTTTTTGCTTGGCTGCTGTTGAGTGACAGATTGAATACTAAAGATCTGTTGTTAAGGAGGAATTGGAAGTTTGAGGGAAATAATTTCTATGTACTGTGTCCTACTAGGACTTTTGAGGACAGGTTTCATCTCTTCTTCACCTGCAATTTTAGCTAGAGGATATGGAATTTTCTGCAGATTGATTGGACTTTGAGTGATGACATGCACACTGCAATTGCTGAAGCTAGGAGGGGTTTTGGGAAACCTTTCTTTATGGAGGTTATGATTATGGCCTGTTGGCATATTTGGAAACAGAGAAATGGCAAAATATTTCAGTTTGAGAGACCCACCTTTGCAAGGTGGAAGAGTAACTTTGTCCATGATTTACACCTTCTTCTGTATAGAGTTAAAAGAAAACATAGGGATAGTTTTAAGGTTTGGCTAGATTCAATTTGTTAATAGGTATAGGTGAGTTTTCTTAGCTTTCTTTGTTCTTTGTATATACTAGGACTGTTTTTTTCTTTTCTATTTATTTTAATAAAATTTTGCTATGGGGCTTTTGCCTCACAGTCCAAGGTAAAAAAAGATTGTGTGAAGTTTTGTATGAAGGAAATTTTCAAGTGTAGGGAGAGAAGATGCGATGAGATGAAGTATGGACAAAAGCTCAAGATTGGGGATGCCACCCGTGTCACCCCAAGAAATATTCAAGAAGTACAAGCATTAAAGCTTGGGGATGCCCAAGGCATGCCCTTCTTCATCAATAAAAATCTCAGGTCTTCTTTCTAGACACTTTATTTTTATTGCTTTATGCACTATTCTATTGTTCTTGGAGCGTCTTTGTTTTCGTTTTTAGTTTTATTTTGTTTGTTTTGCTGCAATAAATTAGTTGGACACCCGCATTCTTATTTTGTTTCAAATAAGTTGATTGGTGTTGGAAAAGGGTAGAAAACTCCATGCTTATAGTGGTACAGAAGGAAGCTTGTTTTGACCGTGGGCTAGACTTTATCATGTCATGTTAGATGTTGCTTTGACCATATGCTCAGTGATTATTTCCGTAGCATGACTTGCTCCAAACAACTGAGATTGTTTAATGTGCCTTGAAAGAATCATGCATTGTTTTAGCATACAAATGCATAATATTGTGGTATTCTCCTTTGATGCTTTATTTGGGTTGACTTGGCACATGATTACACCATATTAAGACTATGAACCAGTCACCTTAGCCTCTATGATCATTTAATTTTTGACTTGTGATATCACTTTATGCTTTAATTAATAATGTTTTGTCGCTTTGCATGATTATGGCCATTATTGCTCTCTTAGTTGGTCGCTCCCAGTCTTTTGCTAGCCTCCACTTGTACTGAGTAAACTCTACTCATGCATCCAACTCCCAAGAAACCAAGTTATTCCAAAGAGTCTACTATAAATTCCTATGCATGGTGTGTTACGCCATTCCAAGTATATTAATGTGTTTATCTATCTTCCAAATTAAACTTATTATGAGAAAATTAGTGATTAAATCTCTCACAAACTTGATGGCACACTTTATTTTCTTGCACTTAATAAACTTGAACCATTGTGCCCATCTATGTTGCTTATATGCTTGCAAATTATAAGTTGTGAATTAGCAGAACCATGTTGTCATGGGGAACGCTTTCAACATTGTACTTATTCTATTCAGTTGATATCATGTTCTTTTGTTTATGGATCCCGGTGGTGTGAAATAAAAGGGGAGCTTGTAAGCTCATGGAGTTTGTATATGTGTTAGAGAAACGCCTGGGCGGCTAGCCTAAGCCATGCCTAATCATGGTGGAAACTTACAGCGTAACCATAATGAGCATTCCGTGAAGCATCCTCAATAAAAACCTATGCAAATAGAAAATAAAAAGATCGCTGAGATGCTCATTGTCTGTTGCCTTGTCATTTTGATATGGGATAGCTCCCGTGTCATGGGGCAATGGGTACCCCGTTGGTGGTCCTCTATGATACATATATACTTGCAATGATAAGAACTTGCTTGTGACCAAAGTTGAGTAGCATGAGGTTCGGTACTCGTACGCAAGGGGCATGCGGTTTTCAACTTATAACTTGTCAAGCATATACTCATATTTGTGTCACTTTAACCTCAATCACTTCAAGGTGATTATGATAGGGGCAATGAGAGCTAAAAGCTAATAAGTACCATAATTTTTGGAAGCTCTTTATGAAACTTGAAATCCCTGCTTCCCTCTGTGAAGGGCCTTTTTTTACTTTTATGTTGAGTCTCCATCTTCTATCTTTATGCACCAATTAAGAGAGCATAGTCATCATTCTTAGTTTAATGTGCATTGTCCCAAAACTTGTTGATTGATTCATAATTTTGGTATTTCTTGTTCTTAAATTATTTGTATCTAGTCACCCTTATGAACTTTGAAGGTGTCATATGCATTTATATTTTGCTATTCCATGAAGGACAAGTTGATTACCACTCTTACTATGTTTTCTATATGTGAAACAAACAAATGTCTTTGAATGCATTGTTATTCATGATCTTTTGTTTGTACCTTTTCATGTTGCAACTTAGTTGCTTTGTATTATTGTTAGAACTATATCTTTCATTCTTATGTTAGAGTACTTTGATCCCAGCTATCAATGCTTTACAATATCTCGATCAAGATTGTGATGGTGCATGTAACCTCAAAAATTATTATTTTTATCACTTACCTACTCGAGGACGAGCAGGAGTTAAGCTTGGCGATGCTTGATACGTTGTAAACATATCTATAATTTTGGGGGACAGAAGTCTCTATTTCGGCACCCTTCCAGGATAGGGAATTGCCCCCGGAGCCATCTCCATCGACACCACTGCCATATCCATTGCCATTGATGACTCCCATGATGAGGAGGGAGTAGTTCTCCCTTGAGGCTAAGGGCTCTACCGGTAGCTACGTGTTCATCTCTCTCTCCCTATGCGTGATCTTATTGTGATCATGAGATTTGTAATCATGTAGATCTACTCTTCTACTCAAATGCTTTAATTAGTCTCTGCTTGTCCCCACGTGTGTGAAGTTGATAGTGTGCACACCGTGTGCCACTTAGGCTAAAGATTACAGAAATACTTATCATGAGTTATATTTTGAGTTGGATATCTCTATGAAATTGTGGTGTTTGTTGGAACCATCTAGCGCTCAAGGTGACAGTGTGGGGGGTATCTAGATGGGGAATGTGAACTTTGGGGTGTGCTGTTGTAGCCCTACACCGTCCAACGGGAGAGTAGTTCATGGTAGCATAATGAAGAGAAGATATTAGATATTTATATGAGAGTGTCCACTAGTGAAAGTATAATCCCTAGGCCTTGTTTCTAAGCATTGAAACACCCTTTACAATCAGTCCTGCTACATGTTTGCTTGATGCCATTTTTATTTCAGATTGAAATTACCACTTATAATCATCCATATTACTTGTATTTCACTATCTCTTCACCGAACTAGTGCACCTATACACCTGACAAGTGTATTGGGTGTGTTGGGGACACAAGAGACTTCTTGTATCTTGATAACAGGGTTTCTTGAGAGGGATACCTTTGACCTCTTCCTCCCTGAGTTCGATAAACCTTGGGTGATCCACTTAAGGGAAATTTGCTGCTATTCTACAAACCTCTGCACTTGGAGGCCCAACACTGTCTACAAGAATAGAAGTGTGCGTAGACATCAGCCGGGGACGATAATGACGTAGCCTGGCGACAAAGGGGATTGAGGATGAAGGGCCCGACCCTGGTGGCGGGATCATGGGGATGCTGGCGACGGAAGGTTGGCGTGGATCGCGGGTGGGCTGGCGTGTGTGGATTTCCTGAGATGTGTCGAGGGGAGTTCAGTCGCGTGGGTGGCGTGGAGTGCTGACCACGCGCAATGCGTTACCATGTACCATGGCAGGGTGGGTCCAGGCAGGAGGCATCGAACGTGTGGTGTGTGTAGAATGTGGTGTGGCATTTAGGGTAGGTGTGCGTGGTGGGTTGCGTAACCGGCGGCGGTGTAGGGTGTGGTGTTTGTGTTGAGGACTAGGTTTAGGGTTTGAGTGGGACAGTAGTCTAGGGTTTGGTTTTTCTTGGGTAGTAGGCCGGCTGCTGGCTGGGCCTTTTGGGCTTGGCCGGCGACTTCCTCCTCAGGGGTTTTATAAAATAGGTGTATTTTTATTTATTTATTTTTAAAAACAAAACCATTTTGTAAAATAGTTTTTAGGCAGATGCAAGAAGTAGTATCGCAGAGGCAAACTAGGTTTTAGCAAGATACTTTTAAGAGACAAAAATATAAGATGATGTCATGATGATGCAAACAATACAAACAATAGGCGATATTCTAGTGGTGGTTTTCCCGGGATGCTACAACGAAGATCACAAGGATTCAGGTGGCCTAGGCCCATGAAGGAAACGATTGCCTCGGAGGATACATCAAACTCTAGATAGAAACTTAAAAGTAAAACCTAACTTGTAACTGACGCGACCTCTATACTAAGACCTGACCTCCCTATATAAATGCCAGGAGGGAGTAGCAAGGAGGATCATCCAAAACCCTATCACACACACCGGACAGATTACATCTGCGCTCCATCGCCACCAAGGCAACCCCTGTAACTTTTGACTCCTCGATAATCAAAGAGCAGACAAGCAGGAGTAGGATTTTCCCTCTAGGGGCCTGAACCTTGGTAAATTGTGTGTCACCTAGTTGCTTTTCTGTTAGACGAATGCAATCTCTAGTTCACCCCTCTTTCTCTAAACCTAAGTCAATCAACAATGTGCATTGATTAGTTAACCCCTCGCCAATTGGCGTCGTCTGTGGGAACTAGGCACACTACCATCAATTCTCTTATTCTCCGCCCACCCGTTCCCTTATATATTGTCCTTGTAAATTAAAGGGAAGTAAAGAGCATTTAGTTAGTCTAAAGCTACAACTGGTGGATTCACTTTTTCATAGCTCGCTATTACTGCTCACATCTTCCTGTCTTTAAGGGGAGCTGGTGGAGGATTTGGTTTTCTCAATGCCTTAGGCAAGTCATTTCCCTACTTTACTTTTATCCCACTCTTATTTTTACAACCACTTTCTTATTAACACTAGGCTTGTGCCATGGATTCTTCTCTGA
Source organism: Avena longiglumis (assembly GCA_030063025.1). Taxonomy (NCBI): domain Eukaryota; kingdom Viridiplantae; phylum Streptophyta; class Magnoliopsida; order Poales; family Poaceae; genus Avena; species Avena longiglumis. The sequence goes on from CP125979.1 coordinate 123,917,993, forward strand.
TTTGACTATAGCTGTGTGGTCAATAACCCGCTTTGCTTCTAGTTCTTGGCCTCAGTTCGGAATGAATGCTATACTTTTTCTTCCCCACTCATCTTATTAAGCCTTTTTATTAGCTCGCTTATCTTTCATGCCCAGATAGACTTTTACTATACTCTAAAAGAGAGCTAGATGATCTGTTATCAAGTGAGAAGAAAGGCAAGTCCAGAATGTCGTTGATAGGCCTAAGTCCCTCACCTAGAGTCATCGTCGGATTCATTGGAGGAAAATCAGTAACCTAAGCTACAGGACTCGAAAATTAAGTAGGTCCAGGTATGATCAAGCCCCGTCATGATCCGGTGCTTGAACCATGGTTGAGGCTGCCGAATTAAATTAATCATGCCTTGAACTTATACTTTTGTTTAGAATTTAGGCATTATTTTCCCCCAACTTCCGAAAAAAGAGTCAAGAAACGCTAATGGAAACCCTTCGAGTCGACGAAATTCATAAAATTCTCTGCACTTATATTTGTCTATGATTTATCTCCTAAGATGTTGCGATCGTGACGGATCCATCACCAGCGATCTACGACTCGACTGCGTCGGAGAACCAACTTCTCTTCGGCACCTTCGACTTCACCATCCACTCGCCGGAAACACGCCCCTCCTTCGACTCCATATGAGACGGAGTCGACATGATGATCGGGAGCCCGTGCTTCCAAGATGGCAAGATCGGCACACTTCATCTCCCCGAGTGGGTGATGCCACCTACGATCGCACCTACCTTGTGGATACCGCCACCAATCGGCACATCGAGAAATCTCAACACTCTCACGCTGATCTATGACACTGACATCATCAATAGTTGCGACTTCGATCTGTATGATCCGTCATTAGGAGAAGAGGCATATGGCTTCAGATCGGAAAGCTATGGGAGCAACGATCTCCCCAACTACATGTGTGATCTTGTCATCAATGGCATCAATGACACTCGTGGCAACACCGAGAACGGAGATGACCCTCCTGATCCTAACGCCAACAACGGCGCCCCTCCAAATCCTAGTGCTAATGGTGGCAGCAAATCAGGTCGTCCTGAGATTCACCTCACTAATCCTGAATGGGAAAGGGTCAGGGAGGCCTTACGAGGTAATCCCCTACCAGAAGACGCATCTAGTGACATGTTGATGGGATACCATTGGCTCCTTGTGAAGGAATACAACCACCAACAGGTGGTGAATGCTTAACTTGAGCAGCGCAAGAAGGCAACCGACAAATCGAGTGACAAGCGTGACGCACTCTCCTCCCTCGTCAGATCCTCCTCAAAAGACAATGATGTTGGTGACCACAAGACACACTCTCTACTAGACCATCTGGGCGCTGATACAAGGCGCGAGGCTACCAAAACCCTCGACTTCTCCTTCATGTCGGTGGACTCATAGGGTAACATGATACCTAAAACGCTGCAAGCCACGGTGATAGCAGCTACTATGTACCTGCTAACCAACCAGCCTCCAGTCAAGGATCCATAATCCACCATTCATCGATCAGCCATCGTCGGACTCAGAGAGGATGCACTGGCCGTAGATCCAACTCCGGAGCCAAAGAAAATAGCAGTGACATTCGCCAGGAACCACTCATCACCATCCGATGAGGACAAGGACAACCACGACCTATCGCGGCGACATCGCAGCCCGCGACGAAGGAACAACAATTACGACACCCGCGACGAGATCACATAGCGCAAGGTTGAAAAGATGTGTGCCAAACACGCCTACTCCACTGAGTCAGAAGACGAAGACACAGAGTTCTACGGCTCCAGATGCTTTAGTTGAGCCATACGGTAAACACGAATGCCCAAAGGCTTCAAGCTTCCTTTGGACAACCCAAAGTTCGACGAACTCCAAGAGTCAAATATCTGTCTAGATGTCCACATCCAGTCAGTCAAATGTCATGGCGAGTGCAAAAATACAGCCATATAATGCCTACAACAGCAGCTAAAGGGCGCGACATGAGCCTGACTCACTAACCTCCCCCTAGTTCGATCCGCAGCTGGGAGGAGTTGGCGTACAACTTTGTATGAAACTTCAAGGGCACATACAGGCGTCCAGCTTCAATCGAAGAACTCCACGCCTGCTGTCAGAATCCCAATGAGCCCCTCCGCCCCTACATCTAGTGGTGGTCCATCATTAAGAACTCCATAGAGGACATCTCCAAAGAACGATCAATCGACATGTTCAATGGTGGCGTATGTCATCGAGAGCTCAGGGAGGATCTAGGTCACACCAAGCTGAAGACCATCGACCACCTGATGGACATCACAAATCATTGGGCAGATGGCAAAGGTGCCATCCACAATAACCGAGTACGCTCGGATGATGAAGACGACCTCGTCCGCAGGCATGACCGCCAAGGGAAAAGGAGAATGCACAACTACAAAGACTGCAAAGAAGTCGATATGGTCGCGGCTGGCTATGCTGATAGGCGTGACGATGGCAACTGCGGTGGCGGATAGCGCAGCAGTAGCTACCATGACAACAGGAAAACATCGCATGTGTGGCAACTCTGCACCCGCGACGACGTGCCCACCGCAATGGAGAGGCTATTAGGTCCATGTAACGTCCACTTCTACATTGACAAGCAAGATGGAAAAAAGAAATCTAGCCGCCCCCTCGAAGACTGTCGCGAGTTCCAGAAAATCCAAGACGCCTATGCTCAGCTACAACATGATGCGACAAACCAAGGGTACGGTACTGCCCCAGGACCTATGGAATATGGTGCTCCACCACCACCACCTGGAACACCCGCACGCTTGCGGTTGCGTCGGTGCAAAACAACGCAAACGAGAAATACCCACGCCCGTTGGGGAACGTGGGCATGATCCAGAAGGGTCGCCCCTCCAATAGGGTTCAAAATACCATCACCGGCCAAGTGAACCTAATAGTCACCACTCCACTGGTCGTTCCTGAGTACCTTATGTAACACCCTCAGACATCGTCCCTATGCAAGTTTTAGCAAAACTCGCCAAACCCGCATAGAAACGATTCGAAGGTGCCCACCAGGCACTTTCGTGCGGGTGGAAAGCAAAGTAATAACATTACACAACAGTCCTCGATGGGACTCACGATATATACACAAATGACTCAAAGAGTCAAGAATACAAATATACGGTACAAAGATCCAAATCACCTTGAAAATGATGGAGCGTCCGACTACGGACAAGATGCAAATGGGGCTAAGAGCCCGAAGAATAACCAATGGCGTCCATAACCGCCTGCCAAAGGAAGGGTAACCCTGCTAACGGCGTCGATCTCAAACCTGCTTAAACAAAAGGGGTGCCAACAAAGGGCAAAGGAAAAAGAAGGAGCGTCAGTACTGAGGCCAGTACACGGCGAGGCTAGAATTCGGCGGTCCTCGCCTACATAGGTATGGTGGACTGAAGCGGCAGCGGCAGCATGCACTAAACAGCCGATAGAGACTCGATACAACTGGCGACTATCAGAGAGGGGTAAGAAAGACCTATGCGGATCCAACCTGATACTATCATCAAACAAACCCATCCTGGCGTTTCCCCCTCGAGACCAACGAGGAAGTCAACCGAGGAACTCACACAGTTGGCAGTTTTACTTATTCAGTTATAGTTGCGGCACTTTACTAGTCAGGTTTAGATAATCATCCTGATAAAGTAAGCAGTAGGCACTTTTAATTAACCATTCCGTTATAGTGGCGACACTTACTAGTCAGATACATTTAGCATGAGATAACCCCAAAACCCAGCAGTTGTTGGTACTTTTATTTAGCCATTCCGTTGTGGTGAAGCTGATTACTAGTCAAATCGGATACAAGTCAATTTATACAGTAAACTTTAGTTATAGTTGTCTATGATCAAGCACTGTGCTCCAAGTCGTCCGTAATTGGACACGGCTTCTAAAAGATTTAACCTAGGGTGCACCAAAGTATCCACAGGCACTTGACCCTTTTGCGGATCAGTTAACATACACCCATCGGTATGTCGGCGGGGCCTAAGTCACGACGTTCCCAGACCCAAAGCAAGCACGGGGGGCCACCCCACTAAGTACACCCGCAACGAAGTCGGCCGGTATCCGAGACGGACTTAGGGTTTGTGGGGCCAGCGGTAAACGACAGCAGATCCCCAAACGGGGACTGTCGATACCACGTAAACGGGTCACAATTCCTAAACAGTACAGTGTGCTCCTCGCACAAACGTAAATACATAAGTAGCATGGCATAAGTACAGGATAGTAAAAAAACACCTCAAACTAGTTGTGGCCCCCAGTACAATACTTTGAAATCAGGTAATAATCAATGGGGGGCCCATATCTCCCCACCTGTGGTTAGCGCGCTCGATCTCGGAACAGGTGTCAAGAACTCGGGTCCTACGGGACACAAGTGGGCGGTCGGAAACCAAATCTTACCTATCACCCACCGATGCCTCTGCTTAATTCAATTTTAGTTGTTAAACAGGAATTAAAGTGAAACAATAATTAAAGCCATGATCATCTCCAACGTCAATGTAACACCCTCAGAATCGGACCTATGCAAGTTTGAGCAAAATTCGCCAAACCCGCATAGAAACGATTCAAAGGTGCCCACCAGGCACTTTCGTGCGGGTGGAAAACGAAGTAATAACATTACACAACAGTCCTCGATGGGACCCACAGAACAGATATATATAAACAGCGACTCAAAAGAGTCAAGAATACAGATATATGATACAAAGATCCAAATCACCTTGAAAATGATAGAGCGTCCGACTACGGACAAGATGCAAATGGGGCTAAGAGCCCTGAAGAATAACCTATGGCGTCCATAACCCCGCTTGAGCCAAGCCGGAAGGGTAACCACGCTAACGGCGTCGATCTCAAAACCTGCTTAACAAAAGGTGCCGACAAAGGGCAAGCGAAAACAAAGAAGGAGCGTCAAGATCTTGAGGCCGAGTGCAGGCGAGGCTAGAATTCGGCGGTCCTCGCCTACATAGGTATGGTGGACTGAGCGGCAGCGGCAGCATGCGCTAAACAACCTATAGAGACTCGATACAACTGGCGGTAATCAGAGGGTGTAAGAAGGACCTATTCGGATCCAACCTGATACTATCATCAAACAAACCCATCCTGGTGTTTCCCCCTCGAGACCAGTCGAGGAAGTCAACCGAGGAACTCACTCAGTTGGCAGTTTTACTTAATTAGTTATAGTTGCGGTACTTTACTAGTCAGGTTTAGATAATCGTTCTGATAAAGTAAACAGTGGGCACTTTTAGTTAACCATTCCGTTATAGTTACAACAATTACTAATCAGATACAGATAGCATGAGTTAAACCCAAAACCCAGCAGTTGTTGGTACTTTTATTCAGCCAATTCCGTTGTATTTGCCATACTTACTAGTCAGGTACAATGGTCGCAAGCGACAATTCAAACGAGCAATTGTGGGCAGTATTAATTAGCCATTCCATTATAGTGAAGCTGATTACTAGTCATTATAAGTCAAATTTATAACGATAAACTTTAGTTATGCTTGTCTATGATCGAGATACTGTGCTCCAAGTCGTCCATATCCGCGGACACGGCTTTCAGAAAGTTTTACCCGGCCGGGGTGCACCAATAGCAACACACGCTCGATCAACCTCGGAAAAACCAAATCAAAACCCAACGAGGCTTTCACGACTGAACAATCACAGGATTCAGAAATATTTCAGGGGCCTCCTTAAGTAGATCCCGAACGAGTAAGCAAGCGAGACGGCCTCAAGGTTGCGACAATGGTCAAGCGGCCGGGAACCCGAAAGTGTGGCTGGGCTTGTCGATACCCAAAAAATTCCGCCCAAAAGATACAGTGTGCTCCTCGCACAATTTAAATACAGAAAGTAGCATGGCATAAGTACAGGATAGTAAAAACACCTCCAACTAGTTTGTGGCCCCAAGAAATAAGACTGAATCAAGCTCTGGCTCAGGGGGGTCCCATATACCTCCCGGATGTGGATAGCGCGCAAAAATCAAGGAACAGGTATCAAGTACTCGGGGTCTTACGGGACACAAGTGGGCGTTCGGAAACCAAATATTTTCTATAACCCACCGATGCCTCTGCTTATTTCAATTTTAGTTGTTAAACAGAATTTAAAGTGACGATAAGTAAAACTAGAATCATCTCCAACAACAACATGCGGCAATACATCAAGAATCGTGGCATATGTCACATCAAGACTTGAGCAAGCAACTACGACGCAAGTCCAACTAGCTACCAAACAACAGGTAATAGGATGTGTCCAAGGCAATATAGGGCTGCAAGGGAATATCACAGTACGGAAACTAAAGCATCGCAATACCTGACAGAATAGATCAACAGAGGGAATAAAGACTATAAAAGTAAGATAGGTAGAAAGGGGAAGATGCTCGCTGAAAACATTGTCGAAGGGTTCAACCAAGATCGGTAAGCTCACATCAACTCAACGGCCTTATCCGCGAAGAAGCAAAACTCTAGAATAAACACCGGATGCAATATTTAATACACGGCAGAAGATCGGCATGATGCATGTATGATGAATGACATGGCAAAGGTGCGATGCAATTAGGTCATGTTAAGTGGAACCGGGGTCCCGACAATTAATTAGATGGTTCAAGTTGTTTAGAACCCCCGCAATTTAAATGTTGTTTTAACAAGGCAAGATTATAGTACTGGTTCGCTACACAAGTTTAAATGAGGCCAAGATAAGGCTAGATTTGCCCGCATATGGGCCCCATATTTAATTATTAGGTGAATCGGCCTAAGGCCCCCAAACCACAGATATGCATGCGAGGATGACAATTCAATATGCAACAAGTTGTTATTATGTTATAAAAATAGGGTTCCGGGAAAGGGTTCACACATTAGGGGTCTCGACGAACTTGGGGTTCCGGGGTTCGGGGTCGGTCTCAGGGTCCAGGGGTCGACGGGAACGTTCTCGGACTTAGGGGTAGGTCTTGGCGCATCGGGGTCTCGATGTCCGGGGAGCAGAACTTGGGTCGGTGCCGTTCTCGTCATCGCGAAGGTCTTGCCGGGTCCGCGCTTCGGTTTCCGTGAGACGACCTTGGCGCTCCGTGCCCATGAAGCAGAACTTGTCGATTCCATTCCAACGGCCTTGTTGTCCGAGGGTGAAGATCATGGGGTCTCCGGGGTCTTGACGGCTTCGGGTCCGAGAGGGAGATCCTGGCGTCGGGGTTTCCGGGACAAAGATCTTGTCGCGCGACGTCAATGCTTCCGGGGAGGAGATCATGAGGTTCCATCTCTGGTGGTTCGTCGGGTTCGATCGAGTCGGCGTCGAGCTCGGGATTTGCTCCTACACGGTCTTCGGGGAACTTGGAGTACTCCCGGTTCGGGTCCAGGCGCCTCGGATCGGTCTTACTGCACGCCAAAACGCGTTGCAAAGATCTTGACACGGACAAGCTACAGACACACGTGGAACATCCAAAACACACACGCGCTGGGGTTACACGGTCACCGCAGGAGGTGCGACGAGGTTGGGCCCGCCAGTACCCGGTGGCTGACGCGCGCACGGAGGCTGCAGGAAAAGGGCGCCAGGCCATGGCGGCCGGAGGCAGTGGAGCCGGGGTTGGAAGGCGGCCAGCAGAGGGGTCGCGTCCGCGAGCGGCGGTGGGCGGCCGCCGTCTGCCAGACGGAGGAAGCGGCAGACGAGGGGCCCGCCGGAGAGCGAACGGCGAGGCGGAGCGAACCGGGCGACAGGCGTCTTGGCGGCGCCACGGACGAGGCTTCTTGAGGGAACTCCGCGGCGGGCGCCGGAGAAGGTAGGGTGCGCGACACGCCGGGCGAGCACGGGAAGGCGAGGGAAGGCGCGGGCGCGCGGTCGGTGAGGGAGGGCAGTGCGGGCGAGGTCGCCGGGCGGGCGGCCGGAGGCGCGGCGGCGACTTCCGCGGGCGAGGACGGCGGAAGGAGGGGCGCCGGGTCGCTGGCGAGGTCCGCAGTGGGAGGCGCGACGGGAGCGAGGCGAGCGGGCTGCGGATGCGGTGGAGGCGGGGTCGCGAGGCGGCGGTGGCGGCTCCAGCGAGCGGGCTAGGCGGCGGCAGGAGCGCGGCTGCGGCGACGGAGGCTGGGGCGAGGCAGCTGGGAAGACGCGGTGGTCGAGGACGCTGGCGGGCAGCCAGGCGGCGGTGGTGCGGGCGAGGCGGCGAGCGACGGAACGCCAAGGTGGAGGAGGCGCTAAGCGACGGAGAGAGAGGTTGAGGAGAGAACCAAGGAGCAGCAAAGGGGTTGGGGAAGGGCAGGGATGTGGGGACTGGGTGGGGTCCAGGGGCGTGGAATGTGTGCGTGCGTGGCGTGGCCGAGTCGTGTGGGGAGCGGTTGACTGCCTGGGTGAGTGGGACTGGGCAGTGGCCCGCGGGGCTGGAGAGTGGCTGTATAGGCTACAAGGTGGCAGTGTGGGTGTCTTTGAGAGGGGAGAGAGAAAAGGTGGGGTTAGGGGCTGGGACAAGTGGCCGCTGCGGATTGGTGGGAGGGGTGAGGAAAGGTGAGGTGTCGCGATGGGATAGGTGGGAGTGATGTGGCCAAGGGGGTTGGGGTAGAATATTAGGTAGATGTAGGATTTAGATGGGGCGGCAGGTTGGACCGATTTTATTTCTGGGGCGGTCGTTCGGGTCAATTGGCCCGTTCGACTGCCCCTAATAAAATAATTTAAATTTTTATTTATTGTAAACGGGCCGTTTGCAACCCGATATCAACAAAACAAAATAATCCGGAGACCCGGGGTTTTGCGTTTGAATAAAATACGGGGCGTTTAGAAAACAAAAGGCTTTGCGAAAATAGTTTTGGCAAACAATGCATGATGATGACGATGCAATGCACAAGTTCAACGCGATTTTCTAGTAGTGGTTTGGCGGGATGCCACAATTCGACACCACTAACAAGGGATCTCGCCCTCGAGATCCGCCTCATGGTACCGGAAGGAAGGTCGGCGTTCTGCGTCTTCTCGCTTTGTGTAGATCCTCGCGACACCACTAACGAGGGTTCCTTCTTCATCTTCAAATTGGCGACACCACCAACAAAGAGTCGTTGTCCCTGATCGACGAGAGAACACTCCGGGAACAAAAGGTCGAAGGTAGGGGTATCAACAAATAAAGCCACCCCTAACTTCCGTGGACGGAGTAAAACTGCTGGATCCACTGATTCGTTGTACAAGAGCGAATGATAGGAGTAGTCGGATGGTGATCAGTCCATCGCGCACCCAAACCATTACTCTGCACACGAATAGACGGATTATGCAACCAACTCTCGGAATTAGACTGAAGATCTCGACAAGCGAGGTTCGGAAACAAAGGGGTGATGCAGACTCTGCATCGGATCTGGCATAGATGAGGTCGTCGCGACGGAAAACACCGGAAGGCACAAACAAGGAACAAAGGAATGGTAACACCGTAGATGGATTCATCAGGCAGGTTGAACACCGGATGGTAGCACACCGTTATCAAAGAAGGAAGTGAAACCCTAAAGGTACGACGGAAACCCAACCACGAGAAATCCTGGACTCGAAGAAAAGATAAGAGAGCAGATTCAAAACACGTCGAGATAAGAGGATATTAGCAAAGGGGTAAGGAGTAAAATCAGACCTAACCAGAACTATCCAACCGATTTTGCAAAATAGTTTTGACACTCTACTTCGGCCGTTAGCTAGGTTATCCTACAGGCTGGACTTGTGGGGTATCGTAACTGCTGAGCTCTGATACCACTCTGTAACACCCTCAGAATCGGACCTATGCAAGTTTGAGCAAAATTCGCCAAACCCGCATAGAAACGATTCAAAGGTGCCCACCAGGCACTTTCGTGCGGGTGGAAAACGAAGTAATAACATTACACAACAGTCCTCGATGGGACCCACAGAACAGATCTATATAAACAGCGACTCAAAAGAGTCAAGAATACAGATATATGATACAAAGATCCAAATCACCTTGAAAATGATGGAGCGTCCGACTACGGACAAGATGCAAATGGGGCTAAGAGCCCTGAAGAATAACCTATGGCGTCCATAACCCTGCCCAGGCCAAGCCGGAAGGGTAACCCTGCTAACGGCGTCGATCTCAAAACCTGCTTAACAAAAGGGGTGCCGACAAAGGGCAAAGCAGAAAACAAAGAAGGAGCGCGATCTTGAGGCCAAGACACGGCGAGGCTAGACGGCGGTCCTCGCCTACATAGGTATGGTGGACTGAAGCGGCGGCAGCATGCGCTAAACAACCTATAGAGACTCGATACAACTGGCGGTAATCAGAGGGGGTAAGAAGGACCTATTCGGATCCAACCTGATACTATCATCAAACAAACCCATCCTGGTGTTTCCCCCTCGAGACCAGTCGAGGAAGTCAACCGAGGAACTCACTCAGTTGGCAGTTTTACTTAATTAGTTATAGTTGCGGTACTTTACTAGTCAGTTTTAGATAATCGTTCTGATAAAGTAAACAGTGGGCACTTTTAGTTAACCATTCCGTTATAGTTACAACAATTACTAATCAGATACAGATAGCATGAGTTAAACCCAAAACCCAGCAGTTGTTGGTACTTTTATTCAGCCAATTCCGTTGTATTTGCCATACTTACTAGTCAGGTACAATGGTATGGCGACAATTCAAACGAGCAATTGTGGGCAGTATTAATTAGCCATTCCATTATAGTGAAGCTGATTACTAGTCATTATAAGTCAAATTTATAACGATAAACTTTAGTTATGCTTGTCTATGATCGAGATACTGTGCTCCAAGTCGTCCATATCCGCGGACACGGCTTTCAGAAAGTTTTACCCGGCCGGGGTGCACCAATAGCAACACACGCTCGATCAACCTCGGAAAAACCAAATCAAAACCCAACGAGGCTTTCACGACTGAACAATCACAGGATTCAGAAATATTTCAGGGGGCCACTCCTTAAGTAGATCCCGCAACGGAGTAAGCAAGCTCCGAGACGGCCTCAAGGTTGCGACAATGGCTGTAAGCGACTGGGAACCCGAAAGTGTGGCTGGGCTTGTCGATACCGCGTAAAAATTCTGCTTCCAAAACAGTACAGTGTGCTCCTCGCACAATTTAAATACAGAAAGTAGCATGGCATAAGTACAGGATAGTAAAAACACCTCCAACTAGTTTGTGGCCCCAAGAAATAAGACTGAATCAAGCTCGTGGGGTCCCATATACCTCCGGATGTGGATAGCGCAAAAAAATCAAGGAATGTATCAAGTACTCGGGTCTTACGGACACAAGCGTTTCGGAAACCAAGTATTTTCTATAACCCACCGATGCCTCTGCTTATTTCAATTTTAGTTGTTAAACAGAATTTAAAGTGACGATAAGTAAAACTAGAATCATCTCCAACAACAACATGCGGCAATACATCAGCAACTGTGGCATATGACGTCACACATCAGCACTTGAGCAAGCAACTACGATGCGCGAGTCCAACTAGCTACCAAACAACAGGTAATAGGATGTGTCCAAGGCAATATAGGGCTGCAAGGGAATATCACAGGTACGGAAACTAAAGCATCGCAACACAAACAGCAATAGATCAACAGGAGGGAATAAAGACTATAAAAGTAAGATAGGTAGAAAGGGGGGAAGATGCTCGCCTGAAAACATTGTCGAAGGGTTCAACCGAAGATCGGGGCGAAGCTCACATCAACTCAACGGCCTTATCCGCGAAGAAGCAAAACTCTAGAATAAACACCGGATGCAATATTTAATACACGGCAGAAGATCGGCATGATGCATGTATGATGAATGACATGGCAAAGGTGCGATGCAATTAGGTCATGTTAAGTGGAACCGGGGTCCCGACAATTAATTAGATGGTTCAAGTTGTTTAGAACCCCCGCAATTTAAATGTTGTTTTAACAAGGCAAGATTATAGTACTGGTTCGCTACACAAGTTTAAATGAGGCCAAGATAAGGCTAGATTTGCCCGCATATGGGCCCCATATTTAATTATTAGGTGAATCGGCCTAAGGCCCCCAAACCACAGATATGCATGCGAGGATGACAATTCAATATGCAACAAGTTGTTATTATGTTATAAAAATAGGGTTCCGGGAAAGGGTTCACACATTAGGGGTCTCGACGAACTTGGGGTTCCGGGGTTCGGGGTCGGTCTCAGGGTCCAGGGGTCGACGGGAACGTTCTCGGACTTAGGGGTAGGTCTTGGCGCATCGGGGTCTCGATGTCCGGGGAGCAGAACTTGGGTCGGTGCCGTTCTCGTCATCGCGAAGGTCTTGCCGGGTCCGCGCTTCGGTTTCCGTGAGACGACCTTGGCGCTCCGTGCCCATGAAGCAGAACTTGTCGATTCCATTCCAACGGCCTTGTTGTCCGAGGGTGAAGATCATGGGGTCTCCGGGGTCTTGACGGCTTCGGGTCCGAGAGGGAGATCCTGGCGTCGGGGTTTCCGGGACAAAGATCTTGTCGCGCGACGTCAATGCTTCCGGGGAGGAGATCATGAGGTTCCATCTCTGGTGGTTCGTCGGGTTCGATCGAGTCGGCGTCGAGCTCGGGATCTGCTCCTACACGGTCTTCGGGGAACTTGGAGTACTCCCGGTTCGGGTCCAGGCGCCTCGGATCGGTCTTACGGGTACGCCAAAACGTTGCAAAGATCTTGACACGGACAGAAGCTACAGGACACACGTGGAACATCCAAAACACACACGCGGCTGGGGTTACACGGTCACCGCAGGAGGTGCGCACGAGGTTGGGCCCGCCAGGGCACCGGTGGCCTGACGCGGCGCACGGAGGCTGCAGGAAAAGGGCGCCAGGGCCATGGCGGCCAGCGGAGGCGGTGGAGCCGGGTTGGAAGGCGCGCGCAGAGGGGGGTCGCGGTCCGGCAGCGGGCGGGCGAGGCGTGCCGTCGCGACGGAGGAAGCGGCGCAGACGAGGGCCCGACGGCGACCGGAGAGGCGAGGCGAGCGGGGCAGGCGACGGCGTGCGGTGGCGGCAGCGCCACGGACGGAGGCTGCTGCGAGGGAACTCAGCGGCGGGCGCCGGAGAAGGTAGGGTGCGAGACGCGCCGGGCGAGCACGTGGAAGGCGAGGGAAGGCGGCGCGAGGGTCGGCCGGGCGAGGGAGGGTGCAGGCCGGGCGCGAGGTCGCTGGCGGCGTGGAGCGCGGCGCGGCGGCGATTTCGGGCGAGGACGGCGGTCGGGAAGGAGGGGCGCGGCCGGTCGCTGGCGAGTCCGGGCGGCCGCAGGGAGGCGGCGACGGGAGCAGAGCGGCCGAGCGGGCTGCGGGATGCGGAGGGTGGGTCGCGAGGCGGGCGGCGGCTCCGAGCGGCGGGCTAGGCGGCGCAGAGGGAGGCCCGGCGGCGGCAGACGGAGGCTGGGCGAGGCAGCTGGGAAGACGTGGTGGTCGAGGACGGCGGGCGGAGCGGCGCCCGGCGAGGCAGCAGGGCGGCTGGGCGGCTTGAACGCCGGCGGTGGAGGAGGCGTGCTAGGCGACGGGAGAGAGAGGTTGGGGAGGGGAGAGAACCAAGGGAGCAGCGCGCGGTTGGGGAAGGGGCTGCGCGCGGGGACAGGTGGGGACTGGGTGGGGTCCAGGGGCGTGGAACGTGTGCGTGCGTGGCGTGGCCGAGTCGTGTGGGGAGCGGTTGACTGCCTGGGTGAGTGGGACCGGGGCAGGGCGGGCCCGGCTGGCAGGGGCTGGAGAGAGTGGCCAGGGCGCGGGGCTACGCGCGCGCGCGTGTGTGGCCGGTGTGCTGAGAGGGGAGAGAGAAAAGGTGGGATTAGGGGCTGGGACAAGTGGCCGCTGCGGATTGGTGGGAGGGGTGAGGAAAGGTGAGGTGTCGCGATGGGATAGGTGGGAGTGATGTGGCCAAGGGGGGTGGGGTAGAATATTAGGTAGATGTAGGATTTAGATGGGGCGGCAGGTTGGACCGATTTTATTTCTGGGGCGGTCGTTCGGGTCAATTGGCCCGTTCGACTGCCCCTAATAAAATAATTTAAATTTAATTTATTGTAAACGGGCCGTTTGCAACCCGATATCAACAAAACAAAATAATCCGGAGACCCGGGGTTTTGCGTTTGAATAAAATACGGGGCGTTTAGAAAACAAAAGGCTTTGCGAAAATAGTTTTGGCAAACAATGCATGATGATGACGATGCAATGCACAAGTTCAACGCGATTTTCTAGTAGTGGTTTGGCGGGATGCCACAGTCAACATGCGGCAATCCTCCAACAATTGTGGTACTTGACGACAAGCAAAAACACTTGAGCAAGCGACTACGACACGCGGGTCCATCTATCTACCAAGCAACCGGTAATAGGATGTGTCCAAGGCTATATATGGCTGCAAGGGATATCACGGGTACGAAAACTAGAGCATCGCAACACAGATAGCAAAGATCAACAGGAGGGAATAAATACTAGAAAAGTAAGATAGGTAGAAAGAGGGAGATGCTCGCCTGAAAACATTGTCGAAGGGTCATCCGAAGATCGGGTCAACACTCGCATCAACTCAACGGCCTTATCCGCGAAGAAGCAAAACACTAGAAGAAACACCGGGTGCAATATTTAATACAACGGCAGAAGATCGGCATGATGCATGTATGATGCATGACATGGCAAGGTGCGATGCAATTAGGTCATATTAAGCGGAACCGGGGTCCCGACAATTAATTAGGCGGTTCAAGTTATTTAGCTACCCCGCAATTAAATGTTGTTTTAACAAGGCAAAATATATCAACGGTTCGCTACACCAATTTAAATGAGGCCAATATGAGACTAGATTTGCTCGCATATGGGCCCCATATTTAATTATTAGGTGAATCGGCATAAGGCCCCCAAACGACAGATATGCATGCGAGTATGACAATTCAATATGCAACAAGTGGTTATTATGTTATCAAATAGGGTTTCGGAAAGAGTTCACACATTAGGGGTCTCGACGGTCTTGGGGTTCCGAGGTTCGGGGTCGGTCTCAGGGTCCAGGGTTCGACGGAAACGTTCTCGGATAACAGAGGTAGGTCTTGGCGTTCGCGATGAAGGGCTTGGTGGCTCTGACTTCACTTGTCGGCGCCGGACTCGGTTGCGGTAGATCTTGGCCATGTCGAAGTTCTTGCCGGAGGTTCGTCGAGGGTCACCGGTTCGGTACGGGCTTCATGTGGTAGATCTTGTCGAGTTCACTGCAACGGCCTTGTGGTTCCGATGACGATCTTGGCGGTTATCTAGTGGCACCATGTACACCCCTCGAGCCCATCGGCATCAAGCCGGTCTTGTCGTTGAGCATCCCTGTTCGAAGTCCTGGGTGTTCCGGTAGACCGGTCCTCGGGGTCGATCTTGGATCTCGGCGCCGGAAGATCTTGGGGGTCCCGGCGTCATCGGTTCCACCTCGCACATTGGTCGACGAATCTCGCAACGGTAGCTCTTGGCGACAAAAGAGCATCGGGATCTTAGGCGACGGTCTTGAACTTGGTGGCGGTCTCTGATGCGGCTTGCGGTCATCGGATCCATCTTGTTGAAGATTCGCAGGGCGCCCTCCACGGACAAGCATGACCCGAAACGACATCATCCCGAGCTAGGCGACGCAGGCAAGGTAGCGGCAGCGCTGTCGGTCGAAATGCAGCGTGGGCGAACGCCAGCGGCAGCGGCAGCGACGGAAGGCTTCCGGTGCGATCGCAGACGCAGCGGCGGAGCTTGCAGCCGGAGCGAAGCGGCGTCGGCGAGGCTTAAGCGTCGGCGGTGGCGCCCAGCGTCACATGGCGCCAGGAGGAGCGAGGCGCGGGAGGCGGAGGTCGGAGGCAGCGGCCGGGACGACAGGAGCGGCGAGGGAGGAAACCTGGCGGAGGAGCTTGCGGGAGGTGGGCGCGGCGGACGGTGCGGCTCGGGTGGAGATGCAGGCGGTGCAAGCGGAGGATGAAGAAGGCCGGGCGGCGGGCGCAGCGGCTCGACGACAGAGGCGGGAAACGCGGAGGCGGCGGCGGTGGCGGCTCCAGCAGGGCCGCAACGGCCGGGCGGGTCGGTGGTCACGCAGGCGTGGCGCCTGGGACGCAGACGAGAGGCTGGGCGCAGCGACTCAGGTGGTCTGGCGGCGCGGCGGAGCAACGGCCAGACGCGGGCCTTGTGAGCCGAGGAGGAGGGGTGCCGCGAGGCGGACAGCGACAGACGGCGAGAGAGGGAACGGGCGTGATCGACTGGGACGAGCTTCAGGCCAGCGAGCGGAGCGCCGAGAGAGCCGGGAGAAGAGATGGGCGGCGCGGGCGGCTGGCGGTGGCGAAGGAGCCCGGGAGCGAGGCGAGGAGGTGCTCAGGCGCCCGGCAGAGGTGGGGAAGGTTGGGCGGCGAGCTGGGTGGAGGCGGGCTGGAGGAGGCCAGGGGGGCGGCAGACGGGCTGCGTGAGGCGCGTGCGGGAAGGAGAGAAAGGAGAGAGAGAGCGGGGCAGGTGGGTGGGCGCCAGGGGTGGGGCCCACGCGGGATGGGGCCCGGTGGCAGGGAGGGGTGGAGTGCGTGGGTGGTTCGTGTGTGGGGGCCCAGGGGTGTGGGTCGGTCTGGGGAGTGGTGTGCTGGGGAGGCCGGCTGTGAGGTGGGCCACAGGGGAGAGAGGGGAGAGGGCTGGCCACGTGGCGGTTCCTGGTTGGTGGGGGGAGAGGTGAGGGTGAGGTGGCAGCCTGCTACTGGTTAGGGTGAGGTGGAGGGTTGGGCTGGGTAGAAAGATGGGTAGGTTTAGGATTTGGAAGGGCGGGTGTAGTTGGACCGTTTTAATTTCTGGGGCGGTCGTTCGGGTCTATCTGGCCCGTTCGACTGCCCCGCTTAAAATAATAAATATTTTTATTTGATTAAAACATGGCCTTTGCAATTCGATAGCGGTCAAAACAAAATAATCCGGAGACCGGGTGTGCGTGTTTGAATGTAGATGGGGCGTTTGAAAAACAAATCGGGCTTTGAGAAAATAGTTTTAGACAAACAACACATGATGATGACGATGCAATGCACAAATTCAACGCGATTTTCTAGTAGTGGTTTTGCGGGATGCCACACCTTAGCAGCTTTGAGTCCTACATCACCCTCGACATATTTGATCACCCGCGTTAGATCCCCTGTTTGGGCCATGCCGTCCTGATCCTCGAAGCATGGATCGGTGGCTTCGAGATGAGTAGAGCCTTCATGGACGATGGTAGTGGCATAAACCTCATGTTTGCTAGCACCCTACGCGACATGCGGATCCCCGACTCCATCCGTAAGGTGTCTGAAACGACCTTCCATGGCATCATACCAGGAAAGGGGATATATCCACTAGGCAAAATCTACCTCGATGTCATCTTCGGCAAGCCCAAGAACTTCAAGCATGAGAATCTTGAGTTCGAAGTGGTAGACTGGCCATTGCAATACCACGCCATCCTCGGTCGCGTGGCATTCACATGATTCCTGGAGGTGCCACACTATGCATACCTCATGCTGAAGATTCCAGGACCAAACTGTGTCACCACCATTCAAGGGAGCTTCACCAGATCTGGCAACTGCGATAGGGAATTCAACAAAATCTCCTAGACCTTCGACATGCAAGAGGAACTCACGAAGCTAAAGGAGTCAACAGACACAAGACTTCCCCCGGTGATCAAGCCAAATGCACCAGAACAATCTTTTGACTCAATAGTCAACACCAAGGAGATCCAGGTCCATCAGATGGACCCAACCAAGACGACCCTTATTGCCAATAACTTGAGTTCCGCATAGGAACTCGCGCTCGTCGAATTCCTCCGTGAGCACTGGGAAATCTTCGCCTGTTCCGCGGACATGCGAGGAGTTCCCAGAGAATTTACCAAGCATGCACTCAAGTGTTCCCTCATGCACGTGTTGGGATTTAGCGCCTAAAAACAATATTTTTTCCTATGCAAACCACTAACTTCTAGGATCTATCTAGGATTAATGCGGTAATAGGAGGGGATTTTCACAAACTCACCAAGTTGAAGACCGAAAAGCTTTGTCAATGTTCGGGATAATATGGATGATGTAGTCATACTGACGCCAACCTCAATGTCGCTCTGAACTCGGGCGACTCCACCAAATCTAGCTCCACCAGATCCAGTGACTCCGATGGATCGAATGACTCGAGCACCAAAAGTGCAGCGCCTCGTAGGGGGTCACACATATACAGTGCTTAATGATGACTCCTGAACTCTGATCCAGCAAGAGGTTGCGGAAGTAGATGTACTGGAACCGAAATCCCTGCAACATGACGGTGCTCCATGGTGAAGAACTCTCTCATTTGCACAACCCTTATAGTGGGTCCAAGGTCACAAGAGAGAGAGGGAGATAGGAGGGCACTTGGAGGGAGAAGCCTCAAAGCTTGGGATTAATTGGTGTGTTTAAATCCCTCCCTATGACCTCCTTTATATCCCCCAAGTCCAATGCCTAAGTAATATGGGACTAAAGGAGAGGAGGAGGTGGGAGGACACCTTGGTTGGCTGGCCAAGGCCTCCTTGCGGCCCATGTGGGCACCAAGGGGCCCAACCGGCCACTCCTTCCTCTCCCCTTTGGGTGCTTTCCCTCTTGGGACTTTTCCCCTTAGGGAATTGGCCCATTAGGCATGGTCTGCCCATTAAATCATATTTAAATTATTCAATAAATATAAATAAATGTATAATTCAATAATTAACATATATGTATATATTATTTAATTTCTGTTGCACCGGAACTCCTTTCGAACAACTCCAGACACCCGCCGGACTTTCCCGGAACCCTTCTGGTTTCCCATTCTCTTTTCTTTGGTGATTCCTATGATACCAAAACGATCTCCGAGTGTTGTTAAACCCTGAATTGTGTTACCCTAATGGTTCGGGAACACTCCATACATGGTCGAGACCCCTCTCGGACCAATGATCATTAGCATGACCTGGATGCCCATAATGACCCCTATGCATTACACGAGAATCTTTGTTGTTGAACCATTAAACATAGAGTCCTTTTCCCTTTGTTACTTTGATACTTTACTTGTTTGAGACCTGATCAACGACATCGCCATGTCGGATTCAATCTCATTACCGACAAGTACAACTTTACTCGTTTTGAGCTATGCCATCCCCGTGACCTAGTCACACGCTGCAACTTTATGGATGTCATGTCTTCGAGTGGGCCCAGAGTATCTCTCCATCATGCGGAAGAAAAAATCCCGCGCTTGACACATATGCCTCTACATGCCCCTCTGAATACCTGAAGACACCTTTATGATCACCGTTTTACCGAGTGACGTTTGATGCAAACAAGACACTCTCGGGTGACAGTGATTAAATATGGTCTCACGGTCTAAGGAATTTCCCAGTCATTGTAATGGTGAACTTCGGCATATTGCAATTCCTGTGTTGGGTATATCCATCATTTTCATTCACCTAATGATATGATCCCATTATCAATTGACATAAATCAGGGATGGATTTAATGTCCGGTCACCCTGGGCACGTGCCTGGACTCGACGCCACCGTGAAACTGAACACCGGCGAGCTGCAATAGCGATCACAATCAATGTTCTAGCTAGAAATGCTCGTCCGAGCTGTAAAAACGAGTCGTTATTTAATTGGGCCTCGTTACTTAGCAACATATAGCTGGTTTGGATACCGTCGAGGTGCTAGTTAAGATAGAAGCGGATAGTTCTCTCAAAAAGAAAGAAGAAAAAATGAAGTTAGAACCGCTAAAGCGACTAGTTAAATCATCTTTGATCAAGCTAGCTTGGAGAAGAAGCACGAACAACTAGTCTACATGCCTTTTGTATATATCATATGTATTTGCTATTTCGTCTTGTATGTTTACATCTATGGTCTAGGACATTTTTTCTGCGACGCTGGAGCTTTCTTAGCCTTCTGCTGCTGGAGCAGAGTCTTGTACTCGGCCTCCATGGATCTAGCTTTTTCTATTGACTTCTGCGCGTTGGCTAGATCTCGATCTAGCTTAGCGCCTTGCGCCGCGATGGCATGCACTTCCTCCAGTAGTTGCTGGCGCTTCTCGTCAAGCTGGACTATGTTCCGAATATGAGCCACAGTCACAGGCTCGACGAGGAGGTTGTCGTACATCACTCTATCAGCCGGAGTAATTTGGGCAGCAGCAGACATAGATGCTGGAGGCGGCGGGTTTGCGGTGTTGTTGTTACTCGGACCGGTGTTGAGTTCCTGCGGCTGCTGCATTGGGTTAGGCGGAGGGGGTATGACCTTTGCGCGATCATTATCGGCAGCAACAGGTGGTCCCTTCCCTTTATCCAGCGCTGTAGGTGGATCTCGTCCGGGTTGATCTTCCTCCATCATGGTCCCAATGGTGACAAACACCTCTCGGGACGTGACGGCCTTGTCGGCCTGCTCGTCGCGTTGGAAATCCTCCTCCATCTCCTGCATAGCAGAGTCTAGCTCCTCCAGGATGAAGTCTATCTCCTCCGAGTCAGCGCTGATGTCGGCGTAGAGCGCGTCAAGCACGGAGTCAAAGGGTGACGGGGCTTCCTCGATGATGGGCGGTGGTGGTGCGACAGCAGCAATGACGACTGGAGGTGGTGGTGCAGCTACTGTGACGATGATCGGAGGTGGTGGTGGCAGTGTTGAGGCGGAGGGACGCCGTCTAAGAGCGCAAGCATGTCTGGGTTGCCTCCTCAGCCTCCGCGAAATTGTTGACGGTGTTCACCATGCATTAGAAGGTGAGGCGTCCTAAAGCCTACTGCCTCCTTAGCGTATGTCGGAGAAGTGTTCCTTGGTCCAGTCCTTCCACAAAGTGATACATGGCATCAGCATTGCGGTAATGCACCAGGTCGGCCCGTATACGGAGCCACCTGGCCAGGTAATCGTGGGGGGTTTCACCCTCTCTCTGAACGCAACGCACCAGATCGAAGATGGTTACCATGCCGACGAACTTGGATCTCTGCTGTCCAGACGCACAGACGAAATAGGCGGACTTGCAGCGATCTTCCACCATTATATCTTGCACAGAGGTGGTTTGGGTGGTCCTTGAATTTTTCCGATCTTTGCTGGCAAACTTTGAAGATAGATCCGACATCGACCCTTCCGCGAACGTATCCTGCCCGTAGGTGGTCCGTGCGGGTCTTGACGCTCCTCCGACTTCCAAGGAACTAGTGCCCGAGTCGGTTTCGCTGATGAAGAGGTGGATGTCTTTGATGGGGACGATCGAGCATCGAGTAGGGTTAGTCTTCGCCGGGATCCAGAACTCGTCGGGTGGGATGATCAGAATTTTTCCGGAGAAGAGAACACGACCGATGGATACGGTTTTGCCGATTTCCGCGAAGATCTTGGTCCTCGCCCGTGGTAGAGCCTGAAGCGCCTCTTGCCCCACAGTGGGCGCCAATTGTCGTGGTATTGCCGACGAGTATGCCATGGAGGGGTCCTCACAGTGCGTGTTTAGAGAAGTGGGGTAAGGCGGAAGGTTGGTGGGTACGAGGTAACACAGCTTACCCAGGTTCAGATCCCATAACGGTGGCGGAATCCTACTCCTGCTATAAATCACTATAATGGTAATATGCCATGTTACAGGGATCGGTTCGCTGTGCGATAGTATGAGTTATACGTGTCCTAAAGGCTCCCCTAGGTCCGACTTATATAATCGCCAGGTCCTAGGGTTACAGGCAAAGTCCTAGACGGACAGGTTACAGAGTCCTACACGGTATACAACTAGCCTAACGTGTCTTGCACTCCAAGGCTCCGGGTACGTCGGTGATCTTCCATAGCCTCCATTTATCCGACATGGGCCTCCCTTATGGATCCATCTAACTGGGCCACCCAGCAGTCCATGGGCCATGCTACCAACTATGGGCCACCCAGGTTATCCGGATAAGAGACATGCTATGAGGATACTCATATAGCATATCCCCAACACCTGCTCCTGAGGTTGCTATTCCTCCACCTGCTGATGATTTTACACCAACCACCGCTTGAAGATAAAAACTTTAAATTTATTAAGTCCCCGGTATGCCAGGTGTATGGTGTAAAAAAACAGTTCAGTCCTTTTGCCACCATGTGGTTTGTATAAATTGCATCCTTTTGGGCATCTTCCTTAATTTCATGTTTCGTGTTATTCCGAGTCAATTATTCGGCCCGCGTCTACCATTTTGCAGCATTCAACTTACTGGTCCGAGATAAATAGACCGAATTAGCAATACTTAGAAATTATGAACAATAACTCATAATAAATTTACAGAAAAATAAAGTATAGAAAATACAAGGGTTAGTAAGAAACAAATAAATAAGTTGGCTTGCATACTATTCTTTTCTTAGTCGTTTTTCATGTGTTTGACATTCACCGGCTTTTCTCTTGCTTACCATGAAGCCTTATTTTTTGGATAGCAGTAAGTCGAAGAGTTGGCCTTTGCTGCCGACACATTACTAACTCAGCCTAAGAATAAGAAATATAAGCCAGCTGACATATAAAAATGCATATAGAATAAGTTTAGTAAGTCAGTCCCCGAGTTACAGCTCGGGGTGCCAAGATTTCATTGACTAACTCATTGCCGACATATAATCCGACATATGAGAGTTCAGGATACATTCACTTCCCCTAAGTGTAAAAAGGACGAAGTAACACTACATTCGATGGCCTCTTTGACTCATCTCCTGACCTGTTTGCCTTATTCTTTTCTTGTGCTTCAGCATCTATGAGATAGTATGCATCATTGTGTAGTGATTTGCTCACAATAAATGGACCCTCCCATGGGGGTGATAATTTATGCATGTCGGCTGCGCGCTTCACAAGCCGAAGCACTAGATCTCCTTCTCGATAGACTCGGGGGTTTACTTTTTTCTATGATAGCGTCTGAGATCTTGTTGATATATGGCTGATCTGGACAACACCAATTCTCTTGCCTCTTCTAATAAATCAACACCATCTTGCCAGGTTATTTCATTTACCTCGGCGTCTGTGTATTGGGTGACCCTAGGAGAGTCATGCACTATGTCGGCTGATAATACGGATTCTACCCCCATATACCAGAAAAAATAGCGTATAGCCTGTTGATCTATTCGGAGTTGTCCTCAGGATCCATAAGACGGCCGGGAGCTCCTCAATCCAGCACCCCGCTGATCTTTGTAGTGGCTCAACGAGTCGGGGTTTTATCCCGGACAATACAAGTCCATTGGATCTTTCAACTTGCCCATTCGATGCGGGATGAGCGACTGATGGAATATCAAGTCTTATTTTCTTTTCTCCGCAGAAACGAGCAAAATCTCCCTCAGTAAAATTTGTGCCGTTATCAGTGATTATACTGCGTGGATATCCATATCTCGGGATAATATCTTTGAGAAATTTCATAGTTGTAGGCTCATCACATTTTCTTATTGGCTTTACTTCGATCCACTTTGTGAATTTGTCTACCATGACCAAGATATGGGTCATGCCACCACGAGCCGTCTTAAATGGGCTGACCATGTCTAAGCACCATGCAACAAATGGACAAGTGATGGGTATTGTTTTTAATTCAGACAAAGGCATATGGATTTTGCTGGAATACCTCTGGCAGCCATTGCATTTCTTCACCAATTCTAGTGCATCTGTTAATGCACTAGGACAATAAAATCCATGTCGGAATGCTTTGGCTACTAAAGCCCTAGATGAGGCATGATGTCCGCATTCTCCTTGATGTATATCTAAAAGGACCTCTTGTCCTTCTGCCGGGTTAACACATCTTTGAAGCACACTTGTGACACTTCTTTTGTATAGCTCTTTGTGTATTATGGTATAGGCTTTTCCCCTTCTCACGATTTGCCAAGTGAGGACTTTGTCACTCAGCAAGATCTCATCTTTGAGGAATAAATATATTGGTCGTTCCCATTCTGGTATCTCATGTGCCGGGGTAACTATTTCGTCATTTTCCATTCCCTCTGCTGACATAACTTCTGCCGGATTATCCTGACCAGTCCCTGGGTCCTGTGAGGCAGTCCCCGGTTTTGCCGAGTCAGTCCCCGGGTCACTTGGTTTATTCCTCTCATCTATATCCATTAGGACTACCTCGGATCCTAGTTCTGCCGAGAGACGGAATGACTCGGATTCCGGTGAGGGTGTAATTGATGGTTTTCTTAAATGCTCAAGGGCAATGCCAGGTGGAATTGATTACCTGGTCGAACAGAGTTTTAACAAGGTATCTGTCGCATCATTCTCCGCCCGGGGTATATGATGAAATTCACACCCATCAAAGTAACCACTAATTTTTTGCACATGGAATCTGTATAAGGTCATGTTTGCATCCAGTGCATCACAATGACCCGACTCCTGTTGGACCACCAGGTCCGAATCACCAAAACATAGAATCCGACGTATGCCAATATCCTTTACCATTTTTAGCCCGTGAACAAGTGTTTCATATTCGGCTACGTTGTTTGACGCAACAAAATGTATTTGCAGTACGTATTTTAGTTGGTCCTTTTTGGTTGAGGTTAGTGATACGTCCATAACATATCTATAATTTTTTATGGTTTTATGCTATTATTATGCTTTTGACTCTTCTTTTTATATAAAGTTCATGAGTTATTAGGACTAACCTACTAATAGTTGCAAAAGTGCATAATATTCTTGTTTTACACTTTGATGTGTAGGAATTATCAAGAATACAAGTGGGACCCTTGTTGGAGTCAAATTGGGATTTTCCAGAAATCTATCTCATAACTCTTTTTGAAGATGGTCACGTTTTGTGTCGAATACGGCATCAAAAGAAAAACTCTACAACTACAAAGTTGTATAAAATTTCGCAACAATCATTCTGGACATAAAGTTTAGCTGATTCCGAGTCCGGACAGGCCCTCTAGGCCCTATTTACTGCAGCCTAAGATGGGGTGACGGGAATCCGAGAAGCTATATAAAGGGAGAAAACCTAATTCGTGGGAGACACCTCCACCCACGAATTTGCAGCCACCAAAGCCACGTTTTGCCTCCCCAGTGGATCCCATCTCCATGGGGGAGGGCTCCCTAGAATCCATGAAGGAAGGGGCTAAGGGGCGGTGCTCCCCCACGATACCGGCGGCGGGGAAGGAGTCCCCTGCACTGCCGCCGGCCCCGCCGCCACCCTCTTCACCATCTTCGCCGCCATATCCATCACCTAATCCTCCTAGTATGCAGTGGTTCATCCTCCCACACACACCTCTGTACCTTCCTATGTAAACATGGTGTTTGATGCTATAAGTTATATTCCTATAATCTATGTCATGTTTGTGTGGTTTCTTTGTTCTTAGATTGAATGGTTGAACGTCTTTGGTTCATTAGAGTTATATGTTGATATGGTATAGTCCTTTGGTGTCCATTATATTTGTGCGCGCATGGATTAAACATCATAGGGTTTGTAGTATGTGTAAGAGGAAGGGGGAAGTTTTGCCGGAGTGACAGAAACCTAAGGACTCGAACCGGAACGTTGCAGGTATGGGAGTAAGAGGATCATTAACTTAAGGCTATGGTCAGGGAAACCTTAATGCATTGTTAGTAGTTACGGATGTTTGCTAACAATCCAATCATATAGTACATGTAATTCCAAGTAGTGAAGTGCATGTATATTTAGCCTCTCGCACATAGAAAACTGCATCGAAGACAATGAACCCGATTTATTCGCCAATTAAACTTGGACAAATCCACCACAATTACCACCACTATTCCACACTCATGGTTCTGTTAGTTTAGTGTATTTTATTGCTGCAGCAACTATCTTTACTTTCTTGTTATTTATTATCTTGCAAAGCTTTCTCTAGTACTCATTTTGTTTCTCTAGTTTTATTTCCTAGATAATGCAAACATTTAGTGTGCGTAGAGTTGTATCAGTGGTTGATAGAACTTGAGAGAATATTTATCCTACCTTTAGCTCCTCGTTGGGTTCGACACTCTTACTTATCGAAAGGCTACACACGACCCCCTATACTTGTGGGATATCAAGACCTTTTCTGGCGCCGTTGCCGGGGAGCAATAGTGTGTGGGTGAATATTCTTGTGTGCACTTGTTTGCTTTATCTCTAAGTAGTTTTTACTTTTAGTTTTAAGTTGGTCTCTATCTTAGTATGGATAGGGATTGCGAATTACAAAAAAAATAGTTGTACTTGTTACCTAAAAACGTTTCCAAAAAAGAAAGTGATTGGAAAGATGAGTAATGGTTAAGTGGGGGTCGACTTTGAACACTTGTGTTCATGCCTATGAAATCAAAACAATTCTTCCCATGTAAGCTTTTCAACTGAAGGAAGGCACCATTAAATATAAATTCTCATTCAATAAAGTATAGAATACCTTTTGCCTCTCCTATTAAAAGAAAAGTTGGTCTTAATGCTTCTTTATTTGAAAATACTTGAATCTTACTTCTTGTGTCTAACTTAAAGGCGTTAACGAAAAGTACTTCTTGGGAGATAACCTAATAGTTTTCTTGAGTCTTCGAAGTTATTACTTCTGTAATAACCTCTCCTTATCCTTTTTATTTGATTTTTGTGCCAAGAATAACCTCTAATGAGAGGGAAGTAAGATTTGGGGAGTTGCTGTCCCGAAACAGATTTTTGTGCTCCACTATAAAAAATCTTGAAAAATCTCTGTAAGTTAGATTGAGCTGTAATTTTCTGAATAAATCCCCCAGGTTGTTATCTAACTTTCGTTAGTTCAAAACTTTTTGATTTTAGCAACATAAGGTCTTCAAAAAATCAGTTTCTACCTGCCGGTCTGTTTTGACAGATTTCTGCCATTATTTGCATTTGCTTCTTATTGATTCCTTTTGGGGTTCTTTTTGGTAAATTGAGCTTTTTGAGGAAATTTATATAGTATCTTGTGTCTTTAGTGAAAGTTTTGCTGTTTTGAAACTAAAACCAGAGGTCTATTATCTTTTGAATGCACTAATGTTGCTAATGAAGATTGTGTGAAGTTTTGTATGAAGAAAAATTTACAGGTGTGAGGAAAGAATGATGTAATGAGATGAAGAATGGACAAAAGCTAAAGCTTGGGGATTCCACCCCATGTCACCCCAAGAAATATTCAAGAGGTACAAGCATCAAAGCTTGGGGATGCCCAAGGCATCCCCTTCTTCATCAATAAAAATCTCAGGTCTTTCTAGACACTTTGTTTTTATTGCTTAATGCACTGTTGTGTTGTTCTTGGAGCGTCTTAGTTTTTGTTTTTGGTTTTTGTTCGCTTAGTTTGATTGAATAAAGTGGTTGGACCCCCATTTTCGTTGTGTTGTTTCAAATAAGTTGATTGGTGTTGCAGAAGGAGTAGGAAGCTTCATGTTTATAAGTGGTACAAAAGGAGTTTGTTTTGACTATGGCCTAGACCTTATCATGTCATGTTCGATGTTGTTTTGACCCTATGCTTAGTGGTTATTTCTATAGCATGACTTGCGGATTGCTTAATGTGCCTTGAAAGAATCATGTTGTTTTAGCATACAAAAGCATAGTATTGTGGTATTCTCCTTTGATGCTTTGTTTGGGTTAACTTGACACATGCTCACACCATGTTATGACTATGAACCAGTCACCATAGCCTCTATGATCATTTAGTTTTTGACTTGTGGTACCACTTTATGCTTTGATTAGTAATGTTTTGTCGCTTTGCATGACTATGGCCATTATTGCTCTCTTAGTTGGTCGCTCCCAGTATTTTGCTAGCCTCCACTTGTATTGAGTAAGCTCTACTCATGCATCCAACTCCCAAGAAACCAAGTTATTCCAAAGTGTCCACTATAAATTCCTATGCATGGTGTGTTACACCATTCCAAGTATATTCTTGTTTTATCTACCTTCCAATTAAAAAGTCATTTTGTTATGTGAAAAGTAGTGATTAAAGCTCTCACAAACTTGATGGCACACTTTATTTTTCTTGCCCCTAATAAACTTGAACCATTGTGTCATCTTTGTTGTATATGCTTGCACTTATAAGTTGGGATTAGCAGAACCGTGCTATCACGGGGAACGCTTTCAACACCTGTAAATATCTATCTAGTTGATATCATGCTCTTTTGTTTATGGATGTCGTCGGTGTGAAATAAAAGGGGAGCTTGTAAGTCCATGGAGTTATGTATGTGTGTTAGAGAAACGTCTAGGCCTCTAGACTAAGCCATGCCTAATCATGGTGGAAACTTGCAGCATCACCATAGTGAGAAATCTATGAAGCATTCTTCTTATAAAAAAAGAGATAGAGATTGAGAAAAGAGGAAAGAGAGAAAAAAGCACCATTTTCCCATGGTAAATAAGAAGATTGTTGAGATGCTCATTGTCTGCTTGCCTTGTCATTTTGTTATGGGATAACTCCTGTATCATTGGGCAAGGGGTACCCGTTGGCGGTTCTCTTGTAGGGGTTCATAGCATGGAAAAAAAATTCTACCGCATGAACACAAACATCCAAGATCTATCTATCTACAAAGCGGTTAACGAGAGCAGATTCTCGTGGGTGATGTAGTCGTACACTTGCCGATCTCAAGATCGCGTAGACGATCCTTCCGGCGCTGCGTTCCGACAACGCTTCCGTAGTCGGTCACACGTTCGATACTCTATGAATACCTTCATCTCCCTTGTTCCAGCAGGTAGCGGAGGTTGTAGTTCTCTCCTCGCGATTCTGGCAGCACGACAGCGTGGTGTCGGAAGTAGAGGGAAGATCCTGCAGGGCTTCGCCTAAGCCAGAGCAGGATATGGTGGAGAAATAGGGTTTCCGGCGATCTAGGGTTTAGAGTCCGGAGAGGAGGAGGTGGAGTCGGCGGCGGCTAGGGTGGCGGCGGTGCGAGGTGGCGGCGCGGCGGTGGCGCTAGGCGGCAGTGCTGGGCGACGGCGGCGATGCGACGGTGTGGGGAGGGGCTGGTGTTGTGTCGCTCTTGGGGCATCCCTCCCCTCTATTTATGAGAGGGAGGGCAGCTTGGGAGAGGGGAGTTTGAATCCTTCCCCAGCTCCCTCTCCTTGTTGGCTTGTGGTGGAGGGAAAGAAGGATTCTTTCCTTCCTCCACCAGGATACATTGTCCCAATTTGACTTTTCAAACTTACCTTTTTGACTTTCAATTTGGAGCTCAATTTCTTTCTTACAAATGCCCAACCATGTTGTCGTGGGAATGACCACGGCAGATGCTGCAATCGGCAGCGAGTAGTAGAACATGGGGCAAGGGCGGCCAGCCATCTGCGGTGCGAGATGAGGGCGGAGACACAAGGATTTACCCAGGTTCGGCCCCCCGTAGGGTAAATACCTACTCCTACTAGATTGTATTATGGTGGAAGTACAATGGGGCGAGCTCGGCGGCTAGGCAGCGAGTCGCTTGGGTGGATGATGGAACGTATTTTCTACACGCCCTCTAGGGAGGTTTATATAGACTCACCCTCCTAGGGTTTACAGATCTCAACCGAATCAGTTAAGGTTTCGGCAATCGTTTAACCTAATTCGACTGGGCCTATCTACTCTCCTGGGCCTTCATCTTCCAGTCGCTTGAATCTACGCCAGGTCTTGATCCAGTCGCCGTCCTACAGGCCCACTTGCCAGTTCCTGGGCGGGTCGGAAACGCCATGTTGGGTATACCCCGGTAGGCATATCCCCATCAGTAGTCCCCGAGGCCGTCGTTGATTGGTCGCAGGTGTTCGTTGGCAGTCGGAGCATAGGGGTCTAATGCGGACGCCCAGTCGAATCGGCGGCGGACTCCTGAATAAAGGAAAAACCAGTTATTCTAGTCGCAATGATAGCGGTAAGTTGGGTCGCAGCTCGGTGGACGGGTCGGCGAATGTTCAGTCACTGTTGTAGTGATCGGGTCGGCGAGTCGAATGGATGAAGTTGGACCGTTAGATGAGGTCAAACTAGCCGTTGGGGTAATCCAACGGTAACTTTGGCGTAATCACCGCGTAGTAACGGCTCCCAAAATTGGCGGGTAGCAACCGCTATATAAGGGAAATGGCAGGCGATCAGGAAAACACTCCTTCGTCTTTCCTCCGATTCTGCCCATCTCCGTTTTCCCCCGCATCGCGATCCAGAAAGCCTCGACCTCCGCGAATCCTTTCAGCCAATGGCCCCCCTCCACCGAACCATGGGGCAGGTCCAAGTGCACCAGGGCGCTACTGGCATCCTTCGAGGAGGCCGGGATCCTGCGCGCCGGCAGGTGGCGCATCCCCGCGGCCGGAGAGGTGACTCCGGACCTGCGCGAGGGAGAATTTATTTGCTTCACCAGCCACCTGGAGCGGGGGCTAGGGTTTCCCACGTCTCTCTTCTTCCGGCACTTCTGCGCCTTCTACGGAATCCAGCCGGACACTGGTCCGATAAAGATCGAGCAGCTCGCCATTTTGGCGTATGCTCGAAAGTGCTACTGGCTGCAGTCCCTACTTCGTGGCAAGATCTGTTCCACGGGAGGTTAGTCGCGAAGAATCAGCGGCCCAATGCTGGTTGCGGGTGGCCCGACGTTTTGAAGTCAAGGCCTCCTTCGACACGATCTCGCCGCCAAGGCAAGCGAGTGGAAGAAGTCCTGGTTCTACGTCACCGAGGCTACTCCAGACGGCGAGGTAGCGATCCCAAGGTACTCCGCCGACCGGCCCGAACCGCTCCGACTCCAGGTCGGCAAGATCCCACTAGACCAGCGGATGGTCGTGGACGAGATGCTTCAAACCATCCGCAGCCTGAAGAAGAAGGGCCTCCAAACCATCAACTTGTACAACTGCTGGCTTGGGCCGCGACTCGTTCCCCTGGCCCGCCGCGACCATTACATGTACGAGTACACGGGCAGGGAAGACTCGACGAAATCCTGCCTCGCCGAGTGGAAACTCGAAGACTATGTCCTGGCGCTGAAGAAGATCACCCAGCAAAGATATCCGACGCCAAGGTCGGGTCGCCCCCTACACCGCGAAGCATCCAGCTCCGACGGTAAGTCGCTGTTTTCACTATCATTCGCAGTCGCAGTTGATACTTTCGCGGTTATATTGATATTGTCTCGTGCCTGCTGCAGTTATTCCAAGTGGTGGAAGGGTGGCTGCCACCCGCGGACGACGAGAACTCGAGCTCATCCGTCCAGGACGGGGGAGAGTCGCCTACTGCCAAGGGCGGCGTCGGGAGCGACGCGAGTGATGATGACGACGACGATGACGAGCCCAGGGAAGACGCCGCCCCGATGGTTTGCAAAACTCGCGGGCAACATCAGCGCGAGCTCGAGGCGAGTAGAAGCCTCGAATGTCATGACAACGACGACGACGACAAGCTTCCCGAGCACACCTCGCGTCGTGAGGCTACACCGTCGAAAAAGAAGAAGAAGAAGAAGAAGAAGAAGAAGAAGAAGAAGAAGAAGAAGAAGAAGAAGAAGAAGAAGAAGAAGAAGAAGGAAGTGAAGGCTCCACCAAAGAGAAAGACGAAGCCGGCAAAACAGGCATCTCCGCCTCGTTCGGCGAGTAGTTCCGACGCCACCAGCTTGGCCAAGGATGAAGCGTCGTAGACGACAGCAGCACCGGATGTCGCTGCCGCCCTGGATGAGGTACCTCTGGCCTCGCTTCCACCCCTATTCGCCCTGGTCTCTGGGTTGGGGGCTGCTCCAGTCGCAGCAGCTTCACCTCCCAACAGAGCTCCTGCCGACATCATCTCGGGGGCTCCTGTCGCGGCCTCGTCGTCGAAGAGGCCTTCCGTGTCTTGGGAACATGATGTTTTGGAGATGGGCCTCAGTCGGAAACTGGGCCCCGAACTGGAGAAGTCGGCCAATATCCACATGGGACTGCGGTTCATACCAGTCGCCAAGTAAGTTTTGTCCATCTGCTTGCCTTTCGTTGTACTCGGACAATTTTTCTCATATCGTTGGAGTTAAGAAGATCGGCCAAGGTGCCACCCTTCATCGCCAAGAGGACCCCTCACGGAAGAGGAAAGCTGATGAGGTCGCTGCCCCTGCAGACAGTGCTAAGAACGCCAAGGGCGACGATGTAAATCACGGTCTCTGACACGATCTGACGTTGCTCGAGTGATCCTCCGACTGCGACGGAGGTGGCCGTGAAGACCAAGGAGAATGTTTCCTCGCCTGGAACGGCCGAGACGGCTCCTAGTGGCGCTGGAGCATCCACCGCGACCTTCCCCCGCTTTATGGCCAAGCGGCTACAGCGAGTGGTATAGCGCCATCGAGCCACACGCCTGGGGTCGCCGAAACGGAGGTCGAGCAGCGTCGCGGACACACTCCGGCTCTTCTCGCATCTGTGGACGCGCTACGGCTCCATGGCATGCAGGGCGCAACCATCCAGGTATATCCAGCCCTCGAGGATCGGGCCACTGAATTTTCAGTGGTCAGATTCTTTTGGTGTTTGTTTTGATTTGTAGCACCCAGTCCCCGAGTGCCTAGTCGCTGAATTTCAGCGGTTGGTGTGGCATCCCGCAAAACCACTACTAGAAAATCGCATTGTTTTTGTGCATTGCATCATCGTGGCCGCATGCTCATGTCATCATGCCGCATTGCATTTGAGCATCGTCATCTTCATGCATATTATTTTGCCCGGATATTTGCCTAAAAACTATTTACAAAAGACTATTGATTTCTGACTCCTTCTATTTCAATTTAAACCATGCTCACCCCATTTCCTGCTTAACCCAGCCACAAACGCCACCACCCAGCCACCCCCACCCCCTCTCCTTGGCGCCCACCCCCAACCACCTCTTCACCTCGACGCCCATCCCTCTTTCATGCCGTTTCCCCCAGCACCTTTCTCGCCACCTGGCCATCTTCCTCTCCCTTTCATCACGCCACCTCCGCTGGCCTCGCCAGCCTCGCCGCCCACGCCGCTTCACCGCCCCGCTCCTCTCAGGCCGCCCCGCCGCCGCTCCTTCCCTCCCTTCTCGCCTGCCGCCACGCCTTCCGTCATCTCCAGCCATGCCTCTTCCGTCTTCCTCCTGATCTTGCCGCCCTCCTCGCCGCCAGAGCTCTCTCTCCGCGGCCAGGCTCGCCTCACGCTCCGCCTTCCGCTTGCCGCTCCCACCTCGCCTCAGTCGCCTTTCGCTTGCCGCCCTTTTTCCCTCGCCGCTCGCTTCAAGGCTCACCATCTGCCTCTTGAGCCCCACTCGGCCGAGCCACCTGCCGGTTCCAATCTTGCTTAATCTTGCACTAATCTGCCATGTCATGCATCATACATGCATCATGCCCGATCTTTTGCCGTAGTATTAAATATTGCATCCGGTGTTTCTTCTAGCGTTTTGCTTCTTCGCGGATAAGGCCGTTGAGTTAATGTGAGCTTCGCCCCGATCTTCGGTTGAACCTTCAGCAATGCTTTTCAGGCGAGCATCTCCCCCTTTCTACCTATCTTACCTTTATAGTATTTATTCCCTCCTGTTGATCTATTGCTATCTGTGTTGCGATGCTCTAGTTTCCGTACCCGTGGTATCCCTTGCAGCCATATATTGCCTTGGACACACCCTATTACCTGTTGTTTGGTAGATAGTTGGACTTGCGCGTCGTAGTCGCTTGCTCAAGTGATGTTGCGTGTCGACAAGTGCCACAGCTGTTGGTGTATTGCCGCATGTTGATGTTGGAGATGATCTTGGCTTTACTTATCGTTCACTTTAATTCATGTTTAACAACTAAAATTGAAGTAAGTAAGAAGAGGCATCGGTGGGTGATAGATAATATTTGGTTTCTGACCGCCCACTTGTGTCCCGTAGGACCCCGAGTACTTGATACCTGTTCCTTGATTTATCGCGCTATCCACATCCGGGAGGATTATGGGACCCCCCTGAGCCAGAGCTTGATTCAGTCTTATTTCTTGGGGCCACAAACTACTCTGTAACACCCTCAGAATCGACCCTATGCAAGTTTGAGCGAAACCCGCCAAACCCACATAGAAACGATTCAAAGGTGCCCACCAGGCACTTTCGTGCGGGTGGAAAACGAAGTAATAACATTACACAACAGTCCTCGATGGGACCCACAAAACAGATATATATAACAGCGACTCCATGAGTCAAGAATACAGATATAGTATACAAAGATCCAAATCACCTTGTAAAGATGGAGCGTCCGACTACGGACAAGATGAAAATGGGGCTAAGAGCCCTGAAGAATAACCAATGGCGTCCATAACCCTGCCCAGGCTAAGCCGGAAGGGTAACCCTGCTAACGGCGTCGAACTCAAACCTGCTTAAACAAAAGGGGTGCCGACAAAGGGCAAAGGAAAAAGAGGAGCGTCAGTACTGAGGCCAGTACACGGCGAGGCTAGAATTCGGCGGTCCTCGCCTACATAGGTATGGTGGACTGAAGCGGCAGCGGAAGCATGCACTAAACAACCTATAGAGACTCGATATCACTGGCGGCAATCAGAGAGGGGTAAGAAAGACCTATCCGGAACCAAACTGATACTAACACCAAACAAACCCATCCTGGGGTTTCCCCCTCGAGACCAAACGAGGAAGTCAACCGAGGAACTCACACCGTTGGCAGTTTTACTTATTTAGTTATCGAGGCAGCGGTTACTAGTCAAGTAAAGATAGTTGTCCTGATAAAATAAGCTGTGGGCACTTTTAGTTAACCATTCCGTTATAGTTACAACACTTACTAATCAGATACAGATAGCATGAGATAACCCAAAACTCAGCAGTTGTTGGTACTTTTATTCAGCCATTCCGTTATAGTTGCAATACTTACTAGTCAGATACAATGGTCGCCAGAGACAACCCAAACAAGCAATGGTTGGCAGTTTTATTTAGCCATTCCGTTATAGTGAAGCTGATTACTAGTCATTATAAAGTCAAAATTATAGCACTACTTTAGTTGTAGTTGTCTATGATCGAGATACTGTGCTCCAAGTCGTTCATAACCGCGGACACGGCTTTCAGAAAGTTTTAACCCGGCCGGGGTGCACAAATAGCAACACACACTCGATCAACCTCAGAAAAACCAAATCAAAACCCAACGAGGCCTTCACGACAAAGCAATCACAGGATTCAGAAATATTTCAAGGGGCCACCCTTGAGTACACCCAACGAAGTTAGCCGACTCAGACGGACCCGAGGTTTGGGTGGACGGTCAGGAACGATCGGGAACCCAAAATTGGGCTTGTCGACACCGGAATCGTGTCCCGATCCTAAATACAGTGCTCCTCGCACAATCGTAAATAAAGCGATAAAGCATGGCATAGGTACAGGATAGTAAATAAAACCTCAAACTAGTTTGTGGCCCCAAGAAATAAGATGAATCAAGCTCGCTCGGGGTCCCATAATCCTCCCGGATGTGGATAGCGCGATAAATCAAGGAACAGGTATCAAGTACTCGGGGTCCTACGGGACACAAGTGGGCGGTCGGAAACCAAATATTATCTATCACCCACCGATGCCTCTGCTTACTTACTTCAATTTTAGTTGTTAAACAGGAATTAAAGTGAACGATAAGTAAAGCCAAGATCATCTCCAACATCAACATGCGGCAATACACCAATAGCTGTGGCACTTGTCGACACGCAACAACACTTGAGCAAGCGACTACGACGCGCAAGTCCAACTATCTACCAAACAACAGGTAATAGGGTGTGTCCAAGGCAATATATGGCTGCAAGGGATACCACGGGTACGGAAACTAGAGCATCGCAACACAGATAGCAATAGATAAAGGAGGGAATAAATACTATAAAGGTAAGATAGGTAGAAAGGGGGAGATGCTCGCCTGAAAAGCATTGCCGAAGGTTCAACCGAAGATCGGGGCGAAGCTCACATTAACTCAACGGCCTTATCCGCGAAGAAGCAAAACGCTAGAAGAAACACCGGATGCAATATTTAATACTACAGCAAAAGATCGGGCATGATGCATGTATGATGCATGACATGGCAGAGGTGCAATGCAATTAGGCAAGATTAAGCGGAACCGGGGTCCCGGCAATTAATTAAATGGTTCAAGTTGTTTAACTACCCCGCAATTTAAATGTTGTCTTAACATGGCAAAAGATAGTACCGGTTTGCTACACAAAGTTAAATGAGGCCGATATAAGACTAGATTTGCCCGCATATGAGCCCCATATTTAATTAGGTGAATCGGCATAAGGCCCCCAAACACAGACAAGCGTGCATGCAAGATGAACAATTAAGATGCGACAAGTTGTATTATATTATAAAATAGGGTTTCGGGAAGGGATTCACACATTAGGGTTCGACGATCTTGGTCCGGGGGTTCGGGGTCGGTCTCAGGGTTCGGATCTGGGGTTCGGCCACGGCAGGTTCGTTCTCGGATAACAGGGCAGATCTTGGCGCAGCCGGGATGAAGGGCTTGGTGCGGCGTCGGGGGCGTATCGGACCCGCCCTGGTCGGTGTCGTGCTTGTCGTTGCGAGGCTCTTGTCGCATCGGGTCTTGGTTTCCACGGATGGCGGTCTTGGCGTTCCGGGCATCGGATCCTCGAGACCGGGGTCTTCGTCTCTGTGAGGAAGATCTGGTTGCATCCGTGAAGGCGATACTCAAGTATGGCCTTCTGGGGTTCCGGGAGGGAGAACATGGTATTCCTTGATGAAGAACTTGTTGTTCCAGGTCGGATCCGCGTGTGTCCAGGATTATCTCACTCGTCGATCATGATTCCCTCGTCATCAGACGGTCTTGACTCATTGAACAGTAGCACGAACACCTTGTGGTCAAGGATCAACAGGGATGGCAAACTCTTCCGAGTGGCCTCCAGACGTCGGGTTCACGAGGCATAGAGCTGGTATGCTGCACAACAGAAAAGGCCAAAGAAGTCCGGGTTGGAGCAGAGGGCCTCGAGGCACACATAGACGACCATGGCGACCGAGGTGTGCCAGCACACGGAACAGAGACGTGGCCAGGGAGGATGACGCGCGGGGCGAGCAGGGACGCGGTCAACAGGGGGAGGGCTCCACGACAAGGGAGGCAAGGCCGGCGGCGGCCTGCTGGGCGGAGTTGCAGCGACGGCCGGGGAAGGCGGGGTAGAGGCGGCCTGCGACGTGGCTCGCAGACGAGCGGCTCGGGGAGGACGGGATGGACGACGCTGGGCGGCGCCACCACGAGGCAGCGAGGAGGCCGGAGGCGGGGAGGCGCGGCCGCGGAAAGGGGGGGACCCGACGGCCGGCGAGGAGGCG
This sequence comes from Avena longiglumis, assembly GCA_030063025.1. Taxonomy (NCBI): domain Eukaryota; kingdom Viridiplantae; phylum Streptophyta; class Magnoliopsida; order Poales; family Poaceae; genus Avena; species Avena longiglumis. The sequence goes on from CP125979.1 coordinate 123,954,895, forward strand.
GCCTGGGGAGGCGAGGTCGAGCGGCCAGGAGGGAGGGCGCCGCCGGAGGCGAGGTCGACGGGAGGCGGTCCCGCCACGGCGGGACGAGGGGGCGAGATGCGAGGCAGGGCGCTGGCGGATGGTGGCGAGGGGGGGTCGCCGGAGTGAAGGGAGAAGGGGTGGGGGAGACGCGGGCGGCGCGGCGAGGTGGAGACGGGAGGCTCGGGACGAGAGGGCGACCCGGAGGAGGAGGCGACGGCGACGGCACAGACGCGGGGAAAAGGAGGGAGCGGGAGGGGAGCGTGTCGGGGAGAGAGAGAGGGAGGCCGGCGGTGGAGGGCGAGCAGGGCGCGTGGGTCGCGGAGGCGGAGACGGCCGGAGGTGGTGGCCGGAGAAGGGAGGGTGGCGGCGGAAGGTGGCGAGGGCGAGGCGGCGGGGGCTCACGGAGGCCAGTTGGTGCGCAGTGGAGAGGAAGGATGGGAGGAGAGGGCTTGGGAAGAGGACGGGAGAGGGGCACGGTCGCGAGCGGTGTGGGTCGGGAGGCGCTATGGTGGGGCCGGGGCGGGTCAGGGGGGTGGGGAGGTTGTCGGTGGGGTGGGCGCTGGGCAGAGGGAGAGGGAGGCCAGGTGGGCCAGGGGGTGGCAGGTGGTGGCGTGTGCGTGGTTGGTGTGTTGTGTGCGTGTGTGGCCTGAGAGGAAGAGGGAGAGAGAGGTGAGGTGGCGCGATTAGAGTGGTGGGGGGTTTGGGGAGGGGTGAGGTGGCGACATAGGATAGGTTGGGGTGAGGTGGAGGTAGGGTGGTTAGTTTAGGACTAGGTAGAAAAGGGTTTGGGGTGGGCCGTTTTGGAACTGGGGGTGGTCGACTGGGTCGATTCGGCCCGTTCGACTGCCCCCACAAAAATAATATAACTTATATTTAGTTTGCAATAAGCTTTTGTAAATAGTTTTTAGACACAAAATATCCGGAAGCATCCGGGGTTTAATTTGAAATAGAAGGAGGGCTAGTTCCAGAAATCAATAGTCTTTCGCAAATAGTTTTTAGGCAAAATAATATGCATGATGATGACGATGCTCAAATGCAATGCGGCATGATGACATGAGCATGCGGCCACGATGATGCAATGCACAAAAACAACGCGATTTTCTAGTAGTGGTTTTGCGGGATGCCACAGTTGGGCACTTAGGATTTTTGATCGCCAGTCCCCGAGTGTCTAGTCACTGAATTTCAGCGGGTGGGCACTTAGGATTTTTGATCTCCAGTCCCCGAGTGTCTAGTCGCTGAACTTCAGCGGGTGGGCACTTAGGATTCCATTGTTGTTAACTGTTTGATTTGTGCGCAGGGCTTGCAGCGTGAGTCAGCCGATCGGCTTGCTGCGAAGTGTCGCGTGGAGAAGGAACTTGTTGCCGTTCAAGAAACGAACAAGGGACTCCAGGCGATCGCTGCCAAGGCAGAGGAGGTCCGTCAGGGACTTGTCCCGGCGAGTGAACTGACGACGGATCAGTCTGCATTGAGTACGGCTGAGAAACGGATCGCTGATCTGGAGCGCGAGCTCAAGGAAGCAAAAGCGGAAGCGAGCTCGGCGGATGGGCGAGCAAAAGCTGCTGTTACGGCTGCCTTTGAGAAGCGAAAGGTCTCTGACGCCCTCGTTATTGGGCTGCAGAACGACTTCTCCTCGCTTTGAAGCTTCATCACGGGCCTCTGCCGTCCTTTAATTGGTAAACTTTCTGCCTCTGCCTGTAGTAAATGCATTATGTAATCTTTGTTGTACTCACTGTCGTCCTCTGCCCTCAGGTCGGATTATCGACAGCTCGGAGGAGGCGCAGTCGTACGACGCGCGACAGTGTGTGACCACTCTAGTCGACTCGGCCACGTTGTCCGCGGCTTGCATTCGGGCGTATCTTCAGGAGATATCGCCTACGGAAGTGATTCCTAGCGACCTCGTCGAAGTATGGCGGTATGTGGAGAAGGCGTCGTCAGTCGTCGAGTTCATGACGCAGTCGGCATTCCGGCGCGGGGCCGCAACGGCTCTCAGCCTTGGGCTTGCCCACTTCCCGGAGGACTTCGATCTGGATGACGTGACGAGTGGCTACCCCTCGTCGACGTGCTCGGTGGAGATCGCCGAGATGCTAAAGCTGACGGACCAGGCCGCGGTGTACACCGATCGCGTCTAGGCGATGGGCGACCTCCTCCCCTATCAGGAGACGACTGTCGCCCCCAACGATCATGAGCCGCCGCATCAGGACTTCAAGGTCGAGCAGCCCTTCCGTGCGGCGATGGCGGGTGAGTTGACGATGTATCCGTCGAACCTATACACGCCCTTCATTCGCAACCGCAGGGGTAGCGGCGAGTCGCCGTCGAAACCTGCGGAGTAGAAACACTGTGCCCTGGGGCGTTAGTAGCGATTGGCCATTGAACTCAACTTGTATTTTGGAACGACGTTGTTCTGCTGTAATGAAACTTCGTATTATTTTGTGAATTGTTTCGTAATTTTGATTGCTTATTGGAAGAGTCCCCGAGCGCGTCCGCCCTTTTTATGGGGTTTACATCGTTTGTTATGTGTCTGTGATGTTGAATGTTTTGGCAGTTGTTTTGTTATTGAGGTCGACTCGCCCGAGCTTTGAAAGCTAGTCGCAGGGCGAATCCCATGAGTGCTCTCTACTTGACCGTTTTCCCTTGCGCGAACGAGGTCGGGTGGGCGAGTCCCCGAGCGTGGTACTTGGTGGTTCTAGTCGTGGCTCTAGGGTGGGTGAGGACTGAGCGCGTTAGAGTAAGCGCATCACTCCTGCCTGACCCGTAGGGTCAGTCGCATGACGAGTCCTGGGAACGCTCTCATACTTGGCGTTTTTCCCTAGTCGCTCATGCTTGTCTGGTCGTCAGTCCCCGAGCGTGGTACTTGGCCGTTCGAGTCGCTGTGTCGAGGATGCGGAGGGTCATGGTTGCTGTGAGTAACAAAGGCAGTTGTCTTGGCTCGTTGAGCCAGTCGAGCAAGGCGACTCCAATGGGGCTCCGGGTAGGCGTTTTTCGTGGACGTTACAAGTCCTGGGGTAACCCAGTGCCCTCGTAACGCACTACTTGGCCGTGTCGGTCGCTGTACCAGAGGTTGACTTATGCAGTTAGCTTGACGCTGTTATTACGAGTGCGAGTGGCACAAGGCACGGAGAGTAGACGCAATTTGCGGTAACCGATCCATTTTATTTCATAGCAAGTGGAGAGTACATGTATGGAATTCTAGGAATAGAATTTCCGTAGTAGGTTTACATTCCATGGTCGCTTGACGTCGAGTTTCCCATCTCCTCGGACATCGATGAGGTAGTAGGCGTCGTTGCCGAGGACTCGCCCGATGGCGAATGGCCCCTCCCAAGGGGGGATAGCTTGTGCATGCCCTTCTTGTCCTGTATGAGTCGTATCACCAGTTCGCCTTCCTGGAACGTGCGAGTCCTTACTCGCCGGCTGTGGTAGCGGCGGAGCCCTTGTTGGTAGATGGCGGTGCGGGAGAGGGCTAGGTCGCGTGCCTCGTCGAGTTGGTCAGCTCCATCCTGGCGTGCGAGTTCGTTTTCGGCCTCCGTGTAGTGGACAACCCTGGGCGAGTCGTGCTCTAGATCGGTGGGCATGACTGCCTCAGCACCGTACACCATGAAGAAAGGGGTGAACCCTGTCGACCTGTTGACGGAGGTGCGGATGCCCCATATGACGGAGGGTAGCTCCTCGACCCAGCACCTGGCGGTGCGCTCGAGTGGTACTTGAAGCCGTGGCTTTAGGCCATGGAGGATGCTCTGGTTGGCCCGTTCCGCCTGGCTGTTGGACTTCGGGTGAGCGACCGAGGCGAGGTCGAGTCGGATGTGATGTTCTTCGCAGAACTCGGCCATGGCTCCTTTGGCAAAGTTGGTGCCGTTGTCCGTGATGATGCTGATTGGGAACCCGTAGCGATATATGAGCTCGCATAGGAACTTGGTGGCGGTCTTCCCGTCGCATTTTCGAACTGGCTTGGCCTCCACCCATTTTGTGAATTTGTCGACCGCTACTAGGAGGTGGGTGAAGCCGGAGGGGGCCTTTTTGAAAGGGCCTACCATGTCCATACCCCACACGGTGAACGACCAGGTGATGGGGATTGTCTTGAGGGCCAAACTCGGCACGTGGGTCTGGTTGGCGTACTTCTGGCACCCGGCGCACCGCTGGACAATGTCGACAACGTCTGCGTGTGCAGTGGGCCAGTAGAAACCGTGTCGCATAGCCTTTGCGACCAGAGCGCGAGCGCCGGCGTGGTGGCCGCAGTTGCCGGAGTGGATGTCGTGGAGGATTTTGCGTCCTTCAGCGGGTTGGACGCAGCGTTGGAACACGCCGGTCACACTGCGCTTGTGGAACTCGCCATTGATGATGACGAAGGATTTGCAGCGGCGCGCTATCATCGGCGCCTGCTTGCCTCGCCGGCAAGGTGCCTCCTCCGTAGGCGGCGGCGTGGCGAGTCCGATCTTACGCTCGGCGATGAGTGCGACCAGGGCTGCCTCTGGTTGCAGCGGGACTCCGATGTCGATCTCCCTTGGGGGGAGACGGAGGGCTTGGTGATGGTGTCGAGGAAGACGCCGGCGGGTGGTGCGAGTCGAGCTGAGCCGATACGAGAGAGTGCGTCGGCCTCCTTGTTTTTCCGCCTGTCGATCCACTCGACGGAATAGCCTGCGAAGTGTCCGCCCAGCTTTTCCACTGCTTGGCGGTATGCCGCCATGGTGGGGGAGACAGCGTCGCAGGTGCCGGCGACTTGCCCAGCGACGAGGTCGGAGTCTCCGTAGCAGCTTAGGCGGTTGACATTCATCTCCTTGGCGGCTCGCATGCCGGGTGGTGCCGTTGCCTGGGTTTAGCTTTATCTTGTATTTTCGCAGGTTGGCGAATGTCTCCGCCAGGTCGGCGAGTAGGTCGCCTTGGCGAGCGGACTTTACTACCACGTCGTCGATGTAGACGTGGATATTGCGGCCAATTTGGCTCGCAAGGCACTCCTGCATACACCGCTGGTAGGTCGCCCCGGCGTTCTTGAGGCAGAAGGTCATGGCGGTGTAGCAGAAGGCTCCGAATGGCGTGATGAACGCCGTCTTCTCTTCGTCCTCAACGACCATTTTGATCTGGTTGTATCCAGGTAGGCGTCGAGGAAGCATAGTGACTCCGAGCCCGCGGTGGAATCGATTAGTTGGTCGATCCGCGGGAGGACGAATTGTTCCGTCGGGCAGGCGCTGTTTAAGTTTGTGTAATCGATACACATCCTCCAGGTCCCATTTTTCTTCTCGACCAGGACTGGGTTTGCCAGCCACTTGGAGTATTTGATTGGCCGGATGAAGCCTGCAGCGAGTAGACACTGCACCTCCTCGGCGATGGCTCGGCGGTGCTCTTCATTGAAGGGCCGCAGCGACTGCTTGACAGGTCGCACTTTGGGGTCAGCGTTGAGTTTGTGCTCAGCGAGTTCCCTAGGGACACCAGGCATGTCAGAGGGCTTCCATGAAAAGATGTCCCTGTTCTCACGGAGGAACTCGATGAGCGCGCCTTCCTATGTTGGGCTCATGCCCGTCCCGATCATCACCGTCTGGCTGGAGTCGCCTCGGACCAGCTCGACGGTGCGGGTATGCGTCGTTGCCTCGAAAGCTAAGGTGCTGCCGCCCTCCGAGTTGGGCTTCTTGAGTATAGTGGGGTCGTCGTTGTTGACCCCGCTCACGTATTTCGCGAGCTCGTCGGTGTGGTTGGCCTCTGTCGTGATGACGGCGTCGGCGAGTTCGGCTCCTTTGGCCTCGCACTCGGCGGCCATGTCGGGGTCGCCGTGTATGGTGATGACGCCACGCGGTCCGGGGAGCTTCATCGCGTTGTACGCATAGTGGGGCGCCGCCATGAACTTGGCGAACGCCTAGCGCCTGTGACGCAGCGGTAGGGCTGTCAAAGGCACCAGCTCGAAGAAGATCCGCCGGTGCAGAAGTTTGCCGGTGTGCAAGGTGACCGAAGCGTGACCTTGCCGATGGTACGCCTTCCGACCGGGACGGCGATGCGGAACGTGGTGTAGGTCGTCTCGACCATCGATCGCGGAGCCGCAATGTCAAGGTGTCCAGTGTGATGTTGATGGAGCTTCCGCAGTCCATCAATGTCTTGGGGAGCCAGTAGTCTCCCACCTTGGGCTTGACTACCAGGGCGACTCGGCCTGGGTACTCGATGCGTGGCGAGTGGTCCTGGCGGCTCCAGGTGATGGGTTGCTCCGACCAGTTGAGGAACTGGGGAACGTCCACCTGAGCCACCACGTTGACGGCGATGGCGCGGGCGATGACCTTCTTCTCGCGCTTCGTGTTGAAGCCTGTGAAGGTGTGGAGCGAGCCAGCCACGCTGCCAAATTTTCCGCCGTTTGGCGGGTTGTTGTCGGGGTCTTCCCGCACTCGCCGTGCCTTCTCGATCTCCTTGAGAGAGTGGCAGTCGGCGGTCGTGTGCGTGGCGGGCTTTCCTTCCCTGCTGTGAAATGCACAAGGTTGGTTAAGGAGGGCCGCGGGGTCGAACCTTGGTTTCGTCTTGTAGTTGCTGCCGTCCGGCGCCCCGTCGCGGAAGCTCTGGGCTCAGCGCCAGCTGCTGGCGATGAAGTCGAGTCGCCCGTCACTGTGGCGCTTGCCGGTGAGGCGAGTGTTGTTGTAGCATAGATCGGATCATTGTCCGTTGTCGTTGCCGCTCATGAGGCGTTGTCCTCCCGACTCGTCGTTGGTTTCTTGGTTTGGGTCTTCCTCCGCGTATCTTTTGGCGATCTCAAGGAGGTCCGGTATGTTTTCGAGTGTGCGGTATGCTCATTTGAGCTTGGCAACTAGGGGCTCGTAATGGCACGAGGTCTTGAAGCAGTGGATTGCGGTGTCTGGGTGGATACCGACCGCGTTGTACCACAGTTCTTGCCATCGTTGGACCCAGCTGCGGGTCGACTCGCGAGGTCCCTGGACGCATCGTTCTAGGTCCTCGATGGTGGTGGCGCGGGTGTATGAGCCCTCGAAGTGCCTGACAAAGGCGTCGCGCATCTCTTCCCAGGAATCGATGCTATCCGTGGGGAGAGTGTTGATCCACTGCATGCACGCCCCCTCCATCATCAGGGGGAGGTAGCGGGCGGAGAGTAGATCGGTGTGGCCGGCGATCCCCATTACCATGAGGTAAGTGTCCAGCCACACGGAGGGATCGTACGTGGGGTCGTACTTCTCTATTTCCTTCGGCGCTTTGAAGTTCGCCGGGTATCTTTCGCCTCAGATCATTGGTCCGGCACGAGTCGACTTAGCGACCCCTCATTTCGCCGTTGGTTAGGGTATGTCGCAGGTCGTCGGGCTGGCGTGCGCGCCAGCTCTGGTTGTTAATGATGTGGGTGCGGGCGTCGACGGGCTGACCGTTGGCGGCGACAAAGTTGGTCGCCAGCCGGGGGTCGTTGGTGGAGAGTGCCGCGTTCGCAGGTCGGTGTTGGAGCTGCAGTGGTTTGGGTGGCGGGCAGTTGAGGGTGTTTGCCACCAATGGACGACCGCTTGAGGCCGCTCTATTGCCCGATGAACGCGAGTACATCCGACCCTGTGAGTCGACGCCTGCGTTTTGTTGCTCGACTGCCTTTGCGAGCAAGGCCTTGACGTACTGGATCTGTAGGGCGCCGTCACCGGTGGTCGTGATGTTGTCGGCCGCTGCTCGGCCCGCCACGAGGTTGTCCATCGAGGTGGAGAATAGTGGTAGGCCATTCGCGTCTCGCTCCCGCGAGGAGACCACGATCTGCGGCTGGTCCCTGGGGGGTGCGCGGTTGGGTGGAGGTGGGGCGCCATTCGCCGTCGACCCTGGTGGGGGCCGGGCGCTTCCTCCTGGTGGCGCGTTCTCGCAGATCGCGCCGCCACGCGGCCGGTCGTTCTCGTCGCCGGTTCAGGCGCTACCGACGGTGGGGTTCAAGCGCGACCTGATTCGTTCCGGTGGTAGCGCGACAGCCTGCGCCACCGCTCGAGGCGAAATTTTTCGCGCCGCTTGCTCCTGCGATCGCTTCCGCCAGCAAAGTGAGTTCCTCGACCTCCGTTGCCGTTGCGTTGGGAGGGATCGGGGTGGAGAAGGGATCCTCCGGTGGGTCGGCGCCAGTCACCATGTAGGTCGCGGCATGGCGACCGGTCCCGTCGTGGAGATCGGCGGAGTTTTCCGACCCGGAGTCGAATTCGAAGATCCCAAGGATGGAGGGATCCTCGAAGTCTCCAACATTGGAGACCTGGGTGATGGATCCCGTGGGCGAAGCCGCGATGATGGATCCGGCGAGTGACGCCGGGGTCGCCGAGTCGGCATCGTCGTTGAGGGCCGCGTCTTCCGCGGCCGCGGTGGTTTCAGCCACATCACTGTGGGCTGAGTCGTACTCGGAGGCGAGGCGGTGGATCGTGCGGACCTGACTCTCGGAGAGCCGATCGCGTGGAGGCGACTCGAGGATGCGAGCCGAGTCCTCCGAGACGATGAAGTCGGTGAGGCCGACGAAGAGACTGATCGTGCCAACCGGCAGGATCATGCTGTGTGTGATGGATCGCGCCGCCGGGACGTAGCTGCTCGGCAAGATTTGGAGCATCTCGCCGATCGCTATCATGCGGCCGGTGGCGATCGACTCATTGATGGGAAGATTGGATCTCGCCGCAGAACACCGGCCAGAACGGCCAGGCCCCATGGTGGGCGACACTATTGTGGGAATGACCACGGCAGATGCTGCAATCGGCAGCGAGTAGTAGAACATGGGGCAAGGGCGGCCAGCCATCTGCGGTGCGAGATGAGGGAGGAGACACAAGGATTTACCCAGGTTCGGCCCCTCGCAGGGTAAAGACCTACTCCTACTAGACTGTATTATGGTGGAAGTACAATGGGGCGAGCTCGGCGGCTAGGAAGCGAGTCGCTTGGGTGAATGATGGAACGTATCTTCTACACGCCCTCTAGGGAGGTTTATATAGACTCACCCCCCTAGGGTTTACAGATCTCAACCGAATCAGTTAAGGTTTCGGCAATCGTTTAACCTAATCCGACTGGGCCTATCTACTCTCCTGGGCCTTCAGCTTCCAGTCGCTTGAATCTACGCCAGGTCTTGATCCAGTCGCCGTCCTGTAGGCCCACTCGCCAGTTCCTGGGCAGGTCGAAAACGCCCTGCTGGGTATACCCCGGTAGGCATATCCCCATCACATGTGAATTAGGACATGATGCAATCATTCCACTTATTCATGTACCCTTTCCCTTCCAGTCCGGTGAACCTTCTAGATCCTTTTAGATCATTCCGGTGAAAACACCGGAATCATTCCCGAACTCCGAAATTGGACTTTCCTTATATGAATCTTATTCTCCAGACCATTTCGGGTCTCCTCGTGATATCCCGAATCTCATCCGAGACTCCGAACAACATTCGGTATCCGTACTTACATTCCATATCTACTAAACAACATTGAATCCTTAAGTGTGTCTCCCTACAGTTCGTGAATTATGCAGACATGACCGAGACTCTTCTCCGGACAATAACCAATAGAAGAATCTAGAAATTCATATGGCTCCCACATATTTCTATGATTATTTTGCGATCGACTAAACCACTTACATATGATACCAATTTCCCTTTGTCTCGCGATAGTTTATTTATCCGAGGTCTGATCATCGGTATCTTTGCATACCTAGTTCAACCTCGTTACCAATAAGTACTCTTTTCTCGTTCCCATGATATGTGATCCCTTGTGAGCCAGTCACATGCTTGCAAGCTAATTGGATGAAATTCCACTGAGAGGGCCCAGAGTACATCTATCCGTCATATGGATGGACAAATCCCACTCTTGATCCATGTGCCTCAACACATACCTTACGAACACTCAATGCCACCTTTATAGCCACCCAGTTATGGTGTGGTGTTTGATGTCATCAAAGCATCCATCTGGTGATGGTGATTAGCATGATCTCATGGTCGAAGTAATTAGGTTACTATGTATCATAAAGCTTATAGCAAACGAACTATTGAAATGACATGATCTTTATGCTATGCTTATCTATAGGAGTATGTCCATCACACCATTCTCCTAATGATATGATCTTGTTGTTAATAACATATCAATGTTCATGATCAGGAAACCATGATCATATATTAACCAACAAGCTAGTTTAACAAGAGGCTTTACTAGGGACCCTTTTATGTTTACAAATCACACAAGTATTAATGTTTTCGGTTAATACAATTATAGCATGGTATGTAAACATTTATCATAAGCATGAATATATGATAATAACCTCTTTATTATTGACTCTTGGGCATATCTCCAACAGTCTCCCACTTGCACTGGAGACAATAATCTAGTTTCAAACTTTTGTGTATTCAACACCTATGGCTTTCCGGTGTTGTAAGTACACGGTTGCTAGTGATCAACCGATCTTCGGATCCGACACTTTCAGGTCCGTGTGTAATTGCATGTATTTGCGTCTCTACACATCACTCATTCTCTAATGAGATGGCTTTGTATAAATTTGGTACTTTGGTGAGACCTTTAGTTCCTAGGGGTTAAAACATGTTGACAATATTGTCATACAATATATCTTCATAGTATTATCCTGCTGTGAACTACACCTAGTTTGATAACAAACTACTTGACACAAATGCCCTCTTTTGTTGCTATAATAGCATTCATATACTTAGCCTTTTGTTGTAGTATCTATCACAATGTCTTAACTTTGGAACTCATCCAAATCCATTATGGAACTTACTTTCCATCATATTGTGTCACCCTTAGTTTAGATTGAGATAAACTTAATTAATACTTTGTGACAAAACTAGTATCAATGTAGTACGTTTTACAATGAACTAACCATCTATTTGTCACTTCTACAAATAATATATTCTTAGTTCTTCCAAAAGATCATAAGAATATCCTTACTATCGTCCAATGATCATCTTATGAATCATTCTGGTATATTCTCATAACATTTAGAGCATAGTACATATCTGGATTTGTACATATCACAGTATTATTGAATACTTTTTGTTATTTTATTCATCAAGTATCAATCAATACTTTAATCTTTGTTTCACTTAATAAGTGCCGATACACTTGAATTTCGATATAATCCTTTCTGTGTGGCAAGAACCTTTCTTGTAATTTCCATATTGAACTCATTCAATATCTCATCTATGTACATTTGGCACAACCATATTAGCGTCTCAATCTATCTATATAGATATTGATGCCAAATATTTGGGTTTTGCCTAAGTCTTTCATCGAGATGAAATTCTTAACATGTGTTAATAAAATATACATCATTTCCAATCAACAATATGTCATCCACATAATGTATTAGAAATATGTTTTAGCGCTCCCACTTAATTTCTTGAAAATGCAAGCATCTTCATCGTCTCTGATGAATTTAACTCTTTTAATAGTTTCATTATGGTGAAGATTCCAACTCTGCGATGCTCACTTAAACCATTGAAGTTTGCATACGCTTTTAGCATCCTTTGAATTAACAAAACCCTTTGGACCGTGTTATGCACACGTCTTAGGTAAAAATTCTATTAGAAGAACTTGTTTTGTTTATTCAACTACCACATAAAAAAATTATATGTAGTGGTTGCTACATTAATCCGTCTAGACTAAATATCGCTATGAAAGATCAAATCTTGTCATAGTCAACCTTTAAACATTGTTGTGAACTCTTTCCCAATATGTTGACTATTTCATAGATGTGAAACATCCATGTCTATTTATTTATAGATCCAAACACGACTGTAAGGTCTTAAACCTTTCCAGAGGGTCTTTCAAGTTCAAAGCTTGATTTCTCGTATATAGAACTATCACGGATTTTATGGCTTCAAGCCATTTGACGGAGTTAGGTCCCATCATCGCTTTTTTGCATGTAGTCCGTTTATTATTGTGAAATAATGATTCAACCCTCAAATCTTGGTATTTGATTGTTTACCCGACCTACTTGGTTCAATAGGAACTTAGACCTCTGTAACCACAACCTTTGAGGCACGTGAGCCATGAGCATTGTTGCTACCTCCAGAACACTTTTCGGCGCTGCACAACTTTGCACATATAGCTAAGGTTCGTTTAACCTTATCAAAGTTCCATTGTCCTCCCACTTAACTTTTCACGGAAAATTCTTTCTCAAAGAAACTTGACGTTCTAAGCTACAAACATTTTTGTCTTCGGTGTTATGGAGGAATACTCACCGATTATTCGAAATAACATACAAAGACATGTTCATCCGACTTTGGTAGTAAACATCTCACTTATGCATAACATACCAATGTTTAAGAAACGACAACTTGGGTTTTATCCCAAACCATAACTTTATATGGTGTCATTTCAATGGATCATGATGGAGCTCTTTTCAATGAAAAAGCAACAGTCTCTAAAGCTTTTAATATTTAAAATATAATGGCAGTTTTATGAATTAAACCTTTGATATTACCATGTCAAACAAGGTTTTATTGCATATCTCGATTATTCCATACTCATATGGTGTTTCGGGAAATGTAAATCCATGGAACGATTCCTCAAATCTTAGGTGTTATGCTAAACTTGTAACTCAAATATTTTTCTTTATGATCCTATCATAAATTCTTTATTTTCTTATTACATTGATTTTGCACTTCATCTTGAAAGTCTTTGAACTTTTCAAATGTTTCACACTTCATCCTCATTAAGTAAAATATTCATATATTCACTCAAATTTTTGGAGAAAGCATATGAAGTTGAAATCCATCACTCTCGACTACTCGTAATGGACTTCATACATCAAATATGTACAAATTCCAATAATCTAGTCATTCATTCCCTTTTTACCTATGAACGGAGTTTTAATTATCTCTAGGAAAGTTTCACAAGCGTCATTTGTCAAAAATCAAAAGACTCCAAAATTCCATCCACATGGAGTTTCTTCATGTTTTTTTTCCAATATAATTTAAACAATGATGTCACTTCCTAAGTGATCTTTCAATCAATTTGTCTTTTGACATTTTAGCACTAGTTTTATGGATGTCATTTCTCCAACAAGATTTGTAAATCATCCATATTTTATGGATTACGACAATTATTTGAACAACCCTTTTGTTCTCATAATACCTGATCGAAATAACAATTATTGAAACAAATCTTAAAGGTAAGTTTTGATTTCAACGAGCAACACAACAACCCTTTATTTGTTCTCGACGAACATCATCATATATTCTTTTGCTAGTTACTTAGGCCATTATAGTTTATGAATTGTGTTGTTTTGTATGACGATTCACACCAACAAATTTAGTATCCAATACTCAAGAACTACATTGTTTAACAAGCAAATAATACAGCCATAACATGTATATCCTCTATATACCTAAGCTGAACAATTCTAGTATTTTCTCTTCTGCCAAATATTTCTTAGATTTCTCTTTTAGTATTTCTTAATCCTTTCAAAAGAATCTATCAAAATCAACAGTGGTGCCATACTTATGACACATAGTCCAAACCATGTATAGTTAAATACTAATGTCTTTGGACTTGCACTTTGAAGTAGATCACCATCATCAAATGTTTGGTGTTCTTTCAAATTCCATTCTTTAGTAATATTTTAGTATAGTAAACACTTTACCTACATCAAATATTCATCCTTATCATGGAACTATTCATGATCAAGCTACTTTAGCTTATAACGATGAATTGCGAGTATAATGTTGCTCTCCAAAACCTTTTGGAGAATTAGGATGACTAGTGTCTCCAACCTTTTGCAAATTCTCATAAAATATGAGAACATGACTTTTGCCATATTATACTCTATCATGTTGCAACCAAAACTTTGTTTCAGATATTGAAATGTCTTCCACACATTATGGTTTCTGAAAAACTCTTTCAGCTCCTAGATTACCTTGATATTAAAACAATCTTTTAAATATCAAGAATGATGGAGATAAACATGATACTTATTTACTAACACTGGAATTGTTACTCTTAATTTAATACCAATTATTAAACTTCACGGAGTAACCGAAACTTACTGAAAGTTTGCAATAGGACTTTTAAACTTTAGATCAACACTTCAAAACACTAATGATACCAGTTCGTAAAGTAACTAACCAGAATTCTATAGTTCTATTATCTCAATTATAACTAAGCGCAAGGTGGTAAACGGATGCCAATGACTGCAACAACTATGCAAATTCACTTTGATTTAATTTATGATAAATAGTGTTCAACTTTTAATCATATTGTTGTTGAACTCCCACTCAAAACAATATTCCTTATTGTTTTAGTGATTACATGAACCAAATCCACTATACCAAATCCGATCATCACGTGACATGATGTAGTTTCAAAGGCGAACAATCATCATGTTCATTATATCATCTATATGACTCAAGCTTTACCTTTCGGTATTCCATGTTCCGAGACCATGTCTGTACATGCTAGGCTCGTCAAGATGTAACCTTAGTTTCCGCATGAGTAAATCTGGCTTGCTCTCGTTGTATACACTCGCAGAATCTAACACACCCGATCATCACGTGGTGCTTCGAAACAACGAGCTTTGGCAACGGTGCGTACTAAGGATGGACACTTTATAACTTGATATTTTGTGAGAGGAATCATCTTATAATGCTACCGTTGCGATCTAAATAATACAAGATGCATAAAAGGATTAACATCACATGCAATTCATAATATGTGATATGATATGGACTTTCTTCTTGTGCTTACGATATCTATCTTCAAGCACGAACATGATCTCCATCATCACCGGCGTGGCGTCAAGGTCAATGGCACCGCTCCATGGTTATCGTACACCAGCATCAACTATTACAACTACTTTGAATAATAGACACACGGGTCTTAACGAAATTAAAAGACAACCATAAGGCTCCTGCCGGTTGCCGACTTACAATAAGGAACATTGCATACCTCATATATAATCACAATCATGGCCATGTCACATCACAACACACCTCTGCAAAACAAAGTTAGACGCCTCTAATTTTCTTTGCATGTTTTGGTTTGGGGCTTTCAATAAGTGTCGTTCTAAATTACGAACAAGAACCACAACGTTGATACTAGTATTGTCAATCACCCATTGTAAATTGAATCTTCACTATGTTGGGAGAAACAGGCACCCACAAAGCCACTTATGCAATACAAGTTGCATGTCAAGCGTGGAGCAAGTCTCATGAACGATGTCATGTAAGGTTAGCCCGGGCCTCTTCATCCCACCATCCCGCAAGATGAAAATTACACAGGAAGCAATTTACAACAAAAGCATCAACGCCCATAATGACCATTGTGTTCTAATCGTGCAACAGATCTACATATAGACACGACTCTGATACCACTATACGGGTTCGTAGCATGGAAAACAAAAAAAATCTACCGCATGGACACAAACAAGCCAAGATCTATCTACTAGATTGTAGCAACGAGTCGATTAGAGTACCCACCCTCGAAGATTACAAAGCGGTTAACGAGAGCAGATTCTCGTGGGTGATGTAGTCATACACTTGCCGATCTCAAGACCGCGTAGACGATCCTTCCGGCGCTGCGTTCCGGCAGCACTTCCGCAGTCGGTCACACGTTCGGTACTCGATGAAGACCTTCCTCTCCCTTGTTCCAGGAGGCAGGGAGGTTGTAGTTATGTCCTCGTGATTCCGGAAGCACGACGGCGTGGTGTTGGAAGTAGAGGGAAGATCCTGCAGGGCTTCGCCTAAGCTGGAGCAGGTTATGGTGGAGAAATAGGGTTTCCGGCAATCTAGGGTTTAGAGGCCGGAGAGGAGGAGGTGGAGTCGGCGGTGGCTAGGGCGGCGGCGGCGCGAGGTGGTGGCGACGGCGTGAGGTGGTGGCACAGCGGTGGCGCTGGGCGGCGGCGGCGACGCGGCGGTGTAGGGAGGGGCTGGTGTTGTGTCGCTCTTGGGGCACCCCTTCGCTCTATTTATGAGAGCAACTTGGGAGAGGGGAGTTTGAATCCTTCCCCAAATCCCCTCTCCTTGTTGGCTTGTGGTGGAGGGAAAAAAGGATTCTTTCCTTCCTTCACCAGGATACATTGTCCCAGTTTGACTTTTCAAACTTGCCTTTTTGACTTTCAATTTGGAGCTCAATTTCTTTCTTACAAATGCCCAACCAAGTGACTTAGGACATGATGCAATCATTTCACATATGGAACCATGTAGAAAACATAGCTTGTATCAAACTAAATAAACAATCCACATGGCCATGTAGAATATATATGGAACCATCCAAACAGTACGTGAGCATGATTAAAGCCCAAATTCAAATAAAAGGAGCTCACATGACATTTAAATGGTGGGATACCCACGAGATCATATAGACAAGGTAAATATGAACAAAGGTGGAAAGAATCCACACATAGTATATGATCATGAATTAAATACAAGCAAAACAAGTAGAAGCCACATATACATGCATGGTAGAATTATTGAGCAAGATATAACCACAAGGATACATAGCAAGATAATAGGTAGAAGGAATTAAGAGATATGCCCTCAACTCAACTTGGGAATTATATATCATGAATCAAATGCCAAGACTCAAATAAGTAAACATTAGACATTATGGTTCCATCAAGTATGTCACCAACTAGAATGATAATAGATAGAAGGAAAACTAGAGGGGGGCAAATACATTATATAAAGAGGCAAATACAAGTGACAAGTATACTATAACAAGAAGCATGTATAAATGATAAGAATCAAATACAAGACAAGAATATAATGAAACAATTTAATTATGATGCTCCATGCAAGGTGGCATGATGACATGAGCATGGATATTATGCAATGCAATTTAATTAAAAAGTAGATAAACAGGTAGCGTTACAATGTTTAGAACCTTGGGATCCTACAGATTCCCTGCTCCTGGGGATTATCAAGAACTTTTCTGGCACTACTGAGGTATTGCGTGTGGCTGACAAGAGCATCAAAGATTCCTTGCTTAGGTATGTTAAAAGCTTGAATATTCATGTCAGTACTAATGCTTTGAATGCAAGAAAGTATGTTGAAAGTGCGAAAGAAGAACAAAAGAAGGAAGATAATAAGAAACAAGAGGATGCAAAATGGATTTGGTACCCATCTTCTATTACCAACAATGGTAATGCACAAATTCCCTCGTATACTATTGCAACTGATGATGATCGTTATTGTGATGAACCCCTGCTTGATGAATCTTTTGACGTGAATGCTTTATATGGAAAATCATATGATAGTTGGGTAGAAATATATTTGTAAAGGATAAAAATGATTACACTAGTACTAGTCCTCCAATTACAAATGAAGATGAGAAGTATCACTTTGATAGTGCTATAGACGATGATCCTTTATTGCTTGATAGTCCTCTGTGTGGAACAATAGTGTCTAACTTATGGGAGGATGAGAATGATATAAAAGAGATAGATGATACCATATGCTCATTGGATGATTGGTCCTTATGTGGTGATTCTCTTGAAAACTATGTTGTGGAGTTTTTCTCCAATGCTTGCAAATATTATGAGAGAGGGAAAAATAATTAAGATCCCTTTTTATGTTTCCACTTTATTTAAAATGCAATCCTCTGAATATTATATGCATCGATTACCACAAAGTTGCTAAGTTAAATTATGTAGTTGAATAGTTGAATTATGTAGAAACTTAATTACAACACATTAGCACATAGGATAACTAGTTATGTATATCTGAAAAACAATAATGTAAATATGTAAAAATAGAGTGTACTAGAAGAAAAGAGTAGAACCGACTCTCAGGTAAATCGAGTATACACTTTCATCTCTAGTGGTAGTTACTCTCTGTGTGGGTCAAGTATCAGCCTCTCTTCATCCTCGTTGGACTAGTTCATTGTTTGCCTCTCCTACTCCCTTTTTTGGCGGCTAGAGAGGCATGGGATGGAGGAACAGCTCCATCTATAGTTTTATGTACATTATGCTTTGCTTCCATCTTCAATAAGCATGTGAGTGGAGGATGGGTGGAGAGAACCCGGTCGTATATCAATTATCGACATACATATGAAAATACTCCATCAAAATAGAACACGATTAAGTTTCTTCACCTAGAGTTAGCTTAAAATACACTTGATTCTTGTATTGTTTGTTTAACTATTGATGACATAAAGAGGCTCACAAGTCAGTCAACCACCGACTCTACTTCTGTAGGTGGCTTATGTAAAACTCCAACTTTATGTCTAACCATGGAAAATATATTGCTTTTGCTATGCTTAGTTGTCTAGGTAAAAAAATCTGTCATCTAAAATTGCACACTACTAAGCCTGAAACTGCCAAGTGAAGGCGTGCAACCTTAGAAAAATGTTAGCATTAGTTGTGTGTTCTACAAGCTATACATATGAGGATGAGCCAATGGTGGTCAGGTATTGATACAAAAACTTCAAGAAGTGACCCTATGTATCAAGCAACTCATGAATAAACATCTCAAGTTGGATACCGTGCTTATGCTATGATCATGCTAAACTTGGTAATATCTTATACTTATGCTATGAGCTGTACTGTCGTAGTTGCTCTAACAATCAGAATCTAATCTATCAAATTAAAAATATTACAGCTATGCGATTAAAAATAAAAAAAGCCCAAAGGCATACACAAGATCCTGAGTATGGATATGACGTATCTCCCAGTGAAAACATGCAGATGTGGGATGCCTGACAAAGTAAGAAGTCTTTGGATTGCATTAGGGCCTAGTCAACCAACATACAAGGTGTTTATACAGGCAAATCTCATCGATACATCACATGATACAAAATTAGCTCCTATCATGGTTTGCAGCTTCTGTTCCCAGCTCAATTTGTTAGTTTGTTACCTAGCATGGTCAATTTCTCAGCCGGAGTAGGACAGCGTTGAATTCTCTAATAACTCGTCGGTACATTGTGATCTTTAGTGCACCGTTTTAGTGGTCTGCATCCATGGCCTGCTGAACTATTGCAAGGCAATATTTTGTGTTCATCCAGACTCAGATACACTAGGATCACCATCTACATTTGTAGTCCAAAATCTTCACTTGACCCTCCACTGCTCAGGACTTGATGAGCTTTCAAGCTTCTTGCGAGCAAGAAAACTTCCAGACAGAGCAGCAGTTCTCATCACCTAAGTGTACAAAATAAATAAAACAGAAGCGCATAGAACCTGTCATTCAAGCAGTACAGATGTATTTCAAATACTAAAAGTCTGTCTGGCTATAACACATTTTCACACACCTGACAAGCTCGATTCCTCTTCAAATTCATCTTCCATGCCAAATCTTCTGTGCCCAGACGACGTGGTAGCAAGAGGAAGATAAGGATGAAAGGAGAAACCGTTGACAGTATCTAAGATCCAAGTAGAAAAAGATCAGATAGGCTGTATCACAAAGGAGTTACATATATGTTACTTAAACTTCTCCTATAAACAGAAATTTAGAAACACATACCAGCAGCTGCTTGGAAGCCTGTCACCCATTGGCCACCTTGCAAGTCATAAATATGGACCATGCCATCCTATCAAAACACAACAGATCATGTTTCAAATCGAAGGTTCAATTGTCCGAAATAAGAACTGGAATGAATGGAAACAAGAGAAGCACACCTGCCCACCAGTAGCAAGATGCTTGCCACATGGCTCAATATCAAACTGTACCCTTTGATTAGTTGTGTCACACGATCTGTACAACCTAATTAAGGGTTCCACAATAAACATAAATTGGAAAAATTCAACATAAGTCAGAAGATATTGTTCCACTTAAAGTAATACAGTAACCTAAGAAAAAATATTAATGTGTATTCTAGTAAATATGTTGATTTGTGAAAGTAAAGTAGAAAATGTGTTTAAATACTCACTTGTAAACAATGTCCACAGTGTTTCGAATATCCCAACATAATATGTATGGATCCTAACAAAATAAAATCATGTCCAGGTCAGTGGATATATAATGAACCTTCAATTATGCCGACAAGATCAATTGTTAAAAGATGAGGAGTTCTAGTCACCTTCCGCCCTCCAGTATATAAATAATTTCCATCTTTCGAAAAAAGCACCTGAGATTTTCATCATTGTTATCTGCCATCTATATAGAAAGAGCTAAGCGAGTACGGTAGCTTCACTAACCTGTGTAACACCCCCAAGCTGGCCATGTAAGACATACAATGGCTCCATGTTACTCTCTGCATAAACAGCTGTTGTCTGGCTATACGAGCCAACTGCAAGCATCCCATTCTGAGGAGAGAACGAGATTGAAGATACTATACCTGTAAGGGAAAAAATAGCTCAAAAAGCATATAAGATCGAACAAAGTATTTTCATCAATATAGGCCAAAAAATATCTGAGAAGAACCCATCAAGATCTCTGATATAAGTATTTGTGCATAATATTTCAGTTTGTGCACGAAACATAATTTGATGTTTAAACCCTTGGTCCTAGGTTCTACCACAATTTTATAGCCTGGCTTTTAATAGTGACATTGGTTCCAAAGTTTCAATGCATAGTCCTATAGAAATATCATATAAGATATTAAGATGTACAACAAGGTCTTGGCACAAAGTTACTTTGGAGTTTGATGATGCAAATTTTTAAAATGAATACCATCTTGAGTTCTTATTCATCTGTATTGTAGTAATGAATTGGCGCTATTACTCATAGTTTCACTATACAAAATATAATTGCTAAACTTAACAAGACATGAACATTAGCTCTTTAGTCATGTGATGGAAAGTAGTTTCTTTCTTCCTTTCATGGAAAACCCTTGAACAGACAAAGTTACATGCAGATGAAGTCAACATTAGCGCATTTCTCTGTTTCAAGCTTGAAACCCCAACTGAAATCAGATGCTGTTCTGAAGCATAAGAACAACTAAGTACATCAGTGGAGCTTTCACTTACCAGTTGGCCCTTCACCCCCTTTAAGCAAAGAGTATTGCTCGAAATCTCTACCAGGCCGATGAACATCAAAGACTCTAATTGCTTTGTTGTATCCAGCAAAGAGCCTACGGAACATCATATCAGCATTGAGTAACACAGTCAAAAAGATTCTATTTCAGTGTGGTTGCTTGGATACTTGGATGGCCATTACAATTTCAGCATTTTTTTCTTCATATTTAACATAAATGCAGATCAGACGATTGAGTCCATTGCACATACTTTGAACCTGTAGAATTAAATGATATCGAAAGTGCAGCTGTTATCTCATCCATGGCGTCATAGGCTCTGTAAGTGCATCGAAGCTGCAGTTACCACAATGATATTTCATTATCCACAAACCAGTAACACCATAGGTGAGAAGCATAAACAACCAATTATACCTCGCCAGTGGTGGCATCCCAGAGGTGTATCGGATGATCGCGACTAGTGCTTGCAAATACACAGGTGGCTGGATCTGAAAATCGGCACAGCACCTTGCATTCACAAAAGATGCACAGTTTGCAGACACCCTGACATGACAAAGGAAGCAATTCACTCACCAGACACAGACATGTAGGGGTACCAGCAGAAGTCGTACACAGGCTCGCCCTCGTTCACCTGGAGGCTTGGACCATAGGAATCTGCAGAGAAAAAGAATTAAGCGCAAACACCAGCACGCAATAACTAAAAATAGGCAGCCATTCAAGTAACAAGGACTATAAACCGGCGGCGCACCTTCACCTCCGACGGCGGCCTCTGCAGTTTGCTCCGACGCAGCACTGTACGCGTCCTCCGGCCTGACAGAGAAAGTAACAAGGTAGCTTACTGGCTTTAGTTGATTGCCGCGAGAGGGTATACGAAGGTACGGGAACATTGAGAGATGGGGCGTACATGTAGAACATGCGGAGGGAGTTGTCGTCGGAGCTGGTGAGGAAGGAGGAGCCGTCGGGCGACCACTTCACGCCCTTGAGAAAGTTACCGGAGGAGGAGCTAGGGGACCGGAACTGGTCGGCGAAGTGGTAGAGGCGGCGCGGCGGGAGATCGAAGCGGAGCTGAGGCCACGAATACGCCTCTGCCGCCGCGGCAGCATCCTCCTCCGCCGCCGCAATCTCCACCGCCGCAGCAGAGTCCTCCTCCATCGTGTTCGTCTCCGCAGGCTCGCAATCGGCGGCCACCGGCGCGGCTGCTTGTTCCTCCGCCGCTGCCATTCTCTCGGCGGAACTCTCCCCTCTGCCTGCTTGCGCTCTCCTCCGGCAAAGCGACCGGATTATTTGATCGGGCCGGGCCTGGGGTTTCTCGAGGGTTTTGGACGCGAGGCAGACCCATGCCCGCATGGGCCAGGCCCAGTTCAGGCCATCAATGGGCCGTAACATGTCAGGCTCTCTCCGCAACCTCACGTGCACGGCACGCACCCGGCGGGTCACGCACGCAGCACGCTGGAGAGTCAAGTCGAGGGTCCAGTCCCACCATTCCCACGCACCGGTGGTTGCAGTGTGAGATCCGGCCAGGCCAGAGAGCAGTAACCTCCACGCCAAGCGCCATGTCCGACGAATCGCCGGCGGCGAACGCCGCGGAGGCCGAGAAGAGCCAGCAGGCCGAGCAGGGCGGCGGAGGGTGGGGCGGCTGGGGCCTGTCCGTGTTCTCCGAGATCTCCCGCAGTGTGCGAGCTCCCGGTCCTCCTTTCCGCTTCGTGCCATTTTTTTGTTGGTGGGATGGTTAGGGTTCTGACGTGACGAGGTGCGTCTGTGCAGGCGGTGGAGGTCGCCAAGAGCGCCATCGCCGACATCCAGCTGCCGCCGGAGCAGGAGGCGACGGTGCCCGCAGACGGAGAAGAGAAGGTGAAGGAACCGGAGGGGGAGGAGGACGAGCGCCGCAAGGCGGCGCTGAATAAGCTGGAGGATGCTAGCGAGGATTCGCTCCTGGGGCAGGCTAGTACCTTGCCGCTCTTTCTCCCTCGGCTTATTGTGTCAATGACAGTGAAAAAGCTTGATGGATTGAGGTTGTGGTCGTGAATTCTTGTTTTTAATTGGTACAAATTTGCGTGTGTGGCTCTGTAGGGGCTCAAGGTGTTCGATACCTCAGTGGAGAGCATCACAACCGGGACATGGCAAGCGCTCGGGAGTGCATGGAAGAGTGGCTCACTGATTGTTCAGAAGTATAGCCCATCTTTTATCTCCATTTCTCGGTCCTTGTCTTTAGTATACTGCATATGCATATCATGTATACATGAAATATTTGAAGCAGACTATGATCAATTCCGTGCAATATTAGATTCCCCAATAATGTAAACAGTTATCTGTCTACTGAGAGCTCATTCTGTTTTTACTATTTTGGGCTGTAAGTTCATATGGATGTCTTTGCAGTATCGTTCTGTGAAGTTAACTTGTTAGTGCTGGACTGCAGTAACATTTTCAATGCTAACAAGCTTGCTTCTCCCTTACTTATAAAATGTGTTGCTTTCTTAGATTGGAAACATCTGCTTCAAGCCTTGCCGAAACCATTCAGCAAGGGGAACTGCCTGCCAAAGCATCTGTAATAGCACCAACCATTTTAGAGGTAAACCCTAGAATTTAATAGTGATGTTTCTTCTACACCTTTATCAAAAATAGTTCTGATATTTAAACCTCAATAATCAGACAGGGAAGTCGTTTACAGCCAGGGGAATGGAAATGCTTGAGCGTGTTGGAAAAGAGACAATGGAGCTGATTATTGATGAGACTGGAATGGAAGTTGAAAAAGATACTGGTGAAGGTGATCAGCAAACAGAAGAGGAGCCATTTGAAGAAGTCTCATTCGACAGATGCTTCTACATTTATGGAGGACCTGATCAGTTAGAGGTGTGGCTTTTGTTTTCATATTCTCTTCATGTGATATTGTGATTGATTTTCAGCCTCTGCCCTTTTTGTTTCTCATGTATGCGATTTTTCATACTAGGAGCTGGAAGCATTATCAAGCCACTATGCGTTGGTATTTAATAGGAAAAAGTCAAAACTTGTTGCTGAGCAGAAAACATATTATGATGGAAAGATTAAAGAAATACAACAGATTTTTACTCTTAGTACCAAGACTGAGGAAGATGTACCAGATTCTGACAAAGGGAAGAAGATTGAAGCAGCGGATACTAATGGTGATGCAGAAATGAAGAAGATATGTGACTCAAGTGTTAGCAAGGCTGCTAAAATGGCTGCCGGGTAGGCATAATTATTAACTTTATTAATTCAAAAGTAGAATGGCACTCCCTCTGTTTCAAACTATAAGATGGTTTAGCTTTGTGAAAGGAGTGTATCTAGACCACTTTTAGTGTGTAGGTTCACTCCGAATCTACACAAACCTACACACTAAAACTGGTCCAGATACACTTCTTTCACAAAGCTAAAACGTCTTATATTTTGAAACGGAGGGAGTAATATTTTATTGTTGTCTGGTTTTGTCAAGTTATGAGATAATGCTCATTTATAAAGACCAGTGTTGGAGAGTGGAGAAGACTACACAACATTCATTATCCATTGCAGAAACACACATTCTGTGTGACCTGATAGACATATATGACCACTGGGATTTTCTTACTCTACTAAAATTCTAGTAACCAACAAGACTAAACAAAGAATACTAGTCCTAGCTAAGACATACTGATAATGCAGTTAGGTAAATCTATATTTTTGTATGAAACACCCATGCTTGATGTGTGCTTCATTGCCCTTAAGTTTGCTATTTCTTGTTTTACTCCTGCAGAGCATCTTAAAGTATTTGAGCATTCTTTGTCATTCATTTCTTCAAAAAGGTTACATGGTTACTTTAATCGCCCTACAGGTTCACGGCTGCCTTGGGTGGACTTTCTCCGAATGATATTATCAAAAGGACCACAGATAGACTAGATACCATTCACTCAGAGGGTGTTCATGTATGTCCATGTTACATGATGTTCTTGCTCCTAAAAACTATAATCATGCCTCTGAGAAATTTTCGTCCTGCAGAGATTGTCAGAGATGTGCTGCCTTGCAGTTTCTCAGCTTCTGGTGCTTGGGAAATCAGTTATCTCAGCCGCCGATAAATCAAAGAATGAAGATGATGATGTGAAAATTGATTGGCCTGAAGATCTCATTTCGAAAGCAGAAATCATCAGATGGAGGGCGCAATCCATTGCTAGGGATATTGAAAAGGTCTCTACAAGTTTTGCCACAGGTACATGAAAATATTGGTTTTCCCTTGCGCACTTGAATGTAGGGTGTGGAAACTTCAGTATTAAAATAAAATCCATTGTATTGTATTTGTAGGCATCTCAGATGTTGCTGAAGCATATGCAGCAGCTATACAAAACGCTCTCGCGGACAAGAAGGATGATGTCGCACATCAGTCGGTGCAGGAGAAAGCTAAGTACATATCCAGCCATCTGAAATCCGACCAGACTTGCGCCGTCAGCAAGCTACAGGACGCCCTCCAGTACCTGGCTTACGTTGTTGTCTGCACCTCAATGCCAAGTGCCTAGTCCTGGAGTGCCTCCCCACTGTTATTGTTAACCACTTCATGTACAACGCAGTTCTTCAGGGTTGCCAGGATTAGGGTTGCTAGTTATTAAGCTACACTAGGTGATGTTTTTCATTTGTTCAAGAGTCGTGAAATCAGTAATTGCTTGTGTCTTGATTGTATCTCTAGGTACATGACAGATTGTTGCTCTCTACTTTTTCCTGAGAACAATGAGAATTGCTGATGTTTAATAGACGTGAAGAGAAAAGTTTACTTAAAACCCTTTGCCTTAGTACTCGGTGTACGAAGTAGTACGAGTTGTGTATTCAAAAAAGAAATATCAACAAGTTTGCTCTTGACAAAAGAAAACGGATTGTTTCGATTCACCGTTGTCTTCAGTCAAAACTGCTATGTTTATATGGAACTGAAATGATAATTTCTTGGAAGTGGGCATAGCAGCTGCTTGTCAAACACCCACGATCAGCATACAGAATTGAACAAACTAAGGCAGCCTCTTTTATCTTTGTCCAGGACTGGCACATTGAGTCTGTCAAATTCATATTTGAACCTGATACTAACCCATATACTGCCTCTCAAGTCTCAAAACCATTACACCATTTAGCTTCATGTGTTCCTACACGTTATTGGTACAACATGTGGATCAGGTCATGGAAAATCCAAATCTGAATAAAAGCTACTGATCAAAACAGAAAAGAAAAGGAGAGCAACTTCAGGGATGGCATAACATACTCCGTTAGCATGGGATAGTTTGTAGAATACTAAACTCTTAGTTGGCCTCGAACTAAAAATATTGCATCTATCTGCATTCAACAGCTTCAAAATGTCCATTCTAACACCACCTGAACTTCAGAGTCAAGACTCGAGACAATACAGTGGCAGAATATGGATTGAGTACAAGGAAACGACAGGAGCTCAAAAAAGCATACATTTCAGGCTGTATTGGTACAATTCGAGTGTTTAAACCTCGGATTTACAAATTACAAATGGTCACATGCTACAACAAGCCCACACCTATATGCACATAGTTCTGAATATTGTGTATTAAATTAAATTGAGTGAAACTGAATGCTGGTGAACGATGCGATGTGTACATAGCTACTATACATTTGGGCCTTGCTCTTTAATTTTTGCTAGTTTTGCATTTATGAGCTTATCTAATATTGGGGCCTCGAGAGGTATTGGGTCAAGACATCTCTCATGTGCAGCATTGTTCACCTGCAAAGGAGGGGGAAATAATCAATGTTCAAACATCTTCCAGAGACAGATTCACAACAACAAACTAAATATGCAGCAGATGTGTGCAGATGCTTATGCCTAGTGATCCTAACTACTTCCTCCGTCCGGAAATAAGTGACGTGGATTTATCTAGATTCGGATGTATCTATATACTAAAACGTGTTAGATACATGTAAATCTAGACAAATGCAAGTCACTTATTTCTGGACGGAGGGAGTACTACATTATGCTTTTTACCCTAAAGATCCTAACTCTTATTCACATGTGATGCGTGCAGATGCTTATGCCTAGTGTTCTATATAGACAGAATTACAAGCAGGCATATTATGGAAAATAAATAAAACTACTACATTATTTTGGATCGATTCCTTACAGAAACCAGTGAATCAATGTTAGGTGGTATCTAACCTCTTTAAGTAAAAAGCTTATAGCTGCTTCATCATCAATAAACTCCTTAAGTGAGCTCTTTAGAAATTCCATATCCAACTGAATCTGCTGAAATCCACTTCTGTTGAAAGTCTGAAGCCGGACAAATTCTTGCAAACTTTTCAGGCAGAGCTTCAGTACAGCGGAAATTACAGATTCCTGGAATTTACTCATCACACAAGAAATTACTGTAAAAAATGGATATATGATGTACACGTACGTAAAAGGGAAAAATACATGATCACCTAGAAACTTAATCACAAATTTGATAAAGCATTTCTGCCACAGCAAGTGTCAGCAAATTCAATCATAAGCTGATGTATGACCTCTTTCAGAAGATGCACTCTGACTTGTGCTGCATTTGGACTGATAGCTTTCTAGAGAACAGTACTTTGTATTCCTATGGAAATTTCTTGATGTTTTTTCATTTTAAAACGTGCATGTTTGTCAATTAATTTATGCAAAGCTGTACTTCAAACAGTGTAACATTACAAAAATTGTTTTTAGGACAATTCAGTAATATGTACTCATCTTTTTCATGTGATCATTCCATACAGTCGAAAGATACTGCTGGTCCACGACTAAGTAAGAACTGAATAACCCTCAAAAAAAAGTAAGAACTGAATATGAGATCACCAATGTGACAAGTTCATGTGACTGGGAGTAGTAGTAACAAAATTCTGCCCTAACTCTGGTGACAGTTACAGCTCTAGTCCAGATACTGAACAAATTGAATTATCAATGGGATCAACTCGATACGTTTATACTAGCAAGGAGAAAGATTTAAAATCAACAAGGGATCCAAAACTCCTAAGGTATTACAAATTATAAAACAGAAAGTAAAATAGGCAATTTCATGAGTTATATAGCAGGAAAGTGAAGCAGATCTCCACCTGTGTGTATTCAACTTTGGTGAATATTTCCATTTTCTGTTCGAATAATTTTGCTAGATGATTTTCTAGAAATTGACTTCTAGTACGATTTGTGTTTGATCGGTTCAACATGTCCTCTCGCATCGGATTGCTTCTAGAGGAAGTGGTGCTGCCAGTGCTATCAGAATGCCGATGTCGCCGAATTAAACCAGGCAAGATCTGCTTGACTTCAGATACTACACCATTGAACTGCAGGGTGAGAAACAGATATTACTGTATTAGAGACTGCAAAAAGAACTTCCAGCATGAGCTGATCACTGATAGTACCCCAAACATCCGACTGCATTTTCCAACTGAAATGGAAAATGACTACCGAAATTGCATTGTACATCCGGAATAAACCTAAGAAAACATGATCCTGGGCAGATACTTGGCATGTTCCCCCTCGCCCAGGCCCATTGCAAAGAAAGAGCTTCCAGCATGAGCTCATGTTTTGAAAAGCAGGTGCAGTCATATGCAGTACTCCCTCCGTTCAGGTTTATTGGGCTTACTAGAGCCAGCTCTGCAACCAGTACTCCCTCCGTTCAGGTTTATTGGGCTTATTAGAGCCGGCTCTGCGACCAAGGCACACAAGAAGTGGCTGAGGTAATTTTTTCAAACCAACTTTTTAGCTAATGAGTTAACCTAGAATTACTCCAAAAGCTATTAAATCGGCGATTAATTGGCGCATGCAGCGCAACAGCCAAAATTGCCCTGTCTAGCATTAGTTCAGCGCATGCAGATGGCCAGTCAGTCTGTAGGATTAAGCGCATGCAACATCCTTCACATGCAGCATTAATAGTAAATCAGGCCAAATCACCTGAATTTTCTAGATTTCGTTAGGAGCCTAATAAACATGCGGAGGGAGTAGTGAACATGGGACGTAAGCATCAGTGCATGATAATGCATGCTCAATTCTTGATTCAAAAGTGTGTCAGCATAAGAAACAGAGAGATCCAATAGGATAAGGAACTGAAACAAACCTCTAGGAGAAGTAGATCAACAAACATGTTAACTTCCCGCGGTTCCTTGTGCTGTTTGGGTCAAATAAACACAGAGGTAATAAAAACTTGAGCAAAAACCAGAAATAACTGAATGGTAATGACTAAAAATACTATTTCATGTTGAATAGGATAGCTAACCTTTATCCAGATTGGTGTCGAAAATCGCTTATTAAGAAGTTTGGAGATCTTCTGAGTCTTCATATTTATGTACTGATCCAAGAAAACAAAAAAATACTAAGCTATATCCATATAAACAAAGATGTACTTCTGAAGTGAATGAAAAGCAGCCACCCTCAGATAACAAAAGCTTGAATTACATAGATGTTCCCAACTAGGCTCCACCGCATGTGAACTGTGTTATGGTTACTGAAAATGATAAGTTCAACATTCTAGACCAAATAACGATACTATGGCTGAAAGCTTTTCATGACAGAAGGTCATTCTAAGTTCCTTCAGCATCTAATGTCCGTGATGCTACTTTTCAACCTCCTTTCACATACTCAACATTCTGCATGGGGTTACAGTACTACCGTATTTCAGAGCTGAAGAAAGGGGTAAACATTCTCGGAAAATTCGGAACAGACCAAAACAGCGTAGACCCATCACATGATTCTCAGTTATAATAGTGCACATCACTTTGCTACGATAACAATGCAAAAAAATGAAAGCACTGGTTGGTCAAGCCATATAATCCTTTTTCTTTTCAATCTGAATAGTTTGACCAATTGGCACACAGAGAGCATACCTCCATAGTCCATATAGAGAAAAGCAATGTCTACTGAGAATTCAAGTAATGCAATGTAAGCGAAAGGAAGGTTCGGAAAATGTATGCCTACATGGTTCAAAAATTTCTCCCCAGATGAACGATAGAGCCGACATATCTCCCCAGGTACAAAAGGTGGTCCATATTCGTAGCTGCGTGCACCCCCTCCAGAGAAAGAAGCAGCCAAATCCTCAAAAAGATAAGAAAGTTCAGAATCATTCAGCGCACATTCACTGGAGTTCAGTATGCAAAATGAAAGAAACGAGGCTGTCAAGTGCAGAAATATACCTCTGTCACTTTCGGAATTGTTGTCTGTTCTATGAAAACACAAAGCTGTGCAAGCATAAGCACCAGCACTGTTGGAATCTTGTCGATTTGCACAGAATCCATGGTATTTGACTCTTGAGACAAACTCTTGCTTCTCCCAGAAAGCAGATGAAAATGCACATCAAGTTTCTGAAAGAAATCTTGAAAACCTTCTTGTACCCAATCAATAATCAAACCTTTCAGCTTTACTATCAACTCTGTATCACCATCTATAAGGTGATGGAATTCCTAA
Organism: Avena longiglumis; assembly: GCA_030063025.1. Classification (NCBI taxonomy): domain Eukaryota; kingdom Viridiplantae; phylum Streptophyta; class Magnoliopsida; order Poales; family Poaceae; genus Avena; species Avena longiglumis. The sequence goes on from CP125979.1 coordinate 123,985,114, forward strand.
AGGAAACATAGTCAAATGAGAACACTGAAATAGAGTAACTGTACAAGTATGCTCTAACACAAGCATGAGCAAATTAGTACTTGTGCAGAATTATTTCACATTATTCGACATTTTATCAATGGAAATGAGTGGTCAAGTTTTTTATGCTTCCAAATATAATACCTGCAGGAGATCTATGCACCCTTGGGATACTTTAATTTTGCTTTTTTCCATGGCAGTTTGCAGCTGTGACTCTTCTAACTTCTCATTTGATGTTGAGTGTGTTCTGATCAGTACATCTGCTCAGCCATGCCCAATAAATGTAAGTTATCCCAGTACATACTTTATTATTTCCAAATCTATATGTACTATTAGAAGCTAAATCAAATAAGTTACTGTCAAATGAAAGCTGAACAGTAATCAAAGGTACAAGCAGTTCTGCGCGAAAATTGCAAATTAACAAACTGGGTTGGGAGGGGAGCAACCTGATATTTCAGTTTGAAGATGAAGAAAGGCTGTTGCTATGTGTTGCCTGATAATGTCTCGGGTAGTCTACACGGCAAAGACACGTTTACATGTTAAGTCAGCATCGAGAAATATACAAAGATTTATAGACATGGGTGTCCCAAATAAGCAACTACAGAAGGGAACTGAATAATATATTCAGTTTATCCCCTGAATAAGAACATGCGAGGGAAAAAAGGAAATTTAGTAATATCCTACCAAATAGATTTTCGAATTCACATGAATTGTTAAGATAAGGTATCTCATATCTGATGCACCACTAGCAACTAGTGCTTGAATAGTCATGAACAATACTAACTACAAAAGACCTCAGAACGGAAACCAGTGTATACTGGCCAAGGTTCTGTTTCCAGTCCATCAAAAATGATTGTGGGTAACAGGACTATCAAATGCAGGGTGAATACACAGCTAAACCTAACCGCATCAATTGGTGAGCCTGTACACTCCTATGCCGTCTTCAAGAACGGGACAGAATTAGCAGCTAACATGTTTTGCCTCCACAAGCACTGTCCCTTGTTCCATTACTATATTCCCTGTCATAAGTGGTACTGTAACACATAACAACAGTCCAGCCAGGAAAAAGCAAGAAGGCTTCAACCAATATTCTGAAGTAAGAAACGACCAGAAAGGATCAACATAATACTAAAGAATGGAGAAATATATGCATATTTAGCCATGTGACTCATACTTGATTTAGGCAAAACAAATTAACTAGTGACATAATATGAAATCAGATAGTATAGATTTTGTTAAACACAGAAAAGAATGAATAATTCATATATTGATATATTATAATTTGAAACATGAATGTGAACTGTTACAGGGCGCAGACCAAACCTCCAAAGAAAAAGCTGGCAGCGCAGCCTCCGGTATAACTTCGTCAATGGCAGTTGCATCCTCCCATAAGCCTCCTGTGAGCATCAAATTGTAGCAATATTAAGTCAAAAGAAATGCAATGATCTTTGAAAACTGTTGGAGTCTAGGTTAGCATAGTAGTATTCTCCTAGGAGAGTCTAGAGTATTCCAGTGAGTGTTGGAGTCTGAGTTAGTGTAGGTAGTACTACTCTTGTAGAGTCTAGAGTATTCTAGGGAGTGTTAGTATAGTAGTAATGTCCTACTAGAGTCTAGATCATTCCAGTGTACGAGTGAAGATGTAAGGCTAGATTGTGCTATATATAAGAGGGTGTGGAGGTCCAAGGAACCAAGCCCATCCAGAAATTGTCCCCAAAAACCAACATGGTATCAGAGCTAGGCTCCTCCTCCTAACCCTAGCTACCACCGTTTCACCATTGCAACACCCATCCCGGCTCTTGTTGTCAACAACACCGGGCACATTGTAGTCACCTAAGCGGCGGGAGGCCGCATTCCGTTGCTCTCTACAGGCAGTAACCAGCTTATGTGTTGCTCTCATCACGATGTGTTGTGTGAGGCTTGGTTGCTGCTCTGTACGGAGGTTGCTTAGTGAGCTAGTTAGAATGGTGCAATTGAGATGTTGATAGGAGGATGACAAGTTAGCGAGGTTGGATTTGGGGACCAAGAGAAACTGGATGTTGAGGAGGACCTCTGATCTGGTCAGAGATGGGAAGATGCAGAGGTGATGCTGATGGCTGGAGCTGTGTGGTGCTGGGCTGTGGTCATGGAAGGAGACAACTGGGTGAGGTCTCCAGTTTGGTCGTTCTTGGCTGAGGGAAGAGGTGAGCTGCAGAGCTGCAAGGTCTGGAAGCCTGAAGCGGAGGTACAACCATACAAGGGAGTGCTCCCTGCAGGTGGTTGCTATGATGTTGCTGGAAAAGATTCGGTTTCAGGAGGAAGAAGGTGTTGCTGCTGTGTTGCAGCAGAGAAAAGAGGAGTCCAGGAGGGGGCAGCTGCTGAAGCTGGTGTGAGAAGGCGGCTGTGGATGGTGATGTTGATGGTGAGGCGGTTGTGGCTCTCTAGGAGTTGTTGTTGAGGTGAGGCAGCTGTGGTCTGCGGGAACCTGAGTTGATGAAGAGGCAATGACGATGCTCAAGCTGATGATGGAAGGCGTGTGGTGCCGCCATTGTAGGCGCCGGTGTGAGAAGGCGCATGGTTGGAGAGGCAACGGTGGACCAACACGAGAAGGATTGGAGGTGGCCAGCTTGATGCAAAGTTTGTGCATGGTGATGTTGACGGTGAGGTGGTTGTGGCTCTGTAGGAGCTGTTGTTGAGGTGAGGCAGCCGTGGTTCTGTGGGAACCAAAGTTAATGAAGAGACAATGATGATGCTCAAGCTGATGAGGGAAGGCGTGTGGTGCCACCGTTGTACGCACCGGTGTGAGAAGGTGCATGGTTGGAGAGGCAACGGTGGACCAACACAAGAAGGATGGGAGGAGGCTAGCTTGATGCAGAGTAGGTGTCCGGTGATGGTGATGGCTCCCATGAGCGGAGCTGGATGGTCGGAGTTGATTGGTTGCTTGACGACCACTAGAGCAAGAGCTAGAGTAAAACGCTCTCATGTAGATTTTTATGCTTGCAAGCTAGAGGTGTAGTGGTCCTAGTAAGTGTCATGGAGTTGTAGCAAGATGGTCATGGTGACTGACCCATGCTCATCTTGAGGGGGAGTGTTGGAGTCTAGGTTAGCATAGTAGTATTGTCCTAGGAGAGTCTAGAGTATTCCAGTGAGTGTTGGAGTCTGAGTTAGTGTAGGTAGTACTACTCTTGTAGAGTCTAGAGTATTCTAGGGAGTGTTAGTATAGTAGTAATGTCCTACTAGAGTCTAGATCATTCCAGTGTACGAGTGAAGATGTAAGGCTAGATTGTGCTATATATAAGAGGGTGTGGAGGTCCAAGGAACCAAGCCCATCCAGAAATTGTCCCCAAAAACCAACAAAAACACACAGGTAAAAGCACCCAATACATTCAACTATAATAAAATTACTGAAATTAAGGGCTCTGACAAGAAACATATGAAGTTTCCCAAGTTAGGAGTTGAATATCAACACCAATTAAATTTGAATAGTTAGTAATTTTCTTCAAAACGTTAACAAAAGTTGACCATCAATTTGAAGGACCGCTGCTTTGCAGTCATCCTCCCATTACACACAGTATAACTGGAAATGAAGTAAATCTTTATAAAATGCTTGGGTAAAATATTAAAACTTACTTAGCATCATAACCAAGGAAGCAAATCAGTATGGTATTTTGTGCACAATGCCTTTTGTAAGCTCGTATAATGACAAATGACTACGAGATCTGAAAGGAACACAACTACTTGTGTCTTTGCAAGAAAAACAGAGGAGCCCATAGATGTTAACACTATTATTCTTGATATACAGGAAACAAATTTATGATGGTACTATAACAGATAAAGCTCTTACGTAGCATTGCCAACAGATCCGTTGATGGAATTCTTTCCTTCAAAGTCTCTCTGACTGTTTCATAACGGCTTCATGAAAAATAAGACACAAAATAAGACAAATGTATATGGACTGAATTTCCAATACAATAATAAATGTATAACAACAACAAAGCCTTTGTTCCAAGCGAGTTGGGGTAGGCTAGATATCAAACCCAACAGAAACATATGGAACCAAAAAGTGAAAGAGAAAGAAGGTAAACAAAGTACGAGTAAACTAAGGTTCCGGCAAATGGGTTTCTGATTTCCATGCAGTCTTATGAAGAGCTAATCTCTAGGTACATTCCAATCCTTCAAGTATAAATGAAAGAAAAAAGAAAAGCAAAAGCCAAAAGGAAGCCTCGTTGAAAGGCAAGTTTCAGTTGATCTGATACCACGTCATATTGAAGCAACTTTTGTGTCCCCATTATGCAGCACAGAATATGTATCAGCTCACTAAAAAAGAATGTATGTACACGCACGTGCTGCCCAAGAGACAAGAAAATATTTTACTTCGCATAGATTACTTCAGTCCCATTCCTTTGGTGTTGAACTTGGCAATATCAAAGAGTAAAGAGTCTATTCTGAACCATGAATTCAAAGTGCTGGTCGAAATCAAACCCAGAACTCTCAATCCCTAAAATTGGCACCCTGTAGTTACTTATCCCGGCCAATCCTAACCTTATAGCAGTAGTGCCCAGTTTGACGTACCGGGAAAACAACAATCCCAACTGGGATAAGTCTCTAGTCTCACTGGGCCCATGTGTCATATCCATCTTCCTCATCACTTCCTCTCTGCCATCTGCTAACCCAATCTCGTTCTTTGCCTCTATATTTCCACGTCTTCGGAATGCTTGCCGTGGAAGCAGTCGTGGCCATCGAATGCATCTAGGATGGTTGGGTCCGGCACCACGCTGGAGTGCTGGGACGCTGAGAACAGGCACTGGCACAGCGGGGCGCCGGAGTGGCCGGCGTGATGCGACTCCATCGTCGTGCTCAAGAGCTGTGAGGGTCTCTTGCCATGGGCCCAGAACTAACAGATCATTCGCCGCTGGATGCACACATCTACTCTGCATGCCACTTTATTTTGACCAGGTAATCCCGGCAGGTATTGTGCTTTTCCCGGTGCGCCAAATACCTCCAGGGTTCGGAATGACTGGATGAGTAACTAAAGGGTGCCAATTTCAGGGATTACGAGTTTGGGGTTTGTTTCTGACTAGCACTATGAGTTTGAGGCTTGAAATAGACTTTACTCTGTGATACAAAGCATGCATCAGGTTGTCCATGGATTACACCAGAGCGCCAGATGTGGCCCATTCGTCAGTCTGGCACCTCAGACCCCAATATTATGACAGCAGAGGAAGGCAGCCTAGCTTATTTGGTTGAAACCCACCACCTAGGTTCAAGTCCTCGTAGACACGAATCTGGGTTCCTATATACTATAGGGACTTCCGTTACAAAAGTTCCTCAAAAAAAGCAGTCAAACCAAACAATAATATACCTTGATCGCTAGAAGAAACTACTACTTTCGTACCAACTTAAGCTGTTTCGATCATCTCAAGAAACAAAGAAACAAAAGATTTGAGAAAATCGAAGATTGTGACCTTAAGTTTTTTGGACATATATCTGTGTGGAGGCATTTCTTTCAAAACATGGAATTTGAATCCCTAAACTATTCTGCCAACCGACCTTTTGTTATTTACTCTGTTTTAAAATGTAAGCAATTCTAGCTTTGTCCTAAGTAAAGTTTGACTCGTGATGGATCTAGTGAAACTAATTTGGTATCATAGATGTTGGCAACCGATGCATACACTTGGTCAAACTTAAACAAGTTTGACTTAGAACAAAACTAGAATCGCTTAAATTTTGGAACGGAAGTATGATCTTAGTTTGGTGGTGTGCTGTAGCACTTTGAGATCTCAATTTTTTCTGGATACATGGACTCAGATTGTGAAATGACTTCACTATCAAAAAATAAATGGATCATGCAATTTAGAGAACACTTGAGCCAAAAATAAAGTGAAATGGCTCAAGTAGGATGTTTAAGCCAATTGTTGGATTTGGTGGCAAAGAAATGCATCTCCCAAAAAACACTCTGACTTACTAGTGTTCACAGAGAAACAGAGGCTCTGCACATCATGCAACAAACACAGTAGACCTGCTAAAGGTGCATTGAGAACTGGAGATGCAATGGCACTATTTTAGTCTCAACTTTTCAAAATCAAATTACTTCCTGTTTTAGCAAACAGGATTTAATGTGCCACTTCATTGTATTTTTACATTAGACTTGCCTTGGCTAGATGTAATGAACTCTGAACCTCTTAGGAGGATGTAAGCTAAACTCTATCTATTCAATGCAATGAAACACAAAAGTCTTGCATTTTCTCGAAAAATAATACTAGCGAGTACCATGAACAGAATTTAGTCATCTATGATCGAAAATAGCTAATGGTCTAATAATTTTATAAAATATGCGAAGGCTTACTTTGTGAACAAAGCATGTGCAAGTTCAATGAGACGTCTTTCTGAATCAGGAAATATTATGAGATAAGCACGGAATGTCTTGGAAATATCACCAATTGAAGCCTAAAACAAATATAAAAGAGAGTATTAGATGATTTAATGATATACAAGTTGGCAAAAAGGATTGCAAACTGAGTACTGCAAATAGACTAGATTTATATGGTATGAACAATAATAGATGATTTACTGCACCGCCGAAGTAATAACATAGGCAACACAGACTAAAGTGGTGCCAGATTACAGAATTTCCACCTGAAATAAAATTTAAATTGTTTATTTCATCTCATATTTCTCATACATACATTTGTGGGCTTGTTCTGGAAATTTAGAAGGCAATCTTCGAGCTTCTCAAGTAGGTTTGATTTTAGGTTGTCCACCTGTCCAAAGATACAATATAAATTAGTAAGATGGGATTCACAGAGCAAATGGCAACATATGCAAACAGTGTTGCATTTCTATCAGAGTAACATGAACAAAATCTCCGAGTTCAATATGCACATAAGAGCATCTCTAGCAGATACCGTATCCCGCGATACTGCAAAACCTGGATGCGGTATACCGCAAAACGATTTTTTTTACCGAAAAATGGCGGCGCGGAACAGATACCTCATATACATACTGCAAAACGGAATATTCCGTGAATATCCGATCGTCTTCTTCGCGGGGTCATCTTCCTCGGTGAGGGCGGCCGGGGTCGCGCGGGGAAAAAGGCGCTGTGTGCGCCGCGTGCTGCTTGGCCCTGCTTGTGCGTGCTTGCCGCTGTGCTGCGTGCCTGCGCGTGCCGCGTGCGTGCTTGTGCTGCTAGCTGCTGTGTGCTGCTTGGCACTGCTTGTGCGCTGCTAACTGCTTGCGCGTGCTTGCCGCGCGCTGCATGCACTGCTAGCTGCTTGTACGTGCTTGCCGCGTGCTGCCTGCTGCTGCGTGCGGAACGATGGCGAGGTGCGCGTGCGGCACGACTGGCGGCAGCCGCGGCATCGTCGGTGACCGGCCGCTGCGTGCGGAACAACTGTAGCTGAATATTCCCTCCTGTTAAACCGTTTTTCGTTTGCGGTATACCGCATATTCGTCTCCTAAAACCGAATATATGCAGCACGGAAGCAACCTTTTGCGGGAAACCGTAAAAAAAATTCGGATACGGTACAATATGCGGTATCTAGAAAGGCCACTTTTTCCGTCTCGTACCGCAAACTGGCGGTTATTTTGCGGTACGGGACCGGATGCGGTATCTGCTAGAGATGCTCTAATAATATTGTAACGGGTCACAGTTATTATTTGCATACTTTGTGAATGATAAAAGGGACATGCAATTGTACCATATTATTTTCTGTCATTCACTGTCAAGCCAGAACACATACACATAGTTCCTAGCACGTTCTACAAACAGTGATTTGAGATGTTTACACAACATTGTTTGAGTGATTGAATGTGCAATCTTGGAAGATTTATGAATAGAGAAGATGGTAACTGTTAACATGACAAGCCAACATCATTTGCATCACGGGAAATGTTTTTTGGAATGGCATGGCCATTTACTAAACTAATCTCTGACTAACAGGTCATGTTTACCTGTGCAACAAATAAATCGCATCCTCTGCCTAGATACAAGAACGGAAGGTTCAGAAAATTGAGAAGTTTGTAAATTTCACCAGGCTATCTGACGTACACAAACAATGGGATAAGCACTAGACATTATGGCCACGAACCAGTTATCATCTATGTGTCCCACATCTTTAAATACCTTGCGCGTGTTCAAGGATTTTGCTTGTTTTGCAGTTATATTGCATATGTTAGAGAAGCTCATGCCTGAAGGTCCCATAGTGATCATTACAGCATACTAGTAGGAACAAATTGTGTGTCAAGTGTGAACAAAAAAGTGACCACATGTTTGTATTCAATGCAATCTACATATGCTTTTCTGACCATCCAGTACTCATCCTACAAATCAGGAGTGTGGGCAAGTGAGGATAGGTGGAAGGAGGAGCAAAATTATAAACTTTCGTGCGTAAGAAGGGCAAAGTGAGAGCTACATGGAACCAAAACTGGCATGCAAATAATGGAAGGATAGACAAAATACATACAGGAAAATTAAGTTGTTTAAGAAGCACCACAGCTTCTGCTCTTGCTTCAATAGGTTCAGAATCTGAGTACAACTTTGCCTGCAAATTTACTCGAAATAGTAAAGAATAACAGTAGTGAACATCATGAAAAAATTAGGATAACACAATTATTTAACATATAAAGAATAGGAATTAGACTATATGCCTTGTAGCAAGGGAAAAGACTGAAATCGTAAATTATAGTTGAAAAAATTAACATTAGCTCTTCCTTACAAATCTGAGCCATAATATATTACCTGAAGGTGTTGTATAACTAAACCCATAGCCTCCTCGGATGCCTTTTTACAGTCTTGAAAGGATGAATCACCGTAGGCCTACAATAAAGAACAAAAATGAAGATAATGCTAAAAGGACATCGAGGAAATTTATAAGATGAAATAGCTCAAACTAAACCTCAAAAATAGGTTTTGCTCCAGTAAAAAATTTGACAGCGTCTGCATATGCTTCTGCCTTGATACATTTGTTGAGCCGAGTTGGCAAATCATATATGAACTGCGAGAAAATTAGTGGAAATGGACATTATGAAAAGTTTGTCTGTCTCTATGTATCTCCTGCAAATGTAAAAAACATCAACAAAAATGTGAAAGAGCAGTCCACAACAAAATATCTTCATGGCATGCCTTCGACAAAAGAAAACTGATGGTGGTTCCTATGAAAAGGTAACATGATTCCGGGAATTATGTGAAAGGTCCATTTGGGATGAAATAATGGAAGAGAGACAGCTACACAAACACATGAGTAATGTAACGATGTTAAGATTAATGGTCCAGCTACCCTAAGGCCAACTCCCAAATGAAATAAACTACAAGATGCACAACAGCACAAAACTCATGTTCTCTGTTGTACTTGCTTCATGCAGAAGACAACTCAAAGTAGCTATACAGTTACCTTGGGTTTTATGCCAAGTGTAACATTCAATTCTAAACATAGGACAAAATCCACAACATACGTAGGTTAACAAGACCACATAACATGGGCAGGGTTAGGGTATCTATAGGAAGCAATAGAATACCACTTTAGCTTTAACTAAACTGCAATTGCTGGGATCTGCATAGCCTAACTTGTCTGTATATGTCGTTGTTGATAAGAAAGATTAGTCATACACCATTAGTCTTTAAGAAGAATAGCACAAATAGAACAGGATTTACTTGAACTTTCCGGAGGAGATTGCGTGTACGGTGTAATTTCTCTATGTTTTCCCTTTTGTTGAAAAGAGATGTGTTCACTGTATCACTTCTTGATTGCACTGATGTTATCTGTCAAAAAAGGCGAATTGGTTCAACAGTGTCCGAAAGAATACATTAGTAACATCATAATGCAAACCTTTCCAAGTAGTTGTTCCATGTTTGTCTCCATACCAACAATGTTAGTCTTCATCCTGCAGGAACAATATAGGTACATTAAGAATATTACAACTATAGCAGGTAATAGCACTAGAACCTCAAACTTGCTAAAAGAAGGAAGGAGAATAGTAAGCTATCACTGTGAAGAAATCCCATCACCTTTTTATAGTGTCAGTTGCACTTATAAACTTGTTATAATTCTCGTATACTAGCATCTGTAAGTCTGTGTCCAGGTTCTTGATCTCGGCAGCCATCTTAACATGCCCCTGCAGAAGGCCTTCCAGGTTTGATTGTTGCACCTACAGAACACGAGAAGTCAGAGTTCTCCTCTTAAATTCCTGAACTATCAAGCTAAACTCTGGTTTCATGTGTCCTACTGCCCTGTTTTAATAATCAACAACCACTAGCGATAGCAGACGAAGTTTGACTGACAAAAAACACCCCAAACCATTTCAGGCTTCGTATAAAGCCATTCATATGAAGCTAACACTGCAAGGAACAGTGTGGATAGCTCAAGCAATTCAACTAAACGTTGCAAGTTATGCAGCAGTGATATGGAAATGGGATACAGTTCACCAGTTCAAATATAGTTCAGGAGTAGATCGTGCAGGAACCCATATGGTTAGAATGCAATTAATCTAAGCTGCAGAACATAAATACATAACTGCTGAAATCTAAGTGGCAGAATGTGTCTCCCTTTTATTAAAAAACCTCAACTGAATTTCTCCGGAAAGGAGTGTGGCATCTAGGTGCACGAGATGGTGTTCAGCACAAATGTCAATTTCTCTGCCACTATTTAGTTGAATTGCTTCATGTGTTCTAAGAACGAACTTCATTCATTTTTTCAACATCTAGAGTATATAGTTGGATTTCAGCAGACAAAATGCATTAATGCAATGTGCATCAATCAGGTAAATTTTAACTAGAACATAGCAACTAGCAGTTATTACAAGCTGGTCATATTCGTTCATAGTAATTCCAAAGCACGCCCAGCCATAAGATCCGACCAAGACACGGGGAGCTGGATCTGAGAGACCGCGTATAAAGGGAGCAGGGAGCAGGTGGGCGAACCAGGACGTCCATGTAGACATCGGGGTTGAAGGAGGCTGAGTTGATGGATTCGAGTGGCGAGACGGAGGAAGCGGCTGGGGAGGGCCGCGCCGGGGACGCGGGAACAGCACCGGCGGCCGCGGGGTCGGTGTTGTAGAAGCTGGCCAGGAGATCGCGGGTGCGCCGGGCTTTCTCGTCCATTGCCGTCGGCGCGGCGCCGGCGGTGGTCGCCATTTCGCGCCGAGGTTTGGGAGGAGCTTGGACGCCGGAGAGATCGGCGGTTGTAGGAGTGGATCGGAGTGGGGAAAGACAAGGGGTTCTTTTGGGAAGTTTACTTAGTAAAATAAAATTTTATGGCCTTAGCTCTGCAGTACTCGGAATTCGTGGAACTGGCCAAATGCAACCATTAGATTCTTTTAGGGGCTGAAGTGTAAATTCGGATCAGTGATCTCAATGTGTGCATATCTTGTGATCCAATTTCTACAAAGAATAACATATGCTTAAACACTCTCTAGTAACATTGGCATACATATAAAAAAATACTGGCATAAATAATCTTACAGAAAGAATGTTATAATATCAACGTTTACTTAAGTTCTTGATTTTTTTATCATCTTTTAAGTTCTTAACTAAGCTCTCCCACTCTTCTATTTTTTTCCCTTTACCTAGCCCACTTGTTTACTCTTGTTTCATATTTTCGGTGTGCTACTTTAGAGCAACCATAGCTCGACGCTTAAAAATAGGCGATAGGATTATAATCCTGGTGCATGCGCAGTTGGTACCATGAATCCTGAGCAACCGACACAAAATTGTCCCCCGGCGCTTCTTGCTTTTTCTCGCATCTAGCATTGAAATGGAGGACTCTACAAGTTTAACTAGGCAAGTTGGTGTGGCGTGTCCCCGTGGTGCTACATCAGTTGTGAGTCTTGTTGCAACATTGTTAAATTGTGTCGTGCGGCTATCGTCGTATTAATGACAAATACGCCATAAAAGGGTCCTGAAGGCGTGGAGAAAGGTGGGGTGTGACATACGATGGTCCGGAACGGTGGGCACAAGTTTACCCAGGTTCAGATCTGACTGCAGTGATCGGATCTTACTCCTACTAGCAACCCAATAATATATCGACAGAGTCGGCTGTTATAAAGGATTACAAGAAAGGTTTCGCCAATACGGGTAGGTTGTGATTGTGCCCTAAAGGCTTGCCCCTAGGAGGGTTTATACAAAGATAAAACAACCTATGCATGCAAATCCATAATGTTTGTCGTTGCCATGTGTATTTATTGCATATATAATGAGTAGTCAATGGCATCATAGTGGTACTTTGTTTACATTTCTTGAGCCAAAATATGATTTTTTTTATGACAATGGATATGTCCTTTATACACCAAAATTGTTATATTTTTCACTAAGGGTTAGAAATTGCAAACGCCATTTTAGGTAGGGAAGGGGTGTGACAAGTATTTTTAGACTATAATGTCAACAAGTGGAATTAGAATACTATGAATTCCTTTGAATAACTACGTCGGAGTGGAGCTCGGGTGGTTGTTTAGGAGTGTGTGCATATGTTCGGTGACAACTAGAAGATGGTGAATCTTTGTGCTGGGTTCGTGGTTGAAGGTTGACAGATCTGGTTTCCTCTTCCGATGTCGTCATGCGGGTTGCCATATTTGGAGTTCAATGGCATGTCCGAGGTGCTGTACCGGTCTGATTATTTCAACAACAATGGTCTTGCCTTTGGCAAGCTACTTCATAAGTCCATAAAACTGTAGATTAGCGTGGATCCGCGTCGAGCTTAGATGAAGAGGTGATCTGTACACTTTTGTTTGGACGATTGCTATGGTGGTGCCCGAGACTGAGTGACAGGTTTTGATTATTTGCTCAAGGGTTTTTCTAGTGTGGATTGTAGTTTTCTTTTTTTTTAGACGAGAGTCCTCTTTTCAATTGCTAGAGATTTCCTCTAATTCATATTACTTATCACTGAAATATATGTATTTAGACATGTTTTAATGCTAGATACATTTATTTAAATGACAAATAATATGGATCGGAGAGAGTATCATTTCGGATCTGTGTATACTAACTTGATCTTTATTATTTTATAATAAATAAATGAGACCGGTATTACCTGGAAAAAAAATCGTTGCCTTGGTATCACCAAATAGAATTGGATCTTTTTCGCGAGGAAATGAAACTGAATTCGACGAATTAAAATTTGGATTCCACGCGAAGCCGTCAAGCCGGTGATCCCCGGCACAACCAAGGACCTCCACCCTTCCACGCAGCGGAGTCAGCGGCCGCCGCCGCTCCAGCTCACACGTGCGCCGCCACCACGTGTCGCGCCTCGCCAAGCACCGCCGCGGCATCTGTAAAGCCCTTTGTCGCCTCCCGGAATCGTCCTCTCCCCGCCTCCCACCACCCGCGCATTTATTCCCCTCCTCCCGACCTCCCCCCGCGTCATGCCGTCGCGGCCCTCCTCTTCCCACCGGTTGCCACTCCTCCAGTACGTCTCCCACCCTGGCGCCGTCTCCCGCTGCCGTAGCCGCCACGATGCCTCCCGCGGCGGTGCCTGCCGAGGAGCCAGCCGCGGCGGCGGAGGAGGAGGAGCAGCAGACTAAGGGATTGCCCGCGCTCGAGGGCCTCGTGGTGGGGAGCTACTGCCACGACGTGCTCCTCCGGGGCGGCCGCGTCGTGGGCGAGACGCTCGGCGGGGCGGCGGCCTTCGTCTCCAACGTGCTCGACGCCGCGTCGCCCCCGGAGGCCTCCTTCTCCGTGGTTTCCAAGGTCGGCTCCGACTTCGCCTACGCCTCCGCGCCGGCGCCCGAGCGGCACCCCCCGCTCCTCTGCCCCGCGCCGACCACCTCCTTCCACGCCCGCTTCTCCGATGCAGTCGCGTCGGCACACGCGCCCGACCGGCAGCTCAGGCGCGTCAACGCCTGCGACCCGATCTACCCCGATGACCTTCCTGACCGCCAGTTCGCCTACGGCCTCGCCGTCGGCGTCGCCGGGGAGGTGCTGCCGGAGACGCTCGAGCGGATGATTCGGCTCTGCCGCGCGGTGCTCGTGGACGCGCAGGCGCTGATCCGGGTCTTCGACGCCGAGGGTGGCGGCAGCGGCGCTGCTGTCCGCCACATAGCACTGGAGGGTACGCCGTATGCGAGGCTTCTGGAGCGAGTAGCGTTCCTCAAGGCGTCGTCGGAGGAGGCGCCGTACATAGGGGTGGAGACGGCGAGGCGGCGTTGCTGCGTGATCGTGACAGAGGGGAGGGACGGGTGTCGCCTGTACTGGGACGATGGGGAGGCGCGCGTGGCGCCGTTCACCGCCGTCCAGGTGGATCCCACCGGCGCCGGAGACAGCTACCTAGCTGGTTTCGCGGCCGGGCTGCTCTGGGGGCTGTCAGCTACAGACGCCGCGCTGATTGGTAACTTCTTCGGCGCAGCTGCTGTATCCCAAATTGGCGTTCCCACCTTCCATCCCAAGATGTTGCAGGTTTGCACTCATGCTACTTGTTCGATACATCAGTACTCAATTTAGACGATCTCTTCTGTGAAAGTTCTCGGCCGATAAACAAAATTTAAGGCAAGAGAGTACTGCCTGAAATATATACGTGCATTTCCATAGTATTTCAGTGTTGAGGGATAGTTGATTGTTAAGAAACATGCAATATTTGAGCGGCCTGATCATCGTGTTATAGAACTTATGATTCAAACCTGTGATGCTACATAATGGAGAAATTTTATGCTGTTGCATTGTAAGCTGTACCCATTTAAAAGAAAATGCAGGTCAGGTTCATCATTCCGAGTCAAAAACGCAAGCATACATCAAAGAAATGTTACTCTAATAAATGCCACTCAAGTTAGTGAAATTGATTGTTTACCATTAAGCTCTTGTGATATACTGTATTATATTGCCTTTCCCCTATTAGTTTACTTTTTGGGGGATTTGAACACACTTTCCCCATCCAAAGTGACAAAAATGGCATCCATGTCATTGTAGTACTGGGACCTATACCTGTTCTCGAGCCAGTTTATTCAGAATAGTTTTCGGAAAGCTGTTCTAGCCACGCATTAGCATTACATAGGGTCTGGTCAGCTCTGTGTAAGCAGGCATGTTCTGATGTCAGAAGATAATGCTAGAAAGGTGGCAAAAATAAGGCAGTATGACAGGCTCAGCCATGGAGTTCTACAGATCATCTGACTTCCGGCTCCTCCATATCCAAGGCACACTTGAATGGATTCCAATGCTTGTTTGTCCAAAAGGAAATGATTTATCAAAAAAGGATTTTTTTAGGTTGCTAGGTTTTGTGATGGTAACAGAAGATGATGTTAACGAATGCATTCTGGAAGTACTACCGTGACCATACTTAGGCCGGAGTAATACACGGTGCCTATTTTGGTCATTTTGAATGGGGCAAACGGTGTTATTAATAAAGAAGGGGAGATACTGGGAGTGCCATGTTGTAGACATGAAACAAGCCCTTGAGTCTCATCATGATTCATCAGTTATAATGATCTGAGTGCAATTTCCTAGAGTTCTGCGTGGCATATCATATCCAGTGAAATGTGTGTCTGGTGAAATTATTAGGGAATGAATTGTTTAAGGGTAAGTAATATCCAGTATTACGAAATTCTCAGGCCTAACTGTCCAGCTCCTAGTGTTTTACTGCTTGGCTTATCTTTCTATCTGTTTTTTCATCATGATCAGTTTGTGTTCGCTCAGTTCTGCATAATGTTTAGCTTCTATAGCCTATTAATGTAGCAGCAAAGTACCCCCATACTGTTTTCCTGGTGCTAGTGGTACCTTGCAGTCCACATTGGGAAATCTGGTCTCTCGAGGATTGTTAAGCCTGTGTGGTACCCCTATAATATTGCAAACCTTGGTGGGACTTAGTACACTGCAAGTTTGACCAAGCAATAATTGGTGTTACCTACAATTTGGTACATACTGCAAGTACAAACTAGTGTATTGGGGAGGCACAATACCAGTTATGTAATTTGGCAGCCACAGTTTAGTTGGTATGTGTTTGGTTTTGCCACATTTTGCCAAAGTTTGGCAGCCACGGTTTAGTTGGCATGTGTTTGGTTTTGCCTCATTTTGCCAAAGTTTGGCAGCGACGGTTATTGCCTGTATGACCCATTTGTCATAGAGTCAATTTTGCCAACTTTGGCTTCAAAAAAATTCAGACACACTTTTGTCTAGCCACACTTTGGCTTGGCAAAACGTGGTTGTGAACCAAACAGCCCCATATGTGGTGTATATGTACTCATTTCACAAGCATTAAGGAGTTTATGATAAAACAGTTTCACATATTTGACAGTCAAGTGTTGCAATTGGTCTGACAGTACAGCCTTGTCTGGTTTTCACCGAAATTAGACCTGCTGTTATGGTGATGATAAGGGGTCACATCGCTCGGATACGGATATGGTTTATGAGTTAACTACTCCCTCCGTGACATCCAAATTTTGACAACTTTGAGACATCTATTTTGAGACGGAGGGAGTAAGATTTTTTGTGTTTTCAGTTCAAGTTATTCGAATTTACTGAACGTTAATGACCTTTCTTTTGTCTCGATTTGTCACAGGCTGTCAAGCAAATACTCGAGGAGAAGGCGATACAACGGTCTAGTCCATGTATAAACGGCACTACGTTTACTTTCCAGAGATCAGATAAGCACGATGAGCTACACGCAGCTCTTCAAGAAGCAGCTAGGCTGATGTGTGAGCAACAGCAAAATGATACGGCAACTGACAACTGTGATTGATATTCGCTCGTTGCTGGAGCTGAATGCACCGCCAAATGGGTGCTGAGTTCAAGTTCGCCCCCAAAATAATGCGAAGCTGCTTTCTCAGGTTTCACATTGAGATCTGTACTGTATATGGCCAACAAATGAAGAGTGTATACAATACAGATCTGCCCTGATGCTCGTTAAATAGATTTGCTCGGTTAGAGCTTTCAGTCATTCCAATGGTTTGACTTTTTACGTGTTTATTATAGTTCTATTGAGACAGCTCTCCGTTTGTCAGGACAAGCAAATGTTAGTTTCTTACATCTTGCTGCACCTAGAGGATGTATCCTGGCACCTGACGTCAGAAATTTATGATAAAACCTTCTGAAAATAATAGAGTATACATATGTACTCCCTCTGTTTGAAATTATAAGGTGTTTTACCCTTTTTTTGAAACGCATGTGTCTAGACTCCTTTAGTGTTAGATTCGGAGCAAAATAAGAAGCCATCTAGGAGTAGATACATGTGCTCCAGAAAAAAAAAACTAAAACATCTTATATTTTGGAACTTAGGGAGTAATATGTATTTCAGTTGGCCTATTAGTCCAGCCAATGAGACTACTATCAGAACCAAATTTGTTATTTTTATTCCTTGGGTTATGAGTTGACAATTTGTAACCGAAATTTGACATCAATTGTTTGTGTGAGTTTAGGACAAAAATTGGTCTTCAACCCACGTGTTGATCATGTTCCAAACTGTTGTCGAGATGATGCAATCCTTGCATAAGCGAGTGGTCGTCTCGAAGGCACTAAGGCAAAACGGACAGACAGGTTCATGAGCCTATCCACGGCCTTGGTAGGGCAAGACAGAATATTTAGGTTTGGACTTTGCCGATAAAAACTTGGTGGCATCAAACCAGGGAAAAGTCCCGCTAAACTGGATGTGGTAAGTGGTAAGTCGAGATTGTGAGGTACACGCCATTTTTGGTCTAGAGCCAACAAATGGAATCATGCACATTTAGCAAACAAGTTGACCTTAGACGTGGTAAACCGAGATTGTGAGGTACACACCATTTTTGGTCTAGAGCCAACGAATGGAATCATGCACGTTAGCCAACAAGGTGGCCATGTCGATGATGGGACATATGGCAATGAATTTTGTAAGTTGTGTAGGGCCGATCCAGTTCTCTCACTTGAGCTCCTTGTAAACAATTATATTTACTCTTGTTGCGGTCTTGAAACGTTCCGTAGCGTGAGTACGGAGGGATCTTTCATCCAACCAATTTTCATGCCAGAAGAGATCACTCATCTGTTGCCTAGGTAAATTTTAGTGGAAGTCTTGAAAAGAACCATATCAACGAAGTTACATGACAGCTCGGAGTACGCCAAGGGGCGGCTTGGATCGATCCACTAGAGTCAAGGACACCATAGCCTCGAGTCCCTTCTAAACCACTCCAGATCCATGATGCCAAGGACGCCTAGGATGTTAGGCCACGACACCACCTTCCAGTTGACCAGAGAGTGTCTGCCACCATAGGCCTCTCCGACCTTGTCGTCCCAAATGAAGTTCCTCATTATGCGGTAGATCTTGTTCAATGGTCAACACCCACTTAGGCATAGGGATGAGCACAAGGTGGTAGTTTATAGTGGGGACGAGGACTCATTTTGTGTGGTGAAGTTAGAGCATCTCCAGTAGACACAATATCACGCGAGCCTTTAAAACGCTAATAAGGGTCGCGAAAAGCATGTTTGAGGACTCGCGTGGGCTACAGCCGGGTAGACACCGCATAGGTGAACTGGGCCCTTATCAGCATTTTAAAGGCTCGCGTGATACGTTGTTTGCTAGAGGTGCTCTAACTTCACCACACAAAAGATGGATATTCTGTTTTACAGTTCGCCTATGATGTGTGTGCCTGACCACAGCCCGCGCTAGCCCTCAAAACCTAAAATGACCTACAAGCATCCACTCCAATGGCTACAATCCGCCACATTCCAACGACCTTGGAGTGATCTATAGGTGTGTGGCGTTGTGGTTGGAAGAGGGGACCTAAATTGAAAGAATTGGTCCTCGATCCTTTGCCAATACAACTTCCCTGTTTGGTCGTTGTCGACACACTATCCCATTCTCTGACCAAAGTAACATCTTCCAGTTGGGTGTAGTTCAACTTTCAAGCTTGCGAGGAACCCACCCCCTTCTCAATATCCTCCACCTCATCCCTATCATCACCAACACCATCCACACTACTTTCCACCTTGTCATAAGTTCATGAGGGGTCTAAACCATCTCTGTTGTCATACTTGTCAATCATGATGTGTTCAATGTTAACCGCATTGTCATTTAACAAGTTCACAAACGAAGTAGGCACGTCATGCAAACAGGAGCTACAAGGCAGAATATTGAATCCACTACTCGCAATAATTTGAAATAATTTAGAAAGGGATGAATGGTTATTAGCTCGCGGTCATGTCCTCGAACACTTGGTTGGCACCAGTGGCGTTGAGGGCGGAGCGGGCATCACATGGCTTCGTTACGATAGACCGCTGATAACCCTCAAGTGCAAGGGATCACTGAAATCTTTTATGGAAAGTATTACCCAAATTTATAGTTTGACACAAGGAGAACACACGAATAGCAATAATACTTTAGCATTTGAGACGTCACTCTCAACCACACATGTCTATCAATATTCTCAAAAAGCAAGTTGTGATTACAATATTTGAATTCAAACAGTAAATAGTAGTAGCAGGTTTCTAGTTTTCACCGAAAGTAGTGAACTTGTAACTTTTAGTGGATAAAAGCGTGGGCATGATGTGGTAGCGGGGTGTTGTATGAATAATATTGATCATATAATATATATATATAAACATAAACAACATGGTGGTTATCTCTAACTCCATTTGTGTGTAGGTGTGTGTTCCAAATATAGTCAATGTGTACTAACCATGAGAATTTGCATAACATCTATTATCCAACCTGCCCATTTCATCGAGGACATCGTGAAACTACGAGTAATTAAGGTCTACCCTTTAGAATAGCCCTAAACAATGCATTGCCACTCCATTTCCTCAAACTATCACATATCTCCGCTTATTTTCCCTAACTATCACTTTAGGGTTCACATGTTCAACATAGTAATAGGTAATACACTTTGCAGATAAATACAAAACTCATATATATGATGGGGCAATAAAAGTCCGGTACTGAAATCATGTTACTTGGGTCCTAGTAATAAACATTAAACATAGCAAAAGTGCGTCAACACCCATACAAGAATATCTTCAAGACAAGCACCTCAAATATCAACATCTATACATGATTACATGATCAATATCATCAAATCCCATCCACCTCACATGCCTACATGGAACTACTCACTCATGGTGATGGAGAGTGAGCACGTGGTTTATGAAGATGGCGTTGATGATGATGGTGGTGAAGAAGGCATCGAAATCCCCCTCTCCGCATGGAGAGCAGGATCAATCTGACCTTGAAAATGAAGATCGTGGTGGTGGCGGCGTTCTGTTTCAAGAATGGCTCTTTGCTTCTGACAGAAAAAGTTTTAGGGTATATAAGGGGGTATGTGAAAGAAGGAGGCGATGCGACGCTCGAGGCCCAATTGGGCATAGGTGGAACGGGCGCCACCCTAGGTCGTGCCCCAAGTGCTCTTTTGGGCCTCGTGGCCCCTCTCGTGAATTTATAGTGCACAGAGTCCTTGTTCTGATGAAAAACTTTTATGGTATTTTTCTCCAGATTAATTTCCTATATAAAAGGTAGAAATGAGACTTTTGCTAAAAACAGCGTGAGATTCAGCAGTTTTGGTCCAAGTTTGGTGAGATTCCAGAGTAAAATATTGAGCAAAGTATTTGAAAAAATATATATTTTGGATATATACCCCCCACACACACACACACACACACACACAAGCTCATCTCGTTGTTTGTCCTCAAACAACTCAAACACAGTGCATAAATTGACAAAAACTTTGCTCTATGTAGGTATGGCAGTTTAATATTATCAAGTATTCATAACATGGCTTTTCTAATGGATAGCAAAGTATTTGCAAGAGTCCATTGTGTCGGTGTTCCAATGTTTATACAAGTTGCAAGAGATATAATATATAGCAATGATATTTAGTCAAAATTAATTGATAGTTGCAACGCGACAAAGTTCTCACACCTCTTTTGGTTGAATCAGTATGATGAGGTTTTTGAGGCTTTTGATTTTTTTTTCAATTGTTCACTAATAATAATCATTGCAAATTAAATATGCATGAAAATATTGTATTGTTCCGGACTTTGGCTTATAAGTCATAGAAGCCTTTAAATAGGTGCTTTTGACTTTGACTTTTAACTGAACACAATTATATGGTGTTATAAGCTAAAAGCTAAAATCAAAATCACCTATTTAGATGTTTTTTGGTTTATAAGCTAAAAGCTATAACCCATAAATAAGTTTAACCAAATAGCCCATTAGATAAACGCGAAGTTTGGAGAAAGTATGACATGGAAGCTAAAGACAAAGTTTGGGGAGGGAAAGTTGTGACAGCTGAAGCTTGCCTCTCGTTTTGGGTTGTGCACTTGTGCCTAGGCACAGGCGCAGAGGATACGGTTCTCATCAAGGAGGGAAAAAATCGTCGTTCTGTGGCTTCCCGGCGCGGTGAGGTTTCTGGCCCGTTATCCCCAACCAGACCAGGTGACCACCGTCTGCCACCTCCCCAGCCTCCATTTCCACCACCAGCGGCAGGTGAATTCCCGAGAACCCAAGAACTGCACTGCAATTTCCCAATTCGGTATTCAACTATTCTTCTGAATTTTTCAGGTGTTGCCTGCTTGTGTTGCCATAAGAAGACGGGGGGCGGGTGGCCACCATGGAGCTCTGCTGCTCCGGAGTCGTGAGCAGTGGCGGCGCCGCCGGTGCCGGGACACCCCGGCCCCAGAAGTCCAGGAGTTCTCCTGGATTCCTAATTGCCCCGCCCAAGAGGCGGCCAAGCAGTCGTGCTGGCAGCCGCCAGCTCGCGCCACCGACCTGCGACGAACGGGTGGTGGGCCGGCCCGTCGCGGAGAACGTCGTCCACATGCTCAGGTCGGCCGCCGCCGCCGACCCTGCGGAAGCCCTCGAGCTGTTCAGGTCCGTCGCGCGGCAGCCCAGGGTCGTCCACACCACGGATTCGTGCAACTACATGCTCGAGCTGATGCGCGCCCACGGCCGGGTCGAGGACATGGCCCAGGTGTTCGACCTAATGCAGAGGCAGATCATCAAGGCCAATGTGGGCACCTTCTCAACCATCTTCGGGGCGCTCGGCGTCCAAGGGGGTCTCCGGAGCGCGCCGGTGGCCTTGCCGGTGATGAAAGAGGCCGGGATCGTCTTGAACACCTACACCTACAACGGCCTCATATATTTCCTCGTCAAGTCTGGGTGCGAGAGGGAGGCGATGGAGGTGTACAGGGTGATGGCAACGGACGGTGTCGTACCGACTGTCAGGACGTACTCCGTGCTGATGTTGGCATTTGGGAAGAAGAGGGATGCAGAGACGGTTGTTGGATTGTTGGGTGACATGGAGGCCCGTGGAGTGAAGCCAAATGTGTACAGCTACACCATCTGTATCCGGGTTCTTGGACAAGCTGGAAGATTTGGGGAGGCGCATAAGATTTTTCAGAAGATGGAGGAAGAGGGTTGCAAGCCGGATGTCATCACCAATACTGTTCTTATACAGATTCTCTGTGATGCCGGTCGACTTACTGATGCCAAGGATGTATTTTGGAAGATGAAAGCAAGTGATCAAAAACCTGATCGAGTGACCTACATCACTCTCCTGGACAAGTGTGGTGACAGTGGTGACTCGCGGTCAGTAAGTGAAATATGGAATGCAATGAAAGCTGATGGCTACAATGACAATGTTGTTGCTTATACTGCAACCGTGGATGCATTGTGCCAAGTTGGGAGGGTTGATGAAGCTTCAGATGTTTTTGATGAGATGAAACAAAAGGGTATAGTACCTCAGCAGTATTCATACAACTCCTTGATATCTGGGTTTCTGAAAGCTGATAGGTTTAACCACGCTCTGGAGCTGTTCAACCATATGAATGTTCATGGTCCTACGCCAAATGGCTATACACATGTTCTTTTCATAAATTACTATGGAAAATCTGGGGAATCTCTGAAAGCAATTAAAAGGTACGAGCTTATGAAGAGCAAAGGGATTGTTCCTGATGTTGTTGCTGGTAATGCTGTTTTGTATAGTCTTGCTAAATCTGGCAGGCTTGGAATGGCAAAAAGGGTCTTCCATGAATTAAAAACTATGGGGATTTGTCCAGACGTCATCACCTACACTATGATGATCAAGTGTTGCAGCAAGGCATCCAATGCTGATGAGGCCATGAAGATCTTCTCTGAGATGATTGAAAACAGATGTGTTCCTGATGTTCTTGCAATGAATTCGTTGATCGATATGCTCTACAAGGCAGGCAGGGGAAATGAAGCATGGAAAGTCTTCTATGAATTGAAAGAAATGAATCTTGATCCCACTGACTGTACTTACAACACACTTTTGGCCGGATTGGGAAGGGAAGGTAAAGTCAAGGAGGTAATGCAACTGCTTGAAGAAATGAACTCTAATAGCTTTCCACCTAATTTAATAACATACAATACAGTTCTCGATTGTCTCTGCAAAAATGGGGAGGTGAACTATGCACTGGACATGCTATACAGTATGACAATGAATAATTGCATGCCTGACCTTTCATCTTACAACACTGCTATGTATGGCCTTGTTAAAGAGGACAGATTGAATGAGGCATTCAGGATGTTTTGCCAGATGAAAAAGGTCCTTGCTCCAGATTATGCAACAGTGTGTACTATCCTCCCGAGTTTTGTGAGAAATGGATTGATGAAGGAAGCTCTGCATACTGTTAAAGAATACATTCTTCAACCTGATTCTAAATTGGATAGATCTTCGTTTCATTCATTGATGGAAGGGATATTGAACAAGGCAGGTACAGAAAAGTCAATTGAGTTTGCGGAGAATGTAGCATCAAGAGGTATTCTCCTGGATGATTTCTTTCTGTGCCCAATAATTAGGCATCTCTGCAAGCATAAGGAGGCTCTGGCGGCATATGATCTCGTCAAGAAGTTCGAGAATTTTGGCGTCTTGCTAAAAACAGGGTCATATAATGCTCTTATTTGTGGCCTTGTGGATGAAGACCTGATTGAGATGGCTGAAGGTTTGTTCTCTGAGATGAAAGGACTCGGATGTGACCCTGATGAGTTTACTTACAATTTGATTATGGATGCCATGGGTAAGTCAATGCGTATTGAGGATATGTTGAAAGTCCAAGAAGAGATGCATCACAAGGGATACAAATCAACTTATGTTACCTATAACACAATCATTTCGGGTCTTGTAAAATCAAAGATGTTGGACGAGGCTATAAACTTATACTACCATCTGATGAGCGAAGGCTTCTCTCCCACACCATGCACGTATGGTCCGCTCCTCGATGGACTGTTAAAAGATGGAAGCATAGAAGATGCAGAAGCTCTTTTTGAGGAGATGCTGGAGTGCGGATGCCAACCTAACTGCGCCATCTACAATATTCTGCTAAATGGATATCGATTAGCAGGTGACACAGAAAAAGTCTGCGAGCTCTTTGAGAACATGGTCGAGCAGGGAATAAACCCGGATATAAAATCATACACAGTTCTCATCGACACCCTCTGCGCGGCAGGGCGGTTGAATGATGGCCTGTCTCACTTCAAACAACTGACAGATAAGGGACTTGAGCCTGATCTCATCACATATAACCTGCTCATCCATGGTCTCGGTAAATCCGGAAGGTTACATGAAGCCGTCTCCCTCTACGACGACATGGACAAGAAAGGAATCGCCCCGAACCTGTACACGTACAACTCACTGATCCTCTACCTGGGACAAGCAGGGAAGGTTGCTGAAGCCGGCAAAATGTATGAAGAACTACTGGCGAGAGGTTGGAAGCCCAATGTTTTCACATACAATGCCCTGATCAGGGGTTACAGTGTCTCTGGCAGTTCTGATAATGCCTTTGCTGCCTACGGTCGGATGATTGTTGGAGGGTGCCAACCTAACTCGAGCACTTATATGCAACTTCCAAATCAAATGTTGTAACTGATAAGCTAGTTGTTGAATGAACTGTTTTCTGTATAGTTCTTGTCTATAATGGGGAAATGATCAAACTGTAGATACTAACCAGCAGTGACATATCTGAGGGTACACCTGGATGTTATTCTGCACTAATGTTTCCATCTTTGCGATAATCGTCTTTGTTCTCTCTTCTTTCATTTGCTATCTGCTTATTGCTGGTGTTTCTCTTTATCTATAGCGATGACAATGGTTCTCGGTGTACTTTTTTTTTCTGAATCTATTTTTCCTAGCAGTCACTTGACTTACACCATGCTGTTTTTCGGTTTGCTGATGAATTGACAGGACCCATTGTTTCGGTCTCTTCAGGATTTCTTTGTTCACGCATGAGGTATCCGTGCTACTAAAATCTGGCTTGTTCAGGCGGAGCTTGTCTGTTGTCGCGCACATGCAGACTGCTTCGTAGGTGGTTTGCTGTTACAAACCACTCACTTGGTCCGCCATGATTTATTTATTTTTACAGCTAATTTGATCAATTATATATGAGTTTTTTTTTTGTTGACAGAATCAACTATATATGAGTTGTGTGTAAGATATACCATTAGAACTTTTTGCAGAATATGAATTGATGCTATGATTTTTGTAACACGTGTTTGATTTGTCAATTCTACGGTCAGACTTTAACCTCAAATACGATGTGTGCCATGTAACGACGGAGTGGATACAAGAAAATCCATGGGTGTGCTATATCTAACCCGATGATGTATAATAGGACACTGAAAACTAGTGCCCCGAAAATGATAGGGCACCAAAAACTGGGATATATAACACCAATATAGTTTATGCTTTTCAAGGTGATTCATTTTAGAGCACGGCTGCTAGATGATGCAAAATAGGGCACGGTTGCCGCATAACACTCCTCAATATGAAACAATTGCATACATATATGAAACAAATAATATGAAACTTTATCTCAAATAAATCTAAACAAATAAAACATAAATTATACTTAATTATTACATCACAATACAAACAGTCCATCAACACACAGACAACATGGAGTTAATCACATACAACAACATGACATGGAGATAAAACTAGTTCTTCTGTTGGCCATTTCACCTCCATCACTTCTCAATGAGATCCTTTTGAAGATCTTCATGCACATCCATATCTTGGTTGTTGTACGCATCAAGAAAGAGCGTGACTCGATCTCCACCTCTACATGAGCATCCATGATGTACCAAAGGATCTCTTGATCCCAAAATATAGTTGGTCCTCTGATAATAGCAAATTGGTCTTGCAAAATTCCAAATGCTCTCTCCATATCTTTCCTAGCTGCCGCTTGAGCATTATGAAAGTTGTTAGAGTATACCACAATTTTGTATTAGAGTAGATCACGTATTGCTATATTTGGTAGTTTATGATTATATCTCTACTAGGTTTCTTAGTCCCCAAGTTTTCTATTATACTATATAAACATCCCAAGGACTCACAGTGTAATCACGCAATATGCAATAAGCAATATCAATCTAGCAATATAATCAACTATTATTGCCTTCATGGTATCAGAGTCTCTCGGTTCTTGACCTAGGGTTTAGTCCACCGATTTCGCCGTACTGCCCCAGGGGAGAAAAATCTCCACCGGGGCGGCACAACTCGTAGATTAGATCCAATAGATTTTGTTAAGATTTTCTCACTGGCCACTTGACCGGCGTTTCTCCTTCTTTCGCCAATCATAGATCGAATTGCGTCGCCCACTGCCGCATGACGTCATCACGCGCCTCTACTCTAACCTTGACATGGACTCATCTCGAGCAAGTCCTCGCCAATGACCGTAACAAGGATGATATGCACGGCGCCCAAAGGGACGCCTTCACGTGTCGCGTCAACTTCTCCGGCCGCACGTCGCCATCTTGCTGGCTCGTCTTCGTCGACATGAACCAGGATAATCATACCCGAGTACGCGCCTCGCCATCAATAAAGGGTCGCATCTACATCGTCGCTTGTCATCATCGCCGACAAAAATCTACACCATTAACTCCACCACACGTACCGCATCGTCGACGTCACCACCAAGCAAGGTCTTTTTCAACACTAATGGGTTCTGCATCGCCACGCTCCTGCATGTGGATGAATAAAACAGGCTTGATTTCTGACAGCTACAACCTCTCCTTCAACAAACGAGAAAGATCTCCTGCATGTGGATGAATAAAACGGGTTTGATCCCCGCATCTACTACAACTATAGTTCAATCACCATCGACAACCACTTCACTGTCTTCGTCCATCATGACCTTGCCGCCAGAGTTGTAGTCTATTTTTTATTTGCGTTGCTTGTGCAAAAATTTATGATTGCAAACACTTCGTCTACTCCGGCGTGTACGGTACACAATCGACCGTACACGGATGTCTTCTCTGCTGATCTTGACGACTCTTGCTCGCATGGTTCGTAATTGTTCCTGTCTCCGCACGTCCGGTATTGGCAACACCAACACGTGCCTTCGTCCCCGGCACGCTCCCGAGTTTGGAAAGATCAGCACAACGTGTCTCCTACCTATACTACCACAACTTCAGCTACGTCTACCTCGAGTTGACTACTTTTGCAACTGCCTTTTACTATTTTATTACTCTAGCGACTTCCCCCGGGCTCAACGACGACACCGACCACAACTACATCAACCTCAATGACTTTATCAATGATGACTACATCACCAACACTCTAACAACATCATCTACCATGACTATGACACCCTCAGTCTCGCCTATATTGACATTGGCATCAAGGGCTATCATCCACTGACATCCTCTCCAGTCGACATCTTCGGTTTATGCTTTAGTTAGACCGTCCGCGACGCTCCTATTGTTTGCGTCACCACCGATCGCAGGGGGAGGCGGAGGGGTAGAGTATACCACGGTTTTGTATTAGAGTAGATCATGTATTGCTATATTTGATATTTTAGGATTATTCTACTAGGATTCTTAGTCCCCAGGTGAAAGATCGGTATAAGCGACTAGAGGGGGGGTGAATAGACGCTACTCAATTTTTCTTTTCTTTTTAATTTAGGGCTTGACACAAAGTAAGCTCTCTAGATATGTAACTAAGTGAGAGAACCTATATGACAAGCAAGCAACAATACCAATAAAGAGAAAGAGGATAAAAGTCATCGAGAGTTGATACAGAGATGTTATCTCGAAGTTCCTTCCTTTTGAGGGGAAGTACGTCTCCATTGGAGGGGTGGGCGGTAGTAAGACCACCAGTGCCACGAAAGGCCTCACCCCATTCTCCCGCACACCCGCCTCACGGCAAGTACACGATCCACTATACGGTGGCCTTCAAGGTGGTGTTCGGAACCTTGTACAAATGCTTGGGGAACTTCTCCATAACTGAATTGGAGGCTCCCAAGACGACATCAGAGCTCTTACACACGGGGATGAGCTATGGAGGGCGACTTCAACAAGTTAGGGTTTCCTCAAACCCTAGAGCAACAGCAACTTACACAAATGATGGGGAAACACAAATCCCTTTGGTGGAAAGCTAGGTCTAGGTCTCCTCCCTCGATTCCCCAAAGAGAATCAAGTTTGAGTCGCTAGAGAGGGAGAACTAGGAGGTTGGAGCTCAACATTAATGGAGGAGAGAGAGTAGAAGCCGCAACCTTCACTTGGAGAAGAAGGGGGTATTTATAGCACCCCCAGAAAAAGAGCCATTGCAGCTTCACTAACCCCGGAGTCTCTGGTCTTTAGGGCCAGAGTATCCAGGGAGGGTCAGAGTCTCCGGTGCGAGCGATGGACTTCGGGTAGGACTCCTGGGGGGGGGGGGGGTCCAATAGACTTTTCGAGGCACCCCAGAGATAAGGCCAGAGTTTGGGCCGGAGTCTCTGGGATCCAGCCCTGGAGTCTCCGGTGGTGCGTGCGACTCTGGACCCAACTCCGGGAAGGGATACAGAGAGCAGTCCAGGGGCGGAGACTAGCCCGGAGACATTGTCGGAGTCTCCGATCCAAGACCCCGGAGTCTCCAGGCCTGGACCTCGGAGTCTCCGGACTTAGGGGAGGCAACCAACCAAAGCTTCCAGCGAAGCACCTTTCTTGATAAATCTTTGATCCCTTCACCTTTGAAAAAATATAACACCATCTTGAGCCTCTTCACTGATGAACCTGTAATACTCAGCGCACGGTAAAAACTACATTGTGTTGACAACAAACACCAAAACATCATTAAGGCAGGAAATTCCCTTTCACCAGGTCTTCTAGTACTATATAAACAACCCAAGGGCTCACAATGCAATCACACAATACACAATAAGCAATATCAAGATAGCAGTACAATCACCTATTATTGCCTTCATAAGTCAAGTTGTTTCTTACCTTGGGGTTTGATAACTGGCTTCACAAATGTAGACCACCTTGGATAAATCAAGGTAGTAGGGTACGTTGTATGTCTTGCAGTTTTCTTGAAACTCCGCTGATGTTGTCTCTTGGGTGGCTAACTTGGCGAAGAGCAGTGATTGTTAAGCACATTGATATCATTGCATGAACCGGACATCCAAAGAAAGCATGCCAAATCCAAGTCTCATGGTCGTCCATGGCTTCAAGAATAATAGTGGAATCCTTCTTGTGACCTCTGAACTATCCATGCCATGCTGCAAAATAATTCTTCCAGCTCCAATGAATGCAATCAATTGACCAAGCATACCAAGAAACCCTCCAGCCTTGTTGTACTCCAGTAGCCTAGTAGTGTCTTGAGCATTGGATGCTCTCAAATAATATTCACCAAACACTTTCACCATCTCTATTGCAAAGAACTTTGACACACTCGATGGCCTGACTCTCATTATTGCCAAGTGGTCATCAACTAGATCCGTCAGAATATCGTATGCCATCATACGCAAGGCAGTGATCCCCTTTCGGTAAATGTTATGCCCTAAATTCTCTAGCAGCATTCCTCCTTTGCTAAAAAAACTGATCGTGCTTCGTCACACACTCGCAATATCCTCAAACAACTTGATTCCCATCCTAAACTAATGTCGAAAGTAGTTTTCAAGAAAAATAGGATTCTCCACAAAGTAGCTCCGCATCAACTTGTTGTGGCCTTCTATTATCTCCCTCCATAGCTTTGCATGAACGAGAACGGAACCACTGTGCTTTGGCCGGTTGTTCTTGTGCAATGCTACGGTCATAAGAACATCCTCCTCCTCATAAATGTCCCAATCATCACCGGACGATCATGAATCATCATATTCATCCTAGCACTCTGATGGCTCAGATATGTAGATCTCGTTGGGAACCCCAAGAGGAAGGTATGATGAGCATAACAGAAAGTTTCCCTCAGTTATGAAACCAAGGTTATCGAACCAGTAGGAGTAAGGAAACAACTCCAAGGTGTTGCTAACAACTTGGAACCTGCACAACACAAACTCAATACTTTGCCCCAACTTACACTGAGGTCGTCAATCTCACTGGTTTGCTGAAAACAAAGGATTAAACGTATAGTGTGGAAGATAGTGTTTTTCTTGTAGAAAGTAAACAGTAAACGGTAAACAGTAGATGGTATATCAATGATAAAGGAATGGACCGAGGTCCACAGTTCACTAGAGGTGTTCTCCATAAGATAGATAGCATGTTGCGTGAACAAATTACAGCGGAGAAATTGACAGATTGAGAAAGCATAACAATGCATATACTAGACATCTTGACTCCTACGAGATTTGTTTGGGCATTACAACATAATACATAGACCGTAATCCAACTGCATCTATGACTAATAATACACCATCAGGTTATCATCCAAACCCCTTACAGTATTAAGTTGCAAGCAACAGATAATTGCATTAATCAATGTGTGTAAAGTAAACAATACAATTGCCTTGGACAAAGGATTGTTGTTTTCTCCCTAGTAGCAACAACACATCTATAACCTTAATACTCCCTCTTGGAATTGCAAGCATCTACTTGGCCAAAGCATCTACGAACAACGGAGAGCATGCAAGATCACAAATAACATAGACATGATAGAATCAATAATCAATCTGACATAGTATCTCAATATCCATCGAATCCCCGCAAACACAACATGTATTATTACAAATAGATGATCTTGATCATGAACGGAACTCACAAGATCTAAACATGATAGCACAAAGGAGGAGAAACAACCATCTAGCTACTGTATGGACCCATAGTCCAAGGGTGAACTACTCACGCATCACCCCGGAGCCTGGCATGGTGATGAAGAAGGCCTCCGGGATGATCTCTCCCCTCTGGCAGGGTGCCGGGAAGAGCTTCGGATCCCCCGATCTAGGTATGGAGATGGCGGCGGCTACAGACTGTTTCGTGGAGATCTGATCGGGTGCTTAGGGTTTCTGCATCGGGGTGCTTTTATAGGCAAAGGGGAAAGGTCGGTGGGCTCCCGAGGGGGCCACACCTAGGGGCTGGCGCGCCCCCTGGCCGCGTCTCCACAGGGTGTGGCCACCTCGTGGCCCCACTTTGGCTGCCCTCCGGACTCCGTGTTCCTTCTGGTAAAATATTGACTTTGGCTTTTGTCCCGTCCAATTCCGAGAATATTTCCTTACTAGCTTTTCTAAAACCAAAACAGCAGAAAACAGGCAACTGGAATTGCGGCATCTTCTCAATAGGTTACTTCCGGAAAATGTAAAAATACCTCAAAGTGTAGACAAAACATAAGACAAATGATATAAAACAAGCATGGAGCATCAAAAATTATGGATACGTTTACGACGTATCAAGCATCCCCAAGCTTAACTCCTACTCGTCCTCGAGTAGGTAAATGATAAAAAGAATATTTTTTGAGGTGACATGCACCATCACAATCTTGATCAAGGTATTTGTAAAGAATTGATAGCTGGGATCAAAGTACCCTAAACATGAGCATGAAAGATGTAGTTCTAACAATAAGACATAGCAACTATGTTGTAACATGAAAAGGTACAAACAAAGATCATGAATAACAATGCATTGAAATATGTTTGTTTCACATATAGAAAACATAGCAAGAGTGGTATTCAACTTGTCCTTCATGGTATAGCAAAACATAAATGCATAGGACACCTTCAAAGTTCATAAGGGTGACTAGATACAAATAATTTAAGAACAAGCAATATCAACATTATGAATCAATCAATAAGTTTTGGGACAATGCACATTAAACTAAGAATGACAACTATGCTCTCCTAGTTGGTGCATAAAGATAGAAGATGGAGACTCAACATAAAAGTAAAAGAAAGGCCCTTCACAGAGGGAAGCAGGGATTTCAAGTTTCATAAAGAGCTTCCAAAAATTATGCTACTTATTAGCTTTCAGCTCTCATTGCCCCTGTCATAAGCATCTTGAAGTGATTAAGGTTAAAGTGAAACAAATATGAAGTATATGCTTGATAGATCATAAGTTGGCAATCTCATGTCCCTTGAGTACGAGGGCCGTTCCTCATGCTACTCAACTTTAGTCACAAGAAGGTTCTTGTCATTGTAGGTATATGTGTATCATAGAGAACCGCCAATAGGGTACTGTTGCCTGCCAAAACTCACCGGCGAGCAGCGACGAGCAACACGAAGAGCCGGGAGGCTCCAGGCTTTGGTGGGCCTCGGTCCCTGCAACGCGCAAAACTCCGACGCGTCCCGGCTTGGTTCGAGTGCCACCTGACCTATACCTGGTCGAAGGTGAAGGATTGCTCGATAGATTTCTGCATGGTAAACAAGTATCGTAAAATTCGAGCCGTGACTCCCTGTGTTTCGTGAATCGGCTCCTAGAGCCGATTATCCCATGGTTCGCATTAGATTTACGATAACATGGGGTTTTGCTTGATCGCTACAAGTTAAATCGATCTACGGTTTAATGTTTTCACCACGAATCGAACGTCCTACACGTAATTGAGCCTGGTATGTACAAAAGATGAAGAATACTAATCCTAGAGGAGGCCTAATAACCAACGTAAAGTCAATTACGGAACAACTTCTCTAGAGCGAGTAAATAAGGCTTTTATGTACTCTCGGATCGTTCAACCCGCTTGTAAGGCCCGACTACGTAGATATCAAAATAAACCTTGGCGAGCAAGGCACAACCATAACAAATCGAATCCTAAATAAAGATCAAGATGCTACCTTCGCACTTGGGAGCAAAAGGTAGCGAGATAACTAGAGGCGGCATAACTTTAAACAATTATAGCGAAAACACCGATGCTAGCCTCAACAAATCTATGATAGTAGTGTTACTCGCCATCAACAAGGCTTCAAGACGAGTAGCACTAAATAACGATAAGTAAAATTGCCTAGATCGCAAGATGCGATCTAGGCAAGATGACACTTACCGAAAGAAACCCTAGAACAAGGGGTGGCGCGCCGAGATTGTGTTTGTTGTGAACGTGATTGTCCTCCTTTTCTTGATAACCTTAGGTACATATTTATAGTCCGGAGACTCTCTACTTTTGGAATAACTCTACAACTCTATCTTTACCTAAACTGAAACAGAACCTAAACTGAAACGAAACCTACCATGATACAAGATACACGGGCAATTTAGCCCAATTCTACGCACTAGGCCGATCCAACAACACGTTGAATATATGCATCTTCCAAGCCCATCTTGATCACGACCCATCTCCTTCTTCAGCCAAAATATGGCGATAACACATGCCCCCCTGGTTTTGGCAATAATAATTCCAAAACCACTCTGTGTGTTTTTTCTTCTCCCCTCTTTTTTTTTGTATCGGGTTGCGTTGTACGCGTGGCGTAACAGGATCGCCACGCTACCCTTCATCATGATGCCTGTCTTCTCAACTCCTTCGCGATTGCATGATTTGACGATTTTGGCAAAGACAACTGGGAAACCGCTATGGCATTGAACCGTCTCTTCCACTATTCCCTTATTTAAATTCGTCGAGCAGTTCATTCCCCATCTTCCTCCGGTAGCCAAAAACCCTCTTCGCCGAAAAACCTCCTCCTCCGCCATGGCCTCTTCCTCTTCCGCCTTCCTCCTAGTCTTCCAACAAAGATCGCGACCGAGCCAACGCCAGAGCACCCACCCACGGGCGGCAAGACTTCGCCCACGATGGTGGGACGAAAGGGACTGGGATTTCGCCGTCTGGTCGAAGGACGATGCATCCCTGACTGACGGCGAGGAGAGCCTACAGTTCCTCGTTGACGGGGAACTGGAGGCGAAGAGCAGCGACGACGCCTGGTCTTGGGACGGCGTCGAGTCCTCCGACGAGGAGGAGGAATCGGAGGAGGACACCTCCTCCGACGAGTACCCGCCGACGAAGCGCTTCCGCGCCGGGTCCAGCGAGGACACCGAAGACGACAACGAGGAGGCCCCCGCTGGCTTCTTCTTCTTCAAGAAGAAGGAAGACGACGCCAGTAATGAAGACAAATGAACAAGACGGCTGACGGCAAGCGGCGATCTCGGCCTTTATATTAGGAACCAGTAGTAGTAGTAGTAGTAGTAGTAAGCCCCCTTTTGTAATCAATCTTTTGTAAGCACTCAGCCTCCGAATGAATGATTGAAAACCCGTTTCTCGAAGATTGTCTACTTCGTCTTAATTTTGCCGATAACTAAAAATAAGTCGATGCTCCAGAAGCCGATGACACTGTATCGGCTTTCATCATACTGCACTCATACAATTAAACAAGTCAAATCGCAAAGAGCCGATGACCACGCACCGGCTTTCCCCAAAAAACGTTGACAGGGTCAAAACTTGGTCGCATGCTTAGGCAAATCTAAACGGCCACTTCTTAGTTTCAAACGGTAACCTGCTTGTAACATATGTGAACCTCTAGAGCCGATGACCGTGCATCGGCTATATATTTTTGTTTTTATTCGGCCGATTTCCAGCATCGGCCCCCCACATTTTTACTATCCAACGTCTCACGTGCTTTTACTTGGCCGATTTCATGTATCGGCCCCCAAGTTTCACTGTCCATCATCCCACATGCTTGGGAAATATTTCTTGAGATGTTGACCGTTGACCGCCACTGGGAATTTCACGCCGTCGAGCTCCTCGAGCATGTACGCGTTTCCTCTTAAAACTTGATCGACCCTGTACGGCCCGTGCCAATTTGGAGACCATTTACCATATGTTGCATCCTTAGTCCCCAACGGCAACACAGCTTCCCATACCAGATCACCAACGTGGAACTCCTTTGGCTTCACTTTCTTGTTATATGCACGAGCTACCTTGGCCTTGTTCTCTTTGATTTTCTCAAGTGACCACAGCCTGAGCTCGGTTAAATCCTCAACACTGTCACTCATCAGGGTTGCGTATTCTTCAGTTGTTAGATCGTTCTGAAAAGTGACACGTCTCGATCCAGCTGTAATTTCCCAGGGCAATACGGCTTCTTGTCCATATACTAGATGGTATGGAGAGGTTTTGATCGCCCCATGTCATGACATGCGATAAGCCCATAACGCTTCTGACAAAACCTCGTGCCAACGCCTAGGGTGCTCATCGACTTTTCTCTTGATCAGCTTGATGAGGCTCTGGTTGGATGCTTCAGCTTGCCCATTCGCCTGAGCATAGTATGGAGATGATCTGATCAGCTTAATCCCCGTGTCCTCGCAGAACTTTCTAAACTCCTGAGAAATAAAGACCGAACCTCCATCGGTCGTGATAGTTTGGGGAATCCCGAATCTGTGGATGACATGTTCTTTCACAAAGTTGATAACATCCTTTGAGTTTACTGATTTCATCGGGACAGCCTCCACCCATTTAGTGAAATAATCAGTGATGGCCAATATCCACATGTGGCCTTTACTTGATGGAGGATTGATTTTGCCGATCATATCCATGCCCCAACCTCGGAATGGCCAAGGCTTGATGATGGGGTTCATTGCTGACGCGGGTACCATCTGAATTTTCCCAAATTTCTGACATGCTTGACACCCTTTGTAGTACTTGAAACAGTCCTCAAGCATGGTGGGCCAATAAAACTCGACCGCTTTGATCAACCATTTCATCTTGTGAGCCGATTGGTGAGTTCCACAGGCGCCTTCGTACCTCGTGTAGGAGCCGATTGGCCTCGGCTGTCCCCATACATTTGAGCAATAACCCTTCCAGAGTCCTGTAGAACATGTCATCCCCAATAAGCACATACTTCATGGCCTTGTACCTTATCCGTTTAGGTGCCCCCCGAGGCGAATCCTTCAAGTAATTGAAGATATCGCCTCCAAATCGTAGGCTTCGTGAACTGCATGCACGAATATCGGCTCCTCTGCTACATCCTTGTAACTTTGAAGCCATTTGTGCAAGATCATTTGCCTCGTGATTCTGCGATCATGGATCCAGGTGAAGTTTATGTACCGGAACTGCGCCATCAGCTCACGGCAGTGCAACCATAATGGGAAGAGGGACTCGCTCTCACACCTGTACTCCTCCGTGAGTTGGGAAATCACCAACTTGGAGTCTCCAAAAATTTCCACTGCTTCTGCTCCGGCTTCGAGGAGTAGCTCCATTCCCTTGCGTATCGCCTCGTACTCAGCGACATTGTTGGTGCGAGAGGTAGACAATCTGATGGAGAAGGAGAATGTTGCCCCCCGGGGCGACACGAGTAAAATGCCGATGCCGCAACCATCGTCACAAACCGATCCGTCGAAAAACATAGCCCACGCTCTTATAGACAGTGCTGCTATGTTAGTGTTGATCCTTTCAGCGATAAGGTCAGCCAACGCCTGTCCCTTAACGGCTTTCGCGGGTTGATACCGGATGTCAAACTCTGATAATGCAAACATCCATTTGCCCAGTCGGCCTTTCAACATAGGAGCCGACAGCATGTGCTTTATGACGTCTGATTTGCATATGATGATGATCTCAGCCGATAGCAAAATGTGGCGCAATTAGTGCGGTGAAGAACAGAGGCACAACTTATCGATATCAGGATACCTTGTCTCTGCGTCCAGCATCCTTCTGCTTATGTAAAATACGACTCGCTCCAGCCCATCATAAACTTGTACCACCACCTAGGCGATGGAGGTGTCGGCTACTGACAAGTAAATGTAGAACGGTATGTCCGGCTGGGGTGGAACCAACACTGGCGGCTTCGTCAGATATTATTTGATCTCGTCGAATGCTCGTTGTTGTTCTGCCCCCCAGCGGAATTCCTCGTCAGGTTTAATTTTCACTAGTCCCATGAACGGCTCTATCCTTCCTGACAGATTAGAGATGAATCTTCTGACGAAGTTGATCTTGCCGATGAGAGACTGCAGTTCTTTCTTTGTGGTGGGTGGCTTCATTGTTCGTGACCGCCTCGACTTTTCAGCCGATCTCGATTCGCGTTCATGGACCAAGAAACCCAAGAACTGACCGTCACACCTCAAGGCACACTTCTTTGGATTCATCCGTAGCCCGAATTTTCTTGTCCGGTCCAGGACGCGTTGCAGATCGTCCAAGTGTCCTTGCACAGAAGCGGACTTGACCACCACGTCATCGATGTAAATTTCCACCAGCTTGCCGATCAGATCATGGAAAATATAATTCATGGCCCTTTGGTACGTGGCGCCGGCATTCTTCAGTCCAAACGTCATGACTACATACTCAAACAACCCCACCGAACCTGGTACTCTGAACGCAGTCTTGTGTATGTCTTCTGGAGCCATAAAAATTTGGTTGTAACCGGCATTGCCATCCATGAAGCTCAAGATCTTATGACCAGCCGCTGCGTTGATTAACGTCTACGCGCCACCAAAGATCGGATACTCATCCTTTGGGGTAGCTCTGAGATCCCGAAAATCTATGGCAACACGCCAACGGCCATCCTTTTCTCAGTACGCGATACTAGAAATCCACTCGGCATACCCGCATGGTCCGATTAACTTGGTCAACATTTTCTCGACCTCCTTCTTGACTTCTTCGAATTTCGGCCTTCATCCGTCGTGCTCGCTGAAATGGCGAAATCCTTTTTGCGGAGTCGATGCTCAATGATGCTCTGTCTAACCCAGGCATCTGTGTAGTCCCAGCGAAGCGATGGATATTGTTTCAACAGGGCTATCATCGGGCCCCGCAGACTCGGGTCTAACTTCTTGCTGATAAATGTTGGTCGTGGCTTATCCCCAGGACCAATGTCGATCTCTTCTAGTTCATCAGCGGATGTAAACCCATACCCTAGCTTTCCGTCACCTGTCAAATCGATGCTAAACACAGGGCAAGCAGTAGGTGAGGATAACAAAAATAATTTGGGCCGATTGCCTGAATCGGCCCCCTTTTTTATTACATTAGTCAAGGATGGTTTACACCTTATTGTTTTACAATGGCAGGGCATCTCCCTGCTACGACTACATGACCTGCTTGTCGTATGATTGCTGCTTTTTATTTTTTGTGGCCGATCGCAGGGATCGGCCGTACCACGCATGATCGTGGACTCTTCTACTCTGTCAGGCCAGTGGATAAGACCAGCCTCACCCCGTTTTTTGTAGCTTCAATGCGCTCACAGCCGTAAAGCGATTCCGAGATCGGCTCTTGGTCTTCTCGCTTCCAGACGTTCATGCCAGCTATGGAAATTTCGATAGAGTCATCTGCATGGATGACCTCCACTTCATCTCCGTCCCCGTATTGACAGGCTTTGGTGCATCGTGGATGGAATGCAGCAATTAGCGTGAATCAATCTCTTCCTAGCAGGCGGCGAGGTACTTTTTTGTCCACGACGAAAAATGACGTGGGTATGGTTTTCCTGCCTTATCGCCGATCCACGTCAGACGCCTTGCGTTCAAGTCGACCGTTGAAGTCGCTTAACGTGGCGTTGGTTTTGATCGATCTGCGGTGGAGCATCCCAAACGTCGTAGCATGGAGTATGGCATGATATTGATCGCCGCTCGGTGTCCACCAACATCTTGTTGACGGTTGCCCATTGATGTAACCTCGTAGGTAGTGGCTTTCGGATGTTTATAACCCTTCTCACGTGGCTTCTCAAGATAACGCCGTAGGCCCACGATCGGCTACCTTTGGTAGCTCATTGGTTCTTGGCGCACAGAACTCTGACGGAAGTATGAACACCATGTTTGTGCCAGCCGATGTCTGTGCATCGGCTTTCACTGGTTTGGGGCGCCACTCTTTCCTTGTCGGGCGGTCTCCCGTTTCCAAGGTCTGCCTAACTTTGACGGCCAGATCAGGCCGTGCTTTCTTTAAAGCGTGGAATCTGCGCTTGACTTCCTCCAAGTTACGCCTTGCACCCTACGCTTTTGGGTGTGTCTGAGTCCGTCGGGACACCACCTTGGACGGTGATATCTGTCTTCTTCTTTGTCATCCCTTGGCTTCTCGAGGTCTTTTGCTCGAGCGGACTTCCTGTAACGGCCCTGGGGTGTGCGAGGCCCTAGACGTTTGAACACTGAAACTAGCCCTGTGTTCTCCTTCCGCTGTCCACATTCCGGGCAGTTGTCGACTGTAGGTAATCGGCTCATTCCCGCATCCCAGCAATACTTGAAGAAAGGACAATCCCAATGTTTGTCTGCGCCTTCCTTTTCTTTAGACGGTCCCCTAGCGAGGTGCTCATATCCTTCATCGTCTCCATCGCTGGCAAGCGTTGGTCATCTCGACTCATACTTGTTAAGGAGATGCGTGGAATGTGGCTTCGATACCGCACTCTCCTCACTGTTCCTCTGTTAGTACCGTCATTGTCATTGGCCGGTCGCATGGACCAGCCTCCTTTCTTTCTTTGCCCCGAGAGCGACCACCTTCCTCCTTGTATGTGTCATGGTGGTACCTGCACCGCCATATTAACACCGAACGAAAAATCCAGCTGACGCCTCGCGGAGCGACTGAGTTCTACCATGTTGACGCCGGGAAATGGGTTTGTGTCCACTTTCATGGCGAACTGCCCAAGGATCAGACGGCCTTGTTCTATCGCCATTTGGATTTGGCGACGTAGCTCTTTGCAATCATTGGTGGTGTGGGTGAACGAGTGGTGCCACTTGCAGTATGGTCTCCCGTTCATTTCCTGAGCCGTGGGGATCTTGTGGCCTTCGGGTAACCTCAGCTGCTTCTCCTTCAGCAGCAAATCGAAGATCTGCTCAGCTTTGCTCACGTCGAAGTCGAACCCTTTTGCAGGCCCTTGCTGTTTCACCCATTTGCAGGACACAGGGTCTGCCCCCCGAGCCCATTCAGCCACGGCCACCTCCTGGTCTTGTGTAGGATCATCTTCTTCTGTATCGACCAGGCCTATCAGACGTTTGAACTTGTCTTGGTATAACTTAGGGTGGCGCTGTTCATACATCGTCAGTTTCTGGGCCATGTGTGCCAACGAGTTGTACTCTACTTGGAAAGCCAGATCCTTGATGGGTGCTGAGAGACCTAACACTGCCACCGATCGCTTCCTTCTCGATCAAACGAGCTGAGTAACATCGGTTCTTGACGGTCCCGGCTGGATGTACTCGCCATCGCTTCTCCCTCGCTTCGTGACTCGTGTGCGCAATGCCGGCCTCGGTAGCCTCTGAATGATATTGGATGTGGAACTGCTCTTCCAGCTTGCTTCAGTGTCTGAATCGAATCGGTGGGCGAGGTGTACCACCCAAAAGCTGGTCTGTCGGAGATTGCGCAAAAACCTTACGCGCATCCGATCCGATGCGAAATTATGCCTATTGCGCCGGTATCGGCTTACGTGCTCGATCGAGCTCGACCCTTCGACCCGCTAAACCTTGAGAACTCGTGGAGCCGATACTTGGGTGGCGGCGGAATTAGATCAAACTTCGTTGGGGTACGGCTTTGAATAGCCGATTGTCCTTCTCTTCGCACGAACCGGTCTCTCAAGATGGTACGGATTTGCTCCACTGTTTGAGCTGCAGGGCTAGATTCTCATGACTTGTTCGATGGCGTACGGCTAGCCACGCCTGTTTGTCGTCCATCCCGATATCGCTGCTCGAACGCCTGCTCAAGATCCCGCCTAGAACCCCGCCGCGAGAAACTCCTGCGTTGCGATCTGTTGGTGCGTGTCGGGTTGTTGCGATCCGATGCGTAGGGTGCATACATATCCGTGTGGGATTTCCTTAGGTGGCTCAAACAGGAATTGGCAATCGCTGGTCGCCTCCAACCTTGTAGACGACATGCCGCGCCCTGGCGCCTGGAGCCGCAAGTGCGAATGGCACTGTGGTCGGTCTGGAGGCGGTCTTTCTCCTGGTGAGTCCCTAAAGTGGGTCCCGACGGAGAGTCTTGATGTTTCATGATCTCTGAACTACGCGAACCGACCCCGAAAGCGTTTACTGTGCTCTCGAATGGCGGTGCAGAGAATGAGCCACCATGTAGTTAACTTCATCGTCAGAGCTCAGTGCGTTCCTCGAAGGAAGAGCAGATCCACCTCATCAAGAGCACCCTGGGAGAACCCTCCACTTGATGCCATGCTTACGGGTCCTCTCAAAGAGCCGATGAGATCGGCTTCAAGAGATTTCCGATCTCGTCATACGCCTTGTGCTCTTGGCAGCTCGTCAGACGCGGATCGGGTCTGCATTCTCCATCGCAGCGTCGGATGTTGATGTAGAGCGTTGTTGAAGGTCCCACCGTGCGAGAATGTGTTGCCAAAACTCACCGGCGAGCCGACGAGCAACACGAAGAGCCGGAGGCTCCTGTAACTGGTGGGCCTCGGTCCCTGCAACGGCCCGCAAAACTCCGAGACGCGTCACGGCTTGGTTCGAGCGTGCCACGACCTATACCGGTCGAAGGTGAAGGATTGCTCGATAGATTTCTGCATGGTAAACAAGTATACGTAAAATTCGAGCCGTGACCGCTCCTGTGTTTCCGTGAATCGGCTCCTAGAGCCGATTATCCCATGGTTACGCATTAGATTTACGATAACATGGGGTTTTGCTTGATCGCTACAAGTTAAATCGATCTACGACAGTTTAATGTTTTCACCACGTAACTGGAACGTCCTACACGTAATTGAGCCTGGTATGTACAAAAGATGAAGAATACTAATCCTAGAGGAGGCCTAATAACCAACATAAAGTCAATTACCGGAACAACTTCTCTAGAGCGAGTAAACTGCGTCTTTATGTACTACTGGATCGTTCAACCCGTTTGTAAGGCCTGACTACGTAGATATCAAACTAAACCTTGGCGAGCAAGGCACAACCATAACAGATCGAATCAGCTAAATAAAGATCAAACAAGATGCTACCTTCGCACTTGGGGAGCGGTGCAAAGGTAGCGAGATAACTAGAGGCGACATAACTTTAAACAATTATAGCGAAAAACACCGATGCTAGTGTAGGGGTTCGTAGCATGGAAAACAAAAATTTTCTATCGCATACAACCAAACAAGCCAAGATCTATCTACTAGATTGTAGCAACGAGTCGATGGTATAACTTACCCTCGAAGATTCCAAAGCGTTTAACG
Source organism: Avena longiglumis (assembly GCA_030063025.1). NCBI lineage: Eukaryota > Viridiplantae > Streptophyta > Magnoliopsida > Poales > Poaceae > Avena > Avena longiglumis. The sequence continues at coordinate 124,027,157 of CP125979.1, forward strand.
AGAGCGGATTCTCGTGGGTGATGTAGTCGTACTCTTCCCGATCTCAAGATCGTGTAGACGATCCTTCCAATACCACGCCCGGAAGCACTCCCTTGATCGGTCACACGTTCGGTACTCGGCGAAGACCTTCCTCTCCCTTGTTCCAAGAAAATGGAGGTTGTAGCACTCTCCTCGCGATTCCGAAGACAACGGCGGTACCTGGAAGTAGAGGGAATCCATGAGGCTTCGCCTTAAGCTCTGCAGTATGGTGGAGCTTATGAGAGAGGCTATTAGCGGTCTAGTAATTAGACACACCAATTAGAAGGCTCTAAACCAATTAGAAGGCTCTAAACCGTTGGCTAAAGCAATTAGAAGCTCTAAACCAAACGGCTCTAAACCGGACATCTAGAGTAGAAAGTTATGTGTCTATGGGAGGAGCCCCTCCTTATATGGGAGGGTCCTTGGCCAGGGAGGGAGGAGTCCTCCCCAACTCGGCCTAGGGCTGGCCCGAGGAGTCCAACTCCTCCTCCAGTTGGTTCCAACTCCTCTTGCTTGTTTCCCACGTTCTTGTTTTGGCGGTTTGACTTTCAAATGGACATTTGACTTTTCTGTTTAGGATTCAATTTAATCCTTTATTTGGGACAGCAAGAACACTTAGTACATGATGCAATCATTCAATGAGCAATGACACATTCATGTACTCTCCCCGAGTCTTGGGACAATCCGGAACCTTCTAGAACATTCGATGAAAACACGGAATCATTCCCGAACTCAAACGGGACTTTCCTTATATGAATCTTATTATCCGGACCATTACGGATCACCTCGTGATATCCCGGATCCCATCCGAGACTCCGAACAACATTCGGTCTCTTTCTCATAATACCATAACTACTCAAACAACGTCGAATCCTTAAGTGTGTCTCCCTACGGTTCGTGAATTATGCGGACATGATCGACACTTCTCAACAATAACCAATAGAGGAATCTGGAAATTCATATGGCTCCCACATATTTCTACGATTACTTTGCGATCGAATAAACCACTTACATACGATACCAATTTCCCTTTGTCTCACGATATGTTACTTACCCGAGGTTATGATCGTCGGTATCTCTGCATACCTAGTTCAACCTCGTTACTGATAAGTACTCTTTTCTCGTTCCCGTGATATGTGATCCCTTGTGACCAAGTCACATGCTTGCAAGCTAATTGGATGACATTCCACCGAGAGGGCCCAGAGTATATCTATCCGTCATGTGGATGGACAAATCCCACTCTTGATCCATGTGTTTCAACCAATACTTTCCGAACACTTAATGCCACCTTTATAGCCACCCAGTTACGGTGTGGTGTTTGATGTCATCAAAGCATCCATCCGGTAAAGGTGATATGCATGATCTCATGGTCGAAGGAATTAGGTTACTATGTATCAGAAAGCATATAGCAATTGAACTAATGAAATGACTTGATATTTATGCTACGCTTATCTATAGGAGTATGTCCACCATATCATTCTCCTAACGATATGATCTTGTTGTTGATAACATCTCAATGTTCATGATAGGGAAACCACAATCATTAATCAACCAACAAGCTTGTGAAGTATAGAGGCTATACTAGGGACTTCAAATTAAGTTTACAAAACACACAAGTATCAATGTTTCCTTGTTAATACTATTATAGCATGAATGTAAACATTTATCATAAACACAAAGATATAATAATAACTACATTTATTATTGCCTCTAGGGCATATCTCCAACAGTCTCCCACTTGCACTAGAGTCATCTAATCTAGATTACATGGTAATATACCGAACACCCATGGCAGTTTGGTGTTGGTCATGTTTTGCCCTGGAGAGGTTTAGTCAACGGATCCGCCACATTCAGATCTGTGTACTTACTTTGCAAATCTTTATATCCCCATCCCGGATATGTTCTCGAATAGCGTGAAAACGCAGCTTGATATGCTTCAGCTTCTTGTGTGACCTTGGTTCTTGCGCATTGGCTATGGCGCCCATGTTATCACAGTAGATAGACATTGGGTCCAGCGCACTTGGAACCACACCCAGCTCTGTAATGAACTCTTTCATCCATATCGCTTCTTGTGAAGGCTCCGGAAGCGACCATGTATTCCGATTCGGTTGAAGATCTCGCCACAACGCTTTGCTTTGCACTCCTCCAGCTAATCTTGCACCATTCAAAATAAATACGATCCGGATTGTGATTTAGAATCATCGGATCGGTGTTCCAACTAGCATCGGTGTAACCATTAACAACGAGCCGTTCATCACCTCCATAAGAAAGAACCATATCCTTAGTTCTTCTCAAGTACTTAAGGATGTTTTTGATCATTGTCCAATGATCCACTCCTGGATCACTTTGATATCTGCTAGTTAAACTAACAGCATATGCAATGTCGGGTCTAGTACATAGCATGGCATACATTAGAGATCCTATGGCTGAGGCATAGGGAGTCTTACTCGTCCTTTCTCTATCTTCTGCCGATGTCGGACTTTGAGTTTTACTCAAGGTCGTATTGGGCAACATGGGCAAGAACCCTTTCTTGCTTTCTTCCATTCCAAACTTCTTTAGAACTTTGTCCAAATATGTACTCTGTGACAATGATATTTGGCGTTTCGATCTATCTATATAAATCTTTATGCCTAATATGTAAGCTGCTTCGCCAAGATCCTTCATTGAAAAACTATTATTCAAATATTCTTTGACACTATTAAGAAGGTCTACATCATTCCCAATCAACAATATGTCATCCACATACAGTATTAAGAATGCTACAGAGCTCCCACTCACTTTCTTGTAAATACAAGCTTCTCCATAAGTTTGTATAAAACCAAAACTTTTGATTACCTTATCAAAACGTTGATTCCAACTTCGGGATGCTTGCTTCAATCCATAGATGGACCGTTGAAGTTTGCATACCTTGTTAGCATCTATAGGATCGACAAAACCTTTGGGTTGCATCATATACAACTCTTCATCAATGTCTCCATTGAGGAATCTTTGTTTGACATCCATCCGCCATATCTCATAATCATAATATGCAGCGATTGCTAACATAATCCTCACAGACTTTAGCTTCACTTGGTGAGAAAGTCTCATCGTAGTCAACTCCTTGAATTTGTCGAAACCCTTTTGCGACAAGTCGAGCTTTATAAACGATAACATTACCATCAACATCTGCTTTCTTCTAGAAAATCCATTTGTTCTCGATGACCTTCCGCCATCCGGTAAGTCCACCAAAGTACATACTTGGTTTTCGTACATGGATCCAATCTCGGATTTCATGGCTTCTTGCCATTTATTGGAATCTGGGCTCATCATCGCTTCCTCATATGTCTCGGGTCATCGGTGTTGTCCACCACCATGACATTCATAACGGAATCATACCAACTGGAGTGGTACGAGTTCTCGTTGACCTCCGAGGCTCTGAGCAACTTCAACGAAGTTTCATGATCATCATCATTAGCTTCCTCCCTTATTGGTGCAGGCACCACGGGAACTTCTTCGGTCTTTGCGCTACTCGCAATTTCGAGAGAAGGTTCAACAACCTCGTCGAGTTCTACTTTCCTTCAGTCACTTCTTTCGAGAGAAATTCCTTCTCTAGAAAGGATCCATTCTTAACGAATGTTTTGCCTTCGGATCTATGATAGAAGGTATACCCAATAGTTTCCTTGGTATCCTATGAAGACGCATTTTTCCGCTTTGGGTTCAAGCTTGTCCTTGTAACTTCTTTACATAGGCTTCACATCCCCAAACTTGAAGGAGCGACAATTTAGGTTTCTTCCCAAACCATAATTCATACGGTGTCGTTTCAACGGATTTAGGCGGTGCCCTATTTAAAGTGAATGCGGCTGTTTCTAATACATAACCCCAAAATGATAGCGGTAAATCTGTAAGTGACATCATAGAGCGAACCATATCTAAGAGAGTTCGATTCTGACGTTCGGACACACCATTCTGTTGTGGTGTTCCGGCGGTGTCAATTGTGAAAGTATTCCGCACTTCTTTAAATGCTCGCCAAACTCGTAACTTAGATATTCACCTCCACGATCGAGCGTAGAAATTTAATCTTCTTGTTACGTTGATTCTCTACCTCACTTTGAAACTCCTTAAACTTCTCGAAAGTTTCGGACTTATGTTTCATGAAATAGATATATCCATATCTACTCAAGTCATCCGTGAAGGTAAGAACATAACGATAACCATCACATGACGCTACACTCATTGGACCACACACATCGGTATGTATGATTTCCAATAAGTCCGTAGCTCGCTCCATCATACCGTAAAATGGAGTCTTAGTCATTTTTCCCATCGACATGCTTCGCATCTTTCAAGTGATTCAAAATCAAGTGATTCAAGAAGTCCATCGAATGGAGTTTCTTCATACGTTTCACTCGATGTGACCAAGACGACGATGCCACATATAGGTCGAATTATCGCTTGATTTCAAGCGTTTAGCCTCAATGTTGTTGATATGTGTATTTCCACTATCGAGATTCAATAAGAATAGACCATCTATCAAAGGTGCATGTGCATAAAACATATTACTCATATAAATAGAACAACCATTATTCTCGATTTAAACAAGTAACCGTCTACGCAATAAACAAGATCCCGATATAATGTTCATGCTCAACGCAGCACCAAATAACAATTATTTAAGTATAAAACTAATCCCGATGGTAGATGAAGGGGTAGCGTGCCGACCAGCGATCACATCAACCTTTGATCCGTTTCCACGCCGCATCGTCACCTCGTTCTTCGCTAGCTTCCGTTTATTCGCAAAGACTGTTTGAGTTACAAATATGAGCAACCGAACCAAGATCAAATACCGAGCACTACTACAGTACTAGTGAGATACACATCAATAACATGTATATCGATATACCTTTCTTCTTGATGTTGCCGTTCTTGAGATCCGCCAAGTACTTTGGGCAATTCCGCTTCAAAGGACCTTCTCCCTTGCGAAAAGCACTCGGTCAGGCTTAGGTCCAGCCTTGGTCTTCTTCGGGCGTGGTAGCTTTCTTACCACCCTTCTTGAAGTGTCCTTTGCTTAGACTTGCCTTTCTTGAATTTGGTGGTCTTATTGACCAACAACACTTGGTGCTCTTTCTTGATCTCCACTTCGCAGATTTCAACATGGCAAAGAGTTCGGCAGCGTCTTGTTCATGTTACGCATGTTGTAGTTCATCACAAAGTTCTTGTAACTTGGTGGTAGTGATTGGAGGACACGGTAAATCCCCAAAGCATTAGGAATCACTATACCCAAGCTTTGAAGTTTGTTTGCGTGCCCGACATCTTAAGCACATGCTCACCGACGAGCTGCCCTCTTCCATCTTGCGGTTAAAGAACTTTTGAAGCCTCATAGCTTTCAATTGCCGCATGAGTCTCAAAAATCAATTTGAGATCCTCGACAATATCATATGGGTCCGACTCTTCAAACCTTTTCTCAAGCTCGATTCTAAACCATACAAGATAGCACCTTGAACTATGGAGTACGATTCTTCCGAGCGAGGTAAACATTCTTTACTTCATCGGAAGCATCAACTGCAGGGTCACCCAATGTGCATCCAAAGACATAGGTCAAATTACCGGTGTGAGGACAATCCTCAAATTGGAACCAATCCATGAAGTTGCTTCCATTGTTTTTCAACTTTTCTTTCTCTAGGAACACATTAAAATTGATGGTAGAGGATGCCATTGATCTACAACATATTTGCAATAGTTTAGACTAAGTTTATGACAAATTGAGTTCAAATTAATTAATGAAATTAAACTAGGTGAACTCCCACTCAAAACAATATCCCTCACATTGTTTAAGTGATCACATAACCAAATCCACCATATCAACACCGATCATCACGAGAGTTGACATAGTTTCAATGGCGAACAATCGACATGTTCATCACATCTACTATATGATTCATGCTTTACCTTTCGGTGATACGTGTTCCGAGACCATGTGCATACATGCTAGGCTCGTCAAGATCAAACCTTAGTTTCTCGCATGAGCAAATCTGGCTTGCTCACGTTGTATACACTTGCAGAATCTAGCACACGATCATCACGTGGTGCTTGAAACAACAAGCTTTAGCAACGGTGCTAACTAAGGGTGAACACTTTATGATTTGAAATTGATGTGCATGAGGGATCATCTTATAATGCTACCGTAGTCTACTAAGCAATACAAGATGCATAAAGGATTAACATCACATGCAATTCAATATATATGTGATATGATATGGCCTTTTCTTCGTGCCTCCGATCTCCATCTTCAAGCACGAACATGATCTCCATCATCACCGCATTGCATCAAGGTCAATGACGCTTCTCCATGGTTGTCGCCCACGCTTCAACTATTACAACTACTTTGAATAGACACGCTGGTCTTAACATAAATTAAAGACAACCATATGGTTGTCGACTTACAATAAGGAACATTGCATACATCAAATATAATCACAATCATGGCCATATCACATCATTTGCACACCTCGCAAAACAAAGTTAGACGCTTCTCATTTCTTTGCATAGTTGACGTGGTTTGGGGCTTTCAAGAAGTTTCGTTCTAACTTACGAACAAGAACCACAACATTGATACTAGCATTGTTGATCACCCGTTGTAAATTGGATCTTAACTATGCTAGGAGAAACATGCACCCATAAAGCCACTTATGCAATACAAGTTACATGTCAAGCGTGGAGCAAGTCTCATGAGCGATGTCATGTAAGGTTAGCCCGGCCGCTTCATCCCAACATACCGCAAGATGCAAAGTACACAAAAGCAATCTACAATAAAAGCATCAACGCCCACAATGACCATTGTGTTCTACTCGTGCAACAGATCTACATATAGACACGGCTCGATACCCTTTGTAGGGTTCGTAGCATGGAAAACAAAAATTTTCTATCGCATACAACCAAACAAGCCAAGATCTATCTACTAGATTGTAGCAACGAGTCGATGGTATAACTTACCCTCGAAGATTCCAAAGCGTTTAACGAGGCGATTCTCGTGGGTGATGTAGTCGTACTCTTCCCGATCTCAAGATCGTAGACGATCCTTCCAGCCACGTTAAAGCGCTCCCGCGATCGGTCACACGTTGATTACTCGGCGAAGACCTTCCTCTCCCTTGTTCCAGGCAGCGGAGGTTGTAGCACTCTCCTCGCGATTCGGCAAAGACAGCGTGGTAATGGAAGTAGAGGGAATCATGCAGGCTTCGCCTTAAGCTGCATGTAGTATGGTGGAGCTTATGAGAGAGGCTATTAGCGGTCTAGTAATTAGACACACCAATTAGAAGGCTCTAAACCAATTAGAAGGCTCTAAACCGTTGGCTAAAGCAATTAGAAGCTCTAAACCAAAACGGCTCTAAACCGAGATCTAGAGTAGAAAGTTATGTGTCTATGGAGGAGCCCCGCCTCCTTATATGGGAGGGGTCCTTGGCGCCAGGGAGGGAGGAGTCCCTCCCCAACTCGGCCTAGGTGGCTGGCGCCCTGGAGGAGTCCAACTCCTCCTCCGGGTTGGTTCAACTCCTCTTGCTTGTTTCCCACAGTTTCTTGTTTTGGCGGTTGACTTTCAAACTGGACATTTGACTTTTCTGTTTTAGGATTCAATTTAATCCTTTATTTGGGACAGCAAGAACACTTAGTACATGATGCAATCATTCAATGAGAAATGACACATTCATGTACTCTCCCCGGAGTCTGGACAATCCGAACCTTCTAGAACATTCCCGATGAAAACAGGGAATCATTCCCGAACTCCAAACGGACTTTCCTTATATGAATCTTATTCTCCGGACCATTCCGGATCACCTCGTGATATCCCGGATCCCATCCGAGACTCCGAACAACATTCGGTCTCTTTCTCATAATACCATAACTACTCAAACAACGTCGAATCCTTAAGTGTGTCTCCCTACGGTTCGTGAATTATGCGGACATGATCGAGACACTTCTCCGAACAATAACCAATAGAGGAATCTGGAAATTCATATGGCTCCCACATATTTCTACGATTACTTTGCGATCGAATAAACCACTTACATACGATACCAATTTCCCTTTGTCTCACGATATGTTACTTACCCGAGGTTATGATCGTCGGTATCTTTGCATACCTAGTTCAACCTCGTTACTGATAAGTACTCTTTTCTCGTTCCCGTGATATGTGATCCCTTGTGACCAAGTCACATGCTTGCAAGCTAATTGGATGACATTCCACCGAGAGGGCCCAGAGTATATCTATCCGTCATGTGGATGGACAAATCCCACTCTTGATCCATGTGTTTCAACCAATACTTTCCGAACACTTAATGCCACCTTTATAGCCACCCGATTCACGGTGTGGTGTTTGATGTCATCAAAGCATCCATCCGGTAAAGGTGATATGCATGATCTCATGGTCGAAGGAATTAGGTTACTATGTATCGAAAGCATATAGCAATTGAACTAATGAAATGACTTGATCTTTATGCTACGCTTATCTATAGGAGTATGTCCACCATATCATTCTCCTAACGATATGATCTTGTTGTTGATAACATCTCAATGTTCATGATAGGGAAACCACAATCATTAATCAACCAACAAGCTAGTGAAGTATAGAGGCTATACTAGGGACTTCAAATTAAGTTTACAAAACACACAAGTATCAATGTTTCCTTGTTAATACTATTATAGCATGAATGTAAACATTTATCATAAACACAAAGATATAATAATAACTACATTTATTATTGCCTCTAGGGCATATCTCCAACAGCTAGCCTCAACAAATCTATGATAGTAGTGTTACTCGCCATCAACAAGGCTTCAGTACGAGTAGCACTAAATAACGCATAAGTAAAAGTACTGCCTAGATCGCAAGATGCGATCTAGCAAAACCTAGAACAAGAAAATGGCGATGGCGATCGAAGTTTGTTGTGTGTGAGTGATTGTCCTCCTCCTCCTTTTCTTGACCTTCTTAGGTACATATTTATAGTGGGAGCTCTCTTCTTTTTGAATAACTCTACACACTCATCTTTACCTAAAAATAAGCGAACCTAAACTAAAAAGAAACCTACTATGATACAAGATACCACGGGCAATTTAGCACACCTTAAGAAAGAAGAAAAAGAAAGAACAGGGGGTGGGCGTTGTGATGTGTTTGATTGTGTTGTTGTGTTTTTCTCTCCTTTTCTAATAACCTTAGGGTACATATTTATAGTGAGACTCTCTTACTTTTTGAAATAACTCTCACTCTCTCTTTACCTAAAAACGAAAGAACCTAAACTGAAACGAAACCTACTATGATACAAGATACACGGGCAATTTAGCCCAATTCTACGCACTAGGCCGATCCAACAACACGTTGAATATATGCATCTTCCAAGCCCATCTTGATCACGGCCCATCTCCTTCTTCAGCCAAAATATGGCGATAACAGGTACCCCTTGCCCCATGACACAGGAGCCATCCCACATCAAAATTACAAGGAAACAGACAATGAGCATCTCAACGATCTTTTTATTTACCATGAGCATGGTGCTTTTTTTTCTTTTTTTTTGAAGATGCTTCATAGATTGATCACTATGGTTATGCTACAAGTTTCCACCATGATTAGGCATGGCTTAGGCTAGCCGCCCAGGCGTTTCTCTAACACATATATAATACTCCATGAACTTACAAGCTCCCCTTTTATTTGACACCGCTGACATCCATAAACAAAAGATCATGATATCAACTGGATAATATTTGCAAGTGTTGAAAGCGTTCCCCATGACATCATTTTTCTGCTAATTTCCAACTTATAAGTGCAAGCATATAAACAACATAGATGACATCATGGTTCAAGTTTATTAGGTGCAAAAAAGTAAAGTGTGCCATCAAGTTCATGAGAGCTTTAATCACTAATTTTCACATAACAAGTTTAATTTGGAAGATAGATAAAAACATGAATATAATTGGAATGGTATAACACACCATGCATAGGAAATTATAGTGGACTCTTTGGAATAACTTGGTTTCTTGGGAGTTGGATGCATGAGTAGAGCTCATACTCAGTACAAGTGGAGGCTAGCAAAAGACTGGGAGCGACCAACTAAGAGAGCAATAATGGCCATAATCATGCAAAGCAACAAAACATTATTAATTAAAGCATAAAGTGGTATGAAAAGTCATCAAAAACTAAATGATCATAGAGGATAAGGTGACTGGTTCATAGTCTTAACATGGTGTAAGCATGTGCCAAGTCAACCCAAATAAAGCATCAAAGGAGAATACCACAATATTATGCTTTTGTATGCTAAAAGAACGCATGATTCTTTCAAGGCACATTAAGCAATCTCAATTGTTTGGAACAAGTCATGCTGCAGCAATAATCACTAAGCATAAGGTCAAAGCAACATCTATCATGACATGATAAAGTCTAAGCCACAGTCAAAACAATGCTCCTTTTGTACCACTTAAGTATGAAACTTCCTACTCTTTTCCAACACCAATCAACTTATTTGAAACAAAATACGAATGCGGGGGTCCAACTAATTTATTCAGAAAACCAAACAAAAGAAAAGTAAAGACAAAAACAAAGACGCTCCAAGAACCACACAATAGTGCATGAAGCAATAAAAATAAAGTGTCTAGAAAGAGACCTGAGATTTTTATTGATAAAGAAGGGAATGCCTTGGGAATCCCCAAGCTTTGACGCTTGTACCTCTTGAATATTTCTTGGGGTGACACGGGTGGCATCCCCAAACTTGAGATTTTGTCCATTCTTCATCTCATCACATCATTCTTACCTTATACTTAAAAATTTCCATCATACAAAACATCACACAATCTTCATTAGCAATATTAGTGTATTTAAGATAATAGGCCTTTGGATATATTTTCAACACAAGTAAAACTTCCATTAGAACACAAGATACTATAGCAATTCCTTTTAAAATATCAAGTGATCAAAGAGAACAAAAAAAGAAACCCATAAGAGGCAAATGCAAATAATGGCAGAAATCTGTCAGAACAGAACAATAGGTAAAAACTGATTTTTTCGAAGTCCTTATGTTGCTAAAATCGAAAAGTGTTGAACTAACAAAAGTTAGATAATAACCTGGGTCATATGCTCAGAAAATTACAGCTCAATCCTACGTATTGGGATTTTTCACGAATTTTTACAGTGAAGCATATAAATATGTTTCGGGACAACAACTTTCCCAAATGTTACTTCTCTCTCATTAGAGGTTATTCTTGGCACAAAAACCACACTAGAAGGATAAGGAGAGGTTATTACAGAAGTAATAACTTCCAAGACTCAACAAAAGAAAAACTTACTAGAATAAAAATAAATTGGGTTATCTCCCAATAGTACTTTTCTTTAACGCCTTTAAGTTAGGCATGGAAAGTAAGAATCAAGTATTTTCGAATGAAGAAGCATTAAGATCAAGTTTCTTGCCCCTACCTTTCTTACCTTTAGTCTTATCTTTAGGGAACGTATGATCGCTCGGTGGGGAAGCAAAATGCATGATGCCTTTTCCCACATCTATTATTGCTCCAAGGAGTTTCAGTAGGGATCTTCCAAGTGTAATTTGTCCTTTTCCTACACATTAAATAACAAGATAATCAGTAGACACCACTTTCCCTAGGATCTTAGTAAACACTCTTTCAGCTATTCCAATGGATAATATAGTGGCATTATTGGTAAGATATATTTCTTCTCCACCCTGAGAAAGTCCCCAAAGATTCAAAGATTCATAAATATCCGGGCATAAGACAAAATTCAGACATAATATCACAACAAGCATAAAAAGTTTCATTATTTATAACAACTTTTACTGTAGGAAGCCATTTTGAAGATTCAAAATTTATTGGAACATATTCATGATGCTATCTAAGCATATTATAGCATTCCTTTAAACTAGATATATTGGTCTCAAGAGTGTTTAATCTAGCATAAATGTTTATAAAGGATGAATCAAATTTGCTAGGCAAATTATATGTTGCAATCAATTTTTTATGTAATTAAAAGCTTCATCCTCATTACAGTGGAGAAAATCTCCTCCTACTACAGCATCCATAGCATATCTATAACAAATAGCAAGACCATAGTAGAAGCTGCTAAGAAACAAGCCTAGAGTCATTTTATGCTCAGTTTTTTCATGTGAATCAGAAACTCTAGACCAAGCTTCTTTGAAACTCTTTTCACTTCCTTGTTTGAAAGTGAAGATCATTTCCACATGTGACATAGTGATTGGAGCAACACTAGACATGAAAGTAACTTGAAGTAGGAACTAATTTCTTGTGTTTTTGATAATAAAAAGCAAACCAAGCAAAACAATTTTTTTGTATTTTTGATAAAAATAAACAAGCAAAAACAAAGCAAAAAAAAAAGTAAGGAGATTGTTTGTGAGAGACTCCCCTTGCAAGAATCTTCTTTCTCCCTGAAAAGTGACTGACGAGGAGGAAGAGATTGAAGCTGTCATTAAATCCCCGGCAACAGCGCTAGAAAAGCGCTTGATGGATCAGATATGTAGAGCTCGTTGGGAACCCCAAGAGGAAGGTATGTGTAACATCCCAAAAATATTAAACAATATTATCAAGCTCTAATCACCCAAGTTTAGGGTTAACAAAAACTTTTATTATTAAAATTAATATGAATGCATGTGTGTGTGTGTGATTACTGTATGAATGCTTGAAATGCCATGTTTGAATGGTATGAATGCTAAGGATTGGTTCAAAGATGAAAAAAATATCATCTTGATCATTTCCAAGCAGAATCAAATGAAGAGAAAATCAAATATAAGAAATATAAGCAAATGGTCATTTTGGCCAAACTCATAGGGGAGGTGAACCCAAGCCCACTTTATAGAAAAAAATCCAATTATTTTCACCCCTTGCTTGACCAAGTAAAAGTGAATCCAAGCCCACTTTACAAACCAACAGAAATAAATTCCAAATCTATTTAAAGGACAATTCAAAATTGAATCCTTAATAGGTATTAAGATGGCCATTTCTCAAAAACTAACCAAACAACTTCACCTTGCCAACCTAAGCAACCTCAGACTACCAAGCTTATGACCAGAGCATTCACCAAAATTCATCTAAAAATTCAAACTTTGAATTCATGCGGCCATTTCATCAAACACCTGGTGAGTACAGTAACAACTGCTTAACTATCACTGTTCTTGATCAATGCCTTGTTCCCCCATTGCCATTTCACTCCCCTTGTCACCCAGTGCCCAGCATCGCATTGAAGCAGCTACCCCTCTATCGTTTGCACTAGTGCCACGCCATCCGAGCCGCCATTGCCAGCCGACCATAGCCAGCACGCAGGAGGAAGCGTCGCGCCCGTCCATGATGTCCAAGAGGCAGGCCACTGTCCACCGTCACTCACTGTCCACCCCTCGAGCTCAGCCAAGCCATGGACCACCGAGAAACGTCGCGCCCATTTTCTCTGTCGCCATGCCGAGATCACGCTAGTGCGCCGCAGCCGACATGCGCGCACATGCCGCACCTTGCTCTTGCCGCGCTTAACTGCATGCGCCATGACCCTAGATACCTCCCAGACACGCCTGTTCGCCGCCGCGTGACATGAAGCCCCCGTACGCCGTCTTGAACACCGCCATTTACGCTCAGAGCAACGACCACGCCCGACCGTTCTCGGCCGCCTCGTGCCGAGCCATTAAGCATGCGACGACCACCAGGAGACACCGCACCGTCCTACCCCCTCAGCCATGCATGTAGCTCACTGCAACGATGTTGCTAGAGGAGCCAGACCATGCCGCTCTGCCCCTCTCACCGGTGTATAAATATAGGCCACCCCCGCCTCAATTCTTCACACCATCTCACCCCCTCTCTCTCAGAACCACCCCACACCTTTCCCCGGAGCAAGGCGAGCACCAGTCCACCGGAATTTCACCGGAGTCCACCGCTGCAGAGGAGGAGAGGAGCCATCGATTGGAGCCACCCTAGGAGCCGCCGTGACCACCGTTCGAACTGCCATCATCGATAACATTGTTTGCCCCCATCACGGACCCTAGCTAGAGCCCTGGTAAGCCACCACGTACCCCCACCGTTGCCATTAGGGTCCGGTCTCGCCGGAGCTATTCGATGGAGACGACGAACGTGAATCGTAGATCCTAGTCTAATCGCATGACGTAGATTGAAACGTACCGCTTCAGGTTAGATGAGCCGTTGATGCACGGAACCCCCTGTCAGCATCCCGCTAAGCGCGCAGTGCAGTTGGGCCGGCCCAGTTGACATGGATATTCCCTACGGGTACCCGATGTTATCCTACCTGGTTCAGCCCGGCGGAAGGCCCACTCGACGACCTGTCAGGGTCCATGACGCCTATGACGTTTCAGCTGCTATGATGTCCATTTGGACACTGACTCCCAAGCGCACGAGACAAGGAAAGATCAAGACTAGAGTTTGAATACAACTTGTAACCAAATCGTATTGGCACCCGAGACCTAGCCTCCCCATATATAAAGGCTAGGAGGATCCAACGAGGAGGACATATTGCGATACAATAGACTAGACCACAACAGATCTACAGATCTATCTCTTCCACCCCTCGCATACACACCTCACGCCAGATTGCATCTGCGCACCTCTGTAACCATCGATTCCGCCGTAATCAAGAGCAGACAAGCAGGATAGGGTTTTCCCTCTGGGGGCCTGAACCTGGGTAAACCACGCGTCCCGCGTTGCTTGTCTGTTAACCGTTCCGCGATCTCCAGCATCCCCATCTTCTCCAAAACCCAAGTCCATAACAATGGGCATTGATGAGATCGAACCTCGTAAATTGGCGCCGTCTGTGGGATTTAACCTGTAACATTCCCGTGCTTAGCCCAGAGATTCAAATAATCTTTTTCCAATTTAGTTAAACCCTAGTTCTGTCAGTAGATTCAAAAATCAATTCAAAGAGATTTACTAAAACAAATTGCATGATTCCAATTTTGTTAGGAAGATATTGAAAATATCAATCCAAGCCCGTTGGATTCAAACCATTTGAAATTATAGATCACCTATAGTAAAAATAACAAGACAGAGACTTTTCCACATTCAAACATTTTTCAAAAATCAAGTATAAATGCTTTTGAGTTGATTCCAACTCTCAAAAATCACATTTGACAAGATCTAACTAAATATGTAAAAATATTTAGGTTTACATGCAGTGATCTTGGACTAGTACTAAAAGAATGCTATATAGGCATTTCTAGTCACTTTAATTATATAAAATAGTAATTTTAAACTTTATAAAATTTGACCACCACTTTAAATCACATTCCCAGGTATTAGAATATGTGGTGATGACATGTGTCAACATGATCCCATATTTTAATTGGAGAATATTAAATCTTAAGTAGTTTTCAATGAGTAGAAATTACTTTTATAAAATAAAATATTTAAGACTAGGTCTTTATTTCATGTGATGTTTGTGATGATGCTAGATCATTTAGTGTGAACCTTTGTGTGCTAAATAGAGGTAGTTATGTATTGTTTGGTGATTGTGTACCTCGTATTTATTTATAGACGCTAGTACCGACCAAGGCTACGAGGAGGATGAGTACTACGAAGAAGAAAACTTCAACCACTACACGAGTCAAGGCAAGCCATCCTAGCAAGCTAAGCTAAACCATGCAAGCTAATACTTGCAAGCCCCACAATACAAGTTAACTATGCAAGCAAGTTAACCTGCAAGATGCATTAGGCATGCTTTGGTTATGCAACCTTGATTATACCAATTCCCAGTTTTACCTGCAAGCTTTATTCTTTTATCTTTACCAAAGTTCTTTACCTTTACTTAGTGACTTGTGAGTTTTTTAAAAATAGTATAGATAGGATAAAGACCATAAAACTAGGCCTAAGTAGTTAGAACTAGATGTCATCAAAAGGCATAGAACTAGAGTTAGATAGTCACACTTGACTAGCACCCCTCATTAGTGAATACCCTCAACTTTAGTGGCCAGTGCTAAGCATAAAAGTTGATCACTTTAGATGGGAATACTTGGTGAAAATGATTATGAAAACCTTGGAATGAAGATTCATTCTATTGAAATGTTTTGACATGTGTTGTGAACACAAGATGATTTTGATGATGAAAATGTTGAGGCATGAGCATTAGCCCTTTATAAAAGTTTTTGGTTGGGTTCGGATGCGATACCATTCCAATTTTACCGTACAACCACAATACCCGAATTGGGTAGGGCTTGACTGGAAGTTTATATGTCTTATTATGGGTTCCCTTGCGGAAGAGGTTGAGCTGAGGCTACCTCATGAATGTGAATGTCCACCTATGCAGTTCCCAAGATGACAGATGGTCATGGTTGGGAGACCAAACTCATAGGGGAGGTGACTATACTAGGGTGTGTAATGGAAAGGTTAGGATTGATTATACGCATACTAAGTATGATGATTCAGGGTTATACCCGATGGATGTATCGAATGTTGTGGTGAAAGTGTACCACCTCTAAAGAGTGTCAAACTATTAGAATAGCCACGCCCACTGTTATGGATAGTTGTAGTGGCCATACTGTTCCGTCGTCAGATGTTTTCAAAATGACTTGTGAAATGAACTATGACTTTGACTTGACCACAACAGGGCTGTGAACATGAAAACTAAGTTCCCACTTAGGTGTTGTAGTACATTAAACTAGTTTTCTTTCCTTCTAAACTCAGTTTGAGATAAACCTGGCCTTTTGCAAATAAATCTAGAGCTTAGGATTCCTACCCGAACTACTTTACTTGTTAGCGATAGTTTGCCAGTACTTAAAGAGTACTCATGGCTTTGTCCCTGGCTATTCCCATGGCCTGACTATGAGGAGTGATACGTCGGAAATGTATCTATAATTTTTGATGCTCCATCCTTGTTTAGTATCTACTTTGCTTTACTTGTCTACACTTTGAGGTGCTTTTTACATGTTTTGTGGTACTAACATACTAACAAGTTGCAACAATGTCAGATGCCTGTTTTCTGCTGTTTTTGGTTTCATAAAAATTAGTAAAGAAATATTCTTGGAATTGGACGGGACAAATGACAAAGTCAATTAATTTCCGTGGGAAACAAGAAGTCCAGAGGGCAGCCGGAGGGGGCAGCCAGGGGGGCCAGACCCACCCTAGGCGAGGGTGGGCCCTAGCCTGCACCTGGCTAGGGTTTGAGGCCCCTGGCCGCCTCCTCGGCCTCCCCCTTCGCCTATAAAAAGCCCCCGATGCAGAAACCCTGAGTACCCGATCAAATATCCACGAAACCGTCTGTAGCCGCCGCCACCATCATCCCTAGATCGGGGGGGTTGGATCTGAAGTTCTTCCCGGCACCCTACCGAAGGGGAGATCATCCCGGAGGCCTTCTGTCCGGTATGATGCGTGAGTAGTTACACCTTGGACTATGGGTCCATGTAATAGCTAGATGGTTGTATCTCCTCATTTGTGCTTTCATGTATATATCTTGTGAGCTCCGTTCATGATCAATATCTAATCTATTTGTAATCATGCATGTTGTGTTTGCGGGGATCCGATGGATATTGAGATTATTATGATGGTTTGATTAATGGTTTTGTCTTTATGATTCTATCATGTCTGTGTTGTTTGTGATCTTGCATGCTCTCCGTTGTTAGTAGCTATCTTGGCCAAGTAGTTGCTAGTGACTCCAAGAGGGAGTATTTATGCTCGATAGTGGGTTCACGCCTCTAGTTTCCAAGGGAAGTGACGATAATCTCTTCGGTTGTAGATGTGATGTTGCTACTAGGGAGAAAACAACGGTCTCTTGTTCATGGAATGTGTGGACTGTTTACCTTACACACTTTGCTTAAAGCAGTTGTCTGTTGCTTGCAACTTAATACTTGAGGGGGTTCGGATGATAACCTGAAGGTGGACTTCTAGTCATAGATGCAGTTGGATGGCGGTCTATGTATCTTGTTGTATTGCTCAATCGAATCTCATAGGATCTTTCTGACTAGTAATTGCATTGTTATGCCTTGATCAGTTCCTGTCAATTGCCCTGCTGTAATTTGTTTACCCTTCATGCCATGTTGTTTATCTAAGGAGAGCACCTCTAGTGAACTATGGACCCCGGTCCAATCTTTACCATCAATACATCCTCCACCGTTACTTGTTTACTTGCTGCAAACCATTACCTTCCACACCATACGTTTAATCCTTTGTTACAGCAAACCGGTGAGCTTGACAACCTCACTGATTCGTTGGGGCAAAGTCTTGAGTTTGTGTTGTGCAAATCTCCGCGTTGCTTGCGACACCTGTGTGACGTTTCCTTCCTCCTTCTGGTTTGATAACCTCGGTCTCTACTGAGGGAAGACTTGCTGCTGTGCTACTTCACACCTTGCTCTTGGGGTTTCCAACGAAGCGCTCCTACATCAACTTAGGCGCCATCAACAAGTTTTCTGGCACCGTTGGCGGGGAGGCCAAGGACGTATTCACTAGGGGAGTCCTTGACTTCCTTTCTCTTTACTTTGTTTTTAGTTTTCTTTTTTTCTTTTGCTTGGTTTTGTTTGCCTCTTTACAAAAAAACCAAAAAAATTAGTCTAGTTTGGCTTGCTTTCTTTATTCAAAAACACAAAAAAATAGTTCCTGCTCTAGTTGTTGCTGCTGTTTTTGGCTTGCCCACCTTTGCCAAAATGAACCCTGCTGAGAACACCAAGTTGTGTGACTTCACTAGCACCAACAACAATGATTTCCTTATCACACCTATTTCTCCACCTGCTCCTGATGCTACCTTTTATGAAATTAAGTTTGCTTTGTTGAATCTTGTGATGAGAGAGCAATTTTCTGGTGCTAGTTCTGATGATCCTGCTGCTCATCTCAATAGCTTTGTTGAACTCTGTGAAATGCAAAAGTACAAGGATGTAGATGGAGATATTATTAAGCTCGAGATTTTTCCTTTCTCCTTGAAAGGAAAAGCTAAAGAATGGTTGCTTTCTTTGTCTAAAAATAGTATTGATTCTTGGACTAAGTGCAAAGATGCTTTTATTGGAAAGTACTATCCTCCTGCTAAGATTATTGCTATGAGAAGTGACATATGAAATTTAAACAACTTGATAATGAACATGTTGCTCAAGCTTGGGAAAGAATGAAAACTTTGGTTAAGAACTGTCCCACTCATGGACTCACTGCTTGGATGATTATCCAGACTTTTTATGCATGTTTGAACTACTCTCCAAGGAACCTGCTGGACAGCTGCTCGAGGTACTTTCATGGGCCTCACCTTGGGTGCTGCAACAATACTCCTTGACAATATGATGCTTAACTACTCTAAATGGCATGTTGATAGAGCTCCACATGGTAAGAAGGTAAATTCTCTTGAGGAAACTTCCTCTTTGAGTGAAAAGATTGATGTTATTATGGCTATGCTTGTTAGTGGGAAAGCTCCTCTAGATCCTAATAGTGTTCCCTTAGCCTCTTTGGTTGCTCAAGAAGAGCAAGTTGATGTGAACTTTATTAGAAACAACAATTTCAACATCAATGCTTATGGTAATTATAGGCCTTATCCTCCTAGTGGAAATGTTTATCATGGTAGATCTGGAATGCCTAGTGAAGAAAGGATTCTATAAGTAAAGAGATCTGCTAAGAATTTTATGCAAATGCAATATGAGAAAAATAATATTTTCACTAAAACTATGGAGGAACCATCTATTATCTTGAAAAAAATTAGTCATCAGCTTGAGAATTTGAATAGAGAAATTCCTAGTTTACAGTCAAAAAATTTGAGTGCTGAGAAAAATATATCCTCTTTTTCTGAAGCTCAGTCCTCTTTGATTAAAAAAATGGCTGCTAAACCTGAAACTATCGAAAACACCTTTGCTACTGCTCATGCCATACAAGTTACAATTGATGAAAATGTTAGTCTGTTAGCTCAACTTCATGCTAAGTGGGAAAGGGAAGCTGAAATTGATATAAACAATAGTGTGTGCACCATCACCACTAAACCACAAGTAGTCCATATTCCTCCTCCTATGTAACTACCTCGGTGAACTACGCTCCTAGATACAATCCTGGATGAGTGATAGTGGTTGAAATAGTACGGTGGGCCCCCAAAAGCCACTCACTGGTAGTCCTTTCAGACGTCCCAACCACTACCCTCTCAACGGGACTGTCAGACGGCGTGGTCGGCGAAGGGATCAACTACGTACACAAGTGGGTATGTACGCAAGCCACCATACAAGAGTACATCAGAGCCACACCATCTAGAAAGAAAGGAAATATACCAACGCCATACGGCAAGATTCAAATGACCTGGATAAAACTATATTTTAGGATAACTCCTCATACAACACACATCAGAGTAACAGGCGGAAGCGGCAAACAGAATCCGAGTACGGATAAGAAGCAAATCGGCATAAGATGCCATAGAAATAAGCACATCCCAACTACTGGTCTCACGGATCCCCGTTCCCGGAATCTCTACACCATACGATCGTTGCCCACATCTTCGGCTTCTTCCACCCAGTATCCGTCACGAGAAGGTACTGTTCATCCGAATCAAGAATTTATCGTGTGAGACCCTAAGGGTACTCGGCAAGTCTTAATGCCTCTAAAGGGGACACAACTGGGTGACGAATTGCAGCGAAAGATAAACCCTAGCAATTCTCTGAGATAACGCTAACCATCCGCCTAACCAATGATAGACGGATGTCCGTGAATTTAAGAACAACAGTTATAATGGTAATTTCATCCGATCCATCCTCCTCCCTGCTTACCAACAAGGAAGTGGACGAACAACCCCCCATCCGATGGCAATTTTATTAACCATTCCATGAGCGTTGCTCTATTTACTAGTCATGTTACTTAGTCAGATTAAAGCGGTACTTTAGTTGTACTTGTCTATGATCAAGAAACTGTGCTCCAAGTCGTCCATATCCGCGGACACGGCTTTCAGAAAGTTTTACCCGGCCGGGGTGCACCAATAGCAACACACGCTCGATCAACCTCGGAAAAACCAAATCAAAACCCAACGAGGCTTTCACGACTGAACAATCACAAGATTCAGAAATATTTGGGGCCACCCTTTGAGTAGATCCATAGCGAGTAAGCAAGCTCCGAGACGGACTCAAGGTTGCGCCAATGGCTGTAAGCGACAGCAGATCCCCAATCGGGGACTGTCGATACCGCGTAATCACTCCGCTTACCTAAACAGTACAGTGTGCTATCTGTCGCACAATTTAAATACAGAAAAGTAGCATGGCATAAGTACAGGATAGTAAATAAAACCTCAAACTAGTTTGTGGCCCCAAGAAATAAGACGGAATCAAGCTCTGGCCCAGGGGGGTCCCATATACCTCCCGGATGTGGATAGCGCGATAAATCAAGGAACAGGAATCAAGTACTCGGGGTCTTACGGGACACAAGTGAGCAGGAAAAACCAAATAGCAGATGTTGCTCACCGGTGCCACTTTCTTTAGTTATCCCAGAACTACTCAGGTTAAGTTGTTTAGGTACCTCATTATACATCAGACTCTCACAAACCCTACACATGCTGTTCTACGACTCGCATGGCTCAAACAACTCCTATAGTAGTGGCTCATGGGATGGAGGAACAAGCTTAGTGGGGTTGAAAAGTAAAGGCTATGCATACTTGGGATTCAATTTAATGCAATCGCGACATAATGATGCAAGAATAAGATAGAGGCAATAGGTACTGTATGTATGCAAGCATGTGGAAGTGCTTGCCTGTCAACTCAGTTGTAGCAAGGGACGGTTCTGGGTAGTGCTCCTGGTTCTCTTGATACAATCCCTGCTCAGTGTCTATCCGAGAAAAACCAAACAAACAAGGCCAACATGAATATAGAGCACAAGCATTGGAATTAAATGCGTCAAGCAAACAATCATGCCATGATGAATGATGCACAAGTTGCATGGCAATAAGTAGCATGGCATGGGTGAGGTGTGGAGGACAAGAAGTAACATTTGAATTGGGTTTTAGTCACATTTTGTTGCCCTAACAGTTGCTGTTCATTATATTTTTATATGATGCATGCTGCAATTGAAGTCATGGATATCATAAACAGAAAGGTCTCGTCGAGCTGATCATTTTAGACATATCATTTGCTTAATTTGGATTTAGGAAACAAAAGTTATGAATTATTTAAATTCTAGTGGCAATTGGGTAATTTAAATAAACTTGGAATTTTATTTGTGCAAAAGGCATAAAGGATGGCATATTTGAATTCCTCTCATCTTGCTGATATCTAAACATATATTATTTGCCCAATTTGAATTTAGTATGCAGAAGTTATAGAAAGCTGAATTTGAATTTGAATGTTGAATTATTTAATGATTTTGAATTTGAAACAGCTCAAACGCTTTCTTACTCGGCCTAAACCCGCTCTGTCAGCAGGTGGGACCATGGGTTCTGCGCCCACGCGCCTTGTTCTGGAACAGAATCGGACCGCGGTTTATTCTGAGAAGAATCAGGAGCCTTTTTGCAAAAATGCATAGACACAGACAGAGGGCCCCTTGGGACCGCGGGTTGCTAAAAAGTTTGGGGGGGGTTTGCCCAAAGTGGCGCCCGCGGCCACTGTGCTTCTTCCTCTGCCTCAGACGAAAAACAACAGCGAACGCAGCATGAGCTCGAACCAGGGACCTAGCGATCATGAAGGGGTGGCCAGCTGCAGTAGGCTCGGGGTTGGTGCTAGGAGGAAGGTTGGCGGCTAGCTAGGGTGTGGGCGTGGCTGAGCAGACGACGGCGACTACTGCGTGCACGAGGGTGCTCGGCCGTGACCCGTGCAACGTGAAGCGAACCAGGGCGGGACGATGTCTAGGAGTACAGGACTCACTGGCTCGGTGGCGTGGTCGATCGAGCGAGGAGGCGGTAGATCAGGCGAGGCGTAAGCTCACGGGCTAGGGTTTCCGGCTCGGGCTCGGCAGATTCCGGCGAGCTGGTCCGTCTCCTCCTTGCTCCGTGTTCCGTGGCGACGTCGGGGACCTCCCGAGCTACCTCAGCATCCTCGGCTCATGCTGGTCTCTGAACGTGCTTTCATGAGCGAGGCTCCGACGGTGGCCGGCGTTGGGGTTCTGCGGAGGAGGAGGGGGCAGGGAAAGCGAGGCAGGCCTCTGGGGCGGATCTGGTTAGGCCAGAGAGGGGGAGGGAGAGGATAAGAACGAGGAAGAGGTGTGGCTTGCGTGGGGGAGGGTTTGATGGGAGGAAGGTGGCATCGGCCACCTTTACTCCTCCCTCACGTGCTCAGCATGGGGGGGCCAGGGGACGCGGCAGGGCTTAGGAGGAGAGGGGTGAGGCTGGCAGTGGCCCTGGGGCGCGGCAGGTGGACCTGGGGGTGTGACAGGTGAGGAAAAGAGGGGAGAGGGAAGCTCGGCTAGGGCTAGGTGTGGGGCTTGCGTGGGGTGTAGCTAGGTGGTGCTGGGGTGGGGTCTGCATGGCAGGTAGAGAGAGGGCCCGAGAGAGGGGGAAGGGCATGGGGAACATGCTAGGTAGGGAAAGGGGTGGTACTAGGGTTTTGCTTAGGTAAAGAGGGGGGAGATTAGAGGGGTAAGAGGGGCTTAGGGTTTGTTTAGAGAGGATGTAGCTAGATTAGGTGAGGGTGTAGTTTTAGATTTTAGCTAGGATAGAATATGGCATGGGGTAGATTGTTTGGGTTTAGCTAAGAGGGGTAGAAAGAGATGGGGTGCTTAGGTGGATCATGCAAGCTCCAACTAGCCTTCACAAGATCAAAGCAAGCAAAGAGGAAGAGGAAGAGGGAGAGGGGGTTGATGGTAGCTAGGGTTTGGAAGCACAACAAGAGGTGGCAAAAGGAAAAGGGGAGAGGAATGTTAGGGTTTGGGTGTAGCCAAACAAGGTGGTAGTTTTAAAATATGGTCCAAGAGATCCAAACAAGGAGCACCTAGTTGTCATTTAAAACCAAGCTCCTACTAAGCATAACAAAACAAACCAAAAGAAGAAGGCCAAGGGTTTTGGTTGCATGGCCCATGCATAACTAATAATGCTAGGTTCTATTTGTGAAAACAAAATAGGTGTCCATGGCATTTATTCATATGCATTCCAAAAATGTGGACAAGGCCAAGCAAAGATTTATGGGTGGTTCCAACCAACTAATCATGAGCCAGAGATAAAACAACAAAGTGCCAAGCTCAGAATAATTGGATGGTGGAATATAAATGGTGGTGAAAGATAAGGTGGTGGAGTCAAAAAGAGAGATGCCCCCAACTCAACTTGGGCATGTAACAATGTATCAAGAGCCAAATACAATATCAAGAGGCAAATACAATTAATCATGCACATGAGATAAGAACCAAACAAGAAAAGGGTTTTATATGATGCACAAATGCAAGGTGGTATGATGACATGAGCATGATATGATGATGATGCAACAATTATATGTTGGAAGTGGCCCTTTTTATTATTAAGACATGTAGCATTACAGGGGTTAGACAACTGGGATGCTACATCCTACTATGCCTAAGCCTATTGATCCTACTACTAGTGATGCTAAGTTTGATTTTGATATTGATGGTCGCAATATTTCTGAAGTGATTATGTTCCTACAAAAGCTTGCTAGAAGTCCTGATGCTAGTGATATGCATGTTGCCTTTACCAAACACATTACATATGCTCTTGTTAAGATTAAGGAAGAGAAGCTAAAACACAAAGCTTCTATTCCTAGGAAAATAGAAGATAGTTGGGAACCCATTATTAATATGCAAGTGAATGACTTTGATCTCAAAGCTTCATGTGATCTTGGTTCTAGTATCTCTATTATGCCTAGGAAGATTTATGAAATGCTTGATTTGCCACCATTAGAAGATTGTTATTTAGATGTCCCACTCAATGATAATGCTAAAAAGAAACTCATGGGGAGTATTAATGATGTTCTTATTATAGTTAATAATGCTTATGTCCCTGTGGATTTCTATGTTTTGGATGTTGAATACAATGCTTCTTGTCCTATCACTTTGGGAAGACCTTTTCTTAGAACAGTTGGTGCCATCATTGATATGAAAGAAGGCACCATAAAATATCAATTTCCATTCAAGAAAGATATTGAACACTTCCCTATGAGGAGAGAGAAGTTGCTTTTTGCTCCTCCTTTGAAAGCAAGATTTGATATTAATGCTTCCTCATTTGAAAATACTTGATTCTTCTTGCCTCTTGTGCCTAACTTAAAGGCGTTAAATAAAAGTACTTGTTGGGAGATAACCCAAGAGTTTCCTTGAGTCTTGGAAGTTATTACTTAAGTAATGACCTCTCCTTATCCTTTTTGTTTGCTTTTTGTGCCAAGAATGACCTCTAATGAGAGGGAAGTAAGATTTGGGGAGTTGCTGTCCCGAAACAGATTTATGTCCTCAACCATAAAAAATCGTGAGGAGTCTCTGTAACTCGGATTGATCTGATAATGTATGAATAAATCCCACAGTATGTTAGCTAACTTTCGTTAGTTCAACACTTTTTGATTTGAGCAACAGAAGATGTTAGAAAAAAATCGGTTTCTACCTGCTGGTTTGTTTTGACAGATTTCTTTCATTATTTGCATTTGGTTCTTATTGATTCCTTTTTGAGTTATCTTTAGGTGAATTGAGATTTTTGAAGGAGTTGCCACAGTATATTGTGTTTTTAGTGAAAAGCCTTGTTGTTTCAAAGCTTTGCCAGTGGTCTAATATCTTTTGAATACACTAATGTTGCTAATGAGGATTGTGTGAAGTTTTGTATTAAGGAAAAAATTCAGGTGTAGAGAGAGAATGATGTAATGAGATAAAGAATGGACAAAAGATCAAGCTTGGGGATGCCACCATGGTGTCACCCCAAGAAATATCCAAGAGGTACAAGCGTCAAAGCTTGGTTGATACCGAAGCGGTGTGTTCCTCTCATGGGAGTGACACGAAGGTAGACGAGATCACCAGGGGCATATACCATATCTGTGTGCTTCCTGTCATAGTTGCTCTTCTGACGACTTTGAGCAATCTTCAGGTTCTCCAGAATGATATGCACCTTCTCCTCTGCTTGGGTTACAATGTCAGGGCCAAACCAGATTCTTTCTCCTGCACCTGACCAACCAATAGGAGTTCTGCACTTGCGACCATAGAGAGCCTCGAATGGTGCCATCTTCAGACTCTTCTGGAAGCTGTTGTTGTAGGAGAATTCAGCATATGGAAGGCATTCCTCCCACTTCATGCCAAAAGAGATGACGCAAGCTCTAAGCATATCCTCCAGGATCTGATTGATCCTCTCCACTTGTCCTTGCGACTGAGGGTGGTAAGCAGTGCTGAAGTTCAACTTTGTTCCCAAAGCTTTTTGGAAACTCTCCCAGAACTTTGAGGTGAAGATGCTCCCACGGTCTGAACTGATTTCAAGTGGAACCCCATATACAAAGAGACAATTCTATTGATATAGAGCTCAGCCAACTGAATTCCAGAAATTGTTTCTTTGACTGGGAAGAAGTGAGCCACTTTAGAAAGCCTGTCGATTACAACAAAGATTGCATTGTTGCCCTTCTGCGACCTTGGAAAGCCAGTGATGAAGTCCATCTCTGCTTTCTCCCATTTCCATTCCGGAGGTTTCAATGGTTGTAGAAGACCAAATGGTTTCTGATGGACAGCCTTGACTCTGCGACAGACATCACATTCTGAGACATACTTAGCACAATACCTTTTCAACCCAGGCCACCAGTATTGTGTTTTCAAGTCCATGTACATCTTTGTGCTGCCAGGATGGATAGAAAGAACCGAATCATGTGCCTCCTTGAGAACTTGGTCTCTCAGACCCGAGTAGTTTGGAACAAACATCCGGTGATCGAAGAAGAGCGAGCCTTGATCATCAACATGGAAGGATTCATAATTTGGAAGGCCAAGCTTAGAGATGAGCTTTCTGGTGTGCGGATCACCAAGCTGACGAGAACGAATCTGTTCTTCCAAGAGAGGAGTAGCCAGAAGGTTCAGAAGATGCCCTTGTTCCACAATTTCCAGGTTCAGCTGACGGAATTCCTCGCACAAGAGAGGCTGCTGCTCTTCCACCATGAGGTTGTTGACATAAGCTTTTCTGCTAAGCGCATCTGCCATGACATTTGCTTTGCCTGGAGTGTAGTTGATGGTCACATCAAAGTCATTGATTGCTTCAATCCATCTCCTTTGCCGAAGATTGAGATCAGGCTGAGTGAAGATATACTTCAAACTCTTGTGGTCCGAGAAGATCTCACAACGGTTACCAAGCAAGTAGTGCCTCCATAGCTTCAAGGCAAAGACAACTGCTGCTAGCTCGAGGTCATGTGTGGGATAGTTGATCTCATGCGTCTTCAACTGACGAGACGCATAAGCAACCACCTGTCTCTCTTGCATAAGGACCGCACCCAATCCTTGCAAAGAGGCATCGCAGAATATCTGGAAAGGCTTAGATGTATCCGGAGGAACCAAGACTGGCGTGGAAGTGAGCTTCTCTTTAAGTGTCTCAAAACTTTCTTGACAAGCAGGAGTCCACAGATACTTCTTGCCTTTCTTGAGGAGGTCGGTAAGAGGCTTTGCTATCTTCGAGAAGTTCTGCACAAAGCGACGGCAATAGCTTGCCAAGCCTAGAAAACTCCGCACTTCCTTGACATTAGCAGGAGGAAGCCATTCAACTATTGTCTTCACGGTTTCCGGGTTGATCGCAATGCCCTTGGCAGAGATAACATGGCCCAGATATGTTACTTGCAACGAACTCACACTTTGAGAACTTTGCATACAAGCGGTTCTCACGAAGCTTGTTCAGACACACCGCAGTGCTCTTCATGCTCCTCCTTGGACTTGGAATAGACGAATGTCATCCGGATATACCACCACAAACTTGTCCGGTACTCCATGAAAATGGAGTTCATCACCTCGAGAAGGTAGCAGGTGCGTTGGTGAGGCGAAAGACATGACCGTACTCATACAGCCATAGCGAGTGGTGAAAGCTGTTTTGGGCACATCCTCTTTGAATTTTGATTTGGTGATAACCACTTCTCAAGTCCAGCTTAGAGAACACCACAGCCTCTGCCGGTGATCAAAAGATCATTTATCCGAGGGAGAGGATATTTGTTCTTGATGGTTTTAGCATTTAGAGCCCGGTAGTCAACACATAGCCTATCGGTTCTGTCACGCTTCTTCACAAAGATTGTTGGGCTACCCCAAGAAGAAGTGCTGTGTTGAATGAAACCCAATTTCTCTTGTTCATCAAGTTGTCGTTTGAGTTCAGCCAACTCAGAAGGACCCATTTTATATGGCCTCTTGGAGATAGGAGCCGTTCCAGGTTCAAGCTCAATCACGAATTCAACCTCGCGATCCGGAGGCATACCTGGCAACTCTTCAGGAAAGACATCCGGAAACTCACAGACCACTGGTACCTTCTGAATAGCTTCCATAGCATCATCATTAAGAGCAGCCAAGGAATAGAGCTGGACAACAGGAGTCAGACTTGGTGAAAAGACTACATGGCCTTCAGGAATCTTCAGAGACACTGAGCGTTCAGCACAATCAATCACAGCTGCATTTGCTGTCAACCAATCCATGCCCAAAATGACATCAATGTCAGAGTTGCCCAGAACAATTAAAGAAGCCAAGAAAGAAGAACCACCAATCTCAACTTGATTTCCATGACTGATTTGAGCAGCTGCCATTGTTGCTCCAGGAGAAAGAACCATTAACTTCTTTTGGAGAGGAACTAACGCTAACCCATTCTCGTCTGCAAACGTGTGCGACACAAAAGAATGCGATGCACCAGAATCAAAGAGAACTCGTGCAGGGACTGAGTTAACTGAAAGCATACCCATGACAACTCCAGGTGCGAGCTCAGCTTGAGAGGCGTTGACGCAGTTAGCCCGCACAACCGCAGACCCGGGCTTAGTGTTGATGTTGAGAGCCCGAGGCGGTGGTGCACGAACCGCAGGAGAGCTTGTTGCAGATCTTGGCGGGGGTTGAGGGAGAGCTTTGTTCTTCATTGGACAGTTCCAGTGTTGATGTCCAGGATCTCCACACGTGAAGCAGGCACCAGCTGGACGTGGAGCAGAGTAGCCAGGGACTCCGCCAGGCGCTCCAGGGTAAGGGTTGTTGTAGCCCCTGGGAGCCGCAGTGGTGAAGTTTGATGGCCTTGGCGCGTAACTTGCAGGTCTTGGTGGAGCCGGGAGCGACGGTGGGGTGTTAGGAACCCAGACACGCCGCTTAGAAGGAGCTGCCATTGCTGCCGAGCTTGATGCATCCCTGTTGTGTTTCTTGGACTCCTCGAACACTTGCCTGCTTGCCTCCTCTTGTAGTGCTGTGTGATGTAGTTCCAGGAAGGTTGCCGGTCTTGCATGCGTGATTGCATACTTGATCGACGCATTGAGCCCTTGCCTGAACCTTTTCTGCTTCTTTTTGTCATCAGATACCTCATCACCACCATAGCGAGACAAGTTCATGAAATTCCTGATGTAGGTGTTGACGTTATCATTTCCCTGCTTCAGGTTGAGGAAAGCCTCCTTCATCCTTTCCATCACAATCTCTGAGAGAAACTGTTCTTTGAAAGCTGCAGTGAACCTCTCCCAAGTTGGTCGGAACCCAAGCTTGCCTTCAAGTAGTTTTCCCACCAAAGAGCTGCGTCTCCCTTGAGAAGGTGGGTAGCACTTGACCCACTGCTCGGAACATCGCAGCCTCGAGCAACCTTGAGATCTCGCAGCCAATCATCCGCGTCCGTGAGGTCGGTCGAAACATCAAACCGACGAGGGTTGAACTTGAGGAAGCTCTTGATGTCACCACGCTTGGGAGGTGGAGGAAGTGGAGCAAACTCGTTTTCCGACGCCTCTCCTCAAAGCGCTTGGTTCTCTTGCATTGCCGCCAAAGCATTAGCTATGCTTGACAATGAGCCCGGGCTCCGAGGATGTCCTCTTGATCCGTGGGGAGCCATCCTGTCATTGATATAAAACTCAAGTCGATTACTATAATGGAAGATGATAATAATCCAAAATAGTACCAAGATGGAATTAACCAAGATTAAAGGATACAATTTATCGAGATGATATTAAAATATCAACAAAGTTCATAGCACCTAAAAGATAATAAGCATATCGCACACGATCGAAAAGGAGTGTGGTACAAATATATCAAAGAAAAAAATTTCCACAAATTTCGCATTAAAATACCAATAGATGCATAAAATTACTTAACGAATCAAGATTAGTGACTCTACCGATTCAATATACAAAAGCGAATGATAAAAGTAGTGGTATGGTCGCGACTCCATCCCGCACTCAAATCATTACTCCGCACATGAACAAGTGGAACACATATCCTAACCCCTTCTTCTCACGATTTAAACCTAAGATTGGTAACTACGAACGAACACCCCAAACAAGATAGCGTCGGATACAAAGAGGAAGATAGATTGTCGGTTTGCAAAAGCACGGTATGGAATGTACCAACATTGATAACCAAAGGCAGATAAGATAACAACTTGGATGCAACAGATAGACAAGGGATTACACACACATACACACACACAACCTATGGTACTACGGAAAACCCAGAACACGTGAATCCTAGTTTGAACTTTGAGAAGAGAATTGAAAACGTTGCACTTCCTTACCAGAAAAGGGTGGGTGGGAGGTAAGAAGAAAAGTGGAAGCAGTCCTACTCTCGCTTTTGTTTTTCCCTAATATACATAACTACCAAAATATTTGCTAGATCGACAACGACTGCTTTTTGAAACCTCAAGGTCGGGATGGCTCGATACCAATTGTAACTACCTCGGTGAACTACACTCCTAGATACAAGCCTGGATGAGTGATAGTGGTTGAAATAGTACTGGGGCCCCAAAAGCCACTCACGGTAGTCCTTTCAGACGTCCCAACCACTACCCTCTCAACGGGACTCAGACGCGGCGAGTCGGCGTGAAGGGATCAACTACGTACACAAGTGGGTATGTACGCAAGCCACCATACAAGAGTACATCAGAGCCACACCATCTAGAAAGAAAGGAAATATACCAACGCCATACGGCAAGATTCAAATGACCTGGATAAAACTATATTTTAGGATAACTCCTCATACAACACACATCAGAGTAACAGGCGGAAGCGGCAAACAGAATCCAAGTACGGATAAGAAGCAAATCGGCATAAGATGCCATAGAAATAAGCACATCCCAACTACAGGTCTCACGGATCCCCGTTCCCGGAATCTCTACACCATACGATCGTTGCCCACATCTTGGCTTCTTCCACCCAAGATCCGATCCGAGAAGGTACTGTTCATCTGAATCAAGAATTTATCGTGTGAGACCCTAAGGGTACTCAAGAAGTCTTAATGCCTCTAAAGGGACACACAACAGGGTGACGCAATTGCAGCGAAAGATAAACCCTAGCAATTCTACAGATAAACGCTAACCATCCGCCTAACCAATGATAGACGGATGTCCGTGAATTTAAGTACAACAGTTATAATGGTAATTTCATCCGATCCATCCTCCTCCCTGCTTACCAACAAGGAAGTGGACGAACAACCCCCCATCCGATGGCAATTTTATTAACCATTCCATGAGCGTTGCTCTATTTACTAGTCATGTTACTTAGTCAGATT
The DNA here is from genome assembly GCA_030063025.1 of Avena longiglumis. NCBI lineage: Eukaryota > Viridiplantae > Streptophyta > Magnoliopsida > Poales > Poaceae > Avena > Avena longiglumis. Next base: position 124,058,666 of record CP125979.1, read on the forward strand.
AAAGCGGTACTTTAGTTGTACTTGTCTATGATCAAGAAACTGTGCTCCAAGTCGTCCATATCCGCGGACACGGCTTTCAGAAAGTTTTACCCGGCCGGGGTGCACCAATAGCAACACACGCTCGATCAACCTCGGAAAACCAAATCAAAACCCAACGAGGCTTTCACGGTGAACAATCACAAGATTGAGAAATATTTCAGGGCCACCTTTGAGTAGATCCCGAACGGAGTAAGCAAGCTCAGACGGACTCAAGGTTGCGCCAATGGTCATGAAGCGACAGATCCCCAATCGGGGTATCGATACAGCGTAATCACTCCGCTTACCTAACGATAAAGATGTGCTATCTGTCGCACAATTTAAATACGTAAAAGTAGCATGGCATAAGTACGATAGTAAATAAAACCTCAAACTAGTTTGTGGCCCCAAGAAATAAGACGGAATCAAGCTACGCCTGGGGGTCCCATATACCTCCCGGATGTGGATAGCGCGATAAATCAAGGAACAGGAATCAAGTACTCGGGGTCTTACGGGACACAAGTGAGCAGGAAAAACCAAATAGCAGATGTTGCTCACCGGTGCCACTTTCTTTAGTTATCCCAGAACTACTCAGGTTAAGTTGTTTAGGTACCTCATTATACATCAGACTCTCACAAACCCTACACATGCTGTTCTACGACTCGCATGGCTCAAACAACTCCTATAGTAGTGGCTCATGGGATGGAGGAACAAGCTTAGTGGGGTTGAAAAGTAAAGGCTATGCATACTTGGGATTCAATTTAATGCAATCGCGACTCAATGATGCAAGAATAAGATAGAGGCAATAGGTACTGTATGTATGCAAGCATGTGGAAGTGCTTGCCTGTCAACTCAGTTGTAGCAAGGGGCAGTTACGGTAGTGCTCTGGTTCTCTTGATACAATCCACTTCGATGTCTATCCGAGAAAAACCAAACAAACAAGGCCAACATGAATATAGAGCACAAGCATTGGAATTAAATGCGTCAAGCAAACAATCATGCCATGATGAATGATGCACAAGTTGCATGGCAATAAGTAGCATGGCATGGGTGAGGTGTGGAGGACAAGAAATAACATTTGAATTGGGTTTTAGTCACATTTTGTTGCCCTAACAGTTGCTGTTCATTATATTTTTATATGATGCATGCTGCAATTGAAGTCATGGATATCATAAACAGAAAGGTCTCGTCGAGCTGATCATTTTAGACATATCATTTGCTTAATTTGGATTTAGGAAACAAAAGTTATGAATTATTTAAATTCTAGTGGCAATTGGGTAATTTAAATAAACTTGGAATTTTATTTGTGCAAAAGGCATAAAGGATGGCATATTTGAATTCCTCTCATCTTGCTGATATCTAAACATATATTATTTGCCCAATTTGAATTTAGTATGCAGAAGTTATAGAAAACTGAATTTGAATTTGAATTTTGAATTATTTAACAGATTTTGAATTTGAAACAGCTCTGAAACGTTTCTTACTCGGCCTAAACCCGCTCTGGTCACTGACAGGTGGGACCATGTGTTCTGCGGCCCACGCGCCAGTGTCTGGAACAGAACTGGACCGCGGGTTTATTATAGAAGAATCCAGGAGCCTCTTTGCAAAAATGCATAGACACAGACAGAGGGCCCTTTGGGACCGCGGGTTGCTAAAAAGTTTGGGGGGTTTTGCAAAGTGGCGCCCTTGCTTCTTCCTCTGCCTCGACGAAAAACAACGTGAGCAGCGGCATGGCTCGAACCAGGGACCTAGCGACCGCGAGCGGGGGTGGCTGCCACTGCGGTAGGCTCGGGGTTGGTGCTAGGAGGAAGGTTGGCGGCTAGCTAGGGTGTGGGCGCTTGGAGCGGCAGACGGCAGCGACTACACTGCACCGAGGGTGCTCGGCGCCGTGACCGTCTGACCAGAAGCGAACCGGGGCGGACGATGTCTAGGAGTACCAGGGACTCACCGCGGGCTCGGTGGCGTGGTCAGATCGAGCAGAGGAGCGGTAGATCAGCGGCGAGGCAGAAGCTCTGTCGGCTAGGGTTTCCGGCTCGGGCTCGGCAGGTTCCGGCGAGCTGGTCCGTCTCCTCCTTGCTCCGTGTTCCGTGGCGACGTCGGGGACCTCCCGAGCTACCTCGGCATCCTCGGCTCCGCGCTGGTCTCCTGGAACGTGCTCGCGAGCGAGGGTCCGACGGTGGCCGGCGTTGGGGTTCTGCGGAGGAGGAGGGGGCAGGGAAAGCGAGGCAGGCCTCTGGGGCGGATCTGGTTAGGCCAGAGAGGGGGAGGGAGAGGATAAGAACGAGGAAGAGGTGTGGCTTGCGTGGGGGAGGGTTTGATGGGAGGAAGGTGGCATCGGCCACCTTTACTCCTCCCTCACGTGCTTTCGACATGGGGGGCAGGGGTGTGGCGGGCTTAGGAGGAGAGGGGTGGCGGTGGCCACAGGGCGGCAGTGGACTGGGGTGTGACAGGTGAGGAAAAGAGGGGAGAGGGAAGCTCGGCTAGGGCTAGGTGTGGGGCTTGCGTGGGGTGTAGCTAGGTGGTGCTGGGGTGGGGTCTGCATGGCAGGTAGAGAGAGGGGCCGAGAGAGGGGGAAAGGCATGGGGAACATGCTAGGTAGGGAAAGGGGTGGTACTAGGGTTTTGCTTAGGTAAAGAGGGGGGAGATTAGAGGGGTAAGAGGGGCTTAGGGTTTGTTTAGAGAGGATGTAGCTAGATCAGGTGAGGGTGTAGTTTTAGGTTTTAGCTAGGATAGAATATGGCATGGGGTAGATTGTTTGGGTTTAGCTAAGAGGGGTAGAAAGAGATGGGGTGCTTAGGTGGATCATGCAAGCTCCAACTAGCCTTCACAAGATCAAAGCAAGCAAAGAGGAAGAGGAAGAGGGAGAGGGGGTTGATGGTAGCTAGGGTTTGGAAGCACAACAAGAGGTGGCAAAAGGAAAAGGGGAGAGGAATGTTAGGGTTTGGGTGTAGCCAAACAAGGTGGTAGTTTTAAAATATGGTCCAAGAGATCCAAACAAGGAGCACCTAGTTGTCATTTAAAACCAAGCTCCTACTAAGCATAACAAAACAAACCAAAAGAAGAAGGCCAAGGGTTTTGGTTGCATGGCCCATGCATAACTAATAATGCTAGGTTCTATTTGTGAAAACAAAATAGGTGTCCATGGCATTTATTCATATGCATTCCAAAAATGTGGACAAGGCCAAGCAAAGATTTATGGGTGGTTCCAACCAACTAATCATGAGCCAGAGATAAAACAACAAAGTGCCAAGCTCAGAATAATTGGATGGTGGAATATAAATGGTGGTGAAAGATAAGGTGGTGGAGTCAAAAAGAGAGATGCCCCCAACTCAACTTGGGCATGTAACAATGTATCAAGAGCCAAATACAATATCAAGAGGCAAATACAATTAATCATGCACATGAGATAAGAACCAAACAAGAAAAGGGTTTTATATGATGCACAAATGCAAGGTGGTATGATGACATGAGCATGATATGATGATGATGCAACAATTATATGTTGGAAGTGGCCCTTTTTATTATTAAGACATGTAGCATTACAGGGGTTAGACAACTGGGATGCTACATCCTACTATGCCTAAGCCTATTGATCCTACTACTAGTGATGCTAAGTTTGATTTTGATATTGATGGTCGCAATATTTCTGAAGTGATTATGTTCCTACAAAAGCTTGCTAGAAGTCCTGATGCTAGTGATATGCATGTTGCCTTTACCAAACACATTACATATGCTCTTGTTAAGATTAAGGAAGAGAAGCTAAAACACAAAGCTTCTATTCCTAGGAAAATAGAAGATAGTTGGGAACCCATTATTAATATGCAAGTGAATGACTTTGATCTCAAAGCTTCATGTGATCTTGGTTCTAGTATCTCTATTATGCCTAGGAAGATTTATGAAATGCTTGATTTGCCACCATTAGAAGATTGTTATTTAGATGTCCCACTCAATGATAATGCTAAAAAGAAACTCATGGGGAGTATTAATGATGTTCTCATTATAGTTAATAATGCTTATGTCCCTGTGGATTTCTATGTTTTGGATGTTGAATACAATGCTTCTTGTCCTATCACTTTGGGAAGACCTTTTCTTAGAACAGTTGGTGCCATCATTGATATGAAAGAAGGCACCATAAAATATCAATTTCCATTCAAGAAAGATATTGAACACTTCCCTATGAGGAGAGAGAAGTTGCTTTTTGCTCCTCCTTTGAAAGCAAGATTTGATATTAATGCTTCCTCATTTGAAAATACTTGATTCTTCTTGCCTCTTGTGCCTAACTTAAAGGCGTTAAATAAAAGTACTTGTTGGGAGATAACCCAAGAGTTTCCTTGAGTCTTGGAAGTTATTACTTAAGTAATGACCTCTCCTTATCCTTTTTGTTTGCTTTTTGTGCCAAGAATGACCTCTAATGAGAGGGAAGTAAGATTTGGGGAGTTGCTGTCCCGAAACAGATTTATGTCCTCAACCATAAAAAATCGTGAGGAGTCTCTGTAACTCGGATTGATCTGATAATGTATGAATAAATCCCACAGTATGTTAGCTAACTTTCGTTAGTTCAACACTTTTTGATTTGAGCAACAGAAGATGTTCGAAAAAAATCGGTTTCTACCTGCTGGTTTGTTTTGACAGATTTCTTTCATTATTTGCATTTGGTTCTTATTGATTCCTTTTTGAGTTATCTTTAGGTGAATTGAGCTTTTTGAAGGAGTTGCTACAGTATATTGTGTTTTTAGTGAAAAGCCTTGTTGTTTCAAAGCTTTGCCAGTGGTCTAATATCTTTTGAATACACTAATGTTGCTAATGAGGATTGTGTGAAGTTTTGTATTAAGGAAAAAATTCAGGTGTAGAGAGAGAATGATGTAATGAGATAAAGAATGGACAAAAGATCAAGCTTGGGGATGCCACCATGGTGTCACCCCAAGAAATATCCAAGAGGTACAAGCGTCAAAGCTTGGGGATGCCCAAGGCATCCCCTTCTTCATCAATAAAAAGTGTAGGTCTGTCTAGACACTTCATTTTTATTGTTTCATGCACAATTGTGTTGTTCTTGGAGCGTCTTAGTTTTCGTTTGCTTTGCTTAGGTTGTTTAGTTTGCTTGAATAAAGTAGTTTGGACCCCCGTTCTCGCTGTGTTGTTTTGCAAATAAGTTTGCTTGGTGTTGAAAAGGAGTAGTAAGTTCTTGCTTGAAGTGCAAGAGGAGCTTGCATTGATTGTGACTTAGACTTTAGCATGACATGCTAGGTGTTGTTTTAGCATTATGCTTAGTGATTATTGCTGTAGCATGTATTGTTCCAAACAATTGGGATTGCTTAGTGTGCCTTGAAGAAATTATGCGTTGTTTTAGCATGCAAAAGCATAGTATTGTGGTATTCTCCTTTGATGTTTTGCTTGTGTTGACTTGGCACATGCTTACACCATGTTATGACTCTCATAAGTCACCATTAGCCTCTATGATCATTTAGTACTTGACTTTTAGTACCACTCTTTGCTTTGATTAGTATGCTTTGTTGCATTGCATGATTATGGCCATTATGCTATCTTAGTTGGTTCCTCCCAGTCTTTTGCTAGCCTCCACTTGTATGAGTAAGTTCTACTCATGCTTCCAACTCCCAAGAAACCAAGTTTTTACAAAGTGTCCACTATAAACTCCTATGCATGGTGTGTTACACCATTCCAAGTATATTCTTGTTTTCAACTATCTTCCAATTAAAAACTGTTTTCTTATGTGAAAACTTAGTGATTAAAGCCCTCACGAACTTGATGGCACACTTTATTCTTTGCCCCTAATAAACTTGAATCATTGTGACAACTTTGTTGTATATGCTTGCACTTATAAGTTGGAATTAGCAGAACCGTGCTGTCACGGGGAACGTTTTCAACATTGCACTTGTACTTTGTACTCAGTTGATATCATGCTCTTTTGTCTATGGATGTCACCGGTGTCAAATAAAGAGGGAACTTGTAAGTCCATGGAGTTTGTATTCTGTGTTAGAGAAACGCCTAGGCCGCTAGCCTAAGACATGCCTAATCATGGTGGAAACTTGTAGCATCACCATAGTGAGCTATCTATGAAGCATCCTCAATAAAAAGCTATGCATATGGTGAATAAAAAGATTGCTAAGATGCTCATTGTATGCTTGCCTTGTCATTTTGGTTATGGGAAAGCTCCTATACCATGTGCAAGGGGTACCCCGTTGGCAGTTCTCAATGATATGCAAATACTTACAATGATAAGAACTTGCATGGATCCAAAGTTGAGTATGCATGAGGTGTGGACCTCGTATTCAAGGGACTTGAGATTGCCAACTTATACTTCGTCAAGCATATACTCCAGCTTTGCCACTTTAACCTTAACCACTTCAAGATGCTTATGATAGGGGCAATGAGGGCTGAAAGCTAATAAGTACCATAATTTTTGGAAGCTCTTTTTGAAACTTTTAATCCCTACTTCCTCTACAAAAAGGCCTTTCTTCCACCATTAATTGAGTCTCCACCTTCTACCTTTAGGCACCATTAAGAGAGCATAGTTGTAATCTTGTGTGCAGTGTTCCAAAGCTTATTAATTGATGCATATTGTGATATTACTTGTTCTTGTGCTATTTGTTTCTAGTCACCCTTGTGAACTTTGAAGGTGTCCTATGCATCTATTTGCTACTCTATGAGGGACAAGCTGATTGCCACTATGCTATGTTTTCTATATGTGAAACAAACAAACGTTTTTCAATGCATGTTATTCATGATCTTTGTTTGTAGCTTGCCATGTTGCATGCATAGTTACTATGTCCTACTGTTAGAACTCCATCCTTTCATGCACATGTTTAGAGTTCTTTGATCCTAGCTTTCAATGCTTGCAAATGGTTGGATCTTTATTGTGAGGGTGCATGTTCACCTCAAAAATTATTCTGTTTATCACTTACCTACTCTAGGACGAGGAGTTAAGCTTGGGGATGTTGATACGTCGGAAACATATCTATAATTTTGTATGCTCCATGCTTGTTTAGTATCTACTTTGATTTACTTGTCTACTCTTTGAGGTGCCTTTTACATGTTTTCTGGTACTAACCTACTCCCTCTGTTTCAAATTACTCCGCACGCACTCTTATCTAGGTAGGCTAGTACTCCCTTATTTTTTATCCAAAAAATTCTAGGATTTTTGAACTAGATAGTATGAAATGTGTACTAGGTATTTCAAAAATCTCAGAAATTTTTTAAACGGAAAATAAGAGTATACTAGCCCACCTAGATAAGCGTGCGTGCGGAGTAATTTGAAAGAGAGGGAGTACTAACAAGTTGCAACAGTGCTAGATGCCTATTTTTATGCTGTTTTTGGTTTCAGAGAAGTTAGTAAAGAAATATTCTCGGAATTGAACGGGACAAATGACAAAGTAAATTACTTTCTATGGGGAACAAGAAGTCCAGAGGGGAGCCGGAGGGGCCATCCAGGGGGCCAGACCCACCCTAGGCGAGGGTGGGCCCTAGCCTGCGCCTGGCTAGGGTTTGAGGCCCCTAGATGCCTCCTCAGCCTCTCCCTTCGCCTATAAGAAGCCCCCGATGCAGAAACCTTGAGTACCCGATCAAATATCCACAAAACCGTCTGTAGCCACCGCCACCATCGTCCCAAGATCGGGGGGATCTTAAGTTCTTCCCTGCACCCTACCGGAGGGGAGATCATCCCGGAGGCCTTCTCTCCGGTATGATGCGTGAGTAGTTCCACCTTGGACTATGAGTCCATGTAGTAGCTAGATGGTTGTATCTCCTCCTTTGTGCTTTCATGTATAGATCTTGTGAGCTCCGTTCATGATCAAGATCTAATCTATTTGTAATCATGCATGTTGTGTTTGCGGGGATCCTATGGATATTGAGATTATTATGTTGGTTTCATTAATGGTTTTGTCTTTATGATTCTATCATGTCTGTGTTGTTTGTGATCTTGCATGCTCTCCGTTGTTAGTAGGTATCTTGGCCAAGTAGTTGCTAGTGACTCCAAGAGGGAGTATTTATGCTCGATAGTGGGTTCATGCCTCTAGTTTCCAAGGGAAGTGATAGAAATCTCTTCGGTTGTAGATGTGTTGTTGCTACTAGGGACAAAACAATGGTCTCTTGTTCATGGAACATGTTGACTGTTTACCTTACACACTTTGCTTAAAGAAGTTGTCTGTTGCTTGCAACTTAATACTGGAGGGGGGTCGGATGATAACCTGAAGGTGGACTTCTAGTCATAGATGCAGTTGGATGGCGGTTTATGTATCTTGTTGTATTGCCCAATCGAATCTCATAGGTTCTTTCTGACTAGTAATTGCATTGTTATTCCTTCCCCAGTTCCTGTCAATTGCCCTATTGTAATTTGTTTACCCTTCATGCCATGTTGTTTATCTAAGGAGAGCACCTCTAGTGAACTATGGACCCCGGTCCAATCTTTACCATCAATACATCCTCCACTGTTACTTGTTTACTTGCTGCAAACCATTACCTTCCACACCATACGTTTAATTCTTTGTTGCGGCAAACCGGTGAGCTTGACAACCTCACTGATTCGTTGGGGCAAAGTCTTGAGTTTGTGTTGTGCAGATCTCCGCGTTGCTTGCAACACCTGTGTGATGTTTCCTTCCTCCTTCTGGATTGATAACCTCGGTCTCTACTGAGGGAAGACTTGCTGTTGTCCTGCTTCACACCTTGCTCTTGGCGTTTCCAACAAAGCTCTCCTACATCAACTTAGGCACCATCAAGGAGGACTACCAAGATGATGGACAACATGAAGTCTATGAAAACTAGGATCATCTCCCATCGTCAGCATTGCCTGTGACCCTGAAGATGGAGCCTCGACCATGCTACCTTTATTATTATTCCGCTGTGTTGATTGTATTAAGACTGGATCATGAGATCCTTTATTTGTATGACCCTTATTATGTTTTGTAATGGATGATGAACTATGGTACCAATATTTTATGTCTCGCAAAAATGGTAATCCTGGGATTGCGATGTATGGCATAACAGGCATTTCGGATTAAAAATCTGGGTGTTGACAGTATGATGAGCACAGTAGCAAGTTTCCCTTGGTTATGAAACTAAGGTTATCGAAACATTAGGAGAAAGGAAACAAATCCAAGGTGTTGCTAACAACTTGGAACCTACATAACACAAACTAAATACTTTGCCCCAACTTACAGTGAGGTTGTCAATCTCACTGGTTTTCTGAAAACAAAGGATTAAACATATAGTGTGGACGATAGTGATTTGCTTGTAGAAAGTAAACAGTAAATGGTAAACAGTAGATGGTATATCAATGATAAAGGAATGGACCGGGGTCCACAGTTTACTAGAGGTGTTCTCCATAAGATAGATAGCATGTTGGGTGAACATATTACAGCGGGGCAATTGACAGATTGAGAAAGCATAACAATGCATATACTAGACATCTTGAATCCTATGAGATTTGTTTGGGCATTACAACATAATACATAAACCATAATCCAACTGCATCTATGACTAATAATCCACCTTCAGGTTATCATCCGAACCCCTTCCAGTATTAAGTTGCAAGCAACAGATAATTGCATTAAGAAATGTGTGTAAAGTAAACAATACAATTGCCCTTGGACAAAGTATTGTTGTTTTCTCCCTAGTAGCAACAACACATCTACAACCTTAGAGATTTCTGTCACTTACCCAGATTACTGGAGGCATGGACCTACTATCGAGCATAAATACTCCCTCTTGGAGTTGCAAGCATCTACTTGGCCAAAGCATCTACGAACAACGGAGAGCATGAAAGATCACAAATAACATAGACATGATAGAATCAACAATCAATCTGACATAGTATCTCAATATCCATCGGATCCCCGCAAATACAACATGTATGATTACAAATAGATGATCTTGATCATGAACGGAGCTCACAAGATCTAAAATGATAGCATGAAGGAGGAGAAACAACCATCTAGATACTGTATGGACCCATAGTCCAAGGGTGAAATACTCACGCATCACTCCGGAGGCTGGCATGGTAATGAAGAAGGCCTCCGGAATGATCTCTCACCTCCGACAGGGTGCCAGGAAGAGCTTTGGATCCCCCGATCTAGGGATGGACATGGCGGCGGCTGTGTTACGTCGAAAACGTATCTATAATTTTTGATGTTCCATGCTTGTTTAGTATCTACTTTGCTTTGCTTTGTCTAAACTTTGAGGTGTTTTTATACCTTTTCTAAAACTAACCTATTAACAAGTTGCCACGGTGCCAGTTACGTGTTTTCTTCTGTTTTTGGTTCCAGGAAGGCAGAAAATCAATATTCTTGGAATTGCACGGGACAAAAGCCAAAGTCAATATTTTACCGTGGGGGACACGAAGACAGAAGACGAGAAGGAGAAGTGAACCAGGGCGGCCAGACCCCCCTAGGCGCGGGTGGGCCCACCCCGTGCCTAGGTAGGGTGTAGGCCCCCTTGTTGCCTCCCAGCCTTGCCTCTTTGCCTATAAGAAGCCCCCGATGCAGAAACCCTAGGCACCCGATCAAAACTCCACGAAACCGTCTGTAGCCGCCGCCACCATCGTCCCTAGATCGGGGGATCTGAAGTTCTTCCCGGCACCCTGCCGGAGGGGAGATCATCCGAAGGCCTTCTTCTCCGGTATGATTCGTGAGTAGTTCCACCTTGGACTATGGGTCCATGTAGTAGCTAGATGGTTGTATCTCCTTGTGCTTTCATGTATAGATCTTGTGAGCTCCGTTCATGATCAAGATCTAATTTTATTTATAATCATGCATGTTGTGTTTGCGGGGATCTGATGGATATTGAGATTACTATGTCAAATTTATTAATGGATTTGTCTATTTGATTCTATCATGTCTGTGTTGTTTGTGATCTTGCATGCTCTCCGTTGTTAGTAGCTATCTTGGCCAAGTAGTTGGTAGTGACTCCAACAGGGGGTATTTATGCTCAATTGTGGGTTCATGCCTCTAGTTTCCAAGGGAAGTGACAGAAATCTCTTCGGTTGTAGATGTGTTGTTGCTACTAGGGAGAAAACAGCAGTCTCTTGTTCATGGAACAAGTGCATTGTTTACCTTACACACTTTGCTTAAAGTAGTTGTCTGTTGCTTGCAACTTAATACTGGAGGGGGTTCCGATGATAACCTGAAGGTGGACTTCTAGTCATAGATGCAGTTGGATGGCGGTCTATGTATCTTGTTGTATTGCCCAATCGAATCTCATAGGATATTTTATTCTGGTATTGCTTTGATTGCCTTGCTTAGTTCTTGTCAATTGCCCTGCTGTAATTTGTTTACACTTCATGCCATGTTATTTATCTAAGGAGATCTCCTTTAGTGAATTATGGACCCCGGTCCAATCTTTACCATTGATACATCTTCCACTGTTACTTGTTTACTTGATGCAAACCACCATTACCTTCCACACCATACGTTTAATCCCTTTGTTACAGCAACCAGTGAGATTGATAACCTCACTGTTGTTTGGGCAAAGTCTTGAGTTTGTGTTGTGCAGGTCTCTGCGTTGCTTACAACACCTGTGTGATGTTTCCTTCCTCCTACTAGTTCGATAACCTTGGTTTCGTACTGTGGGAAGACTTGCTGCTGTGCTACTTCACACCTTGCTCTTGGGGTTCCCAACAGGCTCCACATCAACTGAGCCATCAGGTTGCGGGCTGTTTTGTGGAGATTTGATCGGGTGCTTAGGGTTTCTGCATCGGGGTGCTTTTATAGGCGAGGGGGCAAGGTCGGTGGGCGCCCGAGGGGGCCACACCTAGGTCTGGCGCGCCCCTGGCCACGCCACCGCAGGGTGTGGCCACCTCGTGGCCCCACTTCGGCTGCCTCTAGACTCCGTGTTCCTTCTGGTAAAATATTAACTTTGGCTTTTGTCCCGTCCAATTCTGAGAATATTTCCTTACTAGCTTTTATGAAACCAAAAACAATAGAAAATAGGGAACTGGCACTACGACATCTTTTCAATAGGTTAGTTTCGGAAAATGTATAAAAATACCTCAAAGTGTAGACAAAACATAAGACAAATGATATAAAACAAGCATGGAGCATAAAATATTATGGATATGTTTACAGCGTATCACACTCATCTAAAACAATGTACTATGTTGGAACACATTGATAAAACACTAAAATTTGACAAAAAATAATTAGAACTGGACTATACCTTTCTTAAAGCACTTACTACACACATATCATCGACCGGGTACGCTTAAGGGGGAAGGTTGCGGGCATGGCATGTAGAGGTCGTTGACGGGTGCTGGTGGAGCCGGAATCAACCAAAATCAGTACAATGGCATCACTAGATTCACCGCAGCGACGAGGCTCGTCTGTCCATGGAAAGCAAGAAGAAGTGGTGTAGCGGTGACAGAGCAATTATGTGGAGGTATGGTGGCCGATGGCATCAGGAAAGAGGGGGATACGATGGCCGGTGCGCGGGAGGAAGTTTCATCTTGGCGATTGTTGTGCACGTGAGAACAGGTGTTTTCGGCCTGCCCAATGTTGTGGCGGATTTTTACAACATCGATGGCCTCTTTTTCGCATGCGTTGGAAAAATTTTAGGGCACGCCGGAAAAAAGGGCATCTGTAGAGACGATTTTTTCGCCACTAGTGCGTAAAAATGGTTTATTGGACACCAGACGCCTTTTTGGGCAGCTTATGGCACTAGATATAAGGAAAATTGGATGGATACCACTGAAAGATCTAGTGACATGGATATGCCCTCCGGGTACCTCACATTGGTACACACGGTCCAGCCCAGTGAAGGCCCACGCAAAGACTTGTTGCCTAAGGAGACTCTGGATGGCCCAAGAACGGTAGAAGTTCGAATCCTTGGAGAACACGGCCAACCTATAGATAGAATTTTGAAGGGTGAAACCCTAACTTGTAACCGAATCGACCTACCCTGAGACCTGGCCTCCTTATATAAAGGCTAGGAGGGCACGGTGAGGAGGATATTCCCAACTGATACACACACCTCATGCCAGATTGCATCTGCGCACCCCCTATAACCTTCAGTTCTGCCATCAATCAAGAACAGACAAGCAAGAGTAGGGTTTTCCCTCTAGGGGCCTAAACCTGGGTAAACCTCATGTCCCCTTGTTGCGTGTCTATTAATCGTCTCGCGATATCCAACATCCCCATCTTCTCCAAACCCAAGTCCATAACAATGGGCATAGACGAGTCGAACCCTCGTCATCTAGACTTTAGAAAAATACCACTAAAAGATCAAGTTGTAAAAAATACCACAGAAAGATGTCTGTGTTATAGCATTCTACCATCCTCATGAACTCAACGTTACCTAAACCTGAACTAATCAAACTGACTTTGAACTCCGACTCGAACATGAACTTGGTTCGACATAGCCAGAACTCAAACTAAGAGCATCTCCACTCATTGGAGGCCCCCGGGACAAAATTCGAAGAAAATTTTGGCCAGATTGGGCGAACATTTCGCCTAGGGGTCTCACAACTTCCAGCCACGATCCCGACAGTACACCCTAGGTCTGGCCAGGCAGGCGAGGATCATCATGTGCTCCTCATCTTCGGTGGCAGCGACATCCTTCTCTTCCTCCATTAGTGCGGCGAACATCTGCTCCTCATTGTCGGAGTCCATGGCCGAACTAGGAAAAGCGGTGAACACCTACTGGGTGTGTTGGGCGATGCTGAATCACGTCGTCAGAAACTTGACGAGGAGGGAGGGTCTAGGCGGTGACTGGTTCTTTTTTTGTGTTTTCGGCGGAGCAGAGAGGGGTGGTTCCAGCGGCAAAACAATGGCGAGGGAGATAGGAGTGAGCAAAGCGCCAGGTAGGCGAATATTTGAGTGGAATGCGGCTTCTATAGATGACAAAACTAGCCTACTCGGCTTTTTCGCTTTATCCGGCGCCCCTAGGCAAACCCTAGTGCACTGGGTTCGGCTTGTGTTCGCCGGATGGATTTGGCCAAATCCAAATGAAATCGAGGAGCTGGGGGCATGCCTAAGCTGATTTTCACCATCCGGGTGGAAAAGTGGCCTCTAGAGGCCTTCCTAAGGGTGTGAGTGGAGATGCTCTAAATACACGGACCCATCTAGGCAAAATGCACGCACCCCAACCAGAACTCACGCACACAATCTGAGTTTTTTGCACTTAACACCAGTTTCTGGGTGTTTTGGCGCAAAACCATAACTCTAATAATTTCTTTCACCGAACACCAATATTTTGAAGGGAATATGCCCGAGAGGCAATAATAGAGTGGTTATTATCTTATTCCATGTTTATGATAGATGTTTATTTCTTATACAATAATTATGTTAATTGGAAACATTAATACATGTGTTTTTAATAAATAAATAAAGAGTTCCTAGTTATGTCTCTCATTTAACTAGCTCACTGATTATCTGATGATCAAAAGTTTTCCTGATCATGAACATTGGATGTTATTAATAACGGAATCAAGAAATTAGAGAAATGATGTGATAAACATGCACCCAAAGTATAGCAATGCGATCAAAGCCATTATTGTTTGGGATATGCTATATGGGTATCCTCATAGCATGTCTCCTATCCGGATAACCCGGGTGGCCCACAGTTGGTAGCATGGCCCATGGCCTGCTGGGCGGCCCAGTTATATGGATCCAGAAGGGAGGCCCATGCCGGATAAAGGAAGGCTACGGAGGAGTCACCGACGTACCCGGAGCCCTGGAGTGCAAGACACGCTAGACTAGTTGTAAGCAGTGTAGGACTCTGTATCCTGTCCGGCTAGGACTTTTCCCTGTAACCCTAGGACCTAGAGACTATATAAGTCAGGCCTATGGGAGCCTTTAGGGCACAATCTCAGACGATAACTTAGACTCTCTAATCACCTCGCACAGCGAACCAATCCCTGTAACTCGGTGTGTTGCCCTTATAGTGATTTATAGCAGGAGTAGGATTCCACCACCGTCGTGGGATCTGAACCTGGGTAAGCTATGTTACCTCGTACCCGTCAACTGTCCACCTTCCCCCACGTCTCTAAACACGCATTGTGAGGACCCCTCCATGGTTTACTCGTCGTCAATAGCATGACAGTTGGCGCCCACCGTGGGGCAAGAGGTGCTTCAGGCTCTTCAGCGGGCGAGGACCAAGATCTTCGCGGGAATTGGCAAAACCGTAGCCATCGGTTGTGTTCTCTTCTCCGGCAACATTCCGATCGTCCCTCTCTAAGTTCTGGATCCCGGCGAAGACGAACCCTACACGGTGCTCGACCGTCCCCATCAGATATATCCACCTCTTCATCGGCAAAACCAACTCAGGGCACTAGTTCCCTGGGAGTCGGAGGAGAATCAAGACCTGCACAGACCGCCTACGAGCAGGATACGTTCGTGGAAGGATCGATGTCGGATCTCTCTTTGGAGTTTGCCGGCAAAGATCGGAAAAATTCAAGGCCCACCCAAACCACCCTTGCGTAGGATATAACGGTGTAAGATCACTGCAAGTCCGCCGGCTTCGTCCGCGCGTCTGGACAGCATAGATCCAATTTCGTCGGCGTGGTTACCATCTTCGATCCGGCGCGTTGCATTCAAAGAGAGGGAGAAAACCCCCGCGATTACCTCGCCAGGTGGCTCCATATACGGGCCGATCTGGTGCATTACCCCCAATGATGATGCCATGTATCACTTTGTGGAAGGACTGGACCAAGGTACGCTTCTCCGGCATTCCCTAAGGCGGCAGCAGGCTTAGGGACGTCTCACCTTCGAAAGCATGGTGAACACTGTCAACAACTACGCGGAGGCCGAGGAGGCGTGAGACAACCTTTAGAACACCTCAGAATCGGACCTATGCAAGTTTTAGCGAAACCCGCCAAACCCGCATAGAAACGATTCAAAGGTGCCACCAGCACTTTCTGCGGTGGAAAGCGAAGTAATAACATTACACAACAGTCCTCGATGGGACCCATGAGCAGATATATATAAATGACTCAAGAGTCAAGAATACTGATATACGATACAAAGATCCAAATCACCAGAAGCGATACAACGTCCGACTATGGACAAGATGCAAATGGGGCTAAGAGCCACGAAGAATAACCAATGGCGTCCATAACCCCGCCCAAGCCAAGCGGGAAGGGTAACCACGCTAACGACGCCGATCTCAAAACCCGCTAAACAAAGGGTGCCGACAAAGGGCAAAGGAAAAGAAGGAGCGTCGATCGAGGCCAAGACACGGCGAGGCTAGAATTCGGCGGTCCTCGCCTACATAGGTATGGTGGACTGAAGCGGCAGCGGCAGCATGCACTAAACAACCTATAGAGACTCGATACAACTGGAGGCAATTAGAGAGGGGTAAGAAAGACCTATTCGGAGCCAACCTGATAATATCATCAAACAAACCCATCCTGGTGTTTCCCCCTCGAGAGTTCTCGAGGAAGTCAACCGAGGAACTCACACCGTTGGCAGTTTTACTTATTCAGTTATCGTTGCAGCAATTACTAGTCAGGTTTAGATAATTATCCTGATAAAGTAAGCAGTGGGCACTTTTAGTTAACCATTCCGTTATAGTTACAACACTTACTAATCAGATACAGATAGCATGAGATAAACCCAAAACCCAGCAGTTGTTGGTTCTTTCATTTAGCCATTCCGTTGTAGTTGCAATACTTACTAGTCAGGTACAATGGTCGCAAGCGACGCTCCAAACAAGCAATTGTGGGCAGTATTAATTAGCCATTCCATTATAGTGAAGCTGATTACTAGTCATTATAAAGTCAGATTTATAGCAATAAACTTTAGTTATGCTTGTCTATGGTCGAGATACTGTGCTCCAAGTCGTCCATAACCGCGGACACGGCTTTCAGAAAGTTTTACCCGGCCGGGGTGCACCTATAGCAACACACGCTCGATCAACCTCGGAAAAACCAAATCAAAACCCAACGAGGCTTTCACGACAAAGCAATCACAGGATTCAGAAATATTTCAGGGGGCCACCCCTTGGAGTACACCATAGCAGTTAGTGACTTGAGACGGACTCGAGGTTTGTGGGCCGGTAATGGCGATCGGGAACCCAAACTGGGCTTGTCGATACCGCAGAACGGTCACAATTCCTAACAAGATAAAGGTGCTCCTCGCACAATCGTAAATACAAAAGTAGCATGGCATAAGTACAGGATAGTAAATAAAACCTCAAACTAGTTTGTGGCCCCAAGAAATAAGACTGAATCATGCTCTGGCTCAGGGGGGTCCCATATACCTCCCGGATGTGGATAGCGCGATAAATCAAGGAACAGGTATCAAGTACTCGGGGTCCTACGGGACACAAGTGGGCGTTCGGAAACCAAATATTATCTATCACCCACCGATGCCTCTACTTACTTCAATTTTAGTTGTTAAACAGGAATTAAAGTGAGCGATAAGTAAAACTATGATCATCTCCAACATCAAGCATGCGGCAATACATCAACAACTGTGGCACTTGGCGACACGCAACAACACTTGAGCAAGCGACTACGACACGCAAGTCCAACTATCTACCAAAACAACAGGTAATAGGATGTGTCCAAGGCAATATAGGGCTGCACGGTAGATCACAGGTACGGAAACTAAAGCATCGCAACACAGATAGCAATAGATCAACAGGAGGGAATAAAGACTATAAAAGTAAGATAGGTAGAAAGGGGGGAGATGCTCGCCTGAAAACATTGCCGAAGGTTCAACCGAAGATCGGGGCGAAGCTCACATCAACTCAACGGCCTTATCCGCGAAGAAGCAAAACACTAGAAGAAACACCGGATGCACTATTTAATACAACGGCAGAAGATCGACATGATGCATGGCATGGCAAGGGTGCAATGCAATTAGGTCATATTAAGCGGAACCGGGGTCCCGACAATTTAATTATATGGTTCGAGTTTTTTATCTACCCCGCCATTAAATGTTGTTATAACAAGGCAAGATAAGATACCGGTTCGCTACACAAGTTTAAATGAGGCCGATATGAGACTAGATTTGCCCGCATATGGGCCCCATATTTAATTATTAGGTGAATCGGCATAAGGCCCCCAAACCACAGATATGCATGCGAGATGAATGATTTGATATGCAACAATTGTATTATATTATAAAATTAGGGTTTCGGGAAGGGGTTCACACATCGAGGGGTCTCGACGAACTTGAGGTTCCGGGGTTCGGGGTCCGGGGTCGATCTCGGGGTTTTCAGGGTTCGGCGAGGTCGTTCTCGGACTACGGGAAACAGGGCTTGGTTCGGCGCCGGGGGCGCATCGGGTTCTCCTGGTCGCTGTCGTTCTTGTCGTCGTGCCGATCTTGTCGGGTCCCACAGGGTCGACCTTGCCGTTGCGAGGGTCTTGACGGGCCCGCGCAATCGAGTCGGTGTTAGCGTTCGGGAGCGGTCTCGTGGCAATCTTGGCGTCCGAGGGAAGAACTCGGTGTCTCCGTGTCGTGGTTCTTGTCGGGGTCCTCGGCTTCGGGCGTCGGGCGTCAGTAGAACTTGGCGATTCCATGAGGGAGGCCTTGGTGCTTCAGTCTTGTGTCGATCCCCGGGTTCCGCGAAGTGGCCTGCGAATATGGCGACGCATGTCGAAGATCTTGTTGGTGGCCTTGTCAACGGGAAGATCTTGTCGCCTCGGACCTTTGTCGAATCATCTACGGAAGATCTCGGCATGGGGCGATTCTTGTCGGGGTCATCCGGGTGGCATACAACAATCTCACTCGGGCATACCTTCTACACTGTCTCGCCATGTTTCCTCGACACGTGACCACACATGCGCCCGACAACTGAACTTGGCCGGATGGTCACAACCATAGACGGCTCGGCGTCCCGCAGGACAAGGAGGGTCTATGCATAATCGCATACAGCGCACGAGGCGAAAGGCAGCGGGGAAGGGCCCGCGGCTGCGGGAGGAGGTTGGCGGCGGCGTCACGCCCACGTCAGCAGCGGCAGCGCGACGACAGGGAGAGCGGCGGCGGCACCATGGCGGCGGTGGCGAGGTTGCGAGGGCAGCGCCGACGAGGCGGTTGACGGCCTCGCAGACGGGAAGGAGCGGAGGGGGTCGGGCGGCGCCAGGGAGGCCGCCGGCGGGAGGTGTGGCCGGACGGGAGGCGGCGCGAGCTTGCCAGCGAGGCGGGAGGCGGGTCAAGGCGTCTGCGAGGATGGGTGAGGCGGAGCGACAAGCCGGAGAGAAGGAGATGGGCCTGAGGAGGAAGCTGGCGGAACAAGTGAGCGATGGGAGGCGAGCAAGTGGCAGTGAGGCCTGGCGAGGAGGTTGGGGAGAGGCCGGCCGGCTCGGGAGAGAGAGGGAGAAACGCGGGGAGGGAGAGGGGAGCGGGGTGGGGGAACGGGTCGCGAGTGGGGGAAGTGGGGTGGGTTGGTTGGCTGTGGTGGTGAGGAAGTGGAGGTGGTTAGTCTAGGTGGCAGATGGGGATAGGTTAGAGGGGAGGGAGAGGGTGAGGTGGCGGCCAGGGATTGGCCAGGGTGATGTGGAGGCAAGGGTGGGTAGATTAGGTTGGGTGAACTTAGGATTTAGAGGGGCTGGTTTAGGTGGACCGATTATTCCGGGGGTGGTCGTTCGGGTCGGGTCGGCTCGTTCGACTGCCCCCACTAAAAATAATTAAACATTTTATTTGTTTTAAACGGGCCGTTTGCAAACCGATAGCAGCCAAAACAAAATAATCCGGAGATCTGGGTTTGGCGTTTGAATAAAAGACGGGGCATTTAGAAAACAAAACCAGGCTTTTTAAAAATAGTTTTATACAAGCACATGCGAGATGATGACGATGCCCAAATGCAATGTGGCATGATGACATGAGCATGCGGTCATGATGATGCAATGCACAAAAACAACGCAATTTTCTAGTAGTGGTTTTGCGGGATGCCACAACCACCGCCTCCCGCCACCATCGTCGCAGCTGCACCACCGGCCCCAGTCATCGTCGCTACTATTGCACCTCCACCCCCGTCATCGAGGAAGCCCCGGCACCCTCCGACTCTATGATTGACGCGCTCTATGCCGACTTCAGTGCAGATTTAGAGGAGATAGATTTCAGCCCGGAGGAGCTAGACTCTGTCATGCAGGAGATGGAGGAGGAGTACACGCGCGACGAACATTCCAACAACACTGTCACATCCCGAGAGGTGTTCGTCACCATTGGAACGGCGATGGATGAAGATCAACCCGGAAGAGCTCCGCCTACAGCGCTGGACAAGGAGAAGGGACCACCTTTTGCTGCCGACAATGATCGTGCAAAGGAGATGCCCCCTCCGCCTAACCCAGTGCAACAGCCGCAGGAACTCGGCACCGAAACCGAGCAACAACAACACCGCAAACCCGCCGCCTCCGGCATCTACGTCTTCTGCTTCCCAAGTTACTCCAGTTGATAGAGTGATGTAAGGAAATCTCCTCGTCGAGCCTATGACCGTAGCTCATATTCGCAATGTAGTCCAGCTTGACGAGAAGCGCCAGCAGTTGCTGGAGGAAGCGCGGGCCATCGCGGAGCAAGGGGCCAAGCTAGATCGAGATCTGGCCAATGCGCAGAAGTCCATAGAGAAAGCTAGAGCAATGGAGGCCGAGTACAAGACTCTGCTGAAGCAGCAAAAGGCCAAGAAAGCTCTGGCTCGCGTCATCAATGTTGGGCCACGTAGAGGTAAAACAAAATTTTCCCTCTAACATGGTGATCCCAAGATCTAGCTGAGGAAGAAGGCCACGAGGTTTACCACTAGACGCGCAGTTGCGGATTACTGATGAAGCGCGTCAGTTGATGTAGTGCAGTCCTTTGCGATCCGATCGTCCTGGTACTGACGTACAACACCTCTACTAGTATCCACACGCATGAGGAGGCGCGTGGCGCTAGGTTCGATCTGACAGGATCGTGGAGCTAGGGTTTCCAACACATGGAATGACCTAACCGAACAACGATTAACCCTTCTGGGTTAGTGTGCTCCACTATATATAGGGAGTGAACGTGGGCTCCACTCTCGTGGCCCATTCACTAAAGCCCATATAACACTAGTCACCGCGAGTCCGACTCACTGACTCAGTCCTAATCCGGCTCGGGTCCAACCCGGCCAGATTTTTGGTTCAGATCCGATCAGAACTTGCTCCCGCTCTTAAGTGTGTGACCCGGCAGGCTCTTGGTTACTCGGACACGATTGGAGTCTGACTCACAATCGATCAGTTGGCAGCGGATCCTAGCAGAACATGTTGACTCCCAAGTACCAATGAGTCATGACGACTTGCCTTTCCAATGCGACTTACATCCGAGTCCCTTTTTCCTCACGATATGCCTTGTCAGACTATAGGCGAATAATTGTCATCCCTTAAATAGTCCGACTCTCTTCTCGATCCGAGATAAGTGATTCACCAGACTAACTCTTAGTCGATCGCCTCGGTTAACACTTAACTGAGTCATGCATGGCCATACTTTCCGAATCATATCATCCGAGAGGGCCCATAGAATATCTCTCCGAGTGAAGGGGCAAAATCCCATCTTGGTTATTCACATCACGCAGCTTGATTCTCAGTCGACCCGAACTCTGCCTTTATAACTGCCCAGTCACGGATCAGCGTTTGACAGAACCTAAGTCAGTGATCCTCAACTCGGACTATGCAACAACCTCAGGTCTAAGGATTACATTGATTGAGATATACAAATGAAAACTTGTTCGTTGTACCTCAATATGGGTCAATCCGACTCGCTAAACTCTTTAGTTGAATCTGTGTAAGTCGTAATGGCATCTCCATGCCCATGACAAGTGGAACCGAGTCATCAAGCCGACTTTCACATTGGTCTAAGTTGTGTGTCCAACACAACCTCGATGACCAAGGATATCTAGTATGAACAACATGAATGCATAGTTCCACAACCGAATCACATATTCAATGATATACATCAGATGCTCATACAAGGACAACTTAATAACTTTATGAATACAATGGGAAAACATCATCATACATGATTGCCTCTAGGGCATATTCCCAACAGTCTCCCACTTGCACTAGAGTCAATCTTCCGACATCACATGTCTAGGCATCTAATGCCCATAGCTCTTAGGTGTGCCTCATGCTTTGGCTGTGGTAACGGATTTGTCAAAGGATCCGCAATAATTGTATCCGTGTGTACCTTGCATAACTTTATATCACCCTGATCCACGAACTGGGGAATCAGGTGGTACCGCATGAGTATGTGCTTGTTCTTATGGTGTTGTCTAGGTTCCTTGGCTTGTGCAATAGCACCATTATTGTCACAATACACGTCTAACAGATTGGACGAGCCCTGAACCACACCAAAATCCATGAGGAAATTCCTCATCCAAATAGCTTCCTTTGCTGCCTCCGAGGCGGCAATATACTCAGCCTCTGTTGTAGATGCAGACACAGTCTCTTGCTTGGAACTCTTCCAGCTCACAGCACCTCCGTTTATTATAAACACGTATCCGGATTGCGAACGAGAATCATCAGAGTCGGTAAGATAACTTGCATCTGTGTAACCCTTTACACTGAGTTCATCTTCACCACCATAAACCAATAACATATCCTTAGTCATTCTCAAGTACTTTAGGATATTTTTAGTTGTTGTCCAGTGGATTTCTCCAGGATCAGCCTGGTATCTGCTCACAACACTTAGAGCATAGGAAACATCCGGCCTAGTACAAATCATGGCGTACATGATGGATCCGACTGCAGAAGCATACGGAATCGCACTCATCCAACTTCGCTCATCAGTTGTCGAAGGACACCGAGTCTTGCTAAGTTTTACACCACGGGACATCGGTAATAACCCCTTCTTAGACGATTTCATGTTGAACTTCTTCAACACTTTGTCCAAATAAGTACTCTGACTCTATCCAATAAGCCTCCTTGATCTATCTCTATAGATCCGGATTCCGAGAATATATGTTACCTCACCCAAATTTTTCATTGAGAAACTCCTTTCCAATGATTCCTTGGTTTCTTGCAACATCTGGACATCATTTCCAATCAATAATATGTCATCCACATATAAGATTAGAAAGTTTACTTTGCTCCCACTAAAATTCTTGTATAAACAAGAATCATGATCACTCTTGATGAAGCCAAACGATTTGACTACCTCGTCAAAGCGAATATTCCAACTCCGAGATGCTTGCTTCAACCCATAAATGGATTTCTGAAGTTTGCACACCTTGTTAGCATTAGCCGGATCGACAAAACCCTCCGGCTGTATCATATACACGTCCTCGGTTAAATTTCCATTAAGGAAAGTCGTTTTGACATCCATCTGCCATATCTCATAGTCAAAATAGGCCGTTATAGCTAACATGATCCGAACTGATTTAAGCATCGCTACGGGCGAGAAAGTCTCGTCGTAATCAACTCCTTGAACTTGTTGGAACCCCTTCGCGACAAGACGTGCTTTATATTTGGAAACATTTCTATCCATATCAGTTTTCTTCTTAAAGACCCATTTGCACTCGACGGGTCTTGCACCGTCTGGCAGATCAACCAAGTTCCAAACTTGGTTTTCATCCATGGACTTTAACTCGGATCCCATGGCTCTAAACCATGACTCGGAATCAGATCCCACCATCGCTTCCGAATAATTTGCCGGCTCATCACTTTCTAACAGTAACACATCACGAACCCTTCGTAATCTTGCCGATCTTCGTAGTACAGGTGCTACTACCGGCTCAGCTACCACGACCGGCTCATCCTCCAAGGTTTTTGCCGACTCGCTACTCGCCGGATCCTCTCGAATTTCTTCGAGCTGCACCGTGCTCCCACTTATTCCCCGATTGAGAAACTCTTTCTCAAGGAAGACACCGTTCTGAGCGACAAACACTTTGCCCTCTTCTCGGTTGTAGAAGTAGTAACCCAAGGTTTCCCTCGGATACCCCACGAAAATACATTTATCCGACTTGGCCGTAAGCTTGTCCGACTGAAGTCGCTTGACAAATGCTTCACAACCCCGAATCTTAAGAAAAGACAAACTCGGATTTTTGCCTGTCCACATCTCATGCGGTGTCTTCTCTACTAACTTTCATGGTACTCTGTTTAGTGTGAACGCCGCTATTTCTAGACAATAACACCAAAATGATAAAGGCAGATCTGTCCGACTCATCATTGATCGTACCATGTCTAACAAGGTCCGATTCCACCTTTTCGAAACACCGTTCCTTTGTGGCATTCGTGGCGGAGTAAGTTGAGGAACTATTCCACAACTTTTCAGATGGTCATCAAACTCATGGCTCATGTACTCACCTCCTCGGTCCGACCGAAGAAACTTTATTTTCTTGTCGAGTTGATTCTGTGCTTCATTCTGGAATTCTTTGAACTTTTCAAAGGCTTCCGACTTATGTTTCATCAAATAGATATATCCATACCTACTCAAATCATCAGTGAAGGTAATGAAGTACTCATAACCACCTCTGGCTGTCGTGCTCATTGGTCCACATACATCACTATGTAGTAGTCCCAACAAGTCGGACGCCCTTTCGCAACTCTTTGCAAAAGGTGTCTTGGTCATTTTGCCGAGTAGGCAAGATTCACATGTCTCGAATGACTCCAAGTCAAACGAAGTTAGGAGTCCATCATCATGGAGCTTCTTCATGCGTTTCCAACTTATATGACCAAGCCGACAGTGCCAAAAGTAAGCCATATTCAGATCATTTGGTTTCAACCTTTTAACATTTATGTTATAAACCGACTCACCATCAAGATTCAAAATAAATAACCCGTCCTGGACGGGTGCAAAGCCGTGAAACATATCATTCAAATATAAAGAACAACCATTATTCTTGATATTCGACTCATAGCCTTGCCTCATCAAACATGAAGCAGAAATAATGTTTCGACTAAGCACTAGAACATAATAACAATTATTCAGTTCCATAATGAATCCGGAAGGTAAATGAAGTTGCATCGTGCCGACTTCCAACGCAGCAACTCTTTCTTTGTTGCCGACTCGAATATCAACCTCGCCTCTTCCTACGCTCCTAGTTCTTACCAGTCCCTGCAACAAGATGCAGATGTGAATAACTGATCCGGTATCATATACCCTAGAACTATTAGGTGCATCAGCAAGATATATGTCTATAACATTGCAAACAAGTGTACCTGAGTCGGAAGTCATACATCCACTCTTGGCTTTGTCGGCCAAGTACTTGCTGCAGTTCCTCTTCTAGTGGCCATCCACCTTGTAGTAGAAGCAAGTGGATCCGGCTGAAGGAGATGGCTTAGTCCCTGAGGAAGCGCTTGGGACCGGGTCCTGAGCCTGCTTTCCTCCTGACTTAGCCTTCTTCTTAGTCCAAGAACTCTTCTTGAACTTAGCCTTATTCTGCACCATCAACACTTGACTGGTGCCCTTCTTGAGATCCGCCTCTGCCTGCTTGAGCATCCCATGTAATTCAGTGAGCTTCTTATCCATACCATGCATGTGGTAGTTCGAAATGAACTGCCCATATGCCCTAGGAAGAGAGTTCAGAATTATATCCGTAGCGAACTCTTCGCTAATGGAGGTAGCCAAGCCTCTCCAGAGACTGCACGTAACCAACCATTTTGATCACATGCGGACTTAGTGGATCACCATCCTTAAGCTTGCAACTCAAAGCTCGAGTGACTTGATACCTCGGTCTTACTTTGAGGCTGGAACATACTTTTGAGGCTTTCGATCATATCGTAGGCCTTAACATGCTCGAACTGCTTTTGCAAGTCCGGTTCCATGTGAGCAAGCATAAGACAGCTAATATCCGTGGACTCATCCTTAGCCCGACGGTAGGCATTGGTGGCAGCGACAGTCGCATTCTCATTTTGCTCATCTGGAAGTGGGTTGTCTAGGACATGGTCCTTCTTTTCTTGTTTGAGAACAATTCTCGGATTTCGATACCAGTTGGTAAAATTAGTGTCGTTCAGTTTATCTTTCTCAAGGATAGTTCTCAATGCAAAACCGGATATCTGAGAGTGACTGCTACTTGGTGCCATGATCTACAATAGAAAATATGCAAAACACTTAAGACATGTATTCATAAAAGAGCAAGCATATTAAACATTTTAATATTTTATGCTCCCACTAGAACCAACACCCCTCCGATGGTTACTAAGTGATTCAGGATCCTAAATAAGCAAGTCGGCTAGTGAGATTTAGCATCACCGCTAGCCGCCAAGTGATCTAGGTAGACAACTCCTTGTCAATCGTATCTCATACGACTCTTGTTGGATGGGTGGCATCACATTCCCCGGCTCCCATCCAACTTTTCCCCGAGCTCCACAACCGTTGTGATGGACCCATCTAGATTACCGAGTGTTTCCGCAGTAAGAGTCCGACTCGAACCCACCTAGTTGGAAAGAATTGGCAGAACCTCAATTTTATGAGCCCACTACCAAAAATGTCCGACTTGTGATGGTGCAAACACTGGCGGGAAAACCGACTAGACCTTCTTTGAGGGATTAAATTTTACCGACTATCTAATAGAGGTAAAACAGAGACATATCAATAACACAAAATAAAGCAATTATAATGTGAAATGGTATGGCTCCCTTCATGGCGATCTCCATCTCCACAAAGCCTGTAATCCGACTCGTGCCAACTCTTGTCACTTGCCGTCTTACTCCATGTCGCCGACATGTACATTGCCTTGCATGTCATCCGGATTCTCCAAACAGCTACACTAGCTTAGTAAAGTAAATTACATGGAGAATCCGACAAGCAGGTCATTATACAATAAAATGACAGCACCTAAGCTCTAGCCGGCTGACAAAACCGTGATTCACAGATCACGTATGGATTACACACATACATCACATGCACATGAACCATACCATTCACAACTTCCTGCAAAAACAAGTTATGCATAGATACAATATCTACCGGTGTTGTGAAACTCGCAACGACATCTAAGGCGCTACGACAGGGCGAAGCCGACGGTCCCGCTAGCCGGATAGCGGGCAACGCCCGATTATTTTTCCGAAAATGTAGATCTCATCTATGATCCGGACATGGATTCCGACCATTGTTCCGATTCGATCAAACTTTTTGATATCCGATCACCGCATCTAGATTTACGTGTCACAGTCTACCCTGATGGCGGAAACTGACTGGTAGGGGTATGTCGTTCCACGACCTCAGCAGTATGATCACGGAAGTCAGATCTACCATTCCCCGAGTACAGTTGATCCAATCAACCTCATACAAAACCGATTTATCTCAAAGATCGACCACCAAAATAGCACATAGATCTTATCTACAGCAAACCGCATATCACATATGCGAGATATCGAGCCTAAACCAGAAGCTATCGCTCTGATACCACTGTTGGGCCACATAGAGATAAAACAAAATTTTCCTTCTAACGTGGTGATCCCAAGATCTAGTTGAGGAAGAAGGCCACGAGCTTTACCACTAGACGCGAAGTTGCGGATTACTGATGAAGCACGTCAGTTGATGCAGTGCAGTCCTTTGCGATCCATCGTCCTGGTGCTGATCGTACAACACCTCTACTAGTATCCACACGTACAAGGAGGAGCGCCGGCGGCGAACTTCTAGGTTTGATACGACGGCAGGACTGCTGTGGAGCTAGGGTTTCCAACACATGGAATGACCTAACCGAACAACGATTAACCCTTCTGGGTTAGTGTGCTCCACTATTTATAAGGAGTGAACGTGGGCTCCACTCTCGTGGCCCATTCACTAAAGCCCATATAACACTAGTCACCGCGAGTCCGACTCACTGACTCAGTCCTAATCCGGCTCGGGTCCAACCCGACCAAATTTCCGGTTCAGATCCAATTCGAACTTGCTCCCGCTCTTAAGTGTGTGACCCGGCAGGTTCTTGGTTACTCGGACACGATTGGAGTCTGACTCACAATCTATCAGTTGGCAGCGGCTCCTAGCAGAACGTGCCGACTCCCAAGTACCAATGAGTCATGACGACTTGCCTTTCCAATGCGACTTACGTCCGAGTCCCTTTTGCCTCACAATATGCCTTGTCAAACTATAGGCGAATAATTGGCATCCCTTAAATAGTCCGACTCTCTTCTCGATCCGAGATAAGTGATTCACCCGACTAACTCTTAGTCGATCGCCTCGGTTAACACTTAACCGAGTCGTGCATGGCCATACTTTCCGAATCATATCATCCGAGAGGGACCAGAGAATATATGTCCGAGTGAAGGGGAAAAATCCCATCTTGGTTATTCACATCATGCAGCTTGATTATCAGTCGACCCGAACTCTGCCTTTATAACTGCCCAGTCACGGATCAGCGTTTGATAGAACCTAAGTCAGTGATCCTCAACTCGGACTATGCAACAACCTCAGGTCTAAGGATTACATTGATTGAGATATATAAATGACAACTTGTTCGTTGTACCTCAATATAGGTCAATCCGACTCGCTAAACTCTTTAGCCGAATCTGTGTAAGTCGGAATGGCATCTCCATGCCCATGACAAGTGGAACCGAGTCATCAAGCCGACTTTCACATTGGTCTAAGTTGTGTATGCAGCACAACCTCGATGACCAAGGATATTTAGTATGAACAACATGAATGCATAGTTCCACAACCGAATCAGATACTCAATGATATACATCAGATGCTCATACAAGGACAACTTAATAACTTTATGAATACAATGGGAAAACATCATCATACATGATTGCCTCTAGGGCATATTCCCAACAATCAACGATCCTCGTGTGCGGCGAAACCTAGGATGGGCTCCCCCGAAGCCGGCACAAGCCAAGCCATACATTGACAGTGAAGGCAGACAGATGATGCCCACTCCTCTCCTCAACCTCGCCGTCGCCAAGACCCTTCTGGAGCAGGATAGATCACCCGAAGCGGTGCACCAGGTCTATGACCTAGTGGCCAAGGCGGTGAAACAGCAGGAAAAGGCCACCTCTCAGAGGCTTGAGTCTGACCCAGCATTTTGCCAGTCTAGCCAGTACAAACCGCCAAGGGACAGATCTCCTCTTGATGTCGGGTCTCAGACGGGTTCGTCAGAACGAAGACGGAGGGATGCGCACAACAGGCAGGATGCTATCCCCATATCCTCCGACCATGTAGGTAAGGCCCAACCTCGTCGTCCATCGCCACCGCCCCGCTCACCCCGACATCGCGAAGACACCAAGGCTCACTGTCGTACGGATATGCCTCCGCCAAGGCAGAGGGGCATCATCATCCGCGACAACACGGAGCAGACCCGTCATGACAGAGAGCACAACCAAGGACACAAGAGCAGGTCGTGCCATGACCCTTCGCGTCCGACAAGCAACCGCGACAAGTGTGAGGCATCGCAGGAGGGTAACAGCAAGAAGGCTAACCCACCGACACCTCCGCCTCCGTCGTCACCTAGCATCCACCATGGCGGTGGAGGCCCGCGTCGTTCACGTAGCCCATCCCCTGATGGCAAGAAGAAGAAAAGAAGCCCGGAGCCATACGACGTTGTCGCGCTCGACAAGATCCACGGCCGTGAAGGACCATACGGGACGGACCACGTTGCTTTGTACTTGTAATACGGTCTACATCTTACCCCAAAGGTTTCTGGATTGACAAGACCATCAAGCCCTATGACGGCACCGCCAAGCCAGCTACATGGTTGCAGGATTACGACAACGCGGTGGAGATCGCCAGGGGTAACCCCAACGTCGTCGTCAAGTACCTCCCATTGATGTTGGCAGGCATGACCCGTCAATGGATTGATGACTTGTTGAAAATATCCATGTGCAATTGGTTGGACATGGAAGAAGCGTTCACCAAGAACTTCGAGGGTACGTACAAGCGTCCCTGCACTGTTGGCAATCTACAGCGGTGCGTGAAAGAGAAAGACGAGACATCTCGCGCTTACCTCTCCCGTTGGCTGGATATGAAGAATTCCTACGCAGGAGTGCACACCCAGACCGCCATGGTCGCCTTCATCGATGGGTTGGAAAGGGGCACGTTGCTCCGACATAAGCCGAAGCGCCTGCAGGACAATCACCAGCTAGACTTGAACCAGATGATTCAGTTGGCCAGTGAGTTCGCAGCTGCCAACGACGATGCTCGTGGCTCTTTGCCGGCAACGGCCATTCCAACTCAAGCTCGGAGGAACAGCAGCACAAAGCATAAGACCCCGCCTGAAGAAAAGCAAAACTCTGAGATGGTCGCTATGACTTTTGCAGGGCGAGGTGATGTCGGACAGCGTGGCCAAGGACGGGGAGCTGGTCGTGGGCAGCAGCGAGGCAGTGAAACTCCTCGGCAGCGCTCCGCGTTCCCCAAACCTACGAGGAGTACCGTGATATGTCGTGCCTCGTACGCCTTGATGCCAACGGCAAGACCACCCACACCAATCGCCACTGCAAGTTCGTCAACGACCTCAAGGAGGACCTGGAGTCCGGCTACAAGCAAATTTGGAAGAACAGACCGCGAGGAAAGGGCAAGGGGAAGAAGAAGGAGGAGGAGTCCAAGGATTCAAGTTGTAACACCCTCAGAATCGGACCTATGCAAGTTTGAGCAAAATTCGCCAAACCCGCATAGAAACGATTCAAAGGTGCCCACCAAGCACTTTCGTGCGGGTGGAAAACGAAGTAATAACATTACACAACAGTCCTCGATGGGACCCATGAGCAGATATATAATAACAACGACTCCAAGAGTCAAGAATACGAGATATAAGATACAAGATCCAAATCACCTTGAAAGCGATAGGCGTCCACTACGGACAAGATGCAAATGGGGCTAAGAGCCACGAAGAATAACCAATGGCGTCCATAACCCCAGCCAAGCGGAAGGGTAACCCCGCTAACGGCCGATCTCAAAACCTGCTTAAACAAAAAGGGGTGCCAACAAAGGGCAAAGGAAAAAGAGGCGTCAAGATCGAGGCCAAGACACGCGAGGCTAGAATTGGCGGTCTCGCCTACATAGGTATGGTGGATGCGTGGCAAAGATGCACTAAACAACCTATAGAGACTCGATACAACTGGCGGCAAACAGAGAGGGGTAAGAAGGACCTATCCGGAACCACCCTGATACTACCATCAAACAAACCCATCCTGGCGTTTCCCCCTCGAGACCAAACGAGGAAGTCAACCGAGGAACTCACACAGTTGGCAGTTTTACTTATTCAGTTATCGTTGCAGCAATTACTAGTCAGGTTTAGATAATCATCCTGATAAAGTAAGCAGTGGGCACTTTTAGTTAACCATTCCGTTATAGTGGCAACACTTACTAGTCAGATACAATTAGCATGAGATAATCCTTAAACCCAGCAGTTGTTGGTACTTTTATTCAGCCATTCCGTTGTAGTTGCAATACTTACTAGTCAGGTACAATGGTCGCAAGCGACAATCCAAACAAGCAATTGTGGGCAGTATTATTAGCCATTCCGTTATAGTGAAGCTGATTACTACTCATTATAAGTCAAATTTATAGCAATAAACTTTAGTTATGCTTGTCTATGATCGAGATACTGTGCTCCAAGTCGTCCATATCCGCGGACACGGCTTTCAGAAAGTTTTACCGGCGGGGTGCACCAATAGCAACACACGCCGATCAACCTCGGAAAAACCAAATCAAAACCCAACGAGGCTTTCACGATGAACAATCAGGATTCGAAATATTTCAGGGGCCACCCTTGAGTACACCAAGCAGTAAGCAAGCTTCGAGACGGACTCAAGGTTTGCGTCAATGGTCATGGCGGGAACCCGAAAACTCGGTGTCGATGTCGTAATCACTCCGCTTCCTAAACAGTACGATTATTGCTATCTGTCGCACAATTTAAATACAGAAAGTAGCATGGCATAAGTACAGGATCGTAAATAAAACCTCAAACTAGTTGTGGCCCCAAGAAATAAGACTGAATCAAGCTCTGGCTCAGGGGGGTCCCATATACCTCCCGGATGTGGATAGCGCGATAAATCAAGGAACAGGTATCAAGTACTCGGGGCCTTACGGGACACAAGTGGGCGTTCGGAAACCAAATATTATCTATCACCCACCGATGCCTCTGCTTATTTCAATTTTAGTTGTTAAACAGAAATTAAAGTGACGATAAGTAAAACTAGAATCATCTCCAACATCAACATGTGGCAAAACATCAACAACTGTGGCATATGACGACACACATCAGCACTTGAGCAAGCAACTACGACGCGCAAGTCCAACTATCTACCAAACAACAGGTAATAGGGTGTGTCCAAGGCAATATAGGGCTGCACGGTTGATCACGGGTACGGAAACTAAAGCATCGCAACGCAGATAGCAATAGATCAACAGGAGGGAAGTAAATACTATAAAAGTAAGATAGGTAGAAAGAGGGAGATGCTACTTTGAAAACATTCTTTGAAGGTTCAACCGAAGATCGGGGCGAAGCTCACATCAACTCAACGGCCTTATCCGCGAAGAAGCAAAACACTAGAATGAACACCGGGTGCAATATTTAATACAACGGCAGAAGATCGGCATGATGCATGTATGATGCATGGCATGGCAAAGGTTCGATGCAATTAGGTCAGATTAGGCGGAACCGGGGTCCCGACAATTTAATTAGGTGGTTCATGTTATTTAGATTCCCCGCAATTAAATGTTGTTTAGCAAGACAACAGATGGATCCGGTTCGCTACACATGTTTAAATGAGGCCAATATAAGGCTAGATTTGCCCGCATATGGGCCCCATATGTAATTATTAGGTGAATCGGCATAAGGCCCCCAAACCACATGATTATGCATGCAAGTATGACAATTCAATATGCACAAGTTTATATTTCATTTATAAAAATAGGACTCGGGGAAAAGGTCACACATTAGGGTTCGGCAGATCTTGGGGTTCCGGGGTTCGGGGTTGGTCTCAGGGTCCAGGGTTCGACGGAAACGGTCTCGGCGGAAGCGTTCTCGGGTTTCTGGGGTAGATCTTGGCGTTCCGGGAAGCCGGACTTGGTTCGGTGTCGGGGCGCATCGGATCTTCCGGGTCGGTGTCGTTCTAGTCGTCGGGCAGATCTTGTCGGGTCCCACAGGGTCGAGCTTGCCGTTGCGAGGGTCTTGTTGGGCCCGTGTACCGGGTCGGTCTTGGCATCCGGGGTGAAGAACTTCGTCGCTAGGGGTCTCGGTGTCCTCGGATCCGATTGACGATCTTGGCGTCCGTGGTAGGTCTTGTTGGATTCCTCAGGGGCTTGCTGCTCAGAGCGTAGATCATGGTTCATCGGGGTCCGGGGTTCGCCGCTCCGGGGTTCGACGAGGGATCGGTCTCGGGTCTCCAAAAGTGGATATTGAGGTTTCCGTGATGGAGGTCTTGGCGTCTCGTGTTGGCCTTGGTTACCTGATGTAATTCATCGGGTTTCTCCTCTTCGATCCTCCAGGTTGGTCTTCATGCGTCGGTGCATCTTGGGGCGTATCAACGCCACAACAGGACTTGTTGGGCATCACCAGGTACACGCGGATCCCCGCTTTGCAAACAAACGATGCCACAAACACATCACTGTAGGCCATCTCAGCACCACAAGGAAAGCAGCAGGGGCCGGTGGACAGGCGCGGATGGCGGATCTCGCGCGAGAGGGAGGCGGAGGCGGGTGCTGGCAGCCAGCGAGGAGAGCGGCTCGGGCGGTGACGAGCAGGCGCTGGCAGGCCCTCGAGGGTGACGACGAGGAAAGCAGAGGAGGGCAGCCACTCAAGGACAGCGAGAGGGTTGAGGAGGACAAGGGCGACTGGGAGGAGAGAGCTGGCGGCGAGAGGACCCGAGGCCGCAACGGGCTCATGAGCAAGGGCGGGCGAGGCGGCGGCTCGCCTACGCGACCACGGAGGAGATGCTCGGCGGAAGAGGGCGAGGGAGCACTGCGATGGGAAGGAGAGCTGGCGGAGGCGGGACCCGCGCGGGGCGGGCGCGCCGGAGGCCACGACGGCCTTGAGCGCTGGCGCAGCGGAGGCGGGCGAAGCGGCGAGGCGGTCTTTGAGGAGGCGCAGGCGCACGCAGAAGCGGTGGCGGAGGCGCTGGTGGCGAGCCGACAGCGGCGACAGCGCTGGCGCCGGCGGCGACTGAGTGCGTCGAATGCGGCGCCGGGCGCAGGCAGGGGCGAGTGAACGCTGGGCGGAGGTGGAGCAGCGTCAGGCGAGTGGGGCGGTGGCGAGCAGGCGAGTGGAAGCTTCGGCGGGCGGCGAGGCGGGCGGGCTCGGTGGCGAAGCGGAGTCTTGGGGAAGGCGGCGGAGAATGCGCGGGCCTGGGAGGAGGCGGGCGGCGGCGTGGGGTGTGTGTGTGAGTGGGGTGTGTGGGCCTGGGGTGAGCTGGCAGGTGGGTGAGAGGAAGTGGGGGGTAGGTGGCAGGCTATGGTTGGTTAGGGGAGAGAGGTAGCTGAGGTGGCGACTAACCATTGGATGGGGTGATGTGGAGGGGGAGAGAGGGTAGAAAGTTGGGTAGGTTTAGGATTTGGAAGGGCGGTGTAGTTGGACCGTTTTAAAAACCTGGGGCGGTCGTTCGGGTCGATCGGCCCGTCCGACTGCTCCGGCCAAAATAATTTAACTTTTTATTTAATTTGCGATAACTTTTGCAAGTGGTTTTTTTTAGACAAATAAAAATATCCGGCAGCACCCGGGGTTTGGCGTTTGAATAAAGATGGGGCATTTTAGAAAACAAAACGGGCTTTGTGAAATAGTTTTGGCAAACTGTGCATGATGATGACGATGCAATGCACAAATTCAACGCGATTTTCTAGTAGTGGTTTTTGCGGGATGCCACACAAGTGACATGGACGAGGATGTTGACCCCAACCATGCTGCCAAGAGCGACGACAAGGGCAAGAACCCCTTTGAGAAGAAGGCGGCAGTTTTCCACACTTTCCTTGGCACCCCCACCGTCCGACAACAGAAGACCTCCATGAGGATACTGATGGCTACTCTGCCCCTAGTTCCCCAGTTCCTGCGCTGGTCGGAGATTCCAATTACTTGGGACAGGAAGGATCACCCATACCTCATCCCTACGGAGAACTAATACGCCATGGTCATCAACCCCCTGATTGACGGCAATGAGTTCACCAAATGAATGGTGGATAGTCGAAGCAGCATCAACATCATGTACCTGTATACACTGCAAAAGATGAACTTGACGGAGTCAAACCTAAGGCAGACCAACACCATCTTCCATGGCGTAGTTCCTGGTCGGGAGGCTCGGTCCCTTGGGTGCATCACAGTTCAGGTCGCTTTTGGTGATGTTAATAATTACCGCCAAGAACGCATGACCTTTGGGGTGGTCCCCTTCAAGAGCATGTACCACATCATATTTGGTCGCGACATATTCCACACCTTCGTGGACAAGCCATGCTTCGTCTACAACAAACTCAAGATACCCGGACCAAACGGTGTCATCACTGTATCCGGAAGCTTTACCAAAGCAAGAGACTGCGAGATTGGAGAAGCAGCCTACGCAGAAGTTGTCCTCTACAGCGAGGAATTTAAGGAGATCCAGAGCAAGGTCGATGCCTCGGAGATGCCCGCGTCGAAGAAACAAATTTCTGACTCCGCCCCAGCATTCAAGGCTATCAAGATCACCTACAAGAGACGCGACGTTATCAAGTCACAAGCCTTGGCGGATTTTATCGCAGATTGGACGGAGATGCCAGATGCTACCCCAATACCGGATCCAGAATACTGGGTGATGCACTTTGACGGATCAAAGATACTCAACGGCTTGGGGGCTGGTGTACTGCTATAGTCACCAACAGGGGACAAGCTACACTACGTTCTACAGATCCACTTCGAGGCTACGAACAACATGGCGGAGTATGAAGCACTCATTCACGGATTATGCGTAGCCAAGGATATTGGCATCAAGCGCATAGTTTGTTGTGGAGATTCCAACTTGGTTGCCCAGCAGGTGGCTGGCACCTATAACGCGTCGAACCCTATGATGGCGGCATATCGAGACAAAGTGGACGAGATAGCCAAGAGCTTCTTGGGCTACGAGGTCAAGTATGTACCTAGGGAGCAAAACGAGGCGGCTGATCTGCTGTCTAAGCTTGTATCAGGGCGCAAATGAATTCCGCCTGGAGTTTTCCTGGAGCATCTACGGACACCATCCATGAAGGGAGCAGACATCGATAACCCGGACAGAGTTGACTCTTTCGTTCACATGATGACAAAGGTCCCTCCGACTTGGACAAAACCGTTCATGGAATATCTCAAACACGGCACTTTGCCCGATGACAGGGTCGAAATACGTCAAATATTACGTCGAGCGAAAGGCTATACCATAATAAATAGACAGCTCTACAAAAGAAGCACTACTGGTGTATACCTTAAGTGTGTTTCCCAACAAGAAGGTATTGAAATCCTACGCGAAATCCATCTTGGAGATTGCGGGCACCACGCCGCTCCTCGATCGTTGGTTGCTAAAGCCTTCCGGCAAGGATTCTACTGGATAACCGCGAAGGCGGATGCCAACAAGCTGGTTGAGACATGCCTGGGATGCCAGTACTATGCCCGACAACCACATGTTTGTGCTGAGGAATTGCGAACAATACCAATAACTTGGTCGCTCGCAGTCTGGGGGCTGGACATGGTTGGTCCGTTGCAAACGGCACCATGTGGGTTTACACATCTGCTAGTAGCAGCTGATAAATTCACCAAATGGATAGAAGCTAAACCCATTAGAAAGCTCGATGGGGCAACTGCCCTTAGGTTTGTCCGGGATCTAATGGTGAGATTTGGTCTCCCACATAGCATTATCACCGACAACGGCAGCAACTTATCACTCGGAGAAGTGGAAGCTTATTGTTGGAATAAGGGCATCTGACTTGACCTCGCATCTGTGGCACATCCACAGTCCAATGGTCAGGTTGAGCGAGCTAATGGATTAATTCTGCAGGGAATCAAGCCACGTCTTGAGGCACCGCTACATAGAGCAGTTGGATCCTGGGCGGAAGAATTGCCATCTGTGTTGTGGAGTTTACGAACTACAC
Organism: Avena longiglumis; assembly: GCA_030063025.1. Classification (NCBI taxonomy): domain Eukaryota; kingdom Viridiplantae; phylum Streptophyta; class Magnoliopsida; order Poales; family Poaceae; genus Avena; species Avena longiglumis. The sequence goes on from CP125979.1 coordinate 124,095,535, forward strand.
CCAGCAGATCCACCGGCTACACCCCTTACTTCATGGTATATGGAGCAGAAGCCATCCTGCCATCCGACATCCTTCATGATTCACCAAGAGTTGCCGCCTACGACGAAGATGACGCTGAAGAATCCAGACGCCTAGATGTGGACCTTCTCGAGGAGGAGCGCGTATTGGCATGCCAAAGATCCACCATCTACCAGCAGAAGCTACGCAGCTACCATTGTCGCCGCGTCCGGCATCTCTCATTTAAAGAGGGGATCTGGTGCTCTGACTTAAGCATAAGAAGTCACACAAATTATCTCCGCCATGGGAAGGACCGTTCATCATAAGCAAGACATTGCTCAATGGGTCTTACTACCTCGTTGACAATCGTGAACTGAAGGATATACCCAATGAGGATCATAAACGTAAGCTACGTGACCCAGATGATGACTACCCGGAGCTTGATCGGCCATGGAACATAGCACAACTACGTCCTTTCTATACTTAGCATTTTTATCTATTGTGTACCTCTTATATGATCAATAAAATAAAGCTCTCTGGTTCACTCATATTTCTGAGTCTTTTACCTCCTTTAGTGTTCATTTTTGGATCATATAAAACCTTTATGCACAAGCTTTGCAATTGCACGTGTGAAAATTCTGCCTACGGGCGTTAGCTTAAGTTTTCTGGTCTACACGTTCTTTGTTGTTTTTATGTGGATTCTGGAGTAGTGACTTTGGGCACTTATTGTCGGTGATTTTGTGCTTAGGTTCTTGACGGTGCCATTGGGCATCATCGCCTGAGCGCGTAGTTCCGACAACAAGTCTTCTGACTCATGAAAAGTCAAGCATAAAAACCAAAGTAATGGATAAGCAAACACTTGCTTAAAAAATATATACATGCTGAAACCAGTTCTTGAGTAGCAGGAAATAACAACCATTGTTTTCCGCCTTAAGCTTATAAGTAGTTTTTTCCTCATAAAAATTACAGAGGAAACAAATATTACATATTGTTTTTCATTCCTCTGGCGCAGACGACTTGGACGAAACGTCACCAACAACGGGAGAGCCATCCTCCTCGAAGTCGGTAGTGTTGAGGGACTCGGAGGAGCTTTGGTTGCCACCATCAATGGTTTTCATGGGAACAAAGACGTTAAGGTCGACCAACTCGGCGACTCTAGTGTCAAAACCCACGAGCGATGCCAAGATAGCCTCATGATTTATCTTTTGGCCTTCGTCGTCTACGTCGGGGATACCGGAGGTCACCGTGTCGATGTCGGCATCTTCGTAGTGTGCCTTGACCATTGACAGTGCCATCCTCATGCCAGCCCGTGTACATGAAGCTTTCCAGCTTGCAATACGCTCGGGGGCTCGGCGCAAGATCTTCGAGAACTTCGCCACGGAATCTACCGCTTTGATGTTGATCTGGAGGTGCTTGGCTATCTCCTTAGATTGAATGATGGCGGTGTTGATGATGTTGCCAGCAAGGACCATGCATTCCTTTGGCGGAGGAGGCGACTGGGTCAACCCAATAGGAGATGCAAATTTCCGACAAAGGAGCGCATGAGTTCAGTAACACAAAAGTCCAGAGTATTTATCTTATAGAAGTACAAGGCGGAGAATCACTTACTGAAGATGCTAATCTCAGCCTGCTGGAGAGTTTCCGCCATGGAGTCCCGTTCTTGTCGGAGGATCCTGTACGCTTCAAGATGGCGCTGATTTTGCTCATCGGCAGCTTTCTTCTTATCTTCCAGGACCGCGATTTCCTCCTTCAAGCGTTTCATCTCCTCGTTGGCAGAGTCCTGCATGACTTTCATGGAATACTCATGCATCTTCAGCATATCCTTTCTCTCCTGCTTAAGGATCTCGTTTTCGCTATCCAGCTGCTGAATATGCTTGGATTGCTCAACAATATCCTTAGCCTTGGAAATGGTTTCTACAAGTCGGAGAAATAACAATGCACAGTGAGTACTCGGAGAATATTGGCACAAGACCAAGTCGGAATACGAAAAAGAAAGGAATAACAGACACTTGCTCTTGGTGATTTGTTCCTTCAAGAAGGCAGTTTTACCCTTTTCGGCTTCCAAGTCCGTGCACATCTTCTGGTACTTCTCGTTGGCCACACTCCTCCGAGCATTCTCATTCTATGGAAAGGAAAATTTTAACGTTGTTTAGTCTACTTGGAGCATCTTGCCAGATAAATATCCACCTAGAGGCTTAGGGGCTACAGTGAGAGTTTTTAACTTAGCACTATGCTTAGTCTTTCTTTAAGCATCTAGTCGGAACTAATCCAGTTACAACTAGAAGCTTGGGGGCTACAGTATTGAAATTTATAAACACTGCGTATGCTACTCTGAAAGCATCTAGTCGGAATAATTCATTCAAACTATATGCTTGGGGGATACAGTGAGAAGTTTTCTAGCTTAGTCACTCTTAGAGCATTCAGATGCAAAGACCTATGGTTTTATGTCTAAATCCTCGGGGGCTATAGTGGGATACTCATATGAAATGCAAAAGGCAAATAAAACTTACAAGTGCGATGATCTTGAGGTTTGTATAACTCTCAGCAAGCAACTTGCCGAAGGATAAAGTGTTTCCCTGCAAGATTTCTGCTTGCCGGAGAAGCTCCTCAAGACCGCATGTTGGAGATGTCGGTGTCACGCCAGGAACCACAATGGATCTACCCGGCGTAAGTACCGGATAGACTATCTTCAGGAACTCTATGGTTTTCTTAGGTATGGAGGCGCCGCCTTCGGCAGACGTACCACTCTCCACCACCACCTTACCGCCACCGATGGCATCCTTAGCCGGAGCTTCAGCCATTTGGGTTGCGGCACTTTCTTGCGTCGCCTGTTCGTCGACAACAGCAAGCTTCGCAGAGGCAACTGAGTCCACTTCCATGGTGGAAGGGCCAGATGCATCTTTGTCCTGTGAGCTTGTCGGAGCAGGCGTAGGCTGGACGCTGGGAGTGACAGGGGCGATGGCGGGAGATCCGTGGGGAGAAACGTCACGATGCAACATATCCTTGATATTTCTAGAAGCCCCCAAAGTTTTGGAGGTCTTCTTCAAACTGGTAGTGGCCTTCTTCCTGAAACGTGCAAAAATTATAAGTACATGAATAAGACAAGCAATGGACAATGTCGGAGAGAAAGAAGCTTACACAAGAGGGGGTGCTTTGGCAAAGGGGATCCAGGTAACCTTTCTTTTCTCCGCCTCCAAGGCGGCGGTAGTATTTTTGGAGGCTCCACCCTCCGTCTTCTTCTTCTTGCCTCCGTCGGCAGCATCAGAGGTGGAGCTCTTACGCTTTCGCGCCAACGGGACATCGTCGTCGGACACGACGGTGACTTCCTTCATCTTTGGGTCATAGATTTGGACAGCCATGCTATCCGCCTCTAGACTGCTAAGCTGTTAAGTGAAATTCCAACGTGTTAGATGAGATGGATATGGCTAGACGGAAGAACTGGAGTATATGTCATACACGGAAAATAAACATCATACCTTTGGGCACGTGTCGTCAACGAACATGTTATAGGTGATGGTGAAGCCTCGCTTCCTATCCTTCACCTTGACGATGTCCTTGAGTCGAAGCTTGACGCAGTCACTCGAGAAATTGTCCTCGGAGATGCGGAGGCTATCCTTTCAATCCTTGGTGTACTCATGCATCAGTTTCGAGCGGTGCTGCAGAGGCTGGATCCGCCTGATGAACCAGCACATGGACAGGTTCAATCCAGTCAAACCCGTCTCTACGAACCACTCTATCCGCCTTATAGCGCGGGAAGCATCGATGTCGGAGGGAAGGGAGGCCTGGGATCTCCATGTGGAAGCTTAGGTGGCGGCTCCATCGACGAAGTCCGGGTACGTCGCTTCTCGTCCAGCCAGAGGGATATCTGGGTCGTAGAAGTATGTCTGTTGCCAATTCTTACAGGACTCATGGCCGACTATGTCGGGGAACCTCCGGCCAGGACGGCTCTTAAAACTAATAGTGCCACAGTTCCTGAGCTCGTCCTTGCTGGCTCCGGCTTCCCGCTTGACGGTGAAGTAGTAAATGAAGAGATCTAGCCTAGGCCTAATCCCTAAGTAACCCTCACAAAGCTCCGCGTAGTTGCTAAGCGCGAGGATTCTATTGGGGGAAAGGTTCTCAGGTTGTACTCGGTAATGGTTGAGGACAGCTAGGAAGAAATTGAAGATGGGCAGGGAGACGCCGCGTACCAGTTGGGCTTTGAGGTATACCTTCTCTCCGGCTTGGGGAGAAAGAGTGACCTCGCCGGCTGGCGCCGCCCTCCAGGCGAGCCCCTCCGTTGCGGACAGGTAGCCCTCGATGATTAGCTCCTTGATGTCGCGGTCCATGATGTCCGAACCGCACCAGTACCCCTTGTGGGAGTCGTATTCCTCCTCTAGCAGCTCCAGCGCCGCTGGATTATGGTTGCCGTCGGTGGTTTCGACCACCGCGGATTTGGGGATCACCAGGCCCTCTGGGGGCACGATGATGGTGCTCGCCGGCTTCGCCACGGCATCGCCTGACGCTGCCATGGAAGGGGCAGAACTGCTGCTGGCCATTGGATAGGCTAAGGTGGTGACTGGGAAAGGTTGAAAATCTAGGGTTTTTCGCTATGGCGCGGAGAGCTCGAGGAGGCGCTCGCTGGAGGAAGAAGACCATGCAGGAGGAGAATGAGGTGAAAATTAAAATTTACACCGTTGTTACAATTTATAACCTCTGGCATCAAGATTCGTGCAAAACGAACGAATGGTTGACGCGTGGACGACGTGTGCGGAAGCGTGCGCGAAAATTTCGCCACGTTGCCGACCGTCACCGCCAACGGTTCGTATCGCTCGCGCGGGAAAAGTGGACATGATTGCGTTCTCTACATGTGTGAGTTACGAGGCATTGCTGACCTACGTCTACGTCGATATAGCTGTCACTGGCAGATGAACCATCACATCGGAAGATTCCGACATGGACGGATCCAATCCGGCTATGGAAGAGTACGATAGAATATTTAGCAATTCTCCGACTTACAAGTTGAAGACAGAGAAATCATTGCAGGGTTCTTGGGAGGACTACAAGATATTGCTTGACGATTTGCCGACATCCATATAGACGGAGCATTCAACGTGAAGAGGCAAGACGGCGCAAGATCTCGGAGTTCTCCGGGGGATACTGTTGGGGATATGCTATATGGTATCCTCATAGCATGTCTCCTATCCGGATAACCCGGGTGGCCCATAGTTGGTAGCATGGCCCATGTCCTACTGGGCGGCCCAGTTAGATGGATCCAGAAGGGAGGCCCATGCCAGATAAAGGAACGCTACAGAGGAGTCACTGACGTACCCGGAGCCCTGGAGTGCAAGACACGCTAGACTAGTTGTAAGCAGTGTAGGACTCTGTATCCTGTCCGGCTAGGAATTTTCCCTGTAACCCTAGGACCTGGCGACTATATAAGTCGGGCCTATGGGAGCCTTTAGGGCACAATCTCAGACGATAACTTAGACTCTCTAGTCACCTCGCACAGCGAACCAATCCGTGTAACTCAGCGTGTTGCCCTTATAGTGATTTATAGCAGGAGTAGGATTCCGCCACCGTCGTGGGATCTGAACTTGGGTAAGCTGTGTTACCTCATACCCGTCAACCGTCCGCATTCCCCCACGTCTCTAAACACGCACTGTGAGGACCCCTCCATGGCGTACTCGTCGGCAATACCACGACAATTATGTTTACATTACTATAACATCTCATACGAAGTAACCCTAATCCTTAGATCATAAGGTCATGTTAATCACTAACACCAGAAAATTACTTTAATAACATCAAACGTCACACCATAATAGGGTGACTATAAAGGTGGGTTCGGTACTCCGAAAGTATTATGTAGAGGCTCATGAATCAAGAGTGGATTTTCCCATCCTAATGGCGGAGATATACTATAGACCCTCTCGGTGATATCATATTGACATAGCTTGCAAGAACGTGACTAGGTCACAAAGAATGTTATATCACGGGAATGAGAAAAGAGTACCTAGCTATCAGTAAAGAGATTAAACTAGGTATGGTTGATACCAATGATCGAATCTCTGGCTTCCGCTGTTGATTATTGATTTGAGAGGTGTATCGATCATGTCTGTATTATTTGTGAACCATAGGGTGACACACTTAAGGTACAAACACTAAATGGACATATATATTATACCAGAGAAAGGATTTGAAAGCGCTAGAATTATTTCGATGAGCACTAGAATTGTTTCGAGTCAAATCGCTGAAATTGGTTTCTGACATAATATTGAAATAATACAAAGGGTTTTATGTGAATATTTGCTAATTAAAGTAGTAAAAAATATTAATATAAAGAAATAAAAATTGTTTTTATTAAATGAGAAAATGCTTTTAATCTAGTAGAAATTAAATGTAACTAAGTGGAATGGAAATTCATGTGAGTGGGATGAGCGGAGACTCCACTCACATGAATGAGGGAGGGGTGGGGGCACCCACCATGGCCGGCGGCCATGGCCCTTGGGGATGCCCCTCCCCTATAAAAGGAGGTGGTGACCTCCTGTCATCTCACACCATTATCCTTGTGAAGGATCTCTCTCTCCCTTTCGTAGTTTCCTATGTTCTTCGGACTGGCGGTGAACATGTTTTGGTAGTTTCTCTTGTGGGATTTGCTGCTTTCACTACTCTGCTGGAGTGAGGGCGTGAAGGTTGTCGGGAAGACGGATGTGTGCTTGAGCATGGATGCGCTGCTGGTTGTCGGCGCTCTTCAACACAATCTTAAGATCGGGAAGCTACTTCATCCACGGGATTAATTCTCGTTAAGCTTTTCGGTTTTCGAGGATAAGTTATCTATGGATGTATATCCACTCGTTGCTTGCATATAGAACTTGGTGCTTAGTTGTTCATATAGTATATTTTTTCTATGCTGCAAACCCAACATATTTGGTGTAATTGTTTGCACAAAACACATAATCCAGCATTACCTCCGTTAGCCTAATTAGGGAATCCGGGCCCATTGCCCGGTCTAGCGTGGCGGTCATGCTCCATGGAGAGGGACCGAATTGGTCCAGTTCGACACGGTTCGACAGGTCAAGAGACTCTCACAGTTCGACGCGGAGGGCGACGACCGCCACCATGCTACCCGCCGACCCAGAGACCGACGAAGGCTGCAGGGACAGAGGCATGCCGTCGCCGGGGATGACCGAGCCAAACCTTGAAGGATTGGGAGCCAGTGGATGTATAGGGTTTGGAGGTGAGGCGTCCAAGCGACCGGGCGACGATGGTATGGATAGTGCCGGCCTGGACGACACCGACCATGAATTCTGACGACCCCATCTCATTCAGTGGGTACGCTTTCTCCTCAATGTCAATATTTTTGGTGAGGGGATTGACTAGGAGTAAGAACAACCCTAGTTCAGGAGCAGAACAATTTGGCTCTAATCGACGTATAAATATAGTTCCTTTATAATTTCAGTGGACTTGGATTTGTTGCTGCGTATGTCGCATGGGATTGTGCAATTTCATAAAAAAAAGTTTGTGAGAAGAAGTCATATACTTTTGTTTCATGCTGCTATTTAATTTTGCTTGAATCGAAACTGAATTGGACCTAAAAATAACCTGTGCTTAAATTTGTTTAGGTTGGAGGATTATGGTGAGGTTTCTGTCCATGCAAGTGATATGATGCGCAATTGGCGGATTGGCGGTTTGAATCATACACCATTATGGATACTCAAAATAGTGTCAATCATATGATTGTGGGTGGCATGGTGCCACCCTCCGCGTCAAACTGTGAGAGTCTCTCGAACTGTCTAACTATGTCGAACTAGACCAGTTGCTCACCCGGGAGCCTGAGCGTGACCGCGAGTCCAAGATCCTCCGCGAGAGGGCGGAGGCGCATCATGGCATGGCGCTCGTGCAAGCGCAAATGGCGAAGGAGGAGGCGAGTGTCATCAAGCTGGTGCTTGCCGACCTCATCGACCTCACCGAGGAGTGAGCTCGTCACCGCAGCCGTAGCTACTCCGTCACGCCTAGAAGCTCGTCGACGAGCTCAATTTTGACCCCGGGCGCCACCCGTAGCTTAACCTATTTGTGTATGTAATCCACAAGTAGCTTTTGATCTGCTGCATATGTATGTAATCGAACGTGATATGTGATCGAACTCGTATATGCTAGTAATTTCCCGTGAGATAATGTCAATTTTATGAATTTTCAGTTCAAGTTTACAATGTCTGATCTATGCAACGATGTTCAGAACTGAAGGTCGCTCGTTTACAGAGTGTCCGCTAGAGCTGCTCTAAACCCTAATTTTTTGGGGATTCTTTATTACAGAGAAGATGAGCACCGCGGATTTGAAGTACCTGTTGGTAATCTTCTTTAAAGGCATATTCACCGGGCCGATCTAAACGCCAATCCAAATGGTTCATTTTTGTCTGTTTGGATCGGGCCGTGGTCACTTTTGGGTCAAGGTACGGCCTGTCTGGCCAGTCGTGTCCAGCGGCGCGATCTATTTGTCCATGCCTGGCAAACATGATGGCATCTTTTTTTCTAAATTCAAACATAGATAGTTCGAGCTAAAAACTACCAAAGTTTGTCCATATTCATATGTAATTTACCTTCATAATTTAAAAATGAAATTAAACTAGCCCTAGCCCAAACTCTAGCTACCGATCTTCGCGCGTCAGCGCCGCATCCATCTAGGGGTCGAGGTCGATGTACTCCGGTGGCGTCTAGAGGTTGGGCGGTAGCATGTCTAGAGTGAGCGTGGGCGGGTCGATCACCTGCCCAGGCCACGCCATCGACGGGCCCGTGTGGTGGTAGAGGTGCGCCAGCTCCATCCCCTCCTCCGCAGTGATGTGCGCCGCCCATCCTGGCAGCGGAGGCGGTGGAGGTAGCTGGGTGTTTGCCTGCGCCACTAGGCCGGTGAGTTAGACGGCCTCTTGGTAGCCGCCCCACAAGGCGTCCTCATCCCGTGCGCTGGCCACAATGGTATGCTCGGTGATGAATTCCTCGTCGTAGCCCTGCGCTAGGACCTCTCGGTACTCTAGGGGCAGGTTCGCGGTGGCGGCTGCGACTGGGTCCACCGCCTCCTGCTTGACAATGTTTTCATCGTCCTCATTGTCATCGTCGTTGTCGAGCTCATCATCGGAGTGGTTGAAGGCACCCTCATTGTCGGAGTCGATGGTGGGGATGTCATAGACCTGCCACGGTTGCAAGTCATCGCGGAAGGTGCTAGCACATCGCGCCAAGTGCTCACAGTTGAGGAACTATTTCCAAAAGTCCTCGCTCTGACAGCCCCGATCCCACCTTTTGCCGGCGGGAGGTTGTTGATGCATTGGAGGATATCCTCCTCCAGCCCTTTGACCTTCTTGGGCATGGGCGGCACCGGGACCAGGTCCCGGTTGAGGTGCCAGCCGGTGGAGAGGGAGATATCGTGGTGGTTGATGCACACACCCTCCCTCCATCGGCGCTCGCACTCCGCAACGTACCGCCGGCGATGGCGGTCCCGCACCGGTGGGTATCCCCCACGAGGCGGTGGGCGGAGTCCTCTGGTCGCGGCGAAGGTGGCAGCACGGCACCGCGAAGGAAGGCCGATGTCTACGCACTTCTATTCTTATAGACAGTTGTTGGGCCTCCAAGTGTAGAGGTTTGTAGAACAGCAGTAAGTTTCCCTTAAGTGGACCACCCAAGGTTTATCGAACTCAGGAAGGAAGGGGTCAAAGGTATCCCTCTCAAGCAACCCTGCAATCAAGATACAAGAAGTCTCTTGTGTCCCCAACACACCCAATACACTTGGCAGGTGTATAGGTGCACTAGTTCGGCGAAGAGATAGTGAAATACAAGTGGTATGGATGATTATAAGTGGCAACGGCACCAGAAAAGAGCTTCTGGCGGGGAGGAAAAGACTAAAGGCAAAAAATATGGAAGCAAGCAAACATGCATCAGATCTAGATGCAAACGGTGTTTCAATGCTTAGAAACAAGGCCCAGGGATCATACTTTCACTAGTGAACACTCTCAATAAATTTATTCACTTCATGATACTACACTGAACTACTCTCCGGTTGGACACTCTAATCCATGGTAGGGCTATAACAGCACTCAAAGTCCGCCTTCCCCATCTATATAACCCCACACTGTCACCTTGAGCGCTAGATGGTTCCAACAAACACCACAATTTCATAGAGACAACCAAATCAAAATATACTCATGACAAGTATTTATGAACTCTAGCCTAAGAGCCACCACGGCGTGCATGCTATCACTTTCACACGCGTGGGGACAACAGAGATCTATTGAAGCACTTGAGTATTTATGTAAACTCTAGCCTAAGTGCCACCACGGTATGCACGATGTCACTTTCACACATGTGGGGAGAGCGAGAGATCTATTAAATCACTTGAGTATCAGAGTAGATACACTTGATTACAAATCTCATGATCACAATATGATCACGCATAGAGAGAGATATGAACACATAGCTACCGGTACAACCCTTAGCCTCGAGGAAGAACTACTCCCTCCTCATCATGGGAATCAGCAACGGTGATGGAGATGGTGGTGGAGATCGTTGGAGATGGCTCCGGGGTAACTTCCCCGTCCCGGCAGGGTGCCAGAACAGAGACTTCTATCCCCGAATCTCCCCTTCGGTGGCGGCGTCGCTGCGGAACTTTTTATGGATTTTTTCCCCCGTTAGGGCTTACGTCTCAGGGAGACGTATATATAGGCGAAAGGGCAACGTCGATGGAGGCCCAAGGGGCCCACACCCCTGGTGGCGCGGCCAGGGTGGGCCCGTGCCACCCTAGGGTGTGGCCACCCTGGTGTCCCCCTCCATCTCTGCTTCGTGTTTCCGTATTGCTCCAAGAAAAATAGTAACTTTGGCTTTTGTCCCGTCCAATTCCGAGAATATTTATTTTTTAGTTTTTTTGAAACCAAAAACAGCAGAAAACAGGCAACTGACATTATGACATCTTGTCAATAGGTTAGTTCCAGCAAGTGTATAAAAATACCTCAAAGTGTAGACATAACATAAGACAAATGATGTAAAACAAGCATGAAGCATCAAAAATTATAGATACGTTTACGACGTATCAAAGGCTGGCTGGCGGGAACGCTGGCTGCTAGAGCCGGAGCCGATTGCCTCATGGTCGTTCTTGGCCTTCTTGAATCATCCCGACGTCTGATACGTCCAATTTGCATCACCACTCTATATCATAATTTGCCTCTATTCATTGATATATGCCTTATTATGAGGTGTTGCTTATGTCTTTTCCTCTGTTTTTGCATGTTGGATGATTCTTGGAGGATGAACTGCCGGAGTCAGGATTCTGATGGAAGAAGAGGTGTTTTGATGCAATTTTGCGAAGATCATAAAAATAACAGAAAAATATTGGAAAATTATATTTTCCTAGAAGACGAAGGAAGCCAGAAAGGGAGGCGTAGCTGGGCCACACGGGGCCCACATACCCCATAGGCGCGTCCCCCTAGGCGCACCTAGGACAGGTGTGGCCCACCTAGCCGGCCTCCGACTCCGCCCTCTCGCCTATAACTTCCTCTCGGAACCCTAATACCAAGGGAGCGACCACAGAAAGATTTCCGCCACCTTCGCAGGACGGAAAACACCAAGAGAAAAAGAGCTCTCCGGCAGATAGATTTCTGCCAGGGAAATTCCTTCCCCGAGAGGGGAGATCGCCGCCATCAACATCATCGTCAAGCTAGACTTCATCGGGATCATCATCATCCACCCCATCATCTCCACCAGCACCATCATCACCACTCCATCCCGTTGTAACAATCGTGTTGAATACTTGCATAGTTCTTAGGGGAAAATTTCCCGGTGTTGATTACTACTGTAGTTGATGCTTGTGAGTGGAATCATTGGATTATTGTTTATGTTCATATTGTTATCCATCACCATATCATATTTGATCTTGATCCATATGATGTCTTGTGAGTAGTTCGTTCAGTTCTTGAGGGCATAGGAGAAGTCATGTTGTTAGTAGTGGATTTGTGTTGAGTTATTATTCAATGGTTTAGTATTTAAGTTGTGGTGCTATTCTTCTAGTGGTGTCATGTGAACATCGACTACATGATACTTCACCATTTATGGGCCTAGGGGAATGCATTCTGTATTTGGCTACTAATTGTGGGGTTGCCGGAGTGACAGAAACCTGACCCCCCGTTAGGACACCTTTGCACAAGTCAGCGTAGGATCTCAGAGTTTAAGGCTATGGTTAGGTTTATATATTAATTACTTTCCTATAGTTGCGGATGCTTGTAGGGGGTTTAATCACAAGTATGTATTATTCCAAGTAAGGTCGGTACATTAGTACAGGTTCACCCACACAACACTTACAACACCAAAGAAAGTTACTCAGGTATTTGAAGCGAAAGCACTTGACAGAATTCCCATGTGTCCTCGAGAACGTTTGGTCCTTATAAGTATTTCCACCGGCTTGTCCTTTGCTAAGAAAGGATTGGGCCACTTGCGTTTGCTCGTTGTATTTATTACTTGCACTTTGTTTTGTTGCTTTATCATAAAACCCCTAAAAATCCGTTTGCTAAATATTATAGAGATTTCCTGCTCCATACCACTAGTCAACACCTTCTGCTTCTTGTTGGGATCGACACTCCTATTTATCGAAAGTACTACGATACACCCCCTATACTTGTGGGTCATCGACGTCTTCATCCTAGGCGGCGGCAGCTGCTAGGGTTGCCATGGTGTGAGGTGGGGAGTGCGGCATCGATGGGCGCATGGTTAAAGAAAACCTTCACCCGCGAACGCATGCAGGTTATCGCTCCATCGCCATCAATGTCGGCACGGATATGCAGGCGGCATCCCGTCATTCAGGGTGTCGTCTCGTCGATATTGATGGCGTAGGATGCCGTCAGTCAGACTTCCGCCTGCGCCTCTGAATCGCTGTCGCGGTTGCGTCTGAATCGCTGTCGATGCGCGCGTCTAAATCACTGCCGTGTTAAATGGTGGCTGATGGGTGGGCTAGTGGCACACGCGGATAGGACACTCCCTCGGTCCGCCCGTGTTCGGGCCGAAGCAATCGTTTTCCAAATTCGGTGCACATATGGGTCGAGTCGGACGCATCTGTCCGGATAAATCGTGCTTCTAGGATACTATACATGTCCCGCCCGTCCGCATGGACGCATCTGTCCGGATAAACCGTGCTTCTAGGATACAACACGGTTCTTCTAATACCAACTTATAAGTGCGAGCATATACAACATAGATGACACAATTGTTCAAGTTTATTTTGGGCAAGAAAAATAAAGTATGCCATCAAGTTTGTACCTCTTGAATATTTCTTGGCGTGACACGGGTTGGCATCCCCAAGCTTGATCTTTTGTCCATTCTTCACCTCATTACATCATTCTTCCCTTACACCTGAAATTTTTCCTTCATACAAAACTTCACACAATCTTTATTAGCAACATTAGTGTATTCAAAAGTAATAAACCTTGGTTTAGTTTCAATACAGCAAAACATTCATTAAAATTACAAGATACTGTAGCAATTCCTTTAAAAATATCAAGTCACCAAAAAGAACTCAAAAAGAAACCGATAAGAGGCAAATGCAAATAATGGCAGAAATCTGTCAAAATAGACCAGCAGGTAAAATTGAATTTTTCGAAGATCTTATGTTGCTCAAATCAAAAAGTGTTGAACTAACGAAAGTTATCTAACAACCTGGGGGGTTTATTCAGAAAATTACAACTCAATCTTACTTACAAAGATTTTTCACGAATTTTTACAGTAAAGCACAAAATCCTGTTTTGGGACAATACTTCCCCAAATCTTACTTCCCTCTCATTAGAGGTTATTCTTGGCACAAAAAATCAAACAAAAAGGATAAGGATAGGTTATTACAGAAGTAATAACTTCCAATACTCAATAAAACTATTGGGTTATCTCCCAAGAAGTACTTTTTTTAACACCTTTAAGTTAGGCTTGGTAGTTTGAAAAGATGCTCACATAAGAAATATGAATTGAAGTAAAAGAGAGCATCAAGAAGCAAATATAAAACAAATTTTCTAACCCACTTCCTATGAAAAAATAATCTTGTAAAGAAACAAGTCATGAAAGCACAAAGCAACAAGCATAGGAAATCAAAACAAGTGCAAATTCAAAACTTTCAACATAAAGAGGGGAAACTTAATATTGTTGAGATACATAAAACCATGTTTCCTTCTCTCATAATAACTTTTAGTAGCATCATGAATAAAATTAACAATATAACTATCACATAAAACATTCTTATCATGATCCACATGCATATAATAATTATTACTCTCCACATAAGCATAGTCATTCTTATTAATTGTAGTGGGAGCAAATTCAACAAAATAGCTATCATTGTTATTCTCATCACCATAATCATCAAATATAGGAGGCATATTGTAATCATAATTGATTTTCACCTCAATAGTACGTGGACTGAAAATATCATATTCATCATTGTAATCATCATATATTGGAGGTTTGGTATCATCATAAGCAATAGAATAACTATCTTCCAAAGCTGGGGAACTAAAAAGATCATTTTCATAAAAAACTAGCTTCCCCGAGCTTATACTTTTCCATAGCATTAGCAATAATGGTGTTCAAATAATTCATACTAATAACATTGCTATTAGCATGCAAATAAAGTTCCATAGGTTTTTTAACTTTCTCTTCAAACACTTCATCTCCCAACTCAAGATAGATACTATAAAGCTCTCTGATATTTTTGTTGTTTTCCATTAAGCCTAACTAGTGAAAACAAGAAACAAAAAGACAAAATTGCAGAATCTAAAGGTAATAACTCCGAGCACTCACATCAGAGAATGTGAGTACCTTACCTCCCCGGCAACGGCGCCAGAAAAGAGTTTGATGTCTACGCACTTCTATTCTTGTAGACAGTTGTTGGGACTTCAAGTGTAGAGGTTTGTAGAACAGCAACAAGTTTTCCTTAAGTGGATCACCCAAGGTTTATCGAACTCAGGGAGGAAGCGGTCAAAGGTATCCCTCTCAAGCAATCCTGCAATCAAGATACAAGAAGTCTCTTGTGTCCCCAACACACCCAATACACTTGGCAGGTGTATAGGTGCACTAGTTCGGCGAAGAGATAGTGAAATACAAGTGGTATGGATGATTATAAGTGGCAACGACACCAGAAAAGAGCTTCTGACGGGGAGGAAAAGACTAAAGGCAAAAAGATGGAAGCAAGCAAACATGCAATAGATCTAGATGCAAACAGTGTTTCAATGCTTAGAAACACGGCCTAGGGATCGTACTTTCACTAGTGAACACTCTCAATAAATATATTCACTTCATGACACTATCCTGAACTACTCTCTGGTTGGACACTCTAATCCATGGTAGGGCTATAACATCACTCCTCAAAGTCCGCCTTCCCCATCTAGATAACCCCACACTGTCACCTTGAGCGCTAGATGGTTTCAACAAACACCACAATTTCATAGAGACAACCAACTCAAAATATACTCATGATAAGTATTGATGAACTCTAGCCTAAGTGCCACCACGGCGTGCACGCTATCTCTTTCACACACGTGGGGAGAGCAGAGATCTATTGAAGCACTTGAGTATTTATGTAAACTCTAGCCTAAGTGCCACCACGGTATGCACGCTGTCACTTTCACAAACACGTGGGGAGAGTCAGATATCTATTAAAGCACTTGAGTAGCAGAGTATATCTACTTGATTACAAAGCTCATGATCACAATATGATCACGCATAGAGAGAGATGAACACATAGCTACCGGTAGAGCCCTTAGCCTCGAGGAAGAACTACTCCCTCCTTATCATGGGAATCAGCAACAGTGATGGAGATGGTGGTAGAAATCGATGGAGATGGCTTCGGGGGCACTTCCCCGTCCCAGCAGGGTGCCGGAACAAAGACTTCTATCCCCCGAATCTCCCCTTTGGTGGCGGCGGCGCTGCGGAACTTTTTTGTGGATTTTTCCCCAATTAGGGTTTATGTCTCGGGGAGACGTATATATAGGCGAAAGGGCAACGTCGGTGGAGGCCCAGGGGGCCCACACCCCTGGTGGCGCGGCCAGGGTGGGCCTGCGCCACCCTAGGTTGTGGACACCCTGGTGTCCCCCTCCGTATCTGCTTCGTGATACCGTATTGCTCCAAGAAAAATATTAACTTTGGCTTTTGTCCCGTCCAATTCCCAAAATAATCATTTTTTAGCTTTTCTAAAACCAAAAACAGCACAAAACAGGCAACTGGCATTATGGCATATTGTCAATAGGTTAGTTGCAGAAAGTGTATAAAAATGGCTCATAGTGTGGACATAACATAAGACAAATGATATAAAACAAGCATGGAGCATAAAAAGTTATAAATACATTTATGATGTATCAAAGGCTGGCTGGCGGGAACGCTGGCTGCTAGAGCCGAAGACGATCACCTCATGGTCGTTCTTGGCCTTCTTGAATCATCCGGGCGTCTTCATCATAGGCCGCGACTGTTGCTAGGGTTGCGATGGTGTGAGGTGGGGAGTGCGGCACCGATGGGCGCATGGTTAAACAACCCCTTCACCCGTGAACGCGCGCAGGTTCTCGCTCCTTCGCCATCAATGCGGGCACGGGTACGCAGGCGGCGTCCTGTCATTCAGGGTGTCGTCTTGTTGCTATTGATGGCATAGGCTGCCGCCGGTCAGACTTCCGCCTGCGCCTCTGAATCGTTGTCGTGGTTGCGTCTGAATCGATGTCGATGCGCGTGTCTAAATCACTGCCGTGCTAAATGGTGGCTGATGGGTGGGATAGTGGCACACGCGGATAGGACACGCCCTTGATCCGCCCGTGTTCGAGCCGAAGCAATAGTTGCCCAAATTTGGTACACGTATGGGTCGAGTCTGATGCATCTGTTCATATAAATCGTGCTTCTAGGATACTGTACATGTCCCGCCCATCTGCATGGACGTGTTGCGGACTTGCTCGAACGAGTTGGGTTGCCCTTACCCATCCGGTCATCCCAAACGGTTCATTTCTGTCCATTTGGGTTGGGCCACGGTCGATATGGGGATGTGGTCCGGCCTGTCCGGTCGACCGTGCCCAGCGGTGCGACCCATTTGTCTGCGCCTGGCCAACACCAGCGTATTTCCAATGGCTTCCCGCCGCCACGCCGTCTCCTGCCTTTCTTTCCCGCCGCTTCCCACGAGTTCTGGGTGTTCCCCATCGCGTCCAGGCGCAGCCATAAAAAGGGGAGACCACCGAGATATCTTCGTCTAGACCCGCACCACCCATAGCACAAAAAACACCATGCCTGGCTGCCGGCGTCGACCCGACGAGGTCCATGTCAACCCTGATGCCGGCAGAGAAGAGGGGCCCAAACAACGAACTAGGTGCATGGGTCGAAATATTCGGGTGACGATGGCGGTGAGGGAGAGCGTGGTGGGGCGGTGATTTGGTCGCATCCTCCACGCCTCCCTTGACGTCCATGGCCGCCGTGCCCTTCCTCCATCCAGCGCCGCCGACCATGGCTAGCTACAGGTAGTGGAGAACGAAAAGGAGAAGGAGGGAGGATGGTGTTCTGTGGGGAGAAGATGGTCGCGGACGACCAGTTAAAAAGGGCCAAGATCGGATGCCGACGTGGAGGCCAAAGAGACGGCATTGAAGTGTCCTGCCAATTAGTGTGTCGTCTCGTCGCCATTGATGGCTGATACGTCCAAAACGTATCTACTTTCCCAAACACTTTTGCTATTGTTTCTCCTCTAAACTTGTGTGATTTGGATACAACTAACATGGACTGACGTTGTTTTCAGCAGAGTTACCTTGGTGTCTAGTTTTTGTGCAGAAAATCAACTATCAGGAAAAATCCTGGAAAATATGCCAAAAATCCTATTTCACCAGAAGATCCACGGAGCCAGAAGAAGAGACGGAGTGGAGGCCTGGGGGGCCCACACCCCTACCAGGCGCGGTGGGCCCAGCCCGCGCCTAGGGGGTGCGGCCACCCCAGGCACCCCCTCGGGCTCCCTCTGCGCCTATAAGTTACCCCTTGACCTAAAAACCCAGGGGGGTCGATGTTTTCCAGAAAAGAGTTCCGCTGCGCCGCCACCACTAGAGACAAGATTCGGAACCAGAAACTCCGTTCTGGCACCCATCCGGGAGGGGGAATTTGGGGAGGATCATCACCAACGCCTCTCCATCAACCATCGATGTTTCCCTCATCTATGAGTGAGTAATCCCCGGCAATAGGCTATGGGGATGGTAGGGATTGGATGAGCTCTATCATGTAATCGAATAAGATTGTTGGGGCATAGTGCCTAGTATCTCTATTAGTGCTATTTGACTTTGTTGCAACTTGTTGTGTTTAATGCTTGTCACTAGGGCCCGAATGCCATGATCTCAGATCTGAACTTATTATTGAATCATTATGATAGTATTCTTTGTGATCTTATCTGCAAGTTGTGTACACATATCATTGTCTCGATCCAAAGGCCCCGAAGTAACATAAATTGGGACAACCGGAGGGGATGGTTGTGATGTGAGGATCACATGTGTTCACAGAGTGTTAATGCTTTACTCCGGTGCTCTATTAAAAGGAGCACCTTAATTGCCAGTAGTTCCCTAGAGGCCCCGCTGCCACGAGCTGGCTGGACATAAGATGTTGTGCAAGTTCTCATTGCGAGCACGTATGACTATATATGGAGCACATGACTAGGATTGTTTAGTACTTGGATGCTTGTTATTATTTATCTGCAATGCCCTAGATCTTGAAGTTACATGTTTAGACTCGTCCATGCAACGCCCGCCCATCCATCACTATGCCTACCGCACTCGAATCCCACTGCTTACTGTTACTATTGCTCCTGTTTCACTGTGTTGTTGCCTTGATGTTGCTACTACAAACTTTTGCTATTGATAAACTTCTGTGAGGAATAACTATTTCCAGGTGCAGCTGAATTGACAACTCAGTTGTTAAGGCTTTCAAGTATTCTTCGGCTCCCCTCGTGTCGAATCAATAAATTGGGTAATACTACCCGCGATGACTGTTGCGATCCCCTACACTTGTGGGTCATCAAGACTATTTTCTGGCATCGTTGCCGTGGAGCATAGCTTTATTTGTAAGTTCACTTGGATCTATTATTGTTCACTGCTACTCCTTTTATCATGGGGAAGTCTCGTGATGGAAAGTTCCCTATTTTACCATCCACTATAAGAAGCGGTACAGTCCTAAACACCTCTGCTGCTCTTGATTTATCGTCTGTTATAAGTAAGCTTGTTACACCACCACATACACATGTTACACACACTGCTACTACTGCTGAGTCTGAAACTGCTTTTGATACTCATGATGTTACGTCTACTGTGCTTGATGCGAGTGGTTCATTAGGTCCTTTCCTAGATGCTACTATGGCTAGTCTAGGAAATACTGAAACTCCTAGTGAACACACTATTACACCTGTTAGCTCACCTGAGTCTAGAGAGAGTTATGATATTAATGATGGCTACATTGAGTTTATTGAAGAATTTATTGAAGAGTGCCAAAACACACATGGTACTAGTGTTATTAAGAGTCTCCTTGCAAGACGCACCATTATTCCTAAGTTGTCCTCTGATCCTAAGTTTGCCACCTCTCCCATAGATATTAAAGATAAAGATTATGATTTTTCTCTTGATTTATCCTATTTGGACATTGTTGAGAAAGAACCTTTTTGTGGGACTGAAACTCAGAGTGTTGTGGCTCATATGAATGATCTTTCTACTATGGGTGCCTTATTTTCTGATGATTTTAAGATGCGCAAGTACTTTGTCACTAAGATCTTCCCTTTTCACTAAAAGGAGAAGCTAGGGCTTGGTTTAGTAGATTACTTCCTGGTTCCATTGATAGCCCTGATTGTTTGATTGCTTCTTTCTTCCAGAAATATTTTCCTCCCAGTGCTAGACATGATGCTTTGCAGAGACTTTTTGATTTTAAACAGGGAGAAGAAGAGAAATTGCCTGAGTCATGGACAAGGTTCTGTGCCTTGATTCATGCACATCCTGGATGCCCATTGCCTAAAGATGAGCTTCTTGATATTTATTATAATGGACTAACTGATGATTCTAGGACATACCTAGATAGCTTTGCTGATTGTGTTTTCAAGAAAAGAACTCATACAGATGTTGAAGAACTAATGGCTAAAATAAGCAAGAATTATGATGATTGGACTTCAACTAAGCTAAATACACCTGAGCCTATTACTCGTGAACCAGTTGTGCCTGAACCAGTTCCAACACCAAAGAAGAGGGGAGTTATTGCATTAAAATATGAAGTGATGAAGGAAGCTAAGAAATGTCTAAAGGAGAAAGGTATTAGAGCTGAAGATGTGAAGAATCTACCTCCTATAGAAGAATTATGCAAGACAATTCCTCACTCATCTACTATTGAGGTACACTCTCTCCAACACTTTGATGAAGGTGTTATTCCTTATGGTAAGCCTCCTGATCAATGTTTGGAGGAACTTGACATTTTTATTGTTAAACAAGGTATTTTTATTAAACAAGTTCGGAATCATTTATTGGAAAACTCTAGAGCTATTAAAGAGTTGAAAGATATTGTAGAAAGAACTTCAAATGATAATAAAATGTTTTGTAAACACTTTCAAATGGTTCAAACCCAACTTGATCAACTTGCTAAGGTACAAAAGGATATGCTAGTTAATGCCTCAGGAGATAAACATGCTTATGGAATTAGAACTAGGAGTGGTATAGCTACTCAAGATCCTTTATATCCTGAAGGACACCCTAAAAGAATTGAGCAGGACTCTCAGCAAGGTGAAAGTAGTGGTAGTCCTCGTAAGAGAAAGAAAAAGAAACATAAAATAGTTGAGGAACCCCTTGAACTTGCTGTAGATCCTAATAGTATATCTGTCTCTGATGCTGAAACTGAGAGTGGTAATGATAAAAATGATGCTCCTGATAAGGAGGAAGTTGAGGAAGAACCTGAGAAGCACACTAAGAACACTAGGTACATTAAGGAAGACTTTATTTCTAATAAACATGGTAAAGATAGAGAACCTTGGGTGTAGAAACCTATGCCTTTTCCATGTAAGAAACACAAGTCAAAGGAGGAAGAACACTACAACAAGTTTTATGAGTGGATGAAGCCTTTATTTTTGCAAATCCCTTTGACTGATGCTATTATGTTGCCTCCTTATTCAAAGTATATGAATGATATTGTCTCTAATAAAAGGAAGATTCCTAATGAGGGGATTTCTACTTTGCTTGCTAATTATTCCTTCAATGGTAAGGTTCCAAATAAACTTGGTGATCCAGATATACCAACTATTCCTTGATTTATTAAGAATAATTATGTTAGAACTGTTTTATGTGATTTGGGAGCTAGGGTTAGTGTTATGCCTTTTTCTCTCTACAAGAGCCTCCAGCTAGAAAAGTTGATACCAACTAATATATCTTTGCAAATGGCTGATAAGTCAACTACTATTCCTGTTGGTATATGTGAGGATGTTCCTGTTCAAGTAGCTCATAATTGCTTGGTTTTAACTGATTTTGTTGTGCTTGAAATGCCTGAAGATGATAATATGTCCATTATTCTTGGGAGACCTTTTCTTAATACTGTAGGTGCTGTCATCAATTGTAATAAAAAAAGTAACATTTAATATTAATGATAAAGAGCATAATGTTTATTCCCCAAGAAGGTTGCTAAGATCTATTGCATGAATTCCATTGAAAATATTGAGAGCATCAAGGTTGGAGAAATATATTGTCCCCTTCCACAAGAAAATTTTGAAACTATTATGATTGGGACCAGTACTATCAAGTTTGAGGTAACATAATAACTTTGTGGAATACAAAGTTTTGTTTCATATAAGATTGTTTTGGTAACAATACTTGATCAACCTTGTTAACAAAAGGATTTTAATGAACAAAACAATGTTTTCACCGTGGTTATACTTGCTTTCTTTTACTTTTCTCCTTCCTAGTCTTTGCTTTTGCTATTGTTAGCTAGTTGCTTGCTTGTTAGAGTGTCTTATAACTTCCGTAGTTTGCTTTTTGTTTGCTTTTGCTTCTTATGAAAAAACTGTTTCTGCGAGAAAATCAATTTTCATACCCTGAAAATTGGCCAAAAATAAAGTTTCCCAAAAAATTCCAGAAAATTCAAAATAATTTTTCCTCGAAAAAAGGGGCAGAGGGACACCTGGAGTGACCCAGGGGGCCACCCCAGGCACCCAAACCCCTGGTGGGCACGGCCTCCCTACAGGTGGCGTGTAACACCCTCAGAATCGGACCTATGCAAGTTTGAGCAAAATTCGCCAAACCCACATAGAAACGATTCAAAGGTGCCCACCAGGCACTTTCGTGCGGGTGGAAAACGAAGTAATAACATTACACAACAGTCCTCGATGGGACCCATGCAGATATATATAACTGACTCAAAGAGTCAAGAATACAGATATAATGTTCAAAGATCCAAATCACCTTGAAAACGGTAGAGCGTCCGGCTACGGACAAGAAGCAAATGGGGCTAAGAGCCCTGAAGAATAACCAATGGCGTCCATAACCCTGCCCAGGCCAATCCGGAAGGGTAACCCTGCTAACGACGTCGATCTCAAAACCTGCTCAAACAAAAGGGGTGCCGACAGAGGGCAAAGGAAAAGAAGGCGTCGATCGAGGCCAAGACACGCGAGGCTAGAATTGGCGGTCCGCCTACATAGGTATGGTGGATCAAGCGGCGAAGATGCACTAAACAACCTATAGAGACTCGATACAACTGGCGGTTATCAGAGAGGGGTAAGAATGACCTAACCGGATCCAACCTGAAGCTAACACCAAACAAACCCATCCTGGTGTTTCCCCCTCGAGACCAAACGAGGAAGTCAGCCGAGGAACTCACACAGTTGGCAGTTTTATTTATTCAGTTATCGTTGCAACAATTACTAGTCAGGTTTAATTAATCGTCCTGATAAAATAAGCAGTGGGCACTTTTAGTTAACCATTCCGTTGTAGTTGCAACAATTACTAATCAGATACAGATAGCATGAGATAAACCCTAAACCCAGCATTTGTTGGTATTTTTATTCAGCCATTCCGTTGTAGTTGCAATACTTACTAGTCAGGTACAATGGTCGCAAGCGACACTCCAAACAAGCAATGGTGGGCAGTATTATTAGCCATTCCGTTATAGTGAAGCTGATTACTAATCATTATAAAGTCAAATTTATAGCAATAAACTTTAGTTATGCTTGTCTATGATCGAGATACTGTGCTCCAAGTCGTCCATATCCGCGGACACGGCTTTCAGAAAGTTTTACCCGGCCGGGGTGCACCAATAGCAACACACGCTCGATCAACCTCGGAAAAACCAAATCAAAACCCAACGAGGCTTTCACGACTGAACAATCACAGGATTCAGAAATATTTCAGGCCACCCATTGAGTAGATCCATAGCGGAGTAAGCAAGCTCGAGACGGGCTCAAGGTTTCGTTAGTGGTCATGGCGGGAACCCGAAAGTGTGGCTGGGCTTGTCGATACCGCGAAAACACTCCGCTTACCTAAACAGTACAGTGTGCTCCTCGCACAATTTAAATACAGAAAGTAGCATGGCATAAGTACATGATCGTAAATAAAACCTCAAACTAGTTTGTGGCCCCAAGAAATAAGACTGAATCAAGCTATGGCTCAGGGGGGTCCCATATACCTCCCGGATGTGGATAGCGCGATAAATCAAGGAACAGGTATCAAGTACTCGGGGTCTTACGGGACACAAGTGGGCGTTCGGAAACCAAATATTTTCTATCACCCACCGATGCCTCTGCTTATTTCAATTTTAGTTGTTAAACAGGAAATAAAGTGACGATAAGTAAAACTAGAACCATCTCCAACATCAACATGCGGCAATACATCAGCAACTGTGGCATATGACGACACACATCAGCACTTGAGCAAGAAACTACGACGCGCAAGTCCAACTATCTACCAAACAACAGGTAATAGGGTGTGTCCAAGGCAATATGAGGCTGCAGGGAAATATCACGGGTACGGAAACTAAAGCATCACAACACAGATAGCAATAGATCAACAGGAGGGAATAAAGACTATAAAGTAAGATAGGTAGAAAGAGGGAGATGCTCGCCTGAAAACATTGTCGAAAGGTTCATCCGAAGATCGGGGCGAAGCTCACATCAACTCAACGGTCTTATCCGCGAAGAAGCGAAACACTAGAAGAAACACCGGATGCGATATTTAAGACGAAGGCAGAAGATCGGCATGATGCATGCATGATGTA
The DNA here is from genome assembly GCA_030063025.1 of Avena longiglumis. Taxonomy (NCBI): domain Eukaryota; kingdom Viridiplantae; phylum Streptophyta; class Magnoliopsida; order Poales; family Poaceae; genus Avena; species Avena longiglumis. The sequence goes on from CP125979.1 coordinate 124,119,748, forward strand.
TGGCATGGCGAGGATGCGATGCACTTAGGTCAAATTAAGCGGAACCGGGGTCCCGTCAATTAATTAGATGGTGCATGTTATATAGATACCCCGCATTTTAAATGTTGTTTAACAAGGCAGAATATATCACCGGTTCGCTACACAAGTTTAAATGAGGCCAATATGAGACTAGATTTGCCCACATATGGGCCCCATATTTAATTATTAGGTGAATCGGCATAAGGCCCCCAACCACATGAGATGCAGGCGAGATGACAATTAAATATGCAACAAGTTGTTATTATCTTATAAAAATAGGGTTCTCGGATAAGGGTCACACTTTAGGGTTCTCGACGATCTTGGGGTTCCGGGTTCGGGGTCGGTCTCGGGGTCCAGGGTTCGACGGCCTTGGTCCGGGGAAACGTTCTCGGACTCCGGGGTCGTTCTCGGGTTACTAGGGTAGATCTTGTCGAGTTCACTGCAACGCCTTGTGGTTCGATGGCGACCTTGGCGGTTATCTAGGAGAAGCTCTTGTGGTTCCGCGAGGAAGTACTTGGTCAGCGTCGCTTCGGACTCCTCAGTTCTTGTCGTTATTGTCGTGGCGAAGCTCTTGTCGGGGTAAAGCACTTGTTGTACCGGGGCGTTCTTGGCGATCCTCGGGTTCGGGGTCTCGGCGTCTAGGTTCCGGTTGGAGATCTTGGCGTTTGTGGACTCCGGGTCGGAGAACTTGGAGTACCGACTTCGACCGTCGATGACGAACTTGGATGCGGTACCGGTAGCCTTCTAGAGGTACCGTCTCGGCACGACCTCGATGCGTCAGCTCTCGAAGGCGAAGTACTTGGCGTCCGGGGTGCCGCGCTTGTGGTACCGGTGTCGATCTTGGCATCCTTCCGGTCCGGGTTTGGCGTTCGAGGGAGGTACTTGTCGTTTCGGATCGGGTCGATCCTAGTGTGCCGACAAACTCTGATACACACCTGGAATAGAAGGAGGCCCTGGTTGAACGGAGTAGAACAGGCGGCGACCTTGACGGGCCAACCACCGTGGAGGAAGCACGTGCGACGGCGGTTGCAGGAGAGGACGGGCCCGACGATCTCGAAGCGACAGAGGACGGCAAGGGACGTTGGGCGGACGCAGGAGGAGGAAGGCAGACGGCGGACACAGGCCCAGGCGGGCCACGGAGCGGGCGGAGCTCATGGCGGAGGTTGGCAGCAGGCGACGCGAGGCGAGGTGGAGGCGGCACAGGCGGCGGCGCTGGAGGAGGCCGAGGGGGACCGGGGCGCTTGCGGGACGGGGCGTGGTCGCGCGGGCTTGGCTCGGGCTCCGGCGAGCTTGCTGCGGCGGCGGGGACGCGGGGTGCAGAGGCTCTCGGGGCGGCCTCCGGTGAGCGAGAACGGGGCGGCCGGACGCAGGCCGGAGGAGGGAGGCCAGGCTCGGGAGGGAGTCGGTGGGGCGCGGCTCGGGGAGATGGGGGTCTGGCGGCGCGGTGCGGCTTGGACGGAGGAGCGGGGCTCGCGAGCGGAGAGGGCGGAGCAGGGCGGGCGGCGGCGCATGGAGAGGAGCGGGGCCGCTGCGGGGCGCGCGCGCGGCGGGGAGGAAGAGGGAGAGGCAGGCGCGCGGTGGGGGAGGGGAGAGGTGGTGCTCAACGGGGAGAGAGAGGAGCAGAGGAGGAAGAAGGGTCGGAGGGACGGCAGGGGTGGGGCCGAGGCGGGGAGGGGAGTGCGTGCTAAGCGTGTGGAGTGCGTGGTGTGCGTGTGGTCGGCAGGGTGGGCGGAGGGAGGTGGGGGCCCAGTGTCAGTGGTGGCGTGAGTGGAGCGGTGTCTGTTGGGTGTGGGGCCCAGGCGGTTGTGGGGAGGAAGTGGCTGTGAGAGAGGGAGAGAGAAAAGAGAGGGGAGAGGAGGCCGTGGCGGCATGTGAGAGGAGGAGAGGAAGGAGATGAGGTGGCAAGTGATTGGAGGGGTGAGGTGGAGGGATGGGTTGGGTAGGATAGTGGGTATGTAGTATTTAGAGGGCTGGTTTGGGGTGGACCGTTTTAAAATGCAGGTGATGCTCGGGTCGGTTGGCCTGATCGCCCCTACTAAAATAATTATAAATTTTATTTGTGTTAATTGGACCATTTGCAAACCGATAGCGACAAAACAAAATACTCCGGAGCCCGGGTTTGCGTTGAATAAAGATGGGGCGTTTTAGAAAACAAAACGGGCTTTGCGAAAATAGTTTTGGCAAACAATGCATGATGATGACGATGCAATGCACAAATTCAACGCGATTTTCTAGTAGTGGTTTTGCGGGATGCCACATGGCGCCTAGGTGGGGTGTGGCCCACCTGGGCCCCTCCCAGGTGCCTCCTCAAAGCCATCTTATTTATCTCTCCTGAAAAACACCGAAAAACTTTCTCAAGCTCGAGTTCTTGCTTTTCTTGATCGTAATTTTCGATCTCCTTGCTCAACCCATCTTTGCTGCTGATTTTTGGAGGGTTTGCTCCTTGGTATGTGCCTCCTCCACTCGTCCAATTAGATTTGTGATTGGCAGATTGTATCTTGAGTATTTTGCTGCTACAGGTGTCAGGTTGTGTGAGCTTGCATGCTTGTTCTATGCTTAGAGATTTCATTTTGATGCATGTGTAGCCCTCTAGCAAGTTCCTATAGTAGTTGCTCATCATTTATCAACTTCTAAATCACTTGGTTTGATGTTTGTCTAAAAATTTCAGCAAGGAAGATGAGTGCATATCCACTGGATCAATATGACTTGATGGTACCTAAGCCAATGAAAGTTCACCGTGAGGAAGGAGTTTTCCCTTCCATATATCCATGCCAGGAATTTATGAGAACCGCGGGAATCCTCTAGGATTTCCAAACTATGATTACCAATGCATGGTTGGAATACTTTGTTGAAGGTGAACCTTTTCAATATGTTAAGCTAACCATGGCTGTTGTGCAGGACTTCCGGTTTACTTGGTCTCCATATAATCCCATGGTCCATTACAAAATATACAATATAGTTGTCGACCTGCCGTTTGCTGATTTCTGTGCAGCTATTAGAGTGCCTTGTTGGGGATCTTGTGAGAAGATCAAGGAGAGGCCCAAGTTACTTATGGATTTATATACTGAGATTTGCCAAGGTTCGACTTCTCAAAGGAAAGTGGTAAAATTCGGAACATTCAGTTCCCCTCTATTAGATATTTTGCCTATTTCATTACCAAGTGTGTTCTTGCTAGAAAGATTGCTAGGAAGTTATCCTCCTTTGATCTAGCTTTTATTGCAGCTGCTTTGAATAGGGATAGATCTTATAACATGGGTGCTTTGATAGCTTACCGTCTCACCACTAACCGCGAGAAGGGTGGAATTTGTGGAGGTATCGTTGCCTCTAGGTTGCCAGCTTTCCATGGTTTAGAGCCTCACCATTCAGATTATCAGTTCCCCATTGAGAGACTTGATCTTGAATCTATGATTCTGCATGGTTTTGTTTCCTTGGGGGCTAATGTGAGAATTTTACCGTTTGAACTATCTTTTGCTGAGCGAGGTTGGAGAGGGGGTAGGACTGAGAAAATAGTTTATTTGCCTGCACCCGCTTTGTTTAATTTTGATAACAGGCAAGGATGGTCGCTCACGGAGGAGGAGTTTGACACATACGTGGTGGAGGTCTCCCAGTATTAAGAGAATGATGGAGTGGATGCCGAAGATGATTCGGTTCAGCCCTCCAACTTGGGAGAGTCTTCGTACCAGCAGCCTTCTTATGATTTGGGCACGTCTTCTTCTTCATCGCAAGCGCCTGACTACGATCATTCCTATGATGACCCACCAGCTTGGGGTTACTACCCGCGTTATTGAGCCCCACTTAGGCCAAAAGCCTAATCTTGGGGGGAGGTATACAGACATCACACTCATCTATATATCATGTTTTGTCGGTTCTTTGTATATCCGTTGTTTCGCTTTCTTTTTGATTCTTGTTGCTGCTTTCTCAAAAACACAAAAATACCAAAAATATTTTCGTTGTGTCTCTTGGTTTGTTTCTTTGCTTTTTAGCTTTGGTTTGCCTTAAAGAAAAATCCAAAAAGATTTTGCTTTTTTTTGTTTTCCTTTGTTTGGTTCGCTTTTGCTTTGTTTGCTTTCTTTAAAAAAATCGAAAACACCAAAAATATTTGTTGTTCTTCTTTGGCTTTGTGAGTTCTTTGCAGGGTCAACCGTCCTCAGTAGAGTTTGGTTTCATGTTATTATTCAAGTCACACAAGTGAAGGGCAATAATGAAGATTAAGACAACTTGAGGAGTGGTAAGAGGCTGGTAACGAACTCTATTTGTTTTCATTTTTGTACACGTACTCATCGTTGTGAGCATGCTTAGCCTATTTGTGTAAGGTGTATGTTATTATGAATGCTTAGTAGTTCTTGCTTGCTTGTGATTAGCTCTATCATGTCATGAATGTTTGCTTGCATTGTTTTATTCATATTTTGGTATGATATTGTGGTATCCTCCTCTGAAATTTTCATGTGAATCGACTTGGCACATGCTCACGCATGCATATGACTAAAAAATAGTCAGTAAGCCTCGATGATTTATTTTGCCTTAGAGTTCTAGTATCATTTTTATGCCATAATTAATCATGTTTTGTTGCAAACATGATTATGACAGTTATTGCTCTCTCATTTGTCTCTCCCTCTCTATTGCTAGCCTTAACTTGCAATGAGTATGAGCTCTACCCGTGCTTCCAACTCCCAAAACCAATATTGCCAACAGTGTCCACCATACCTACCTATTAGCATCATTTGCTACTTCAGTGCATATTTTATATGCCGTGTTTTCTTCCAAATAAAATGTTTGTCTATTTTGAGAAAGTTAGTTAGTAAAGCTCTCACAAACATGATGGCACACTTTACTCCTTGCACTCAATAATCCTGAACCACTATGACCTGTCCATGAAAGTTATATGCTTGCAAATTATATGCTGGGAGTCAGCAGAACCGTGTTGTCACGGGGAACGCTTTCAACACTTTTTGGATATCTTATCCAGTTGATACCTTGTTCTTTTGTTTGCGGATGTCGTTGGTGTGAAATAAAAAGGGAGCTTGTGAGTTCATGGAGTCTATACATTGTTTTAGAGAAACGCCTGGGCCGCTAGCCTAAGCCATGCCTAATCATGGTGGAAACTTGCAGCATCACCATAATGAGCATTTATGAAGCATCCTCAATAAAAAGCTATGCACATAGTAAATAAAAAGATCGCTGAGATGCTTATTTTGTGCTTGCCTTGTCATTTTGATCACGGGATAGCTCCTGTATCATATGCAAGGGGTACCCCGTTGGCGGTTCTCTATGATATGCATGTATTTACAATGACAAGAACTTTCACCTTAACCACAAAAAGATGCCTATGATAGGGAAGCGAGATACCACTCTATCATACCTTATTATGAGCATTGCAATGTTGCTTATGTTTATGTTTCATGCTATTTATTATTATTGAGTTGGTTTCTCTTCATAGCTTGCAATGACTATTGAGTAGACTTGGTTGCATACTTCTTATTATGAATTGTCTAAGCATCTACTCATGTGCTAAGAATATTTACATCATATGAAGCATATGTGTTCGTGAAAGTTCTTTTATCGCACTCAGTTTTCAACTGAATTGCTTGAGGACAAGCAATAAGCTAAGCTTGGGGGAGTTGATACGTCCAAAACGTATCTACTATCCCGAATACTTTTGCTATTGTTTCTTCTCTAAACTTGTGTGATTTGGATACAACTAACACGGACTGACGCTGTTTTCAGCAGAATTACCTTGGTGTCTAGTTTTTGTGCAGAAAATCAACTATCAGGAAAAATCTCGGAAAATATGCCAAAAATCCTATTTCACCAGAAGATCCACGGAACCAGAACAAGATACGGAGTGGAGGCCTGTGGGGCCCACACCCCTGCCATGCGCGAGTGGGCCCAGCCCGCGCCTAGGGGGTGTGGCCACCCCCAGGCACCCCCTCGGGCTCCCTCTGCGCCTATAAGTTACCCCTTGACCTAAAACCGAGGGGGGTCGACGTTTTACAAAAAAGAGTTCCGCTGCGCCGCCACCACCAGAGACAAGATTCGGAACCAGAAACTCCGTTCTGGCACCCTGCCGGGACAGGGAATTTGGGGAGGATCATCGCCATCGTCATCACCAACGCCTCTCCATCAACCATCGATGTTTCCCTCATCTATGAGTGAGTAATCCCCCGTAGTAGGCTATGGGGATGGTAGGGATTGGATGAGCTCTATCATGTAATCGAATAAGATTGTTGGGGCATAGTGCCTAGTATCTCTATTAGTGCTATTTGACTTTGTTGCAACTTGTTGTGTTTAATGCTTGTCACTAGGGCCCGAGTGCCATGATCTCAGATCTGAACTTATTATTGAATCATTATGATAGTATTCTTTGTGATCTTATCTGCAAGTTGTGTACACATATCATTGTCCCGATCCAAAGGCCCCGAAGTAACATAAATTGGGACAACCGGAGGGGATGGTTGTGATGTGAGTATCACATGTGTTCACAGAGTGTTAATGCTTTACTCCGGTGCTCTATTAAAAGGAGCACCTTAATTGCCAGTAGTTCCCTAGAGGCCCCGCTGCCACGAGCTGGCTGGACAGAAGATGTTGTGCAAGTTCTCATTGCGAGCACGTATGACTATATATGGAGCACATGCCTAGGATTGTTTAGTACTTGGATGCTTGTTATTATTTATCTGCAATGCCCTAGATCTTGAAGTTACATGTTTAGACTCGTCCATGCAACGCCCGCCCATCCATCACTATGCCTACCGCACTCGAATCCCACTGCTTACTGTTACTATTGCTCCTGTTTCAATGTTGTTGTTGCCTTGCTGTTTCTACTACAAACTTTTGCTATCATGTAATCGAATAATATTGTTAGGGCATAGTGCCTAGTATCTCTATTAGTGCTATTTGACTTTGTTGGAACTTGTTGTGCTTAATGCTTGTCACTAGGGCCCGAGTGCCATGATCTCAGATCTGAACTTACTATTGAATCATTATGATAGTATTGTTTGTGATCTTATCTGCAAGTTGTGTACACATATCATTGTCCAGATCCAAAGGCCCCGAAGTGACAGAAATTGGGACAACCGGAGGGGATGGTAGTGATGTGAGGATCACATGTGTTAGAGTGTTAATGCTCTGCTCCTGTGCTCTATTAAAAGGAGTACCTTAATTGCCAGTAGTTCCCTAGAGGCCCCACTGCCATGGGATGGCTGGACAGAAGATGTTGTGCAAGTTATCATTGCGATCATGTATGACTATATATGGAGCACATGCTTAGGATTGTTTAGTACTTGGATGCTTGTTATTATTTATCTGCAATACCCTAGATCTTGAAGTTACATGTTTAGACTCGTCCATGCAACGCCCGTCAATCCATCCATATGCCTACTGCACTCGAATCCCACTGTTTACTGTTATTGTTACTATTGCTCATGTTTCATTGTTGTTGCCTTGCTGTTGCTACTACAAAATGTTGCTACACATAAACTTTTGTGAGCAAGAACTATTTCCAGGTGCAGCTGAATTGACAACTTAGTTGTTAAGGCTAGCAAGTATTCTTTGGCTCTCCTTGTGTCGAATTAATAAATTGGGTAATACTACCCGCGAAGACTATTGCGATCCCCTACACTTGTGGGTCATCAATGGCGCAGGCTGTCGTCGGCCAGCCTTCCGCGCAGCGCTTCTGAATAGGTGCCGCGGTTGCGTCTGAATCGGTGCCGTTGTGCGCGTCTGAATCAATGTCGTGGTGGGTGACGGGTGGGCCACGACACCAACGGGTAGGACACCCGAGCTGTCCGCGCGCGTCCAGGCCGATGCAACCATTGGCCAGATTAGATACACGGATAGGTCGAGCCGGATGTGTTTGTCCGGATTGGTCGGCCCGCTGGGGCGCCGCGTACGCCACGCGCGTTCGCGCGAACGAATTCGGACACGCTCAGACGAAATGCATCAGCCCGGTAAAGATTCCCTAACCCCCCCTCTCTCTCTCTATTCTTCGAGTTAATTGGATAAAACTACCACAATTGAGGCTGTCGGGACGGGTCAGTACCGATTCTAGTAATTCTTGCATGTCAGTACCAACACTTGGATGTTGAAACGCTGACCGCGCTAATTCTAGCTTGAACACGTTTCTGACGAGCCTGGCCCATGTTCAGAGCTGATGTGGCCAAACGGCCATTTCCCCCGCAGTTTAGGACACGACCAGGTGCGGACGGACCACACCTGGGTCGGTCTTCATCTTCCCAGTCAGTCTCCACTCCCCCTTTCTCTCTCCCACTCTTGATTTGGAGGCGATGGAGGAGCCAAAGAATCCTGGAGGCAGCGGCGGCGCAGGCAAGAAAGGCGGGTCTTATGCTATCGACGGAGGCCACCGGAACACGGGAGCCACAAGGGAGCAGATGGACGGTCTACACGAGCTATGGCCGTCTCGTCCATCAACGGCGTCGGCGATGCTGGCGCAGCTCTGGGTGGCTAACCGATTGGATTCTAAGAGGTGGACGACCAGTCTCAGCGGTGTGGAGTACGTATTCATCTCTCCTCTCTATCTCCCTATCTCTCTGAAATTTTCGATTTAGGGGTTAGGGTTTGCTGATATGGGCTATTTGCTTGCCATGTTTTGTAGTCTTGTGATGAGTGCAGCAACACTTCGTTGGGAGACCCCAAGCGGAAGGTATGATGCATCACAGCAGGCAAGTTTCCCTCAGTAAGAAACCGAGGTTATCGAACCAGTAGGAGGAAGGAAACGTCCCAAGGGGTGCTGCAAGTAACGTGGAGACCCGCACAACACAAACTCAAGACTTTGCCCCAACTAACAGCGAGGATGTCAATCTCACCGGTTTTTGTAACAAAGGATTAACTGTATGGTGTGGAAGGTAATGGTTTGCAACAAGTAAACAAGTAACAGTGGAAGATGTATCAATGGTAAAGATTGGACCGGAGTCCATAGTTCACTAGAGGTGTTCTCCTTAGATAAACAACATGGCATGAAGGGTAAACAAATTACAGCAGGGCAATTGACAGGAACTGAGCAAGGCATAACAATGCAATACTAGTCAGAAAGATCCTATGAGATTCGATTGGGCAATACAACAACATACAAAGACCGCCATCCAACTGCATCTATGACTAGAAGTCCACCTTCAGGTTATCATCCGAACCCCCTCCAGTATTAAGTTGCAAACAACAGACAACTACTTTAAGCAAAGTGTGTAAGGTAAACAATCCACTTGTTCCATGAACAAGAGACCATTGTTTTCTCCCTAGTAGCAACAACACATCTACAACCGAAGATATTTCTGTCACTTCCCTTGGAAACTAGAGGCATGAACCCACTATCGAGCATAAATACCGCCTCTTGGAGTCACTAGCAACTACTCGGCCAAGATAGCTATTAACAACGGAGAGCATGCAAGATCACAAACAACACAGACATGATAAATACAAAACCATTAACCAAACTGACATAATAATCTCAATATCCATCGGATCCCAACAAACACAACATGCATGATTACAAATAGATTAGATCTTGATCATGAACGGAGCTCACAAGATCTATACATGAAAGCACAAGGAGGAGATACAACCATCTAGCTACTACATGGACCCATAGTCCAAGGTGGAACTATCCACGCATCATACCAGAGAACAAGGCCTCCGGGATGATCTCCCCTCCGGCAGGGTGCCGGGAAGAACTTCAGATCCCCCTGATCTAGGGACGATGGTGGCGGCGGCTACAGACGGTTTCGTGGAGTTTTGATCAAGCGTCTAGGGTTTCTGCATCGGGGGCTTCTTATAGGCAAAGAGGCGAGGATGGAAGGCGACCAGGGGGGCACACCCTGCCTAGGCACGGGCCCACCCCTGGTCGCGCCTAGGGGGTGTGGCGGCCCTGGCTCACCCCTTCGTCTCTCGTATGGACTTCGTGTTCCCCATGGAAAGAAATTGACTTTGGCTTTTGTCCCGTCCAACTCGGAGAATATTGATTTTCTGCCTTTCTGGAACCAAAAACAGAATAAAACAGGCAACTGGCACTGTGGCAACTTGTTAATAGGTTAGTGATGGGGATGCGCCTACCGGGGTATACCCAGCAGGACGTTTCCGACTGGCCCAATACCTGGCGAGTGGGCCTACAAGACGGCGACTGGATCGAAGCCCAGCAAGGACCCAAGCGACTGGAAGCTGAAGGCCCAGGCGAGTAGATAGGCCCAGTCGGATTAGGTTAAGCAATCTGAAGCTTTAAGCGATTCGGTTGAGATATGTAAACCCTAGGGAGGTGAGCCTATATAAACCTCCTGCGGGCGTGTAGAGATCGTTCCATCATACACACCCAAGCGACTCGCCGCCTAGCCGCCGAGCTCGCCCATTATACCACCTCCATAATACAATCTAGCAGGAGTAGGTCTTTACCCTCCGGGGGGCCGAACCTGGGTAAACCCTGTGTCTCCGCCCTCATCTCGCACCGTAGATGGCTGGCCGCCCTTGCCCCTCGTTCTACTACTCGCTGCCGATTGCAGCATCTGCCGTGACCATCCCCACGACAGTGGCGCACACCGTGGGGCCTGGCCGGTCCGGCCGGTGTTCTGCGGCGAGATCCAATCTACCCATCAACGAGACGGTCGCCACCAGCCGCATGATAGCGATCGGCGAGATTCTCCAAATCTTGCCGAGCAGCTACGTCCCGGCGGCGCGACCCGTCACGCACAGTGTGATCCTGCCGGTTGGCACAATCAGCCTCTTCGTCGGCCTTACCGACGTCATCGTCTCGGAGGACTCGGCTCGCATCCGCGAGTCACCGCCACGCGATCGGCTCTCCGAGAGCCAGATCCACACGATCCATCGCCTCGCCTCTGAGTACGACTCGGCCCACAGCGACGTGGCCGAAAACTCAGTGGCCGCAGAAGACGCGGCCCTCAACGATGACGCCGACTCGGTGACCCCGGCGTCACTCGCCGGGTCCATCACCGCGGCTTCACCCGCGGGCTCCATCACCTAGGTCTCCAACGTGGGAGACTTCGAGGACCCCTCCATCCTCGGGATCTTCGAATTCGACTCCGGATCGAAAAACTCCGCCGACCTCCGCGACGGAACCGGTCGCCACGCCGCGACCTACATGGCGACCGACCGCAGCCGGAGGACCCCTTCTCCACCCAATCCCTCCTAACGCCACGGCGACGGAGGTCGAGGAACACCGCCTGAAACTGGCGGAGGAGGTGCACAAGGAACAAGCCAATTTTTGCCTCGGCGGTGACGGCAGAACTATCGCGCTACCATCGGCGGATCGGTCGCGCTGAACCCCACCGCTCAGGGCGCCCTGAACTTCGGCGAGAAAACGACCCGCCCGCTTGGCGGCGCGATCTGCGAGCAGCGCCACCGGGAAGCGCCCACCCCTCCAGGGTCGACGGCGATGGGCGCCCACCTCCACCCAACCGCACCTCCTAGGGACCAGCCGCGGATAGTAGTCTCCTCACGGGGCGAGGCGCAAATGGCCTCCCACTATTCTCCACCCGATGGACAACCTCGTGGCGGGCGGCGGCGGCCGACAACATCACGGCCACGGGCGACGGCGCCTCTGAGATCCAAGATGCGTCGAGGCCTGCTCGCAAAGGCCATCGAGCAGCAAAACGCGGGCGCCGACTCACAGGGTCGAGTATACTCGCGTTCTTCGGGAAGCAGAGCGGCCTCAAGCGGCCGCCCAGCGGCAGCAAACACCCTCAACTGCCCGCCACCGGAGCCACTGCATCTCCAACACCGACCCGCGAACGCAGCACTCTCCACCAATGTAACACCCTCAGAATCGGCCCTATGCAAGTTTTAGCGAAATCCGCCAAACCCGCATAGAAACGATTCAAAGGTGCCCACCAGGCACTTTCGTGCGGGTGGAAAACGAAGTAATAACATTACACAACAGTCCTCGATGGGACCCACAGAACAGATATATATATACAACACGACTCCATGAGTCAAGAATACAAATATATACGGTACAAAGATCCAAATCACCTCGAAAACAATGGAGCGTCCGACTACGGACAAGATGCAAATGGGGCTAAGAGCCCTGAAGGATAACCAATGGCGTCCATATCCCTACCCAGGCCAAGCCGGAAGGGTAACCCTGCTAACAACGTCGACCTCAAACCTGCTTAAACAAAAGGGGTGCCGACAAAGGGCAAAGGAAAAAAAGAGGCGTCGATCGAGGCGATTACAGCGAGGCTAGAATTGGCGGTCCTCGCCTACGTAGGTATGGTGGTGGCAGCGGCTGACAAAGATGCACTAAACAACCTATAGAGACTCGATACTCTGGCGGCTATCGAGAGGGTAAGAAGACCTATTCGGATCCAACCCGATACTATCATCAAACAAACCCATCCCGACGCTTTCCCTCGAGACCAAACGAGGAAGTCAACCGAGGAACTCACACAGTTGGCAGTTTTACTTATTCAGTTATAGTTGCGGCACTTTACTAGTCAGGTTTAGATAATCATCCTGATAAAGTAAGCAGTGGGTACTTTTAGTTAACCATTCCGTTATAGTGGCAACACTTACTAGTCAGATACAATTAGCATGAGATAACCCCAAAACCCAGCAGTTGTTGGTACTTTTACTTAGCCATTCCGTTGTAGTGAAGCTGATTACTAGTCATATCGGATACAAGTCAATTTATAACAATAAACTTTAGTTATAGTTGTCTATGATCAAGCACTGTGCTCCAAGTCGTCCATAACCGCGGACACGGCTTCTCGAAAAGATTTAACCCTGCAGGGGTGCACCAAAGTATCCACAGGCACTTCGACCCTTTTTGCCAGATCAGTTAACATACACCCATCGGTATGTCGGCGGGGCCTAAGTCACGACGTTCCTGCACTAAAGCAAGTACATGGGGCCACCCCACCAAGTCGAACTCATACGAAGTCGGCCGGTCTCGAGACGGACTTAGGGTTTGGGTAGACGGCTGTGAACGCAACAAATCCCAAAGCTGGGATGTCGACACCGCCAAACGTGTCCCGATCCTAAGCGATCGGTGTGCTCCTCGCACAAACGTAATAAAGCATGGCATAAGTACAGGATCGTAAATAAAACCTCAAACTAGTTTGTGGCCCCAGTACAATACTTTGAAAACAGGTAATAATCAATGGGGCCCATATCTCCCCACCGTGGTTAGCGCTCGATCTCGGAGCAGTGTGTCAAGAACTCGGGGTCCTAGGACACAAGTGGGATCGAAACCAAATATTACCTATCACCCACCGATTCCTCTGCTTACTTACTTCAATTTTAGTTATTAAAAAGTAATTAAAGTGAACAATAATTAAAGCCATGATCATCTCCAACATTGAACATGCGGCTCTTCTCCAACAACTGTGGTACTTGACGACACGCATCAACACTTGAGCAAGCGACTACGACGCGCAAGTCCAACTATCTACCAAACAACAGGTAATAGGGTGTGTCCGAGGCAATATAGGGCTGCAAGGGATATCACGGGTACGGAAACTAGAGCATCGCGACACAGATAGCAATAGATCAACAGGAGGGAATAAATACTAGAAAAGTAAGATAGGTAGAAAGAGGGAGATGCTCGCCTGAAACCATTGCCGAAGGATCAACCGAAGATCGGGGCGAAGCTCACATCAACTCAACGGCCTTATCCGCGAAGAACCAAAACACTAGAAGAAACACCGGATGCACTATTTAATTCAACGGCAGAAGAACGGACATGATGCATGTATGATGTATGGCATGGCAAAGGTGCGATGCAATTAGGTCATATTAAGCGGAACCGGGGTCCCGACAATTACTTATTAAGTTCATGTTGTTTAGATACCCCGCAATTAAATGTTGTTTTAGCATGGCAAAAGATAGCACCGGGTTCGCTACACAAATTTAAATGAGGCCAATATGAGACTAGATTTGCCCGCATATGGGCCCCATATTTAATGATTAGGTGAATCGGCATAAGGCCCCCAAACCACATGATAAGATGCGTGCGAGTATGACAATTTAATATGCAATAATTTGTATTATATTATAAAATAGGGTTTCGGTAAGGGGTTCACACATTAGAGGGTCTTGACGAACTTGGGGTTCCGGGGTTCGGGGTCGGTCTCAGGGTTCGACGGCTCGGCGAGATCGTTCTCGGATCACGGAAGTAGATCTTGTTGCATCCGGGAAGCAGGACTTGGTTGGCGTCGGGGGCGCATCAGATCCGCCCTGGTCGGTGCCGATCTTGTCGTCGCGAAGGTCTTGTCGGGTCCGCGGTTTGGGTCGGACTTGGCGTTCCGGCCATCTTCGGTCCTCGGATCCGAGAGGGTTCGGGGTCTTGACGGGGTTCGGTCTTCGGACGTCGGGATCAGGGCCTTTGGTCCGTGAAGTTCTTGTTGTTTCCGCTTTGAGACGATCTTGTCGGTGCCGGTACGGGGGTCTCCGCATCAAAGATCTTGGCGCTCGGGTACGGCGGTACCGGGCTTCGGGCTCCGTGAACGGGGCATCGGATCCGCATCTGTGCAGAAGACCTTGGCGTTCCTGTCGTTGATATTATGGTTCCGGTTTTTCTTGCCGGTGGTCTCTGAGTCGCGCAACTTTCCCTTGTCCATGAAGAAGATCATGTCGTTCCATTCCGCGTAGAGTCCTTGTAGATGCTTCTTCGAGTGTCTCCGGTCCGATGTAGTCTTCGGGCTTGAGGATCAGTGTCGATCTTAGGACCTATCTCGATACTGTCTTGGTGAAGGTCTTGTTAAATCTTGACACGCACTCATGCTCGATGCCGGTCATGTCGACGACCTCATCCACCACACGAGGGGTTCATGTCTGAGGTATCCAAACACCCCGAAGGCACCACTCGGAGGCACGCGTCGATGCTACGGGAGGTCATTGGCTCGCATTGGGAAGGCCATCGGGCGTCGATGTGCTTGGCGCCATCCAACCGTAGCAGCGCGGCGTCGGCCTCAGCGGCGGATGGAGGCAAGGCGAAGGCTGACGCGAGCTTGGCGAGAGGAGCCGTGCAGCGGGACAGGCGGTGGCGGGAGACGGCGCTGGCGTGCCGGAGAGGCGAACGGCGGCGGCTCATCGACCAGGAGGCTCGGGGCAGCCTGGCGGGAGGTGGTTGGAGGCGGCGATGGCGGTGAAGGAGGAGGCCGTCGGCGAGGCGCGGCGGAGAGGGGCCAGGCGGAGGCCAGGACAGCGGGACAGGCGGAGCGGAGCGGAGCCAGGAGGCGGGGCGGAGGCGGGAGGAGCGGGGTCCGAGGCGGCGGCCTGTGGAGGAGGAGGCCGGAGGCGAAGAGGTTGGCGTCAGCGAGGCGGGAGGCGGTGGTAGGGGTGTGGGGAGGAGGCTCGGGCGGGATGCTCGCATGGGAGGGCCTTCGGGGTGGGAGCGAGAGAAGGAAGGAAGGGCAAGGGAAGGTTCAGTGGGGTGGCGCGTCGAGGACGGGCTGCTGGGGTGGGTCCCAGGGAGAGGTGGGCCCAGCGAGAGGGAGTGGGTTGGCTCGGTGGTTGGGGTGAGAGGGAGTGGGTTGACAAGGGGTGGGACCAGGCTGATGTGGCAGGGGGGGATTGGGTGGTGAAGAGAGGGAAGGTGAGGTGGCACGAGGGGAGTGGCCAGGGTGAGGTGGAGGGGGTGTGGGTAGACTAGGTTGGGTGTAAAAAGGGGTTTAGGGAGACCGATTTAATTTCTGGGGGTGGTCGTTCGGGTCGAATCGGCCCGTTCGACTGCCCCCACTAAAATAATTTAAATATTTTATTTGTTTCAAACATACTTTTGCAAACCGACAGCGGACAAAACAAAATAATCCGGAGGCCCGGGTTTTGCGTTTGAATAAAGACGGGGCGTTTAGAAAACTAATTAGATTTTTCTGCAAATAGTTTTATACAAACAAATGCAGGATGATGACGATGCTCAAATACAATGCGGCATGATGACATGAGCATGCGGTCATGATGATGAAAGGAACAAAAACAACGCGATTTTCTAGTAGTGGTTTTGCGGGGTGCCACAACCAACGACCCCAGGCCAGCGAACAACTTCGTCGCCGCCAATGGTCAACCCATCGACGCCCGCACTCACATCATCAACAACCAAAGCTGGCGCGCACGCCAGCCCTATGACCCGCGACACACCCTGACCAATCGCCGCGACGGCGAGCCCATGGGGTCGCTAAGTCGACTCGGCCCCAAGTGCTTCGGACCAATGATCCGAGGCGATAAGTACTCGCCAAAATTCAAGGCGCCGAAGGAGATAGAAAAGTACGACCCCTCGTACGACCCCGCCGTTTGGCTCGATACATACCTCATGGCGATGGGGATCGCAGGCCACACCGACCTGCTAGCCGCCCGTTACCTCCCCCTGATGATGGAGGGGACGTGCAGGCAGTGGATCAACACCCTCCCGGGCGATGTCGACTCACGGGAGGAGATGCGATGCCTTCGAGGCACCCGAGTGCTCCTACACCCGCGCCGCCACCATCGAGGACCTGGAGGCGATGCGTCCAGGGACCCCGCGAGTCGACCCGCAATTGGGTCCAACGGTGGCAAGAACTCTGGTACAACGCGGTCGGCATCCACCCGACACGCGATCCACCGCTTCAAGACCTCATGCCGCTCTGAGCCCTGTCGCCAAGCTCAAGCGACTCTCTCGCCCACTCGACAGCATCCCGGACCTCCTCGAGATCGCCAAACGGTATGCGGAGGAAGATCCAAACCAGGAAACTGACGACGAGTCAGGAGGTCAACGTCGCCGAAGCGGTAACGGCAGACGGCGGTCCGACCTACGCTACAGCAACACTCGCCTCACCGGCAAGCGCCCGCGGTGACGGGCGAGTCGACTTATCGCTAACGCCGAGCACGCTAACGCGAGCCCAGAGCTTCCGTCATGACGGAGGACAACGCCATGACGGCGGCAACTACAAGCCAAGCTAAGGTTCGACCCGCGGCCCTCCTTAACCAACCATGTGCGTTTCATAGCAGGGAAGGGAAGCCCGAACGCACACAACCGCCGCGCACACCCTCGGGGAGATCGAGAAGGCACGGCGAGCAGGAGGACCCGACAACGACCCGTAAGCGGCGGAAAATTCGCAAAGTGGCGGATCACTCCATACCTTCACGAGATTCAACACGGCGAAAAGAAGGTCATCGCCAGCGCCGTTGCCGTCAGCGGTGGCCCGGATGGGCGTTCCCGGTTCCTCAACGGTCGGAGCAGCCCATCACTGGAGCCGCCAAGACCACTCGCCACGCATCAGTACCGGTCGAGTCGCCCGGTAGTCAAGCCTAAGGTCGGCGACTCGGCTCCCCAAGGCGTTGATGGGCGGCGGTAGCTCCATCAACATCACTACTGGACACCTTGGTGGCTGCGGCTCCCGATCGATGATCGAGACGACCCACACCACGTTCCATGGCATCGTCCCGGTCGGAAGGCGTACCCGATCGGCAAGGTCACGCTGCCGGTCACCTTGACACACGGCAAACTTCCGCACCGGCGGATCGTCTTGATTTGGTGCCCTTCGGCTGACCACCTGTGTCTGGGCGCGGCGTTCGCCAAGTTCATGTCGGCGCCACGCTGCGTACGCGATGAAGCTCCACGGGCGTGCGGCGTCATCACCATCAACGGCGACCCCGACATGGCCGCCGAGTGCGAGGCCAAAGGAGCCGAACTCGCTGACGCCGTCATCGCGGCGGAGACCAATCACGCCGATGAACTCGCCAAGTACGCGAGCAGGGTTAACAACGACGACCCCACCATACTCAAGAAGCCCAACTCGGAGGGCGCAAACACCTCAACCTTCGAGGCAACGACGCACACCCGCACCGTCGAGCTGGTCCTAGGCGACTCCAGCCAGACGGTGACGATCGGGACGGGCATGAGCCCAGTATAGGAAGGCGCGCTCATCGAGTTCCTCCGTGAGAACAGGGACATCTTTGCATGGAAGCCTTCTGACATGTCTGGTGTCCCTAGGGAGCTCGCTGAGCACAAGCTAAACGCCGACCCCAAAGTGCGACCCGTCAAACAGTCTGCGGCCCTTCAATGAAGAGCGTCGCCGAGCAATCGCCGAGGAGGTGCAGCGTCTACTCGCTGTAGGCTTCATCTGGCCAATCAAATACTCCAAGTGGCTGGCAAACCCAGTCCTGGTCGAGAAGAAGAACGGAACCTGGAGGATGTGTATCGACTACACAAACTTAAACAGCGCCTGCCCAAAGGAGCAGTTCGTCCTCCCGCGGATCGACCAAATAATCGATTCCACCGCGGGCTCGGAGTCGCTATGTTTCCTCGACGCCTACTCTGGGTACAACTAGATCAAAATGGCCGTCGAAGACGAGGAGAAGACGGTGTTCATCACGCCATTCGGAGCCTTCTGTTACACCGCCATGACCTTCGGCCTCAAGAACGCCGGGGCGACCTACCAGCGGTGCATGCAACAGTGCCTTGCGAGCCAAATTGGCCGCAACATCCACGTCTACATCGACGACGTGGTCGTAAAGTCCGCTCACCAGGGTGACCTACTCGCCGACCTGGCGGAAACATTCGCCAACCTGCGAAAATACAAGATAAAGCTTAACCCAGGCAAATGCACCTTCGGTGTACCAGCAGGACAACTACTGGGGTACGTCGTCTCCAAGCGAGGGATCGAGGCGAACCCCACAAAAATCGACACGATCGCCCGGCTCGGCAAACCCAAGTGCCTGCGCGACGTCCAAAAACTGGCCGGGCGAGTAGCGGCTCTTAGTCGCTTCATCCCGCGCCTGGGCGAAAAGGCGATGCCCCTATACCGCCTGATGTGAAAGAACCCCACCTTCCAGTGGGACAAGGAGGCGGACGACGCGCTACGCGACCTCAAGAAGGTGCTACTCGCCGCACCGCTACTCGCCGCCCCCGCCGACAAAGAACCCATGCTGGTTTACGTCGCGGCTTCCGAACGCGTCGTCAGCGCCGTCATGGTCATCGAGCGACCGGAGGAAGGAAAGGAGTGCCGATCAGCGACGGTGTACTACATCGGCGAGTCCTTACCGAGTCACGCCAGCCATACCAGCAAAAGCTGGTATACGCGGTCTTGAGCTCGGGCGCTGCGCACTACTTCCAGGAGCACCCGATCACGGTCGTCTCCTCAGCACCACTGCAAGACATCATCCGCAACCGCGAGGCGACCGAGCGGGTCGCCAAGTGGGCCGTCGAGATCGACGTCCACGACATCAAATACGAGCCACGAAAAGCGATCAAGTCGCAGGCCCTAGCAGACTTCATCGCCGATTGGGAAGAGGCCCAGCAGCCAGAGAAGCTGCCATACCTCCATTACTGGAGCCTGCACTTCGACGGATCCAAGAGTGCGGATGGCGCAGGCGCAGGTATCGTGCTAACTTCACCGAAGGGTGACAAGCTCCGCTACGTCCTCTGCCTCGACTTCACACCCTGCACCAACAACATGGCCGAGTACGAGGCCTTGCTCCACGGCATGCGAGCTGCCAAGGAGATGAATGTCAACCGCCTACGCTGCTACAGAGATTCCGACCTCGTCGCGGGGCAAGTCGCTGGCACCTGTGACGCCGTCTCCCCCACCATGGCGGCGTACCGCCAAGCAGTGGACAAGCTGGGTGGACACTTCACAGGCTACTCCGTCGAGTGGATCGACAGGCGGAAGAACGAGGAGGCCGACGCCCTCTCTCGCATTGGGTCGGCTTGACTCGCACCACCCGCCGGCATCTTCCTCGACACAATAACCAAGCCGTCAGTCTCTCCCCCGAGGGAGATCGACATCGGAGTCCCGTTACTGACGAGGCAGCCACAGTCGCACTTTTCGTCACCGAGCTGCGATCGGACCAAGCCCTACATCGCCTACCTGGAGGCCGTCACCTTGCCGGCAGACGAGACGGACGCTCGGATGATCGCCCGCCGATGCAAGTCCTACACCATCATCGACGGCGAGCTCCACAAGCGAAGCGTCACTGGCGTGTTCCAACGCTGCGTCCAACCGCGAAGGACGCAAGATCCTCCGATATCCACTCCGGTGGCTGCCCTGCGGTGCCCGCTCTCGGTCGCCAAGGCTATGTGGCATGGCTTTCTTGGCCCACCGCGACGCCCGATGCTATCGACATTGTCCAACGGTGCGCCAGGTGCGTTACGCCAACCAGACGCGTGCGAGCTAAGCGCTCAAAACAATCCCCATCACACGGCCATTCGCTGTGGGGGCATGGACATGGTAGGCCCCTTCAAGAAGGCGCCTCCGGCTTCACCCACCTCTGGCGGTCGACAAATTCACAAAGTGGGTGGAGGCCAAGCATCCGAAATGCGACGGGAAGACCGCCACTAAATTCCTGGCGAGCTCGTATATCGCTACGGGTTCCCAAACAGCATCATCACGGACAACGGCACCAACCGCCAAAGGAGCCATGGCGAATTCTGCGAAGAGCACCACATCCGGCTCGACCTCGCGTCGATCGCCACCGGAATCCAACGGCCGGTGAGCAGGCCAACCAAAGCATCCTCCACGGCCTAAAGCCACGACTCCAAGTACCACTCGAGCGCACGGGTCTGGGTCGAGCTGCCCTCTATCATGGGGATCCGCACCTCGGTCAGCAGTCGGCAGTTTCACCCCTTCTTCATGGTATCTGGCAGGCGAGTCATGCCCACCGACCTCGAGCATGACTCGCCAGGGTCGTCCACTACGGAGGCTGCAAGCGAACTCGCCCGCCAAGACGGAGTCGATCAACTCGACGAGGCACGCGACCTCGCTTTATCACGCACCGCCATCTACCGCGAGGACTCCGCCGCTACCACAGTCGGTGGTGAAAACTCGCACCTTCCAAGAAGGCGACACGGTGTTGCGCCTCATCCAGGACAAGAAGGGCATGCACAAGCTCTCCCCTCCGTGGAAGGGCCATTCTCCATCGGAGTAGTACAACAACCTACTACTCATCTCGTGGGGGCCCGTGGGGACGGAGAACAGCGACCATGGAATGTAAACCTCCTACGAAGTTCTACTCCTAGAACCCCACATATGTACTCTCCAGTCGCTATGAAATAAAAGAATGGTTACGCAAATTGTGCCTACTCTCCGTGTCTTGTGCCACTCACTTTTCGTAATAATAACGTCAAGCTAACCGCAAGTCAACCTCAACCTTGGTACAGCGATCGGCATGGCTAAGTAGTGCGAGCAGCCGAGTCACCTTGCATCTTGCATCATGAAAAACGCCTACACCGGATCCCCATTGAGTCGCCCGGCCAGCTCTCTGAGCCAAGACAATCCTCCGCTTCTTAGCGACCATGGTCCTCCGCATCCTCGACATAGCGACTCGAGCGGCCAAGTACCACGCCGGGGGACGACCCGATTCATCACGAGCGGCTCGGGAAACGCCAAGTAGGAGAGCATGTCGGGACTCGCACTTGACCCAACCAGGCAGGAGTGACGCGCCAAACTAACGCGCCAAGTCCTCACCCACCCTCGAGTCGCGCCTAGAACAACCAAGTACCACGCTCGGGGACTCGGCCACCCGACCCCTTTCGCGCAAGGGAAAACGGTGAAATCTGAGGCGTTCAAGGAGTCGCCTGCGGCGGCTCTTCGAGTCCGGGCGAGTAGATCACAGTAATAAAATACTCAAAAACAACAAACATATCACACACGAGGTAAACCCCACAAAAGGGCGGACGCGCTCGAGGACTCGTTCAAAACTCAATCACAAAACATATGACAAATCCCAAAACAGACACGATGTCTCATTCAATAGCATGTCGCATTGTCTCAAATTACAAAATATGCGTCTGGCGGACTGCTACTAACGCCCGCAGGGCAAACTACCCTATTCTGCGACGGCTGACGACGCCAACACCCGGCGATTGCGGATGAGCAGGCGTATCACGGGTTTAGTGCGTCGTCAGCTCACCCGCCATCGCCGCGCGGAAGGGCTGCTCGACCTTGAAATCCTGGTGCGGTGGCTCGGGGTCGTTGGGCGCGACGACCGTCTCTTGGTACGGAAGGAGGTCGCCCATCGCCCAGACACGTTCGGAGTACATCGCGGCACGGTCCGTCAACTTGAGCACCTCGGAAAGCTCCACCGCGCCAGTCGACGAAGGGTAGCCACTCGTCACATCGTCGAGGTCGAAGTCCTCCGGGAAGTGAGCAAGTCCAAGGCTAAGCGCCGTCGCTGCTCCGCGCCGAAATGCCGATCGCGTCATGAATTCAACGACCGAGGGCGCCTTCTCCAAGTACTTCCACACCTCGACAAGGTCACTGGGAATTACCTCTGTGGGTGATATTTCCTGGAGGTAGGCTCGGATGCACGTTGCCGACAACGTCGCCGAGTCGACGAGCGTGGCCACGCACTGCCGCGCGTCGAATGAGCTCGCCTCTTCCGCGCTATCAATGATGCGACCTGCGAGTAGAAGGCAACAATGAGTACGTCGGACATCACAAAAAAAAGCACACGTTACTGGCAGAGGCAGATGCACTTACCAATCAACGGGCGGGCGAGATCCGTGATGAAGCGTTGAAGCGAAGTATGGTCGTCCTGAAGCCCAGCAACAAGGGCGTCCGACACTTTACGATCTTCTTCGGCGGCTGTAATGGCGGCCTTGGCTCGCCCATCAGCCGAGCTCGCTTCCTCGCCGCCTCGCGCTCGAGATCGGTGATACGCTTTTCAGCCGAGCTCAGAGCCGATTGCGCCGTCGGCAATTCACCCGTGGGGACAAGTCCCTGGCGAGCTTCCTCCGCCTTCACGGCAACCGCCTGAAGCCCCTTATTCGCTTCCTGGACGGTGGCCAGTTCCTTCTCCGCGCGGTGCTTCGCTGCCAATCGGTCAGCTGATTCACGTTGCAGACCCTGCACATCATTCAAACAGTTAGCTGAAGCGAAATCCTAAGTGCCCACCCGCTGAAATTCAGCGAGTGCGCACTCGGGGACTGGCACTCAAAAAATCCTAAGTGCCCACCCGCTGAAATTCAGCGAGTGCGCACTCGGGGACTGGCAATCAAGAAATCCTAAGTACCCACCCGCTGAAATTCAGCAAGTGCGCACTCGGGGACTGCATGCAAAAATAATAACAAGGCGCTTAAAGAATCAGACCGCTGCAAAACACCGACCTGATCCTCGGGGACTGGACATACCTGGATGGCTGCGCCAAGCATGCCATGGAGTTGTATCGCATCCACGGACGCGAGGAGAGCTGGCGTGTACCCACGACGCTGGTCGACTTCCGCATCGGCGACCCCATGTGCACGGCTCGATGGCGAAGTTCCACTCGCCGCGGCCGCTTTGGCCATGAAGCGCGGAAATGTTGCGACGGAGGCACCTGCCCCGAAGGAGGTCGGCTCGGCCATTCCAGGCGAGGGGGCGCCCTCGCCGTGGGCCGCCCGCCTGCATTACGGGCTCGTCGGCCGGCCGTGTGTCGTCGAGACCGTGGCGTCATCGCCCTTGGCCTTCTTGCCTGTAGGGACGACGACCTCGTCCGCCTTCCTCTTACGGGAAGGATCCTCCTCGGCCCGACGGATGGCACCTTAGCCACGCGGTGGCCCATCCTCTTCACTCCGGTCCTGTACATCAATCATGTAAGCAAGATAATCCAAGCTGCTATGGAAAACAAAGGAAGGTGAGTGTACTCACTTGGCGGCAGGAATGAAGCGTAGCCCGTGCGAGGCCGGCTTCTCGATTCGAGGCCCGATCGGCGGCTAATCCCCATCTCGGGGCGTCGCGTGCCCAAGACACGACGGCTTCTTCGTCGTCGAGGCCGTGGCCTGCAGGACATCTTGGCGGGAGCCTCCTGCGAGGCGTCAAGCGTGAGCTTCCCCGGCCCGGGGAAAATGGCGGATCGCGAAGCGATGGCACCTCGGCGGCCGTGTCCAGCACGGTTGTCGTCGTGATCTCGTCCTTGGCGGGCTGGGGCGTCGAGCTGCTCGTCGAGTGCGGTGGCGAGCCGGCCTCATCGGCCGTCTTCTTCTTCGGAGGGCCTTTGCCTCCTTCTCTTTCTTCTTCTTACGGAGTAGCTGGCGGCGAGGTGGTCTCGGAAGTTCGTCATCGTCATCGTGGCTCGAGACTTTACCGCCTCGAGCTCACGTTGTCGCTGCATGGTCTTGTGAACCCGGTAGGCGACCTCCTCCTCGGACTCGTCGTCATTGTTCTCGTCGCTCCGGAATCGCCTTTGGCGAGGCGACTTCGTCCATGTCTGGGCGGACGAGCTCAATTTTCGTCGTCCGGCGAGATCCATCCTTCCACCACTTGGAACAGTGCAAAGAGCAAGATGAAATTAGAATTACCGCGTTCGCAAAAACTGCATCGCGAATGAAGCGAGGTGATTACCGTTGGGGCTGGGCGCTGCGGTGTAAGGCGACCCCAGCTTGCGTCGGTACACCGCTGGGTGATCTTCTTGATCTTTGGGATGTAGTCCTCGAGCTTCCACTTTCGGCAGGCCTTCGTCGAGTCTTCGGCGTGTCTTGGTACATATAGTGGTCGCGTCGAGCCGAGGGACGAGCCGCCCGAGCCAGCGATTGTATAGGTTGATCGTCGAGGCCCTTCTTCTTCAAACGCGGATGGTCTGGAGCATTTCGTAGCGACCATCCGCTGTCGTTGGGGAGCTTGCCGACTTGAATCTGGCTTCGGACGGTTGTTGGTGGAGTACGTGGGATCGCCGTCTCGCCCTCGGGGTCTCGGCCACATAGAACCACGACTTCTTCCGGTCGCCTTGGCGGGCAGCATCAGTCGAAAAATGAAGCCTTCGACTTGGATGGAAGGTTAGGCCACCGACAAGCATTGGGCCGCCGCCTCGCGGTGATCCGTCTGTGGAGCAGATCTTGCCATAGAGGAAGTAGGGCGGCAGCCAAGTAGCACTCACGAGCATACGAAGATGGCGAGCTGCCGATCTTGTGGGGACCCGGATCCGATGGTTGGATCCCATAGTAGGCGAAGCGCCGGAAGAACGAGGACGTGGGGAACCCTAGCCCCATTCAAGATGGTGGTGAAGCGGATGAATTCCCTCTCGCGGGTTGGTCACCTCTCCGGCGCGGGGATGCGCCTTGACCGGCTCGCAGATTCCGGCCTACTCGAAGCCGATTGCGCCCTCGTGCATAGATCTACCCCAAGGTTGGTGGAAGGGCCATGGCGGAAAGATTTGTGGGGATCGGAGGATTTACGATCGCTGGATCGCGATCACGAAGGGAGGCGAAAGTCGCGTGATCGGAGGAAATGGCGAGAAGGTGGTTCTCTGATCGCCTGCCATTCCCCTTATATAGCGGTTGTTACCCGCCAAATCAGGGAGCCATTATTACGCGGTGATTACGCCAAAAGTTACCGTTGGATTACCCCAACGGCTATTTTGACCACGTTTAACGGTCCAACTTCAGCCACTCGGCTCGCCGACCCGACAATGTTGCGCCGACTCGACTCGCCAAAGCTGCGATCTGGATGATTAGTTTTCTCCTTTATACAGGAGCCCGCCGACGATTCGACTGGATGTCTACTCTGAAGCCGTATACTCCATTGCGGACCACCTCGCCTAATCGGCGACGGCCTCGGGGACTCTTGATGGGGATGCGCCTACGGGTATACCCAGTGGGGCGTTCCGTAGCCCAAGACTGGCGAGTGGGCACAAGGCGGCCCGGATCAAAGCCCAAGCAAGGACCCAAGCATTTGGAAGTCGAAGGCCCAAAGTAGATAAACCGGTCGGATTAGGTTAAACGAGTACTGAAGCTTTAACTGATTCAGTTGAGATATGTAAACCCTAGGGGAGGTGAGCCTATATAAACCTCCCTGCAGGGCGTGTAGAGATACGTTCCATCATACACCCAAGCGACTCGCCGCCTAGCCGCCGAGCTCTCCCATTGTACCACCTCCATAATACAATCTAGCAGGAGTAGATCTTTACCCTCCAGGGGGGCGAACCTGGGTAAACCCTGTGTCTCCGCCCTCATCTCGCACCGCAGATGGCTGGCCGCCCTTGCCCCTCGTTCTACTACTCGCTGCCGATTGCAGCATTTGCCGTGACCATCCCCACGACAGTTAGTTTCAGAAAAGATATAAAAACACCTCAAAGTGTACACAAAGCAAAGTAGATACTAAACAAGCATGGAACATCTAAAATTATAGATACGTTTCCGACGTATCAAGCATCCCCAATCTTAACTCCTGCTCGTCCTCGAGTAGGTAAGTGATAAAAAGAATAATTTTTGAGGTGACATGCACCATCAAAACCAAGATCAAACCATTTGCAAGCGTTGAAAGCTGGGATCAAAGAACTCTAAACATGTGCATGAAAGATGGAGTTCTAACAATAAGACAAAGTAACTATGCATGCAACATGAAAGGCTACAAACAAAGATCATGAATAACATGCATTGAAAAACGTTTGTTTGTTTCACATACAAAAAACATCGCATAGTGGCAATCAGCTTGTCCCTCATAGAGTAGCAAATAGATGCATAGGACACCTTCAAAGTTCACAAGGGTGACTAGAAACAAATAGCACAAGAACAAGTAATATCACAATATGCATCAATCAATAAGCTTTGGGACACTGCACATAGAACTAAGAATGACAACTATGCTCTCTTAATGGTGCCTAAAGGTAGAAGGTGGAGACTCAATAGTGGTGGAAGAAAGACCTTTTATAAAGGAAGCAGGGATTTCAAGTTTCAAAAAGAGCCTCCAAAAATTATGGTACTTGTTAGCTTTCAACCCTCATTGCCCCTATCATAAGCATCTTGAAGTGATTAAGGTTAAAGTGAACAAACTATGGAGTATATGCTTGACAAAGTATAAGTTGGCAATCTCAAGTCCCTTGAATACGAGGGTCACACCTCATGCTACTCAACTTCAGTCACCTGTAAGTTCTTGTCATTGTAAGTATTTGCATATCATAGAGAACCGCCAACGGGGTACCCCTTGCACATGGTACAGGAGCTATACCATAACCAAAATGACAAGGTAAGCAGACAATGAGCATCTCAGCGATATTTTTATTTACTATATGCATAGATTTTTATTGAGGATGCTTCATAGATAGCTCACTATGGTGATGCTGCAAGTTTCCACCATGATTAGGCATGGCTTAGGCTAGCAGCCCAGGCGTTCCCTAACACAAAATACAAACTCCATGGACTTACAAGTTCCGTCTTTATTTCACACCGGTGACATCCATAGACAAAAGAGCATGATATCAACTGAGTACAAAGTACAAGTGCAATGTTGAAAACGTTCCCCATGACATCACGGTTCTGCTAATTCCAACGTATAAGTGCAAGCATATACAACATAGATGACACAATGGTTCAAGTTTATTAGGGAAAAAGAATATAAAGTGTTCCATCAAGTTCGTGAGGGCTTTAATCACTAAGTTTTCACATAACAAAATAGTTTTTAATTGGAAGATAACTGAAAACAAGAATATACTTGGAATGGTGAAACACACCATGCATAGGAGTTTATAGTGGACACTTTGGAAAAACTTGGTTTCTTGGGAGTTGGAAGCATGAGTAGGTCTTACTCATACAAGTGGAGGCTAGCAAAAGAATAGGACAACCAACTAAGAGAGCATAATGGCCATAATCATGCAGAGCGACAAAACATTACTAATAAAAGCATAGAGTGGTACTACAAGTCAAGGACTAAATGATCATAGAGGCTATGGTGACTTGTCATAGTCATAACATGGTGTGAGCATGTGCCAAGTCAACCCAAACAAAGCATCAAAGGAGAATACCACAATACTATGCTTTTGCATGCTAAAACAACGCATAATTTCTTCAAGGCACACTAAGCAATCCCAATTGTTTGAAAAAATACATGCTACATCAATAATCACTAAGCATAAGGTAAAAACAACACCTAGCATGTCATGCTAAAGTCTAAGTCACAGTCAATGCAAGCTCCTCTTGCACTTTTAAGAAGGAAATTCCTACTCTTGTCCAACACCAAGCAACTTATTTGTAACAACACAACGAGAACGGGGGTCCAAACTACTTTATTCAAGCAAACTAAACAACCTAATCAAAGAAAACAAAAACTAAGACGCTCCAAAAACAACACAACAGTGCATGAAACAATAAAAATGAAGTGTCTAGACAAATCTGAGCTTTTTATTGATGAATAAGGGTATGCCTTGGGCATCCCCAAGCTTTGACGCTTGTACCTCTTGGAATTTCTTGGGGTGACACCATGGTGGCATCCCCAAGCTTGAGCTTTTTTGTCCATTCTTCATCTAATTACATCATTCTCTCTCTACACCTGAAATTTTTTCCTTCATACAAAACTTCACACAATCTTTATTAGCAACATTAGTTTATTCAAAAGATATTAGACCTCTGAAAATCTTTGGAACAGCAAAACTTTTCACTAAAAACACAAGCTACTGTAGTAAATCCTTCAAAAAGCTCAATTCCCCAAAAGAGAACTAAAAAAGGAATCAATAAGAAGCAAATGCAAATAATGGTAGAAATCTATCAAAACAGACCAGTAGGTAAAAACCGATTTTTTCGAAAATCTTATTTTGCTCATATAAAAAAGTGTTGAACTAATGAAAGTTAGCTAACATACTAGGGGATTTATTCATAAATTATCAGCTCAATCCGAGTTACATAGACTCCTCACGGATTTTTATGGTGGAGGACAGAAATCCGTTTCGGGATAGCAACTCCCCAAATCTTACTTCCCTCTCATTAGAGGTCATTCTTGGCACAAAAAACAAAGAAAAAGGATAAGAAGAGGTCATTAATGAAGTAATAACTTCCAAGACTCAAGGAAACTCTTGGGTTATCTCCCAATAAGTACTTTTCTTTAATGCCTTTACGTTAGGCAGAAGAAGCAAGTGTTTTCAAATGAAGAAGCAACCTTCTTGTTCTTTCCTTTCTTACCTTTCCTCTTATCTTTAGGGAAAATATGGTTGCTCACTGGAGGAGAAAAATGCATAATGCCTTTTCCCACATCTATTACTGCTCCAAGGTGTTTCAGTAGGGATCTTCCAAGTGTAATCTGTCCTTTGCCTACACATTCAATAAAAAGATAATCAGTAGACACCATTTTCCCTGAGATTTTTATAAACACACCTTCAGCTATTTCAATGGGTAATAAAGTGGCATTATTAGTAAGAGAGATTTCCTCTCCTCCTTTAGTAAGCCCCCAAAGACTCAAGGAATCATAAATATCTTTAGGCATGATGCTAAATTCAGACATGATATCACAACGAGCATCAAAAAGTGTAGTGTTTATAGAGACTTTGATTGTGGGAAACCACTTTGAAGGCTCATAATTTATGGGAAAATAATCATGGTAATCCCTAAGCGTGTGATAGCAACTATTCATAGCAGCAATACTAGTCTCAAGAGTGTTCAACCTAGCAAAAATATTTGTAAAAGAGGAATCAGACTTGCCAGGTGTATTATAAATTGTAATCAGCTTCTTTATGGCATCAAAAGCTTCATCCTCAGTACATTGAAAAATATCTTTGTCAGCCACATCATCCAAAGCATATCTATAACGAAGAGCAATACCGTGGTAGAAACTATTGATAACCATGCTAAGACTCATCTTAGGCTCATTTTCCCTTTGTAAAGCGGTGATTCTAGACCAAGCTTCTTTAAAATCTCTTCACTTTTTTGCTTAAAAGTAAAGATCTCTTCCAACGGTGTAATAGATATTGGCCCCAAACCAGATATGGTAGCAACTAGGGTAGGAACTAATCTTTTTGTGTTTTTGAATAAAGAAAGCAAACCAAACTAGACTAATTTTTTTGGGTTTTTTGAAAAGAGGCAAACAAAACCAAGCAAAAGAAACTAAGCAAACTAAAAACAAAGTAAAGAGAAAGGAAGTGAAGGACTCCCCCTGTGAATACGTCCTTAGCCTCCCCAAGAACGAGAAAAAGCCTTGATGAGTCAAGAAGACCCGTTGGGAGACCCCAAGCGGAAGGTATGATGCAAGACAAGTAAGTTCCAGAAGAAACCGAGGTTATCGAACCAGTAGGAGGAAGGAAACGTCCCAAAGGTGCTGCAAGCAACGTGGAGACCTGCACAACACAAACTCAAGACTTTACCCCAACTAATAGTGAGGTTGTCAATCTCACCGGTTGCTGTAACAAAGGATTAACTGTATGGTGTGGAAGGTAATGGTTTGCAGCAAGTAAACAAGTAACATTGGAAGATGTATCAATGGTAAAGATTGGACCGGGGTCCAAAGTTCACTAGAGGTGCTCCCCTTAGATAAACAACATGGCATGAAGGGTAAACAAATTACAGTAGGGCAATTGACAGGAACTGAGCAAGGCATAACAATGCAATACTAGTCAGAAAGGTCCTATGAGATTCGATTGGGCAATACAACAAGATACATAGACTGCCATCCAACTGCATCTATGACTAGAAGTCCACCTTCAGGTTATCATCCGAACCCACTCCAGTATTAAGTTGCAAGCAACAGGCAACCACTTTAAGCAAAGTGTGTAAGGTAAACAATCCACTTGTTCCATGAACAAGAGACCGTTGTTTTCTCCCTAGTAGCAAAAACACATCTACAACCGAAGATATTTCTGTCACTTCCCTTGGAAACTAGAGGCATGAACCCACTATCGAGCATAAATACCCCCTCTTAGAGTCACTAGCAACTACTCGACCAAGATATCTACTAACAACGGAGAGCATGCAAGATCACAAACAACACAAACATGATAGAATCATAAAGACAAAACCATTAACCAAACTAACATAATAATCTCAATATCCATCATATACCCGCAAACACAACATGCATGATTACAAATAGATTAGATCTTGATCATGAACGGAGATCACAAGATCTATACATCAAAGCACAAGGAGGAAATACAACCATCTAGGTACTACATGGACCCATAGTCCAAGGTGGAACTACTCACGCATCATACCGGAGAAGAAGGCCTCCGGGATGATATCCCCTCCGGCAGGGTGCCGGGAAGAAATTCAGATCCCCCTGATCTAGGGACAATGGTGGCGGCGGCTACATACGGTTTCGTGGAGTTTTGATCGGGTCTCTAGGGTTTCTCCATCGAGGGCTTCTTATAGGCGAAGAGGCGAGGCTGGGAGGCGATCAGGGGCCCACACCTTGCCTAGACGCGGGCCCACCCCTGGCCGTGCCTAGGGAGGTGTGGCGGTTCTGGCTCGCCCCTCCGTTTCTCCTCTGTACTTCGTGTTCCCCATGGAAAGAAATTGACTTTGGCTTTTGTCCCGTCCAATTCCGAGAATATTGATTTTCTGCCTTTCTGGAACCAAAAACAGAAGAAAACAGGCAACTAGAACTGTGGAAACTTGTTAATAGGTTAGTTCCATAAAAGATATAAAAACACCTCAAAGTGTAGACAAAGCAAAGCAAAGTAGATACTAAATAAGCATGGAACATAAAAAATTATAGATACGTTTCCGACGTATCATCTTGATCCAGAGATTTGGGAGGTCAGGATTCAGCTTGATGGAGTGGATGTTGGAGATATGCCCTAGAGACAATAATAAAAATAGTTATTATTATATCTTTGTGTTTATGATAAATGTTTACATTCATGCTATAATAGTATTAGAGTCCCTAGTAAAGCCTCTTTATAATAGTAGCTTGTTGGTTAATAGATGATCATGATTGCTGGATCATGAACATTGAGATGTTCTTAACAATAGGATCATATCATTAGGAGAATGGTATGATGGACATACTCCTATAGATAAGCATAGCATAAAGATCAAGTCATTTCATTAGTTTGTTTGCTATAAGCTTTTTGATACATAGTAACCTAATTCCTCCGACCATGGGATCATGCTAATCACCATCATCGGATGGATACTTTGATGACATCAAACACCACACCGTAACTGGGTGGCTATAAAGGTGGCATCGAGTGTTGAGAAAGTATGTGTTGAGGCACATGGATCAAAAGTGGGATTTCTCCATCCATATGACGGATAGATATACTCTAGGCCCTCTCGGTGGAATGTCATCCAATTAGCTTACAAGCATGTGACTGGCTCACAAGGCATCACATATAACGGGAATAAGAAAAGAGTACTTATCGGTAATAAGGTTGAACTAGGTATGCAGAGATAGCGATGATCAGACCTTGAATAAGTATAATATCACGAGATAAAGGGAAATTGGTATCGTATGTAAATGTTTCATTCGATCCCAAAAATAATCATAGAAATACGTGGGAACGATATGAATTTCCAGATTCCTCTATTGGTTATTGATCGGAGAAGAGTCTCGGTCATGTCTGCATAATTCACGAACCATAGGGAGACACACTTAAGGATTCGATGTTGTTTAGTATATATGGAATGTAAGTAGGGAGACCGAATGTTGTTAGGGGTCTCAGATGGGATCCGGGATATCACGAGGAGATCCGGAATTGTCCGGAGAATAAGATTCATATAAGGAAAGTCCAATTCCGGAGTTCGGGAATGATCCAGTGTTTTCATCAGAATGATCTAGAAGGGTCTAGAAGGTTCACCGGACAAGAAGGGGAAGGGTACATGAATGTGTCATGACTAATTTGAATGATTGCATCATATCCTAGGTCACTTGGTTGGGCGTTTTAAAGAAAGAAACTAAACTCCAAATTGAAAGTCAAAAGGCAAGTTTGAAAAGTCAAACTGAGACAACGTTTCCTAGTGGAGGAAAAAGAGAATCCTTCTCTCCCTCCACTACAAGCCTAGAAGGAGAGGGAGTTGGGGAAGGATTCAAACTCCCCTCTCCCAAGCTGCCCCTCCCTCTCATAAATAGAGGGGAGGGGGTGCCCCCCAAGACCTACACCGCAACCAGCCCCTCCCACTGTGGCTTGCAAGCTGCCAGCACCAAGTCGCCTAGCCGCCGCCGCCTACTCCTCTCCGTCTTATAACCCTAGATCGCCGGGGAAACCCTAATACTCCACCATAACCCGCTCCGGCTTAGGCGAAGCCCTATAGGATCTTCCCTCTACTTCCGACACCACGCCTCGTGCTGCCATAATTGCAAGGAGAGAACTACAACCTCTGCTGCCTGCTGGAACAAGAGAGAGGAAGGTCTTCATCGAGTACTGAACGTGTGAACGACTGCGGAAGCGTTGCTGGAATGCAATGCTGGAAAGATCGTCTACGCGATCTTAAGATCGGAAGTGTACGACTACATCATCCACGAGAATCTGCTCTCGTTAACCGCTTTGGAATATTCGAGGGTGAGTACTCTAATCGACTCGTTGCTACAATCTAGTAGATAGATCTTGGCTTGTGTGTGTTCATGCGGTAGTTTTTTTGTTTTCCATGCTACGAACCCCTACAGTGGACAATTTAGAGAGAACAATTGCCAGAGACAACATTACTTATATGAACATAGTTGCAATTATCAAGGAGAAGGGCTGAAAGAACATGTTGGGACCCCATGTGTGGTTTTGGTAATTAATGATAATCTTTATGGACTAATGTGTATATTAAGTTATACTTGTAGGATTTGTCCATTGGCATCGCTTGAAGCATGTGTTGGCTTCAAGGTCGATGAAATGCAAAGAAGATATGTTGGGCAAGCTCAATATGCGAGGTCGATGATGAGGAATTAAGAAAGGCGTTCCATCTTGAGAAGGGCAAGATCGTCTACATCGAGCTCAAGTAGAATGCTCAAGTCAAAGGTATAATCTTGATAGGTTTTCCCTTTTGCCGGTCTCTTGTTGTGTGTAGGAGACCGGGTTTAGGATAGATAACCGTACTATCAAGAGGGGCTCTCGTATGAGTAATTTGGTCACATCGTTCGGAGAGAGCTTAAACCTTTGCATACTTGCATCATCGTATTTGGTTGTTATTTGGTCTTACCCATGTGAGGATATAGAGCTTTTGGTAATCTCCATAACAAGCTCTTGTTTATCAAAATCGGATCTCCCATATATATCTTGTTGCAATTTTGATTTATGCGGCTTTTCGGTTTCTCACCAAGTGGGGTATATCACATTATTCTACTTGATACTTTCTCACTTGGTGATAATCAATCGGAGCTTCCAGTCAGAAGTTATTGCCGTTTTAATATTTGCCTGTCTGTCTGTTTTCTGGGCCAAGCGGTAGTACTGCCCGGACGGGCCGGTACTACCGCCCGGGCCTAAAAACAGCCCGTTTTCTTTCTGTCTGACTAGGTACCTTTTCCCGGTACTACCGACCAGCCCGGTAGTACCGCCCGGGTGGGCCGGTAGTACCGGCCGGCCCACATTCGTTTTCCTGGTACGTTTTCAGATCCAGATCCCACGCCGTTTCTTTGCTAGCCCCATTTTTCTGCGTGCTGCGCGTTGACCTGCCAGTCATTCGCTCATGCTGCTTCGTCATTGTCTTCTTGCCTTGTCTGCCGAAGTTATTCTTGCCTCCGCATGGGCCCGCTGCCGCTGCCTGCCATTCTGGCACAGACTTGCTGCTACAGATGCCTTGCCGCTGTTCTGCCGTTGCTTTCACAGACATTGCTGCTGTCATTGCTTTGTCAAGATCACGTGCATGCCCCAGCCCTACATTGCTTACCTGCTGCTCATTGTGGCCCCCATCTGACCGCCGCTCTGCTTTTCTCGCAGACCGCATCTTTGTCTTTGGTGCGTTGGGAGCGAGTACTACCGGACCGTCCAGAAAAATACCCCAACGGCCATATTTTGTCTAGCCCTATATAAGTCTTTTGTCCATTTTCATTTAGGGTTACTTCTTCCTCCTTCTCTTGTCCAAGCTTTGCCCCCATTTGCTTTACTCTTTAAGCTCGATTTCTACACACCCCTCCATTGATTCTTGCATATATTTGAGGGGTTGTTGGAGGTATCTAGATCTATGTTTTGACCAAACCAAAACATCTCTTTGTGAGTGTATCTTTGGGGATCTAGATTTTGGGGGATTTTGTGTCTCTCTTTGATTCCTCCTCTCTTGTTCCCCCAGTAGCTTTAGTAGCTTTGTTGGAACTTGAGAGTGAGGGATTTGAGCATCTTTGTGGTGTTCTTGCCATTTGCATTTGGTGCATCGGTTTGAGTTCTCCTCGGAGGATTTGGTTTGAATTGCTCATTGGAGCTTGTCCCTCTTGGGTTCTTGGAACCCTAGACGGTTTTGTGGCCTTGGTGGCATTTGTTGAGGCCTTTTGTGGCGTTTGTTGGGAGCCTCCAATTAAGTTGTGGAGTTGTGCCCCAACCTTGTGAGAGGTTCCGGTTGCCATCGACAAGTGCACCTAGTGGAAGCGTGGATCGATCCCATTGGGGTGAGATTCACCGGAGAATAAGGGAGGCCTTTTGTGGTGTTGGTGGTTTGATACCACCCCCTCTCCAAACGAGACGTACTCCATGTTGGGAGGAACTCGATAAAATATCGGTGTCTTTGCGTGCCTCGGTTATCTCTATACCCGAGCTCTTTACTTATGCACTTTACATTGTGATAGCCTTCGCGTGCTTGAAGTAATATATATCTTGCTATCACTTTGTTGCTTGTATTGCTTAGCATAAGTTGTTGGTGCACATAGGTGAACCTTAGTTGTTCTAGGTTGTGCTTAACAAAGTAAATACTAGTTTTATTCCGCCTTTGTTGAGCCACTCTAGGAAAAGTTTTAATCGCCTATTCACCCCCCCACTAGGCGACATCCGTATCCTTTCAAGGGCTTCAGTCTTAGGGATTCTATTTACTGCAGAAATCAAGGGGTAGATCAATTGGTTGAGAACAGCTACCATATATATGAACTGTTAGATCACTTTGATTCAAGTAAGGTGCTGTCTTTGTTTGTAAAAAGAGGGGAAGAGTTAGTAATAACAAGAAATCTGAAGCCATACCTATTCAACCAACATCATCTTCCATTGTGCAATATGAAGAACCTGTCCCTATTGATTGCAATGAACCTATCCCTATTGATTACAGTGAACCTGTGTATGTTGTTGACAAGGAATGATACATTTTCACTAGTCAGACTGGTAGCACCGTTATAGTTGATGATGAGTGCACAAATACTTAACTTCCAGCTCAAGAAAGTGAGATGCTGTTGAAGGGAAAGGCAATAGCCATTGAAGACACCGATTCTAAGGATGGTTGCAGTATGGGGTCAGACATTGTTGATGATGATCCTTGGTGGGATGCTGCCATTGGACAAGTTAATATTGAACAGTTAGAAGAGTCCAAGAGAAAGGAACGGAGGGAACTAGCAGAGAGAATTGAGGAGCTAAGGAGGAAGAGAGAGGATCCCCTGCTGCACTGTGAAGGGGACACAGATATTGAAGACTTGCTTGTGACTAAAGAAGACCCAACTGTGTTTGTACCAGCCCCCGAACCTGCAAAGAAAAAGAAGGAAATTCCTGTTAAGAAAGGACCCACATCAAGGCGTCATACATATGTGGAGATAAAAGAAGCACCAGAGTACATACCATCATCAGGTGATGAAGATAATGTTGCTGGTTTTTCTGAGGATGATGAATTTGATCTGTTTGAACCATTGATCATGGTTCCATCAAAAGGCAGAAAAAACAAAGAAAATAAAAGGCCAGAAAGAAGGTGGTATGATGATAGAAGGTTGCATCCACATGAACAATTATGCTTGAAGATGTGCTTTGTGAATGTGCAACAATTCAGAGATGCTTTGATAAATCTGCATATTGCTTAAAGCAGGAACTACCAATATTGGAGGAACTCAAATGTAAGAATAATTGTGCATTGCATCCATAAGGACTGTCCTTCCCATATGACAGCTTCAGAGATAAAGGGTGAGAATACCTTTTGTATTAGGAAGATGAGGTTGCAACATACTTGTGATACAAGCACTGATAGTTCAAGGGTGAGTGCTAAATGGTTAGCTCACACATATGCAAGTATGTTTAGATCTGATCCAAATACAAGAATTCAGTCACTCATAGATGCAGCCAGGCAACAACATGGCGTGGAAGTAAACAAGGACATGGCCTATAGGGCAAGAAATCTGGCTCTAGATGAAATAACGGGTGATCACAGGGAGCAATATGCTACACTTAGGGATTTTGCCCAAGATATTATTGATACTAACCCTGGCAATAGGGCTGTTGTCACAACAGTGTCACCTGCACCAACTGTAGAGAACCCTAATCCTGGGCCCACATTCCATGGATTCTTTTTCTGTATCAATGTAGCCAGAGAGGGTTTTCTTAATGGTTGTAGGCCATTCATAGGCGAGCATCTATTTTCTTAATGTGTGTGGGTCATTCATTAAATTATAATGTCTAACTTAAGCTATTTGTTTAGGGCTTGATGGATGCTTTGTTAAGCTACGCACTGGTGCTCAAATCTTGGCTGCAACATGCAGAGATGCCAATAATAATATGTATCCTATTGCCTTTACCGTTGTACCCAAAGAGGACAAAGCCAACTGGTGTTGGTTCTTAACTCAGCTGAAGTATGCTCTAGGTGGAGAAGAAGGACAGTTTGGTAGATATACATTCATGTCTGACAGACAAAAGGTGTGTTCCTTATACTTGGCCTAAATTTATTTGCTACTTTATAATTTCCTTATACTTGACTTAATTTGGTACTTAGTAAACTCCTTATGCTTGAAATAATTTGGTACTTAGGGCCTTATAGCAGCAGTCAACCAAGTGTTTCCTCTTAGCCCTCAAAGATACCGTCTAAGACACATATATGCCAACTTCAAAGCGGCTGGATTTATTGGTGAAGATTTGAAGAAGATGATGGATGCAGCTTCATATGCTTACCAACAACACCATTTTGAGGCTGCCATGGAGAACATGAAGCAAGAAAGTGAGGCTGCTTGGAAGTGGCTTAGTGCAATCCTAGTGCACACATGGGCTAGGCATGCTTTTGACACCAGCTACAAGACTGACCTTGTGGTGAACAATCTAAGTGAGGTCTTCAACAGATATATCCTAGATGTTAGGAAGAAACCTATTAGAACTACGATTGAAGGGATAAAAGACAAGCTGATGACTAGAATGCATGAGAAGAGGGTAGGTGCTTCTAGGGCAAGATGGGAGATTACTCCCCACTTCAGTGAGCAGCTAGAAATGGCCAAGAAGCACTCCTAATTCTGCACACCAAGGGTTGCATATGTTGGTTTGTGGCAAGTTACTCATGCTAGAGGTGATGCAACACATGCTGTCAACTTGTTGGAAAAAACCTGTGGATGTAGGAAGTGGGATGTGACAGGGCTGCCTTGTAGCCATGCATGCAGTGCAATCATCAAAGCCAAGCAGAAACCTAAGCATTATGTGAGCCATTTCTTCAAGAAAGATATGTATGCCAAAGCTTTTCAGCCTGTCATTTACCCAGTGCCTGGGCAACATGCTTCACCTAAAACAGCAACACCTGACATCATACCATCTTACTTCCACATCAAGAAAGGGAGAAAGCAAGAGAAGAGGAGGAAGGGGAAGTTTGAGGTGCCAAAGCCCAAATATACATCAAGAATGGGAACCATTACATGCTCTAATTGCAAGTTGCAAGGGCACAGATACACCAGCTGCTCACAACCTTTGAGGCCTGATCTCGTGATAAGAAAGAACAAACATGTGGTCAGTGCTCTAGTTATCAGTTTGGTTCTTTTGTTTGTTTATGTGTTTATGTGAATTTTGCACCAACTGATTTTGTTTGCTTCTGTGTAGCCTAAACCAACTGGTCCATCACCAGCTGCAAATCCTACACCAACTGGTCCACCACCTGCTGCAAGGGCTAAACCAACTGGTCCACCACTGCCAGGGCAAGGCTACACCTCCCTCCGGCCTGGCGAGTTGGCTTTGTTGCTCCAGAGATGGGAAGATAGAGTGAGGTGTGATGTTCGGTGGATGCTGCTCTCACATACAATAGCTGGGCAAGGGCTACCTACCACTACTCCCGGGGCGCTTTGGTTTTTTTTTGCAAGAATCAAGGAGAGTGAGAGTGAGGGTGATGTGTGGTGGATCTTCCTCAAGATACAATAGGACCAGAACATGGAGCTACTTGAATTGTGGCTATGTTCTAGGTGATGAAGGATAAGCTGGCCCATCGGACAACTAATTCTTCTAGGGATAATGTTGTCATGGAGTTATTTTGGGAGATGTGTTGTAATGGACAATTAGTACTATCTGCCTTACCACACATGTCTGCCTCTTTTGGTGAAATGAGAGTATGTGATGGACATGTAGTAACAATGTAAGTGATGCAGCTGAGTTGCTGTGAATGTGATGGACATGTAGTAACCATGAAATGCATGCTTGATTCTGTGAATGTGATGTAATGCATGCTGTGAATGTGATAAATCACCTGATATAATACAATGTTGTCAAAATCATAATAACAAGGAATACTTGTTCCACCTTACTTCCACACAATAATCTGGTACATATAGAAAGCATCCATAATACTTGTTCCAATTCTACATACTTGTTCCAATGGTACATAAAAGAAACACATAAGTTCTTGCTCTAGTTCAACAGCCAGAAACACACAAGTTTAACTACTTAATACAATAACAACTCATTCATCACACAACTCTGGGATTTGCTTCAACTTCTCCTTCTTTTCTTGGAGAGCCTTGAAAAGATCTCCCATGCAATACTCCAACTTCTTATCCTCCTTCAAAGTGCTAACTTATGCCAAAGCCTTCTCCTTCCTTGCCTTCTCAAGCTCCAATTCATGGGTTTTTATTTTTCCCAACACACTCAATGGCAGAGTCAGGCTGAGTTCTTTCATCAGTTTTACTTTTTCTTGCTCCAGTTCCCTTTTCTCTAAAACCAGCCGGTAATTGGCAGTCGCATACTCCACATTCCTAGAGATTCTTGTGTCTTTATCTTCCTCATACATACCCCACAGCCTAATCAACGCTTTCTGCAATGTAGGTGGCCACTCCAAATCCACCCAATGGAATGTGTCACACATGCCCTCCTACAGATTAGTAAGTATTGTCATTGTCAATACTCTAAGCAATGATAATGCAAATTAAATCACCTAAGCAATATACATTAAGCAACAATAGTCACTAAGCAAAGAAAATTCTACAATCAGTGATAATGAAGCAATGCAAATTATACACTCACTGACACCACCAACCTTGCAACCACAACCAAGAAATTTCCTTCCAGTGTCTGATCCTTCGAAAGCAACAAATTTGTGAAGAGTCTTGTCATGTTTGCACCTCAGCTGAACCTCATCACTGTCGTTGTAATCAGGGTCAAAGATAGTATCTGGCACCTAACACAAAGCACAACAAACACAAACTTAACATAAATCGACAAATCTAGGGTTTAGTGGATATG
Source organism: Avena longiglumis (assembly GCA_030063025.1). NCBI lineage: Eukaryota > Viridiplantae > Streptophyta > Magnoliopsida > Poales > Poaceae > Avena > Avena longiglumis. Next base: position 124,159,891 of record CP125979.1, read on the forward strand.
ACAACAACATATGTCAGTGGATTTACAGGAGCTTATTATCCCGAACTAAACAAGAGCTTCAATCGATTGAAATCCAACTAAAAGCATGCCAAATCGAAGAACCCTAGTTCTACACTTACAGGCGCACGCAGGCTGATATCATGCCCTTCTGAGAAGCCTGACACGAGGCTGTCGCTGCTGGTCTCTCCATCATTCCAGGAGGGCATGGTGACGACGGTGGCAGAGGGTCAGCGATGGCGGAGGCACCAGATCGGGGGAAGAAGAAGAGTGACAAAGGATCCAGTAGCGGACCCTGACCCAGGTGCAGTCCGACCGCACCTGGTCGTGTCCTAAACGGCGGGGAAAACAACCGTTTGGCCACGTCAGCTCTGAACATGGGTCAGACTCGTTAGAAACGTGTTCAAGCTGGAATTTGCGTGATCAAAGTTTTAACATCCAAGTGTTGGTACTGACGTGCAAAACTTACCAGAATCGATACCCATTCCAACAGCCTTAATTGTGATACTAGTTTTATCCGATTAACTCGTAATCTTCCAATTTGTGGCCGTGCCTCACCCGGAACCGGAATCCATGTGCTCGGCGGTTTCCCCTTGGCCGCCCCACCTTTATTTCCTCTTCCCCTCTCGACCCACCCAAAGCTCCAACCCCACCACTGTGCCCTAGAGCTGCTGCCGTGCCCTAGCTCTCTCACGCGCGTCGCCGCCATCGCCGTCTCTGCTCCATCTCATCGCCTCCCCGCTATCTCGATCCCGTCCGCAATCTCGGCGATTGTTTTTGGGGTGTACGAGCTTTCTGTCGTCGGTGAAACTCCACTGACCTCCGCCAATTGTGGTCGGCGCACCATCTAGATCCGCCCCTCAGGGAGCAAGGGTTCCTGAGAATCGAATCGAATTGTGGAGTCCAGCAGCCAGGCGCCGGTGAAGAAAAGAGGCGGCCTGCTTCTGTTTGCCCTGGGGCAGTGCGATGTGTAGGCTCAGTTTTGATTCTGTTTTCCTCCTAGTCCTAGTGCTGTAATATTTATATTTTTGGTTTTGTTCTGAACACTGCCTTGTAAGCTGGTATCCCCAGCAACCCACTTTGCTTTATATAAAAGCTTGTTCTATCGACCTTTCGTCGAAAATAATTAAGAAAGAATAACAATAATAATAATTGGAGAGCCTTGATGGCGAAGAGCAATCCTGGTTATCTTGGCGTCTCCGAGCCAATCTCGTTAAGCGGTCCGACCGAGAAGGATGTCATTCAGACAGCTGAGGTTGAAAAGGTGTGTGCCTGTGGTATATGGGTGTCAGATAGACCCAGAAATTTGTAATTTTTCTGCTGTTCTCATGTTTAACATGTTTTGGTCGCATGTTGTAATTGCTGTCAACCAGTTTCTTGCTGACGCGGGTCTGTACGAGAGCCAGGAGGAGGCTGTCTCGCGAGAAGAGGTCTTAGGCAAGCTTGACCAGGTTTGATGATGCTCTATCGATGTGCTTATATTTTGGATTATAATTTGCCTAGGGTTTAGGGTTTCAAGATGACTGTTTGTCATGGCAGACTGTGAAAGCTTGGATTAAGAAGGCAACTAGGCTGAGCGGTTACGGCGAGCAGTTTGTGCAAGAAGCAAATGCCAAGATCTTCACATTCGGTTCATACCGCCTTGGGGTACTCTGTTACTCTGTTGTGTAGTTCTGTTTCTAAGGAAATACTCACTTGTTAGTGGTTACCGTGTTTTCATGCTTTCTGCCCATTCCGTATGTTTTTCTATCAAACTACGCAAGTGTGTTGATCATTATGCATATATCTATGTAGAGTCTGATGGTGTTAGGTTTATATTGTTGCTTCTTTTATGAGGTTATCTATCCTAAAGTAACTTTTGTGATTCTTCTTATTTTGTTACTTATTATTGCCCAGGTACACGGTCCTGGTGCAGATATTGATACGCTATGTGTGGGTCCAAGACATGCAACTCGAAATGTAAGAGGATCTGTTTTTAAAATTCCAAAGGTATTGCAGTCTTACTGTGTCAAATGTGCATTTCATTTTATGCAGGACTACTTCTTCCGGTGTCTACATGATATACTAGCTGAGATGCCAGAAGTTTCGGAGTTGCATCCGGTACCAGATGCTCATGTGCCTGTTCTGGGGTTCAAACTTTGCGGGGTGTCTATTGACCTTTTATATGCAAACCTTGCACATGTGGTGATTCCTGAGGTAAGTTCTGTTTTACAGTTTTGTTACATAGACAATATTTCAGCATTGCATGGCATATTTCTCTTGTACTAATTGTAACAAATGGGTAGAGGATGGCAGCAGTATGCATCCTAAAAATGAAGGATCATACAAATGGAGCTTAGCATCTTATTCCCTGGTTTTATTGGGCTTGTGAATCATTTCTTGACATGTTCCGATGATGTTTGATAGAGATTCCTAATCATGGTACATGATTCTGTTTCAGGATCTTGATCTTTCTCAGGACTCCATACTGCACAATGTTGATGAACAGGCTGTTCGTAGTTTAAATGGGTGTCGAGTTACTGATCAAATCTTACGATTGGTCCCGAACATTCCGGTATGAGTTCTTACGAATGCCTGTTCCTCAAGTAAACATGTTAAAATTATTCTAGGGACTAAAACCCATTTGTTTTCTCAAATCCAGAGTTTCCGCACAACCTTAAGGTTCATGAGGTACTGGGGAAAGCGCCGTGGGGTGTACTCAAATGTATGCTTCTTCTCGCTACAAGAGTATTCTTTAAACTAAACATACATGCATGATCAGGGAAGGATTGGAAGCTTTACGCGAGGAGGCCAACAGAAGAAGAGAACATTTTGCTTTATTTAAAAAAGACTGCCCACTCATATATTGCTTGCTTGTACAGGTTATAGGATTTTTGGGTGGCATAAACTGGGCAATTCTTGTTGCTCGTATATGTCAATTGTACCCAAATGCATCGCCCAGCATGTTGATATCTCGGTTTTTCAGAGTCTACAGCCAGTGGAAGTGGCCCAACCCTGTTATACTTTGCCACATTGAGGAGGGTCCTCTTGGCCTCCCTGTTTGGGATCCAAGAAGAAACTTTAGAGAAAGAGGCCATCAGATGCCTATAATAACACCCGCATATCCTTGTATGAATTCTAGCTATAACGTATCTAGTAGTACTAAGTATGTGATGATCCAAGAATTTGCCCGTGGACTCGAGATCTGCCAGGTACTTACTGTTTCAGAATGATTGTTTAACTTTTAATAGGAAATCATCAGCAAATAAAATCAATCATGCATTTAAGGCTGACATATAACAGAGATCAAATGATGATATGCTATTGATGTCTACTGTGTAGCAGCAGTGATAATATTGATCTGAAGCGCAAACTGTACTCCCCATTTCTGCAACTCAGTCTGCTAATGTTTAAATAGTTATTATTAATGTAGTTCCTGTATTTTACATTGTGATTTAGAGTTATGCAAATTCATTGTTGTAGAGTTATCTAACTTTAATTATTTGATTAATATATATAATGTATGTAATGCCTGTGTTTTCGCTGTTAACTTATATACTATACATGAGCAGATTCTTGAGATTATGCGGCTAGTGTGTAGCCCTTTGCATTTATGTTTAGAACTTCTATTTTGAGTTCACTGGTATGGATCAGACTTTATTTCACCTTGATGACTAAACTGTAGGCAATAGATGAAAATAGAGCAACCTGGGATGATCTATTCGAGCCATATCCATTTTTTGAATTATATAGAAATTATTTAGAAATTGGTATCACAGCAAGAAATGAAGATGACCTCAGGAATTGGAAAGGCTGGGTAGAGTCTCGTCTTCGCCAACTTGTACTGAAGGTGAATGACTGAAATAAAACTTCCATTCTTCTTAGTAATGTGTGCACTGTACTCCTTTAATATGATATTTTGGTTGCTGATGTAGTTTGAGCGATATACACATGAGATGCTCCTTGCGCATCCTCATCCCAGAGATTTCTCAGATGGATCCAGGCCGTTGCATAGCTTTTATTTCATGGGTCTTTGGAGAAAACAAACTGCCCAACCTCATGAAGCTGAGCAATTTGACATCAGAGGAATTGTAAATGAGTTTAAGATTTCAGTTCTTGCTTATGTACATCGGAGAGAAGGAATGGATATTGAAGTGTCCCATGTAAAAAGAAAAGATATCCCTTTGTTTGTTTTTCCTGGTGGAGTGCGTCCTCCTCGTTCTTCCAGAACAGCAGTCAGGAACAGTCGTGCTCTTTCTAGGAATGATGTTACAGCTGATGGTCAAGTTGGAAATCCATTGGGGACTGAGAGTTGGAGTGATCCTCAGTCTGCTCAAGATCGTTCTGGTGCCTATCAAGGTACTCCGTCGTTGGCCTCTAGTTTGTCAAGTGGAGAGACCCGAAATACTCTGAATGGGCATTTGAATCTTCACACAGAATCTGTTGAGCATGAACATCCAGGGCATATCCTTGGAAGTACATCTGCTCCGGGGGACAATGCTGTGTTGGATGTAGTTACACAACCTAATAGTATGCCATCTACTTCAAGCAATGGTGGTCCTACAAATGGGTTGGACCTTTGTTTCCATAGTTCACATAAGGAATCTGAAGGGATTCCTGGAAATGACCTCGCGAGTTTCTCTCCACCTGTGGTTGATGAGCTTGATGAACTGGTATCGTATCAAGATAAGCCTAACAACAAACATGCACCTGCTCATGGATCACCTTTGGAAGGATGTTCTGAAAGGATCCTGGGGCAGACAGGCAGCCTGAACTCCCATGGTAATAATCATCTGAAGCGCAAGGCTGAGGAAGAGCTGGAGGTATATTTTTCTTCAAACTCTTTTCATATGTATTTAGGATTCTGTTACGGCATGAGTCCTCTTTTTTCCTCTCTTCTTCCTCGAGAGTTGTAAGCTCGTGACATACCATCTTTTTTATGCTCTGGAATCTTGACAGCAGATGGATGATAATTTACTGCTTTGCCTTACTGTTCCTTTTTCATCCATAAGCACATATGCTGGTATTCTCATAGAACCCCTTATTGATTTACAAGCAGAGTACATACTTTTGCTGTAATCATCTAGTATTTCTTAATGATATTGTAATGCATGACTCCGCACTATTCTTACATGTTCTGCCAAATTGTTCACAAGAGCCAGGATGCAATGCATGTTTAAGTGTTTTGACAGTTTGATATGAATGTGATCCATTTGATACGATGAAGAGCAATAGAAGAGAAGCAGTATAGGAACTCCCAATTTTCGTTCTCTTTTAGCTCACCTGTTTACTGTATGAATAATTTACTCATTTGGCATCATTAAAACGATAGAGCTAAGCCATGCCAACCTTGTACCGATTCATTAGCTCTTAATGTTCTATCTCTAAATTCGTATTGTGATCTAGCTTCTTCTGTTGTTATTTGCTTGTATTGTGATATTAATTGTTATTTCGTTTTTGTTTTCAAAAAAGCCACTTGAGCTTCCTGGCCCCTCAGTTCGCGCTACTCCTGCAGCAACGTCAACTGTCCAAAGAAAGCCCCTCAGGTACTCTTGTATACTTGCCTATATTTGGAAAAAGATGACTTTCTAGAAAGCGTGCAGTATAACTTCTTTAGCATATGACTCAGTAATATATGAACATATGAAGTATTTAGATCGATCAAAGGAGAAGTAGCGATCCATTGTAGTATGATTTTTCATGAAAATTATTTCCATAATATGATCTTAAAATATATTACTAACATATTCATTTGAGAAGTAATAATGGTCGAAGTAGTATGTTCATGTCCATAACATGTTTTATGTTGGAGACTCCCTATGTCGGTATCAATTTATGAACGTTGGGAACAATATTTTGCATGGTCATTCTGTCTCCATTTATCCATCCACTGTATATTGTCAGTTCATACTGCTCGTTGGTTTTACTCCTTGCTGTGAGATGTTACGCTGATCATAATATTTCTTGATTTGTTTAAGGCTCCGATTGTCAACTTTGCCGCAACCAAAACAAGCTGAATGAAGCTCCCGGGTCAGCTGAATGAATCTCCCGTGTCCAATACCAGGAAAGGCTAAGATGTGAAGATACGGAGGATCGAACAAGTTCTTTCAATTCCTTATTTTATTATGTTCGAAATGCAAACATGTAGGGTAGGCGGACTTGTGTACTGCAGAAAAAGTAAAAAAAATGAAAATGTTGTAATATTGAGACTTTTTCTTTTAACCTGTGGAACTTGTGCCGTTGCTTTCTCGGAATCTTCAAAATCTTGCTTGACTGGTGTACTCGCTGTAAAGAAATGTTTTTGCAAATCAATTTGTTTGGCAATAAGTGCCGTGCCAGGCTTGTGTATAATTGAACATTGCTTCGGTGTGTGTTGTCTACGTTCTACTTATTCTACAAGAGCAAAATTGCAACACGCTAGAGTAGAAGCTTTGACAAACATCCTGGTGAGGCCTTTTTTCATTTGCCAAATGTTACACCAGACTGTTTTGGCATTAAATTCTTGCAAGCAAGCGAGCTGTATAATCAGGCCTCAGTTTCTTTACTCTCACATATTCTTGGAAACTGTTCACACAGCACTACATAAAAAAATAAAGCTAGCCTCACGAAGAAAATTTGCTCAAAGGGCTAATCAAATAACTTCAGTATTTTATAATTTATAGAGTATCAAAGACAAATTCTTTCCATAATGACTGAAAACGCGAAGTAACCAGTACAACCAGAATTCTCCATTTTAGGCACCACAACATCTCGAAACAAGGGGAGATGAACGAGTTCTTTGCATGCAGAAAACGATCTGATCTGATATGAAAAACGAGGATCAAACAATACATAGAGTGGGCGCCAACTGCACGCTTCCCTAGCTTAGTGACCATGAAATTCACTTTGTTGCTCATGCTTGAGGTGACGACGATTCGCTCTTAGCCTTTTCTTCTGCGGTCTTGTTTTGGATGTTGTTTGCCCCTTCTTCGACCAGAGATCCAGAGCGCATTAGTTCCTTAACCTTGCGGAATTCATCGTAGTGAACACGGCGATGCTCCTTGAAGCTTACCGATCCTTTGTCACCTTCCGAGTCTGCATGAACACCAGCATATCACTGTATTTTCAGATAGCGTATTGGATTCTGCTGATATGCTTATTACCCGTTATAATGATGAAGCATACTGTGTGTTTATGGCCACAAATATAAACACATAAATAATGATATAAGATAAAATTTATCATCTTAGAAAAGAGCTGTGAAAGCTTGTAAACTAGGAAATTGCAAACCATAACATGGAGTTAAACAAGTCAAACTTGTAAAATAGATTGAACATTGGTGATTGCTGATTTACTCTAGTAACTCTAGAAGCATAAAATGTCAACAGAGCAAGAAGCTACCAACCATCATCATGCTCCATGGCATCTGCATCATCATCTGAGGTTGCCCAGTCATCATCCTTTGAATCATTTTTACTTGAAGAAGCCACACCATTTAAAGCAGTTAAAATAGCTTCCGCGTTAACAGTCTCATCTAGACACTTGTCGAAAGGGCGTGTTGGTGATAGTGACTCTAGCAAGCAAGCAACAGAAAATAAATTTAGCTTCTGCACATTATGAGCACAAACTGTGTTCAGATATGATGAGAGTGAGATACAGGTAACAAGACATATACCATCATCATCTATCATAGGGTGATACGGTGTCTTGGGCTCAGTTATCTTCTGCCTCACTGGCTTGTTTGATTCAATCTCATAAAGATTGTCCTCATTCCACTTCACACGATGAGAGCTGGAGATAAAAAAGAAATGTCAAATTAATGGAAGCAAAATTAAGCAACTTGAGTTCTGGCCACATTTATGCAGTCAGTTCAGTCGCTTCTTTATCTCTGGATCATAACACAGCATTTGTGCCAAAAACATGGTTTCATGTGCATATGTAAAACCATATAAAAATGCAAATGGGTCTACGAAATCATATCCATTTTTTCTCAAAGACCAAATCCCTGAGAAAATCGATACTAGGCCGTATCCTGTTTAAGCCTGCAACAGAGCAATGCTGTTTCCCAAGTCTTCACAGTACCATCACATCAAAGAATTTAATTTACTATACCATGGCATGCTGCAACTTGAAAAATAAATTTAGTTACCATACCATGGAGGGAGTAAACCAGTTCCATCAAGAAAACTTTAGTTACCCATGGCATGCTGCAACTGAAAAATAAATTTTATATTCCTCAGGACTTATCAAACACATGTGACGATCCCTTGTTTACAAGTTGATATACAAAAATGAGATAATTATGCTCTATTGTTGTGCTAGTCCATGCATATCTAAATAAGTCAGCATGCATCATATCTTTCAAACAAGTGTTTATCGCTTTAAAGGAGGAACTAGGACTACTAACCTCATGTTTTAAGATTCTGAACCTTCCAATTATGGAAAATGGAAGATAAAAAAAAAATCTTTACACGGCAACTCTGTTGAAGGCTTGAAGCCAGATAACACTACACCTCTTCTAGCTTCCTACAGAAAGAGAACTGTTAGTGTAAAACAAAGATGACATGTTTTAGAATGACTATCAGAAAACCACACATTTGAGCTTGCATTTGACAAAAGTACACATATTCTGCAACAGTGTTTCAATAATGCAAACATTCGTTGGTTCGTATTATATGAGACCATAATGTAATTGACAGGTGGAAGGTAAGAGGCACCAATGTCCAGATGGAAGTCGTCAGCCATAATCTATGTTTTTCTTAATCAAAACAAAGCAACAATTCATGGTTTAGATCTGGATTCTATAGGTCTGTGCTTTCAGTTCACGGAAGCATGACGCATCAAACAGACAACCTACAGAATCTATAACAAGAGAATTTAGAAGTCCCGGATGGTGTTGCACGCAAGAAAATGGCCTGCTACCCGTACCGCCCGCAGCCTCTCAGCGTCCAGGCAGCAGGACGCCCTCGATGTGCCACCGTCCCCGATCTCCGCCGCCCACAGCTACTCATCCTCGACGTTCTGTTCTCCTCTATCACAATTCACAAGAACCCTAAACCTAGAGAGGGGGGAGGGGGAGGGGGGAGGAAAGGGAGCTTACCGGCGAGGGGCCTCCGTCGTGGGGGAGGGCGCGGGAGAAGCGGAGGCAGCGCCGTCACCGTGGCAGCAGTCGACTTCGCCTCCGGGTCGCCGTCGAGTTCGCCCCTGAGTCGTGTCGCTGCCGAGCTCGGGGTTCCGTTCACTGGTTAGAAGAAGATTTTTCTTTCCACCTTGGATTGGACGGGATCGGCGGGGTTGGGCCGGGGCGACTTCCACGTCGGGTGTAACTGGACGCGGAATTACGTGTGGGCTGATCCACGGGGGCTGACAGGAGTCGGGCCGCGAGGGGTGGCTAACCGAAACAAGGCCTCGGAGAAATGAGATGGTTTTTTCTTTTTTTGAGATGGGATCTCGCGACATTTATTAACACTCCCAGACAAATCCTGGGCTAATATGTCCTTAATACAATCTGGTGCAATGGAAAACCAAACTTTGCTAAGTTCTAAGCCAGCTATTTTTTTAAATAATACATTTTTAATTAATTTTATAAATAATAGATAAAATTGGTAATTTCGAAAACAAGCGCGGCCTCGGAGACCCGTGCCCCGACGAGTACCTTTCGGGGTATGAGCCCCCGACTGGGTCCAGTCGGGGTTTGAGACCCCGACCAGTTGGTACGTTTCCAAAATTACCAATTTCACGTATTATTCATGAAATTGATTAAAATATATATATTATTTTTAAAAAATAGCTCTAAGCCGCATCCCTCTTTCGCTAAAACATGAGCCCCACGATTCGCGGATCGCCTCGCCCACTTGACCTTAACATCTTCAAGCTGTCCAAGCGCATCCTTTATCACCTGAATCAAATGACCATGTCGAGACATGTCCCTCCCTTCATGATTCACTTTGGCCACCTCCTCTGCACTGTCGGATTCCAGTATCACCCTCTGCACATTGAGTTCCTTTGCCAGTTCCAGTGCTCTTTTACATGCTCTGAGCTCTGCCTCCTCCGGATCGAGTAGAGAGGAGGAGGGGAATGGCACGCTCCGCTAACCAACCGTCCATCGTAATCTCGAATCCACCACCCTTCTCTGAATTCTTCCGCATTGCTGGGTTACAATTTAATTTAATTAAATATAAAGGGCACTATTAATTTAATCCGTCACAACATACTTTTAATAAGTTTTTTTTAAACAAGTCAACTTTTTTTTGGCGAAAATGCAAACATAAAACGAGACAGATTATCTTGATAGTCATCAGCTCAACAATGGCAGAAACTGTAAACAAGAAACAACACATAAAGATTAATTAAGGCTAGCACCATGAATTGACACTGCCAGGCAGCAAAAGCCAGCCTTGTATCATTCTTGTTCATAACAAAATAGCATCCAATGTTTTACACATCAACCGTTTAAAAAAAAACATAACTTACAGCAGAGTAGCATCCGATGTTTTACACCTCATGTTTCTCTCCAGCACCGCACTGAACAATAAAGTTACTCTAATAAAATTAGGTTACAAATGACAGGGTGTTCACTGGCACCGGGCGTGCAAGGGCCTACGAGGCTACTGTAAGGCGCCTCATCTGAAAATTGTCTGCCCTTGGTCAAGACCTAAGCTGGTGAGGAGATGAGCCTCACCATCGCTGATGCAATGGCTGGATAAGTCACAGTCGAAGTTGGATCAACCAGATAGAGCCTGGGTAGACAAAGAAACTTGTATGATAACTTGGTTCCATGGCAAAGCTAACACGTAGAGCAGGGTACACGCCCTTACCACCGCATTTTCCAGAACTGGTTCTTACACAAGACAGCCGGTACTTACTGCCGGGCATCACTAGCAGTCCTTTTTGATTTGTGCTTCGGCTTCTTTTCTTTCTTCTTGTGCCTGTAGAAATTTCCAGGTAGCAAGCATGAGTGCACAAGGGTATCAGTAATGGAGGACATGCAGGCTTGTAGAGATGCGAGAGCTTACTCATCTATACAGTGTCTCAGCTTACGATCAGCATGTTTCATGTCTTCTTGAGTAAGTATCTGAAGCCTGTCAACCTGCAGAAATACACAAATATCATCAATGATTAAATATCAGAAAAACAATCAATCTGATAGCAATAGGTATTCCAGAATGCAACACACAGTTAAACAATAATGGTGGGAATTTACATGATTATGTAAAACTGTATCTGTACCAGCCAGGTAAAAGTTCTCACCGTGTAATTAATTGCATTCATGATCTGAACAAACTGTTCAACTGGACAATCAAAGCGTTGCCTTGAAAAAACACTTTCCAAGTATCTGCAAACAATCAATGAATTTAGCAAGATCAACAACGAATAAATGGAAAACGGAATAATAGTATCATGAAACACAAAGTTCTGACACATTAAGGTCATAATAAAACACAGATAAGAAGTTCACAACCTTTCAAAGTCAAGGACCTTGAGTGCATCATTGGACTTGTACAGAGCAGCCAAAGCCAACTGTAAAAATAGGAACACTATCTAATCAGATCATATAAGATATTGGTTGAAACACTGAGGTTTGGATACGCTATGCTCGCCACGTAGGATTATTTTTTCTTAATTAGATATAAATAAAAATTAACCAAGAAATTTATGGAAATGGCAGTGATGTAACAGATCAATTGAAGATTAACCGTATTATTGATAGCTTAAGATTACCTGTCCAGGAGTATAGAGAAGAGGTGCATCAGTCAACATCATTCTGTCAACATAAGAATTCGCAGTTTGATGCAAATCCTACAATACAAGCACCTGATGCATAAGCAGGGCAGCCATACAACTTGCATTTTTTAAACTTCCAACTTGCATGTTTTTGTTATTCATAATATCTTTCTTTCCTTCCATGCAAGGAATAAGCTGAAAGAACGTTTTTGACATCGAACCGAATTTCTAAATTCAAACCATTTCTTGCTTCTGTGCAAATTGGTAATATTTATAAGATGTGTCTTACAGTCTACAAGAAAGAAGTGATCAAAGTTTATGTTCAGCACAAGCCAGTGTGACATAGTAAAGTTGATAAGACTTGACGCGTCATGTTTCCTGTATCCTTTTCTTGATGCAATCCCAAAAGCAACTATGACAAAAACTCAATTTTCTCAGCTAACATCCGTTATCCCATCAATGTTTTGATAGTCGCCTAGGGGATCCAGAGGTTGTCGATAAAATAATTCAATCTTTGCGTTATTCTTATACAACAGTATGTAAACCCCTAGCTTATCTCAGAAGTTTCTGCTACGATCTTGTTACTAGAAATTAGTAAAACCACTAGTGTTCACAATTACCTTTACTTGAAAGATCATTTAGAATTTTAGGGTTAACCAAACCAGACATGTCTCATGAACTCATATTATTTCTCAATGATTAGGTTTACATAGAATGTGAAACTGCCATTCATGAGATATCTGGGTGGAAACATTAAGTAAAATATAGAGCATAATTTTCCTACACATGTCAGACAAGGCTAACACAGTAAACATTTAATTTATGTGTTCTCGAAAAGTATGGCGAAAGGGCCAAAGAAATGTATGACCTTCAACCGTTGGTGTGCACCATTACCTGCCCTACAAAAATCCTTCATTGGAAAAAGAGGACTGGCATTAGCCAAAGGATCCATGCGATAGCTAAAATATGATGAATTTATAATGCTGAATATCGTGAAATGCTCACACGGAACTTACATCCATGTCATCAATAAACCCTTCGATAGAACGATATGGAGCAAAAACGATCAGATCAAAATCTAAAGACTGTAACAAAGCAAGAAATCTAGTGTCACATTCTGTTTGCTTTGAGGCGTTAAAAAATTCAAATATGGAAATGGCTTACTTTCAGAACAATCATTTCGTTATTCAGAATAATCTGGTGGTCCTGGTTAATCCCTTTGCCAAGTTCCTCGGCAGAAACATGATTTTCTTCCACTTTGCAAGAAGAATATACACAAGTTAACCTGTCAAATTGAAATCAATTAACTTGGTCACTGGCAACATGCTAACAGGGCAAGGAAAGACCTTGACTGATAGGAGTTTAAGACACTACAAACGCTCATATTTTATCTTCAATTAGGACATATATATCATTGCCTTTCACGAAAGTATTGTTTGCACAGTTTTTTGTAAGTAAATCTTAGCTGAGTATCGATACACCAGGATTTTTTGTGTTCGGAACCACAACGCTATTCATTTTAACTTTGTTGCTTACATAATATGCTTTGGGTGATGCTCCATTACAGACCACTGCAGATAGAATCTCTTGAAATATATTATTGCTGTAGCCTGCAAAGCACTAACTGAGTGTCAGCACATGATCATTAAGCTAACAAAGGCGCTGTATCTTGGAAGAGAGTGCTTGACCTGAATTTTGTGGGGGAACTTGAATGCTTTACACACTTCTTGAATTTTCTGCTCATAAAATATCCGCATCATTTGCTCCTCTTCGCAAGATAGAGGCTTCACACTCAAGCTCCCGACAACTGAATTCAAAACAGTGTATTAACACTTTTACATCTAAATACGAGTTTCTGCACAAACTTACAATGAACATTGGCCAACAAGGAAAAGAGGAAAACTATGGAAGAGCAAAACTTTGAAGTGAATTAGCACTGATATTGATGCTCATATGTACTCATAGAAACATATATGCAGCAGAAACCATCAAATGGCATGTACCATGATCAGGTGCAGGTTCTGGATTTGATATCGACCCGTCAACAGGGTCCACCTTCAAACGTGTAGTTCCGTACTACACAGAGAAAACGAAAGGGTAAAAAAACTGAGCAGCCATCATCTCATCTAAACAAGTAATGAATGAATGTAATGACTCCGGGAAAACCCAACCTGCGCCAGGGTCTCAGCAGAACGCCGGTTCACCCCCGTCCACTTATCTATCTGCAAGCATAATTACCAGCATCGGCATACCATGGTCAGAGTCAGTAGGCTATAGGTTAGCCGTCCCAGTCCAAAGCAACCCTGGGCACCAACCAAGCACAGAAAATAGAAAGAATGGATAGGGAAGGGTCACCAAGTCTTGAGGATGGAAGATCCACCGCTCCCGGTGCGAGGAGGTCTGAAAATCTGACATCTTCGTGCGGCCTAAGCGCTCCCCCCTCTGCTCTCACGAGCTCAGTCGAGCACCCCGATGGTGGACACCGCGAGATGCCCACCGCCTGATCGAAGTGAGTGGGAACCAGATGCCGCGTCACTAGCGATGGTAGTTTGCACAGCAACTCTGTTGAAGGCTTGAAGCCAGCTTGAAGCCAGATAACACTACACCTCTTCTAGCTTCCTGCAGAAAGAGAACTGTCAGGGTAAATCAAACAGAGATGACATGTTTTAGAATGACTACAGAAAACTACACATTTGAGCTTGCATTTAACAAAAGTACACATATTCTGCAACAATGTTTCAATAATGCAAACATTCATTGGTTCGTACTATATGAAACCATAGTGTAATTGACAGGTGGGAGGTAAGAGGCACCAATGTCCAGAAAGCAGTCAGCCATAATGCTTTTAGTAATAAAAAAATGTGCAATTTTCTGACTATGTGTTTGGATGCGCAGAATTGTGGGCTCCAAATTGAATTGGCAAGGAATACCAAAACCAAGATGGAGATGAAATGGGCTCCAATTCTCTTGTTTGGATGTGCATGGTATTCCTATTTAGAATCAAGGCTTGCCTCAAATTCCAATTCCTGTTTGGATGCACAATCTGTGGATTGGAAGTTTTTTTGAGTTTGGAGAATATAAACTTGTGTATGTGTCTGAAAAATAGTATGTATATATCAGAATGTTTAAATACTATTTTTCACACATAATAACATTAAAATAATCCAAAAGGGGGAAACTATAACACAGATGACAGAAAATAGGAAGTGGCATAGTAATGGATGCAACACTGGTTTCTGTTAATGTCATTTGCACAAGGAACTTGCGGATCAAGTAGAACAGAAACAGTTAACCGGATCAAACTGGAATCAAACATCTGCACATATAACACAAGATGGGGAAACTGATAAGTCAACACATTTCAGTAGTATGTTAGGAAAACCGATAGTAACACGACAGATCAGCACTTGTTCTTGCTAATATCTAATTAGAGCGAATTCTACGATGAACCGTCCATTAGGGTGACTGGTGGCTTCTCGCAGCTCCCAGACTACTTGTTTCTTCTTCGAGTCAGTAGCTCACATAACACCATGTACATGAACGCACTCAAGCAATGGACATCTTAGTTGCATCTTAAGGAGATGCAGCCTTGGAAGTGGCCACTGGAGATTGCCTCTGTTCCCCTCCAGCCGACGTTCGCGCACCAGCCCGCGCCGGTCACCCTCCCGCCGCCGTTAAGGCCATGCCCCGATCTAGGGTTCGGACATGACACGGAGGGGGCGGCAAGGGGGAAGAGGGAGGCCGGGGAAGACGGAGCTTGGAAAGGGAGGGCGGGGAGGGACCTACCTGTGCCGCCGCCGCCGGGTGCTGCTTCTCCGCGCGGGACGAGGAGATGGGCGGCCAGAGGGAAGATGGCCGGGGACGGGCGGGGAAAGAGGCGCAGGGGAAGAGGGAGACCGGGGGGAGAGCGGACGGGTAAGGGGCGGCCGGGGGATGGGATTACCTGCGCCGCCGACGCCGCCCGCTCCAAGTGCACGAGTCAGGGTCGCGAGTTCATCGGGAGTGGGTACCGCTTCACGATTCCAGCATAATTCCTCCGGTCAGTTCCACCACTTCGCGGTCTGGGCTTAACCGGCCTGCTCGACGTACGTAGACCGGCCCAGTATCTTACCGGGCTGCGATGACCCTGGTCCCTCTGATCTTTTTACTGAGCATGGAGTATAACGCGTTTTGATCCGGTCGCCATATCCATATTCTTACCTGCTCCAGCCGGACACGCCGTTGAACCGGGCGACCAATCCCTCCCAGCCGCCGGCGACTGACGACCGCCGCCACCGCGGAAGGAGGAGCAGGAGCCAGTAGAGGAGTCGGGAACTCGGGATGGGCGACGAGCGCGTGAAGGCGGAGGCGCTGCAGATCCTGGGCCTCTTCCAGGTGCTCCCCCGCCTCGTCGTCTTCGACCTCGACTACACCCTATGGCCCTTCTACTGGTCTGTGCTCGTCCCCCCCTCACCCACCCCGACTCCATTACTAGGGCTGGTAACTGACCATGGTCGACTGGATTTTCCTTCTTCAGCGAGTGCCGCTCCAAGAGGGAGTCGCCGAGCCTGTACCGGCACGCCAAGGGCATCATGTGCGCGCTCAAGGAGAAGGGGGTCGACATGGCGATTGCGTCTCGCTCCCCTACCTCCGACATCGCAAGGGTTTTTATTGACAAGCTGGAGCTCCAGCCCATGTTCGTTGCACAGGTACAGCTCCTCTGGCCGTTGGTTTTGATACAAGCTGCCCTTTACTTTACCTTCCTCTCAACTATATAAGTAACTAGGAATGTTCGTGTACTTTATTCATATAAGGAAATGCACCGAAATTGTTAGCAGTCGTTTGCCCGCTGGTTTTCATACGAGCTGAACTTTACCTTTCTCTCGGTTCCATAATTTCCTCAACGAACCAGAATTCAGGCAGCTTGTTAGCACTTGGCCTTGCGATGTAAGTAACTAGAAATGGACCAGAGCTTAAGCGTCTTTTTTTATAGCAAGCAGCTTGCGATGAAGTAGTTCAAATTCGGCATGTAAATGTGTGCAAAATGTATCTTCGATGCACCAAATGGGAACACATCCGGCAGCTATATTTTATAAGGAGACGGTTTTCTTCATTTAATTTGACCACAGACAAAATAACGAAAACGAACAGCTGGATGGAAGCGGAAGCAAGAATGTGTGAAGAGGATCCTTGTATTTCATCTCAAGTTACTATGCAATACATATCTCATTAGTCCACTGAAAGGCTCACATAATGTAGATAGTTATCATTGTGTTAAACACACATATTTTGGGTTTTGTTGGAGCAGCTGATTGGGAGTTGACATTATACATAAGATGTTTTTTTTTCTTTAATTTGACTGGATGTGAAGACCAATTCACAATCTGATTGCAGCAAATTCAAGGACGTGTTATGAGAGTTTTGTTGTTCGTCTTAATTTTAGTACACAATCAAAAAAGAAACATGTCTCGTTAATCTAGTACGAGCATGGCATGAAATTTTGCATGTTCTGTTGTGCATTAAATTACAGAAACCATCGGATGAAACATATCTCTGTTGTGCAAGCATTTGCAACTATAAATGGTATATAAAGGAAAACAGCACACACCACTTATTCTTGGTCATTGTTTGAAGGAAATATACTCCAGCTGGACTCACAAGACGGAGCATTTCCAAAAGATCCAGAGAAAAACTGGGGTTCCATACAAGTCTATGCTCTTCTTTGATGACGAGGACAGGAATATTGAATCGGTAATGTGCTAATTCTTACTGCACTCAATTTATCCAAAATGCTGAATATATAGGGTTTTCACTATGTAGTCTCCACTGGATTGTTTATTCAACACCGGGGTTGCATCAGCTTTGTGGTAGCATATATATTATTAAAGCACACACGATATTCTTGAAATTGCCATTCCTCAGTCTGTTGATTCAATATTTGTTATAAGCTTTGGAAGGCTTTGGACTCGTCCTAGCTGAAGCTTATTTGATAAGCTAGCTTACTGTAGTTTAATATCTGCTTTCTACTTCTGAATCTTTAATTAATACATGCTTCTAGTAGGAAGTGTGCTTCAAAAAAAAGTCTAATGAGCTGGCTTCAAGCTTACATAGCTAATGTTCTTGGAAATATGTTGTTTCATGCTTTCAAGGAACGAATCCTTTTAGATTAATTCTCCACCAGTTTTTTTTGGACTTCTTTGACTGCTGGTTTCTAGCTAATGTTCTTGTTCCCAATGGTGTGATGATATTGCAATCAGTGATTACCGTTTTATACAGACATTCATGTTTCTGAGTGGTCTTAACTAACATCTTCATCCCTTGCTTTAGGTATCAAAAATGGGAGTTACAAGTGTTCTGGTGGACAACGGAGTGAATCTTGACATGTTTAAGTTGGGCCTTAGTAACTTCGCTACTGCTGCCGCTGCTGCAGCAGCACCACAGGACAAGTAACCTTATACTGTACAAGTAGAAACGACAGACTTATGGCTTATGAATATACTTATGGAAAAGAAACTTGTATTTTTTGTGATTGATTGCCTTGCTTGTGAACTGTAGAGTAAGGATGAGTTGGGAAAGTATGGAACTGCAGAAACTATTCTGCAGGGTAGCCTGGTCCATTGTAATAGGAAATAAATTTGGAACCATTAGACTGGCAGTGCTACAGATTGTTGGCCTTGGCCAACTTATCTTGTATTTTCCTGAATCGCTGCATTTTGAATATATTGCTCTTTCCACATCATGTCTACGGCTTGAACGAACAACGATATGTATTTTTCATGTACATCATTTATTTTTTCTGGTTGGCTACATCAGTGCATAGTGTTACATTGGGGTGTGAATGGAGCTGGTGTTTTCTTCTGCCAATTCAGATATCGAAGGAGGACACCGCAATGCGACCTAGCGAGAGCTTTGTGGTTACTAGTAAGCGTGCACGTGCTTATAAATCTGTAATATATAAAAGTGTCTTTTAAATCCTACTTTCTTTTTATTGAATCTTTTTACCGAAGTATAATACAGTTGAATGACCAAACGATGTAAGTGTATCCACGATCCACACATGTTATCACTTAAAATCCATGATGCATAAATAATTGCCAAAGACATATTTATATATTTTGAAAGTAATTCAAATTATCAAATAATCAAAACATATATTTTTTAATCCTTGATAACTTCCCTCAACCGTCACCTTGTTGTTTTTCCAAAGTACAAGCGCTAACACAGTCCAGCATTAAAAAAAAATCACAGACGAACACTTATGCCGGCTTCTTAGACAAAGGTTCGCGAAGAAAAGAAAACTGTAAACCCACCACTGAGCTCTCTCAGTCGCACAAAATTGTAAATCAGACAAGCTCCACGCTCCACTCTGTATGCACCGTAGCTCCCTCTCCATCTCCCTAACCTGCCCACTGCCCTAGGGATGTCCTGGGCCACCTCCGATATCTCCCAGCTGCACCGGCGACGGCGAGGTCCGGTGCCCCCTCTCCAGTCTCCACCGCCTCGTAGAGGTCCTGGTTCATTGTTATAGCAAATAAATTTGGAACTATTAGACTGACAGTGCTACAAATTGTTGGCCTTGGCCAACTTATGTTGTATGTTCCTGAATCGCTGCATTTTGAATATGTTGCTCTTTCCACATCATGTCTATGGCTTGAACGAACAACGATTTATATTTTTCGTGTACATCATTTATTTGTTCTGGTTGGCTACATCAGTGCATAGTGTTACATGGGGTTGTGAATGGAGCGGGTGTTTTCATCGGCCAATTCAGATATTGAAGGACACCACAATGCGACCTATCGAGAGCTTCCTGGTTATGTTCCTCCTCATGTCCTCTTCGTCGCTGGTTGCTCTGCACTGCCCCCATGCCCCCTCCTTTGCCTTCACCACTCTTCGGTCTTCTTACATCTGCCTCCCGCTCTCCTCCTTTGCCTTCACCACTCTCCAGTCTCCTTACCTCTCGCTCCCCTCTTTTGCCTTCACCACTCTTCAGTCTCCTTAGCGCATCTCCAGCAGCACAACCCATCGGGTCCGAACTTGTTTGGTCGGACAGGAGGACAGACTGTGCACGCTTCAGCAATCCGACCTAAATGGACCGACCCGTCTTGCATCCGTTCATAAAATTTGGGGCATGAATGTGTCGACACGAACACGTCGCGGACCGCACATGTCCTCCCTCGCTCGCATGGGGTCCGCTTGACAACGACCCAACGGTCTCCGCATGCCTGACGCGTGCGATGGCTGCTGGCCGGCGCTAGTAACCATGGTCATTAATGTTGGCGTTGAGCGTTGAGACGCGCCGCCTAAACTCATGCATCAGAATTTACGTTGAAGCTACGGGCTTCTGCGTTGGCATTGATGGCCAGGGCTTCATATACTGGCCCTACGCCCGTCTCTCCCTCACACACATCGCTTGTGCCATTGCCACTCCTAGCCAAGCAATCCCCCCTCGCCCTAGCCAGCGCCATGAAGATGTCGTCTTGGTTGAAGAAGACGGCCAACGACAACAAGGCGGGATCATCCTCGGGTCGGCGCCGCCCTCGACGATCGCCAACACCACCGCCTCCATCGCACACGAGAGTGGCTCCCCGCAGACGCTGCCGAAATATGTCGCCACCTCCACAGGTGGAAGATTCCGTGGGACCGGTAGCACCTGCGCCCGCAGCGCGACCTGGACGACGGGAGCATGACCGCCGGTACGTGCCGGTGCAGGATTGCATTTGGCGGTGGGACGAGGGGGATACGTGCGATAACCATGACGTCTCCCTCCATAGCGGGCACCTCAACACCAATAGGATGCCGGCTGACAGGGCGACACTGGAAGCGGAGATGCACCACCGCATCACACTGCTCCTGTCAGTGTCGCGATACGAACACGGGTACCGCCAGAAGGACTTCTGGCGGAAGTTCCTCGCCTAGGAACATGACGCGCGACAAGCGTGCTCGTACCAGGGCAAGTTCTATCCAGGGCAAGATTACGGTAATCTGCCTATACATTTCGACGACGAGGACTCCGACAACAAGGAGGGCGGCAATGACGAAGAGGAGGGTGGCGGCAGCGACGACACGGGCATCATCGTGAAGCAGGAGGGCGAGGCCTCCCTACCACCAGACTACGACAAGGACGTCGACACCGCACGCGCCATAGAGCTCTCCAAGCAGGATGGTGGCATCAAATGGACCTGGGACGTGTTGTAGGACGTCATCCAGCTCACTGCGATGGCGGTGGCACACGAGGCGAAGCTGCCACCTCCGCTGCCACCGCATTCAATTGATGAACACTTACGGGATCCACATCACTTGAAACTACGAGATGCGAGCAGGAGAAGCTCCAAGTCTAGGAGGATTTGGAGACGAAGATTATCATTGGAGAACTACACGCTTCATCCTTATCTTCATTCCGTAGGATGTCAAATTAGCCAACGCCACCATGAAGTCCAACGCCGACACCTACCCCATTGCCCCTGACAAGGTAGCCACGAGAACATGGCCTCAAATTTCTGTCTCCCGAATTGGGGAGGAGAGTGGGGCGGAGCAGGTCCGTCCTATTGACAGATCTCCTCCCGGGAGGAATTCTTGTCTCAGCTACGTGCCGTGGTTGCGACCACAACGACAACAAGCTCTGATTTGAAAGGAGAGCGACACACCAACCGGGACTAAATGGGTTGCAGCAGGCTGGGGCCGACCTGAGCCCGTTTAGTCCCAAATGGTGTCTCCAATCGGGATTAAAGGACACTCCAATCGGGACTAAAAGTGGGTGACGACACTATATGTCGTGAGTGGAGACACTATGCCAGTGAGTGGCGACACTGTTTCAGTGGGTGGCGACACTATGACAGGGGTGAGTGTCGATATTATGTCGTGAGTGTCAACATTATGTTGTGCTGCTTAATCTATAAATAGGCTTCCTTGTGAACTATCAACTGCAAGAAAGATCGTGTGCGAGACCAGAGACACCACTACGGCGGAGCTTCTCGAAGATGTCTTAGGACCTCGTCCTCATACATCTTCGAGGAGCTCGCCATAGAGGCACTCCCTAATATGTGAAATTAGTTAGCTCCACCATCATACTGATTTAGCTAGAAAAGATATGAACTGAAAGATGGTGTGCGGGAGCAGGGACACCACTATGGTAGAGCTTCTCGAAGATGTCTTAGGATGCCTCGTCCTTAGACATCTTCGAGGAGCTCGCCATAGAGGCACTCCCTAATTTAATTTGGTAGCTCTTTGGCGTGTTCATGTTTTTGTTCTTTCTTTCTTAACTGTCCGATGATTAACTAAAATGCTAGAGCGCCACTATATATATGTGTGCCTTCATAGTTTTGGTACTTATTTTTGTTCCAATGGATTTTGTGACGACAGGTAGAAGAAAGAAGAATATTTTATTGCTCGACGGTGACATGATGCACTGTGAACCGTCTGGATTTCAAGACAATGTGTCAAACCAAGATATGTAGATAGGATGAATTCATGTATCTATATGCTTCGATGAATCAAATGAATTTTGAGAACTATATGTGCCAAATTAACCAGATATATAGAGATAGAATCCACACAAATCTATCCATTTCTAGAGCATAAAATAAGCTAAAACAAGCAATGAAAGATGAAATGATGAAGCTGCTAACCTCTTAGGACCCTTGATAGACGTGGAGCCAAAAAATCTTCACAAATATTGAGAAAAATTTGGAAGAACTTGAGCTTAAGGGGAGAAATTTAAGAGAGATGCTTGTGTGAGTTTGAAATGGCTTGGGCTGGGAAGGGGAAGAAGATATAGTCGGGAATTTAGTCCCGGTTTGAGAAACAAACCGAGGCTAAAAGTCACGCATCTGCTCTTTTTCAGCGCCAGACCCTTTAGCCCCGGTTTGTTAAAAGAACCGAGACTAAAGTTCCCATACGAACCGGAGCTAATGTCTTCTGGGCCCTACGGCCGTTTCTAGCCACTGGGACCAGGACATTAGTTCCGGTTTGTACCAGAACCGGGACTAATGCTCTGAACCAAAGGTCCGTTTTCTACTAGTGCCCTTAGAGCCCGGTCTAGTTAACTAGAGGTCAGCAAACTAAATGGTCCCATGAGTTAGGACAGAGAGACCTTTTATTATAGACACGAGTTAGGGCACAATAGCATGCAGTCCCATGATGCTGAAAGGGCTGATAATCCATCGGCGACCAGTCCACTGTCCACAGTTATCACCCAGTCACATATACGATTGGTGTGTAGTATAGGTACGGCGCCGCACCACATCTCAGCAGCTCCAATCCTATACATCTTCCGTGTACCGTTGGCTGTGGCCATATAGTACGTACGTACGTGCTGTGCGCACGCACTCCATCGCACCCAGCGAGAGTCGGTTCTACCGTCTAGGATGTAGTACACGCAGCACGGAACATATATACTACTCAGATCTCGGGGTCAGCTACCCTAATCCTGTAGGACTTGCGTAAGCTATCGTGGTATATGTACCCGCAGCCGTCGACGCCCCAGCCATCGTAGCTGTTGATGTACTCGTAGTACCTCTCCCACTCGGGATCCTCCTCACACTCAGCAGCGTCCTTGAACTCGACGCCGGCGCTAATCAGGACGACGCAGTGTGCGTCGTGTACATCAGCTGGCTTCTCAGGCGGATGGTATCGGTAGATGTCATGGGGCAAGATACGTCTGTAGTCCTCGGTGACTCTGAAGCTTGTTAAGATCGTTTCGGCTTCGTCCAGCCATGTCGGAATCATCTGCATCTCCAGATCTGAAATCTCCTCGTACCCCTCAATTCGGTACCTGACCGCCTAAGTACATCAAGCCTCATTAAACACTAGACGGGTTCGCGCGCTTCGCCCGCGCCGTATGTTTTGCGTTGTTGCACGTGTTCTGTTGTGTGTTGTGCCATCGTGTCGGTATTCTGTTGATCTGTAAAGCATAAGCATTCTTTCACCGAATGATAACACAACACGATACACAAGTCCACATATTCTAATTTCTAAAAGCAAGACGACAACATAGGAAGAACCCTTCAAGCAGAAAGGTTAAACCACACATCAAACAGACCACCTACTACTATAGTATGAAGACGCAGGACAGCCATCCTCGCTCCCAAAACACACCGATGTCATTCCGTAGCTCAACTGCAACCACTCGGCAAACACAGAAAAATAACATGCCCGCATAACAGAAAGAGGTGTGTCACTCGCAGTAACAGAAAGTAGACAGCAGCATGATTGGCAAGTTATAAATTATCTATGTGTATTAGACAACTGGATTGACTTGTCAGTATTGATCAGTCTACCAGTAAATAATCCCATGTTCTGCTACTTGGAATGGGAAGGAACAAAGGCTCACAGAGAACTGTATTCCTTGAACACAAAGCAAAATTACTGAGAAACTTTAAGATCTGGAGATCAAGTACATAAGCAGTAAACTTCCTACCAACAATTCGACATGCACAGTACCAACAATTACGACCACTCTTTGACACTATGCCAAAGTGCTCAAACAGTTTAATACATCTTGCCTCCCTAGTAGACCAGTTATATCATATACTACAAAGAACCCTTGCAGCGCACAAGTGAAATGGAAAGGTGCAGGCACTTGAACTAATAATCAAGTAAAGCGCCGTTGACACAGAAATGGAGCAGGGGACAAAGCACATCGGTAGGAAGCAAACCTACCAAATTCTCGTTTGCCAAGAGAAGCATCCTACTACGTTCGCAAGGTACCTAGCGCTAACAAATCCTCAATCCTCGTTTGCCAAGAGAAGCACCTGTACCAACATCCTTACAGCGCAGTCCCCGACTCGTGCTACTCGAGGAAAGGTGCGATACCAACCGGTGGAGTGGTGGAGCTCACCTCGGTAGCGCCGAGATTCTCGATTTCGGCGATCCTGTTCCCTGCGGCGAACGGGAGGACCAATCGCGGCCAGGTCAGACTTAGACGCCGAATGGGGGGAAGGATAAAATGCAGAAGCCTAGGTTCGATGGATGAGGTGAACGAAGCAAGCGGCGAACCTCTGAGATCGAGCAGTCGGCCCTTGCGGGCGTTGAGGACGCGGGCGCCCTTCCGTATCAGGTGGGCGTCGATTCGCGCCATGGCGCGGCGGCGGAGGGGGCGCCGGCAAATGCGGGGGGAGAAGGGGAAACCTTAGCCGCGGAGAGGATGATGCTGCCTCGCGCCCGCGGCAGCGGAGGGTGTTTGATTTTGAAACCGAGAGCGAGGTAGGCGGTGAAGGCGAGAAGGGGTGGAAAAGAGGAAGAAAGCCAGCCGCGGCGAGGCGAGGCGGGTGCGCGGGCCGACTGGCTACTCGCTGTCGAGCGAGCCTGGCTGAGCTGGCCTAGTGGTGGCCGCATACGTGGCACGTCGAGACTGGCTGGGCGGGACTGGGCTGGCCACGTGTGTGTGTGTCGTCCTCGTGGTTCTCTCATCGGAAGGCAACGAAGATGCTCGACACCGGCACACCAGCCATCCGGTCACCATCATTAATTTTTCGTCTTCATCAATCAAAAAGGAAAAATTGGCAGTCGAATTCAGACCGGAAACGGATCCGCTTCGGAGACCAGGACCTATCGCTCCGTGTCTGTGACCGACCCTTTTTTGTGAACATAAATATAGGAAGCCCAGCAGAGGACGTACCAATCTCACCTCTAGACACAATACTCCGTACGATCGAGTGGTTGCCGCGTGAGAAGTCGACCATGGCGGATCAAGGCCGTGCTGATCATGGGGATTCGTAAGTCTTCTACTCTCCCAACGTGCATGCAATTTATTTTTGAGTAAAATATCAATTTTCAAAAATCATTTCACAAAATTCACCTAGTCTAAGTATTTCGAGAAAAATAAATGTAATGTCCAACTATCGACCATCTTTGCCCATCTACATTCTTTTCTCCCCTCCCCGCTTAGGCCCCTTTTGTTTTACCGTTTTAGTTATGGGTCAGATCCAATTACGGAACATACGATGGATTTTAGACGAAGTTCGATGTGCCCATAATATTTACACATGTTTTTGCTTAAAATTCATGAAACCAAACGGGGCCTTATTCGTCGCATCTCCCTCTCTTCCATTTTCTCTAACCTCGTCGCATGTCCCTTTCTTTTTTTACTCCTGCTGCTTGCACTTCTTCCGCTGCTTTGCATACCATCTATGATGAGTCTAGAGTTGGCTCCTCCTATAAGCCTTAGGAGCATTGGTTATCACTTATCAGTAAGTACCACCGGCTTTGTGGTATCAATGTCTGCCTATGATGTTATGCACCACTCTTTCTTTCCTACGTTTCTTCATCCTCTTTCAGCTTCACTTGATCTCACTCTCTTGTTTACGGTCATATGATAAGTTCAATATAAGCGTCCGAGCTTAATTGTTTAACAGAGAATTACACACCGCCGCAACAGTATGGATCATACTATGGTAAAATCAATATACATATAAAGC
Organism: Avena longiglumis; assembly: GCA_030063025.1. Lineage (NCBI taxonomy): Eukaryota > Viridiplantae > Streptophyta > Magnoliopsida > Poales > Poaceae > Avena > Avena longiglumis. The sequence continues at coordinate 124,185,966 of CP125979.1, forward strand.
CGTATATGGTATTTCTCCATGCATATGTGACCACTATGGATGCATTTAATCCCATTTTTTAAATAGCCATTTACTTGCTCGGTTCAGAAATAAGTGCCATAATTTTATTTTGATACGCGTATCCGCGTTTAGATAAATCTAGGACATTTATTTTTAAATAGGGGGGAAATGCCCGAAACACTTCACGTCAAATTCCCCAATTAAACCCTAATAATCCGCTCGCCTCCTCCGCCCTCTCCGTCTCCGGCGTCGCCTCCCCGCCATCCCGCCATGTCTCTGGACGACTGCTTCATCCCGTTCCACTCTCCTCTACGCGAGCCAGCCCCGTATGATCGCTGGCGGAAGGGCACTCACCCCTGCTGGTCCCAGCTTGACCTGGACAAGTGCGCAGCCGCCGATCCATTCAAGGGCGGGGGAGGCCTGCATGGTGAGGAAGGCGTCCGCAGACGCGTCCTGCAGATCCTAAGCCGCCCCGTCGCCGTCCCCCCGAGGCGCCTCCCGCCGCCCCTGGGTCCGCTGCCTAAGATCTCGGCAGAGTCGGAGCAGCCATCCCACCTGCAGACGCCCTCGCTGTACGTCATGTCCGGCGATGTATCCTATTCCATCTAACTATTCTGCTTTATTATGAATTTGCTCTATTTCTGTTCGATTCGTTTCTAAACTAGACTGCTACGCAATATCTGATTTGAATTCTACAGCACCATCCTGCATGTATCCGAGAACAAATTCCTACGGTTTTAAAATTTTAGAATTATCATAGATTGGGTCAAGGACTCTGCTTCCTTTCACTGTAATTATAAATTAAATGACACGTTCTCCTTCAGGTACAAGGAAAATGTGCATGTCTTGCCAGAGGGACCAAAGCAACACCCTTCTGAAGTTGCAATCTCATCTTGCGCTTCAAGGGGGAGGTATGCAAGGTAAAACTCCTAGCCTCTTCACCTTTCTTTTCTGGATTGCTCTCTGATCAACACAATTGTGCATCTTCATTGGGTGTTCAAGTGCTGAAATGTGATTGCGGTATCGGTAACTCATGTTCTCTCTGGTTTTTAGTATTAAGTTGTCCATGTTTTGTTTGTATTTCCAAACTATTAAATGTGAACACAGCAATCCTACTCGCTCCAAAAAATTATGTCACAAGCATGCATGTTTTGCCCTCATTGAGTTAAGCCATGTAACCAAGCTGTCCCTGATGTAGCAGCTATTTATATTTGGTATCACGCCTAACAGCTGTTTAGTCCATCCACAATGTCAATTTTGTATTTGAAATAAACTCGACAAACTGTAAGTCTCATGTAACCTGTTTCATGAACTTCGCGTGCACTCATAGACACACCCCAAGACATCATCATAGAAAAAAAAGCAAATGGATAACAATAGTGATGATTATTTATTGCGTGGTAGGGCATTTCATATGGTATTCATTATTTTGAGCAATGTAATAATCTTTCAATGAAACAGGAGTCGAGCTGGTGGAGCTTCCAAGGAAAGGAGTACCCAGTGCATTAGAAGTCGAGCTGGTTGGGCTTCCAAGGAAAGGAGTACTCCTGAAGGTGTCAACATGGAGGAGCATGCTTGGAGGTTTCAGTTCACTTTTCCCCAACCCCCGAGAAAGTACTGTGCCTCGGGTCCTCTTTCCGGACGTTCAGTTTTACCAAGGCAGAAGAAACCTCCGGAGGTAAGGAATGCACTCCGCGAAAAAAGAATCGCGCTCAGACAAAAGGCCGCATGTTACCACGCCGAGGTAGCCCTTTGTAAATACAACAGAGCAAACAACACCAAGGTCATTCCCTCCTCTCTTTTCCTTCTCTCTCTCTGATTTATATTTTAAACGGTATTTTCCATTTTTTTTTCAGTTTGAGCTGGTGGAGGTACGAGTAATCCGTTTATTTTTTGAGTTTGGAGGGGGCTGCATCCATTATAACTTCACAGCTAAGCCTGAGGATCATCATTCTGCTGATGGCAGCAGTACGAAGCTGTTCTTCTCTGAAGTTAATGCCAATTTACGGGATGAGAATGATGTACTCTTGTGCTGTATAGTTGGGGAAAATGATGCAGGTACATACTTACCCAGGTTCATTTATTACTGTTTTCTTGAAGGTTCTATTGTTTCTTCTTTATTTATACGCTACTTCATGTATGCGCAATTCCTTATTACTCCTAGGGGACCTTTTCCCAGATTACATTTTGGATATACTATGAGATATCCATGCAAGTAACAAGCAACATTCAAGGTAGAAATCAGTATGCGTCACCATCCGTATGGATCATTGCACTATTTCGTAGGATATAAGATATCCATACAATAAACCTATAGAAAGACGTAATATATTATGTACTGCTGAAGTTTTTTCCATGCCCTTGCTGCTGGTCTGCTGCATGAACTAAAGAGTGCCACTTTTCACACTTGAACATCATAACAATACAAAGATTTTTTGCTCAAACTGGAGACGCTGTCAATAATTTCTATACAATATTAATTCCTGAACTCCTGATTAATGGATGTAAAAAACTACAATGGAGCAACTAAGCGAATTGACATGTTTTTGGCTTGCATAGAACTGCTTTGTTCGAACTGTAGTTACTTGTGGTTAGTTCTATACGATATACATCTGTAGAATAGGATTTAGTCTTAAATTTCACATTAGGTGCAAACTTTGTTAATCTCATAATTCTTCTTGTTGTGATCTCATGTTCTTTTCTCGTGTTAATATTTAGCTTACTCTGTCGTTTTAATATGTTCCAGGGCACTGCCACGGCTGTGATGGCCACAAGCCAGCTGTTGTTCACCCTAGCAGCCAAGCATATGGCGGTGGTAGTAGTACCTGCATTAACTTTCCTGGCTCAGACGGCAGCTCAGACAGTGATTAGTACTAGTAGTGCACTTGAAGCTCGCTAGTGTGGCTCATCTTCCGGTGTGTGTCGGCTTTGCTCTTGCGAAGAAAAAAATGTACTCGTAGTGGTAAATATAGTGAAATGTGGAAATGGGATGCTGGTTTGTTCCAGGAAGAGGCATTCGGCCTTCCGCCGCGAATGACATCTTGGAGGGATGAGGGAGATTAGTCTGTTTTCTTGTTGGGAAGCTGTCACCCGTTGTTGTTAGGGAAACTTGCCATTTTTCACGGTCTTGTAATGCCTTCTGGCGTCTCTTCTATGCAAGGTGATACACCTCCTGGGTGTGGGTTTCTTTTGGATGTCTGCAAACGATTTTCTTCCCTTTTTAGACTTCCTATATCCACGTTGAAATCTTGGATCTTGTTTCTTCTCCATGTAATTTCTTAGGGAACGCCTACGTCTCAGGCGACCGAGAAATAATAACTATTTCTCGGTCGACTGACGTGGCAAATAACTATTTCTCGGTCGACTGACGTGGCTGGCTCAATCGAATTGAAACAATGCATGGTTTATAAACAAAAAACTGCAATCAGATGGCTCAATCGAATCTTGGAACCAAAATCCAACGGTGACTATTTCTCAGGCGCCTGAGAAATAGCAAAACCGAATTTCTTACCTGTGATCTGGTACAAGTAGTTTACTACATAGTACTCCCTCAGTCCGCAAATAAGTGTGTTTCTAGTTTTGTCTCAAATCAAACCTAGTAAAATTTGACTAATTTTTATAGAGAAATATAACAACCTTTATGACACTAAATTCAAATTTAGTCTCATAATATGATGATTTTATGTAATATATGTTGCTATGTTAATCTATAAGGTTGGTCAAATTTAATAAAGTTTGATTTAGTTAAAAGTTAGAAGTACACTTGCTTGTGGACGAAGGGAGTACAGTATATCGAAAGGGACAAGGTGAGTGAGTTTCCATGTCAGTATTATGTTAGGTCCGCTATAGTTGTGGACGCCCTCGCATCTGGATGGTGCTGTAAGACGCATTCCCTGGTGGCACAATATCATTGTTTTATTTCTACTAGGTGATCAAAGCAATCCCAGGAGTGATCAAGCTTATGGCTGTGTGCATCAACCGATGCAGAGGCCGGGGTCTTATTCCCCTTTTTGAAAAAAAAAGAATAATCAAGCTCGTATCTTTTTTCTGACGAGATCCATCTAGAATCCAGACACTCGAGGATTGGTACGGCAGCGATGTCCAAGTAGTGCAGGCGAAAAAACTGCAATGCCTCGCAGTTCTATAGTAGTATCACCTTAAGCTTGTGAGATGACGGTGTCTGACTACCTTGACGATAAGCACGCTGCTTGGGAAAGCTGCCCAAGGCCTCACACAAACCAATTTCTGAAAATTATGGGTACGTTTGGTTTGAGCCCTAACAAGCCCCACCAAAAAATTGGCATGACCAAAGCTAGGGCATGACCAAAATTTTGGTAAGCTGCTGTTGTTTGGACTGCAGCCCTGTGTAGCAACAAAAAAATGTGTGAAAGTAGACCTCTATTTGAATTGTACTTGACCAACCGTGACTAGTTATACTAGACCTGGGAATATTTAATAAACACATATAATATCTCCAAGTGGTAATATATACTCTGAACTAAGTTTCCTAGAAAAATACGCATGCACTCAACAAGAATAGCGCGTGATTCCTGCGGCCGGAAGAATCTAATTAGTAGGATTTGCATGCAGTTGCTATTCAGTTGCTGAGCTGTATCGATTAGTTGTGAGATAAAGGAATCGAAATTACCCAAGGAAGGGCAAAGTGGTTGGGACCCACCGAGAAAGAGACTGGAAGGTACGACGCCAATATTTTGGCGCAGATTTTCAGCGCCCTCCGCTCGCCCGCATGTTGGCGAGAATTACACTGACGGGGCGTCGGCACCGCGGGCGAGCCAATTTTTGGGCGCCAATCCAAACGGCCGCCAAATCCCGTGGGCTGACCGATTTTTTGGTATGGTAGGTTTTAGTTGCAATCCAAACAGCCCCAATGGAAAGCCATGTGATCGCTGAGGCTGCCGCAGAGGAGCGCCTGGTGGATAGCTGGGATGAAACACCAGCAGCTTGCGGGACAGGATGATCCGCTTTATTAATTAGGCATAATAATACGTAGTAACAATCATTCGTGACCGTCACAGGCCGGGGCAGACCCACATAGGGCACCACTCAGAGATGCCACTCTTGCCTAACTGCGTTAAGCTATACGCCGCGCCATTGCTCACTCGATCCACTTTAACTTTAGCCACCTTGATGTGACGATAGTCTTCGAGAAGCTCCTGTCCTTCCTGCATTAAGCTCCAACTTGGCGATCGATCCATGCCATTATCTGCTAGAATTCGCACAACTCGAAGGCAATCTGACTCCAGGGTTGCAGCGTTGCACTGTGTGTTACTAATCAGTATCTTCAGACCTTCTATGCATGCTTATGCTAGGGCCTCAGCTTCGTCTGCACCACCGTACCAAGGGACGAACTTCCATCCAGAGGTGATTACGGTACCAAGTCATCATCATCTCTGACTACACCGGCTCGTTTACTGATCGGATCCCAACCAGCATCCAGGTTTGCTTTCAGACAGCCTGCTACTGGTGCTGCCCGCCGTGAAGCCAGACGGCCCTCACAACCGAGTCTTGGAGCACATAGCACAAGCTGTTTAACTTTAGCGCCCGGTTGCAGGTCCTTTGCATGTTCTAAAGGAATCAACATATATAGCTGCACAAATACGGAATGGATGCAGTCGTTGCCATCACCCATGGACAATGTTATTCCAGTGGTGCCAGACGATGCTCCAAAGGAGGAAGATAATTCGGTCTCGCATCCACGCAGAAGAATTGACCGGTAGATTTAAGAACCATTCTTGCCCCTGTGTCTTGGAACGCGCTCTCTGGAAGAAGATCCCAGTGCGTGCGCATATATAGCTTCTCTGAGCGTCCTTGCCAAAGTGCACCTTACCAGAGCTGAGCATGGTGCCCGTGCAGATCGGATCAGCCGTGGAGATCCGACGATGCAGCTGTCTGAAGATGGACGTCCGTTTAGACAGCTTGGCCTATCCGCTAGTCTTTAGTCCTGCCATACATTGGAGCCCGAACCTATGGCTCCTTTCTTCAATACGTTTTTCTTGAAATAGCGCTTTTGTCCCGCTATATTAATATATCAACCACAAGATACAACCATGATAGTATCAAAAAAAAAAAAATACCAAGACGGCAGCAAACACACCCAAAAGAAACAAAAAGGAGAAAATAGAGGCAAGGTGGATCAACTAAACGAATGTGACGCGCAACTGCTGCGCCCTCCGGAAAAGTACCACCACGCTCCTAGCACCGAATAACCAAGTACCAAGCAAACTTCAAGAAGAAAAGCGACAACACTGCAGCCCGGACCAGAGCACTGGTCCTAGCGACAACACAGAGGGAAGTGGAAGTAGGGTAGCCACAACACTCTCTAGAAAATAATGGTGCCATCTACGGGCGGCACCTCCTCGGTATCGGGCAAGCCGGCAAGGATTTCTCTTGAAAAAACATATCCACAACATCCGGGCGATCCGTTGCACATGAGTCCCGCAAGATTGAGACCTCGATACCACCAAACTCGTCGTCCACCAACATGTGGCACTACGATCATGAAGCCACCATCATCGTCTCACCGAGGTTACCGCCACGATGCTTGCGCGACAAAGGCAAATAGAAGCTTGAAACGGGGCCAACAGTACTAGGACCGCGCGGGAGGGAACTGCCACGCAAAGGCACACCAGTCCCAAGAGGGTCCGATTGGGCCTACATCGAGGCCGTAAAGCCCACTGCCACGTCGCAAAAAGTCGGTCACTGTTGCTGCTGCCCGACTACACAAGCTTCATCACCGCCGCCTGCAGAACACATGGTGCACAAGGGCAGACCCGCCCGTCCTGACCTGGTGGGACCCTAAGGGCCTAGATCTGGATCTTATGGGCACAATCGGCCCCGTCTCACCACCGCTTGTCGTCCCGTAGCACTGCGTCCGCACCACCGTCGGCTAGAGCAGAGCCTCTTCCACCCTCAACGCACCGCCGCCAGAAAGGATCCCCAAATCCCGCCTTCGAGCGCCTGGAGGAGGGCAGGACGCTGCCACCAGCGCCACCAGGGCCTGGCCCAACGACCCCTGCCCATGACGGCGACAGGGATGGCGAGAGTAGCACGAAGGGTCCGAGGGGGGAGGGGGTCGTCTCGCTGTAATACCATGCCATGTCGTAGGGATGGCAATGTGTACCCGATACCCACTAACCATACCCTCCTTAAACAGGAAGGGATTGGTAAATAAAAAATATCCATGGGTATGCTTAACGGTAAAAAGCTAGACCCGTCGGGTCTGGAGGTGGCAAACTCATACCCACAGACCCGACTACCGTACTAATTCTATTCATAAACCTAAGAACCCGCTAACCTGTAACGCACACGGCAGTTCAAGCACCCCTCATTCCACGCACACGTACATGACACACACGCACGCATCGACCCACCCAGCCACCCCTCGTCCCCACCCCATCGCCACGCTCAGGGGAAATCCCATCATGATTTCCTTCTAGCGTCGCTGCCCCTGTCTCTACTCCCTCCGCCTGCGCACCGCTCCTCCTCCAACTCTAGCGCGACCGCGCAAGCCTATCCCGGTGCGGTGACCCAGCATACCACTGCATGATTTATTACACTATAGTCGTTGACATAACACCAGTGAAACACCGTTCACTAGTATTACATCCCTCTGAATGGTACAACAGAAACACAACAGGTCCAAGACATGACTATAGATTATAATTCAACTCTTTACACAAGATCCAGAGAACACTCTAGGTTAAAAAGAGAGAAAGAAACTTCTTACAAAGAAGAATTATAAATAATCAACTCAAATCTAATATACTAATAGACTAGTATCTAAACTATTGAGGCTTGCATTGCTGCTATTGCAATACTCTACAGAAGTAGGTTCTATGGCTAGAGATTCTATTCTTATCTAATACGCAACTTCGTCTTCACTTAAGTTTGATGTATATGTTGACTTCATTGAAGAGCTTTAGCTTTTAATGATGATTCCTGGAGCATAACTTGATGTAGACGTCGTCTGTACTGGCTCTAGAACCTAGCAAGAGACTTTGAGTACGAGCGTACTCAGCAAGTTCACTAGAAAAGGAGTGTTTGATGCACTATATCTACAGCCACAGACCATAGGTCGTAGGCCATGCAAGTTTTCGTAAACATTTCTTCAAAGGTTGATTTTATTCTGAAAAGCTATGTCCGTCAGCCTTCACGGATTTACCAAAACTTTCATGGAGTTCCTTTCCCGTCGTGTTCGCAGCTCCTTCCCGGAACAGGGAGTATCAAGTTATAGTTCTTACACTCTGCAAAGGTGCGTTACTTTACCTATGAGAGATCTTAGCTTTGTTGCACATCCGAATTGCAGGTTCGTTCACACTTCCTTGGTGTGAGGCCCAGACTAAGATCCAAGCCAGTCACTGCCTTCTCCGTGACCCCGCATGTCTCCTTGGTATATGCCAGCCCACCTATTGAATTACGACAATTGGCAGTACAGACCGTTCAGATGCTGGAACTATCATGGGAAGTTGAGGGCTCCCACCCATATGCTGCATATCCTCTACGAATTAGCATATAATATGCACGCTATGAGTGATAACAGCCATGACCCGCACATCCGGCTCCATGCGAGAGGGAAAAGATACAGCTGACTTCTCCGTCCCATTCCAAATATCATGGTCAACGCGTGATATACGGCGCAAGAATCACTAACAATATTGGTTGTTAAGTCCTAGATATTATGTTCCTTTACCACCGGAATTCTTATAGTAGGTTATTACCTCATGGTAAATAACCTATAATCATATTATTATGAAAATAGTGTTTTCTAACCTTTTTCAAATGCAGGTGATGACAACACTGGATTTGCAAAATACTTTACAGAAAATAATCAAAGGACATGAGCAAGTGTGAACTTGCCTTTTGTGATTGTAAGATTATGCACTCACGGTCTTCGAGACAATATAAGATCCAATATCTGAAATCAACATCATTGGTCTGGTAAGGACTAATGTTTAAAGAAGCAATATGCTCTTATGCATAAGTAATGTGATGCACTTTATAAACGCGAATCCCGGAGATAACGTTGTTCTAGGGTTTAGATACTGGAAATGGTTTCTTTAGAATGTGTTGTCCTTTTAGATAAAATTTCACACATGTGCTTCTTATTAAGGCTTGTGAGTGTGTGTGAAACAACGTGTAAATATAATAAAGCACACACAATAATGGAATACTCAAGTGGAAAATGTATCTGTAGACTATGTATATAAGGTTTGTTTATCATTTAGAGCTTTCATAAAAATGCTTATGTCTTGCTTTATAATGTTCTTTAAAAGAATAACTTTTGAAGAAAATCTTACTTTAGCTAAGGGGAAGTATTTAAATTTTAAGTTAACCTTATTAGGTGTTCTTTCAAGTTATAGTCTTTAAGTAAGAAAGAATTGCTTTATTTGAATAATGATATTAGTAGTATTTGAGACTTATCTATCTTGGTTTTGAACTTGGTTAGTTTGGTATTAAGATGCTTTATAACTTAATTATAACAGACTAAAGTTAACTATAAAACACATAACAAAGTCTTTTAGAATAGTATTTAAAGTATTATGGACTAAAGTTAACTTTAAAGTCATAGATGGGCTTAAGGCATATTACTTATGATATTTGTACCAGGTGTACTTTATAATGTTTCCCTAAGGATACTTTAAGAATGGTAACACTTCTATTTGAATAGTGATTTCCTAATTGTTTAGTGGGATAGAATCATTTTTCATGTTCTAAAGGACTCAACATATATAGCTGCACAAATACGGAATGGATGCATTCGTTGCCATCACCATGGACAATGTTATTCCAATGGTGCCAGACACTCCAAAGGAGGAAGATAATTCGGTCTCGCATCGACGCAGGAGAATTGACCAGTAGATTTAAAAGCCATTCTTGCCCTGTGTCTTGGAACACGCTCTTTGGAAGAAGATCCCAGTGCGTGCGCATATATAGCTTCTCTGAGCGCCCTTGACAAAGTGCACCTTACCAGAGCTGAGCATGGTGCCCGTCCTCCCGTTCACAACCACATATGGTGCAAATCGGATCAGCCGTGGAGATCCGACGATGCAGATGTCTGAAGATGGACGTCCATTTTGACACCTTGGCATGTCCGCTAGTCTTTAGTCCTGCCATACACCGGAGCCCGAACCTATGGCTCCTTTCTTCAGTATGTTTTTCTTGAAATAGTGCTTTTGTCCCGCTATATTAATATATCAACCACAAGATACAACCATGATAGTATCGAAATGAAAAAAAATACCAAGACTGTAGCAAACACACCCAAGAAACAAAAAGGAGAATATAGAGGCAAGGTGGATCAACTAAACGAATGTGACGCGCAACTACTGCGCTCTCTGGAGAAGTACCACCACGCTCCTAGCACCGAATAATTAAGTACCAAGCAAACTTCAAGAAGAAAAGAGACAACACTGCAGCCCGGACCAGAGCACTGGTCCTAGCGACAACACAGAGGGAAGTGGAAGTAGGGTAGCCATAACACTCTCTAAAAAATAATGGTGCCATCTACGGGCGGCACCGCGTCGGTATCGGGCAAGCCGACAAGAATTTCTCTTGAAAAAACATATCCACAACATCCGGGCGATTCGTTGCACATGAGTCCCGCAAGATCGAGGCCTCGATACCACCAAACTCGCTGTCCACCAACATGTGGCACTACGATCATGAAGTCACCATCATCGTCTCATCGAGGTTACCGCCACGATGCTTGCACGACAGAGGCAAATAGAAGCTTGAAACAGGTCCAACAGTACTAGGACCGCTCGGGAGGGAACTGCCACGCAAAGGCACACCAGTCCCAAGAGGGTTCGATTGGGCCTAGATCGAGGTCGTAAAGCCCACTGCCACATCGCAAAAAGTCGGTCACTGTTGCTGCTGCCCGCCTACACAAGCTTCATCACCACCGCCTGCAGAACACATGGTGCACAGGGCAGACCCGCCCATCCTAACCCGGTGGGACCCTAAGGGCCTAGATCTGGATCTTATGGGCACAGTCGGAACCATCTCACCACCGCTTGTCGTCCCGTAGCACTGCGTCCGCACCACCACCGGCTAGAGCGGAGCCTCTTCCATCCTCAACGCACCGCCGCCAGAAAGGATCCCAAAATCCCGCCTTCAAGCGCCTGGAGGAGGGCAGACGCCACCACGCCACCGGCTCGGCTGGCGACCCCGCCCACGACGGGGAAGGGAAGAGAGGTGTTCTGCCGGCGAGGGTCGAACGCCCTCGCCTCGGATGGCGAGTAGCACGGCGGGGTCCGGGGAGGGTCGCTCATTGTAATACCATGTCATGTCGTACGGATGGCAATGTGTACCCGATACCCACTAACCATACCCTTCTTAAACAGGGAGGGATTGGTAAAGAAAAAAATGGATATGCTTAACGGTAAAAAGCTAGACCCGTCGGGTCTGGAGATGGCAAACCCATACCCGCAGACCCTACTATCCTACTAATTATATTCCTAAATATAAGAACCCACTAACCTGTAACGCACACGGCAGTTCAAGCACCCATCATTCCACGCACACGTACACGATACACACGCACGCATCGACCCACCCCATCGCCACGCTCGGGGGAAATCCCATCATGATTTCCTTCTAGCGTCGCCGCCCCTATCTCTACTCCCTCCGCCTGCGCACCGCTCCTCCTCCAACTCTAGCGCGACCGCGCAAGCCTATCCCGGCCTCGCCAGATCCCGTACTCCACGGGCTCACCGCTCCGCGGCTCGCCTCCAGCTACCAGTGATGACCGCATCACCACGTCCCACGTCAGCGTCGTCCTCGACGCCAACAACCCAAGTCCCAACAACGCCGCCCAAATCGACCCCATAACCTCTGATTTCGCAGGTAATGTGGTGGGGCGGGTAGGAGGGGCCTTAACCCGGATCCGAACCTGGCGGGTGCTATCCCTAGTCCTGAAGGTTAGCTGAAGGACAGTATATTGCTTTAAGGAGCCTAGCACAAAAGCTATATTCATACATAAGTGTGAAAAAACGACCGTCAAATACAAGTGCAACGCCGCGTCCCCTGAAATCGTCTTCTTTTCTATGTCCCTTGGCATCGTTGAAATTGGTCGTTGCCTGCCGGCTTTGACACCTGCCCGGCCGGCGGCCAACGCTAGCCTAGCCCGGGTGCTGTCCAGTCCAGCACGCTACTGCACGCGTTCGTAATTTCGACCACCACTGTGTGTTCGCCGCGCGCGCATCATCAGGCCCGCTCTCGCGCGCCGGGGCACCATTGTCGGCTCGTCGCTGCCTCTCGGCACGCGCGTTCGCATGACGCCCCGCCCGTGCGTTGCACCGCTCCATCGATCCGTGGCGCCGCCAGTCGATGCGTCCGTCTGCCGGGGCCCGGGGCAGGTACTCGGGCACATCGGGCGAACTGCTCTGGCGCGAGATCGACGAAGGAGACAGTGAGCCGCCAAGGGAGCCGTCAGAGGGGCCGCATCCCAGCTGACCAGCAGGCTCTCCATCGTGCAGAAGAAAACATGATAACGAGCGGGCCAAGTGACGGGAGTTCTAAGGGCATGTGCTTGAGAAAGCATGTTTTCTCTTAGTTCTTCACGTAATATAGAGAAGTCATTAAAGATAAGTTATACAATGTATTATTTTTTTGTGTCATCTCTACCAATTAATAAGAATTGTCTACTTTTAGTAAAAATTTGATTTGCCAAGGGAAAACATATGGTACAACCAAAAAATTAGTCTTCTCTTATTTCATCCCGTAGCTAAGAAAAGATAACCCATCTTTCTTATTTCTCTCTCCTTCAACTAAGCAAATATCCAACGTGATAATTATAAGGAAAGATTGACATCATTGCATTAGACAGTACATATCGTGTCCTAAAACACCCAACTTGGCTCGAAAAGATGTGGGAATCCCAGGGAATCCGTGACATGGTCACCTGGCCCCACCCTATCCGATCCGCACACAGACCCAGTCCCCCACCAACCCAGACAACAACTAAATTATTTCACCTCCGCCGCTCGCATCGCGTTTCCGGCCACTTCGTTGTCAGTTAACACGTCGGCGTCAGAAGGTCGCGCATACCACCTGCCCTCCTCCTCCCGTTCGCGATCCATCGCCTCGCAATTCCCCGACGGCCGGGCCGACGATGCAACAAGGGCATCGGGATGCCGACGGCAGTTTTGTTTACGTTCGTATACGTGACGCCGACCTGGCCCGACCCGACCCGACCACCCGGAGCTGCCGTACTCGCCAGTGTCGCCACCACCATCCGTTGTTGCTTCCTATGCAATCAATTCTGCCTCGCAATTATTGTCACCGGCGATACCAGGCACAGGCAGACACCAGCACCCCGTTTTGGCAGCAGCAGGAGTACACTGTTTTCTCCTCTGTGTCACTGCGTGACTTTCTATGTGCGCGCGCATTGGCGAAAGGCGACCGAGGATTTTTTTTTTTACTTCGGTGCGCGAGCTCTATGTATGGCCGGTGAGCCCACATGCAGCTAGCGTGCACGTGTGCCACATCCCCTCCCCTTTTCAAGAAATTGTTACGAGTAACTTTTTACTACTATAACCATGTGCATGTTCCTCACGATGTTACACGCATACTTGTAAAATTTGCCAAAACGAAAAAACTAGAGAGAGAGCCTATGTTCATCTACACTCCGCACAAAAAAGGGGAAAGGGATTGCGATACTAATGTGGTAGTAGTAAAATGTGCACAATCGTCTTTTGTCCAAAATATACTATGTGATCATGTTTATTGCAACAGTTTCCTTTCCTTTGATAAGGCCTTGGAGACAAATGAATAAAGAGAGAATTCAGATTGCTTACGCAACTATACTTATACAAAAATCCAAATGTTACCTGTCGCGGGAGATGGGTTGAGTTAGAGCACTCTATAACATGATCCAGGTAAAAGTAAGCTCATGAGTACGTGTTGCATTTTTCCTTATTTAAATGCCCGAGCCTAGCAAATAAAGAACCCCTCAAAGAAAATGACGTTCGTTACTAAATATACGTGAAATTTTCTTTCAGTGCAACAACGCCGTTATGCTCTCCTCTAGGTCCTATGTTCGCCGTCTCGACTTTGTTTCGCTCGATAACTTAAGTTCGGCAACAATGCCGGATCAATCGTTTCGGACGTGTTGGCACGAGTGTCCGTCTTTGGAGCGGGTCTCTCTCTAGCCGCGTCTCCAAAGGAGGCAAATAGTCTCAGCCATAATTCAAAATCCCGGCCACATTCTACACAGAAAGTTTGAACACATAAAAACAAAAGTTGTACAATAATCCATACAATTTAAATGAAGTTTCACTAGATCAAGCCTGATTCTCATGCGGACGCACCTCTTTTGAGCCATGCTCTATTAGATTATTTTTCAGTTGGTTATGAACAACCTCATCATAAATCTCCGTACGCATGTCGAGAAAAATCAAACCGATCTTTCGGCGCCTGGTGATCAACATCAACAAGAGGATTCTAACACTCAAACAAGCGATCATGTTGTGCATGATCATTCGCATGTTCGCACTCAAACTCGTTGTATGTTCGGTTTTTGGCTAGTTTTCCTCATAAACTTGCCAATTCTTTTTCTACTTAATGAAGAGTCGGCGCTCCTACCAGTTGCTTAAAAAAACTCGTTGTATGTTCGCACTCACTCTCGATGATAATGTTGTGCATGATCATTCGTGAAGCAAAGTGAGACTTTGTCGGACCTTGAGGATCAGTGATTTTCTTCACAAATATCGACCATTTCTTTATAGATGTCATCGGCCAGATAATATCCTTTGGTATATGAATGGCCATTGATCTCATAGTTGCACTTTGAAACATAACCTTCAATAAGTTTTGCAAACACTGAAGAGTGCTGCAACATGTTGATGTCGTTGTGCGACCCCGCCATGCCAAAAAAAGATGCCAAATGCATAGTTCTTGATCTGCCACAACTTCAAGCATCATACTGCAATATTCATGCTGCCCTTTGTCACCTTGCCAAACAGAAAAATCTTCCAAGCATCCAAAATCCTTTTGCTGCATTTTGCGCCATGATGGGAGTTGTCTCAGCTTTATTTGGTCCTTTCAAATAGTGTGGTACAAACACTCCGACCATTGCCTTGTAGAATCACTACATTGCTTCAGTGGTTGTGGATTCAAACATGTGAAGGTACTCGTCCTTTGAATCTCCATGAGCTCCAAAGCATCCTCATGGCAGAAGTTTATTTCTGAATTGATGAGAAACCATTCACTCCACCGACGTCTTTCTTTAGTAAGAAATAGGAGTCGTAGACCCTCACATCATGAACCATGCCCATGGATAACTTCTTGTTAATCCTGTAGCACCGGCAAAAATCCTAGGGGGTATATGTGTTGCATTCTCGACAAAATAGTCAACATATAGCATGGGATGCCCCTCCATCCTCTGCCTTGGCTTGCTCTTCCGTCTCCCAGATGACGACCTCCACATTTGGGTGCACATTATCCAGCTCGTCCGCTTGTAGTTGAAGTAGTATAAGCAAGGATTGCCAAGTGCTCCTCTTCATCGGCGACGACATCGGACTCTTCATCCATGCTTGGATCATCATCTCGTTGTCGCTGTCCATAGCCTATCCATTATAAAAGAAGCAATCAATCAGCTGATAGTGTCTAGGACGATAAGACTGAGGAAAGGAGCCTACCAATGCAATCGATTGAACACCATGGGCAGAAGTGGGTGAGCGAGGTCGCCGCGAGCGGCTGGAAGACCCGACGAGCGCCGGGCGGTGGGAGGATGGGCTTCCGTAGTGAGAGCGAGATTCGCCGGTGAACTCTCAACGTCGAATGTGCGACGACAACGGTTTGGCAGGGTGGGAGACAAGGAGAGAGGCATGACAGTGGGCCAAGGAAGGCAATAAGGTTGGATCGATGAAAAGTGGTACATCCCTTTCTGCATCTGATGTGGCATCGCATGCGGCTTGTCCGGCGCGTCCTAAGACTCTCTGTGGCGCGGGGTTAGCCTCCGCACACCCGGCAATCTATTAGGATGCGCCGGATAAAACGAGACCTTAGGGCACGGCTGGGCGTGATTTTGTGACCTTAGGAAACGAGACCTTAGGATGCTCTTACATGTTCTCACAGCTTGAGATGGCTAGCACACAAAAAATTCTACGATACAGGTCCTACTTTTGTTAATTTGAAATACACATTCCTCTGAATGCATGATAAAACGTTTGGGTGCGAACAACAAAGACGATGACAATGACTTCAACAAATTTGATGTAATTCTACCGGTAGTTTACGCTGATATTTCAGTCATTAAAATACTACTTTGTTCTCTCTCAAAAAAAGTACTCTCACCATCGTCTCCCAGCATAACAAGTGCAAGAGGAAAACCCGGAGAAGTGCATACGAGTGAGTGCGTGTGTATCTTGTGCATCTCTTATCCTGTGATCACTGGCACTCCAGTTGCACTGAAATTTCTTACGTAGAAGACACCTGTACTACAAGCAAGCCTCGAGAAAGCGTAGCACTGAAACAAAAGCTTGGAAAGTCCAAACAAAACAAACGGAACAAAAGTGCAGACAGGGCAGAGTGGATAAGACCGACTACTCACTCATCACATGACCCCTCCACCGCACCACCCCACCCCACCCCACCCTCACCCTCGCCCCGAGAGAGCGTGCGAGCCTGTGAGGAGTGTCGCTTTAATTAGCGCTCGTCACCCCCACCATCGTCTCCCCGCACACCAAGTGTCCCCTCCCTCATCTTCTTCTTCCACCCACACCACACCACACCCCCCGCACACGCAGCTCCTCCTCCGGAAGTGAACGAAGCTCGGTCCCGTGGCCACGCAGGTAAAGCGGCCCGCCTCTTCTTCTTCTCCTCCTCCTCCCTCTCTCCCTCTGCCAGACCGCCTGATCTAGACACGCGCGACGCTTCCACTCATTTTTTCTCTCTGAAAGAAACACGACGCTGCCTGCCTGCCGCTGTGCGCTCCACAGTGCGTGCGTGATGCCTACTTGAAGGGTCAGATGCTTGTACTTCCGGTGCCGTTTCTCTCAGTCTCTACACGATCTGTTGTTTTCCTCTCATTTCTGCTAGCCGGCTTAGATTTCTAGCACAGGAGCCCTTCGAAAGAAGCGATAAATCGCTACCCTTCAGGTAGGATTTCTTCTCCGAGGAACAGAGTTGCTCGATTTCTTATGTTTGCTACTAGTTATTATGCTTGATCTGTTCCGTTTTATGTTTCCTTAGTGTTTCGTCTATGTAACTTTGTGTCCCATCAGCGAGTGTTGGATCGATAGTACTAGGCTGTACTATCTGCGTATTAACCAGCTTCGTTTTGACGGTGGGCTGACCCGGATCGGTGAGAACTTGCTCCGGACTCCTCAAACACTTTGTGGTTTGCAGAAGTGAAAATACAAGTTATTTGGTTCTTCTAAGATTCCTCCGAGGCAGGCGTGCCGCGCCCTCTTTTGTGGTTTGCGGCGGCAGCCAGTTGACAGCGTCGGATGGAATATCACGGGCACACCGAGCGCATCGAGTTCAGTGTTTCTGAGTGAAGGCGTTCGGTTGGATCCTCTGCCTGTTGCTGATTCCTTATATTTGTTCTGATTGTGACATGATCGAAAATAAATGTTCCTGGTTTGCGAACTCTGAATTTAGGCCTTCCTTCCAGAGACGTCAAAAGATGTTATGTTAACACATCACATCAAGTAGCGTAGGCCTGACATATTGGTAGTGGATTTTTCTCTAACTGATTAATACTCCTTAATAGGCAGGACATGCCATGTGACTATGTCGACGCGCATAATTTTTCACTTCTTAACTGAATGATTCGGCCAATAAAACTGGAGACTAATTCAACGGGTTTTCTATGCATAAATTGCTTTTCTCCAGTAGTAGTACTAGTTACCTCTATATTGGCTGGAGCACACAATGGTAGATAAGATAAGCTCGACATCCTTGTCAACTGCATCAGCCCACTGGAAGCTAGTTCCCCTTTGATGTGGTGTTCCTGTAGGATTGGGATAGCGTTGTTTGTTTATGCCGAATGGTGAGAAAGCTGCATTATTGATCAAATGCTTCCACTTATCTGTTCTTTCACATTCTTTCTTGTTTCCTTACTCTTTGTTAGTCAACAGCCATCGTTATATCATATGGATATGGGCTAGTTTCTTGTCTTACAGCATCCTTAGTTTAACTGAACTCGGGTAATTGGTCATTCCTCCTTCTGTTGGGCTACCTGGAAAATCTCCGTTCTAGAAGTCACAAGTCAGTTATTTCCTTAGTTAAAATGAAGTAATTATTTTTATTTTCATGTTTGATCTGACAGAGAAGAAAATGCAACGTGCAATTCAAGCTATCGGATCACATGGCAGCGTGCTCAAATCTGCTGTTCTGAAACACATCAGCGTTGCGAAGCCTTCTATGCTTCCTGCTGTGTTTCCGCGCTTCATGTCGGTGTCATCTGCTCAAATAGAGGAGAGTGGATTTGAGAGTGGCACTGTTGCAGATATTTTGAAGTCCAAAGGGAAGAGTGCTGATGGATCGTGGCTCTGGTGCACCACAGATGATACTGTCTATGATGCTGTCAAATCGGTATGATTTCCTACTGGTCATATTATTCGTTATGTAGGTAATTTATGCTTCGAGTGACAGAAGAGTTTCAACAGATGACACAACACAATGTGGGAGCTTTGGTGGTTGTTAAACCTGGACAAGATAAATCAATTGCTGGAATCGTCACTGAGAGAGGTAAACCGGTGTCTTAACTCCCTGTGATGGAAAAATACGTAATCTCATACTAAAGAATATAAGATAAATATTATTGCTAACTTCCATTTTTTGCATGGTATGTGACATGCATTTTTCTTGGGTTATGTCCTTTTCATCTTCTGAAAATAATGTCAGAACATTATTTCACGTTCTTAAGAAAAAAAATGAACACAACATATTAGGAAAAGAAGGGATGTGAGTTGAAACTGTAAAGGTGCAGATGCTTGATAAAGATAACATCACTTGTTTCTTACATGCATTGTAATTCTTGGCAATCAAGAGACTGATAAAATGATCTAATATTTTGTATTTAATGCCTCGTGCATGAAGAACCTGCAGATTGTGTGGCACATGCCTGATATGGTAGTATTCGCATGCTGAAATTGCAGTCACCAAGTTTACAATGAATTTCCAATAAAAATTCATTAAGTTGGTTTAGGTTATGTCCATGAGTGCAAGGGATATGCAAGGTATAAAAAGAAAGTGTGTGCTTTGAACCATTTATTATTGTGCCCTTAAATGGTTGAACTCTGATCCTGAACCTCCAGCTACCGTAAATGCTTAGGACCACTTATTACAGTGCCCTTAATGGTTGAACTCTGATCGTGGACCTCCATCTACCATATATAATTCATAACTTCTTTGAAGTCAGATGAAACCTTAAGGTTTTCAAACTTCAGGTGGCCCACCATTCTCACACTCACAAAGTCAGAAAGATCTTGGTCATTTGCCTACCATCTCATTGAGCCAGCGTCCTAATGCATAATTTCCATGAATCATTAACTACTATGGTAAGATGTAGTTGTTCCTGAGAACAAAACCAATGCATATATGATCACAGAACAAGAAAGCAGACATGAACAGCTTATAAACAAGATTGACCTATGTGAACAACACCTGACGCTGTTAATTTTGCCTTTTCAGATTATCTCCGGAAAATCATTGTGCAGGGTCGATCCTCCAAGTCAACGAAAGTTGGAGATATCATGACTGAAGAGGTACCCTGAATGTAATTAGTAGAAAATTAAACTCTAGTTGTAAGCATGCACTCCATCGATAAATCATCATTTGACGCTGAACTTCACTGACGAATCATGATTTTGACAGAACAAGCTGATCACGGTGAAACCTGAAACTAGAGTGCTGCAAGCGATGCAGCTGATGACAGGTAACTGATAGGTTCTCTTGTCAACGGATACGAGATGTGTGTGTGAAGCACTGAACTTAACCATGGCATGCCGATCACTACTTGCAGAAAAGCGCATCAGGCACATCCCTGTGATCGACGGCACGGGGATGGTGGGGATGGTCTCCATCGGCGACATCGTCCGCGCGGTGGTCAGCGAGCACAAGGAGGAGCTGAACCGGCTCAACGCCTACATCCAGGGCGGGTACTAGGAACATGTCTGGCCAGGCGTCCCTTTTGAACTCTAATAATGATGATCAGGGTGATGATGACGAAATAGGCCGTGTTCTCTCCATGGACAATGGCCGTTGTTGAACTTCTATTTGCGTGCGATGTTTCCGCTTTGTTCTTGTTATGTTATGTGTATATCGTCGCGACAGCCGACAGCGGAGCACACCTGGTGGTTCCGCGGTACACAGACTGTCTCAGTCTAGCAGTAAGGGACACTGAATAAAGTGTTAGAATGTCTCCGAGAGGAGGATACTGTGTTTCATTTCGTTCCGCAAGTTAGTTGTGCAAATGCTTTTGGATGTATGGATGCTTGTGAACTGGGACAGCCTGCTTGCCTACTTGTGCTTGTGAATAAAGCAGACAGAATGTAGAATTTCCTACGATGACATGCGGTTCTTTGTTCATGTCATCCAAGTATATGCTTTTTGCTTACGTTTTCCACTGGAGCTCTCAAGGACAGATGAAGCAGTAGCACTGCCTGAGCGCCACAACCTCTTCAGGAACTAGACCGAAATGAATGTTTTTACATCAGTGTACTACCCCTGTTATATAAGATGTTTTAGATTTGTGAAGAAATATATCTAGACTTGTTTTAGTGTATAGATTTACTTCAAATATGAGTGAATATATATACTAAAAGTAAAGATACATTTAATTCATAAAACTAGAAATTTGATTCATAAAACTAGAACATCTTATATTTTGAAACAGAGGTACCTACACGAATCCGATTGTATCTACATGAACCCGATGGCTTTTTGCAGTTTGCAGTGTGAATGTCTGAATGAACACCACGGAGCAAGCCTGACAAAACGCGGCCCTTGGAATTGGGTTCTTTTTCGATAAAATGCATGTTTATTAGACTCATAAGTTTACATTAAGATGGTACTCTCTTCGTTTCAAAATATAAGATGTTTTAGCTTTGTAAAGCAAATGTATCTAGACTACTTTTAGTATCTAGGTTCACTCAAGTTTAGAATGAATCTACACACTAAAAGAAGTCTAGATACATTTTCTTCACAAACCTAAAACATCTTATATTTTAAAACGGAGGGAGTACAATCAAGAGAGACACACCTGTCTCTGCATAGCAACAGTGCACACAACCCAAAGAAACATAGTAGGAGACCGGAGGAACAATCTCATAAGCATATCCTAGCATACATGCCTCTGATGGAGGAGGTTCAACCCGCAATCTATGCGACCACCCATGGTGGGTAAAAACATCTTTCGCCACTTGCTCCAACCGCGATATAAAGCATATAAAAGGCATGGCTTTCCGGTTTTTGAAAAGTTGACCAGTCTCATAATAATGTGCACAACAAAAATTTACCTGCATGGCTGCATGGGGAAGCCATTTTAGCATAAAAAACCAAGTTATTTCTGCATAGCCACATCGACCATAACAATGCAATCGCTCCCACCCTTATATCTATCCTCCTTTTATCTATATTATGCAACCAGTTTTTTAAAATATTGGCTACTGAGTGCTCATACGGAGTTGCACACTTGAGCAGTGCGGGAGACCGGAGAATGGGTTGAGTAAACTCCCTTAGGGCCGATTAAATCACCGACGAGGAACTTTTCTTCCTTTTTTGATTTTGGATTGGAAGGGTATGTTCTAAAAAAAGAAAGGCATAGGTAAATACTTCGAAGAGGCGGCTCGGTAGGGACGGAATGGTCAATCGTCAAGTCAAGGATGACTTCTTTATTGGCGAAACAACGTGGGAAAGAAAGCATGCCAACTTGAGGTTACTTGGATGACTAACCATATACAACGCGCAAAGTGACATTCAAAGAACAAATGTTTGATATTTTCATCATGATGACAAAAACAATATTTTGTATTTTCTTGCCACTTCGCCTATTATCTTTTGGCAAAATCACACCGCTATGAAGATCCCATGCGAAAATAATCTTCAATGTATCTTCATCTTCCATACGTGTTTGTTTTTATGTATCTTCATCTTTCATATGTGTTTGTTCTTATGAACTGGAACATCGGAATGTAATAGTGCTTTGTACATATAATCAATTGAAAACTTGGCATTCTCGGTCAAATTCCAACGAAATTCATCTTGCTCACCATGTCAGCTGTATGGTCGCTAACCTTTCCTGTAGAGCGTGCCACGAGGCAGGGCGTGCACCAATGATATCTCGTCTAAAAGTCACGTTGGAGAAGAGGTGCTTCGGCGATTGTATAACTTTTATTACGTGCTACTCCCTCCATTAGGGATTACAAGGCTCAAGAATTTTTTTTAAATGTTAGAAATTGTAAGTCCTCTTTCATTTATTAGTCTCTCTCCTCCAGTGCATGTTTTTCTTTTTTCTTTATCTTTTCTCATGCATGTGTAACTATTGGTGTATGAAGTAATTAAGAAATGTAGTTATTGACTTTCTTAATCCTAGCAAAGTGTCCCATAGGCCTTGTAAACCCTAACAGAGAGAATATGTTATACAAAATGAGATACTGTTCCATTAGAGGTAAATTCCTGAAGCCAGGAATCCTCCTAGAATCCAATTTCTAAATCATCCTTAATGAGGAAAGATCCAAAACGAAAAACTGATTTCTTCGCATCCATTAGACCGGTACAAAAGTGTGAATCCACTGGTTTAGAAATTGTGCAATGCAGGAGTGCTCCTTTCGGATTTTATGATTATTTTTATGGTTTCTTGGTCTATGTATTAAGGATACCATGTGATAGACTATACTACTACTGTACAAGGGGAAACGAATACTGCGAGTTTCTCCGTAGTGTGGTGCCTTTCGGTGACACGACACACCAGGCGCCCCCCGCGCAGCGCACTTGTCTTCCACGGTGGACGCAAAGGTTGCAATCAATCACCCGAGGTATACTACAAGCCGAAACCCCCACAGCTAAGCCTGTCAAACCCGGTTTGACCGGTTTAGGCGGTTTAGGTTAGTATAAAATTTTGTACTATCTCCAAACTTGAGATTGGGCTTGTGAATGAATTTGTACTACTCCCTCCGTCCAAGAATAGATGTCTTAAGTTTTTTAAATTTTAGATGAATCTATATACTAAATAATGTCTAGATTCATCCAAATTTTAATAAATTTAAACACCTATTTTAGGACAAATGGAGTACATAATTTTGGCTGGTTTGAAGTTTGAACAGTTTGGACGGTGTCAGATTTTGCACACACTTACCCACAGCAGAACAACTGAACCCCCCGAACCGACGACCGGCCGTCTCTTGTAGCGGAGGGGAAGAGACGGCGAGACCCGACCCCACCCTCGTCTCCCTCACCGACGGGGTCGGGATGATTCCGGGATCTCGACGCTGGAGGCCGGGCGTGCCAAGCTTCAGCGCGCCGGTGAAGCGTCCGCGCCGTGGCATGGCATGGCCGGCTGGAGGAGCCGACGGCGGCCCAACGTGCCGCGCGCCTTGCTCCGGCGCTCCGGCGTGGGAACTTCTCCGGCATGGCATGGCAAGGCAAGGCACGGCTGACTGGAGGAGCCGATTGCGTGCCGCGAGCTTTGCTCCGGCGCTCCGGCGAAGCGGCCGGGCGCTCCGGGGAGGCATCGGTGTCGGCACGGCTCGGCGGGCTGGCCCGAGCCCGACCCGGCCGAGCCACGACTGGGCCGTACACTGCTGACCCAACCCAGCCCAGGAGTCCGTACGGGTAAGTCCCTCCCTCTTTAACCCGGCCCAGGACCGAGTTTGTTCGGCTTTCCCGTTGCGAAATCCCCCGCCCTCTCTATTTCTTCCCCCTCCCTGCTTCTTCCCGAGCTCTCCCTTTCTCTCTCTCGCGCTCCAATCAACTCCTACCAATGTCGAAATCAACGTCTGCTACGGCTCCGGAGAGCTCGCCGCCGGCTTCTACCTCGTTCCCGGCGGAGATGGTCGGATGCCACGTCAGCCTCTTCATTCCCCATCGCGAGGGCAACATCACACAAGTGGAGAGGAAGGAGGATCGTGAACCCAGGGTTTCGTTGATCAAATTCGAGGGTGCTGGAGGGATTGATCCAGGAAAGCTTTGTCACCTTGAGACGGCAGGAGGACTCAAGTTCCAGGGGTTTGTCAACGTGGACGAGACCTGCAAGGCCACAGTTCTTGTCCAAGAAGACGCAGGTAGTTATTGGTTCTGATCTTGCTACCTTTCTTTGCCCCCAAATTTCTGTTATCTTCTGTTCTTTCTGTTCTAGTTAGAAATTTGCGTTCTCTCTCTCCTGTAAATTGAACTAAGGATGATGCGTTCTTGATTTCTTTTTTCTGTTTCCAAGAAGAGAGCGAGCCCCTGTGATCTTTCTACTACGTACCTTCTTTGTGATGCTGCCACCTTTCTTTCGCCCCCCAAATTTCTCTTCTGTTCCGTTCTTTCGGTTCTAATTAGCAGGAATATAGATTATGCACGTTAGCTGAATGGTCATCGCAACACCTTACCAGCTCGATTGGATACAGCACAGCGTGTTTGATGACTCTAGAAATACACCATTTACTGTTCAGGCTTAGCAATTTGCGTTCTATCTCATTGAACTCTTCCTCTATGGTCTATGCCAGACAATGTGAATACATGTTTGGATCTTTTCCATTAAAAAAGATTATTCCAGTTTAGGAGGCAAGCCTCTGGTTTCATGGAGAGGGTGTGGGTCAAAGAATGTCAGAAAAGTAGTGCTGAATTATTATTGATGCTGCTAGTTCTTGCTTGCTGCTACGGCAGCTAGGTTTGACAGGACAAAAAGGTCTGATGCAGGCTATGTTCATGTTCCGATGGCTGTATTGGCAGCACTGTTGCCAGTGCCACAATTGCGATTCTGTTCATGTTTGTAGATCTTTCTTGTATGCTGTTGCGACTGTTTTCCTTCTGATCGCTTTGCGTGTATTACTTGCCCTGACATAAGACATGATACAAGCATATGATGTTTCACTTTTATTAGTATTAAGAAGTGAGAAAATATCAACAGACTTTATTAGTGAATTACATTATTTCCTTCTTGATTTTATGTAGTATGGTCTTGCCTCTACTGCACGGATATGGGCGTCCCAACTCCGCCCTTCTCATCGAGCATCAAGGGGATGGCAGTCCGCTTCTCCGAGCCAGATCCCCAAATAATTGTGGCCACCATCCTGAAAGTAGAGAAGCTGCCCAGCTTTAGCAGAGTACTCCTTGAGGTGACTGGTTTGCCTCCTTATTCTGCTCGCATAGGTGACAGAATTGTGCTAAGGTCTGTCCAGAATACCTGGGAAGCCACTGTCATGTACTTTGGAGATCACAACTCAAGGCTGGATTCGTTCTTTGGTAGCTTGGAAAATAGAATACTTATTCATGTGCTAGATGATCACGGTGAGCCGCATTTTCTTCAGTGATTATGTTTTAAATTATCTGTTTGTTTGATTTCTGGAAAAAAAAGGTGACGTTTTGTATCTCTCTGTTGTGGCAGTGCCTCAAGGCCCTAAATGCTTGCCGCATGCGAAGATAGTGGTTCGGCCAGCACAAAGCAGTCCAGCTAATATAGTCTTCGGTCGTGCGGTGAGATAAATTTCTTTATCTTTGATTTGCTCTTACCTTGAGCAAATAATATTGCTTAGACATATATTTAAGAGAAAGCAAGAATGATTACATGCATTTAACTGAAATTGGGTCGCAGCTATGATAATCAACATATAATGGTTGATTTCTTGCATGTGTTGTAACCTATAGTAACTTATGAATTGGTGGTATGCAGGTTGCTATGTCTAGTATATATCGTACTTCAAAAGTTCAAATTTCATTGTTATCAAGGAGAAACACTTGTGAGTAGTGACACTGGAATGTACCATGTGTGTCCAAGAAGTCTGGTTCGAATGGCGTGGAACTTGGAGTGTCAAGGCTTGTTTGCCAGTGTCGGACTTGTATGGGTGTTAAATCTGGTGCCATGTCATATGATTTGGAGGCCCGTCTATTTAGTTGCGATTGTACAAATAACTAGATTGTGAAGTTGCTTGTGCATTCTGAAAGTGTTCCACAATTATGCGAACCATGACACTGATCATTGGATTGCATTGATGCCCTGAGTCGTCTGATATTACAACAGGTCTTTGTCTTTCTTTTTTCTTATTAAAGCATGCCATTCCAGTTGACTCATTAGCAGTCATTGTGTTGACTTATAGGTCAAAGGTGCTCCCCAGAAAAAACGCAGGTCCTCTGCATACGAAGAAAATGAGGGTAAGCATCAAACTGATAGTTCAATAGCGTCACTAGCATTATATATGACAGATACTTATCATCCTCATCTCCATTCTGTTCCGATTTCAATGTTGCAGCTAACCAAAAAAAGATCAAAGTAGCCATAAACGGTAAGCTTCTAGAACTAAGATCAGATATTTATTGCGATTATGTGAGACCTGTGAGAGACCTATGGCGGTTTTTTTCCTCAGGTTACAGAGACATAGGGAGGGCTCTCGCGAGAGTGGCTTTGGACAGTGAAGATGTAGAACTTGTAGCTATCAATGATCCCTCAATCACAGATCAAGAGGTAACTATCCTAACATTTGGTGCAAGTGTTCCCTCATTTCCTTACATGAATAGATTGCATATCTTCCCTGAAAAAAATACTGATGTGACCCGTTTTCTGACCACTGCTTACATATACTGGTATGCAGAGTTGTATGTTTAGGGATTCCAAATGCGACTTCAAAGTGAAAAGCAGTAGCTCCGGTATTCTTTTGTTTGGCAAAAAGGAGGTCAATTTCTTCCAGGAAAGGTATAGAATAATCTGCACATGTTGTATATTCAATTCTGATATGGTTTTATCTTATATTTGGTAAAATTGTGTATTCTAGTGATCCTAGAACGGTCCCTTGGTACTTGGCGAGCACCCAGCTTGTTGTCACAAGTAGTAACTCTAGTCTGGCTGAAGAAGAGTCTTATGAGGTATAATCCTCTCTAAATATCTTCGATTTTCTGTTCACTATGCCCATGTTTTTGTTCTTCATACTGTTTTTACCAGTGATCATGATCTGTCCCAATTTTGTTTTCAGAAATATGCCTCTCAGTACACCCAAACTCCAGATCATAAGATCTCTGGTCCTCTTGAAATGATGCTTGGCGCTTCCACCACTCCCAGAAATAAGTGGGCCCCAATTCTCAAGATCCAGCCCATCAGCTCAAATGATGCTAAGGTGTGTCCTTTGCTTGATTTTTAACCAGCTTTCCTTCGAAATTACTTACTGCATATTCTTGGAAATTACAGGCTGTGAGCAACTGTTTCCCCCTTTGGAAGGGCAAACGAGTTGCCTCAAAATTTCGTTTTCAGGGGGTTGATGTGAATTTTGTGTTGGGAGAGTATCCACAGTATGAGTTGCTACCGAATAGCACCCGGTAAGTCGAGCTTAGTTTCTCGCCTTATGCTACTTATTTAATGGCAAGCTTATATGTTTCCCTTTTTTCCTTGCCTCATAGGCCCAGCATTGACTTTGAACATATAGTGAAATGGTGTTTCCATATGCTCAGCCGGATCCCGGCAGCAGTATGCGATGTTGAGATCAGCGAACGGCCAACATACTGATTTCTCACTTTTGTTCAGTACCTGAGGTGTATAGACTATAGGCTCCTGTATATTACCAATACATGTGTGGCTTAAAGTACATTCAGTTGGTCCTTGGATAACCGAGCGAGCCTTCTAAATATTCTCTTGTTTCTCAAGCTATACAGCTAGATGAAAATATGTCTGCAAATATTCTCATTGCGACTTTGCAATCAGCTCTCTCAACCGTTCTTGAAACTTGCAACTTATGTCGGTTCTGAGTGGGATTGTTACTGATGACATGAATGTTTTTGCTTGAAGTCATCAAGCGCAATGGCCGAGATGCATATGATTGAACAGTGGAAACATAAATTTTTAACCATTTATATAGAGTTACTTGTGGGTTCTACAGTATCTCAAACCCATGTGTAAGCTAATGGTAACTAGCAAGTGCCCCTCGACAACAACTGTGCTTCTGAAAGCAGTTAGGCATAGTAGATAATTTTATGTATGATATGAAGTGCTTGCTGTGACGAGCGTCCTAAGCTGTCGGATAGAGTCCAATCAACGGTACAAATTGCATTCTGATTCTGGGATTCAACTTCCAGAATTGATCTTCAAACTTTGAAGATTAGTCCACTATGTCTTATGTGCTATGGTTTATAAATATAAATAGGCCAACACTAAGCATCAGCCAACTGATGCATCACACGGTTTGACTGCCCATGCATTCGTGGACCCCCTGATCATTATTGCACAAATCCGGTCATTACTGATGCAGTGATACTAGCTATAAATACCCGTGTGCTGCTACGTTAGTTACTGGAAACTGATCTATCATCAGATTATACATTTCAAAGTATATATGGCAGAAGCCTTAAACCAAATAAGGTCACCATATATAACCATTGCCTACTCCGTTTATTTCACGGTGTATAACTGGTAATATGATTGAACCATATTGATTATATCTTATTTTATTTAAACTTTAGTTAACGAAAATAATTATCAATAAAGTTGCAACTCGTAATATCTCTACAAAATATTGATTCCCCATGAAACACATTTTGCCTGCACCGATTTATTGATTAGAAGATGAGACACATGTCAAACACCTATGCTCCAGAATTTCTCAAATTCAGCAAGAAATATTGGTTCTCATTTGGCTGTAGCTTATCTTTAGAAACCAAAATATATGTGAGAACAAACACACTTGTCATAAAATCATATAAAGATGTGTGGGACTGAGTGCATGCTACATGATCCACAACATGGGCCAAAACATTGCCACAACATGAGTAAAACAATTGTTATTTTTCAATGGTAAGAAAAACAGACGGAACAATAGCTACACTGCAACCAAAAAGTTCGGAAGTCATGCTAAAATGACCTACACGGTTACTTTGTTACTGTATTGTAATTTTGCGAACAATGCGGTCTTTCAACTGTGCTCTTGTGGACTGTGCTTCTCAAGTACTGCATGACAAAGGTTAAGCCTGTAGTTCTCAGTCATGATTAATCTAAGTCAAAAGAGAGTAGAAAATAAATCAGATAATGATGTGCATGTCGATGAACCAAAAGAAGATAATTACAGATCATAAACTAACATATTAACATGGAAGAATAATTAGAATGTTATTACCTGAAAATTATCTTTGAACAGAGTAATAAAAAGTTCATATGTGTTGGTCGTATAACTGCCCAACTTCACACTTCTTCACAAGTGGTTATACTCTAAAATATTCATGTTAACTGGAGAGCACCTAAAATACCAAGGCCCACCAGCAGTAACGTTGATGTGCTCGGTGTAACTAAATTAAAAGATATAAAACTTCAATATACATCCGATCTAACCCAGAAACATTTGTGCCAACCAGCAAAATAAGCTGCCATGTTCACATAATCACTTGGCTTGGGAGGATAAAGCACACCACCTTGTTCTTGTTAACGGGTCGTTCTCCTCTAGTTCATAAACTCGAAAACTGAAAGTGCAAACTCCAGAAGCAATTAGCTTATAACTCAAAACAACTTCAGCTTGGAGGGGCTTTGATAGAAGGGGAGATATACACATAACTGGCTAGCAAAAAATCAATGATGTCGACTAATACCCGAGAAGTAAGTTTATTGACTTTCTTGTTATAGGAGGTGTATCCGTAAATAGGGGTGGAAATTGGTAGTGAATAGTCCAAGTTATCCAACATTCGTATTCGGAAAATTGAAAATGGTCATGGTAATTACTAAATCCGAACGAACATACAAATAGAAGTGGTAATTATCCGAATACATTTTGAAAGTACAAAAAGAAATGTGGAATTGAATTTTGAAGAAAATGTGGATATAGAAATGGATATATCCATATTCGAATAAAATTGTGTTAGCTTTTCTAATAAATTTAGTACAATATGCCAATTAGTCAACCTAGAAAACTAACAAGGTGATATTTTCTTTATATCAGCATATATCTCTCTCTATCATTACATAGTTGAGTCGGTATAAGATACTAGTCTATTAGTTCGTTATTTGTATCCGTTTTGAGTTGAGAAAACATCCGATCCACATACGTATTCGAGTAACATGCACTCCACATTCATATTCTTAAATATCCGTATTTGTTTTAAAAAATAAAAACAGATGTGAAAGAGCACTATCCGACCCGTTTCCACCCCTATCCATAAGTTTATGACCTGTAGTAAGTCTGAACAAGCAGATTGCCTTCAGATATCTATCAAACTCAATATAAAATAGCACACTATACTTGAATATATGAAAAATTGGTTCTCATTTGGCCATAGATTATCTTTGGAAGCTAAAAATGATAACAAACACGTTGGTCATAAAATCATATAAATATATGTGGGACTGAGTGCATGCTACATGATCCACAACCTTGGACAAAAAATTGCCACAACATGAGTAAAATAATTGTTATTTTCAAAGGTAAGAGAACCGACAAAACAATAGATACACTGCAACTGAAAACAGAAGTCATACTAAAATAGATACATGGTTACTTATTTTTGTAAATGATCACTTTATTACTCATAGTAACGATTACACCCGGTCTCTGCATAACCAGGATGCACACAACTGACAAATATCCAAAGGGAAACAAAGTAAAAAATAATTCTAGGCAAACATTATACAATCATGTGAGTAACAAGACACCTAGGTAGATGGAAGATCAATCCGTAGATCACGCTTCCATCCATGTCGGAAAAAATATCTCTCGCCCGTATCCTCTAAACATGTACATCACTCTGTAAACATGTCTCAAAACTCCATACATGTAGGGAGGACCATAAACAGAGAATAGCCATACTTAGGTAGATAATTTGCAAGTTAGAAGACAATTTATTGTTAATCATGGAGCATTGATCAAGGTTTCCTAATCATGGAGCATTGATGCCAGTTGAAAACGGAGTCATGTCATTAGGGAATGATATGATGGACATTACCCACATGTATTACAACGTGATCTAGTCACATGGTTCATCGTTGTGATAGTTTGAAACAAAGTGAACTTCTCCTTGGATCGTGAGATCATATTAATTGTTGTCTCTATAGGATGCTTTGATCATATCAACTATCATGTACGTAATTGGGTGACTATAAATATGTGTATTGGGTATTCCAAAGGAACAGTTGATGCCTATGCATAAAGATCGGAAGGGTGATCTCGATCATGTGTCTTCCATTCCCGAACCGTAGGGTAACACACTTAAGGGCCTGACTCTATTCATATATCGTTATGGATATGAAGAGTTCACCTGTAACATCCCAAAAATACAAAACTTGGATCATCAAACTCTAAGCTTCAAAATTAGGGTTAACAAAAACTTTTCTAAATAAAAATATGAAAGCATGCATGTGTGTATGCATTCCATTTTGAATTCTTTTGAATTGCCTTGTTTATGTGTTTCTTTGCTTGTAAAAGGATTCTTAGGTGAAATAAACATCATCTAAACAATTCCCACACTTTTCCCAAAGACAAATAAATCAAAACAAACAAAATGAGTGAATGGTCATTTTGACCAATTTAACTTCCATGCCTACTTTGGCTGTCCCAAACTTTCAAAACTTAATAGAATTTTGTTTGGATATTTGCACCCCTTGATAGTACTCCTAACAAAGTATCAAGGCCCACTTTGTGATCATCCAGATACATTCAAATGCATAGTTTAAATGACAGTTCAAAATTGAATCTTTATCATATGGGAAGATCCCACTTCTTCAAAATCCACTCAAACAAGCTCAACTTTCAAAACCCAAGCATCTGCAGACTCACCAGCACCAACCTAGCACACCCACCAAAAATCTTTTCAAAATTCAAAACTTGAATTCATGCGGCCATTTCATCAAACACCTTGCAGATACAAATCTAACAAAATCCAAACACTATTTGGAGCAGTGATTTGAGCCTAACTTGTTCCCTCTCTCGTTGCAACTACACTTTAGTAGATCATCTAGCTCATTTGTAAACGTGTAGCATCACTGTAAGCTTGGCAATGCCATCAATGGTGAACAGCCGAAGCCACCCATGCCACCCCAGTGTAGACAGCAATCTAGGAGAAGCACCAAGCCTAGCCAGCATGTCTGGGAGCAAGCCCATGCCTCACCGCCCCCTCTCGACCAGCCCTGCCTCGAAGACATCGACCAGAGCACCCAGGAACGCCGCGCCCGTGCCTCTGTCAACCATGACGAGCGTGCGCCAGAGCGCCACCCTCGACACGCGCCCACAGATTGCGCGCCGCCCTCGCCGCGTGCATACGCGATCACCACCGACCCAGGAGACCGCCAGACATCCCCGTTCGCCGCCCCATGCCTCACAGCCACCGCTCGCCTTTGAAGACGCCGCCTCTGCCGCGCAGAGCATCGCGTGTTCCAGACCATTTGCCACCGCCCCTACGCGCGCATTAAAGCCGTAGAGCATCACCAGGAGACCACCAAGCGATCGCCACTGTCGGCCATGCCTCTAGCAGCCCGTAGCCATGTCGCCACTATCGCCTGCCCATCCCGTTCGGTCTCGTCGTCGAGACTATAAATAGAGGCCACCCCCAACCGAATTGAGCACACCATCTCACTCCCCTCTCATCACTGATCGTTCCACCCCGTTCCCGGAGCAAGGCGAGCAGCGCTTCGCCGGAATTTCACCGGAGCCCACCGCTGCTGGAGAAGAAGGGGGCCAGCGATTGGAGCCGCCCCAGGAGAAGCTGCCGGTACCAGGAGGTTCACCGTCGTCGACTTCGTCGTTCGCTCGCCTCGCCGACCCTTGACTGAGCCCCGGTGATCCCCCGACGACCCCCACCTGCCGCATTAGGTTTCTGTCTCGCCGGCGCCGCCCGACGTGGACGATGAGTAGCAGCCGTTGGATTAGAACTAGATCGGACGCACCACATTGCCCCGTACCGCTTCGCACCCCCTGTCTCACTGACGCGTGGGGACAGCCACTTAACCAGCCCGCTTAAGCGTTGTGCGTAGCAGGCCAACCCATTAGAAGTTCCCGCGCAGCCCAGTCATTTGAATTTAACCTTTTTCATTTTATTTCAAACACAGTTCTGTAACTAGTTTCAAAAATCAACCCAGCTCGATTCAGTGAGCCAAATTGAATGAAACCAATTTTGTTAGAAAGGTCTGGAAATGCTGAATCCAAGCCCGTTGGATTCAAATCATTTGGATCTGTAGATCATCCTTGGTAAAAATAACAAGGCAAAAGATTTTCTGCATTCAAACATTTTTAAAATTTAAACCATAATAGCTTTTGAGTCGATTCCAACTCTCAAAAATCACATTTGATCATACCTTTCAGAATATATAAAAATATATAGGTTTACTTATAGAAATAATGTCCAAGTAATAAAAGAATGCCACATAGGAATTTCTAGTCACTTTATTTAATTAAAATAAAAGGTTAAACCTTATTAAATTGTGACACCACTTTAAATCACATTCCCATGTACTGAAATGTGTGGTGATGAAATGTGTCAACATGATCCCATGTTTGGTTGGAGAATATTAAATCTTAAGTAGTTGTTCAATGAGTAGAAATTACTTTTCTAAAAATAAAAGGAATTAAACCAAGCTCTAATCTTGTAATGTTAGTGATGATGCTAAATCATCTATAGGACCCCTTTGTGTGATGATTGAAAGTAGTTAAGTATTGTTTGGTGATTTTGTACCTCGTATTTATTCATAGACGCTAGTACCGACCAAGGATACGAGGAGGATACTACGAAGAATAAGCCGAGGAGAACTTCAACCACTGCGCTGCACAAGGCAAGCCTAATACTACTAGTTGAATGTGCAAGCTAACACTTGCAATTTAGCAAGCTTATACTGATACGTATGCAAGCCCATACTTGCTTGTCACCATGCCAACTATATGCCTTAAGCATATGTGATCATACCCACTCGATAACCCCAATCCTAGTTTTTACTTGCAATCTTTCTACTTTATTTCTTTGTCAAAGCTTTTACTTAGAGCTTACTTAAGTAAATTGTAGATACTAGAAAGATAATTGAAGGTTGCATAAAGAGCATAAAATTTGGCCTAAGCTAGATAATCTTTATGTCATCCTAAGGCATGAGACTGAACTTAGTTGAAACTCCACTTGTTTATCACCCCTCATTGGTACTCACCCCCACTTGTAGATGCTAGTGCTAAGCATAAAACTTGATCAACTTAGATGGGAATACTTGGTGAAAAATGGTTATGAAAACCTTGGAATGATGGATCATTCTATTGAAATATTTTGGACATGTGTTTCCGGACACCAGATGATTTATGGTAATGAAAATGTTGAGGCATGAGCCTTAGCCCTTTATAAAACTGATGGTTGTCTGAATGCGATACCATTCCAATTTTACCGTACAACCACAATACTCGAGAATTGGGTAGGTCTTGACTGGAAGCTTATATACCTTAGTATTGGTTCCCTCACAGCCAAGGTCTGAGCTGAGGCTACCTTGTGAAGATTGTCCACCTATGCAGTACCCAAGATGACAGTTGGTCATGGTTGGGAGGCCAAACTCATAGGAGAGGTGCTTATACTAGGGCGTGTAATTGAAAGGTTAGGATTGATTATCCGCATACTGAGTATGGTGAATTCAGGATTTGTTCCTGACGGATGTATCGAATGTTGTGGTGAAAGTGTACAATCTCTGCAGAGTGTCAAACTATTCGAATAGCCGAGTCCGCGGTTATAGACAGTTGGAGTGGCCATACTGTTCCCCCGTCAGATGTTTTCAAAATGACATGTGAAATGATTTGAGACTTTGACTTGACCACAACAGAGTTGTGATATGAAATACAAGTTCCCACTTAGGTGTTATAAAACTTCAACTAGCATTCGTTGCTTCTAAACTTAGTAGATGTAAATCTGGCTTTTTGCAAAACAACCCTAGAGCATAGTGTCCTACTACAAAAAAACCTTCACTTGTTAGTATTAGTTTGCGAGTACTTAAAGAGTACTCATGGCTTTGTCCCTGGCTATTCCCGTGGCCAGACTATGAAGAGGAGTACTTGGAGGATGGACCTCAGGAAGGTTACGATAACTAGGATCATCTCCCATCACAAGATTGCTCGTGACCTCGAAGATGGAGCTCACCACGCCACCGCTATTATTACGTATTCACGCTTGAGTTGTATTAAGAACTGGATCATGAGATCCTTATTTGTGTAAGACCTTATGTATGGTTTGTAATGGATGATGTACTGTGGTATCCAATTCTGTTATGTCTCGCAAAAATGGTAATCCTGGGATTGCGATGTATGGCATAACAGGCATCTGGGATTAAAAATCCGGGTGTTGACATCACCGATGAGAAAGAAAGGTCAGAATAGTTCCGAGGAAGGATTGTCGGAATAGTTCCGAAGAGGATCAGAAGATGTTCGGAAGAAGGAAAAGACCAAAAGGTGTTTTGGATAAATAACAATTTATAATATGCATTTGTATATGTTAATTATGAATTAATATATATTAAACAATTATTTAAATTAATATTTATGGGGCAACTTCCTCCATAGGGTCAGATCCCTGGAGGGAACTGGCCTAGAGGGAAGCCACCCCAAAGGACAACTCGAGCCGCCGCTGCCATTGGGCCCATGCTGGCCCACATGTGCAGGCGAGCAGGAGCTAGAGGGCGCCTGATGGCAACAAAGGTTGCCAATTTTCATGTGGACTCCAAGTGCAGAGTGTTGCAACAAGCGTCTTTTCCCCACAAGGGTGACTCGAGGGTTTATATCGAACTCTCAGGGAATTGGTTATGGAAGTATATTTCTCTTCTCCTCTTTAAGATACCTATAAATTAAAATAAAATATCTTGTGTCCCCAAATTCACCAAGTGGTTGTCAAGCACAAGGTTTTGTATTAGTAATATGAAATAAATATTAAAATAAACTAAAGTAAATAAAGTAAAGAAATGCAAACTAGATGATATGGAAGGTAGTATATGATACGTCGGAAACGTATCTATAATTTTTGACGTTCCATACTTGTTTAATATCCACTTTGCTATGCTTTATCTTCAGTTTGAGGTATTTTTATACACTTTCTAGAACTAACCTATTGACAAGATGCCATAGTGCCAGTTGCCTGTTTTCTGTTGTTTTTGGTTTCAGAAAGCTAAAAAATAAATATTCTCGGAATTGGACGGGACAAAAGCCCAAGTTCTTATTTTTCCCTGAGCGATAAGGAAAATCGAAGACGAGACGGATGGGGACACCAGGGTGGCCACACCCTAGGTGGGTGCAGGGCCTACCTTGGCCGCACCCATAGGGGGCCCTCCACCGACCTTGCCTCCTTCTCCTATATGAAGCCTCCGACCCAGAAACCCTAAATTATCGACCAGAAAGCCACAAAAAGTTTCGCAGCGCCGCCACCACCGAAGGGGAGATTCGGGGACAAAAAAGTCTCTATTCCGGCACCCTGCCGGGACGGGGAAGTGCCC
Organism: Avena longiglumis; assembly: GCA_030063025.1. Classification (NCBI taxonomy): domain Eukaryota; kingdom Viridiplantae; phylum Streptophyta; class Magnoliopsida; order Poales; family Poaceae; genus Avena; species Avena longiglumis. The sequence goes on from CP125979.1 coordinate 124,222,537, forward strand.
CTAGAGACATCACCATCGATCTCCATCACCGTTGCTGATTCCCATGATGAGGAGGAGTAGTTCTTCCTCGAGGCTAAGGGCTCTACCGGTAGCTATGTGTTCATCTCTCTCTCTATGCATGATCTTGTTGTGGTCATGAGCTTTGTAATCTAGTAGATCTACCTTGCTACTCAAGTGATTCAATAGATCTCTGCTCTCCCCATGTGTGTGAAAGTGACAGCGTGCACACCATGGTGGCACTTAGGCTAGGGTCTACATAAATACTCATCGTGCTTTAATAGATCTATGATTTTCCCCATGTGTGTGAAAGTGACAGCGTGCACGCCGTGTGTGACACTTAAGCTAGGTTACACATATATATTCATGAGTTATATTTTGAGTTGGTCGTCTTAATGAAATTGTGGTGTTTGTTGGAACCATCTAGCGCTCAAGGTGACAGTGTGGGGATATCTAGATGGGGAAGGCAGACTTTGAGGTGTGCTTTTGTAGGCCTACCGTGGATTAGAGTGTCCAGCCGGAGAGTAGTTCAGAGTAGTATCACGAAGAGAGGATATTTATATGAAAGAGTGTTCACTAGTGAAAGTATGATCCCTAGGCCTTGTTTCTAAGCATTGAAACACCATTTGCATCTAAATCTGTTGCATGTTTGCTTCTTCCATCTTTATTTCAGTTTGCCTTTAGTCTCTCCCACATCAAGCTCCATCAAAGCTATTTGCTGGCACCGTTACCACTTGTATTTCACTATCTCTTCGCCGAACTAGTGCACCTATACACCTGATAAGTGTATTGGGTGTGTTGGGGACACAAGAGACTTCTTGTATCTTGATTGCAGGGTTGCTTGAGAGGGGATACCTTTGACCACTTCCTCCCTGAGTTCGATAAACCTTGGGTGATCCACTTAAGGGAAACTTGCTATTGTTCTACAAACCTCTGCACTTGGAGGCCCAACAATTGTCTACAAGAATAGAAGTGCGTAGACATCAGTAGAGTTTTTTTGGGGGTTTTATGTATGATTGCAAATAGAGAAAGTATTTTTGTATTTTCGAAATAATTAATTGCTGAAAATAAAAAGGATAGTAGATGCAATAGAAAGGTGTTTCTTATGATAAAAATCGGACCGGAGTTCATGGGTTCACTTGTATACTCTATTTTTAGGATGTGGTGATCACAAAACAATTCATAAATGATAAAGACTCATGAAATTTTCTATATGTGCCTGATAAAAGAATTAATATGGGCATCACATTCTAATATTGAGATGGAATACATTTCTTGTTAGAGATATGCCCAAGAGGCAATAATAAAAGTAGTTATTATTATATCTTTGTGTTTATGATAAATGTTTACATTCATGCTATAATTGTATTAACCGAAAACATTAATACTTGTGTGATTTGTAAACTTGTTAGAGTCCCTAGTAAAGCCTCTTTGTAATACTATCTTGTTGGTTAATAGATGATCATGGTTTCCTGATCATGAACATTGAGATGTTATTAACAACAAGATCATATCATTAGGAGAATGGTGTGATGGACATACTCCTATAACTAAGCGTAGCATAAAGATTAAGTCATTTCAATAGTTTGTTTGCTATAAGCTTTTAGATACATAGTAACCTAAATTCTTCAATCATGAGATCATGTTAATCACCATCACCGGATGGATGCTTTGATGAAATAAAACATCACTTCGTAATTGGGTGGTTCTAAAGGTGGCATTGAGTGTTCGGAAAGTATGTGTTGAGGCACATTGATCAATAGTAGGATTTGCCCATCCATATGATGGTAGATATACTCTGGGCCCTCTCGGTGGAATGTCATCCAGTTAGCTTACAAGTATGTGACTGGCTCACAAGGGATCACATATCACAGGAACAAGTAAAGAGTACTTATCGGTAATGAGGTTGAACTAGGTATGCAGAGATACCGACGATCAGACATCGAATAAGTAAAGTATCGCGAGACAAAGGGAAATTGGTATCGTATTTAAATGGTTCATTCGATCACAAAGTAATCGTATAAATATGTGGGAGCCATATGAATTTCCAGATTCCTCTATTGGTTATTTATTGGAGAAGAGTCTTGGTCATGTCTGCATAATTCATGAACCGTAGGGAGACACACTTAAGTATTCGATGTTGTTTAGTAGATATGGAAAGTGAGTAAAGAGACCGAATGTACTTCAGAGTCTCGGATGGGATCCGGGATATCACGAGGAGATTCGGAATAGTCCGAAGAATAATATTCATATAAGGAAAGTCCAATTCCGGAGTTTAGGAATGGTTTTGATGTTTTCACCGGAATGTTCTAAAACGGTCTAGAAGGTCCACCGATCCGGAAGGGGAAGGGTACATGGATGTGTCATGACAATGTGGAATGGTTGTATCATGTACTAGGTCACTTGGCTGTACACTTGGAAGAGAGAAATCAAACTCTAGTTTGAAAGTTAAAAGGCCAGTTTGAAAAAGTCAAACGCCAAATTGGTTTCCAAGTGGAGGGAGGGAAGGAATCCTACCTAAGGGAGGATTCCTCCCTCTCCTTGCTTCCGGCCACATGAAGTGGAGTTGGGGGAGGATTCCCTCCCCCTTGCTGCCTCCCCACCTATAAACGGAGGGGTAGGGCGCCCCTACCCCTCACAACAAACCCTAGCAAGGCACCACCACCTCTCAAGTTTCCGCCGCCAAGGGCTCCTCCAAGTCGCCGACTTGGGGCTAATCACTAGCCCCTAGCCACCAGCCACCACCTCTGCTCGGCGCCCTCCAAACCCTAGACTATCGAGGCCCTCTTCTACTCCACCATACCCGCCCCGGCTTAGGCGAAGCCCTGTGGGATTTCCCCTCTAAACTCCGACACCATGTCGTCATGCTGCCGGAATCGTGAGGAGATATCTACAACCTCCACTGCCTGCTGGAACAAGGGAGAGGAAGGTCTTCATTGAGTTCCGAACGTGTGACCGACTGCGGGAGCACTGCTGGAATACGGCGTCGGAAGGATCGTCTACGCAATCTTGAGATCGGCAAGTGAACGACTATATCACCCACGAGAATCCGCTCTTGTTATCCGCTTTGGAATCTTCGAGGGTGAGTACTCCATCGAATCGTTGCTACAATCTAGTAGATAGATCTTGGCTTGTATGTGTTCATGCGATAGAATATTTTTTGTTTTCCATGCTACGAACTCCTATAGTGGTATCAGAGTCGTGTCTATATGTAGATCTGTTGCACGAGTAGAACACAATAGTCATTATGGGCGGTGGTGCTTTTATTATCAATTGCTTCTTGTGTACTTTGCATCTTGCGGGATGATGGGATGAAGCGACCGGGCTAACCTTACATGACATCGTTCATGAGACTTGCTCCACGCTTGGCATGCAACTTGTATTGCATAAGTGGCTTTGCGGGTGTCTGTCTCTCCCATCATAGTGAAGATTCAATTTACAACGGTCACTTGATAGTTCTTGCATCAACAATGTGGTTCTTGTTCGTAAGTTAGAACAATACTTATTGAAAGCCCCAAACCACGTAAAATATGCAAAGAAACTTAGAGGCGTCTAACTTTGTTTTGCAGGGGTGTGCTGTGATGTGATATGGCCATGATTGTGATTATATATGATGTATGCAATGATCCTTATTGTAAGTTGGCAACCACCAGGAGCCTTATGGTTGTCTTTTAATTTCGTTAAGACCTGCGTGTATATTATTAAAGTAGTTGTAATAGTTGGTGCTGGTGGAGGACAACCATGGAGCGGTGCCATTGAACTTGACGCCATGCCGGTGATGATGGAGATCATGTTCGTGCTTGAAGATGGAGATCGGAAGCACAAGAAGAAAGACCATATCATATCACATATTATGAATTACATGTGATGTTAATCCTTTTATGCATCTTGTATTGCTTAGATCACGATGGAAGCATTATAAGATGACCCCTCTCACAAAATATCAAGTAATAAAGTGTTCGTCCTTAGTTAGCACCGTTGCCAAGTGTAACTACCTCGGTGAACTACGCTCCTAGATACAAGCCTGGATGAGTGATAGCGGTTGAAATAGTACGGTGGGGCCCCAAAAGCCACTCACTGGTAGTCCTTTCAGACGTCCCAACCGCTACCCTCTCAACGGGACTGTCAGGCGTGAGTCGGCGGAAGAAGGATCAACTACGTACACAAGTGGGTATGTACGCAAGCCACCATACAAGAGTACATCACAGCCATCCCATCTAGAAAGAAAGAAAATATAGCAACGCCATACGGCAAGATTCAAATGACCTAGATAAATCTATATTTTAGGATAACTCCTCATACAACACACATCGAGTATCATGCGGCAAATGTAATCCGAGTACGGATAAGAAGCAAATCGGCATAAGATGCCATAGAAATAAGCACATCCCAACTACAGGTCTCACGGATCCCGTTCCGGAATCTCTACACCATACGATCGGCACACATCATCGGCTTCTTCCACCCAAAGATCCGGCCCCGAGAAGGTACTGCTCATCCGAATCAAGAATTTATCGTGTGAGACCCTAAGGGTACTCAAAGAAGTCTTAATGCCTCTAAAGGGGACACAACCTGGGGTGACGCAATTGCAGCGAAAGATAAACCCTAGCAATTCTATAGATAAACGCTAACCATCCGCCTAACCAATGATAGACGGATGTCCGTGAATTAAAGTACAACAGTTATAATGGTAATCTCATCCGATCCATCCTCCTCCCTGCTTACCAACAAGGAAGCGGACGAACAACCCCCATCCGTTGGCAATTTTATTAACCATTCCCTGAGTATTGCACTATTTACTAGTCAAGTTACTTTAGTCAGATTAAAGGCGGTACTTTAGTTATGCTTGTCTATGATCAAGAAACTGTGCTCCAAGTCGTCCATATCCGCGGACACGGCTTTCAGAAAGTTTTACCGCCGGGTGCACCAATAGCAACACACGCTCGATCAACCTCGAAAAACCAAATCAAAACCCAACGAGGCTTTCACGATGAACAATCACAAGATTCAGAAATATTTGGGGGCCACCCTTAAGTAGATTCCGAACGGCTAGCCGACTCAGACGGCCTCAAGGTTTGTGGGGCGCAGAAACGATCGGGAACCCGAAAGTGTGGCTGGGCTTGTCGATACCACGTAAACGGGTCACCATCCTAAACAGTACAGTGTGCTCCTCGCACAATCGTAAATAAAGCAGTAGCATGGCATAAGTACAGGATAGTAAAAACACCTCAAACTAGTTTGTGGCCCCAAGAAATAAGACGGAATCAAGCTCTGGCCCAGGGGGGTCCCATATACCTCCCGGATGTGGATAGCGCGATAAATCAAGGAACAGGAATCAAGTACTCGGGGTCTTACGGGACACAAGTGAGCAGGAAAAAACCAAATAGCAGATATTGCTCACCGGTGCCACTTTCTTTAGTTATCCCAGAACTACTCAGGTTAAGTTGTTTAGGTACCTCATTGTTCATCAGACTCTCACAAACCCTACACATGCTATTCTACGACTCGCATGGCTCAAACAACTCCTATAGTAGTGGCTCATGGGATGGAGGAAACAAGCTTGGTGGGGTATAAAAGTAAAGGCTATGCATACTTGGGATTCATTTTAATGCAATCGCGACTCAATGATGCAAGAATAAGATAGAGGCAATAGGTACTGTATGTATGCAAGCATGTGGTAGTGCTTGCACGGTGTCTCTGTTGAAGCAAAGGACGGTTACAGGTAGTGCTCACGGTTCTCTTGATATGACCCCGCTTCAAGGTGTCATCCGAAAAACCAAACAAACAAGGCCAACATGAATATAGAGCACAAGCATATGAATAAGATGCGTCAAGCAAACAATCATGCCATGATGAATGATGCACAAGTTGCATGGCAATAAGTAGCATGGCATGGGTGAGGTGTGGAGGACAAGAAAATAACATTTGAATTGGGTTTTAGTCATATTTTGTTGCCATAACATTTGTTGTTCAACATATATTTATATGATGCATGCTGCAATTGAAGTCATGGATATCATAAACAGAAAGGTCTCGTCGAGCTGATCAATTTGGACTACTCATTTGCTAAATTTGGAATTATAAAACAATAGTTATTAAATTATTAAATTCTAGTGGAATTTGGTGTAATTAACTAAACTTGGGATTTTACTTAAGCAAAAGTCAAAATAGATGGCATATTTGAATTCCTGGCATCTTGCTGATATTCATACATATATTATTTGTCAAATTTGGAGTTAGTATGTAAAAGTTATTAAAAATCTGAATAGAATTTGAATTTGGAATTTATTTAAACAGATTTTGAATTTTAAAACAGTTCCTGAACGTTTCCTACTCAGACGGACCCAGCCTGAGTCACGAGCAGTGGGCTGTGGGTTTTCTGGCCCACACGGCAAAGGTTCCAGGATAAACTGGACCGCGGGTTTAATAAAACAAACAACAGGAGCCTAAATGCAAAAAGTATACAGACACTGACAAGTGGGCTTCCAGGGACCGCGGGTTGACGCCAACAAAAGGGCCAGGGGTCATCTGCAAAACGAGCACGCGGGCCAGGGGAGGACTGCGGGTTTATTCTGTTCTTGCGGAGCCTTTTAGAAAAAGGTCACCGCCGCTGACAGGTGGGGCCTCGAGGACTGCGGGTTGGAGCAACAGAAACGGCCAGGGGGTTTTGAGCAAAATAGTCCGGTGTACTGTGGATCTTCTCCCTCGCGTCGACGCAGCGATGCTGGCGCGGTGCAGTGGGGCTCGAACCCACGCTCTGGCGCTAGCGGGGTCTGCTACACCGGGGTGGGCTAGGCTAGGTGAGGGGAGGCGGGCGCGCTGCTAGATGAGTCAGCGCGCGAGGGACGCGCGCACGCAACGCCCGCAGAGCGCTTGACGCTGGGACCGCGCGAACCAGGAAACGAAAAAGGGGGGGAAGATGTCTGGGAGGCTCGTGTGCTTACCGCGAGCATGCCGGTGTGGTCGGATCGGGGCGAGGTGCAGCGTAGCGTCGACGAGGCAGACGCTCCGACGACCTAGGGTTTCCGGCGGCGACAGTTCAAGCGGTGCAGGGCTCCTTCTCGCGTCGGCTCAGATCGCCGCAGCGAGCTCAGGACCTCTCGACAACGCAGCGGCGACACGCCCGGTTAGATCGTGCTGGCGGTGGTAGGCTGGCGATGTGTGGCGAGGGAAAGCTTGGGGATGGAAAGGAAGAGGCAGGTGATTGCGGGTAGATCTGGGAGGCTCGGAGAGAGGAGGAAGGGATAAGAACGCCAGGGGGAGGAGGCTAGCGTGGGGGAGGGGTTAGCTGGCCAGGCGCATCGGCCACCTTTTGGCTCACGTGCTCGGCATGGGGGGGTCCAGGGATGGCGTGGTAGAGCTGGGAAGGGAAGGAGATCGGTGGCCCTGGGCGCCCGGTGAGGCGGGTGGGGTAGGCAGGTCCTGGCCAAGAGGGGAGAAAGAGGGAAGGGGGAACACTCGGCTAGGGCTAGGTATGGGGTGCCAGGTCGTGAGGGGGTAGCTAGGTGGCCAGGTTAGAGGGGCATGCTAGATATGGGAGAGGGAGGGGAGAGATTGTTTGGGTTTTGGTAGAGGGAGATGTAGTATAGGGTTTAGTTTTAGGATAGATATAAATTAGGGTTTAGTTTTAGGGGGATGTTGATTAGAGGGGGAAGGTAGCTTAGGGTTTAGGTTTAGCTAGAGGACAGATGGCAAGGGTGGGACTAGGGTTTTGCTAAAAGAGGTAAGAAAAGATGGAGGGGGTGCTAACTTGCTCAAGCATGCTTCAAGTACAAGCTCTAAACAAGCTCAAGCAAGAAAAGGAGGGAGAGGGGAAGAAAGATGGCCATATGGTGGTGGGGTTCTACTTTAGTTCATGCATGTTCCAAAAATAATGGCCAAGCATGATCCAAGAGAGAGGGGAGGGTTTGGTTGGGCATGCCCATTAGCACATGTGGGTGCATGGGGTAAGCTAGAGGGGAGAGGGCTAGGGTTGATACTCACAAACAAGATCAAACAAAGAGGAAAGGATCCATTTAGAAAACAAGCAAAAACCAAAAGCTAGGGCAAAGGTGGCTATTGCATGGCCCATGCAGAATAATTAATGCCACAATTATCCTTGTGAGAACAAGGATATTAATATGGAACTATTCATCTTCCTTCCAAAATGTGGACAAGGCCAAGCAAAGATCAAGAGTGGATCCAACCAACAACATGGGTTAGGGGTAACTCAATAAAATGCCAAGCCCATATTATTGGATGGTGGAATTATAAGGTGGTGAAAGAAAAGGTGGTGGAGTCAAAAGAGAGATGCCCTCAACTCAACTTGGGCATATAACAATATATCAAGAGCCAAATACAATATCAAGAGGCAACTACAATTAATCATGCACATGAGATAAGAACCAAACAGGAAGAGGGTTTTATGTGATGCTCAAATGCAGGGGAACATGATGACATGAGCATGATATGATGATGATGCAACAATTATATGTTGGAACTGGCCCATTTATTATTATGACATGTAGCATTACAGGGGTTAGACAACTGGGATGCTACAACTCTCCCCCACTAAACAGGAATCTCGCCCCGAGATTCTAGGAAGAAGAAGAAGAAGACACAAAGAGAGAAGGATGGTTGGCACAGAGTTCATCTTCACGCTCCCATGTTGCTTCATCAACAGAATGGTGTGACCACTGCACCTTGCAGAACATGATGGACTTGTTGCGAGTCCTTCGCTCATGGTCTCAAGGATTTTGTGGGTGTTCACGATAAGACAGATCTTCTTGGAGGTCGATTAGCTCATGATCCACGGTCTTGCCGGGTCTTTGAAGCACTTCTTGAGCTGAGAGATGTGGAAAACATCATGGACTTTGAGTTTTTCCTAAGCTCAAGTGCATAAGCAACTTCTCCTCTTCTACCACGATCTTGAAAGGACCGATGTATCTAGGAGCCAACTTTCCTTTGATAAGCGGTGTTCCTCTCATGGGAGTGACACGAAGGTAGACTAGATCACCGGGCATATACCATATCTGTGTTTCTGTCATAGTTGCTCTTCCGACGACTCGAGCAATCTTCGTTCTCCGAATGATATGCACCTTCTCCTCTGCTTGGGTTACAATGTCAGGGCCAAACCAGATTCTTTCTCCTGCACCTGACCAACCAATAGGAGTTCTGCACTTGCGACCATAGAGAGCCTCGAATGGTGCCATCTTCAGACTCTTCTGGAAGCTGTTGTTGTAGGAGAATTCAGCATATGGAAGGCATTCCTCCCACTTCATGCCAAACGAGATGACGCAAGCTCTAAGCATGTCCTCGAGAATCTGATTGATCCTCTCCACTTGTCCTTGCGATCGAGGGTGGTAAGCAGTCTTTGAAGTTCAACCGCTCCCAAAGCTTTTGGAAACTCTCCCGAACTTTGAGGTGAAGATGCTCCCAGTCGAACTTATTTCAAGTGGAACCCCATACAAAGAGACAATCCTGTTGATATAGAGCTCACCAACTTAAGTCCGTAAATTGTTTCTTTGATCGAAGAAGTGTGCCACTTTGGAAAGCTGTCGATGACAACAAAATTGCATTGTTGCCCTTCTGCGACCTTGGAAAGCCAGTGATGAAGTCCATCTCAACTTTCTCCCATTTCCATTCAGGAGGTTTCAATGGCAGAGAAGACCAAATGGTTTCGATGGACAGCCTTGACTCTGCAAGACATCACATTCGAGACGACTTGGCACAATACCTTTTAACCCAGCCCCAGATCTTGTGTTTTCAGGTCCATATACATCTTTGTGCTGCCAGGATGGATAGAAAGGACCGAATCATGTGCCTCCTTGAGAACTTGGTCTCTCAGACCCGGGTAGTTTGGAACAAACATCCGGAGTTCAAAGAAGAGCGAGCCTTGATCATCAACATGGAAGGATTCATACTTCGGAGTGCCAAGCTTAGAGATGAGCTTTCTGGTGTGCGGATCTCCAAGCTGACGAGAACGAATCTGTTCTTCCAAGAGAGGAGTAGCCAGAAGGTTCGGAGATGCCCTTGTTCCACAATTTCTGTGTTCACCGACGGAATTCCTCGCACAAGAGAGGCCGCTCTTCTACCATGAGGTTGTTGACATAGGCTTTCGCCAAGCGCATCTCGCCATGACGCTTTGCTTTGCTCGGGTGTAGTTGATGGTCACATCAAGTCATTGATGGCTTCAATCCATCTCCTTTGTCAAGATTGAGATCAGCTGAGTGAAGATATACTTCAAACTCTTGTGGTCCGAGAAGATCTCACAACGGTTACCAAGAAGTAGTGCCTCCACGACTTCAAAGCAAAGACCACTGCTAGCTCAAGGTCATGTGTGGGATAGTTGACCTCATGCGTCTTCAATTGACGAGAGGCATAAGCAACCTGTCTCTCTTGCATAAGGACCGCACCCAATCCTTGCAAGGAGGCATCGCAGAAGATCTGGAAAGGCTTAGATGTATCTGGAGGAACCAAGACTGGTGTGGAAGTGAGCTTCTCTTTGAGTGTCTCAAAACTTTCTTGACAAGCAGGAGTCCACAGGTACTTCTTGCCTTTCTTGAGGAGGTCGGTAAGAGGCTTTGCTATCTTTGAGAAGTTCTGCACAAAACGACGACAATAGCTAGCCAAACCGAGAAAACTCCGCACTTCCTTGACATTAGCAGGAGGAAGCCATTCAACTATTGTCTTCACGGTTTCCGGGTTGACTGCAATGCCCTTGGCAGAGATAACATGACCCAGGTATGTTACTTCAGGCAGCCAGAACTCACACTTTGAGAACTTTGCATACAAGCGGTTCTCACGAAGCTTGTTCAGGACACATCGCAGGTGCTCTTCATGCTCCTCCTTAGACTTGGAATAAACCAGAATGTCATCCAGATATACCACCACAAACTTGTCCAGGTACTCCATGAAAACGGAGTTCATTAGCCTCGAGAAGGTAGCAGGTGCGTTGGTGAGGCCGAAAGACATGACCGTGTACTCATACAGGCCATAGCGGGTGGTAAAAGCTGTCTTGGGCACATCCTCTTTGCGAATTTTGATTTGGTGATAACCACTTCTCAAGTCCAGCTTAGAGAACACCACAACTCCTGCTAGCTGATCAAATAGATCATTTATCCGAGGGAGAGGATATTTGTTCTTGATGGTTTTAGCATTGAGAGCCCGATAATCAACACATAGCCTATCGGTTCTGTCACGCTTCTTCACAAAGATTGTTGGGCTACCCCAAGAAGAAGTGCTGTGTTGAATGAAACCCAATTTCTCTTGTTCATCAAGTTGTCGTTGAGTTCGCCAACTCGGAAGGACCCATTTTATATGGCCTCTTGGAGATAGGAGCCGTTCAGTTCAAGCTCAATCACGAATTCAACCTCGCGATCCGGAGGCATACAGCAACTCTTCAGAAAGACATCCGGGAACTCACGGACCACTGGTACCTTCCGAATAGCTTCCATAGCATCATTATTCGTGAGCAGCCAAGGAATAGAGCCGACAGGAGTCGACTTGGAGAAAAGACTACATGGCCTTCGTGATCTTCAGAGACACCGAGCGCTCAAAGACAATCAATCACAAATTTGCATTTGTCACAACCAATCCATGCCCAAAATGACATCAATGTCAGAGTTGCCCAGCAGAATCAAAGAAGCCAAGAATGAAGAGCCACCAATCTCGATCTGATTGCCATGACTGATATGAGCAGCCCTCATGTTTGAACCAGGAGATAGCACCACCAGAAGACATGATAAAGGAACCCTATCCAGGTTATTCTCTTGTGCAAACTTATGCGAGACAAAAGAATGCGATGCACCAGAATCAAAGAGAACTCGTGCAGGGACTGAGTTAACAGATATCATACCCATTACAACTCCAGGTGTGAGTTCAGCTTGAGAGGCGTTGACGCAGTTAGCTCGAACAACCGCAGACCCGGGCTTAGTGTTGATGTTGAGAGCCCGAGGCGGTGGTGCACGAACCGAGGGAGAGCTTGTTGCAGATCTTGGCGGGGGTTGAGGGAGAGCTTTGTTCTTCATTGGGCAGTTCCAGCTTGGATGACCATGATCTCCACATGTGTAACAAGCACCGCGAGGACGTGGAGCAGAGTAGCCAGGGACTCCGCCAGGCGCTCCAGGGTAAGGGTTGTTGTAGCCCCTGGGAGCCGCAGTGGTGAAGTTTGGTGGCCTTGACGTGAAGCTCGCAGGTCTTGGTGGAGCCGGGAGCGACGGTGGGTGTTAGGAACCCGACACGCCGCTTAGAAGGAGTTGCCATTCTGCCGAGCTTGATGCATCCTCGCGTGTTTCTTGGACTCTCGAACATCCGCCTACTAGCCTCCTCTTGTAGTGCCATATCTGCAGTTCCAGGAAGGTTGCCGGTCTTGCATGCGTGATTGCATACTTGATCGACGATTGAGCCCTTGCCCGAATCTCTTCTCGCTTTTCTTGTCATCGATACTTCATCACCACCATAGCGAGACAGTTCATAAAGTTCCCGATATAGGTGTTGACGTTATCATTTCCACGCTTGAGTTGAGGAAAGCATCCTTCATCCTTTCCATCACAATCTCCGAGAGAAACTGTTCTTTGAAAGCTACGGTGAACCTCTCCCAAGTTGGCTGGAACCCAGGCACTTGCCTTCAAGTAGTTTTCCCACCATAGAGTCGTCTCCCTTGAGAAGGTGAGTAGCACACTTTACCCACTCTGCTCGAACATCGCCAGCCTCGAGCAACCTTGAGATCTCGCGACCCAATCATCCGCATCAAGAGGTCGGTCGACACGCCGAATCGGGCGAGGGTTGAACTTGAGGAAGCTCTTGATGTCACCACGCTTGGGAGGTGGAGGAAGTGGAGTGAACTGCTCCTTCCGACGCTCTCCTCAAAGCGCAATTGGTTCTCTTGCATTGCCGCCAAAGCATTAGCTATGCTTGACAGCGCTGAGCCTGAGCCGGAGGAATGTCCTCCTCAGTCCGGTGTGGGGGAGCCATCCTGTCATTTATGTAAAACTCAAGTCAGTACTATAATGGAAGATGATAATAATCCAAAATAGTACCAAGATGTAATTAACCAAGATTAAAGGATACAATTTACTGAGATGATATGAAAATATCAACAAAGTTCATAGCACCTCAAAGATATTAAGCATATCGCACATTCGAAAAGGAGTGTGGTACACAAACATATCAAAGAAAAATTTTCCACAAATTTCGCATTAAAATACCAATAGATGCAAAATTACTTAACGAATCAAGATTAGTGACTCTACCGATCCAATATACAAAAGCGAATGATACAAGTAGTGGTATGGTCGCGACTCCATCCCGCACTCAAATCATTACTCCGACATGAACAAGTGGAACACATATCCTAACCCTTCTTCTCACGATTTAAAACCTAAAGATTGGTACTACGGAAACGAACACCCCAAACAAGATAGCGTCGGATACAAAGCGGAAGATAGATTGCGTCGGTTTACAAAAGCCTGTCGGTATGGAATGTACCAACAGTTGATAACCAAAGGCAGATAAGATAACAACTTGGATGCAACAGATAGACAAGGGACTACACACACACACACACAACCTATGGTACTACGGAAACCCAGAACACGTGAATCCTAGTTTGAACTTTGAGAAGAGGATTGAAAACGTTGCACTTCCTTACCAGAAAAGGGAGGGTGGAAGGGTAAGAAAAGTGGAAGCAGCCCTACTCTCGCGTTTTGTTTTTCCCTAATATACATAACTACTCAAAATATTTGCTAGATCGACAACGACTGCTTATTGAAACCTCAAGGTCGGGATGGCTCGATACCAATTGTAACTACCTCGGTGAACTACGCCCTAGATACAAGCCTGGATGAGTGATAGCGGTTGAAATAGTACGGTGGGGCCCCAAAAGCCACTCACTGGTAGTCCTTTCAGACGTCCCAACCGCTACCCTCTCAACGGGACCTGTACGGGCGGCGTAGTCGGCAGGCGAAGGAATCAACTACGTACACAAGTGGGTATGTATGCAAGCCACCATACAAGAGTACATCACAGCCATCCCATCTAGAAAGAAAGAAAATATAGCAACGCCATACGGCAAGATTCAAATGACCTAGATAAATCTATATTTTAGGATAACTCCTCATACAACACACATCAGAGTATCATGCGGAAGCGGCAAACAGAATCCGAGTACGGATAAGAAGCAAATCGGCATAAGATGCCATAGAAATAAGCACATCCCAACTATAGGTCTCACGGATCCCCGTTCCCGGAATCTCTACACCATACGATCGTTGCACACATCATCGGCTTCTTCCACCCAGTATCCGTCCTGAGAAGGTACCTGTTCATCTGAATCAAGAATTTATCGTGTGAGACCCTAAGGGTACTCAGCAAGTCTTAATGCCTCTAAAGGGGACACAACCTGGGGTGACGCAATTGCAGCGAAAGATAAACCCTAGCAATTCTACAGATAAACGCTAACCATCCGCCTAACCAATGATAGACGGATGTCCGTGAATTAAAGTACAACAGTTATAATGGTAATCTCATCCGATCCATCCTCCTCCCTGCTTACCAACAAGGAAGCGGACGAACAACCCCCATCCGTTGGCAATTTTATTAACCATTCCCTGAGTATTGCACTATTTACTAGTCAAGTTACTTTAGTCAGATTAAAGGCGGTACTTTAGTTATGCTTGTCTATGATCAAGAAACTGTGCTCCAAGTCGTCCATATCCGCGGACACGGCTTTGAAAGTTTTACCCGGCCGGTGCACCAATAGCAACACACGCCGATCAACCTCGGAAAACCAAATCAAAACCCAACGAGGCTTTCACGATGAACAATCACAAAATTCAGAAATATTTCAGGGGCCACCCTTAAGTAGATTCCGCAAGCTAGTGACTCAGACGGCCTCAAGGTTTGTGGGGCGGCCAGAAACGATCGGGAACCCGAAAGTGGCTGGCTTGTCGATACCACGAAACGGGTCACCATCCTAACAGACATGATGTGCTCTCGCACAATCGTAAATAAAGCAGTATGGCATAAGTACAGATAGTAAAAACACCTCAAACTAGTTTGTGGCCCCAAGAAATAAGACGGAATCAAGCTCGCCTGGGGGTCCCATATACCTCCCGGATGTGGATAGCGATAAATCAAGGAACAGGAATCAAGTACTGGGGTCTTACGGGACACAAGTGAGCAGGAAAACCAAATAGCGATATTGCTCACCGGTGCCACTTTCTTTAGTTATCCCAACTACTCAAAGTTAAGTTGTTTAGGTACCTCATTGTTCATCGACTCTCACAAACCCTACACATGTTGTTTCTACGACTCGCATGGCTCAAACAACTCCTATAGTAGTGGCTCATGGGATGGAGGAAACAAGCTTGGTGGGTATAAAAGTAAAGGCTATGCATACTTGGGATTCATTTTAATGCAATCGCGACTCAATGATGCAAGAATAAGATAGAGGCAATAGGTCTGTATGTATGCAAGCATGTGGTAGTGCTTGCACGGTGTCTCTGTTGAAGCAAAGGACGGTTCTGGTAGTGCTCTGGTTCTCTTGATATGACCCCGCCAAAGGTCTATCCGAGAAAAACCAAACAAACAAGGCCAACATGAATATAGAGCACAAGCATATGAATAAGATGCGTCAAGCAAACAATCATGCCATTATGAATGATGCACAAGTTGCATGGCAATAAGTAGCATGGCATGGGTGAGGTGTGGAGGACAAGAAAATAACATTTGACTTGGGTTTTAGTCATATTTTGTTGCCATAACATTTGTTGTTCAACATATATTTATATGATGCATGCTGCAATTGAAGTCATGGATATCATAAACAGAAAGGTCTCACGAAATGATCAATTTGGACTACTCATTTGCTAAATTTGGAATTATAAAACAATAGTTATTAAATTATTAAATTCTAGTGGCATTTGGTGTAATTAACTAAACTTGGGATTTTACTTAAGCAAAAGTCAAAATAGATGGCATATTTGAATTCTGCATCTTGCTGATATTCATACATATATTATTTGTCAAATTTGGAGTTAGTATGTAAAAGTTATTAAAATCAATAGAATTTGAATTTGGAATTTATTTAAACAGATTTTGAATTTTAAAACAGTTCTGAACGTTTCCTACTCGATGACCCAGCCTGAGTCGCGACAGTGGGCAGGGGTTTTCTCCGCCCACACGGCAAGGTTCAGGATAAACCGGACCGCTGGTTTAATAAAACAAACAATGTGAGCCTAAATGCAAAAAGTATACAGAACGACAAGTGGGCTTCAGGACCGCGGGTCGACGCCAAAAGGGCCAGGGGTCATCTGCAAAACGAGCACGCGGGCGGGGAGGACTGGGTTTATTCTCGGTTCTTGGGAGCCTTTTTAGAAAAAGGTCACCGCCACGAGTGGGGCCTCGAGGATCGCGGTTGGAGCAACAGAACGGCCGGGTTTGAGCAAAACAGTCCGTGTCGTGGATCTTCTCTCGCGTCGACGCGCGCGGCCTTGGCGCAGCGGGGCTCGAACCCACGCTCTGGCGTGCTAAGGGGTCCGTTGCTACACCGGGCTAGGCTAGGTGACAGGAGGCGGCGCGCTAGATGAGCTGCGCGACGCGGCGGCAGAGGACGCTACAAGACGCAACGCCCAGAGCGCTTGACGCTGGGACCGCGAACCAGAAACGAAAAGGGGAAGATGTCCGGAGGCTCGTGTGCTTACCGCGAGCGTGCCGTGGTCGGATCGGGCGAGGTGCGTCAGAAGGCCGACGAGGCGACGCCCGACGACCTAGGGTTTCCGGGCGACGCGACAGTTCTCGGCGGTGGGCTCCTTCGCGTCTGGCTCCGGATCGCCGCAGCGAGCTCAGGACCTCCTCGACAACGCGCAATGACACGCCCGGTTAGATCGTGCAGGTGTGGTAGCTGGCGGTGTGGCGAGGGAAAGCTTGGGGATGGAAAGGGAAGAGGCAGGGTGATTGCGGGGTAGATCTGGGAGGCTCAGAGGGAGGAAGGGATAAGAACGCCGGGGGAGGAGGCTAGCGTGGGGAGGGTTAGGCCAGGCTGGCCGGGCCACCTTTTTGGCTCACGTGCTCGGCATGGGGGGTCCAGGATGGCGTGGTAGAGCTGGGAAGGAAGGAGACTGGTGGTGGCGCCGGTGAGGCAGTGCAGGGGTAGGGCTGGGCAGGTCCTGGCCAAGAGGGAGAACGAGGAAGGGGGAACACTCGCTAGGGCTAGGTATGGGGTGCCGGTCGTGAGGGGTAGCTAGGTGGCAGTTAGAGGGCATGCTAGATATGGGAGAGGAGGAGAGATTGTTTGGGTTTTGGTAGAGGAGATGTAGTATAGGGTTTAGTTTTAGGATAGATATAAATTAGGGTTTAGTTTTAGGGGGATGTTGATTAGAGGGGGAAGGTAGCTTAGGGTTTAGGTTTAGCTAGAGGACAGATGGCAAGGGTGGGACTAGGGTTTTGCTAAAAGAGGTAAGAAAAGATGGAGGGGGTGCTAACTTGCTCAAGCATGCTTCAAGTACAAGCTCTAAACAAGCTCAAGCAAGAAAAGGAGGGAGAGGGGAAGAAAGATGGCCATATGGTGGTGGGGTTCTACTTTAGTTCATGCATGTTCCAAAAATAATGGCCAAGCATGATCCAAGAGAGAGGGGAGGGTTTTCTGGTTGGGCATGCCCATTAGCACATGTGGGTGCATGGGGTAAGCTAGAGGGGAGAGGGCTAGGGTTGATACTCACAAACAAGATCAAACAAAGAGGAAAGGATCCATTTAGAAAACAAGCAAAAACCAAAAGCTAGGGCAAAGGTGGCTATTGCATGGCCCATGCAGAATAATTAATGCCACAATTATCCTTGTGAGAACAAGGATATTAATATGGCACTATTCATCTTCCTTCCAAAATGTGTACAAGGCCAAGCAAAGATCAAGAGTGGATCCAACCAACAACATGGGTTAGGGGTAACTCAATAAAATGCCAAGCCCATATTATTGGATGGTGGAATTATAAGGTGGTGAAAGAAAAGGTGGTGGAGTCAAAAGAGAGATGCCCTCAACTCAACTTGGGCATATAACAATATATCAAGAGCCAAATACAATATCAAGAGGCAACTACAATTAATCATGCACATGAGATAAGAACCAAACAGGAAGAGGGTTTTATATGATGCTCAAATGCAGGGGAACATGATGACATGAGCATGATATGATGATGATGCAACAATTATATGTTGGAACTGGCCCATTTATTATTACGACATGTAGCATTACATGGGTTAGACAACTGGGATGCTACACCAAGACTCGTTGATTGTTCGCCTTTGAAACTACATCATCTAAAACACGGATCACCGAAACGTAAAGCATGAGTCATATAGAAGATATGACGAACATGTTGATTGTTCGCCTTTGAAACTACATCATCTCTCGTGATGATCGGACTTGATGTAGTGGATTTGGTTCATGTGATCACTAAAACAATGTGAGGGATATTGTTTTGAGTGGGAGTTCATTGTAGAGGTCCCAACCTGATAAGGTAGAGATCCCTGTGTTTACAATGCTAGTCCCTGGATCAATAGCTAGCATCCACAGTTTAAGATGTAATAGCAAGAAACAAAGGTCATAGTACACTTTATAACCAGGAATGAAATAATTCATTACATCTTACATAACTCATTTGGATATCTCATTACAATGCAGCAGAAATAACTATGTAGCATGGAGTCCTTCATCTTCAAAGTGCCACAGGAAATCATGTTGGTTGTAGACTTGTAATCCTATTCAACACACTTCACTAACATCAAAACAAAACCCGCAACATAATAAGTTACAACCACAAGGGGTCAATACATTTGAATTGTATTGGCAAGTGATACTATGGTAGAGTAGTGGTATCTATCTTCTATATGTATTTGGCTAAGCGGAGCTTAGGATTGCTTTGCTCAAAATAAGTTTTTCCTTATAAGTTGAAAACACTAAGTTTTTGTTTGTCAAAAATCACCCAAGGAACAACCAATGAATATTGGTTAACCTTTACCCTTGTTCAACCATAAGTTTTTAACTTAGAAATTGGGATGAGGAGATCCTTGATAGCTTCCATGTCTTGATGCTCAAATTGTCCATTGTCGGGGACACGACTAAGTACTTAGATTTTTACTCTGCAGAGGTGGTGCACTTTCCCCACAAGACTCGACATGCATCGAGACAGGACCTATCAGAAGCCTTCCCTTAGACCAAAATGGATGTGTTCCCAAACCTATCACCCCTACCACCAACTGTCCATCTGGCTAAGTTATTGCAACCTATATGATCCAGGCAGAGCCCATATTGCCATGTGGATGCACTTGAAGCTTCTCAACATTTGACATCTCAAATCCTGGGTGGCATTCCACAAGTGAGATACACATGGTAGGCCATGAAAATGGGGCCCTGGTAACCACTCAACAAAAATCCATCCAAGCAATTACCATTCCACCCAGGTGATTCATTCACTTAGTAGTTTTATTAAGCAAAATCATAAGTCAAAAGACTTAGCAAAATTTCCATAACATGAATATAAATCACCCTTGTTTGCTACTAGCTAGGATAGGCATGATAGTAGTAGGAATATTAACTTAGGGAAAATTCTACTAAGGCATCATCTATTAGGATTTCCCATGGCATAGTTAACACATAGAAAATTCCATGCAAGTCCTACTTAGAAATATCACTAATGCATAGTGAAAATAATGGGACAAAAGTATGAAGCACCACTTGCCTTTTTGGTAGAGAATATAAGTTCACTCCTTGATCTTGCAATTGTCACACTCTTCAAAGTTCACTACAATTCAATCAAGCAAGCACATATTCAAACTATCATTCAAACAATTCCTCACATGAAATAAAGAAAACAAAACAATGCATGCAAGCATGCAAAAGATTGTTTTATTTGGAAAGGTGGTTTCTAATAGGTTATAAACATTTTAAAACACCTATTGGTCATTTGTAAAAGTGGCAAAACCATTTAAAATCAAGTTAGTGAAAATGGCCATTTAAATCATTTTTGTTTTGCTAGCAATGATTTTAATCAAAGGAATAAATTCTAATGTTATCAAAAATATTTTTAAACACCAATATTAATATTTATGGTCCAAGTGTTTTAAAACAAATCTATTTACAAAAGGTTTCACTCAAAGCCATTTTTAAATCAAAGTAATAATTTTATTTTACTAGAAATGCCTTTATTCAAAGGAATAATTTTCTAGGGTTTAATCAAATACATTTTTAAATTCAAAACTTAGTGTTTAGGGTCTGAGAGTTTAAATCAAATCATTTTCCAAAGGTTCTACTCAAAAAGCATTTTTAAACCATAATCAACATTTTTATTTAACTATAAATGATTTTATTCAAATATTAATTCCTTAGTGTCACAAAATATACTTTTAAATCTACAAGTTGGTTTTTATGGTCAGTAGGTTCAAAACAAAACATTTGCAAAAGATTTTACTCAAAAATCATTTATAGAATAAATTTTATAACAAAAATAGGCCTACACATGTTTCTGCAAAAACAACCAATTTTAGAGAAGCAAATCACTAAACAAAGGACATGATTGGAAATTATTCTTTTTCCTGATTCCATTGGTATAATTTTTTTAAATTTGGACGTGTAGATTTAAATTTATGATTTTTACAAAATCAATCATCTAATAGAAATGTTTCTGTCTTTATAACAAATTACAGGCCACGTGTCTGTTTGCTACTGGTTGATACCGTTTCGTCTGGATCGAGAATTGTGGAGCGTTGGATTTAAGTGGCAACGCACTGATTATATCAACCAAAAACGTTTCGCCTAAGATCTAATATACACCACGCGATCTACATCTAACGGACCAAAACCATCTGGCCAAGAACTGGCGGCGCTCGACGGTGGTGCTCTAGCAGTGACCTTGCCGGCGAAACAGGAAGCGATAGAGAGAGGGAAGGGGCTCACCAGACTCGCCGTGATGCGCTGATTCTCGGGGTGGTATTCTTCGACGAAGGGGCGCACGGAGTTGACGTTAATAGCTCTCCGGAGAAGCTCCTGGCGACGGGTGCTCTCTGTTGAAGACGGAGGCGATGCTACAGACCGTGCTAAGTCAAAACAAGGAGTGTGTCAGGCGCCCTTGAGTTAGGCGAACATGCTTGGGTCATCCATAGAGGAGAGGGCGCTTAGAGTTTTACCGGGGAAAGCTGCCGGAGTCGGAGCAGTGGGCGGCGATGTTCAGAGGTAGCCCGAGGCGAGCTCCTGGGCACGCGCAGGAGAACTGGGGTTGTTGGAGGATGTGCCTGGTTCTTGTGAGCATGCTCGTGCGGTTTAGGGGGGCGGGGAGAGACGGGTTTGGCCGGAGTTGGCAAGGAGACTTCACCAGAGCAGAGGGGTTGCAAACAGAATTATGGCCAGACTTGGGGCTCCGGTGGTGGGACGACTGGGGAAAAAGGAGAGGGGAGGGAGACGATTAAATGGGCAAGGTCACGAGACTGAATCAACGTGTCAATAAAGCGAATTAAATCGGCGGAATTAGAGGAAGAAATGGCGAGGAGGGGGAAAGAACGAGTCGCGCGGGTGGGGAAGAAGATGAGCTGGCAGTGGGGCCTGGTGGTCAGTGAGGTAAGGAGAGGTTTGGTGGGGTCAGCTGGTCAGTGACAGCGCGGGTGCAGACGCGAGTGAGAAAAACAATTCGGGGAGGGGGAGAGAGGTGGGCTGCGAGTTGGGCCTGTTGGGCTAGCTGGGTTGGACTGGTTCTTTTTCCATTTTTTATTCTGTTTCCTGTTCTTTTTCCAATTCCTTTTTCTGTTTTGAATTCATTCAAATGATTTCAAACCCTCTTTCATTTCAAATCTTCTCAATCTTTTCAGTAAGTTTCTATACGGTTTAACCCTGTATTTCAAGTCTATTTTAAAATAATTTTCTTTTATTCTTCTATGGTTTATTAATTATTCAAACTAGACACTTGTATTTATTTAAATAAGGTTTTAAATATATATTTTCAATTTCTATTTGAATTCTAATTTTTACCAAACCCTTTTTAGTAGGTTTTATTTATTTATTAGTGCAAATATTTCACTTTGAATATTTTAATATGTTTTAATGTTCATTTAAATTGGGCATTTGTCCTTATTCAAATAATATCCAATATGTTTTAAACCCTTATAAATTCTATTCAAATAATTCTTTTTAAGTTAATTAGATATCTTTTTAATCCACTTTGTCAAAGTCCAATTTATTATTCCTTCATGATTTAATTAATCATTTACCTTAGGGATTTTGTCTCCATTTAAATAGAATTGAATTTGGTTTAATCCCATATAATTTTATTTGGGTATTCTTTATCTCTTTATTTTATTTGGATTATCTTTATCCCATTTGCTTATGGATTTAATTCAAGATTTTAAATTGACTTCTAAATAATTTTCTTGGGATTTATTCTTTAGGCAATTTATCTTTATTTAAATAAAATTGAATATTGTTCAATCCTTATGATTTTATTTAAATAATCTTTTACTCCTTTTATTATTCAATAATCTTTCATTTGTTTAAGGATTTGTCCAAGATTTAATTTGGCTTTTAAATATTCCTTATTTCTTTCTTTCTTTCTTTATCTCATAAAATCCATATCTTTTTATTTTTATATCCAATCTTTGTGATTCCAATTTGTAGAATTTTATTTAATATTTGTTTATCTTTTAAAATCCGTTTAGGATTAATTTGCTCATAATTTTGGTATGGATTTTAGATAGGAGCTTTATTAGCTTTGAAATTTAATTTCTTTATATTATTAAATTCATAAGATTTTATCCATGACTCCAAATTAAATGAAACCAATTTCTATGGTTTTATAATATTTTTGTTTATAATTTTTGATCATTTATAAATCTTTGTTGCTAAATTTTTATATGGATCAAATCCATAGTCTTGGAGGGATCTTGGAAATGATTTTCTTCCATTAGGGTTTTTAGGGTTTTGGTTTATTTTCCCAAGTGTTTAAATTTCAAGATACATTCATTGATGAATGCATTTCACTTGATTGAAATTTGTTTGATTTCCTTTTCATTCAAAGTTTTTTCAAGATGGGTTTTGATGTTTCCATTTAGAAACAAAAAGTTTCTTTTCACCCTAAATTTCAACAATTATTTCTTTTGTTTATTTATTTTTTCACATTTCAAAATTTGGAAAATTTTGGGATGTGACAGGGTACCACCCTTAAATGAAATATCGTCCCGAGATTTGGGAAGGCTAGAGGTTACAAGTTGGCTTCAAGACAACTAGGGTACTACCACCCTTAAAAAGGTTTTCAACTAGATTACATCTTGGCTTACTTTGGATCTTGATGTGACTTCTCTAGACACTTGTTTGCATAATGTCCTAGCTCTTTGCATTTGAAACACATCAATTGGCTAATATACTTATTTTCCATTGGTATCATTGCCTCTTGTTTGTTTCCTTGGTTCTTCTTCTTTTCTGGATAATCACTGGCATAGTGTCCCATCTCTTTGCAATTGTTACATTGCACTTAGCTTTTGTCCTCCTCCTTCTTATTCTTCTTCTTCTTCTTCTTCTTCTTTTTGGGTATCTCCAAAGCTAGGAGTTCTCCTAGTTCATGTTCTTCATATTTCACCACAAAGGTGGGAAATCTTTCTCTCTTCTTGGGGCAGTTACTAGAGATATGACCTTCTTCTCCACAAGAGTAGCAACACTTTGTGGTTACTTTGGATGTGGCCTTATGAGGCATGGTTCTGACTTTGCCTTCATCCTTCGTGGTAGAAGTTGTTCCTGTATGGAGGTTTCCAAACATTTGATGCATTCCATCTTGTTTCATTTGTTGAACTATGGGATAGATAAGGCATTGGATAGGGACATGATCATTTCCTTCAAATAGGAAACAAGTCACTTGAGATGTGGGGCATTGTCTAGTTGGATGTTTCTCTTCACAATTAGGGCATTGGTCCACATGCTCTTTGCAAGTGTGTTCCATGTCTCCACAAATATTGCAAGCTTGAGTTCCTTCCATAATATCATCATTGTTGTCACAATCACTTTGGGAAAGATTGCTTCTCATGTCGATTATTTGATTGGTCATCCTTTGCAACAATTGGGATTGGATTTCCAAAAAATTCTTGCAGGGTTGGGTCTAACTCATTGTTGTTATCTAAAAACTGAGTTGTCACTTGATTCAACTAGGCTTGGGTTGCTAGCAGTTGTTCTCTCATGTGCATCTCTTGGTTGTTCTTGTCACTATCCTTGATGTTGGAGTTTCTTGTTGGATTGGGATTAGAATAGGCAAAAGATTTCTAGAGGAAGAATTCTAATCACACACAACAATTCACACAAGCAATGTGAAAGCAATCACAAACAAACATTCCACTCAAACAACAAGGTTCAAGCACATTTTTAGGCAACAAAATATTTTTGCTACACCACATAAGTTGGTGTGATTGATCTAATCTAAACACTAGTATGGTGGTCCAACTATGGTTATCACTTGAGATCACTTCCTTCTTCTTAGTTGTTTCTTCTTGAATGAGATCACGGTTTCCTTGGAAAAATTCTTGCATCTTAGTCACAAACTTCAAAGGTGATGATGGTTCCTTCCAAGTTGTGTTTCCTTAATCTTCAAGTCTTGAGTAACATTATTGTCTCACTTGTAGTCCTTAGTGATGTCTAAGTTGAAGTCCTTGGTGAAACTAAAGTTGAAGTCATTGGTGATGGTGAAGTTGAAGTCATTTGAGTTGGTGAAGTCCTTTGCTCATGTTGAAGTCTTTGTCATGGTGGAGGCTTTTTCCATCAAGTTGAAAAAGAAGAGATGTAGAATTAAAACCAAAAAGGTCGAGGAAAGAGTTTACAAGATTGTTTGTAAATAAGTTTTGGAACAAATACAACTAGTATTTTTTCTAAGGGGTTTTGTCCAATCCTAGGGTTACAATCCTACACGCAACACAGTGCTCTGATACCATCTGTAGAGGTCCCAACCTGATAAGGTAGAGATCCCTGTGTTTACAATGCTAGTCCCTAGATCAATAGCTAGCATCCACAGTTTAAGATGTAATATCTATAAACAAAGGTCATATTACACTTTATAACCAGGAATACAATAATTCATTACATCTTACATAGCTCATTTGGCTATCTCATTACAATGCAGCAGAAATAACTATGTAGCATGGAGTCCTTCATCTTCAAAGTGCCACAGGCAATCATGTTGGTTATAGACCTGTAATCCTATTCAACACACTTCACTAACATCAAAACAAAACCTGCAACATCATAAGTTACAGCCACAAGGGTCAATACATTTGAATTGTATTGGCAAGTGATACTATGGTAGATTAGTGGTATCTATCTTCTATATGCATTTGGTTAAGTGGAGCTTAGGCTTGCTTTGCTCAAAATAAGGTTTTCCTTATAAGTTGAAAACACTAAGTTTTTGTTTGTCAAGAATCACCCAAGGAACAACCAATGAATATTGGTTAACCTTTACCCTTGTTCAACCACAAGTTTTAACTTAGAAATTGGGATGAGGAGATCCTTGATAGCTTCCATGTCTTGATGCTCAAATTGTCCATTGCCGGGACACGGCGAAGTACTTAGATTTTTACTCTGCAGAGGTAGTGCACTTTCCCCATAAGACTCAACATGCATCGAGACAGGACCTTTCAGAAGCCTTCCCTTATACCAAAATGGACGCGTTCCCAAACCTATCACCCAGGCAGAGACCATATTTCCATGTGGCTGCACTTGAAGCTTCTCAACATTTGACATCTCAAATATCTTTGTTCCTGGGTGGCATTACACAAGTGAGATACACAGGGTAGGGCATGAAAATGGGGCCCTGGTAACCACTCAACAAAAATCCATCCAAGCAATTACCATTCCACCCAGGTGATTCATTCACTTAGTAGTTTTATTAAGCAAAATCATAAGTCAAAAGACTTAGCAAAATTTCCATAACATGTATATAAATCACCCTTGTTTGTTACTAGATAGGCTAAGCATGATAGTAGTAGGAATCTTAACTTAGGGAAAATTCTACTAAGGCATCATCTACTAGGATTTCCCATGGCATAGTTAACACATAGAAAATTCCATGCAAGTCCTACTTATAAATATCACTAATGCATAGTGAAAATAATGGGAAAAAAGTATGAAGCACCACTTGCCTTTTTGGTATAGAATATAAGTTTACTCCTTGATCTTGCAATTGTCACACTCTTCAAAGTTCACTACAATTCAATCAAGCAAGCACATATTCAAACTATCATTCAAACAATTCCTCACATGAAATAAAGAAAACAAAACAATGCATGCAAGCATGCAAAAGATTGTTTTATTTGGAAAGGTGGTTTCTAATAGGTTATAAACATTTTAAAACACCTATTGGTCATTTGTAAAAGTGGCAAAACCATTTAAAATCAAGTTAGTGAAAATGGCCATTTAAATCATTTTTGTTTTGCTAGCAATGATTTTAATCAAAGGAATAAATTCTAATGTTAGCCAAAATGTTTTTAAACACCAATATTAATGTTTATGGTCCAAGTGTTTTAAAACAACTCTATTTACAAAAGGTTTCACTCAAAGCCATTTTTAAATCAAAGTAATAATTTTATTTTACTAGAAATTCCTTTATTCAAAGGAATAATTTTCTAGGGTTTAATCAAATACATTTTTAAATTCAAAACTTATTGTTTAGGCTCAGAGAGTTTAAATCAAATCATTTTCCAAAGGTTTTACTCAAAAAGCATTTTTAAACCATAATCAACATTTTTATTTAACTAGAAATGCTTTTATTCAAAGATTAATTCCTTAGTGTCACAAAATGTACTTTTAAATCTACAAGTTGGTTTTTATGGTCAGTAGGTTCAAAACAAAACATTTGCAAAAGATTTTACTCAAAAATCATTTCTAGAATAAATTTTATAACAAAAATAGGCCTACACATGTTTTTGCAAAAACAACCAATTTTACAGAAGCAAATCACTAAACAAAGGACATGATTGGAAAGTATTCTTTTTCCTGATTCCATTGATATAAAATTTGTAAATTTTGGACGTGTAGATTTAAAGTTATGAATTTTACAAAATCAATCATCTAATACAAATGTTTCTGTTTTTATAACAAATTACAGGCCATGTGTCTATTTGCTACTGGATGATACCGTTTCGTCTAGATTTAAAGTTATGGATTTAAGTGTCAACGCACAGATCAGATCAACCAAAAATGTTTCGCCTAAGATCTAATCTACACCACACGATCTGCATCTAACAGACCAAAACCATCTGGCCAAGAACTGGCGGCGCTCGACGGTGGCGCGCTCGGCGGCGCTCTGGTAGTGACCTTGCCAGCGAAATAGGAAGCGATAGACATAGGTAAGGGGCTCACCAGGCTCGCCGTGATGCGCTGATTCTTGGGGTGGTCTTCTTCGACAAAGGGGCGCACAGAGTTGACGTTAATCGCTCGCCGGATAAGCTCCTCGCGACGGGTGCTCTCTGTTGAAGACGGAGGCGACGCTACGAACCGTGATAAGTCAAAACAAGGAGTGTGTCATGCGCGTGTGAGTTAGGAGAACATGCTCGGGTCATACAGAGAGGAGGGGGCGCTCAGAGTTTTACCGGGGAAAGCTGTTGGAGTCGGAGCAGTAGGCGGCGACGTTCAGAGGTAGTCCGAGGCGAGCTCCTGGGCACGCGCGGGCGAACTGGGGTTGCTGGAGGATGCGCCTGGTTCTTGTGAGCATGCTCGTGCGGTTTAGGGGGACGGGGAGAGTCGGGTTTGGCTGGAATTGGCAAGGAGACTTCGCGGGAGCAGAGGGGTTGCAAAAAAAATTATGGGCAGCCTGGGGGCTCCGGTGTGGGACGACTGGTGAAAAAGGAGAGGGGAGGAAGGCGATTAAATGGGCGAGGTCATGGGGCTGAATCAACGCGTCAATAAATCGAATTAAATCGGCCGAATTAGAGGCAAAAACGGCGAGGAGGGGGAAAGAACGAGTCGCGCGGGTGGGGAAGAAGATGAGCTGGCAGTGGGGCCTGGTGATCAGCGAGGTGAGGAGAGGTTTGGTGGGGTCCCCTGGTCAGTGACAGCGCGGGTGCAGACGCGAGTGAGAAAAATTATTTGGGGAGGGGGAGAGAGGTGGGCTGGGAGTTGGGCCTGTTGGGCTAGCTGGGCTGGACTGGTTCTTTTTCCATTTTTTATTCTGTTTCCTGTTCTTTTTCCGATTTCTTTTTCTATTTTGAATTCATTCAAATGATTTCAAACCCTCTTTCATTTCAAATCTTTTCAAACTTTTCAGTAAGTTTCTATACGGTTTAACCCTGTATTTCAAGTCTATTTTAAAATAATTTTCTTTTATTCTTCTATGCTTTATTAATTATTCAAACTAGACACTTATCTTTATTTAAATAAGGTTTTAAATATATATTTTCAATTTCTATTTGAATTATAATTTTTACCAAACCCTTTTCAGTATGTTTTATTTATTTATTAGTGCAAATATTTCACTTTGAATATTTTAATATGTTTTAATGTTCATTTAAATTGGGCATTTGTCCTTATTCAAATAATATCCAATATGGTTTTAAACCCTTATAAATTCTATTCAAATAATTCTTTTTAAGTGAATTAGATATCTTTTTAATCCACTTTGTCAAAGTCCAATTTATTATTCCTTCATGATTTAATTAATCATTTACCTTAGGGATTTTGTCTCCATTTAAGTAGAATTGAATTTGGTTTAATCCCATATAAATTTATTTGGGTACTATTTATCTCTTTATTTTGTTTGTATTATCTTCATCCCATTTCCTTATGGATTTAATTCAAGATTTTAAATTGACTTCTAAATAATTTTCTTGGGATTTATTCTTTAGGCAATTTATCTTTATTTAAATAAAATTGAATATTGTTCAATCCTTATGATTTTATTTAAATAATATTTTACTCCTTTTATTATTTAATAATATTTAATTTGTTTAAGGATTTGGCCAAGATTTAATTTTTCTTTTAAATATTCCTTATTTATTTCTTTCTTTCTTTATCTCATAAAATCCATATCTTTTTATTTATAGATCTAATCTTTGTGATTCCAATTTGTAGAATTTTATTTAATATTTGTTTATCTTTTTAAATCCTTTTAGGATTAATTTGCTCACAATTTGGTATGTATTTTAGATAGGAGATTTTTTAGTTTTGAAATTTAATCTTTATCTTATTAAATTCATAAGTTTTTATCTATGAGTCCAAATTAAATGAAAGCAATTTCTATGGTTTTATAATATTTTTGTTTATCATTTTTGATCATTTATAATTGTTTGTTGCTAAATTTTTATATGGATCAAATCCATAGTCTTAGAGGGATCTTGGAAATGATTTTCTTCCATTAGGGTTTTTAGGGTTTTGGTTTATTTTCCCAAGTGTTTAAATTTCAAGATACATTCATTGATGAATGCATATCACTTGATTGAAATTTGTTTGATTTCCTTTTGATTCAAAGTTTGTTCAAGATGGAAACAAAAAGTTTCTTTTCACCCTAAATTTCAAGAATTATTTGTTTTGTTTATTTATTTATTTCACATTTCAAAATTTGGAAAATTTTGGGATGTGACATTCACCTAGATTAATTTGTCATAAACTTAGTATAAACTATTGCAAATATGTTATAGATCATGGCGGCCCCTAACATCAATTTTAATGTGTTCCTAGAGAAAGAAAAGTTAAAAAACAATGGAAGCAACTTCATAGATTGGTTCTATAATTTGAGGATTGTCCTCAATTCTAGTCAGTTGACCTATGTGTTGGATGCACCGCTAGGTGACCCACCTGCAGATGATGCTACCGATGAGGTGAAGAACGTTTTCCTCGCTCGGAAGAATCAATACTCCACATTTCAGTGTGCTATCTTGTATGGTTTGGAATCAGAGCTTCAAAAGAGGTTTGAGAACTTTGACACACATGATATTGTCCGTGAACTCAAAATGATATTTGAGGCTCCCGCGATAGTTGAGAGTTATGAAGCTTGTGAAAAGTTCTTTAACTCCAAGATGGAAGGGGGCAGCTCCGTCAGTGAGCATGTGCTTAAGATGTCTGGGCACGCCAATAAGCTCCAGAGCTTGGGCATAATAATTCCTAATGCTTTGGGGATTCACCGTGTCCTACAATCACTACCACCAAGTTACAAGAACGTTGTGATGAACTACAACATGCAGCGCATGGATAAGTCGTTACCAGAACTCCTCTCTATGTTGAAGTCTGCGGAAATGGAGATCAAGAAAGAGCACCAAGTGTTGATGGTCAATAATACCACCAATTTCAAGAAGCAAGGCAAGCCTAAGAAAAAGGGTAACTTCAAGAAGGGCGGTAAGAAAGCTACCGCACCGGCGAAAGAAGACCAAGGCTGGGCCTAATCCTGATACCGTGTGATTTTACTGCAAGGGAGAAGGTCACTGGAAGTGGAATTGCCCCAAGTACTTGGCGGATATGAAGAACGGCAACATCAAGAAGAAAGGTATATTCGATATACATGTTATTGATGTGTATCTTACTAGTAGTCATAGTAGTGCGTGTATATTTGATACTGGTTCGGTTGCTCATATTTGTAACTCGAAATAGGTGATGCAGAATAAACGGAGACTAGCGAAGAACAAGGTGACAATGCGCGTTGTAAATGGATCAAAGGTTGATGTGATCGCGGTCGGCACACTACCTCTTCATCTACCATCGGGATTAGTTTTATACTTAAATAATTGTTATTTGGTGCCTGCGTTGAGCATGAACATTATATCAAGATCTTGTTTATTGCGAGACGGTTACTTGTTTAAGTCCGAGAATAATGGTTGTTCGATTTATATGAGTAATATCTTTTATGGTCATGCATCTTTGATATATGGTATATTCTTGTTAAATCTCGATTTTAGTGATACACATGTTCATAATATCGAAGCTAAACCTTTGAAATTAAATGATAATTCTACATACATGTGGCACTGTTGTCTTGGTCACATTGGAGTGAAGCGTATGAAGAAACTCCATTCTGATGGAATTCTTGAATCACTTGATTTTGAATCACTTGAAAGATGTGAAGCATGTCTTATGGGAAAAATGACTAAGACTCCATTTTCTGGTATGATGGAGGGAGCTACAGACTTATTGGAAATCATACATACCAATGTGTGTGGCCCGATGAGTGTAGCATCGTGCGGTGGTTATCATTATGTTCTAACTTTCATGGATGACTTGAGTAGATATGGGTATATCTATTTCATGAAACATAAGTCCAAAACTTTCGAGAAGTTTAAGGAATTTCAAAGTGAAGTAGAGAATCAACATAACAAGAAGATTAATTTTCTATGATCTGATCATGGAGGTGAATATCTAAGTTACGAGTTTGGCAAGCATTTGAAGAAATGCGGAATACTTTCACAATTGACACCACCGGGAACACCACAACGTAATGGTGTGTCCAAACATCATAATCGAACTCTCTTAGATATGGTTCGTTCTATGATGTCACTTACATATTTACCGTTATCATTTTGGGGTTATGCATTAGAAACAACAGCATTCACTTTAAATAGGGCACCATCTAAATCCATTGAAACGACACCATATGAATTATGGTTTGGAAAGAAACCTAAATTGTCGTTCCTTAAAGTTTGGGGTTGTGAAGCTTATGTAAAGAAGTTACAGCCCGACAATCTTGAACCCAAAGCGGAAAAATGCGTATTCATAGGATACCCGAAGGAAACTATTGGGTATACCTTCTATCATAGATCCGAAGGCAAAATCTTCATTGCCAAGAATGGATCCTTTCTAGAGAAGGAGTTTCTCTCGAAACAAGTGACTGGAAGGAAAGTAGAAATCGACAAGGTTGTCGAACCTTCTCTCGGATTTGAGAGTAGCGCAGCACTGGAAGTAGTTCCTATGGCGCCTACATCAATAGTAGAGGAAGCTAATTATGGTGATCATGAAACTTCGATCGAAGTTACTACAGAACCTCGCATGTCGATGAGGACTCGTACCACTCCCGATTGGTATGATCCCGTTATGACTGTCATGTTCGTGGACAACACCGACGACCCTGCGACATATGAGAAAGCGATGATGATCCCAGATTCCAATAAATGGCAAGAAGACATGAAATGCGAGATTGGATCCATGTATGAAAACCAAGTATGGACTTTGGTGGACTTATCCGATGGCCGGAAGGTTGTCGAGAACAAATGGATTTTCAAGAAGAAAACAGATGCTGATGGTAATGTAACCGTTTATGAAGCTCTACTTGTCATGAAAGTGTTCCGAAAAATTCAAGGAGTTGACTATGATGAGACTTTCTCATCGATAGCGAAGCTAAAGTGTGTGAGGATTTTGTTAGCAATCGCTGCATATTATGATTATGAGATATGGCAGATGGATGTCAAAACGGCGTTCCTCAATGGAGACATTGATGAAGAGTTGTATATGGTACAACCCAAAGGTTTTGTCGATCCAAAAGATGTAATAAGGTATGCAAACTTCAACGATCCATTTATGGGTTGAATCAAGAATCCCGAAGTTGGAATCAACATTTTGATAAGGTGATCAAAAGTTT
The DNA here is from genome assembly GCA_030063025.1 of Avena longiglumis. Taxonomy (NCBI): domain Eukaryota; kingdom Viridiplantae; phylum Streptophyta; class Magnoliopsida; order Poales; family Poaceae; genus Avena; species Avena longiglumis. The sequence goes on from CP125979.1 coordinate 124,255,083, forward strand.
TGGTTTTATACAAACTTATGGAGAAGCTTGTATTTACAAGAAAGTGAGTGGGAGCTCTGTAGCGTTCCTAGTACTATATGTGGACGACATATTGTTGATTGGGAATGATATAGACCTTCTTAAAAGTTTCAAAGATTATTTGAATAATAGTTTTTCAATGAAGGTTCTTGGCGAAGCTGCTTACATATTAGGCATAAAGATTTATAGAGATAGACCGAGACGCCTAATATCGCTTTCACAGAGTACATATTTGTACAAAGTTCTAAAGAGGTTTGGAATGGAAGATATCAAGAAAGGGTTCTTGCCCATGTTGCCCAATAAGACCTTGATTAAAACTCAAAGTCCTGTTGTGGCAGAAGATAGAGAGAGGATGAGTAAGACTCCCTATGCCTCAGCCATAGGATCTATCATGTATGTCATGCTATGTAATAGACCCGACATTTCATATGCTGTTAGGTTGACTAGCAGATATCAAAGTGATCCAGGAGTGGATCATTGGACAACGGTCAAAAAAATCCTTAAGTACTTGAGAACTAAGGATATGGTTATTTCTTATGGAGGTGATGAACAACTCGCTATTAATGGTTACACCTATGCTAGTTGGAACACCGATCCGGATGATTCGAAATCTCAGTCTGGATACATATTTACATTGAATGGTGCAGCAGTGAGCTGGAGGAGTGCAAAGCAAAGTGTTGTGGCGAGATCTTTGATACGTCGTAAACGTATCTATAATTTTTGATGCTCCATGCTTGTTTAGTATCAACTTTTCTATGTTTTGTCTACACTTTGAGGTATTTTTATATATTTTCTGGGACTCACCTATTAACAAGATGCCGCAGTGCCAGTTTCCTGTTTTCTTCTGTTTTTGGTTTCAGAAAAGCTACTAAGAAAATATTCTCGAAATTGGACGGGACAAAATCCAAAGTCAATATTTTACCAGAGAGAACACAGAGTCCAAAGGGCAGCCGAAGGGGGGCCATGAGGTGGCCACACCTAGGGCTAGGGCGGCCCACCCTAGGGTGCACTGCCACCAGGTGTGGGCCCCTCGGGCGCCCACCGACCTTGCCCCTTCTCCTATAAAGTCACCATGATGCAGAAACCCTAAGAACCCGATCAAATCTCCATGAAACAGTCCGTAGCTGCCGCCACCATCATACCTAGATCAGGGGATCTGAAGCTCTTCCCGGCACCCTGCCGAAGGGGAGAGATCATCCTGGAGGCCTTCTTCATCACCATGCCAGCCTCCGATATGATGCTTGAGTAGTTCACCCTTGGACTATGGGTCCATACAGTAGCTAGATGGTTGTCTCTCCTCCTTTGTGCTATCATGATTAGATCTCGTGATATCCATTCATGCTCAAGATCATCTATTTGTAATCATACATGTTGTGTTTGTGGGGATCCGATGGATATTGAGATACTATGTCAGATTCATTGTTGATTCTATCATGTCTGTGTTATTTGTGATCTTACATGCTCTCCGTTGCTAGTAGCTATCTTGGCCAAGTAGATGCTTGTGACTCCAAGAGGGATTATTTATGCTCGATAGTAGGTTCATGCCTCTAGTAATATAGGGAAGTGACAGAAATCTCTAAGGTTGTAGATGTGTTGTTGCTACTAGGGACAAAACGACAATCTTTTGTTCATGGAACATTTGTATTGTTTACTTTACACACATTGCTTAATGCAATTATCTATTGCTTGCAACTTAATACTGGAAGGGGTTCAGATGATAACCTGGAGGTGGATTATTAGTCATAGATGCAGCTAGATTACGGTCTATGTATATTGTTGTAATTCCCAATCAAATCTCATAGGAGTCATGATGTATAGTATATGCATTGTTATGCTTTCTCAATCTGTCAATTGCCCCTCTGTAATTTGTTCACCCAGCATGTTATCTACCTTAAGGAGAACAACTCTAGTGAACTATGGACCCCAGTTCATTCCTTTATCATTGATACATCATCTACTGTTACCGTTTACTCTCTACAAGCAACTATTATCTTCCACACTATACGTTTAATCCTTTGTTTTTCTGCAAACCACTGAGATTGACAACCTCACTGTAAGTTGGGGCAAAGTCTTGTGTTTGTGTTGTGCATATTCCAAGTTGTTAGCAACACCTTGGAGTTGTTTCCTTTCTCCTACTGGTTTGATAACCTTGGTTTCATAACTGAGGGAAAACTTACTACTGTGCTCATCACACCTTCCTCTTGGGGTATCCTAACGAAGCTCTGCAGTTGACTGGGCTCATCAAGAAGTTTTCTGGCACCGTTGCCTGGGAGTTAAGGACAACTTCAATCTCTTCCTCCTCATCAACCACCTTTCAGGGAGAAAGAAGATTCTCGCAAGGGGAGTCTCTCACAACCATTCTCTTTACTTTGTTTTTTTTGTTTTTCTTAGTTTATTTTGCTTTGTTTTGCTTGTTTCTTTCTTTCAAAAAATACAAAAAAATTAGTTTCGTTTGGTTTGCCTTTTCTTATCAAAAACACAAAAAAATTAGTTCCTACTTTAGTTGCTACTTTAGTTGCTACTGCTGTTGGCTTGCTTCACCTTTGCAAAACTGAACACTCCTGAGAACACCAAGTTGTGTGACTTCACTAGCACAAACAAGAATGATTTCCTTTGCACACCCATTGCTCCACCTGCTCCTGATGCTACCTTTTATGAAATTAAACCTGCTTTGTTGAATCTTGTTATGAAAGAGCAATTTTATGGTGCTAGTTCTGATGATGCTGCTTCTCACCTTAATAACTTTGTTGAACTTTGTGAGATGCAAAAATATAAGGATGTAGATGGAGATATTATTTAGCTTAAATTGTTTCCTTTCTCCTTGAGAGGAAAATATAAAGAATGGTTGCTATCCTTGCCTACAAATAGCATTGATGCTTGGATTAAATACAAAGATGCTTTTATTGGAAAATACTATCCTCCTGCTAAGATTATATCTATGAGAAGTGAAATAATGAAATTTAAACAACTTGATAATGAACACGTTGCTCAAGCTTAGGAAAGAATGAAATCTTTGTAAAGAAATGTCCCACTCATGGACTGACTCCTTGGATGATTATCCAAACTTTTTATGCAGGACTAAATTTTTCTTCAAGAAATCTATTGGATTCTGCTGCTGGAGGTACCTTTATGACCATTACTTTGGGTGTTGCAACAATGCTCCTTGATAATATGATGGTCAACTATTCTGAATGGCACACTGAGAGAGCTCCACAAGGTAAGAAGGTAAATTCTGTTGAAGAAACCTCCTCCTTGAGTGATAGAATTGATGTTATCATGTCTATGCTTGTCAATGGAAAAGCTCATATTGATCCAAATAATGTTCCTTTAGCCTCTTTGGTTGCTCAAGAAGAGCAAGTTGATGTGAACTTCATTAGAAATAACAATTTTAGCAACAATGCCTATAGGAATAATTTTGGTAATAATAATTATTGGCCATATCCTCCCAATAATGTTAATGCTTATGGAAATTCCTACAATAACAATAGAAGTGATCCCTCTAAACTTGAAGTCATGTTTAAAGACTTTATTAGTAAACAAACTACTTTGAACAAGACTATGGAGGAAAAGATTTTGAATGTTGAGAAAAATATTTCATCTTTGTCTGAAGCACAATCCTCTTTGATTAATAAAAAGGCTACTAAACCTGAAACCATGGAAAATACCTTTGATGCTACTCATGCCATACAAGTTAGAATTGATGAAAATATTAGACTGTTAACTAAATTGCATGCTAAGTGGGAAAGAGAGGATGAAATTGCTAGGAACAATAGTATTTGTACTATTAGCACCACCAATGTTGATGCTAGCAAACCACAAGAAGTCCCCATTCCTTCTACAACAATGCCTAAACCCAATAAGAATGCTGAAATTTTTCGAACTATGGGAAACAACAAGTATACTACCTGTGATGCTAAGTTTGATTTTGATCTTGATGGTTGAAATATTTCTGAAGTAATTATGTTCCTACAAAAGCTTGCTAGAAGTCCTAATGCCAGCGCTATGAATATGCACAAAACACATTATATATGCTCTCATTAAATTAAAGAAGAAAAATTGAAACATAAAGCTTCTACTCCTAGGAAATTAGAAGATACTTGGGAACCCATCATTAATATGAAAGTGAATGATTTTGATCTCAAAGCTTTATGTGACCTTGGTTCTAGTGTCTCTATTATGCCTAGAAAGATTTATGAAATGTTTGATTTGCCACCTTTGGAAGATTGCTATTTAGATGTCCAACTTGATGATAATGCTAAAAAGAAACTTATGGGGAGTATTAATGATGTTCTTATTATGGTTACAATGCATATGTCCCTGTTGATTTTTATGTTTTGGATGTTGAATGCAATGCTTCTTGTCCTATTACTTTGGGAAGACCTTTTATTAGAAATGTTGGTGCCATTATTGATATGAAAGAAGGCATCGTTAAATATCAATTCCCATTCAAGAAAGGTATAGAACACTTCTCTATAAGGAGATAGAAGCTACCTTTTGCTCCTCCTATTAAAGCAAAAATTGATGTTAATGCTTCTTTATTTGAAAATACTTGATTCTTGCTTCATGTGCCTAACTTAAAGGCGTTAAAGAAAAGTACTTCTTGGGAGATAACCCAATAGTTTTTGTTGAGTCTTGGAAGTTATTACTTATGTAATAACCTCTCCTTATCCTTTTTGTGTGGTTTTTGTGCCAAGAATAACCTCTAACGAGAGAGAAGTAAGATTTGTGGAAGCTGTTGTCCCGAAATAGATTTTTGTGCTTCACTATAAACATTCATGAAAAATCCCTGTATATCTGATTGAGCTGTAATTTTCTGAGATTATGCCCCAGGTTGTTATCTAACTTTTATTAGTTCAACACTTTTCGATTTGAGCAACAGAAGGTCTTTGAAAAAATCGTTTTTTACCTGCTGGTCTGTTTTGACAGATTTCTGCCATTATTTACATTTGCCTCTTAATCAGTTTCTTTTTTAGTTCTTCTTGATCACTTGAGATTTATAAAGGAATTGATACAGTAGCTTGTGTTTTAATGAATGTTTACTTATGTTTAAATTAAACCCAAAGGCCTATTATATTGAATACACTAATGTTGCTAATGAAGATTATGTGAAGTTTTGTATGAAGGAAATTTTCAAGTGTATGGAAAGAATGATGCGATAAGAGAAAGATTGGACAAAAGCTCAAGCTTAGGGATGCCACCCCGTGTCACCCTAAGAAATATTCAAGAGGTACAAGCGTTAAATCTTGGGGATGCCCAAGGCATCCCCTTCTTCATCAATAAAAATCTCAGGTCTCTTTCTAGACACTTCGTTTTTATTGTTTCATGCACTGTTGTGTCGTTCTTGGAGCGTCTTACTTTTAGTCTTTGGTTTTTGTTTGTTTAGTTTGTTAAATAAAGTAGTTGGACCCCCGCATTCTCTCTTTTGTTTCAAATAAGTTTATTGGTGTTGGAAAAGAGTAGACAGTTTCATGCTTATAGTGGTACAAAAGGGAGCTTGTTTTGACTGTGGCTTAGACTTTATCATGTCATGCTAGATGTTGCTTTGACCTTATGATTAGTGATTATTGTTGTAGCATGAATTGTTCCAAACAATTGAGATTTCTTAATGTGCCTTAAAAGAATCATGCGTTTTTAGCATACAAAAGCATAATATTGTGGTATTCTCCTTTGATGCTTTGTTTGGGTTGACTTGGAACATGCTCACACCATGTTAAGACTATGAACCAGTCACCTTAGCCTCTATGATCATTTGTTCATGGAAGATGCTTGTGACTCCAAGAGGGAGTATTTATGCTCGATAGTAGGTTCATGCCTCTAGTAATATAGGGAAGTGACAAAAATCTCTAAGGTTGTAGATGTGTTGTTGCTACTAGGGAGAAAACGACAATATTTTGTTCATGGAACATCTGTATTGTTTACTTTACACACATTGCTTAATGCAATTATCTGTTGCTTGCAACTTAATACTGGAAGGGGTTCAGATGATAACCTGAAGGTGGATTATTAGTCATAGATGCAGCTAGATTACGGTCTATGTATATTGTTGTAATGCCCAATCAAATCTCATAGGAGTCATGATGTATAGTATATGCATTGTTATGCTTTCTCAATCTGTCAATTGCCGCTGTAAGTTGTTCACCCAGCATGTTATCTATCTTAAGGAGAACACCTCTAGTGAAATGTGGACTCCGGTCCACTCCTTTATCATTGATACACCATCTACTGTTACCGTTTACTTTCTACAAGCAACTATTATCTTCCACACTATACGTTTAATCATTTGTTTTCAGCAAACCAGTGAGATTGCCAACATCATTGTAAGTTGGGGCAAAGTCTTGTGTTTGTGTTGTGCAGATTCCAAGTTGTTAGCAACACCTTGGAGCTGTTTCCTTCCTCCTACTAGTTCGATAACCTTGGTTTCATAACTAAGAGAAAACTTACTGTTGTTCTCATCACACCTTACTTTTGGGGTATCCCAACGAAGCTCTATAGTTGACTGAGATCATCAATATTCAACTGGATCAGAATACATAGCTGCTTCGGAGTCTTCACAAGAGGCGATATGGATGAAGGAGTTCATTATAGAGCTTGGTGTGGTTCCCAGTGCGCTGGACCCAATGTCTATCTACTGTGATAACATGGGTGCCATAGCCAATGCGAAGGAGCCAAGGTCACACAAGAAGATGAAGCATATCAAGCTGCATTTTCACACTATTCAAGAGCATGACCATGATGCTGACATAAAGATTTTCAAAGTACACATAGATCTGAATATGGCGGATCCATTGACTAAACCTCTCCCGAGGACAAAACATGACCAGCACAAAACTGCCATGGGTGTTCGGTATATTACCATGTAATCTAGATTACTGACTCTAGTGCAAGTGGGAGACTATTGGAGATATGCCCATGAGGTAATAATAAAAGTAGTTATTATTATATATTTGTGTTTATGATAAATGTTTACATTCATTCTATAATTGTATTAACCGGAAACATTAATACTTGTGTGATTTGTAAACTTTTTAGAGTCCCTAGTAAAGCCTCTTTGTAATACTAGCTTGTTGGTTAATAGATGATCATGGTTTCCTGATCATGAACATTGAGCTGTTATTAACAACAAGATCATATCATTATGAGAATGGTTTGATGGACATACTCCTATAGTTAAGCATAGCATAAAGATCAAGTCATTTCAATAGTTCGTTTACTATAAGCTTTCAAATACATAGTAACCTAAATCCTTCGACCATAAGAGCATGTTAATCGCCATCACCGGATGGATGCTTTGATGACATCAAACACCACTTTGTAACTGGGTGGTTATAAAGGTGGTATTGAGTGTTCGGAAAGTATGTGTTGAGGCACATGGATCAAGAGTGGGATTTGTCCATCCATATGACAGATAGATATACTCTGGGCCCTCTCAGTGGAATGTCATCTAATTAGCTTGCAAGCATGTGACTGGCTCAGAAGGGATCACATATCACAGGAACGAGTAAAGAGTACTTATCGGTAACGAGGTTGAACTAGGTATGCAGAGATACCGACGATCAAACCTTGGATAAGTAAAGTATCGCGAGATAAAGGGAAATTGGTATCATATGTAAATGGTTCATTCAATCACAAAGTAATCGTAGAAATATGTGGGAGCCATATGAATTTCCAGATTCCTCTATTGGTTATTGATCAGAGAACAGTCTCGGTCATGTCTGCATAATTCATGAACCATAGGGAGACACTTAAGGATTCAATGTTGTTTAGTAGATATGGAAAGCGAGTAAAGAGCCTGAATGTAGTTCAAAGTCTCGTATGGGATCTAGGATATCACGAGGAGATACGTAATGGTCCGGATAATAATATTCATATAAGGAAAGTCCAATTCCGGAGTTCGGGAATGGTTTCGGTGTTTCACCGGAATGTTCTAGAAGGGTCTAGAAGGCCCACTGATCCGAAAGGGGAAGGGTACATGGATGTGTCATGACAAAGTGGAATAGTTGCATCATGTCCTAGGTCACTTGGATGGACATTTGGAAGAGAGAAATCAAACTCTAGTTTGAAAGTCAAAAAACAGTTTGAAAAAGTCAAATGCCAACATTGGTTTCCAACTGGAGGGAGGGAAGGAATCCTACCTAAGGGAGGATTCCTCCCTCTCCTTGCCACTGGACACATGAATTGGAGTTGGGGGAGGATTCCCTCCCCCTTGATGCCTCCCCACCTATAAAAGGAGGGGTAGGGCGCCCCCTACCCCTCACAACAAACCCTAGCAAGGCTCCACCACATATCAAGTTGTCACCGCCAAGGGCTCCTCCAAGTCACTGACTTGGGGCTAATCCCTAGACCCTAGCCACCGGCCACCACATCCCCTCGGCGCTCTCTAAACCCTAGATTGTCGTGGCCCTCTTCAACTCCAGCATACCCGCTCCAGCTTAGGCGAAGCCCTGCGGGATTTCCCCTCTAAACTCCGACACCACGATGTCGTGCTGCTAAAATTGCGAGGAGATATTTACAACCTCTGCTGCCTGCTGGAACAAGGGAGAGGAAGGTCTTCATCGAGTACCGAACGTGTGACCGACTGCAGGAGCGCTGCTGGAACGCGGTACTAGAAGGATCGTCTACGCGATCTTGAGATCGGCAAGTGAACGACTACATCACCCACGAGAATCCGCTCTTGTTAACCGCTTTGGAATATTTGAGAGTGAGTACTCCATCGAATCATTGCTACAATCTAGTAGATAGATCTTGGCTTGTATGTGTTCATGCGGTAGAATTTTTTTGTTTTCCATGCTACGAACCCCTACATTTCTCTCTTATACTCCTCAATAAATGGAAATCTCCATGCAGTCTTGAATTAAGAACAAATCAGAGTATAACTTTAAGGAATAGTACATGATGATTGAAATATAAATATGCTACCTTGATCTAACAAGGTTCTCACACTGTCACGTGATAACTATAGCACATGATTTCACTTTATCCGTAGTGAGGCAGCAAAAGAAAGGTAAAAAACAAAGTAGATCTTGAATACTATTCGTCGCAATTTAATCTCCACCCCTATGCTACGTACTCCATCTAACAAACACTTCTCCCCACACAATTTCTTGCATACAAGTTGGATCAAAATAAGCAATTAAGAACGGGGTGCATGATATGCATCTATCAAAACATCTTACACAAAATAGATTCCAATCTCAAATATCAAATCATAGAACAAAGATCCACCACATAGGGATTACAAATATGACCATAATCATGTAGAGGAACTCATATGGTACTAGATCTATGAAGAACGAGAGAGAGAGAGAGAGAGAGAGAGAGAGAGAGAGAGAGAGAGATATCAAGATACAACCATAAACCCATAGCCCGGAGGTGGACTACTCCCTCTTCATCATGGCGATGATGCTGGAGATATTGGAGAGGGTGGAGATCTCATCGAAGGTGGCTTCAGTGGAGTTTTCCCCTCCAATCTTCACTGGATATGACTCTTCCTGGTGGTGTTTCTGTCTATGGTGTGTTTTGGTGTCTCTCCTCTCGAGTATTCCCCAGGGGTCCTTATATAGGGATTTTTAGGTCAAGAGAACTCCGTGGGCGAAAGAATCGAGGCGATCGGATGGCCGAGGAGGAAACTAGCATGGGTGACACACCCACCAGGCCTGGGCGCGCCACTAGGCTTGTTTGGCCCTCCTGGTGATATTCTCGTGCTCCAGATTCTCCTCGTGGATAAATATTGGCATTCCCAAAAGTTCAGTTCTATTTGACTTTGTTAAGGTCCTCAAAGATCAAAAACATTGAAAACATGGTTTTTCTGCCCTGCATGGTTATAACCAAAATAAAGGGGATCATTGGTAAATCCCCAAAAATCAATATAAAACAGGGATATAATATTATATATGATAAAAATATGTGGGAAACATGTTAACAAACTACAAAGTTCATGTATGCATTTTACATGCATCAACATCCCTAAGCTTAACCTATGCTCGTCCTCGAGCATGAAGGTGATAAAACTAAACATGGACTTTGTAGTTTGTTAACTTTGCTTCCTTCATCATCATGTAGAGTTCATAGGCTTAATTCCTTTCAATGAAACATAATATGCAAGTGTACTATCAAGTTGTATCTTTTACACATATATAAATATGTTGAACAATAAGTTATGGTGTGATAAAACAAATGATGAACAAAATAAACTTTCATGCACACTTGGATGAACCTATAGAATTATAGACTCTTTCCATGATTGACATTGGTTTTTCATGCCTTTATTTTTGGGCTAATTCTTAGTTTCATGCCCTTGACTAGAATACTCACTTCTTAGTTTTATGTCTTCCCTTGATATGTTTTTCATCCCGTACCGAAAGCAAGCATTGAATATATATGTTAATACTCCATAAAGAATATAAAATAAGATTTTGAGCTATGTAGTTCATGTGAACAATACTAATAAGGATGGGGTTCCAAGTATCTTTTATTTCAAAGCTTCATATGGTTTATGTGCTACACATCTTACAAGTTGATTGTTTCATGCACCTAGTCCATGACCTTGCACTCCTCATGCTAATCAAATTAGGCATCCCATTGTATACTCATGTTGGTCTTGTGAAACCACATCACTGAAGTACCTATTGCCCCTATGTAGCTACGTGCCCCCCTTATTTACTTTTTATATCAATTGAATTTGAAGTTTATTCATTTATAATTCCTTGGTTGTGTTCAAGGTGGTAGGGGGCAGTATATCTACTCCAGAAGTACAAGAAAAATAGACATATGAATCATATCAACAAGGATCATCATGTTATAAGTTTCCACCATGTCATGCATGGTATTGACTAGCGGTTCATGAGCGTTTTATACCAACATGCCTACTCCAGTGTGCACACTTCATTTCACATCGGTGCAATCCATAGGTAGAACTTAAACATGATTAATATTCAACATTATATATTAAAAGCTTTGTGCCATGCTAACATGGTTTAGCTAACAATAACTAATAAGATGTGAAGCACAAAAGTTTCCATAGTGGTGTCACCCCAAACCTTAATTTCTTATGAGCTTTAAAATACATGAAAATGGTGTTTTTAAGAGTGTTTGGAGGATTAAAATACATATTGTACTTCAAAGTATCTTTTCTACAAATTGGTGGATATGCCTAGTCTAGTTTTAAGGGGCTTGGAACAAGTCTTAGCTTATGTATAAGAAGGCTTAGCAAAAGAGATCTAAAGAGTGTGCCATCTAGTTCATAATGTCTATATTTATTTCCTCACCTTACTTCTTAATGTTGAACATAAATATGCACAAGAAAATGATACAAATTAATAGTCATAAACAGATCATGCTTCATATAAAGTACTTGAGCTTAAGAACTAAACATAACATGAATTTCAGCTTTTGTTTTTATCTCCCTTTTTTCTTTTATTCCATGGTATTATTTTTAGTTTTAATCTTATTAAGGTAGAGTTTATTTTAAGTATCTAATCATAAGCATTTTATCATACTGGTGGTGGTCCTTTTAATGCAAAGCAAAAGTAAAATGACAAAACAAACGCTCCAAGTTTCTACGATAGTTCCATGTTGCTCAAAAAACAAAGTTTAGAGTTTTGCAAACCGAAACGTTCCTTGGGAATCCCCAAGATTATGGTTTTCACCATCCTTGGATTTATCTTGGTGTAATGTTCCTCTATTCCCTGTCAAAAAAGTTCAACACAAAACTTTTTCTCCCATCTCTTTTCTAAGAGGTGACATTAGTGGCACAAGAGTATAATAGTTGCGGCATATATATCAAAGAAAAATCTTTCTAAATGTTACAGCAATCATATAATGTTCCTCAATGTCGCTTGCATATACTATGACTCATACAAATCATTTTAGGACACTTGGGAATGGTTAAAACAAAACATGGCAGAATCTGTCTAGATTTTCAGCAGAAGCAAACGATTTTTTTTGCCCAATTATAAATGTTAGGAATTTTATCCATTTTTTGTGAATACATAGGATGAAAATTTTTAAATTCTGTATAAATTTGAGCACAATCGTTATTACAGAATTTTTTTAAAAAAATCTTGCACTGAAAACTGTTCTGTAGAAATTTGCTGCTTCATATGTTTATCAACTTTTAAAACATCCAAAATGGGTTCCACTTGGTACTTTATTAAAAACTAAAGTAACAAAACCAAAACAAAAATCTCTTGATATAGCGAGATTTCAAAACAAAAATCCAAAAGAAAATGACCGGGTTGCCTCCTGCAAAGCACTTTCTTTATAGACATATAGTAGGCTTACTTGGTTTAGGTGATACAAAATTCATTTGGTAGCTTGTGCTTCTTTGATACCTCCTTCTTACTTGGAAAGTGTTACATACACTTCTTGTGAGGAAACTGAAACTTCACATTTCCTTCTTTTGCATCAATGACTGCACCTGTGGTTCTCAAAAAGGGTCTACCAAGTATTATATAACTTGAGGTATTGCTCCCCATGTCCATAAAAATAAAATCAACAGGCACAACTGTCATCTGTTATTCAACCATAATATCTTTAAATTTTCCTAAATCATGTTTAGTTGAATCATAAGCAAGTAAAAGATCTATTGAGCATTTTTCCATAGGTTTCAAATCAAGTAAATCATATAGATCTTTAGATAAAACTGAGACACTAGATCCTAAATCTAGAATAGCATGGCGTGTCTCTTTTCCAATAGTGATTAATACCATGGGGATCCATACATACAAAAGCTTAGGTGGTATCATATCTTCTCTATTATATCTTTCAATCTTTCCTTTTATAACATAGTTTGCTAGGTAAGAACCAAATCCTGCTTGATGACCATTAAAAGATGGATCATTAGATTTTTTTTGCAATAGCTTAATGAGTTCATGCAAGCTACATTTATCAATATCAAGTAGAGGTTATTTTGTTTCACTTAGCATTTTAACTTCTTATTTTATGTGTTTATCATTTGTTGGTTATTTTTCATTTTCAATCATAGTAGTTTCTTTACCTTTTCTTTTTAATGATTCTAGATTTTTGTCCCCAAAGAGTATGCCGGTATCTTCTAATATTTCCACTTTTACCTCATTTTCACCATGAATTATCCTAAGGGAAAAATTGAGGTTGAGTTAACTTAAGCTCTTGCTGATACTAGTTTATACCAAAATTCCATCTAACAATGCAAATGCTTCATAGGGATTTAGATATAAGAATGATTTTTCTATTTCATTATCTAGGGATTGCTTAGATTCATGTGTGAGGCCTTCATAAAAACTTCCTACAAGCAACCAATCCTTTAGCCCATGTTATACTTTATGTGTGAGTTGTTTAAATCTTACCCAAGCACTAGTGAGGGGTTCATTTTCATATTGCTTGAAATCGCATATCATTTTTTTGCAATGATGGGTATTTTTACCAAATTTTTCTAAAACGGATAATTTCATATTATACCATGTTTGTAAATATCTTTTAGGTGCACCATTATACCATTATTTAGCTATTCCTTTTAGAGAGTGCGAAAATAATTTTGCTTTCACTATTTCAGGATCAATACCTAGGGCACCTAGAGTTTTGCATGAATCTTCAAAGATTTTAATATTCCAATGAGAAACTGCTGCATTCCCATTAGAGAAACGATTACAGACTATGGCACCTAGCACCTCAGGATTAATGTTGCAATCAAACTTGTTTGCGAATGGATTTGTTCCCAACTTGATTTTTCTATTTTTCCTAGTCATGTTTAGCAAAAGGTTTAGTATTAATTTTTATGTGTTTTTGTGTTTTAAGGAAAACTTAAAAAGACTAAAGACAAGATAAAATAAAAGACTTTAAAAATGTAAAAGGAGAAGAAAAAGCTCACAGTGGTTCAACCTCCCCAAGCTTGGGTTGTTGCACAAGTTGATGAAGACAATGACGCTAGAAAATGGCCTAGCAGTTGTAGTGGGAGTTAACATGTGCTTCAAACTTGATTAGGATGTAGTTGCGGTGTACCTTCGCCAATTCCCCGACAACGATGCCAGAAAATTGTCTTGATGGCAACAAAGGCTGCCACTTTTCGTTGGGACTCCAAGTGCAGAGTGTTGTAGCAAGCATCTTTTCTCCACAAAGGTGATTCGAGGGTTTATATCAAACTCTCGGGGAATTGGATATGGAAGGATGTTTGTCTTCTCCTCTTCAAGGAACCTATAAAGTAAAATAAAATGTCTTGTGTCCCCAACTCCACCAAGTGGTGTTGGAGATATGCCCTAGAGGCAATAATAAATGTAGTTATTATTATATCTTTGTGTTTATGATAAATGTTTACATTCATGCTATAATAGTATTAACAAGGAAACATTGATACTTGTGTGATTTGTAAACTTAATTTGAAGTCCCTAGTATAGCCTCTATACTTCACTAGCTTGTTGGTTGATTAATGATTGTGGTTTCCCTATCATGAACATTGAGATGTTATCAACAACAAGATCATATCGTTAGGAGAATGATATGGTGGACATACTCCTATAGATAAGCGTAGCATAAAGATCAAGTCATTTCAATAGTTCAATTGCTATATGCTTTCTGATACATAGTAACCTAATTCCTTCGACCATGAGATCATGCATATCACCTTTACCGGATGGATGCTTTGATGACATCAAACACCACACCGTAACTGGGTGGCTATAAAGGTGGCATTGAGTGTTTGGAAAGTATTGGTTGAAACACATGGATCAAGAGCGGGATTTGTCCATCCATATGACAGATAGATATACTCTGGGCCCTCTCTCCAAGCCGACTTGAAAGTCAAACGGCTAAAACAGGAAAGTGAGGGAAACAAGCAAGAGGAGGTTGAAACCGACTTGGAGAGGAGTCCCTCCTCTCCAAGCCGGCGCGCCACCCTAGGCCGAGTTGGGGAGGGACTCCCCTCCCTCCCCTTGGCCCTCCACCCATAAAAGGAGGGCAGGGGCCTCCTCTAGACACACAAGTTCCTATCCTCTAATCTAAATCCTAGCCCTAGACTCCGGTTTAGAGCCGCTTTGGTTTAGAGATTCTAATTGCCCTAGCCTTCGGATTAGAGCCTTCTAATTGGTGTGTCTAAACCCTAGACCACTAATAGCTCTCTCATACTCCACCATACTCGCTCCGGCTTAAGGCGAAGGCCTGCGGGATCTCCCTCTACTTCCCACCACGCCGTTGTCTTCGGAATCGCGAGGAGAGTGCTACAACCTCCGTCACCTTTGGAACAAGGAGAGGAAGGTCTTCGTCGAGTACCGAACGCAGTGACCGATCATGAAGCTGCCGAACGCCGGAAGGATCGTCTACACGATCTTGAGATCGGGAAGAGTACGACTACATCACCCACGAGAATCCGCTCTCGTTAAACACTTTGGAATCTTCGAGGGTAAGTTATTCCATCGACTCGTTGCTACAATCTAGTAGATAGATCTTGGCTTGTTTGTTTGTATGCGATAGAAAATTGTTTTCCATGCTACGAAGCCCTACAAGTGGTTGCACGCACAATATTTCGTATTAGTAATATGAAATAAATATTAAAATAAACTAAAGTAAATAAAGTAAAGAAATACAAACTAGATGATATGGAAGGTAGTAGAGTTGTTTTGGGGGATTTATGTATGATTGCAAATAGAGAAAGTATTTTTGTATTTTCGAAACAATGAATTTTTGAAAATAAAAAGGATAGTAGATGCAATATAAAGGTGTTCCTTATGATAAAAATCGGACCAGGGTTCATGGGTTCACTTGTCTACTCTCTTTTTAGGTTGTAGTGATCATAAAACAATTCATCAATGATAAAGACTTATTAAATTTTCTATATGTGCTTGATAAAAGAATTAATACGGGCATCACATTCTAATATTGATATGGAATACATCTCTCTCTCTCTTCTACTCATCAAGAAAGGGAAATCTCCATGCAATCTTGAATTAATAACAAATCAGAGTATAGCTTTAAGCAATAGTACATGATGTTTGAAATAGAAATATGCTACCTTGATCTAACAAGGATATCACACTGTCACGTGGTAACTATAGCACGTGATTTCACTTTATCCCTAGTGAGACATCAAAATAAAGGTAAAAACCAAAGTAGATCATGAATATTATTTGTCACAATTCAATCTCCACCCCATGCTACTCCATCTAACACACACTTCTCCCCACACAAGTTCTTGCATACAATTTGGATCAAAACAAGTAATTAAGAACGGGGTGCATGATATGCATCTATCAAAACATCTTACACAAAAAAGATTCCAATCTCAAATATCAAATCATAGAACAAAGATCCACCACATAGGGATTACAAATAGGACCATAATCATGTAGAGCAGATCATATGGTACTAGATCTATGAAGAATGAGAGAGAGATTAAGATATTGCCACACACCCATACATCAGAGGTGGATACTCCCTCTTCATCATGGTGATGATGTTGGAGAGGCTGGAGATCTCCCCGGAGGTGGCTCTGGTGGAGTTTTCCCCTCCAATCTTCGGCGGATCTGACTTTGTCTAGTGTTATTTTTGTCTCTGGTGTGTTCTAGTGTCTCTCTCGAGGATGCCCCGGGGGTGTGTGTCCTTATATAGGTATTTTTAGGTCAAGAGAACTTCGTGGGTGAAAGAATCAAGGCGATTGGACGACCGAGGAGGAAACGAGCATGGGTGGCGCGCCCACCAGGCCTAGGCGCGCCACCCGGTCTCTTTTGGCCCTCCTAGTGATATTCTCGTACTACAGATGCTTCTCGTGGATAAATATTGGCATTCCCAAAAGTTCAGGTCCATTTGACTTCGTTAAGGTCCTGAAACATAAAACACATCGAAAACATGGTTTTTCTGCCCTGCAGGGTTATAACCAAAATAAAGGGGATCATTGGTAAATCCCTAAAAAATGATATAAAACAGGGATATAACATTATATATGATACAAATATGTAGGAAAACATGTTAACAAACTACAAAGTTCATGTATGCATTTTACATGCATCAACACCGTGCGAGCGTGTGGCAGCTGGCCGCTGCCAGCAGCCCACCCGACCATGTCCCACTCGGGTGCGTGCAAGCGAACGCAGGATGGTGCGCTGGAAGGCCGCTAGAGGCCCTGATACGTCGGAAACGTATCTATAATTTTTGATGTTCCATGCTTGTTTAGTATCTACTTTGCTTTGTCTACACTTTGAGGTGTTTTTATATGTTTTCTGGTACTAACCTATTAACAAGTTGCCACAGTGCCAGTTGCCTGTTTTCTTCTGTTTTTGGTTCGAGAAAGGCAGAAAATCAATATTCTCGGAATTGGACGGGACAAAAGCCAAAGTCAATATTTTACTGTGGGGAACACGAAGCCAGAGTACGAGACGGAGGAGACTCACCAGGGGGCCACACCCCCTGGAGGCGCGGGCTAGGGCTAGCCATGCCTGGGGGTGCAGCCACCCTGGTGGCCCCCTGCCTCGCCTCTTCGCCTATAAAGTCTCCCCGATGCCAAAACCCTAAACACCCAATCATTATTCCACGAAACCATCTGTAGACACCGCCACCATCGTCCCTAGATCGGGGGGGGGAGGGGGATCTGAAGTTCTTCCCGGCACCCTGCCGGAGGGGAGATCATCCCGGAGGCCTTATTCTCCGGTATGAAGCGTGAGTAGTTCCACCTTGGACTACGGGTCCATGTAGTAGCTACGTGGTTGTATCTCCTCCTTTGTGCTTTCATGTATAGATCTTGTGAGCTCCGTTCATGATCAAGATCTCATCTATTTATAATCATGCATGTTGTGTTTGCGGGGATCCAATGGATATTGAGATTACTATGTAAAATTGATTAATTGTTTTGACTATTTGATTCTATCATGTCTGTGTTGTTTGTGATCTTGCATGCTCTCCGTTGTTAGTAGCTATCTTGGCCAAGTAGTTGCTAGTGACTCCAATAGGGGGTATTTATGCCCGATAGTGGGTTCATGCCTCTACTTAATCAAGGGAAGTGACAGAAATATCTACGGTTGTAGATGTGTTGTTTCCACTAGGGAGAAAACAATGGTCTCTTGTTCATGGAACAAGTGGATTGTTTACCTTACACACTTTGCTTAAAGCAGTTGTCTATTGCTTGCAACTTATACTAGAGGGGGTTCGGATGATAACCTGAAGGTGGACTTCTAGTCATAGATGCAGTTGGATGGCGGTCTATGTATATTGTTGTATTGCCCAATCGAATCTCATAGGATCTTTGTGTCTAGTATTGCATTGTTATGCCTTGCTCAGTCCTGTCAATTGCCCTGATGTAATTTGTTTACCCTTCATGCCATGTTTGTTTATCTAAGGAGAGCACCTCTAGTGAACTATGAACCCCGGTCCAATCTTTACCATTGATACATCTTCCACTGTTACTGTTTACTTGCTGCAAACCATCATTACCTTCCACACCATATAGTTAATCCTTTGTTACAGCA
The DNA here is from genome assembly GCA_030063025.1 of Avena longiglumis. Classification (NCBI taxonomy): domain Eukaryota; kingdom Viridiplantae; phylum Streptophyta; class Magnoliopsida; order Poales; family Poaceae; genus Avena; species Avena longiglumis. The sequence goes on from CP125979.1 coordinate 124,273,523, forward strand.
AACTGGTGAGCTTGACAACCTCACTGTTCGTTGGGATAAAGTCTTGAGTTTGTGTTGTGCAGGTTTCCATGTTGCTTGCAACACCTTTGAGACGTTTCCTTCCTCCTTCTGGTTCGATAACCTCGGTCTCTACTGAGAGAAACTTGCTGCTATGCTCATCACACCTTGCTCTTGGGGTTTCCAACGAAGTGCTCCACGTCAACACTGGGCGCACGCATCAGGCCCACTCAGCCGATGTTTCCCCACCTGGCCACCATATTCTCAGCGTTGGGCTGGGCTAGCGCACGCGTCCGGGCAGCGACCCACCCGGCCACCGCCCTGCTCCACCAGGATGCGTACTAGCGATGCACGGGTTGCTCACCCGACCACCGCTGGCCACAGCCAGCTATCCCATCCTTTGCCTTTTATTTTAGTCCCACATGGGGACTTGAGGGAGGGATTCCCCCTTTTCCCCCTATATAAAGAGGTGTATATTGAGGAAAAAATACACAAAAAAATAAAAGAGAATTTCCTAAGGCTATTTTCCTTAGGGAATTTCCCCTCTTTCTCAGTTGATTCTCACGAGTGCAGTTCCACGAAGAACTATGCACGAGAGAGTCAACACCACCGACACGTTGTGGCGCTGCTGGATCCCGGTTCCAGAGGGTCTACTTTCGCATCTTGGCTAGATCAGGGAGAACAGGAGGTGTCGTCGAACATCGTACGTCTGCGATAGCTCGGGGGCGCTTCCACTTGTGGTGCTGGGATATTGTGCAAGGACCGGGATGATACAAGCGAGGCACTTCATGACCTTGAGGTCGGGAGAGTACGACTACTTCATTCATGTTCCTCACGGTACGTTAACCGTGTTTGGTCTTCAAGGATATGTAACCGAATCCTCATCCCTGATACTGAACTCATAAATATATCCCGGCTTAGGGTGTTGCGCCAGCTAGTAATTTTTTGTTTTTCTACTCCGAACCCCTTCAAAAACAACTCCATTAGATCCACCTTGATGAAATCCTATAAATTTTGATAAAACTCCACCGGGAATCCATCCGGACCTAGAGCTTTATTATGTTATGTTTGAAAAAACACTTTCTTGACTTCCTCCTCAGTATAAGGGGTGGTGAGAAATTTATTTTCTTCCTCGAAGACCTAGGGTATATCGTCTGTTCAGGCCTCATCCATCGAGAAAGTTCCTTCTGAAGAGACCCCAAACAAACCTTTCTATAATTTATAATGTAAGACTTAAGTTGCTCATGTCCCTCAGTCGTACCTTCATCCAGTACCAAAGGGTGAGTAAGGCCTAGTTTGGCAACAAAGTTTTTATAAAACTGAAGTATATCAATACCATAGTATTCTAGTGCCTAGAAAAGCAATACTTCAGTTTTTCTCTTTTCTCAGTTTTAGAAAAAAGAGGGTGTGACTCTTTCTCAAATACTTCAAAAAACCATAGTTTTGGAGAATACTTTAGTTTTAAAACCATATTATTTCCTGGATCCAAACAGCTCAAAGTATTTAATACTTCAGTTTTTTCAGAAACCAAAGTATTCCCTCAATACTTTGAAAATACTTTGATGCCAAACGGGGCCTAACTTTCTTCCTGTGTTTGCCATTGGCCACACCATGGAAGTACCTTGTATTATCATCTCCTTCAAGATTGAATTTCTCTTTAGAGCATTGGTACTTTGAGTTTCTCCTCTCACAAAAGTCGCACAATTTCCACATTTGATTGGATTTTTAGCTCAATTTCTTGTGCAGATAAATGTCTGACTTCTAAAAAAGCATCTAAGTCACTTAGAATAGTTGAAAGGCGTAAATTTTATTTCTTTAGGATATCTGCAATGTTTCTAGCCTAACCCCATAGGAATTTGCGCATGGCACACATTTTATTATTCCATTGCTGTATAGGTGTAAGACCACTGACTTTGCCTAGTTCCTTGTATATCTACTCTAGAAGACTATTAGCCCAAGTGAACTGTCTTACCAACATAGAAACCTCTCTTAGATCTAAACTGTCAATGAAATTATTGAATAAGAAAGGCCAATGTTAATCGAATCTCCCCCGACATTTCTCGTGAGGAAATCTTAGCAAACTCAAATCTCTGCATGTAAGAATAGGATACGAATTATCTTTTGCCAGATTAACCAATTCACGTAGAAAATCAGGTTTATAAACATCCTGGGTAGCACCATAAACGGCGACTACATACCACGTGAAATCATTAGCCTTGTTATGGATATGGAATTTAATGTGAAAATATCCAACCAAACTAGCTAAGACATCCATAGTTTCAGTCCTGATGCCTAAAAGGATGTATTGTAATTCTGCGAACAACATGGTCTTTCAACCTTGCTCTTCGGGAAACATTGTAAACCCACCGAGATCATTGTGTAGCCACTTTGTACGATCTCTCGATCACATTATGAATAAACCTGCTGACCCGAGCCGATTATACACATATTCTCATCTTTATCTTTGGAGATCCAAACCTGCTGACCCGAGCCGATTACTGAACAAATAAACTCTCTTTCATTTCTTGGAAGTAAGACTGTGGAGGGATCGTGAAAACTACCCTTCGTCACTTGTCTGCTAAGTAATATGGGCGTGACCTTGATGAGGAGTTCACCATCCTTGGCATCAATCCTCTCCGTGACAATTGGGATGTATGACGATATTCAAGAAAGGCGAAGACAGCTGTGATATGAGAGGCGTCTAGGAAATTCATTAATGTATTTATTTTGGAAAAGAGCATATATTAATATCACAGAGAAACCAATTACACCCAGAGTCTTCAACAACGGATGCCCTAGCGGCCTTACGGATGCACCCAACCTAGAAAAAAGGAATAAGAAATACATAAAATAAAAATCCTGTTATAGTGATCAGTTCCTTGAAACCGCGAACTAAACACCACCAAAACAGCACCAGAAATCCAACAACTCCAAAAAGAGATGCCTCCAAGAAGGGAACAATGCTCAAGCGTTGTCATTGACCTAATCAAAGACCATAGGTTTCCAAGACCCGCTGATGTCGTACCCCACCGCCTATGGAGATCAGCCTCGCGAGCCCTCTCCTGTACTCCGCCTCCGGCAAGAAGGGCTACGCCACAGCTGCCGGTATCGGTGGCGGCAGCGGCTTGGAGGGGCTGGAGGTGGAGGGGCTAGGCGGCGGCTAGGGGATAGGGGCCTCCGAGAATCGCCCGAGCAAGGGGCGACCCGGGAGGGATCCTATTTTCATGGAGGGGCTAGGAGAGCGGCGCAATTCATTGCTGCATGTATCAATAAGCTTGAATTTGTCCTTGATGCTCTTACGACTGAAACATATGCCCTGAAGCATGGAATCCTCCATGCTCAATCTCCAGGATGCAATAGAGTCATCATGTGTTGTGATAGTACTGAAGTTGTGGATACGATGAGGAATGGAGCATATGCAAATGGAGTTTTTGCTGCTACCTTCGATGATTACTATCACACCTCTACTGGTTTTGTGAAGATTCAATTTGATCATGAATTTCGGGAGGCAAATTGTCGTGGTATTGCCGACGAGTACGCCACGGAGGGGTCCTCACAGTGCGTGTTTAGAGACATGGGGTAAGGCGGACGGTTGACGGGTACGAGGTAACACAACTTACCCAGGTTCAGATCCCACAACGGCGGCGGAATCCTACTCCTTCTATAAATCACTATAATGGCAATACGCCGAGTTACAGAGATTAGGTTCGCTGTGCGAGGTGACTAGAAAAGTCTAAGTTATCGTTGCCCTAAAGGCTCCCATAGGCCTGGCTTATATAGTCGTCAGGTCCTAGGGTTACAGGGAAAAGTCCTATCCGGACAGGTTACAGAGTCCTACACCGTCTATTACTAGTCTTGTGTATCTTGCACTCCAAGGCTCCGGGTACGCTGGTGACTCCACCGTAGCCTTCCTTTATCCGGCATGGGCCTCCCTTCCGGATCCACCTAACTGGGCCGCCCAGGAGACCATAGGCCATGCTACCGACTATGGGCCACCCGGGTTAGTCGGATAAGAGACATGCTATGAGGATACCCATATAGCATATCCCCAACAGTAGCCCCCGGAGAACTCCGAGATCTTGCTCTGTCTTGCCTCTTCACATGGAATGCTCCGTCTAGATGGATGTCGGCAAATCGTCAAGCAACATCTTGTAGTCCTCCCAAAGAACCCTGCAAGTTTTTCTCCGTCTTCTATGAGTAAGTCGGAGAAATGCTGAATCTTCCATTGTACGCTTCCGTTGTCGGATTAATCCGTCCATGCCGGAATCTTCGATGGGACGGCTCATCTACCATGTCAGTTATGACGACGTAGGCTGTAGGCCAGCGACGCCTTGTAACTCACACATGCAGAGAACGTAATCATAGCCGATTTCCTCGCGCGAGCGATACGAACTGTTGGCGGCGACGGTTGGAGACGTGGCGAAATTACCGCGCACGTTCACGAACACGTCGTCTACGCGGCAACCGTCCGATTAGCTGCACGAATCTTGACGCAGAGTAAGATAAATAGCGGCCGTGGAACACTTGCCAATTTTTCACCTCATTCTCTCGCGTCATCATCTTCTTCCTCCAGCCGCACGCCTCCTCGAGCTCTCCGCGAAAACCTCGAGAAACCCTAGCCCTGCTTCCTGCACCAGTCGCATCCTCTCCCTCCTCCATGGCTAGCAGCGGTTCATGTCCATCAATGGCGGCATCGAGCGAAGCCGCGGCGAAGCCCGCGAGCTCCGTCGTCGTGCCCCCAGAGGGCCTGGTTATTCCCGCATCGGCGGTGATAGAAACCACCGGCGGCGACCATAACTTGGCGGCGCTGGAGCCCCTGGAAGAGGAGCCTGACTCGCACAAAGGCGACTGGCGCGGCTCGGACATCACCGGCCGCGACATCCAAGAGATGGTCGCTGAGGGTTACCTCCCTGCGACGGAGGGGCTCGCCTGGCGGGCGGTGCCGGCCGACGAGGTGACCCCTTCTCCCCAAGTCGGAGAGAAGGTATACCTCAAGGCGCAATTGGTACGCGGCGTTTCTTTGCCCATCTCCCACTTCTTCCTGTCCGTCTTGAGTCACTTCCAGGTCCAACCCCACAACCTCTTCCCCAATAGCATCCTAGTGCTTAGCAACTTTGCGGCACTTTGCGAGGGTTACCTAGGGATTAGGCCTAGGTTAGATCTGTTTGTCTACTTCTTTATCGTGAAACGTGAAGCCGGACACAACAAGGAGGGGCTTAGAAACTGCGGCACCATAAGCTTCAAGATCCGACCTGGCCGGCGGTTCCCCGACATTTTCGGCCACGAGTCGTGTAAGAACTGGCAGCGGACGTACTTCTACGGCCCCGACATTCCTTTGTCGGGCCGAGAAGCAACGTACCCGGACTTCGTGGATGGAGCTGCTGCTGAAGTCTCCACATGGCGGTCCCATGCCTCCCTTCCCTCCGACCTCAACGCTTCTCGCGCAATAAGGCGGATCGAATGGTTTGTAGATACGGGTCTGACCGGCTTGGACCTAGCCATGTGCTGGTTCATCAGGCAGATCCAACCTCTGCAGCACCGTACGAAGGTCATGCACGAGTACACCGGTGACAGAAGGGATACCCTCCGGATCTCCAAGGACAACTTCTCGAGCGACTCCATCAAGTTCCATCTTAATGCCATCGTCAAGGTGAAGGACAAGAAGCGTGGCTTCACCCTTACCTACGACATGTTCGTAAACGGAAAGTGCCCAAAGGTAGGTATTTATTCTCTGTGTATGACATTGCTCCAATTTTTCCGTCTTGCTAATATCATCTTGTCTAACACGGTGATTTCTCACTTAACATCTTAGCGATCTAGAGGAGGACAACCTGGCCGCCCAAATCTATGATCCCAAGATGAAGGAAGTCACGGTCGTGTCCGACGATGACGCCCCGTTGGCGCGAAAGCGGAAGAGCTCCACCTCTGACGCTGCCGACGGAGGCAAGAAAAAGAAGGCGGAGGGTGGAGCCTCCAAAAATAGTACTGTCGCTCTGGAGGCGGAAAATAAGAAAGCCACCGGGATGTTTGCCAAAGCACCCCCCTAGTGTAAGCTTCTTATTCTCCGACATTGCCTTATTTATCTGTCTTATTCCTGTACTTATGCATTTTGCATGTTTCAGGAAGAAAGCCACAACCAGCCTCAAGAAGTCCTCCAAGACTCTTGGGGCTTCTAGAAATATTAAAGATATGTTGCATCGCGACTCTTCCCCCGCCATCGCCCCTGCTACTCCTGCCGTCAAGCCCTCCTCTGCTCCGACAAGCTCCCAAGCCTAGGAGGCACCAGGCCCTTCCGCCATGGAAGTGGATTCTGGCGCCTCTACCGAACTCGCAATTGTCGGCGGCGACGCAGAGAGCGCTTCTTCAAATGGCTGAAGCTCCGGCTAAGGATGCCATCGATGGCAAGGCGGTGGCGGTTCTGTACATCCGGCCAGTGCCTCTGCTCCCCAGAAACCCTTAGAACTGCCAAAGATTATCTTTCCGGTGCTTACGCCGGGTAGCACAACTATGGTTCCTGGAGGAGTGCTGTCATCTCCGACATGCGGTCTTGAGGAGCTACTCCGACAAGAAGACATCTTGCGAAGCAACAGTGTTTCCTTTGGCAAGCTGCTAGCCGAGAGTGCTACAAACCTCAAGATCATCGCACTTGTAAGGTTTACTTTACCTTTTGCATTTCATATGAGTATCCCACTGTAGCCCCCGAGGATGTAGACGGAAAACCATTGGTTTGCATCTATATGCTCTAAGAGTGACTAAGTTAGAAAAAACTCTCACTGTAGCCCCCAAGCATTTAGATGGAAGGAACTATTCCGACTTGATGCTTTAAGAGTAGCATACACAGTGTTCATAATTTTAAGTGCTGTAGCCCCCAAGCCTCTAGTTGTAACTGAATTAGTTCCGACTAGATACTTAAAGAAAAGCTAAGCATTTTCCGAGTTAAAACTTCATACTGTAGCCCCCAAGCATTTAGTTGAGAACTGAATTAGTTTCGACTAGATGCTTAAAGAAAATCTAAGCATATTGCTAAGTCAAAAACTCTCGCTGTAGCCCCCGAGCACCTAGATGGAAAAATCTCCGACTAGGGGCTCCAAGTAGACTAAACAATGACTTGACTTTGTACTTGTTTCCACAGAACAAGAATGCTCGGAGGGGCATGGCCAATGATAAGTACCAGAAGATGTGCGCGGACCTTGAAGCTGAAAAGGGTAAAACCGCCATCTTGAAGGAACAGATCATCAAAAACAAGAGTCTGTTTTATTTTTGCACTGCCTTACTTTTTGCCTTCCTTCTTGAGTAATCACGGTGTCTTGTGTTTTCTCCGACTAGCGAGCATGTCGCCAAGGCTAAGGATATTGTCGAGCGGTCCAAGCACATCCAATTTGGACAGAGAACAAGATCCTTAAGAAGGAGGAACAGAACAAATCTGAAGATGCATGAGGATTCCATGAAAGCCTGCAAGACTCCGCCTCGCTGATTAATCGCTTGAAGGAGGAGCTTGCGATCCTAAAGGATCGAAGCAAGTTGCGATGAGCAAAACCTTCGCCATAGCGAGGCGTTTAAGCTCCTCCAACAAGAGAAAGAATCCTTGCGACGCTGCGGGCAAAGCTAAGGCCAGCATCTTCAGTAAGTATCCTCCGCCTTGTAGCTCTGTAATCTGGATACTTAGGATTTTTGAACTCATGCAATCGTTGTCGGAATTTTCAGCGCCCCTGGGTTTAAACCACTCGCCTCCTTCGGACAAGGAATGAATGATTCTTGCCGGCAACTTCATCAACACCGCCATCACTCAAGCCAAGGAGATCGCCACGCCCTGCAGATTTACATCAAGGCCTCGGACTCCATGGTGAAGTACTTGGAGATTCTGCGCCGAGCCCTCGAGCGTGTCGCAAGCTGGAAAGCTTCATGTGCACGGGCTGGCGCAAGGATGACGTTGTCCATGGTGAAGGCACACTATGAAGGTGCCAACATCGACATGGTGACATCTGGTATCCCCGACGTGGATGATGACAGCAAGGAAATTGATCACGAAGCTATCCTGTCATCACTCGCGGGCTATGACACCAGGGTTGCCGAGCTGGTGGATGTCGACGTCTTCGTGCCCAGGAACTTCCTTGACAACGTCGACCCTGAATCCTCCGAGTATCCTCACAGTGGTGACGCTGAGGGTGAATCTCTGGCTGGTGATGATGCGGCCTCCAAGTCCCCTGCACCCAAGGAGTGAAAAACACTTTGTAATTCTTGTTTCACCTTTGGAGTGTGCATTGAAAAAACTTGGTGATGTAATCTTAAGGCGGAAACCAATGGTTGTTGTATCCTGCTACTTAAGAATTAATGCCCAGTATGTATATATTTTTTAAGCAAGTGCTGGCTTATCCATTACTTTGGTTCTTATGCTTGACTTTTCGTGAGTCAGAAGACTCGTTGTCGGAACCATGCGCTTAGGTGATGATACCCAATGGCACCGTCAAAAACCTTAGCACAAAATCGCCGACAATAAGTGCCAAAAGTCACTACTCCAGAATCCACATAAAACAACAAAGAACATGTAGACCAGAAAACTTAAGCTAACGCCCGTAGGCGGAATTTTCACAAGTGCAATCGCAAAGCTTGTGCATAAAGGTTTATATGATCCAAAAATGAACACTAAAGGAGGTAAAAGACTCAGAAATATGAGTGAACCAAAGAGCTTTATTTCATTGATCACATAAAAGATACACGATTAGATAAAAAATGCTAAGTGTAGAAAGAACGTAGCTGTGCTATGTTCCGAGTGACAAGTTGCTTCCATTATCGGTGATGATGCTGTGTGGGAGACTAAATCTCACCACTAGATCCCGGACAAATCTAAGGGCAGTTGCCCCATTAAGCTTTCTAATGGGTTTATCTTCTATCCATTTGGTGAATTTGTCAACTGCTACAAGCAGATGCATAAACCCACATGGTGCCGTTTGCAACGGACCCACCATGTCTAGCCCCCAGACTGCAAACTGCCAAGTTATTGGTATTGTTCGCAATTCTTCAGCAGGAACATGTGGTTGTCGGACATAATACTGGCATCCTGTGCACGTTTCAACCAACTTGTCGGCGTCCGCCTTTGCGGTCAGCCAGTAGAATCCTTGTCGGAAGGCTTTCGCGACCAATGATCAAGGAGCGGCGTGATGCCCGCAATCTCCGAGATGGATTTCGCGTAGGATTTCCATACCTTCTAGCTGAGAAACACACTTTAGGTATACACCGGTAGTGCTCCTTTTGTAGAGTTGCCCATTGGTTATGGTATAACCCTTTGCTCGTCGTACTATCTGCCGTCTTTCGACCTCGTCGTCGGGCAAAGTTCTGTGTTCGAGATATTCCATGAACGGTTTAGTCCAAGCCGGAGGGGTCTTTGTCACCATGTTGACGAAAGAATCAGCTCTATCCGGGTTGCCGATGTCGGCGCCCATCAAGGATGGAGTGCGTAGATGCTCTAGGAAAACGCCTGGCGGAATTTGCTTGCGCTCTGATCCAAGCTTAGACAATAGATCAGCCGCCTCGTTTGCTCCCTAGGTACATACTTGACTTCGTAGCCCAAGAAGCTCTTGGCTATCTCGTCCACTTCGTCGCGATATGCCGCCACCTGCTGGGCAACCAAGTCAGAATCTCCACAGCAAACTATGCGCTTGATGCCAATATCCTTGGCTACACGCAGTCCGTGAATGAGTGCTTCATACTCCGCCATGTTGTTTGTAGCCTCGAAGTGGATCTGCAGAACGTAGTGTAGCTTGTCTCCTTTTGGTGATTGTAGGAATACACCATCCCCCGATCCGTTGAGCAGCTTTGATCCGTCAAAGTGCATCACCCAATACTCTGGTTCCGGCAATGGAGTGGCATCTGGCATCTCCGTCCAATCTGCAATAAAATCCGCTAAGGCTTGTGACTTGATAGCGTCGCGTCTTTTGTAGGTGATCTCGAAGGCGGCAAGTTCAATGCCCCACTTCGCGACCCTTCCTGTAGCGTCGCTGTTGTTGATAATGTCAGACAGTGGAGTTTTGCTCACTACTGTGATTGGGTGCTCCTGAAAGTAATGCCTCAACTTCCGCGAAGCGAGGAATACTCCATAAGCTATCTTTTGGTAGTGCGGGTAACGCTGCTTGGACTCCGTCAAGACCTCGCTTACATAGTAAACTGGTCGTTGAACTCCGTGCTCATAGCCTGGTTCCTTCCGCTCTACCACGACGACGATGCTGATAACCTGGTTGGTTGCCGCCATGTAAATTAACACGGGCTCGCCAGCTCGGGTGCTGCAAGGATGGGCGCTGAGGAAAGAATCTCCTTGAGATGCTTCAATGCTGCATCTGCCTCGTCCTTCCATGTGAATTTGTCCGCCTTCTTCAGCAACTTGTACAGTGGTAGAGCCTTCTCTCCGAGTCGGTTGATGAACCGACTAACTGCTGCAACACAACCTGTTAGTCATTGGTTGTCCTTTAGGCATGTCGGACGGTTTATGTTTAAGATAGCCTTGATTTTCTCCGGGTTGACCTCGATTCCGCGCTGGGAAACGATGAAGCCCAACAATTTTCCGGCTGGAACCCCGAAGACACACTTCTTAGGGTTGAGCATCATGTTGTATTTCCGGAGATTATCAAAGGTTTCTTTTAAGTCGGAGATTAAGTCGTTTGACTTTTTAGACATCACCGCGATATCGTCCACATAAGCTTGAACGTTCCGACCAATTTGGTCGTGAAGGCAACGTTGCATTGTCCGCTGGTAGGTAGCACCTGCATTTTTCAGCCCAAAGGGCATCGTGACATAGCAAAACGTGCTGTAGGGGGTAGTGAACAAAGTAGCCAATTGGTCCGACTTCCTCATCTTGATCTGGTGGTATCCTGAGTATGCATCAAGAAAACACAAAAGTTCCGAGCCAGCCGTCGAGTCAATGACTTGGTCAATGCGAGGCAAAGCAAACGGATCTTTGGGACATGCTTTGTTCAAGCCGGTGTAATCAACGCACATTCTTAATTCATTGGTTCCCTTTTTGGGGACAAGTACAGGATTGGCCACCCGTCAGGTGTGAAGGACTTCTCGGATAAACTCAGCCTTAAGTAACCTAGCTATCTCTTTGCCAATGGCGCGTCTCTTCTCATCTCTGAAGCGTCGTAGAGGTTGTTTCACTTGCTTACATTTTGGATCTATGTTTAAGCTGTGCTCGGCAAGTTCCCTAGGTACACCTTTCATGTCGGCAGGTTGCCAGGCAAAGATGTCCCTATTCTCACGGAGGAACTCGACGAGCGTGTTTTCCTATTTGGGATCCAGGTTCGTCCCAATGGCGACGGTCTTGGAGGCATCGCCTACCACAAGTTCCACCCGCTTGGTCTCGATGGCGGCCTTGAACGCAGGAGCGGAGTCGGAGATCTGTTTCTTCGACGCGGGCATCTCTCAGTCATTGACCTTGCTCTGGATCTCCTTGAATTCTTATTTTGAGAGCTTACGCAATGGCTGCTTCATTGATCTCGCAGTCCCTTGCCTTGGTAAAGCTTCCGGATACGGTGATGACACCTTTTGGTCCGGGTATCTTGAGCTTGTTGTAGACGAAGCATGGCTTGGCCATGAACGTGTGGAATATGTCGCGGCCGAATATGATGTGGTACATGCTTTTGAAGGGGACCGCCTCAAAGGTCATGCGCTCTTGGCGGTAATTGTTAACGTCGCCAAAGGCTACCTGAAGTGTGATGCACCAAAGGGACCGAGCCTCCCGACCAGACACTACGCCATGGAACACGGTGTTAGTCCGCCTTAGGTTTTCCTCCGTCAAGTTCATCTTCTGCAGTGTATCTAGGTACATAATGTTGATGCTGCTTCCACTATCCACCATGCACTTGGTGAACTCCACGTCGTCAATCAATGGGTTGATGACCATGGCGTACTGGTTCTCCGTGGGCACAAGGTCTGGGTGGTCCGTCCTGTCCCAAGTGATTGGAACCTCCGACCAGCGTAGGTACTGAGGAACTGGGGGGAGAGTAGCCATCAGGATCCTTAAAGAGGTCTTCTGTTGTCGGAAGGTGGGGGTGCCAAGGAAAGTATGGTAGACTGGGGCCTTCTTAGCGAAGGGGTTCTTGCCCTTGTCGTCGCTTTTGGCAGCGTGCTTGGGGTCAACGTCCTCGTCCATGTCACTTGAATCCTTGGACTCCTCCTCCTTTTTCTTCCCCTTGCCCTTGCCTCATGGTCTGTTCTTCTGACTTCGCTTATAGTCGGACTCCTGGTCTTCCTTGAGGTCGCTGACGAACTTGCAGTGTCGATTGGTATGGGTGGCCTTGCCGTTGGCGTCGAGGTGTACGAGGCATGGCATATCGCGGTACTCTTCGTAGGTTTGGGGAACGCGGAGCGGCGCCGAGTTGCTTTCACTTCCTCGCTGCTACCCATGGCCTGCTCCCCTTCCTCGGCCACGTTGTCCGCCTTCTCCTCGTCCTGAAAAAGTCATGGCGACCATGTCGGTAGATTGCTTTTCTTCTGGAGCGGTTTTCCGCTTTGTACTGCTGTTCCTCCGAGCTTGAGTTGGAACGGCCGTTGCCGGCAAAGAGCCACGAGCGTCGTTGTTGGCAGCTGTGAACTCACTAGCTAACTGAATCATCTGATTCAAGTCAAGCTGATGATTGTCCTGCAAGCGCTTCAGCTTATGTCGGAGTAACGTGCCCCTTTCCAACCCATCGATGAAGGCGGCCATGGCGGTATGGGCATGCACTCTTGCGTAGGAATTCTTCATATCCAGCCAGCGGGAGAAGTAGGCGCGAGATGTCTTATCTTTCTCTTGCACGCACCGCTATAGATCGCCCACCGTGCAGGGACGCTTGTATGTACACTCAAAGTTCTTGGTGAATGCTTCTTGCATGTCCAGCCATTTGTAGATATATTTCTCTGGCAAGTCATCGATCCATTGACGGGCCGTGCCTGCCAACATTAATGGGAGGTACTTGACGGCGATGTTGGGGTTGCCTCCGGCAATCTCCATCGCGTTGTCGTAGTCCTGCAACCATGTGGTAGGCTTGGCGGTGCCGTCATAGGGCTTGATGGTCTTGTCAATCCGGAATCCTTTGGGGTAAGTTCCGGACCGTATCCCAGGTCCAAAGCAACGTGGTCCCAGGTATGGTCCTTCCCGGGCCTCGTGGATCTTATCGATCCGTGAACGTGCATCATATGGCTCCGGGTTCTTCTTCTTTTTGTCAACAAGGGATGGGCTGCGTGAACGAGGCGGACCTCCTCCGCCATGGTGACTGCTTGGCGGAGACGGAGGTGGAGGTGGCGGTGGGTTAGCTTTCTTGCTGTTACCCTCCTGCGACGCTTCACGCCTGTCGCGGTTGCTTGTCGGACGCGGAGGGTCATGGCGCGACCTGCTCTTATGTCCTTCGTTGTGCTTTCCGTCATGACGGGTCTGCTCCGTGTTGTCGCGGATGACGATGCCGCACTGCTTTGGTGGGGGCATATCCGTACGATGGTAAGCCTTATAGTCTTCTTGACGTCGGGGGGATCGGGGCGGTGGCGATGGGCGGCGAGGTTGGGCTCTTTCTCCTGGTCGTAGGATATGGGGATAGCATCCTTCCCGTTGCGCGCATCCCTCCGTCTTCGTTCTGATGAGCCCGTCCGCGATCCGACATCCTGAGGAGATCTGTCCCTTGGCGGTTTGTACTGGCTAGATCAGCAGAGCGCTCGGTCGGACTCAAGCCTATGAGAGGTGGCCTTTTCCTGCTGCTTTACCGCCTTGGCCACTAGGTCATAAAACTGTTCCACTGCCTCAGGCGATCTATCCTGCTCCAGAAGGGTCTTGGCGACGGCGAGTTTAAGGAGTGGGGTGGGCATCATGTGGCATCCCGCAAAAACCACTACTAGAAAATCGCGTTGATTTTGTGCATTGCATCATCATGACATCAGCATGCATCTAATTGATTAAAACTATTTTGCTAAAAGACCTACTTTGTTTTCTATATTAATATCCTCCCCCTTTGTTCAAACCAAACCGTCGGTCCAGCCGGATCTTTTATTCATCTAAAACTATTTACAAAATTTATTTTAAATAAAAGAAAACCCTAGTCAAAAATATCTAATCCTAAAACCTACCCAGTCCTATTCTACCCACCCTTCAGCCACCTCACCCCCTCCAATCACTTGGCGACACCTCACCCCTCCACCTCACTCCAGCCAATGGTGCCACCTCATCTTACCCCCACACCTCTCTCTCCCCCACTGCCACCTCACCCACTCTCCCTCCCTGGCCCCAGCAACACACCCACACCCCACACCACACACGCAACCCCACTCACCCGCTGCCACCACGGGCCCACTCCCCACCGCCTGCACCCTGGCCCCACCCGACCGCGTCCTCCCCCTCCTGCCCTGCGTCTCTCTCTCCTCCCTTCTTCTCCGCTCGCTCCTCTCCCCATCCCGCGTCTGCCGCCGTCTCCCCCAAGCTCCTCTCGCCTCCACGTCGATGCCGATTCCGCGACCTCTCTCTCCTGGCCTGCCGCCTTCCTGCTCCTCCTCCCCCACCGCGTCGCCCCTCCCTCTGCTTCTCCCTGGCGCCGCCCGCAGGAACCACCGGCCTCGCCTCCCTCTGGCCGCATCACGAGCGCCTCCGGATCTCCTCTACCTCGCCTCAGAGCCGCTCCGGCCGCACAGATCGCTAGGCGCCGCTCTCCACGCCTCCCTCGCCAACCACCGCCCCCGCTCAGCCTCGGTTCCCCTCCCCGCACGCAGGCCGCCCAGGCTCCTCCCGGCGAGCCCCTGCTGTTGCGGCCAGGGACCCTGCTACCGCTCGTCCCCGCCGCCACCGTGTCGTCCTCCTGTGCCCCTGCCGCTTGAGCTCGCTGCCACCCTGAATCGGTCGGCGCCGCCGCTACCTGGTCCTGCATGGCCGCCTCCCCAACACAGCGCTGCTTGTCGGCCTCCGTGAGCTTCCTCTGGCGCCGTCGGACCCCCTGTTCTCCTGTCCCGTTGGCCTCCGCAACCTCGAGCAACACGAGAGCCCACCCGGAGTGCGCTGACACGGGCCCTGCTCCTTCCTAAACTTCCTTGAGCCGCCACGTACACATCCAAGTTCTGCTTTTTCAGCTCTGTATATGTGACCCTGCTGCCCGTGTCGATGACAACAAGTTGTCGACGTGGTTCTGCTCTACAGTGGTGCGTGGTTTGGTCCTCTGCCGAGGTGGTGTATGCTTCGGAGCTGTAAAGAGGCCATGCGACCAGATCGACAACTGGAAGCACAAGAAGGACCATTGACAAGTTGATCCAAGATCTTCACGGAACCTAGACGTCGAGACCCCGAGTGCGCCTACACGGATTCGACGACCGAAGGAATTCTACACGGACGCCATGACCTCCTTCAAGGATCCGATGGCCGAGACCCTGCACCGATCCCGGCGAGACCGATCCCCCGAACCCTCGGAACCCCAAGATCGCCGACGCCAATGTGTGACCCCTATCTTATCCGCCCCTATTTTGTAATATAACATCTATCTTGTTGCATAATTAAATTGCCATGTTTGCATACATATTGTGTGGTTTGGGGGCATTATGTTGATTCACCTAAATTAAATATGGAGGCCATATGCGGGCGAATCTAGTCTAATAATTGCCCCATTTAAATTTGTGCATCGAACCAATGATATATTTTGCCATGTTAAGACAACATTTAAAATGTGGGGTATCTAAACAACATGAACCTAGTAAATAATTATCGGGACCCCGGTTCCGCTTAATATGACCTAATTGCATCGCAGCTTTGCCATGTCATACATCATACATGCATCATGCCCGATCTTTTGCCGTAGTATTAAATATTGCATCCGGTGTTTATTCTAGTGTTTTGGTTCTTCGCGGATAAGGCCATTGAGTTGATGTGAGCTTCGCCCCGATCTTTGGATGAACCTTCGGCAATGTTTTCAGGCAAGCACCTCCCCCTTTCTACCTATCTTACTTTTATAGTATTTATTTCCCTCCTGTTGATCTATTGCTATCTGTGTTGCGATGCTCTAGTTTTCGTACCCGTGGTATCCCTTGCAGCCTTATATTGCCTTGGACACATCCTATTACCTGTTGTTTGGGGATAGTTGGACTTGCGCGTCGTAGTCGCTTGCTCAAGTGCTGTTGCGTGTCGTCAAGTACCTCAGTTGTTGGAGTATTGTCGTATGTTTAAGGTTGGAGATGATCATGGCTTTAATTATCATTTAATTCAATTATTGTTTAATAACTAAAATTGAAGTAGGTAATGCAGAGGCACAGGTGGGCAATAGATGTTATTTGGTTGTTAACCGTCCACTTGTGTCCCGTAGGACCCCGAGTTCTTGACACCTGTTCCGAGATCGAGCGCGCTAACCACATGTGGGATGTATGGGCACCCCCATCGATTTAGTACCTGATTCCAATCTTGTCATCTTTGGGGGCCAAAGTAGTTTGGGGCTTTATTACTATTCTGTACTTATGCCATGCTTTGCTTTATTTAAATTGTGCGAGTCTTTGCCGTGTCTTTGTTAGGTAAGCGGAGTGTTTTCGCGGTATCGACAAGCCCGAGAGTTTCGGGTTCCCAGTCGTTTACAGCCACTGACGCAAACCCTGAGTCCGTCTCGGAGCCTGGCCGACTTCGTTGCGGGTGTACTTAGTGGGGTGGCCCCCCGTGCTTGCTTTGGGTATGGGAAACGTCGTGTCCGAAACCCCGTCGACATACAGTTGGGTGTATGTTTTGTGATCTTGTACCTACCTGATCCGACAACAAGGGTGTAGGTGCGTGTGGATACTTTGGTGCACCCCTGCAGGGTTAAATCTTTTCGAGAAGCCGTGTCCACGGTTATGGACGACTTGGAGCACATGTCTCGATCATAGACAACTATAACTAAAGTTTACTGTTATAATTTGACTTGTATCCGATATGACTAGTAATCAGCTTCACCACAACGGAATGGCTAAATAAAAGTACCAACAACTGCTGGGTTTGGTATATCTCATGCTATTTGTATCTGACTAGTAAGTGTTGCAACTACAACGGAATGGTTAACTAAAAGTGCCCACTGCTTATTACATCAGGATGACTATCTATACCTGACTAGTAATTACTGCAACGATAACTGAATAAATAAAACTGCCAACTGTGTGAGTTCCTCGGTTGACTTCCTCGTTTGGTCTCGAGGGGGGAAATACCAGGATGGGTATGTTTGGTGGTAGTATCAGGTTGGATTCGGTTAGGTCTTTCTTATCCCTCTCTGGTAGCCGACAGTTATATCGAGTCTCTACAGGTTGTTTAGTGCATGCTGCGCTGCCGCTTCAGTCCACCATACCTATTGAAGGGTTTCGCGGCATAGTAAATCAAAATTTTCTATGGATGCGAACAGAGGGAAAGCCAAGATCTAATCTAGGAGATGCAATCAACGAGAGAGATTGGATTAGATCTTCATACCCTTGAAGATTCGCAATGAGCGTTAACCGGAACGTGGGTGATGTAGTCGTACTCGCTTCTCCTCCTCGCGATCCGATCCGATCTAGCACCACAAGTGGCGGTGCCTCCGTGAGATGCACATGTGCAGCACCTCGACGTCTCCTCCTTCCTCGGACCAGCGAGTATGGTGGAGAGATAGATTGGATCTACAACACGACGGTGTGGTGTATATGGTGGAGAATTTCTACTGCAGGGCTTCGCCTACAAACAATCGGGAGAGAGAGAGGAAGGTAGCAAGGCAGCTAGGGCTTGGAGGAAGGTGTGTAGGGGGAGGCGACCACCCTCTATATATAGAGGGGCGGCCAGCCACCCTCCTCCAAGCCTATCTCTAGTTTAAACAATTTAAACTCTCCCTTATCTAGAAATCCTATCTCTAGTTTAAACGATTTAAACTCTCCTTATCTAGAAATCCTATCTCTAGTTTAAACGAGTTTAAACTTATCTAGGATCGGCTGGGCCCTATGGGGCCTTGTGCCCCGGCCCAATGCGCCAGGACACTCCCTCATAGGCCCATGCCCCTCCCGGAAGGTGGGGCCACGTTGGTCCCCTTCCGAAAGGTTCTAGAAGCTTAGGTACAATACCGATTAACGGAACAATTCGAACTCCAAAACTGCACCGCCTTATATGAATCTTATTCTCCGGACCATTCCGAACCTCTCGTGATATCCCGGATCCCATCCGAGACTCGAACAAAAATTCATAAACCAATTATCCAATCTATCCTAGCGTAGATACGTTAAGTGTGTGACCTGCGGGTTCGAGAATATGAACATGATCTTCTATCAATAATCAGCGGAAGTGCAGGCACCCATATTGACTCCCACACATTCATAGATGATCATATCGGATGAACCATGATGCGAGGATTCAATCAATCCCATATATATATTCCTTCATCTCGCGATATTTTACTTGCGAGATTCGATCGTCGCACCGTCATACCTAGTTCAATCTCGTTCACGGCAAGTACTTTACTCGTTCCGTAATCCGATATCACTTTGTGATTAACTCCTTAACCACATGCTTGCAAGCGGTGTTGATATCGACACGAGTGGGCCCAAGTATATCTCTCCGACTTGGGAGGGACAAATTCCATCTCGATACATACAACCCAACAGATACTTTCCGATCACCGAGAGACACCTTTATGATCACCCTCTCATAGGATGACGTTTGATGACCTCAAAGCTTTCTTCCGGTACCGGAGTTGCATTATCTCATGGTCTAAGGAATACAATATTTGACATAGGAAAAGCTTCAAAGATGAACACGATGAAACGATCTAATTGCTTCGCTTAGTTTGGGTCTATCCACCATATCATTCTCCCAATGATATGATCTCATTATCAATTGACAACTCATGTCTATGGTTAGGAAACCTTAACCATTATTGATCAATGAGCTAGTCCATAGAGGCGTACTAGGGACACGGTGTTGTTCACAAACCACACAAGTATTAAAGTTTCCGCTTAATACAATTCCAGCATGGAATATAAACTTTATCATGAACAAGAATTATAATAATAACATCTTTATTATTGCCTCTAGGGCATAATTCCAACAGTCTCCCACTTGCACTAGAGTCAATAATCTAGTTTACATTTGGCAACAATCTCACACCCATGGCACTGAGGTGTTGATCATGTTTTACACGTGGAAGAGGTTTAGTCAATGGATCTGCGACATTCAGATCTGTATGTACTTTGCTAATCTTCAGATCTCCATCTGCTATATAATCTCGGATTATATGAAACTTGTGGTTGATATGCTTGGTCTTTGGATGATATCTTGGTTCCTTAGCGAGTGCTATGGCGCCAGTGTTGTCACACAATATCTCCAGTGGGTCCAATGCACTTGAACCACGCCAAGCTCGATGATGAAGTTTCGATCCAAACTCCTTCACTTGACGCTCGGCAGCCCATGTATTCCGCTTCCTTTGTAGATCCCGCGATCACGCTTTGCTTGCGCTTCTCCACGACTCACAGCTCCTCCATTCAAAATATACACGTATCACGTGCGAGATTTAGAATCATCCTTGTCGGTGTCGAAACTAGCGTCGACGTAACCTTTTACGACAGTCGTTCATCACCCCATAGACTAAGAACATTTCTTTAGTTCTATTTAGGTACTTTAGGATGTTCTTCACGGATGTCGATGTTCCACTCTGGATCACTTTGATATCCTTCGTCAAACTAAGAGCATTGGACACATCCGGTCTATTACACAGCATGGCATACATGATGGAACCTATGGCCGAGGCATAAGGCACTTTGCTCATAGCTTCCTTATCATTTATCGTGAATGGACCTGAGCCTTGCTCAATATCTTACGACAACATAGGCCTTTGAACCTTTCTTTGCCTTATCCATTCTGAACCTTTTCAGAACTTTGTCTAGGTATGTACTCTGGCTTAAAGCTATCAGGCGTCTTTGTCTATCTCTATAGATCTTGATGCCCAATATATAAGCAGCTTCACCTAGGTCTTTCATTGAAAAACACTTGTTCAAATAATTATTCACATCGTTAAGCATGTTGATGTCATTTCCGATAATCAATATGTCATCCACATATAGTACCAGAAACATCACCGAGCTCCCACTCACTTTCTTGTAGATGCAAGCTTCGTAGCAATTTGGAACAAATCCAAAGCTCTTGATCACTTGATCAAAATGAAGGTTCCAACTCCGAGATGCTTGCTTCAGTCCATAAATGGAACGCTGAAGTTTGCATACTTTACTAGCATCCTTAGGATCGACAAAACCTTCGGGTTGCATCATATACAACTCTTCATCGATGTTGCCATTGAGGAACGCAGTCTTGACATCCATCTGCCATATTTCATAATCATGAAACGCAGCAATTGCTAATAAAATCCGAATGGACTTAAACATCGCTACCGGAGAGAAAGTCTCATCGTAGTCAACACCTTGAACTTGTCGAAAACATTTTGCGACAAGCCGTGCTTTATAGACGGTAACATTAACATCCGCGTCTGTTTTCTTCTTGAATATCCATTTGCACTCAACGGCCTTTCGGTCGCTAGGAGGATCCACCAAAGTCCATACTTGGTTTTCGCTCATGGATCCCAATTCGGATTTCATGGCTAGCCATTTCTCGAGTCTGGGCTCATCATCGGCTTCCTCATAGTTCGAGGTTCACCGTCTTCTACCAACAAGACAAGACAGGTTGTCGTACCACTCGGGAGGGGCACGCGACCTTGTCGACCGCGACGTTAGTAGCGACATCGTCCAAGCTTCATGATCCTTGTCATTAGCTTCCTCTATTGTTGGTGCGGTGACCTTTGGAACACTTTGTGTGCCGCTACTCTCCAATTCAAGAGAAGGTTCAATAACCTCGTCTAGCTCTACTTTCCTCCCACTCACTTCTTTCGAGAGAAACTCCTTCTCAAGAAAGGAACCGTTCTTCGACAAACACTTTGCCTTCGGTTACGTGATAGAAGGTATACCCAATAGTTTCCTTAGGGTATCCTATGAAGACGCATTTCTCGCTTTGGGTTCGAGCTTGTCCGACATCAACTTCTTGACGAAGCTTCAGATCCCCAAACTTTAAGAAACGACAACTTAGGTTTAGCACCAAACCACAGTTCATACGGTGTCGTCTCAACGGATTTAGATGGAGCCCTATTTAAAGTGAATGCAGCGGTTTCTAATGCATAACCCCAAAATGATAACGGCAAATCAAGAAGAGACATCATTGATCGGACCATATCTAATAGGGTTCGATTCCGCTCGACACACCATTGCGTTGTGGTGTTCCGTATGGCGTGAGTTGTGAAACGATTCCACTTGCTTTAAGATGCGTGAGAAAATCATAACTCAAATATTCACCTCCACGATCGGATCGTAGAAACTTAATCTTCATTACGATGGTTCTCCACTTCATTCGAAATTCCTTGAACTTTTCAAATGTTTCATTTATGTTTCATTAAATAGATATACCCATATCTACTTAAGTCATCGGTAAAGTGAGAAATAGCGATATCCACCTCGCGTTGAAACACTCATCGGTCCGCATACATCGGTATGTATGATTTCCAACAAGTCCGTTGCTCGCTCCATCATACCGGAGAACGGGGTTTTGATCATCTTGCCCATGAGGCATGGTTCGCATGTGTAAAATGATTCAAAATCAAGACACTCCAAAAGTCCATCGGAATGGAGTTTCTTCATGCGCTTTACACCAATATGACCTAGACGACAGTGCCACAAATAAGTAGTATTATCACTATCTACTTTGCATCTCTTAGCCTCAATGTTATGGATGTGTGTTTCATCCCTTTCGAGATTTAGAAGAAATAAACCATTCACAAGAGGTGCATGACCATAAAAGATGTTACTCATATAAATAGAACAACCATTATTCTCCGATTTAAATGAATAACCGTCTTGCAATAAACACGATCCAGAAATAATGTTCATGCTCAACGCAGACACATAATAACACTTATTAAGGTTTAAAACTAATCCGAAGGTAAAACTAAGGAGAGAGCGTCGACGCCATCACATCAACTCTTGATCCGTTGCCAACGCGCATCGTCACCTCATCCCTCAAGCCGCCGTCATTCCGTAGCTCCTGCTTGAGTTACAAATATTAGCAACTGAGCGGGTATCAAATACCCGTGCACTACAACGAGGGCTAGTAAGGAAAACATCAATAACATGTATATCAAATATACCTTTGATGGTGCCAGCCTTCTTGTCCGCTAAGTACTTGGACGATGCCCGATGACCTTGTCCTTTCAATAGAAGCACTCGAGGTCCGGCTTGGGACCAGACCTAAGCTTCTTCTCCAGGGCATTGCTCTTGCCGCCCTTCTTGAAGGGCTTCTTTGCTCCTTACCTTTCTTAAAGGAGGGCTTGTTGACCATCAACACATGATTATCCTTCTTGATGTCCACTCGCAGCCTTGACTTTGCGAAGAGCTCGGTGATCGTATCAGTGGAACCAATCTGATTATGAGTCACTACAAAACTTTTGTAGCCGGGAGGAGTGATTGCGAACCTGTCAATCTTGAGCTCCTCCGAATCGTGCATTCCAGTTGCTCAAGGCGTTGAGTGTAGCCCGACATCTTTATGGCGTGCTCACTAACGGAACTCCCTTCCTCCATCTTGCAGTTAAAGAACTTCTCAGAGATCTCATATCTCTCAGAATGGGCTTGAGTCTGAAACATGGTTTTCAGCTCCTCGAGAATCTCAAAGGGCCCGGGATAGGTTTCAAAACGATTTTGAAGCTCCGGTTCCATAGCAAACAACATGGTGCTCTTAATCACACCATAATCATCTTTGCGCGACTGATAGACAGCTTTCTCATCAGCCGGCGCAGTTGCAGCAGGGGGTCACCTAACGCTTTACCAAGGACATAGTCCTTTTGTCCGCCAGACAGAATGATTCTTAGATTGCGGAACCAATTGGTGAAGTTAGACCCATTGTTTCTAAGCTTTTCTTTCTCAAAAAAACGTTGAAGTTGAAGTTGGACTTGCCCCTGTGATCTACAGTCATGGCAAATACAATTTAGACTATGTTCATGATAAATAGTTCAACTTAATCAAATTACTAGATGAACTCCCACTAAATTCAACATCCCTCAAGTTGTTTAGTGAACACGATCCAAATTCACCACACCTAATCCGATCATCACGAGAAGAGATGTGGTTTCAATGGTGGACAACAAAGTGTTGATCATATCATTCATATGACTCATGCTTAACCTTTCGGTTCTTGTGTTCCGAGGCCATGTGCAGACATGCTAGGATCGTCAAGCTAGACCCAAGTATTTCTGCAGTAAACTGGCTTGCACCCGTTGTATGTGAGCGAGAGTCTATAGCACCCGATCATCACGTGATGCTTGGACACGACGAACTTTCATAACGGTGCATACTTGGGGAGAACACGCTTTTATCTTGATCTTTAAGTGAGGAATCATCTTATAATGCTACCGTCGCGATCTAAGCATAATAAGATACATAAAGGGATAAACATCACATGCATATAACTTTATGTGACATGGTATAGCCAATCCTCGCAATGGTCTCCATCTTGTGCGTCCGCATGATCTCCATCACTCCACCATGATTGCCTCCACCATGAATAGCAACTACAACTATTGCTAACTACTTAGCGATAAAGTAAAGCTATTACATGGCGTATAAGAAGTTGACTCGCAGTCATACACAATTATAAAGACAACCATATGGCTCACGGTTGTGTACTCATCGACATGCAAGTCGTGAAACATTACAAAACATGATCATCGCATACAATATAAACATCACATCTTGGGCCATACCATATCACAGAAAACACTCCCTGCAAAAACAAGTTAGACGCCTCTACTTTGTTGTTGCATGTTTTACGTGGCTTATGGGAGTAGATGCTAAGAATGATTCTTACCTACGGAAAGCCACAACGGTGATATTATGGTTGCCAAACTCCGGTGTTAATCCCATGACAACTATAGTGAGAGAAACTGACATCCACCAGCCGCATGTGTGGAACAAGCCACACGTCAAGTGCGGAGCCGGTCTCGCGAACGACGTCGCGTAAGGTTGGCCTGGACCACTTCAATCTCACTATCCCGCGTCATAAGAAGAACACAAACAAGAGGCTTGCAACAGAAAACATCAACGCCCGCAACAACCATGTTGCGTTCTACTCGTGAAACACATCTACGCATAGATCTAGCTCTGATACCACTGAAGGGTTTCGCGACATAGTAAATCAAAATTTTCTACGGATGCGAACAGAGGGAAAGCCAAGATCTAATCTAGGAGATGCAATCAACGAGAGAGATTGGATTAGATCTTCATACCCTTGAATATTCGCACAGCGGAACGTTCGTCGGAACGTGGGTGATGTAGTCGTACTCGCTTCTCCTCCTCGCGATCCGATCCGATCTAGCACCACAAGTGGCGGTGCCTCCGTGAGATGCACACGCAGCACTCGGCGTCTCCTCCTTCCTCGGACCAGCGAGTATGGTGGAGAGATAGATTAGATCTACAACACGACGGCGTGGTGTATATGGTGGAGAATTTCTCTGCAGGCTTCGCCACAAACAATGGGAGGGAGAGGAAGGTAGCAAGGCGCTAGGGCTTGGAGGAAGGTGTGTGTGAGGGGCGCACCACCCTCTATATATAGAGGGGGCGCCAGCCCTGCCCTCCTCCAAGCCTATCTCTAGTTTAAACAATTTAAACTCTCCTTATCTAGAAATCCTATCTCTAGTTTAAATGATTTAAACTCTCCTTATCTAGAAATCCTATCTCTAGTTTAAACGAGTTTAAACTTATCTAGGATCGGTTGGGCCCTATGGGGCCTTGTGCCCCGGCCCAATGCGTCAGGACACTCCCTCATAGGCCCATGCCCCTCCGGAAGGTGGGGCCACGTTGGTCCCTTCCGGAAGGTTCTAGAAGCTTCGGTACAATACCGATTAACCCGGAACAATTCGAACTCCAAAACTGCCCGCCTTATATGAATCTTATTCTCCGGACCATTCCGGAACCTCTCGTGATATCCCGGATCCCATCCGAGACTACGAACAAAAATTCATAAACCAATTATCCAATCTATCCTAGCGTCGAGATACGTTAAGTGTGTGACCCTGCGGGTTCGAGAATATGCAGACATGATCTTCTATCAATAATCAACAGCGGGGTCTGGGCACCCATATTAACTCCCACACATTCATCGATGATCATATCGGATGAACCACGATGCCAGGATTCAATCAATCCCATATATATTCCCTTCGTCTCGCGATATTTTACTTGCCCGATATTCGATCGTCGGTACCTTCATACCTAGTTCAATCTCGTTCACAGCAAGTACTTTACTCGTTCCGTAATCCGATATCACTTTGTGATTAACTCCTTAACCACATGCTTGCAAGCGGTGTTGATATCGATTACCGAGTGGGCCCGAAGTATATCTCCCCGACTTGGGAGGGACAAATTCCATCTCGATACATACAACCCAACAGATACTTTCCGATCACCTGAGAGACACCTTTATGATCACCCTCTCATAGGATGATGTTTGATGACCTCAAAGATTTCTTCCGTAGTGGAGTTGCATTATCTCATGGTCTAAGGAATACAATATTTGACATAGGAAAAGCTTCGCAAAGATGAACACGATGAAACGATCTAATTGCTTCGCTTAGTTTGGGTCTATCCACCATATCATTCTCCCAATGATATGATCTCATTATCAATTGACAACTCATGTCTATGGTTAGGAAACCTTAACCATCATTGATCAACGAGCTAGTCCATAGAGGCGTACTAGGGACACGGTGTTGTTCACAAACCACACAAGTATTAAAGTTTCCGCTTAATACAATTCCAGCATGGAATATAAACTTTATCATGAACAAGAATTATAATAATAACATCTTTATTATTGCCTCTAGGGCATAATTCCAACACCTATGTAGGCGAGGACCGCCGAATTCTAGCCTCGCCGTGTACTGGCCTCAGTACTGACCGCTCTCTCTTTTTCCTTTGCCCTTTGTCGGCACCCCTTTTGTTTAAGCAGGTTTTGAGGTCGACGTCGTTAGCAGGGTTACCCTTACGGCTTGGCCTGGGCAGGGTTATGGACGCCATTGGTTATTCTTCAGGGCTCTTAGCCCCATTTGCATCTTGTTCGTAGTCGGACGCTCTATCATTTTCAAGGTGATTTGGATCTTTGTATATTATCTATGTATTCTTGACTCATTGAGTCGCTGTTATATATATTTGTTCTGTGGGTCCCATCGAGGACTATTGTGTAATGTTATTACTTCGTTTTCCACCCGCACGCAAGTGCCTGGTGGGCACCTTTGAATCGTTTCTATGCGGGTTTGGCGGGAATCGCTAAAACTTGCATAGGGCCGATTCTGAGGGTGTTACACATCACCGGCTTGCCTTCACTGTTAATGTATGGCTTGGCCTGTGCCGGCTTCAAGGGAGCCCATCCTAGGTTGCGCCGTACACCAGGATCGTTGATGACGCGAGCCGGAGCCTTCTTAGCCTTCTGCTGCTGGAGCAGAGTCTTGTACTCGGCCTCCATTGCTCTAGCTTTCTCTATGGACTTGTGCGCGTTAACCAGATCTCGATATAGTTTAGCGCCTTGATCCGCGATGGCTTGCTCTTCCTCTAGAAGTTGCTAGCGTTTCTCGTCAAGTTGAGTCACGTTTCGGATATGATCAACAGTTAGTCGCTCAACGAGGAGGTTGCCGTGCATCACCCTATCAGCTGGAGTAACATGGGCTGCTGCCGACGTAGATGCTGGAGGCGGCAAGTTTGCGGTGTTGTTGTTGCTCGGACCGGTGCCGAGTTCCTGCGGCTGCTGCGCTGGATTAGGCGGAGGAGGCATCGCTCTTGCGCGATCTTGTCAGCAGCAATAAGTGGTCCCTTCCCCTTATCCATCGCCGTAGGCGGAGCTTGCCCGGGCTGGTCTTCATCCATCGTTGTCCCAATGGTGACAAACACCCCTCGGGACATGACGGTGTTATTGGCTTGTTAGTCGCGCGAGTAATCCTCCTCCATCTCCTGCATAGCGGAATCTAGCTCTTCTGGACTGAAGTCTATCTCCTCGGAATCTGCACTGAAATCAGCGTAAAGCGCGTCAATGACAGAGTCGGAGGGTGCCAGGACTTCCTCGACGACGGGCGGTGGAGGTGCAACGGCCTTGACGATGACTGGAGGTGGTGGCGCTGCTGCGACGATGGCGGCCGGAGGCGGTGGTGGTGGCTAAATCGGAGGTGCTCCGTCAATGAGCGCAAGCGCTGTTTGAGCTGCTGCTTCAGCCTCCGCGTAGTTGTTGACGGTGTTCACCATGCCTTCGAAGGTGAGGCGTCCTAACGCCTGTTGCCGTCTTAGAGAGGTCTCGTGGTCCAGCCCTTCCACAAAGTGATAGATGGCATCATCATTGGGATAATTGGCCAGGTCGGCCCGTATACGGAGCCAGCTGGCGAGGTAGTCGGGGGGGTTTTCGCCCTCTCTCTGAACGTAGCGCGCCAGATCGAAGATGGTAACCACGCTGACGAACTTGGATCTCTGCTGTCCAGACGCACGGGCAAAGCCGGCGGATTTGCAGTGATCTTCCACCTTTATCCTGCACAGGCGGTTTGGGTGGGTCTTGAATTTTTCCGATCTTTGCCGGCAAACTCGAAGAGATCCGACATCGATCCTTCCATTTAACGTATCTCCGCCCGTGAGGTCCGTGCGGGTCTTGATGCTCCTCCGACTCCCAGGGAACTAGTGCCCGAGTCGGTTTCACCGATGAAGAGGTGGATGTCTCTGATAGGAATGATCTAACACCGCGTAGGGTTCGTCTTCGCCGGGATCCAGAACTCGTCGGGGGGGGGGGCAATCGGAACGTTGCCGGATAAGAGAACGCGACCAATGGCTACGGTTTTGCCGATTCCCGCGAAGATCTTGGTCCTCGCCCGCTGAAGAGCCTGAAGCGCCTCTTGCCCCATGGTGGGCGCCAACTGTCGTGGTATTGCCGACGAGTATGCCATGGAGGGGTCCTCACAGTGCGTGTTTAGAGACGTGGGGTAAGGCGAACGGTTGATGGGTACGAGGTAACACAGCTTACCCAGGTTCAGATCCCACAACGGCGGCGGAATCCTACTCCTGCTATAAATCACTATAATGGCAATACGCCGAGTTACAGAGATTAGGTTCGTTGTGCGAGGTGACTAGAAAAGTCTAAGTTATTGTTTCCCTAAAGGCTCCCATAGGCCCGGCTTATATAGTCGTCAGGTCCTGGGGTTACAGGGAAAAGTCCTAGCCGGACAGGTTACAGAGTCCTACACCGTCTATTACTAGTCTTGTGTATCTTGCACTGCAAGGCTCTGGGTACGCTGGTGACTCCACCGTAGCCTTCCTTTATCCGGCATGGGCCTCCCTTCCGGATCCACCTAACTGGGCTGCCCAGCAGACCATAGGCCATGCTACCGACTATGGGCCATCCGGATTAGTCCGATAAGAGACATGCTATGAGGATACCCATATAGCATATCCCCAACACAAATGGAGTTGCACACAAATTGGCTAGGATGGTAGGATTCAAACCAATTTGTCTGTTTAGATGATCCCCCTTCTTTATTTCCTCTTTTGATGTTGGATCTAACATTGATTTAGAATCAATAAAGAGGTAGTAAATTTTAAAAAAACGAATAAATCATGAATCTTGACGAAAATGAGACCACAAAATGAACCCACTTAGATTCCAGAAAATGATGTAGGAACGCTAGCTACAATCAGGATAAGGTTGGCCATAGTGAAAGTATCGTAGGTGGTATCATACATAACATGCATGCAAAAATCTTATGTGGCACATCATTTAATGGAGAAAAAGGTGATAGTGGTATCATAATATGATATCGTATTATAGCATATAAAACTAATTTTTTAATGATAAATAGATTTGTTCATATGTTTGCATTGAGATTCTACAAATAATTAACTACACTAAAGTTATGTTACTATTATATAATATCATGCACTATAGATATAATATCATACACTAGTATCGTGGGCATGATATTATTAATATGATACCCTACTATTACCAGCTTAAGGAAGGCGTAAACCAGATAGCCTTTGCCCACTCCACCGAATCTGGAAAATCTTGTTTGCGGGATACCACCCGGAAGAGACCGGTGTTGACGTCGAACTCCCAAATGTCCGCGTGGTGATCATCGAAGGTTTCTTCTAAGTCTGATCCCGGCACAATGCAAGTGAAGTAGACGCAGTTGGGCCTTATCCACGTGGACGGCGCAGACGCCGCAGAGGCCGGCACCCCCAACGACTGGTTGCGGTTGCCGATGAGGAAGGCTTGGCCACTCAAGTGTGGTGCCGTCGTCCAGGAGCTGTCCGGATGGTACCTCTGAACATGCATCCGCATCGGCCGGTTTCTAGTATCATCCCGTGGTATTAGGCCGGGGCCGTCGCTCCACACCACGTGCAGCGTGCCATCTTGGGTGAACGCCAGGTGCTTCCCCGGCATCATCGACGACTCTGGAGCTGGAGGGCAGCACTTTGCGACCGGCACCGGCACGACAGGAGGAGGCGCGGCCGGGTCGATGCTCCATATCTGCCCGCATTGGGTCATGTAGTAAAACTTACCATGGTGGTAAGTGATGTCAAGGTCTGTATTGCTGCAGCCGTCAGTGGCCTCGCCGTCGCCGCCGATTCCGGATCGGCCTGTAGCGTCAGGCCAGTGCACCCACTGCCAGCGGTCTAGGCCGGCCTTAATGAACGCCAGGCCAAACCCCCATCGGCAAAGGACGGCCACCGCGTGGTCCTCGGCGGTGGGGTTGGCGGAGAAGGCAATCTTCCGGATCAAGTTATCCTGCTCCATTTCTGGCAGCTCACCGTTTCTTCTTCTTCTTTCTGCCACAACGCAGTTGCAATAATACGGGGGAAATGGCTCGAGGAATCCGTCGCGCCGGCGGAGCGGCGGAAGGCAGACCTGCGCCTGGGTCACGGGATTCACTAGGAAGACGATCAAGCTCATGTGGAGGAAGGCCAGCCACCCGGCGCTGGAGCCAATGCAGGGACTGTTTGCAGTCAACCACTGGGCGCCGGCGGGCGACGGGGGAGACAGGAAACCGAGGTCCTCCACCATATCGTCGCAGCGACACCATCCGCCAGGTATCACCAGCCACGGCGGCGGAAGACCAGGGACAGCCGCGCGCCAGGACCGGCAGACGCCGCGGAACCATATGCAGCATCGCAAGTCGAGGAGGTCGCCGATGTTCCTCAAGATATCATCAGGAAGGGCATCCCAGTCGCGGAAACTCTCCGTTTTTGCCTCATCCTCCATAGCCGATCAATCAAATTTCGGGATGCGCGATGATCAGATCAAAGTGTGAGATCGATTTAGTAACACCGTACCTATCAGATACTACTACTCGTACGAGCGCAGGAGAGGCAACCTGCCTGCTTATTATATATACCAAGTTGTGTTCATTGCGAGATCGTTTCGTACACGGTGATCCAACACACCGCGACCGGCCGGGATTCCGATGGATTCGGTCAAAGCAGTTGCGGGTTAATAGTTCTTATCTAACTCTTATCTTAGCAAATACCACATATGATGATTGCTGAGATGGAAGAAAGATAAACAAAAAAAAAAAGCTTCTGTCTTATTTTAAGAGATGATCTTTTAGCTATGTCTCACCATATATTTAGAAATATTTGTCGTTAAAAATAAGATTAAAATAGACGCACTGTACATCTTGTCTTGTCATCATATCATGATTGTGTGTGGTACGTATAAGATAAGACTATCTTATCAACCATTGTACATGTCCTTACGGATTGGTTAAAACCTCTATAGATTGGCATGCAATGAATTTGTTGACTGAGTTTTTAATAGTAATGCTACACATATAAAAAAATCTTATGAAAAAGTTCTACGGATGCACTCCACCTCAGTCCGTATGCGTTTTCGTAGACAAAACAATCCGTAGGTCTAGGATTTCCGAGTTTTTAATCCCCTGATAAACTGGACCACGTTCTCATTTTCTACCTTGCCATGTTGCGAATCCGTAAGCAAATTCTGGACAAATTGTCCGTAATTATAGGGTTATTACTCGTCGGAGTCCAGACTATGAGTCTGTTAGCGACCCATCTGCTAACCAATGCTAACCAAGAAGACGGTCCAAGCCCAAGAAGAAGGAGCACCGGGCCACGCAATATACCGGCCCATCTGCTTGACTGATGTAACACTTGTATCCTACACTGTTATAAGTAGGTGGTCAATTGTAACGTGTGGACTTAGCTTGGTGGTAACGGCTTCGGCCGAAAACTCTTGAACATGTGAGAATGCATATCTAAAACGAATATACAAGCGAATTGCATATCTCTCTCCGATCTAGTGTTGAATTCGAGGGCTAGTCGCGTAGACCTAACAATATGGTATCAAAGCCTCGCCTCCAATCTGGATCAATTTTTCCCCACCAGCCCATCACCGCACGCGCCAGTTCACGAGGAATCGAGCCATGGAGGTCGAGAGCTACTCGAAGCAGCAGATCCTCGACACGTTGTACAAGTACATCGACGACCAGCGGCAGGAGTCGGCGGATGTGCTCTTCGAGCACTAGAAGGCCACCGTGGATGCGTTCACGGGGCAGCAGAAGACCACCGCGGCCATGCTCGACACCCTCAACGAGATCCGAGCCAATCTAGGCGACATATAGTTGCGGCAATACATATAGTTACCCAAAGGTGTTTTGTCAAAAGTGGACTATTTCCGCTCAAGATTTTTTTGGCAAGGGGATAGTGAGAAAAAGAAATATCGACTAGCCAAATAGAATGTCGTTTGCCGATCCAAAGAATATGGTAGATTGGGCATACATGATTTAAAAGTCAAAAACATCGCATTATTGGGTAAATGGTTATTCAAACTTCTTACCGAAGAAGGGGTCTGGCAAACCATCCTATGGAGGAAATATGTTGACTCAAAAGCGGTGTCCAAATTGGTTTGGAAACCAGGTGATTCACACTTTTGGGCTGGGCTAATGACTTCAAAAAAGCATTTCTTTCGGTTTGGCATTTTTAATATTAAGGATGGTTCACAGATTAGGTTCTGGGAAGATAAATGGCTTGACCAAACTTCGCTCCGTGAACAGTATCCAGCTCTATATTCGATCGTTAGGTACAAAGGGGATACTCTCGCTGGGTAATGGAAAACAATCCTTCTAATGTGTCTTCCAGACGAAGTCTCTTAGGTCCTAGACTGGTGTCTTGAAATAATCTTTTAGTAAGATTATCCAGGATACAGCTATCTGAGGGCATGGACGAATTCAAACGGAAATTACTACATAGTGATAATTTTTTTGTTGATTCATTTTATAGAGCTTTGATCCAACCTAATATTCCAGTTGATGACAATAGTAAAATTTGAAAGATGAGGATACCCTTAAAACGAAAATATTCGCTTGGTATCTCCGTAAAGGGGTGATTCTCACAAAAAATAATCTTGTTATGGGGAATTGGCATGGTAGCACTGAATGCGTATTTTGTCACCATAATAAGACAATACACCATTTATTCTTTCATTGTAAATTTGCTCGTGCTATATGGTCAATCATCCAAATAGCCTCTGGTTTATCTCCTCCTCGATCGGTAGTCAATGTATTTGGCAACTGGATAAATAGGATTGAGGATAAATATGGGACTTTATTTAGGATGGGAGCGTTTGCCATTATTTAATCGCTTTAGCTATGTAGAAAAGATTTTTAATAACGTTGTATCTTCTCCCTTGTAGGTTATCTATCGAGTCACGGCTGTCCTCCGATCATGGACTTCTCTACAACGTATGGAGTTCCGCGACTTGTTTGCGAAGGGTTGTAGGCGGTTGGAGGATACGACGCGAGATATCTTCTCCCGGCATGAATGGCAGCAAGCGCTGCGGATAGATCTTCCTTAGCTAGTTTGGAGAACTGTGTTGTATTTCAGTTTTTTATTGCTTTGGTCTGAGACTGTGTGGTTGATCGGCTGTGTGCATCCTAACTATGCAGAGGTCGGATGTAAAATTGCCATTAAATAATAAAACGTCCATTTCCGACAAAAAAAATTAGTTGCGGCCATTATTTGATCCCCCTCTTGCGAAAACCAGCTCAAACTCCTGGAACGAAGCCTCATACCGCTGCATTTCTCTGATCAGATGCATACCTGACAGCCCCTGGTTCAGGCTATTCCTCCATAAATACACAACACCTTAGCAATCATACTAAATCACTACCTTCGAAAAATTCTTTTGGATTGCAAACAACATTGCATCTCTGCATGCCATTAATTCAATTGTGAAAGGACCAGTGATATCTCCTCCAGGCCGCCGCAAGAAAGACCCCCTCATGGTTCCTTGCCAAAAATCCTGCTCCAGCACTCACTCTTACTAAATCAATAGCCCCATCAGTGTTTAGCTTTATTGTTCCAGGAACCGGAGGACGCCATTTGGTCTCCTCTTTCTGAACCGCGCTTTCAACTGACGGCACATCCAATGCTCTGATCAGCTCATCCACAATCTTCATACATTTCCTCGGTTGATATTTAATTTCCTCATGTGCATATTTATTTCTACTACTCCAAATTGCCCACATCACCGAGACAATCACTGCGGTATCCTTCTGGTTGACGACCTGAGGGTCTAGCAGATCTTGTCTCCAGGTAAGTGGGTGCACCCTTGGCAACTTCACTCCAAAAAAATCTAACGCTGCATTCCAGAATGTTTTGGCATGGTCACATTGAACAAAAACATGGAAACAATTCCTCTTCTTCGTGTCCACGCATAGGGCAATTATGTTAGGAATAGTAATCCCAATAGGACACGGAACGATGTCGTGTGCGTGTGTGTTCCGAGTAGGACTAGTAGTCCAACACCTATTCGTATTGACGTTGCGTCTTGCCGGGTATATATACACCCATATAGTAGCCTTGTAAGACAACCGTGAGACTCAATACAAACAATAGGACCGAGAAGGCCCTGTAGCCATCAACATTGTTTTTCCTAGTCGTCGTCTCGCCGGAAAGTCTTCGTCATCGATCGTCGTCGGACCGTACTCGACGGCGTAGTGGGGCTGGGCCAACAATTGGTATCAGAGCCTCACGGAGGATCTCCTAGTAACGGGAGGTCATGGCGGACAAGGAGCTAGGCGAGTACTCCGGTGCGGCTGCGGGTGCATCGGTGTCGTCGCAGTACCCGCGGTATGATCGCGGCAACTACACGACGTGGGCGAAACGGATGGAGTGGGCCATGGAGGGTAACGACATCTGGGAGGCTGTCGATCCCGGCGGCGACGAGTTCAAGAAGGGCGCGCCGAAGTACCGCAAGGACCGACAGGCACTCACGGCCATCGGCTCCGTGGTGCCGGCGGACGTGATGCAACACCTGATCTCGAAGGTTTCTGCAAAGAAGGCGTGGGAGACACTCAAGACGTTGAATCTTGGGCACGAGCGCGTCCGCAGGGCGACCCTACAAACCTTGCAGAAGAAGTACGAGAACCTAGAGATGGAAGGAGATGAAACGCTGGACGCTTTTGCCTCGAGGGTAGTGTAGCATCCCAGTTGTCTAACCCCTGTAATGCTACATGTCTTAATAATAAAAAGGGCCACTTCCAACATATAATTGTTGCATCTTCATCATATCATGCTCATACCATCATGTCCCCTTGCATTTGAGCATCATATAAAACCTTTTATTGTTTGGTTCTTATCTCATGTGCATGATTAATTGTAGTTGCCTCTTGATATTGTATTTGGTTCTTAATAAATTGTTAAATGCCCAAGTTGAGTTGGGGGCATCTCTCTTTTTGAATCCACCACCTTATCTCTCACCACCTTTTAATTCCACCATCCAATTGTTCTGAGCTTGGCTTTTGGTTGAATTATCTCTGGCTCATGATAAGTTGTTTGGATTCCACCCATAATCTTTGCTTGGCCTTGCCCACCTTTTGGGAATGCATATGAATAATGCCTTGTTAATGTTATTGTTTTCACAAGGATTAGTTGGGCATTAATCATCTTGCATGGGCCATGCAAGTGCCACCTTTTCCAGTTTTGGTTTATTTGGATTTCTAAATGGATCCCTCCTTCATTGCTTGATCTTGTTTTTGTGAGTATAAAACCCTAGCTCCCTCCCTCTCTTTTTCCCCTTTAGCTAGAACCCTACCCCTATGCTCCATGCACACACAAGTGCTAATGTGACATTCCCAAACCAACCATCCCTTTCTTGGATCTTGCTTGTTTCTTTGAATGGATCATGGCATGATTCAAAACCCCATCATCATATGCTCTTTCTCTCTCCCTCTTTTGCTTGCTTTGTTCTTGTGGAGGCTTGTATGAAGCTTGCATGACCAAGTAGTACCACCTCCTTTCTTACCCCTCTTAGCAACCTCTAAAACTACCCCATGCCTCTCTCTTTTCTACCCTAAACCAAAACCCTAATTACATCTATCCTAAAACTAAACCCTAATCTACACCTCCCTCTAACAAAACCCAAACAACCTACCCCCTCCTCATCCCCACTACCTAGCATGATCCCTTTGCTCTCCCCTCTCCCCACACGTCCGAGGACCCCACCTCCATGCCTAGCTACCCCCCACACGCCAGGGACCCTCTAACCCTAGCCCTAGCCCGACCTTCCCCCTCTCCCCTCTTTTCCTCACCTGCCCACGCCCCCAGGTCCACCTGCCTGCCCTAGCTTCGCCTACCCCACCTGCCAGCCTCCTCGGTGCCCACGCCACCTTGCCTTGCCTGGCCGTGCGAGCACGTGAGCAGAAAGGTGGCGCCAGCCACCTCCCATGCCATCCACGCAACCCCACCTCGCTGGCGTTCTTATCCTCTCCCTCCCCCTCCTAGCCTTCCCCAGATCCACCCCAGCGGCGCCCTGCCTCTCCCCTCTCTGCCCCATCTCCCTCGTCTGCACCCTCGGCCTCCACCGCGTCCAACCGATCCAGCCGTCAAGTGCGCCATCGAGGAGGCCTGGAAGACCAAGGCCAGCCCCCTGCATCGACCCGTACACGCAGAAGCGGAGGAGAAGGACCGGAGCCGCCCGTACCAGCGCCGCCCGAGCCGGAACCCTAGCCTCGCCGTCCGTCTGCCTCGACGCTGATCCTCTGCTCCCCGCCCCGATCCAAGCCCTCCATCCGCCTCGCGGTAAGCCACCGACCCTCCTAGACATGCTCTCCACCCGCCGCCACGCTTCTGCGTCGTTTCGTCGGCCTCTGCATGCGGCGGGCGGCGTGTTCTGCTAGCTCGACGCGACCACCCTATCTAGCGCGCCCCCTCACCAAAGACCTACCCGGCCTAGCCCGAGTGGCGGCTCACACGCCTCGAGATCCCGGATCGAGCCCAGTAGTCCCTTTTTCTTCTCCTCGCGGATCGTGGTTCGATTCGACAGAGGAAGAAGTGCACCGCGCCTTTGTAAACCCCCAGCTTCTGTTTTGCCAACCAGCGGTCCGGCCCACTTGTCTGCGTCATGTGTTTTGCAAAAGGCTCGAGCTTTTCCAAACTCAACCTGATCCCTCTGTTCCTGCACTGGAGTGTGGGTCCGCAAAACCCCTGGCCCACCTGTCTGCGACCCAGTAGGGAGTAGGAGAAGTGGAAAACGTTCAGACACTGTTTTAAAATTCAAACTTAGTTTAAATTAATTCAAATTCAAATCTAATTCAGATTTGTAATAACTTTTCCATACTAAATCCAAATTGGGCAAATAATATATGTTTTTGATTCAGAAAAATGAGAGGATTCCAAATATGCCATCCTTTTTGCCTTTTGCACAAATAAAATTCCAAGATTATATAAATTACACGATTGCCACTAGGATTTAAATAATTCATAACTTTTAATTCCTGAATCCAAATTTAGCAAATGATGTGTCTAAAATGATCAGATCGACGAGACCTTTCTGTTTATGATATCCATGTCTTACGTTGCAGCATGCATCATATAAAAATATAATGAACAGCAACTATTATGGCAACAAAATATGACTAAAACCCAATTCAAATGTTATTTTCTTGTCCTCCACACCTCACCCATGCCATGCTACTTATTGCCATGCAACTTGTGCATCATTCATCATGGCATGATTGTTTGCTTGACGCATTTAATTCCAATGCTTGTGCTCTATATTCATGTTGGCCTTGTTTGTTTGGTTTTTCTCGGATAGACACCGAAGGTGGGCTATATCAAGAGAACCAGGAGCACTACCTGCACCGTCCCTTGCTACAACTGAGTTGACAGGCAAGCACTTCCACATGCTTGCATACATAAAGTACCTATTGCCTCTATCTTATTCTTGCATCATTGAGTCGCGATTGCATTAAAATGAATCCCAAGTATGCATTTCCTTTACTTTTAAACCCCACCAAGCTTGTTTCCTCCATCCCATGAGCCCCTACTATAGGAGTTGTTTGAGCCATGCGAGTCGTAGAACAGCATGTGTAGGGTTTGTGAGAGTCTGATGGATAATGAGGTACTTAAACAACTTAACCTGAGTAGTTCTGGGATAACTAAAGAAAGTGGCACCGGCGAGCAACATCTGCTATTTGGTTTTTCCTGCTCACTTGTGTCCCGTAAGACCCCGAGTACTTGATTCCTGTTCCTTGATTTATCGCGCTATCCACATCCGGAGGTATATGGGACCCCACAGGCCGAGCTTGATTCCGTCTTATTTCTTGGGGCCACAAACTAGTTTGAGGTTTTGTTACTATCTGCACTTATGCCATGCTACTTTCAGTATTTAAATTGTGCGAGGAGCACACTGCATCGCTTAGGTAAGCGGAGTGATTACGCGTATCGACAAGCCCAGCCACACTTTCGGGTTCCCGCCGCCATGACCATTGACGCAAACCTTGAGTCCGTCTCGAGTCGCCTATCTCCGCTATGGATCTACTTGAGGGTGGCCTCAAATATTTCTGAATCTTGTGATTGTTCAGTCGTGAAAGCCTCGTTGGGTTTTGATTTGGTTTTTCCGAGGTTGATCGAGCGTGTGTTGCTATTGGTGCACCCCGGCCGGGTAAGACTTTCTGAAAGCCGTGTCCGCGGATATGAACGACTTGGAGCACAGTTTCTTGATCATAGACAAGCATAACTAAAGTACCGCTTTTAATCTGACCAAAGTAACTTGACTAGTAAATAGTGCAGTACTCAAGGAATGGTTAATAAAATTGCCAACGGATGGGGTTGTTAATACGCTTCCTTGTTGGTAGCGTGGAGGAGGATGGATCGGATGAGATTACCATTATAACTGTTGTACTTAATTCACGGACATCCGTCTATCATTGGTTAGGCGGATGGTTAGCGTTATCCAGAATTGCTAGGGTTTACCTTTTCACGCAATTCGCGTCACCCCAGTTGTGTCCCTTTAGAGGCATTAAGACTTTTGAGTACCCTTAGGGTCTCACACGATAAATTCTTGATTCGGATGAACAGTACCTTCTCGTGACGGATCTTGGTGGAAGAAGCCAAGACGTGGGCAACGATCGCTCGTAGAGATTCCGGAACGGGATCCGTGAGACCTGTAGTGGGGATGTGCTTATTTTCTCTGGCATCTTATGCCGATTTGCTTCTTATCCGTACTCGGATCTTGTTTGCCGCTTCCGCATGATACTCTGATGTGTGTTGTATGAGGAGTTATCCTAAAATATAGATCTATCTAGGTCATTTGAATCTTGCCGTATGGCGTTGGTATATTTCCTTTCTTTCTAGATGGTGTGTCTCTGATGTACTCTTGTATGGTGGCTTGCGTACATACCCACTTGTGTACGTAGTTGATCCCTTCGCCGACCACGCCCGTGACAGTCCCGTTGAGAGGGTAGTGGTTGGGACGTCTGAAAGGACTACCAGTGAGTGGCTTTTGGGGCCCCACCGTACTATTTCAACCACTACCACTCATCCAGGCTTGTATCTAGGAGCGTAGTTCACCGAGGTAGTTACAGGTAGCCACAATTGTCAACGGGATTCGCGCGCAAGGTGAGAAGCTGGAAGATATCTCACAGAATGTGTCGTTTCCTAAGCGGCGCGCCGCGGTACATATCTGTGGTGTCGACAATCGAGCAATGCGTTGATCTCACCACCCTCACGATGGATGACCTGGTTGGACGGTTCAAGGCGCATGACGAGCGGATGAAGATCACCTACGGCGACGCGAAACAAGATGAGCACCTCATGCTTACACGTGCCCGGGCGTGCAATGGTCGCCAAGGAGAGGAGCGATAAGGCATCCGGCGATGGCGATGGTTCGGTCCCGAAGAAGTCGGACAACAGTCAAGAAGCCAAAGAAGAAATTCGACAAGAAGAATCTTCGCGCCATAAGTGCAATTAGCTCGGGCACTTCAAATCGGAGTGTCCTAACCGCTCAAAGGAGAAGGCTCTCATGGCGAAGGAAGGAGATGATGGACCGATGATGCTCATGCTCAAGCTTGCGAGTTAATGACCACCAAGGAATCAACTCCTCGAGAGTCTCACGGATATCGCCACGCCGTGGAAGAGAAGGTCTTCCGCGGAGGATGCAGACGGCTCACGACGTTTGGTACCTCGACACAGCGCTAGCAACCACATGACCGGCGACAAGGCTCAGTTTTCTGAGTTGAACCTCACGGTTGGAGGCTCCGTCCGATTCGGCGATGGGTCGAAGGTGGAGATTGCAGGACGAGGCACTGTCCTGTTTGAGTTGAAGGATGGAGGTCACAAGGTACTCACTGACGTGTACTATATTCCCAAGCTTAAGACCAACATTATCGTCTTGGTCAGCCATGGAGCGTGGATGCAAGATCGTGTTGGAGGACGAGTTCCTGTGGGGATATGACCGCCAAAGGCAGCTCATAATGAAGGTGGAGAGGTCGAAGAATAGACTCTACATCCTCAATCTCAATCGGGCGGATCCAGTATGTTTGATGACAAGCATGGAAGACTCGGCGTGGAAGTGGCATGCTCGCTACGGACATCTAAATTTCCAAGCTCTACGACAACTTGGACAGAAGGAGATGGTACGTGGCTTACCGTGTGTTGATCATGTTGAGCAGGTGTGCGACGGTTGTCTCATTGGGAAGCAAAGGCGAGCCCCGTTTCCAAGGGAGGGACAATATCGAGCAAGTAAGGTTCTTGAGTTGGTGCATGGAGACTTATGCGGACCAATCACGCCGGCGACCCCCGCAGGGAACAAGTACTTTTTGCTCATCGTCGACGACTTCAGTAGATACATGTGGGTTGTGTTGCTGAAGAGTAAGGATCAAGCTTTGCAAGCTCAGATTGTGAAGATGGCAGCCGAGGTGGAGTCCGAGGCAAAGTTGAAGGCCCTCCACCGATCGGGTGGGAGTTCAAATCCAATGAATTCAAGGAGTTGTGTGAAGCTCATGGGATCCGGCGGTATCTCACCGCACCATATTCACCGCAGCAAAATGGTGTTGTGGAAAGAAGGAACCAAACCGTGGTGGCCATGGCACGCAACATGATGAAGAGCAAAGGCATGTCAGGCAGGTTTTGGGGTGAGGCGTAGTACAGTTGTCTATTTGTTGAACAGGCACCAACTAAGAGTGTAGTTGGTATGACGTCTGAAGCATGGTACGGGCGCAAGCCCGGTTGATCATCTTCGCACTTTCGCGTGGCGCATGTGAAGACGGTGACCGGGCATACTAGCAAGTTGGCGGATCGAAGTACTCCAATGGTTATGATCGGCTATGAATACGGTTCGAAGGCGTATCGCGCGTACAATCCAAAGAAAAACAGGTGGTGGTGACACGACGCCGTCTTCGAGGAGGAGAAATCATGGAATTGGGGCTCTGAACCGTACAATCAATTTCGATGAAATATTTATCGTAGTCTACTGTGATTCGCATGCGATGATCAATAAACGGCGTCCGTGGCGTACGGATTTAGGCTGGTTCGGAAGATGGAAGTCCGAAGTGAGCAGCAGAACGCTATGCGGAGAGGTATCTCGCGTGAGTCCCGGACGAGCAGCAGCTCACGCGCTACACCGGAAGCTCGGCGTCACCATCCGCCCACGCAGCGGATAAGAGCCCCGCGCAAGTGGCCCATCAGCCGCACACCCGTCTAGGAGGGACTAGCGGCGATCCGAGGACGCGGCGACGATGTCACGTCACCAACATGCAAGACAATCGGCAAACGCAGAAATTCAGTAGACGCTGAAGCAAGTACTACGTCAGCTTCCACGTCTCCTCCAAGTGCACGGGAAGAAAGGGGACGGCCACCTACTCCAGAAAAATTCCGAAGTGTACTGGAGTTGTATCCGCCAGAGACCCTTCGTACAACGCGTGCGCGAGGGAGAGGACAAGGTCGGTGTTTACTCACCGAGGAGCCGACGAAATTCGAGGATGCTAATACGGAGGAGTGTTGGCGTCGTGCTATGGATGAGGAGTTGGGGTCGATCCGCGACAACGATACATGGGAGCTTGTTGATCTACCCAACAATCACAATGCCATAGGACTCAAGTGGGTGTACAAGATCAAGAAGGATGTCGAAGGGAAGTTGGTGAAACACAAAGCTCGGCTAGTGGCCAAGGGATACGTGCAAGAGCAAGGTGTGGATTTCGAAGAAGTGTTTGCTCCTGTTGCAAGGATGGAATCGGTGAGATTACTTATCGCTCTCGCAGCTCAAGAATCTTGGAAATTGCATCACATGGATGTGAAATCCGCGTTTTTGAATGGGGAGTTAGAAGAAAAAGTTTATGTGAAGCAACCACTGGGATACATCAAAGAGGGAGAAGAACACAAGGTTTTGAAGCTACACAAGGCGCCAGACGGCTACGGCAAGCCCTCGGGCGTGGAACATCAAGCTTGATCGTACATTGATCTCTCTCGGATTCGAGAAGAGCCCACCGGAGCATGCGAT
Organism: Avena longiglumis; assembly: GCA_030063025.1. Lineage (NCBI taxonomy): Eukaryota > Viridiplantae > Streptophyta > Magnoliopsida > Poales > Poaceae > Avena > Avena longiglumis. The sequence goes on from CP125979.1 coordinate 124,315,335, forward strand.
GTATAAGCGAGGTAAAGGAAGGGATCATCTACTAGTTGGCATCTATGTTGATGATCTATTGATATGAGGCGGATGAGAAGGATATTGCAAAGTTCAAGCTACGGATGAAGGAGTTATTCAAGATGAGTGATCTAGGCTTGTTGAGCTACTACCTTGGGATCGAGGTACATCAAAAGCTGGGTGAGATCACGCTATGCCAAGAGGCATATGCAAAGAAGATACTCGAGAAGTGTGGCATGGAAGAATGCAATCCAACTCATGTTCCGATGGAACCTCGTCTTAAATTGAGCAAAAGGAGTGAAGCACCTGCGGTTGATGCAACGGAGTATAGGAGCGTTGTCGGAAGTTTGAGGTATCTCATCAACACAAGACCCGACTTGGCCTATTCCGTTGGCTATGTGAGTCGCTTCATGGAAGCACCCACAATGGAGCATTGGACAGCCGTGAAACATATACTCAGGTATATCAAAGGTACTACAAACTTTGGTATTGTCTACTCGAAAGTGAAGGAGGAGGTGAAGCTACTTGGCTACAGTGTTAGTGACATGGCAGGAGATATTGACGACCGTAAGAGTACCTCGGGCGTGGCATATTTCTTGGGAAGAAGCATAGTAAGTTGGCTATCACAAAAGCAAAAAGTGGTGGCACAGTCATCCTGTGAAGCTGAGTATATTGCGGCTGCAACTGCGGCGTGTCAAGGTGTGTGGCTAAGAAGTCTACTTGGTGATCTCACCAATCGGGAGGCGGAACAAGTGGTGCTCAATATTGACAACAAGTCTGCAATTTCATTGTGCAAGAACTGCATCATGACAGAGTAAGCACATTGATACAAGTATCACTACATACGGGGTGTGTAGAGGAGAGCAAGATTGAAGTCAACTATGTTTGCACCAAAGATCAGCTTGCGGATATCCTAACTAAATCTTTGGGACGAGTGAAGTTTGCGGAGATGCGAGGAAGGATCGGCGTCCAAGCTGTGAAGTTAGGCACATCGTGCTTAGGGGGGTGATTGTTAGGAATAGTAATCCCGATAGGACACGGAACGGTGTCGTGTGCGTGTGTGTTCCGAGTAGGACTAGTAGTCCAACACCTATTCGTATTGACGTTGCGTCTTGACGGGTATATATACACCCATATAGTAGCCTTGTAAGACAACCGTGAGACTCAATACAAACAACAGGACCGAGAAGGCCCTGTAGCCATCAACATTGTTTTTCCTAGTCGTCGTCTCGCCGGAAAGTCTTCGTCATCGATCGTCGTCGGACCGTACACGACGGCGTAGTGGGGCTGGGCCAACAAATTACGCATCTGCATAATATGCCTCCTTTTTAACTCACAGAAGCTTGGTAAGAACCCTTTTAGCACACGGCGGTAGAAAATCCTAATTTTGGGCTGAACTTTAAGCTTCCACAAAGCACGCCATATATCTCCTCCTCCATCCTAATCAGAGGAATGGATGTGGTGGCGTTGGTGGGATGGTGTCGCTTCACTTCTTCCTCCTCTTCCTCCGCGGGCGACAGTGTGGCTCCCTACCTCCCCATCTTCTTCATCTTCCCCTTCGGTACAACCCTTTTCGACAGCTAACTGTCACCCGTGCCAGTCGGAAATTCAACTATGCCCACAGGTTACATAGTATTTTTTGCCAAATCTAGAAATTGAAGAACTTCAACCCAATCTGACCCCTGGAAGAAACTATTTCAAAATCTGACACCTAGGGTTGGCATCGTTTAAAACGGCGCCGAAGTTGTGCAGGTCGGCACCAACGCGGAGCAGCTGGGAGGCAGACCAAAGGGGTCGACGCCATGTGATATGGCGCTGATGTGAGTTCGGCGCCGTATCACTTGGCGCCGGCGTCCCAAGGTTGCCTCCTAGCTGCTATGTGTTGGCGCCGATCTGCACAACTTCGACTTCGTTTTAAATGACGCCGATCTCAGGGGTCAGATTCCAAAATAGTTTTGCCAAGGGGTCAGACGTGGAATTAGTTTCGTGAAAATGTTAGATTTGGCAAAAAAAAATAATACACAGGTTACTGCCAGATAGACCTACCGCAAATCAATACCGGTTGTCCTCGACTAGTGGTAAAGTTGATGGAGCAAGCCCGTGGTTTGATTTGTTTTAAGCTAGTTTTGAGCGTGGTGCATGGATGCAATACATAAGAGAACGTGAAAGTAGTCATCCATCTTAAAATAGAAGTCTTAGATTTATTAGAATTTAGATAAACCTATATATACTAAATAATGTCTAGATTCATTAACAAACCTAGTGTCCATCTAGCTCGGAAAACCTTTTTCCACAGCAATTTTGCCTTAGGGCCTGTTTGATTCAAAATATTTTTCTAAGAAATTTTATAGGATTTCTATCCATAGGAATTTTTCCAATAGGGTGTGTTTGTTTTAAAGGAATAAATCCTTCAAAATTCCTATGCATGACTTTTCTACACTATAATCCTATAAGATTTTTAACAAGAGGTGAGACCTCTTGGAAAAAATTCTTTGTATCTATGACAACTATGACATATACCAAAACCCTATAAAATTTCCCGCGTTTTCCATGCAGTGCAATCAAACAGCTTATCTCACCGGTTCCTACATTTTTTATTTCTATAAGATTCTAAGTGTCATGTTATTCTATTCCTATACTTTTACTATTCTTATGTCTTACAAATCATTCAAATCAAACAACCCCTAAAAATTTGCCATCCGATGCTCGTTCGTCCAGGCTTCCACAGCTATGTGGTCAGACACAGTATATGATGCATGCCGCGAAGATGGCTTCAAGCCATCATAGCCAAAAAAAAAAAAAGTTATCCGGGACGTGAGGTGACAAGATAAACACTGAGTTTTTTATGCCGATTCTGAGGAGAAGAGATAAAGTGAAGACCCGTTTTGGTGGACAAGTCTTGCTCCTACTCCAACACCAAAAGTGCTGCACGTCGTCTTCATCCACCATCCATAGCAGACTACTACATCCGGTACGTATTTGCGCGGTAACAAATTTGCTTCCCAAATTGACAGCTTCGTTGTCACAAGCAAGGGAAGAAAGATTGGAAGTCACCGAGCGCATAGTAGTTCGCCATCGTCGTGATGATGCGAGAAAAAGATCGATCCCCCGCACAATGCAATAGGCCCAGGCAAATCCACGTTCTTGCCATTAATAATTGTGTCTCACCCCACTCCTACTTGTTCCCCAAATCCTACTCTGCCGTCACAACAACTTCATTAATTATAATACTGTAGTAGTAATACACTCGGTTGATACGTAACGTAACGCATCTCTACTGTCGTCGATATTGCTGGCATCCTAATCGTGTTCGAATACCCATGCCGTAACCGAGACGGTGCAGGCATCGTAATCGTGTTCGAGTGTCCATGTCGCGCGTAACCGAGACGCATGAAACTCTCACTAGCAGCCAAGAAACTTTCAGTAGTGGCTAATCGCAAGAACTCGCACCGAATCATCATCAAAGAAACTCAAGAACCATGAGGATAATTTTCATGATCAATTGCTCTTCAATTTCATTCATAAATCGAGCACAATCAATAGTAGTATATACAACAAACAAATCCACGCGAGTAGTAGGATCGTCCGGTTACTCGATCGCACTAATTCCTCGCGTGCAGGGGAAAACCTGATTGGAGAGAATCAATGTGCTCTTCCCAATCGATCGATCTTCAGGCTTGGATCGGTTCGTTCTTCCCGGCCGAGAGAGGCATCGCACTGGCATTGGCGGCGTCGTCTGGAGGTTCTATGCTAGTAGTGATACAACCGTGGCGGCTATCGGCTATCGGTGGTGGCCGGAGAGGCGGTTGAGCCAGGCGTTGCGGAGCTGGAGCTCGAGGGGCTCGCCGAAGCACTGCGCGCGGGCGAGGCAGAAGTGGGTGCAGAAGCCGGCCGGCGAGCGGACGCGGCAGGTGTCGAGGACGTAGCACGCCGCGCACTCCATGCCGCGGGCCTGCACCACCAGGCCCCACACCTGCCGCGCCGCCTCCGCGCCGTCCTCGACCGCCGCCGCGGCGACCTGCTCCACCAGGATGATCCCGTCGGGTCGCCGCTGGTTACCGGTGCCCCACCGCCGCCGCACGTCGGGCCAGGTCTCCGCGGATGCCGGCTCGCGCTGCACCGTGACGCCCTCCCGCCCGTCGCGGAACAGGTGCACCAGGAAGGGGGCCTCCCCGACGTGCCGCACGATCTCGGCGATCGACTCCCGCATCCACCCCTCCACCCTCTCCTCCCCGACCTCCTCCTCCTCCTCCTCATCCTCGACGTCTTCGCCGATCAGGGACCCCAGCAGCCCCACCTCTCGCCGTGACTCCAGCCCCCGGGGCGGCGGCACGTCCGCGACCAGGGCCCGCGCGCGCACCGAAGACGACGCCGTCCGCCTCGGCAGGGGCGGCAAGAAGGACGAGGCGGGCGCCCGCCGCGGCGAGAAGACCACCGACGACGCCGACGCCGGGCCGCACCCCCGCACGGAGGTAGCCGCAGCCGCCGCCGCCATCGATCGATCAACCGGACCTCCTCCTCCTCCTGATCCTCCTCTGCCCTCTGACGACGGACGCCCGGGGACCGGTGGTAAATAGCAGCAGCTGCACGCACTGGATCGGCGGGGGCTCGCTCGCGCTTTGCGGCGGCGTCAAGCGTGAGTTGCGCGTACAAATAAGGTTGGGAAGGAGACGGTCAGATGGAGGAAGAGGAAGCCTACACGGTACAGGATTCCGAGCAGTAACGACTTTCCTCCCCGCTTCCCACGCTCCGTCCTCCGTGGCGTCCTACGTGGCCGCGGTTTCGGGATCCCGTGCGCGGAGGAGGGATCCGTGGCCGTCCGTGCGGCGGGATCTGTGGTGGTTTAGTGGTCGCGATGGGTGTTCGGTGTGATGCGGGGGAGGGGAACGTGCGGGCGCCGTCGGCGCGCGTGCCCGGGCACACTCCGGCACGCAGCGGGCGGGGGGCGGGAAGGGGGTTTGCCCGTGCCAGGTCAGACGCGAGAGACCAGGTCAGCACCGCGACGACACGTCGGAGGGGGACCGGGTCTCCGTGTGCGGCTGTGCGCCTCGCGATGCGTGTGACTGGCGTTCGTGGGGCCTGCGGCGAGGGCGTGGCCTGGTCGGTGGTCGACCGCGCGCGTCTCGTTTACCTCGTGATCCCCGGGACACCGCGTCGTGCTGCTTTGGGTATGTAGAGTACTTACGTGCGTGCAGGAAAAGACCAACAGCGTGCACGGTCCCCGCTGTCCCACGTGCAGCACGGACTTGTGTTTTTTGACGTGGGATGATTTTTTTTTGCGAAGTTTTTCTTTGTAGGGCCAAAATGAGACCCTAAACTTTGAAAAAACATTAAAGCATACCTTCACTTAATTCTATAACTGCAAGATATGCTACTAGTATGTCTTATAATTCCTAGAAATATATTAAACATTTATTAAAAGGTTGCACTAAAGTGATAACTGAATTCATGTGACCACATATCTTCCCCAAAAAATTCAAATGCGGAGCAACTTGTTAGTTAATACTTCCTATGTCCTAAAATAAGTGATGTGAGATTGTCTAGATATATATGTCTAGATACATGCGAATTTAGACAAAGCTACGTCACTTTAGTGTCTAGATACATGCAAATCTAAACAATCACAAATCATTTATTTTGGGATAGAATAAATAATTATTATGTGAAAAGAGCTTGACGAGCTATAATATTAACCATAGAATGCACAAGGATCATTTGATGGAGACGGAAACTCGTACCGAGATGGGCAACTTGTAGTGCAATTGCACGAACAACTCCTATATTTTAGAATCGAACGAGTAGATTAAGGAATGAATCGTGTCTCCGCTGAGAAGATGAAACGAACCTCTGCTGCCGAGATGGGCAATAGCAGTATGCTATCTGCTGCCTCGCACACTACCGCCTGCTCGGTGGGATTGCCGCGGTAGTTTGGAGGGTGGATGTTGGTCACAAGGCTAGGAAGTAGGCAACTGCAAAGCCTCACTTCCACTGAAAAGCAAGCTGATCGAGGCGAAGATCTCCCTCATGGATCGACGGTTCAATTAGTGACGAATCAAACAAATCACCACGTAATGCTAATACATAATCACTCTTTAGGGGCCCCAATATTTTTTGGGCCCTATTCCATCGCTCACCTCGCTCAAGGGTTAAAAACAGAATGGAAATGAACGAAACATGCATTATCATTTTCGTTTCCTCTTGTGTCGCCGGAATTAAAAACGAAACGAAGAACTTCAGAAACAAACACGAAATCAGAAATCATCAAAAACGATGGAACAGATACGAGACGGATATAATACAAAAACAAACATTTTTCAGAATATAATAGTGGCATAATATGTTCTTGTACACCAAATAAATATATAACATACAAAGAATAGCTCACAACTTTGACAAGCGACCATTAAACATAAAATAATACACATAATTCAACACTTCGACAAGTACATAAGTTTATATAAATAGTTTTACATAAACGATGAGACACTTACTTGATTAGTATGTAGACTGAGTCGGTACATGTATTATATAGACCATGCATATATTCCATGGGCTGACAAGAGCAAAAGAAATCACTTACACAAAATACTATTTTATACATGGACCCGACTGGTTATATTCTCGAAAAGTTCATGTATCTGTTTATCTGGAATTTTCTTACTGTTTCCGTTTACGCCGGAAATAGCTTCCTCGTTTTCTTTTCCGTTTCCATTTATAATATTACATTTCTGTTCCATTTCCATAAAATGCCATTTTCGTTTCCTTATTACCTCCCCATTTTCGTTTTCTTTAGAAACGGGCGGAAAATTTCTTACGTTTTTCAACCTACACTCATGACCTTTAACGGCCCTGGTAGTACTCCCTCCGATCCATAATAATTATCGTTCATTTAGTACAAAGATCGATGGGACTATTACATTTGCTAGTACATAACTGCTTTTGAAATGAAGTCCATTCCCTAAGTGGGTTCATTCATGATTCGTGTTTTTTAATGGATCGAGGTTCGCATTGATTAATCAGTTGTTGAATAGGAGGCGACGACGACATGTAGTAGAGGCAACATGGCAGCAACTATGGAGGCGAGAGATTTCACGGTGTAGCCTCGTTTGTGCGGGATGGACTCTGCTGCTGGAGAAGATGTCTTGGACAAGCGGGAACTGGAGGGATGACTCATGACCGGGAAGTTAATAGAACTGAAAATGGTGGTCGTTGGGTGAGGGTGCACGGTGAAGAAGCCGAGAACCGGTTGGAGAGGGTGGTGTTTGGATGTTGAATATAAATGGGAGACACATGACTAGGCTAATGTAACACCCTCAGAATCGGTCCTATGCAAGTTTTAGCGAAACCCGCCAAACCCGCATAGAAACGATTCGAAGGTGCCCACCAGGCACTTGCGTGCGGGTGGAAAACGAAGTAATAACATTACCCAACAGTCCTCGATGGGACCCACAGAACAGATACATACATAACGGCGACTCCATGAGTCAAGAATACAAATATAATATACAAAGATCCAAATCACCTTGAAAACGATAGAGCGTCCAGCTACGGACAAGATGCAAATGGGTCTAAGAGCCCTGAAGAATAAACAATGGCGTCCATAACCCTGCCCAGGCCAAGCCGGAAGGGTAACCCTGCTAACGGCGTCGATCTTAAAACCTGCTTAAACAAAAGGGGTGCCGACAAAGGGCAAAGGAAAAAGAGGCGCCAAGATCGAGGCCAGTACACGGCGAGGCTAGAATTCGGCGGTCCTCGCCTACATAGGTATGGTGGACTGAGCGGCAGCGGCATCATGCGCTAAACAACCTATAGAGACTCGAGACAACTGGCGGCTATCAGAGAGGGGTAAGAAAGACCTACTCGGAACCAACCTGATGCTAACATCAAACAAACCCATCCTGGTTTTTCCCCCTCGAGACCAAACGAGGAAGTCAACCGAGGAACTCACGCGGTTGGCAGTTTTACTTATTCAGTTATAGTTACAGCACTTTACTAGTCAGGTTTAGATAATCGTCCTGATAAAGTAAGCAGTGGGCACTTTTAGTTAACCATTCCGTGATAGTTACAACACTTACTAATCAGATACAATTAGCATGAGACAACCCCAAAACCCTGCAGTTGTTGGTACTTTTATTTAGCCATTCCGTTGTAGTGAAGCTGATTATTAGTCAAATCGGATACAAGTCATTTTATAACAGTAAACTTTAGTTATAGTTGTCTATGATCAAGCACTGTGCTCCAAGTCGTCCATAACCGCGGACACGGCTTCTCGAAAAGATTTAACCCTGCAGGGGTGCACCAAAGTATCCACAGACACTTCGACCCTTTTTGCCAGATCAGTTAACATACACCCATCGGTATGTCGGCGGGGCCTAAGTCACGACGTTCCCAGACCCAAAGCAAGCACGGGGGGCCACCCCACTAAGTACACCCGCAACGAAGTCGGACGGTCTCCGAGACGGACTTAGGGTTTGTGTCAATGGCTGTAAACGACAGCAGATCCCCAATCGGGGACTGTCGATACCGCAAAAACATTCCGCTTACCTAAACAGTACAGTGTTCTCCTCGCACAAACGTAAATAAAGCGGTAAACATGGCATAAGTACAGGATAGTAAATAAAACCTCAAACTAGTTTGTGGCCCCCAGTACAATACTTTGAAATCAGGTAATAATCAATGGGGGGCCCATATCTCCCCACCTGTGGTTAGCGTGCTCGATCTCGGAACAGGTGTCAAGAACTCGGGTCCTACGGGACACCAGTGGGCGGTCGGAAACCAAATACTACCTATCACCCACCGATGCCTCTGCTTAATTCAATTTTAGTTGTTAAACAGGAGTTAAAGTGAACAATAAGTAAAGCCATGATCATCTTCAACGTCAACATACGGCAATCCTCCAACAATTGTGGTACTTGACAACAAGCAAAACTCTTGAGCAAGCGACTACGACACGCGGGTCCAACTATCTACCAAACAACAGGTAATAGGATGTGTCCAAGGTGTATATGGTCAAGGGATATCACGGCACGATAAACTAGAGCATCGCAACACAGATAGCAAAGATCAACAGGAGGGAATAAATACTAGAAAAGTAAGATAGGAAGAAAGGGGGAGATGCTCGCCTGGAAACATTGCCGAAGGTTCATCCGAAGATCGGGGCGAAGCTCACATCAACTCAACGGCCTTATCCGCGAAGAAGCAAAACACTAGAAGAAACACCGGATGCAATATTTAAGATCGGCAGAAGATCGGGCATGATGCATGTATGATGCGTGACATGGCAAAGGTGCGATGCAATTAGGTCATGTTAAGCGGAACCGGGGTCCCGACAATTAATTAGGTGGTTCATGTTATTTACCTACCCCGTAAATTAAATGTTGCATTATCAAGACAAAAGATGGCACCGGTTCGCTACACAAGTTTAAATGAGGCCGATATGAGACTAGATTTGCCCGCATATGGGCCCCATATTTAATTAAAGGTGAATCGGCATAATGCCCCCAACCCACATGATATGCATGCGAGATGAACAATTAAATATGCAACAATTCATATAGTTGACCATTTATAAAATAGGGTTCTCGGAAAGGGGTTCACACATTTAGGGTTCGGCAGATCTTGGGGTTTCCGGGGTTCGGGGTCGGTCTCAGGGTCCAGGGTTCGACGGATCGGTCTCGGCGGAACATTCTCGGCAACGGAGCAGATCTTGTTGTTCGGGATGAAGCACTTGTCGCACAGGGGTCTCGGTGTCCGGGATGAAGTACTCGGCGTCTCCGCGTCGGTGGCCTTGGCGGTATCGGTTCGGACTCGTGATCCGGCACGGTCTTAGCGCCCGTCTTGATGTCGTTGGCGAACTCGGGCTCGATATCGGGGTCCTTCGGATCCTCGAGGCGATCTTGGCGTTCGGGCATCTTCGGTCCGTCTCGACCATCGTGGTCCATGACGAAGATCTTGGAATGGGCGCCACTTGGGTTCGTGTCGATCTTGGCGTTCACTTGTACATGTGGCCGTCGTTGAGGGTGGTCTTGAACGCGCGAGGAGGGGCTTGCGGCGGCCACATCGGGCGCGATGAAGGCAAACGATGGTGGTTGGTGCTTTCGCGAGGAAGCTCGGTAAGGCCAGGCGCTGGCTCATGACAGAGGCGCCGCTTCGGGAAGGACAACACGGCGGCAGAGGGCACGGGCTCGACGGGAGGCGGCGACCGAGACGGTGATGCGGTACTACGGTCGAGCTCGACAGAGGAAGGCCGGACCGACGAGGCAGCAAAGCGAGCACGCGAGGACGACGCGAGGTCGTGAGGCGGCTCGGGAGGCTGGCCCGAGCGAGGCGGCTGGTCGGGTCGGGCGGGCGCCGCAGCTGGCGGACGGCGAGAGGCGACTCGTGGCGAGCTTGGCTGGAGCGGAGAGGCGTCGGCCGGCGGGAAGGCGGGAGGCGCAGAGGCGCTACGGTGCTTGGGGTGCGGAGGTGGACCGGGGCGGGCGGGTGCGGTGGCGGGGAGGAGGTGGGGAGGACGCGGCTTGCGGCCGGTGGCGAGAGGGAAGCGGCGACGGTGAACGGCGGTGGGAGGCGCTGTGGCGCTTCGAGGCGGTTGCTCGCAGGGCGAGGCGGAGAAGGAGAAGCAGGAGGGGGGCAGGGCTGCAGGAGGAGCCGGGCGGCGAGGCCGAGTGGGGAAGAAGGGTGGATGGGGACGACGGTGCGGGGCCAGGGGTTGTCGGTGGGGTGGGGCCGGGGGCAGCGGGTCCAGGGGTCAGAGAGAGAGGACTGGGGGCGTGTGGGGTGGGTGTGGCCGGCTGGAGCGTGCGTGTAGTGCTGCGTGGGTGTATGGTTGAGGGTTGAGGGGTGAGTAGGGTGGTGAGGTGGCAGATTTTTAGTGGTGGAGGTGTGGGGAGAGGTGAGGTGGCGAGAGGGGGTTGGTTGGGATGATGTGGAGGGGGGGCTGGGTAGGTAGGTGGGTGTAAAAAGGATTAAGGGTGGGACTGGTTGGACCGATTTTAAAAACCTGGGGGTGGTCGTTCGGGTCGATCGGCCCGTTCGACTGCCCCCACTAAAACAATTAAAACTTTTATTTTGTTTTAAACGGGCCGTGTGCAAACCAATAGCGGCCAAAATATTTAATCCGGAGAATCGGGCTTTGCATTTGAATTAAGATGGGGCGTTTTAGAAAACAAAACCCGGCTTTTCAAAAATAGTTTCATGCAAGCAATTGCAAGATGATGACGATGCTCAAATGCAATGTGGCATGATGACATGAGCATGCGGTCATGACGATGCAATGCACAAAAACAACGCGATTTTCTAGTAGTGGTTTTGCGGGATGCCACAATTCGACACCACTAACAATGGATCTCGCCCTCGAGATCCGCCTCATGGTACCGGAAGGAAAGGTTGGTGATCTGCGTCTTCTCGCTTCGTGCAGATCTTCGCGACACCACTAACAAGACGTCGTTGATCCCGTTCGTCAAGAAAACACTCCGGATAAACAACGAACGAAGCTAAAGGTAGGGCCACCTCTAGCTTCCATGAAAGGAGTAGAATTGCATCGATCCACCATTCAAAATACAAAGCAAATGATAAGAGTAGTGGTATGGTCGCGACTCCATCCCGCACTCAAAGCATTACTCTGTACACGAACAGATAGATTATGCAACCAACCCTCAAGATTCAGACTGAAGATCTCGACAAGCGAGGTTCGGATCAAAGGAGTGATGCAGACTCTGCATCGGATCTGGCGTAGAGGATGTCGTTGCGGCGGAAAACACCGGAAGGCGCAAACAAGGAACAAAGAATGATAACACCGTAGACGGATTCCTCAGGCAGCTTGAACACCGGTAGAACACCGTTGACAAAGGAGGAAGCGAAACCCTGAAGGTACGACGGAAAACCCACCACGAGAAATCCTGGACTCGAAGAAAAGATAAGAGAACAGGTTCAAAACACGTCGAGATAAGAGGAGAATAGCAGAGGGGTAAGGAGTAAAATCAGACCTAACCAGAACTATCCAACCGATTTTGCAAAATAATTTTGACACTCTACTTCGGCCGTTAGCTAGGTTATCCTACAGGCTGGACTTGTGGGGTATCGCAACCGCCGAGCTCGATACCACTCAGAACACCCTCGAATCGGCCCTATGCAAGTTTTAGCGAAACCCGCCAAACCCGCATAGAAACGATTCAAGGTGCCACCAGCACTTGCGCGGGTGGAAAACGGCAAATAACATTACCCAACTGTCCTCGATGGGACCCATGTAATGTATACATACATAACGGCGACTCCATGAGTCAAGAATACAAATATAATATACAAAGATCCAAATCACCTTGAAAACGATAGAGCGTCCAGCTACGGACAAGATGCAAATGGGGCTAAGAGCCCTGAAGAATAACCAATGGCGTCCATAACCCTGCCCAGGCCAAGCGGAAGGGTAACCCGCTAATCTGCCGATCTCAAAACCTGCTTAAACCAAAGGGGTGCCGTAAAGGGCAAAGGAAAAAGAGAGGCGTCGATCGAGGCCAAGACACGGCGAGGCTAGAATTCGCGGTCCTCGCCTACATAGGTATGGTGGATGGCGGCGTGCATCATGCGCTAAACAACCTATAGAGACTCGAGACAACTGGCGGCTATCAGAGAGGGGTAAGAAAGACCTACTCAGAACCAACCTGATGCTAACATCAAACAAACCCATCCTGGTTTTTCCCCCTCGAGACCAAACGAGGAAGTCAACCGAGGAACTCACGCGGTTGGCAGTTTTACTTATTCAGTTATAGTTACGGCACTTTACTAGTCAGGTTTAGATAATCGTCCTGATAAAGTAAGCAGTGGGCACTTTTAGTTAACCATTCCGTGATAGTTACAACACTTACTAATCAGATACAATTAGCATGAGACAACCCCAAAACCCAGCAGTTGTTGGTACTTTTATTTAGCCATTCCGTTGTAGTGAAGCTGATTATTAGTCAAATCGGATACAAGTCATTTTATAACAGTAAAGTTTAGTTATAGTTGTCTATGATCAAGCACTGTGCTCCAAGTCGTCCATAACCGCGGACACGGCTTCTCGAAAAGATTTAACCCTGCAGGGGTGCACCAAAGTATCCACAGGCACTTCGACCCTTTTTGCCAGATCAGTTAACATACACCCATCGGTATGTCGGCGGGGCCTAAGTCACGACGTTCACAGACCCAAAGCAAGCACGGGGGGCCACCCCACTAAGTACACCCGCAACGAAGTCGGCCGGTCTCCGAGACGGACTTAGGGTTTGCGTCAGTGGTCAGAACGACAGCAGATCCCCAATCGGGACTGCCGATACACGAAAACATTCCGCTTACCTAACAAGACAAAGGTGCTCCTCGCAAACGTAAATAAAGCGGTAAACATGGCATAAGTACAGGATAGTAAATAAAACCTCAAACTAGTTTGTGGCCCCAAAGACAATACTTTGAAATCAGGTAATAATCAATGGGGGCCCATATCTCCCCACCGTGGTTAGCGCTCGATCTCTAACAGTGTCAAGAACTCGGGTCCTACGGGACACAAGTGGGCGGTCGGAAACCAAATACTACCTATCACCCACCGATGCCTCTGCTTAATTCAATTTTAGTTGTTAAACAGGAGTTAAAGTGAACAATAAGTAAAGCCATGATCATCTTCAACGTCAACATACGGCAATCCTCCAACAATTGTGGTACTTGACGACAAGCAAAACTCTTGAGCAAGCGACTACGACACGCGGGTCCAACTATCTACCAAACAACAGGTAATAGGATGTGTCCAAGGCTGTATATGGCTGCAAGGGATATCACGGGTATGATAAACTAGAGCATCGCAACACAGATAGCAAAGATCAACAGGAGGGAATAAATACTAGAAAAGTAAGATAGGAAGAAAGGGGGAGATGCTCGCCTGGAAACATTGCCGAAGGTTCATCCGAAGATCGGGGCGAAGCTCACATCAACTCAACGGCCTTATCCGCGAAGAAGCAAAACACTAGAAGAAACACCGGATGCAATATTTAAGATCGGCAGAAGATCGGGCATGATGCATGTATGATGCGTGACATGGCAAAGGTGCGATGCAATTAGGTCATGTTAAGCGGAACCGGGGTCCCGACAATTAATTAGGTGGTTCATGTTATTTACCTACCCCGTAAATTAAATGTTTCATTATCAAGACAAAAGATGGCACCGGTTCGCTACACAAGTTTAAATGAGGCCGATATGAGACTAGATTTGCCCGCATATGGGCCCCATATTTAATTAAAGGTGAATCGGCATAATGCCCCCAACCCACATGATATGCATGCGAGATGAACAATTAAATATGCAACAATTCATATAGTTGACCATTTATAAAATAGGGTTCTCGGAAAGGGGTTCACACATTTAGGGTTCGGCAGATCTTGGGGTTTCCGGGGTTCGGGGTCGGTCTCAGGGTCTAGGGTTCGACGGATCGGTCTCGGCGGAACATTCTCGGCAACGGAGCAGATCTTGTTGTTCGGGATGAAGCACTTGTCGCACAGGGGTCTCGGTGTCCGGGATGAAGTACTCGGCGTCTCCGCGTCGGTGGCCTTGGCGGTATCGGGTTCGGACTCAGGATCCGGGCACGGTCTTAGCGCTCCGTCTTCAGTGTCGTTGGCGAACTCGGGCTCGATATCGGGGGTCCTTCGGATCCCTGAGGCGATCTTGGCGTTCCGGGCATCTTCGGTCCGTCCTCGACCATCAGGGTCCATGACGAAGATCTTGGAATGGGCGCCACTTGGGTTCGGTGTCGATCTTGGCGTTCACTTGTACATGTGGCCGTCTCGTTGAGGGGTGGTCTTGAACGCGCGGCGGAGGGGGCTTGCGGCGTGGCCACATCGGCGGCGATGAAGGCAAACGATGGTGGTTGGTGCTGCTCGCGGAGGAAGCTCGGGTAAGGCCCAGGCGCTCGCGGACGAGGCGCCGCTTCGGGAAGGACAACACGGTGCAGAGGCACGGGCTCGACGGGAGGCGGCGACCGAGACGGTGATGCGGTACTACGGGTCGAGCTCGAGCAGGAAGGCCGGACCGACGAGGGCAGCAAAGCGCTGGGACGGGCTGGCTCGAGGCGCTGGCGGCGGCTGGGCAGGCCGAGCGCGCCAGTCGGATGGTCGAGGAGAGAGCGACTCCGGCGGGCTTAGCGGAGGCGGCAAGAGCGTCGGCGAGGGCTCGGGCGTCAGACGACGATGGCCGGGGAAGGCGGCGCGCTTGCTGTGCAAAGTGCGGAGGTGGGCGGGCGGTGCAGTGGTGGGAGAGGAGGGTGGGAGGACGCGGGCTTGGCGGCTGCGGCGGTGGCGAAGGGGCAGGCGACGGTGAGCAGTGGGAGGCGGGGCCTTCAGGCGGCGAGGAGAAAGGGAGAAGCCGGAGGACGCGGGCTGCAGGAGGGAGCATTTGGCCAGGGGTGGGAAGAAGAAGGTGGATGGGGACGGTGCGGGGCCAGGGGTTGTCGGTGGGGTGGGGCCGGGGGCGGCGGGTCCAGGGGTCAGAGAGAGAGGACTGGGGCGTGTGGGGTGGGTATGGCCGGCTGGAGCGTGCGTGTAGTGCTGCGTGGGTGTATGGTTGAGGGTTGAGGGGTGAGTGGTGAGGTGGCAGATTTTTAGTGGTGGAGGTGGGGAGTGGTGAGGTGGCGAGAGGGGTTGGTTGGGATGATGTGGAGGGGGCTGGTTAGGTAGGTGGGTGTAAAAAGGATTAAAGGTGGACTGGTTGGACCGATTTAAAACCAGGGGTGGTCGTCGATCGGCCGTTCTCACTAAAACAATTAAAACTTTTATTTTGTTTTAAACGGGCCGTGTGCAAACCAATAGCGGCCAAAATATTTAATCCGGAGAACCGGGCTTTGCATTTGAATTAAGATGGGGCGTTTTAGAAAACAAAACCCGGCTTTTCAAAAATAGTTTCATGCAAGCAATTGCAAGATGATGACGATGCTCAAATGCAATGTGGCATGATGACATGAGCATGCGGTCATGACGATGCAATGCACAAAAACAACGCGATTTTCTAGTAGTGGTTTTGCGGGATGCCACAGCTAAGATCCAATGACAGCTGAAATCCCATCTTCTTTTCATTAAATCGCATTTTCCGGTGCTCCATATGCCCTTCTGGTATGTGATCATCGTCGCTCCTATGCTAGGGGAACAAGTGACCTCACCTAGTCGACCAATGTGCCTTATTTATATGGGCCAATATATATGTATCAAAATATAGCAAGATTTTACATAAGGCTAAGTCACTCGTATCTTTTCAAATGAATTACAATATGGGCAGGTCGGCCTACTTTTAAACAGAGAAACCAATGTAAAATGAACAACAATTTGCATAATTAGATAATTCATATATTGTTGCATGTTACGAAGTGAATTGTATGTGTCAATGGCACGCTACTGATCCCCAAAGAATAAGAAATGCACATTTTACCATGAAATCAAGCATCGCAACAAGCAGGAGTGAAATATTCTATTTGAGGACATACATTAGTCGATACTTTATACACTCTATGATATCCATTTAGTTATTGGAAGGCTTAATAGCCTTGTATTCAAAAAACATGTGCCATGTTATTTCCTAGCTTCATGTCTTGTAGAACACTCCGCCGATTTCTTTATAAATATAATTATATGCAAAAGTACATACATGCACCATATATTAAGGGCGTATCTCTTGGGGTAATGTGATAATATTTCTTTGCTTACATATGTAGTTTCAACTTACAGTTTTACTTTAGCATTATAAATGTGTTTATAATTCTAATTTCTAGTTGTATAAGAAATTTGTACATGGTACACATGGGCACGTATGGATCGTTAATTATGATATTCATACCTAAAATTAGTATTCATGATAGTACATAGAAGGGTGTATCAATCAAAACAATAAACATTCTAATATTAAGATGAGTCGAAACAAAGAAAAAAGGTTCAATATAAATAGGTGAGAACTTTTATGTCTTGCCCTGGGCTAACGAGAACTCAGGCATACATTTGCATTAGTTGGGAAAAATTGTCCTCATCAATATCCACGTTACAAGTTTCTTCAACACATCTCCTTGATATTTTTCTGAATTATCTAAGTGCAGAAGTTTGCGCCATATCCAACAGATATGCCCGAAATAGCTTTAGTCTCAGATTTAGCTAAATGAGTATCTTTGACAAGAATGAAACACTTACAACCAAATACTGAAAAGTATTTGAACTTGGGCTTGTCTTGTCCAAGCTTGCAAAGATAGAGGCGGTTTGACGCATGACATGCATGTTGATGGCTTCGGTCCAATATTTGTACGCAGTCTTCAGATCCACCATCATTGCTCTTCCCAAATCCATGAGTGACTGGTTCTTTGTATCCGCTAAACTATTTTGTTGAGGGGTATAAACAAAGAGAACTCATCCAAGGTGTAATTCTTGAAGTCGGAGTTTTTGTCACTTCTTATTGACAATACATATTTGTATCATGTTGATGTTGAGATTCATTGGCAAAGTCGATGACTCTTTTTTGGGTCTCACTGTTTCTCTTGAGAAAAATATACTCATATGTATCTTGAATATCATCAATAATCACTAAACAATATTTCTTGCCACCAAGAATATCATAAGTCGGAAGCCAAAAAGATCCAAGTTAAGGAGCTCTATGAGCCTCATGGAAGAGATACTGGTCTTGTGGGGATGCTTCTTCTCATGTAGCTTTACATTGATGCAAGCACTACAAGTAAGATCTTTGAAAAAATCACATTTTTTGGTACAAGGTTGTGCTCCCCCTGGATGAGACTTTGCAAGTTTCTCATGATGAAATGGGCTAAACGATGATGCCAAAGCCATCCCAAGTCGGATTTAGTCATTAGGCACGTCTCAAGTTTAGTGGCCTCATTTGAGAAGTCAGCCACATATAAGTCATTATTGACATACCCAACAAAGTTACTTTAAGATATTTTCTCCAAAAGAGGGTCACAAGATGCACACCAAAATATGTATCCACCAGAAGAATGAGAGTTATCCAGACTTCAGCATGTAAGTTACCCATCCAATAACATGTAAGTTATCTACCCAATCTAAAAGAGATATTCTAGACCCCAAATGGAGCACAAAGGAGCCACCAGCGTTTTGGGCCGTTGGATTGAGCTTCCAAAAGACTTCTGACCGTCCGATTAGCCACAGGTGGTCCGAACCGTCCGATTGGAGCCATCCTAGCCATCCACTTCACCTGCTGTTTTTTACCCATGCCATCACTTCCCGCTAGCTACCTTCTATGACAGTGGGGGCCTGCGTTTTCCAGGACCCGCCGATCAGTGATGCGTACACATGACATGTTCTGTAAGAGGGGACAACAAGAGGATAGACGCGGTGGCACCCCGTAGTTTGCCTAGTGTGCCGGAGGCAAAATCGAACTCCTGCCTGCTCATGTCCTCCACCTGCCTTTGCCCAGTCCTCCCCACATCCTCCTCCTAGGAACCCTAGCCGCCAAATAGAGGCAAGATTGTATAGGGGCAGTGCCAGGGCGTGGCCCGGTGACTGAAACATCGTGATTTGACGAGGAAGGAGGCTCAACTGAGGAGGAGGCTGGCCGACGACGTGGACCGTCGGCGACGGCCGGAGGAGCTCCATGTCGGGGCGTACGGAGAGGAGGGCGAGGCCGAGGAGCCCGGAGGCGCTCGACGAGGCAGAGACGCAGGCAGGTGGCCGGAAGGGCGAGGAAGATGGCAGGAGGAGGCCTGAGCGGCGGCGTGCCTGCGGGCGAGGGAGGTGAGATGGTGCGGCGCGTCGGACGGGAGGAAGCTGCGGGAGGAGGAAAGTGAGTCGTCGGCGACGCATGCAGAGGAGCTTGGTGGCTATGGCGGCATTGCTGTAACATCCCAAAAATACTAAACTTGGATCATCAAACTCTAATCATCAAAATTAGGGTTAACAAAAACTTTTCCAATTAAAAATATGAAAGCATTCTTATGTGTGTATTAAAATTTGGATTCTTTTGAATTTCCTTGGTTGTGTGTTTCTTTGCTTGTAAAATGATTCTTAGGTGAAATAAACATCATCTAAACAATCCCCACACTTTTCCCAAAGACAAACAAATCAAAACAAACAAATTAAGTGAATGGTCACTTTGGCCAAATTAACTCCCATGCCTACTTTGGCTATCCCTAACTTTCAAAACTTAACAAAAACATGTATGGATCTTTGCACCCCTTGATAGTACTCATAACAAAGTACCAAGGCCCACCTTGTGATCATCCAAAAACATTCGAATGCATAGTTTAAATGACAATTTAAAATTGAATCCATTTCATATGGGAAGATCCCATTTTTTCACAAACCACTCAAAGAAGCTCCAATTTTAAAACCCAAGCATCCACAGACTCACCAGAACATGCCTAGCACACCCACCAAAAATCTTTTCAAAATTTAAAACTTAAGTTCTTGCGGCCATTTCATCAAACACTTGGAGGCAACAAATCAATCTGGCCAAACTTCACTGTTTTGAGCAGTAATTTGGCTAAGCAATATTCACCATTGATCACCCTTGTCTCCCCCAGTGCCAACCAGTGCTTTGACAACCCCCACCCCTACCCTTTGCACCATACCATGCCAACCCGAGCACCCTTGTCAGCCGACCATGGCAAGCTAGCAGGAGTGTTCGCCGCGCCTAGCCACCATGTCCAGGAGGCAGCCTACCGTCCACCGCCAACCCTCGCCTTTCGAACCCTGCCACCATCGGACCACACCCACGCCATGCCAAGCTTCTCTGAGCGCATGCCGAGAGCGCACTAGAGCGCCACCCTCGACACACGCCCACAGACCGCGCGCCGCCCTCGCCGCGTGCATACGTGATTACCACCGCCCCAGCAACCCCGCAGACACCCCCGTTCGCCGCCCCATGCCTCACAGCCACCTCTCGTCGTCGAAGACGCCGCCTCTATCGTGCAGAGCACCGCACGTTCCCGACCGTTTGCCACCGTACCTACACGCGCATTAAAGCCCTAGAGCATCGCCAGGAGACCACCAATCGATCGCTAACCTCAGCCATGCCGCTAGCTGCCTGTAGCCATGTCGCCACCGTCGCCTGCCCATCCCGTTCGGTCTCGCCGTCGGGCCTATAAAAGGAGGCGACCCCCAGCCGATTGAAGCACACCATCTCACTCCCCTCACCACACTGATCGTTCCACCCCTTAGTTAGAGCAAGGCAAGCAGCGCATCGCCTGAATTGTGCCGGAGCTCACCGCTGCAGAGGAGAAGAGGAGCCGTTGATTTCGTCCACCCCTAGAGCTGCCGCGACCACCCCTGAGTTCTCCGTCGTTGACTTCGTCGTTTGCCCGCCTCGCCATCGTTGCTGGAGCCCCGGTATGCCCCCTATGCACCCCCACTGAGCCGCTAGGGTTCGAGCTCGCCGGTGACCTGTTCATCGTCGACGACGACCCTCAGCCGTTGATCTCGCTTCTAATCCAACGCACCACATCGCCTGCATCTTCGGCTTAAAGAGCCACCGACCGTGGAACCCCTGTCAGCTTGCGCCAGCGCTGGAGTGACACTGGGCCGGCCCAAAAACCCTTCCCGCGCAGCCCACTCGTTTGAATTTAGATTTTTCTATTTTCATTCAAACACAGTTCTGTACCTAGTTTCAAAAATCAACCCAGTTCGATTCAGTGAACCAAATTGAATGAAACCAATTTTGTTAGAAAGGTCTTGAAATGCTTAATCCAATCCCGTTGGATTCAAATCATTTGGATATATAGATCACCCTTGGTAAAAATAACAAGGCAGAAGCTTTTCTGCATTCAAACATTTTTCAAATTTAAACCATAATAGCTTTTGAGTTGATTCCAACTCTCAAAAATCACATTTGATCATACCTTTCAGAATATATAAAAATATATGGGTTTACTTACAGAAATAATGTCCAAGTAATAAAAGAATTCCACATAGGCATTTCTAGTCACTTTATTTATTAAAAATAAAAGGGTTAAACCTTATTAAATTGTGACACCACTTTAAATCACATTCCCATGTACTGAAATATGTGGTGATGACATGTGTTAACATGATCCCATGTTTGGGTTTGGAGAATATTAAATCTTAAGGAGTTTTTCAATGAGTAGAAATTACTTTTCTAAAAATAAAATCAATAAGACAAATGCTTTAGTCTTGTAATGTTAGTGATGATCCTAGATCATCTATAGAACCCCTTTGTGTGATGATTGAAAGTAGTCAAGTATTGTTTGGTGATTGTGTACCTCGTATTTATTCATAGACGCTAGTACCGACCAAGGATACGAGGAAGAAGGAGGTTACTACGAAGAAGAAGCCGAGGAGAACTTCAACCACTGCTCTGCACAAGGCAAGCCTAATACTACTAGTTGAATGTGAAAGTTAACACTTGAAATTATGAAAGTATATAAACTATGCAATGCACTAAGCATGCTTGGTTGGACACATTTGATGATACCCAATCCTAGTTTTACTTTCAAGCTTTATACTTTATTTTTCTTTATCAAAGCTATTCCTTAGAGTTTATTTAAGTGACTTGTAGTTTCTAGGAAGATATTTTGAAGGTTGCATAAAGATATTTTGATGGTACTTAGTTAAAACTCCACTTGTTTACCACCCCTCATTAGTACTCACCCTCACTTGTAGATGCTAGTTCTAAGCATAAAACTTGATCAACTTTATATGAGAATACTTGGTGGAAAAATGGTTATGAAAACCTTGGAATGATGGATCATTCTACCGAAATGTTTTGACATGTGTTTCCAAACACCAGATGAATTTGGTGATGAAAATGTTGAGGCATGAGCCTTAGCCCTTTATAAAACTGATGGTTGTCTGGATGCGATACCATTCCAATTTTACCGTACAACCACAATACCCGAAGTTTGGGTAGGGCTTGACTGGAAACTTATATACCTTAGTATGGGTTCCCTCACGGCCAAGGTCTAAGCTGAGGCTACCTTGTGAAGATTGTCCACCTGTGTAGTACCCAAGATGACAGTTGGTCATGGTTGGGTGGCCAAACTCATAGGAGAGGTGCCTATACTAGGGTGTGCAATTGAAAAGTTAGGATTGATTATCCGCATACTGAGTATGGTGAATTCAGGATTTGTTCCTAACAGATGTGTCGAATGTTGTGGTGAAAGTGTACAATCTCTGCAGAGTGTCAAACTATTCGAATAGCCGCGTCATGTTATGGATGATTGAGTGGCCATACTGTTCCCCCGTCAGATGTTTTCAAAATGACTTGTGAAATGAATTGAGATTTTGACTTGACCACAACAGAGTTATGATATGAGATACAAGTTCCCACTTAGGTGTTATAAAATTTGACTAGCTTTGTCTTGCTTCTGAACTTAGTAGAGGTAAATCTGGCTTTTTGCAAAACAACCCTAGAGCTTAGTGTCCTACTACAAAACCCCCTTCACTTGTTAGTATTAGTTTGCGAGTACTTAAAGAGTACTCATGGCTTGTCCCTGGCTATTCCCGTGGCCAGACTATGAAGAGGAGTACCAGGATGATGGACCCCAGGAAGGTTACGACAATTAGGATCATCTCCCATCGCAAGATTGCCTGACCCGAAGATGGAGCTTCGCCTACGCTACCTTTATTATTACGTATTTCCGATGCTTGAGTTGTATTAAGAACTGGATCATGAGATCCTTATTTGTGTAAAACCTTATGTATGGTTTGTAATGGATGATGTACCGTGGTATCCAATTCTGTTATGTCTCACAAAAATGGCAATCCTGGGATTGCGATGTATGGTATAATAGGCATGACAGCTGCGAAGCCCAGGTAGGAGAGGATCTCGGGGCGCGGGGGAGCTGCCGTCGTTTTGGGCTGTGGAGGGACCTCCACAGCGTTCCACCGACCTCGATGGCGATCAAGGCGAGCACCGGTCCTATGTGGCGGTGCCTCACACGGCGACCACGACCCGGCGGAACGGCAGCTCCCTGCCCACTCCTTCTCCCTTCCTCCTCCTCCCCTGCTTAAAACCCTATTCGCCGCCACCGGTCGTCGCCATTGTTATCCTTGAGGAGAGCTGATTCGGAGGAGCTCAATGAGCTTGACGTCCGCCGATGCGTCCCCGGCTCCATGGCGACCGAAAGCAGCAGAGCTTGATACCTGTGGCATCCCGCAAAAAGCACTACTAGAAAATTGCGTTGTTTTTGTGCATTGCATCATCATGACCGCATGCTCATGTCATCATGTCACATTGCATTTGAGCATCGTCATCATATTGCATTTGCTTGTGTAAAACTATTCGTAGATAAACCTAGTTTTGCTTTCTAAAACGCCCCATCTTAATTCAAACGCAAACCCCGGGTCTCCGGAATATTTTTGTTGTCTGCTATCGGTTTGCAAACGGTGCATTTAGGATTAAATAAAATTATTAAATTATTTTTAGTGGGGCAGTCGAACGGGCCGAATTGACCCGGACGACCACCCCAGAAAATAAATCGGTCCACCTAACCGCCCTTCTAAATCCTACAGCTACCCACCTATCTACCCACACACCCCCTCCACCTCACCCCCACCAATAACCGGCCGCCACCTCATCACCTCCCCTCCCCTAACCAACCACACCCTGCCACCTGGTCCACCCCCTCTCTCTCAGCTCTCTCTCTCTCATCCCACCTCACCCGCCGGCCCCACACACGCACGGCACGCTGCAGCACACAACTCCCCACGCCCCTGGGCCCCCCACACACGCGACCCACGCACGCGACCGCCCTCACCACTTTCCTCTCTTCCTCCCCGCGAGCGGCTCCGCCTTCCTTCTTCTCCTCACGGCGTCGCCTCCCGTCATGGAGCTCCCGCCGCCTCCTCCTCCTTCGCGGAGCTCCCTTGCACATTGCTCCTCCCGCCGCCGGACGCCTCAGAGCGCCCGCTGGCCGGCCTGTCCCGACCTCGCGCAGGCCGCCTCCCCGTCTCCTCCGCGCTCGTCCCGACCCCGCCGCGTTTCCCCCTTGTCGCCGGCCATCCTCCACCCGCACGTCCCCAGCGACCTCCGCGCCCTCCACCTCTAGCCTCCTCCGCTGCCCTCCGGCTCGTCCTCGCCGTCCGCCGTCCGCCGCCCTCAACCGCTCGCTCCACCGCCCCTCACGCCTCTGCCCAGCCTGGCCGCGCCGACGCCATGCGCGCCCGCCGTCCGCGGTGACCTCCTCAGCGCCTGGTCACCCAAGGCCCCTTCTGTTGATGTCCTCTTTTGAGTGTGCTTGCCTCCCTTTTGGTTTGCCTCTGTTCCTAGCAGTTCGTGTTGCAACCTTGTGGAGTTTCTGCTATGTGAGGTGCTTGTTTTCGGTGCCCCGTGGAACCTCAGGACCTCTAGCCTTTCGGTGTGTTGTTTTGTCAAGAGCGTCATGCGTGATACCAAGCCTTCAACAACCATCAAGTCAGTGGAGCGTCGAGTTCCCCCTCGAAACACCAAATCTTCCTTCCCGGAGACCGGACCCTCGGACGCCAAGACCCGAACCGGGAGGACGCAAAGATCGCCACGATACCGACAAGCACTTCACCCCGAAGCCAAGACCGACCCGACTTGAGGACCCGACAAGATCTGCGCAACTACAAGATCGGCACCGACCAGGGCGGACCCGCTACGCCCCGACGCCGAACCAAGTCCTGCTGCCCGGATGCGACAAGATCTACTTCTGTTGTCCGAGAACGACCCCGTCGAACCCTGGACCCTGAGACCGACCCCGAACCCCGGAACCCCAAGATCGTCGAGCCCCCCAATGTGTGACCTCTTATCCAAGAACCCTATTTTATAACATAATACAACTTGTCGCATAATCATTGTCTTGCATGCATCCTTGTCTGTGGTTTGGGGGCCTTATGCCGATTCACATAATAATTAAATATGGGGCCCATATGCGGGCAAATCTAGTCTCATATCGGCCTCATTTAAATTTGTGTAGCGAACCGGTAACTCATCTTGCCTTGTTAAAACAACATTTAATTGCGGGGGTTCTAAACAACTTGAACCATTTAATTAATTGTCGGGACCCTGGTTCCGCTTTAATATGACCTAATTGCATCGCACCTTTTGCCATGTCATACATCATACATGCATCATGCCCGATCTTCTGCCGATCTTAAATATTGCATCCGGTGTTTCTTCTAGCGTTTTGCTTCTTCGCGGATAAGGTCGTTGAGTTGATGTGAGCTTCGCCCCGACCTTCGGTTGAACCTTCGACAATGTTTTCAGGCGAGCATCTCCCCCTTTCTACCTATCTTACTTTTATAGTGTTTTACTCCTTCCTGTTGATCTATTGCTATCTGTGTTGCGATGCTCTAGTTTCTGTACCCGTGATATCCCTTGCAGCCCTATATTGCCTTGGACACATCCTATTACCTGTTGCTTGCTAGATAGTTGGACTTGCACGTCGTAGTCGCTTGCTCAAGGGCTGTTGCGTGTCGTCAAGTGCCACAGTTGTTGATGTATTGCCGCATGTTGATGTTGGAGTTGATCGTGTCTTTACTTATCGTTCACTTTAATTCCTGTTTAACAACTAAAATTGAAGTAAGCAGAGGCATCAGTGGGTGATAGAAAATATTTGGTTTCCGAACGCCCACTTGTGTCCCGTAGGACCCCGAGTACTTGATACTTGTTCCTTGATTTATCGCGCTATCCACATCCGGGAGGTATATGGGACCCCCCTGAGCCAGAGCTTGATCCAGTCTTATTTCTTGGGGCCACAAACTAGTTTGAGGTTTTATTTACTATACTGTACTTATGCCATGCTACTTATGTATTTACGTTTGTGCGAGGAGCACACTGTACTGTTTAGGAATTGTGACCCGTTTACGCGGTATCGACAAGCCCAGTTTTGGGTTCCCGATGCTTCTGACCCCACAAACCTCGGGTCCGTCTCGGAGTCAGCTAACTTCGTTGCGGGTGTACTCCAAGGGGTGGCCCCCTGAAATATTTCTGAATCCTGTGATTGCTCAGTCGTGAAAGCCTCGTTGGGTTTTGTTTTGGTTTTTCCGAGGTTTATCGAGCGTGTGTTGCTATTGGTGCACCCCGGCCGGGTAAAACTTTCTGAAAGCCGTGTCCGCGGATATGGACGACTTGGAGCACAGTATCTCGACCATAGACAAGCATAACTAAAGTTTACTGCTATAAATTTGACTTTATAATGACTAGTAATCAGCTTCACTATAATGGAATGGCTAATTAATACTGCCCACAATTGCTTGTTTGGAGTGTCGCTTGCGACCATTGTACCTGACTAGTAAGTATGGCAATTGCAATGGAATGGTTAAATAAAAGTACCAACAACTGCTGGGTTTTGGGTTATCTCACGCTATTTGCATCTGACTAGTAAGTGCCGCAACTACAATGGAATGAATAACAAAAAGGGCCCACTGCTTCTTTTATCAGGACAAATATCTTACCTGACTAGTAATTGCTGCAATGATAACTGAATAAATAAAACTGCCAACTGTGTGAGTTCCTCAGTTAACTTCCTCGTTTGGTATCGAGGGGGAAACGCCAGGATGGGTTTGTTTGATGGTAGCATCAGGTTGGATCCGAATAGGTCTTTCTTACCCCTCTCTGATAGCCGCCAGTTGTATCGAGTCTCTATAGGTGGTTTAGTGCGTCTTTGCCGCTTGATCCACCATACCGTAGGCGAGGACCGCCAATTCTAGCCTCGCCGTATCGCCTCAAGATCGACGCCTCTTTTTCCTTTGCCCTTTCGGCACCCTTTGTTCAAGCAGGTTTTGAGATCGACGCCGTTAGCGAGGTTACCCTTCCGCTTGGCTCGGGCAGGTTATGGACGCCATTGGTTATTCTTCAGGTCTCTTAGCCCCATTTGCATCTTGTCCGTAGCTGGACGCTCTATCGTTTTCAAGGTGATTTGGATCTTTGTATATTATATCTGTATTCTTGACTCTCTGAGTCGCTGTTGCATATATATCTGTTCTGTGGGTCCCATCGAGGACTGTTGTGTAATGTTATTACTCGTTTTCCACCCGCACGAAAGTGCCTGGTGGGCACCTTTGAATCGTTTCTATGCGGGTTTGGCGGGTTTCGCTAAAACTTGCATAGGTTCGATTCTGAGGGTGTTACAATACCTTGGAAACGTATCTATAATTTTTTATGCTCCATGCTTGTTTTATATCATTTGTCTTATGTTTTGTCTAAACTTTGAGGTATTTTTATACACTGTCTGGAACTAACCTATTGACAAGATGCCCACAGTGCCAGTTGTCTGTTTTCTACTGCTTTTTGTTTCAGAAATCTAAAAAAATAATATTCTCGGAATTGGACGGGACAAAAGCCAAAGTTCATATTTTTCCTGGAGCAATACGGAAAATCGAAGACGAGACGGAGGAGGACACCAGGGTGGTTACACTCTAGGTGGGCGCGGGTCCCACCCTGGCTGCGCCCACAGGGCGTGTGGGCCCCTGGACCTCCATCGACCTTGCCTCATTCGCCTATAAGAAGCCCCAGACTCAGAAACCCTAAATAATCCAGCAAAAATCCATGAAAAATTCCGCAGCGCCGTCGCCACCGAAGGGAAGATTCGGGGGACAGAAGTCTCTGTTCCGGCACCCTGCCGGGACAGGGAAGTGCCCCCGGAGCCATGTCCATCGATCTCCATTGCCATCTCCATCACCATTGCTGATTCCCATGATGAGGAGTGAGTAGTTCTTCCTCGAGGCTAAGGGCTCTACCGGTAGCTATGTGTTCATCTCTCTCTCTCTCTATGCGTGATCATGTTATGGCCATGAGCTTTGTAATCAAGTAGATCTACTGTGTTACTCAAGTGCTTCAACATATCTCTGTTCTCCCCATGTGTGTGTGAAAGTGACAGCGTGCACGCCATGGAGGCACTTAGGCTAGAGTCTACAGAAATAATCATCGTGCTTTAATAGATCTATACTTTTCCCCACATGTGTGAAAGTGACAACATGCACGCCCTGTGTGGCACTTAAGCTAGGTTACATATATATTTATCATGAATATATTTGGAGTTGGATGTCTTTATGAAATTGTGGTGTTTGTTGGAACCATCTAGCGCTCAAGGTGACAGTGTGGGGTTATCTAGATTGGGACTTTGAGGAGTGTTGTTATAGCCACCATGGATTAGCGTGTCCAACCGGAGAGTAGTTCAAGGTAGTATCATGAAGAGAATATATTTATATGAGAGTGTTCACTAGTGAAAGTATGATCCCTAGGCCTTGTTTCTAAGTATTGAAACACCGTTTGCATCTAGATCTGTTACATGTTTGCTTGCTTCCATCTGTTTGCCTTTAGTCTTTCCTCCATGTCAAGCTCCATCAAAGGTTTTTTCTAGCACCGTTACCACTTGTATTTCACTATCTCTTCGCCGAACTAGTGTACCTATACACCTGACAAGTGTATTGGGTGTGTTGGGGACACAAGAGACTTCTTGTATCTTGATTGCAGGGTTGCTTGAGAGGGATACCTTTGACCACTTCCTCTCTGAGTTCGATAAACCTTGGGTGATCTACTTAAGGAAAACTTGCTGTTGTTCTACAAACCTCTGCACTTGGAGGTCCAACAACTGTCTACAAGAATAGAAATACGTAGACATCAGAAAAAAACCGTCGGCGTGGGGCGGTGGTAGAGCTAGCTCCCCGTTGAAGACTGGGCAAAGTCTACGTGCACCTAGATGTGCCGCTCATGGCGGTCTCCTGGACCGGCATGGGAAGATGTGAGCCCATGAGTGCCATGGTGCTGGTGGTGCTGGCAAGGAGAAGAAGGTGAACTCGTAT
Organism: Avena longiglumis; assembly: GCA_030063025.1. Taxonomy (NCBI): domain Eukaryota; kingdom Viridiplantae; phylum Streptophyta; class Magnoliopsida; order Poales; family Poaceae; genus Avena; species Avena longiglumis. Next base: position 124,344,071 of record CP125979.1, read on the forward strand.
ACACACAAACTTTGTCACTACTGCATGTCATTATCTACGCGGACCAACTCGAAATTTAGTTGTTATATCTAGCAGCATGACAACATTTAGCTGTTATCTGGTTACTGACACTAACTCGAAAATCCTTGGTGGCCGGCTCTGCCACTTATTGCAGTGCTCCGAGTTGGCCATGGAGTTCAGGGGGAGAAACAACTTTTTTGTCTGCAGAAGGTAATTCTGGTTTGACGGAGTGCAAAGAAGAGAAGGTAGACAAACTCGCAGCTTTTTGGTGATATGATGGCTTGCAACTACTGTAAACTCTTGAGAGCTACCATCTCAACTTTCTGAGACCAAGGAATGTCCAGGGCCAATTTCAAGAAGTTATTTTAATGTCTACAAGGTAAACTATTTGTACTTCTCTATTCTTAGCCTAACCTGTATGTATGATTATAAAAATTAATGTGTAATAATAACCGAATCTATAGTTTGTGCAGCATACTCGTCCTGTGTCAAGTCTTCATGAGTGAGAACTCTGAGATCACTCCCCTTGAACTGGAGAACTTCATATCAGAATTCTTTGGCGCTCTGGTGAAGCTGCTGGATTACTACAGTGAGGCGGGCACTGCCCCCATAGACGGTGGTGTGTTCCTATTTTGATGAGCCTTACTTGCCGCTGGCACCAGTGGAGCACACAGTGTGACGCTCACTAACAACTAGGATGCATCGGTTCCCAGTTTGGCTCAGACGGATTGATGGCAGCATCCGCTGCGACAAAACAGAGGGTGACAACCACACGTTTAGAGGCCCTGGGAATGGTGGAATGGATGGCAAGCTCAGAGACGACAACACAGTTTGAAGATTTAGTTTCAACAGTGTTAATTGTATTAATTTTTGTCAATTTATCTTGTATTCAATTTCTGCCAATGTAATTTGAATTCAGATATGTCAGTGTATACTCTTAGTGCAAACGAGGCACATCAAGGAGTATTGGAATATGACAGAATTGACAGTGGAAACAGTATGTGACGACGGCAACATTTGTGTGTATTTCTCAAACATATATAGTTATTGCGAAAAGGATACTTAATGCATAATTTGTCGAGTTTACTAATCAAATATATATATTTTGATAGGTCAACTTTAGTGACTTATACCAAATATGTGTAATAAAATCAAGAACTCAGGAGGCAAACTGAATCAATTAACAGAAATCAATATCAAGTGGCAAATACACATAAATGATACTACTTTCATAATCAAATTAAACAATTGGTGCTCTTATAATCATGTACTCTGAAATCAAACCAAGGTTTTCATGCCACCATTGCGGTAGCGCCATGACAACTGATGTTAAAGCTCCGCTAGGATGACAGTCCGCCGCGGGTTGTTCATCAAGGGGCGGTTGTCAGTTGTGCCGCAAGTGTAGCTGTCATGTTAGGGCAGCCACAATGTATAGCCAAATATGGCTCCATATTCACTTTTAGACTTTTAAAACTAGTCCCTAACGTTGTGAGTCTAGTTCCCAAATAGAGGAAAGAGGTAACCGGCGCAAGTCCCTGCTCCGATGCTAAATTTTTGATTGGGATTAAATATCATTCTCTCCAAATCCTCTTGCATGTGCTATGGAAGAAAGTGATAGGGGAGGAGACACAGCTGTTGGGGAAAAGACTATTTTAGTACAAAGAATGAGACCCACAATGCACATAATTTAGAATCAGGTACGCTGTGGAGTACTAGCCATATTGCAAACCCAAGCCAAATTCTACTATGTGTCAGATTTGGCAGGCCAACGCTACGGCTATCCTTAATGGGCTGATATTGTTGCTGCAGCTGCCGCTCCACGTAGTCCATCAATAAATTTATGTTTTATAAAAATAAAAGAGACAATAAATAAGCATAGTATAGCAAAAAAAAAACTAATACATGGCGTTCATCCCATGGTGCACACAAATAATTAGTATCGTACAATTACCTTTGTCCCAATTGGATCTCTCGTGGAATGCCTTAAGCCTCTTCTTACATGAAGCACCTATGAGGGTTTATTGGTATTGGATCCAGGACTTTGCCAGTAAAAGCTTGGTTCAACCCTGGAAAATATGCAGGCAACGGACCAAATGTTCACGCCTCAAATTCTCGCAAGCTTCAACATTCTTGTCATTCTCGGCATCATCATATGAGATACTCTTATAAAATTCTATCACTCTATGTGATTCTTCCGTGCTCATTAAAGCTTTGAATAAAACTGTATGTGCTACTGGGAAAGCAGTTGGTTTCATCGATTTTATCTTCATACAATTTTTGCAATGGCATGATTGCCCGAATTTGCAAATTGCACTCTCTATTCAGGTTATAATTTACTACTCCCTCCGTTTCAAAATATAAGATGTTTTAGGTTTGTGAAGAAAATGAATCTAGACTTCTTTTAGTGTGTAGATTAATTCCAAAGTTGAGTGAACCTAAATACTAAAATAAGTCTAGATTCATCTTCTTCACAAATCTAAAACATCTTATATTTAAAACGGAGGGAGTACATCATACAACAACATGAATCAATCTTGCAAGTAAGGAATCACAACCAAATACATCAGAATCGAATTTTGGGACTTAAAAAAGAAGACACTGCTCCATGTAAGTGTCTTACTGTAGATTGATTTCTGCTCCTACGGCAATTTATTACTGCAGCGTTACACTAGCTCATACCTAAACTTTCAAATCTAAAGACAAGCTAGCATTGTTAACACATATGTCCAATTTGAAAACAGTTGAGAGGGCAATTTACACCGAGCAATATCCCAAGTATGCTGACATTCTATGAAATATAGAGGCGGTGTATACTTCATGAAATATCCCAAGTATGCTGACATTCCATGAAATATCCCAAATATGCTGACATTACACGGCCTTGTCAGATTACCTCGGTTGACGGAAACAGCAAACATCACACGCGCCTGGAGCGTGGTCTGCCGATTGCTGCCAAGTTCAAGAAGCGGGTCTAGAGGAAGGATTACCGGGTGCACAGGGAGCTTTTGCATCGTAGGAAGCATGCCACGCGACTGAGATGTTGGTGGCGCCGCCAAGTATGAGGGGCGTTGATGGATGCGACCTCTAGAGCGGGGCGGCGGCGACGTGCAGTCAGACTTGGAGGGTAGAGAGGGGGTTGTCACAACACGAATGCGGGTTGGAGGCGGTCGACGGATGCGACCTGCGGCAGCGCACTCGCTTGTCGGCCACAATCGACGGAGGCGGCATGCAGTCAGACTGGGGAGCGGAGAGGGGCGGTGGAGGCGGCGGCAGGTCGTACGGGGTTGGGGTTTGTTCGTCAACAACTCAACCCGGGTCTTGTTCCTAATTATTTTTTCCACATAATTGTCAACTGGGCCTGCTGGGCCTAATTCCTTTCAACCGGTTAGATCAAATCATACTTGTCAAACTTCGGCAGCAGTAAAAGGTACTGTAAAAGATCGCAAATTACAAGGTCATGGACCAATCTTATCCACTGCATCCCTTCATGTCCTGTCTTTCATTTAGTTTCCTCTCTGCATGTTTAGTTCTGTGTTTGTCTGCCTATTTCTCGGATCTGTTCATCACGAAAAAGAATAGAGCAATCTGCCGTGGGTTCTGTGTGATGCGGTGCTGATTGAGCTTGTCACACGATTAGTTGCGTGCTGCTTCTCTGTTTACTTCTGCAAGTATAGCCTTCGTTCTTGGTTCGAACTTGTTTACTTCTGCAGGTATAACCTTCGTTCTTGATTTTACCATCATATTATTCCCTGCCGGCATAAAATAATTATGGTAGGCAACAAACATATACTTCTCATAGGCACCAATCTAATTATGTTTTGTAGGTTTTTGCAGCTATGTGCATGCTAAAGTTTGCGACTCTCACTCTTTTGCAGGACTTACAGTTTTCTTATCTGATGTTAATTCCCATCACGTGGCTCTGGGAATGACACATAGTCTTACCTTTCTTCCACTATAATAACTATTTAACTTATCTGGTTCTTTTATGAGGTAATGCACTAAATATTCTCTTATGTGTAGTTCAAAATGGCATCAATCATGTGAATTTGTGTGCTTTCGTCCAGCCCACCTCTGTTTGATGATCCATCGTGCTACTTCCTACATTTGAGTGTGTTATAAGGCAATCATTGTCGGAAAGAAGCCAAAGCACGCTGCAAATTAGTTCCTTCAAAATAGGATGTACATTTTGTTCGTTCATAGAGTAGAGGATGGAAGTTTCTTGTCTTCTGTTATTCCGCATATTGTATCTATCTTGTATTTTCCCTATTTTTTATAGCTGATTGGTCGCTGCTTGTTTCAGGTGCCAACCAAGGAGCAAGTTGATAATGTTGCTTACCTGTTCAGCTGGTGAAGGTCCTTTACCCCCCGCCCTTGCTTGCTATCACTGTTTTCTATTCAAATATATTCATAGATGAGTAGAGATTTAGGAGGTCATGTTGGTATGGAATGTTGAAGTTTTATTTTGTGAGTACGCATATAACATATTTCTGAATTTTTTTGTATACTATATTCTATATGCTCTACTAGGAAAACCTGAAACTCTCTGGTCATGCATTTTGAAGGAGATAAGTTGATGCTGGACTTCTCACATGTTTAGTAGTTTTGAAGATTAAGATGTTGTTAACTTCACCAAAATTCAGTAGTCAAGGCCTTCACTGTTTACTCTATGTTGCATATATATGGTGAGTGGACCGCTACTGTACTGCTTGACTAAGAAAGACCTTTGAATATAACTCTAGCTGCGATAAAAGATCGAGTAGTAGGTTGGAATGTATGAGAATCTAAATTTTTGGTAAAACTTAACACGATGCAGGCCTCTAAGGAGCAATTTATAAAAAGCCAAGGTTATGCAAATATCTCCGTATGAGTACTTTTTAAAATACTATTTTGGGCTTTGTGAAATGTTTTATCCATCTGAACCAATATATAGACTTAATTTTCCCCCTTTGCCAACTTCCTTCCAAGTTGTTGGTGGCACACAAAAACATTCCATTTTAGCGCAGATACATCAGGAATTCTAAACCGTTAACAGGCACATTGCGGTGTATAAAAAATTACGCCTTGTTTTTAATAAAATTTTCATGTTTAGCTGTATGAATTATGTGCTCGGAGGTTTTTATCATGTCTTCTCGTGGTGTCTACAGGTTTAGCTTGAGCACGTCCTTCAGGTGCTAAAGATTTTCAAGGATCATGTACTACAACACATCCATGATGCACGACATTGGCTTCTGTGATGACCATGAGAAGATAATGAAAGAGAAAAAATCCAAGCGAAGGTACATGACTAGCACGCAATCCTTTGTGATATTACTAATTTAGTGAACACACACAAATAATGAGGCATGTTTAGATGAGAAAATATTTGTTTGCATGTTTTAGGCTTTTGTCGTGTGCAAGCATCTTATATTGATGATAGAAAATAATTTGCCAACTCATATTCTAACGAATAGAATATTGTAAGTGCTAAAATGGCTTATCATATATATAGGTTGAATGTTCTAAGTTATTTATTTGAAGGAGGAAAATGATCAATTTTTAATTTTTCACCCTTTCTCATACTTACATGGCTTCCTTGCTCACAATATAGACTTGGTTATAATTTATTTTTCCAACTAATGATATTTTTTATTTCCTTTAGGATATTCACAAAATCTCATACTAGATTCACTTTATTTAGAGACACAACAACTTAACTAATCATTTTGCTCTAGGAGGCAAGTTCCGTTATAATTTCACAGTAAGACCTACTGTTTATTTCATGTAAATTTGCTTGTGTTCTTTGTTTTCCATTCAATTTTGTTCTATGGAGTCTCTTATCTTGGTTTGTATAGTGTTTAGTTAAATACCTTAAAGTTTGTTGCAATGAGTGTAATTTCCTTTTGCTAATTCATTCTTAAATCCATCTTGCATGTACTTCTCACATGCATTAGGTGTGTACTGTGGTGTGTTTACGTAATAATACAATTTGGAGAAGCAAGTAATAGCTAACTATAAAAAAATCCACTTTAAATAAAACCGTTGACTGAATTTCCATCGGTTGATTCATTTATATGCATAAAAAACTATATATTCCGTAATAGAACTTTATATTGACATATATTAGACTACTATAGTTTTAGGGGAATGTTAGCTTAATGACCATAGTTGTTTTATCCTCAACTATTGCATAGTAAGAGTTATACCCTTAGTAGACACTTTGGTGGAACCAGGGGTAGGGTTAAATCTTCTTATGGCAAGCCGCGCTCATTACTTCATATTTCGCAGGACGATGATATCATCAAGCTTATCATATCAGACAATTTGGATGACTACTCAGGTCAAGCAATAAGAATTGTAGTAGTTATAAAGATGACTACTCAGGTCAGACAATTTGGATGACTTCTGTAGGTATGCCATTTCCCCCTCCTGTTAACCCTCTTTGTCTCTTGTACGTTGGATCATTGCTCCCCAAAATCTGTAATATGTAGTGCTACTGACCAAGTGTTTTGCGAGTTTTCTTTGGTATGTGCAAACAACATTTTAAAAAGGGAATAGAGTAATACCAAGATGAATGTGCACACAACCTATCTATAAGGCAACACCTAGGCAAAATCGTCTGTTTAATTTGACTTGGTAACTTGATTAGTAATTCTGAATACTCGAATATATATAGTGCATTATTGAGTGTATTTAGCAATATGTTGCTTTAGCACTTCCCAATGGATGCATTTCGATGGATTACAGGCTGGTGGCATGATGTTGATATATGCTCATGATATTCATTTTTGCATGGGCGTGGTCAACAGTATAGTTTATCAACTTACGGAGTTCTTAGTCTCTTCTCTAATGCCTGCTCATTTAAGATGTTATTCTATGGCTATCGCCAATCTAATCATATAGTGTCATATATGCTTTCCTGCTCATGATTAATTACAGTTGGGTTGTTGTGTGAGACCTTTCCATGGTTGCCTTGAGTTAAGCACCGCTGTGAGCTCTTCTTTTTGTCTGCATTTGCATGTCTTGTGTCATCTTTAGCTCAATGTGAGTTAGATTTGTGCATTAGCAAATATAGATTTCTATAAAGACTAGAGTGCTCTGTTTCTGTAATTATTCAGAGTCCACTGCTCTGTATGGTTGGCATGATACCAACATACATAACTGCTCCTTAAATTGATCTGTATTTTCTTGATGCATTATGGGGATTATTCAGATTCCATCTGAGTTTCTGAATCCTGCACCTATAGGTACAACAGTTGCAATTTTGCAACAACATTGCAGGGAAATACTCTATGATTCAGTTCCCAGTAGATCCATTATTTCTGCTATCAATGGCCTCACTTGGTGTGGCACCGTGATCTGGGTGAGATGCTGGTGGCAGTAGTCTTGCACTGAACAAGTAAGCAAACATCAGAACTCTGTATAACTTTTAGCTCTTTGATACTCTTTTGTGCACTGAACAAATCAGAACTTGCGACTGATGATGATGCACAGTTCAACAGAACCATCAACAAAAAATACTCCCTCTGTCCTAAAAAAGATGTCTCAAGTTTGTTTGAATTTGAATGTATCTATATACTAAATAGTGTCTAGATACATTAAAGTTTAGACAAACTTAAGACATCCTTTTTAGGATAGAGGGAGTATAATTTTCCATTTATAGATTGTATGTTTCTTGCTTTCACCATTTCTGCTCCAGCATTAATACACCTTGTCTTCTATCATGCCCTTTTATATGGTGAAGAAAATCAAAAAGTGCCCAGTTCAAAGTGCAAACCACACGTAGTGCTGCTGTTCCAAATAAATAGAAGCACTCATGCATCGATAAGGTATTCTCCGGTTCTCTTCTATTGAATTCATAACATCTTTACTATCTCAAACATTGAAGATTCCACAAATGTCTCAGTTAAACTTTCAACATTGATTGCGGCTTGTCACTATGGACGGCCAAGGACATGCTCTCAACGCCCTCTTTTTTATGCAGTTGACTGTTATTTCGTCTAAACATCACTCTATGTTAACCATTTGCCACTCTCCAAGACTGATTCGGTTATATATAACATATTTCTGTCTGTTCTATCCCTACCATCACCATATAGCCACCAAAACTATGTAATAATTTTATTTTTGTATTGTAAAAAAAGATCTTCCTTGACCATAGGCATGAAATTGGGAGTGTAGTTTCTAAGGCACAGAGGTGTCCAAGCTAACCATATCGGTTTTAACCCAATTTTGGGTGTGTCGAGGGGCAGAGCGGGTGGAACTGCTTCCAACCCGAGCATGAATCTCTCTTAGGCACACAGCTTCAATTTAACTTCGGGAGTGTTTCGTTCAAAAAAACTTTGAGTGTGTAGTTTCTAATTATGGATGTGTCCAAACTGATTCATATTGCAAAAGTATTAAAGTATGATTAGATTGAGCGCTTCTTTATCTGAAATCCACTTGAATGTTTTCATCGATTTTTTATATTGGTTTGCCCGCCGTAGGCGGGCGAGCGCGCGGCAAGCCGCGCGTCCCTACCTAGTAACATATAAGTGTTATCAACGAAGTCGGCCAGATCCACCACGTACGCATCCGCCACAGTCCTCCTCCTCCCCCATTCATCCTCCTCCTCGACTAGTGGCGTGGGTAACTTATATGTTTCAGGGTGGATAATTTAAAATAGTAAGACATGGATAAAGCACATGTTAGAGTGGGTAATACGACTTTTTTGTCCAAAAAGGTATCCATCGGTAACACGAGAGCTATCTAGGCTTCAGCATGTAAGTTACCCACACAATAACATGTAAGTTATCAAGGCTTCAACATGGAAAAGAGGGATATTTCGATCGTGTTTACTTTCTTTTATTTACACCGGCGCCTACGCCGCCATTTGTTTAAAATTAGATCGTAGGCTGCACATGACATTCTATAAAGGCAGAACATCCTAAAAGTAGATTTTCCATACAAAATGGATGGTGAGCGAGTTTGCATTCTTCTACTACGACTTTTTATTGTAAACCATTAAATGGAGATAAAATGAACACGGTAGACTATTTTTCACACATATGTATTCCAATTAATTGCATATATATGAAGACAACATCTGATCTGATGCTTTAACACAAAATCCATCTGCGCATACACAATCACACAGACATGCCAAATGAACGTACAAGTGACACGCGCTTGCACATGCAAATCCATCAAAGCTGACAAACATGAATCGGAAGCTAACTAACATAAACAACAAGCTAAATACGTCTGCACCCAGTAATCCATCCAACTAGATTGTACACGAACTACAAGGTGCGTACTGAACGAAGTATCGACAACCGTTGGCTCGAGATGGAGCAACAGCCATAGGTAGCAGCATCACTCGAACCTCCTGGGTGCCGACGTGGTGGTCAAAGGGCAGGCCGCCTGTTCCACCTCATAGCTCTTCTTGAGGGCACTGTTGTGAGCGCTGACACACCTCACAAGCGTGGTGCCGGCGCAGAGGCAACAACGACCTTGACCGTCTTGACCGGCCAGGCAGAAAAAGCAGCAGGTGGTGGTGGACATGCACGCGGATAAGTGGGAGAGGCCCATCGATTGGTAGAGGGCGAGCTCTAGGAGCAGCGAACGACGACGGATCTCAGCAGGAAGATAGCACCGGCAAAAATGAGGTGCGAGTGGGGGAGGAGAGATACGGCGGCAGCCGGTGAGTTTGGTGGGCAGCGCGTGACATCCAGATCGGAGCGGCGGCAGGCGTGGTCAGCGCGTGAGATCGGGGGAAAGTAGAAAAAGGAGAGGATAAGGGATGAATCGCCTAGAGCAACACTACGTAAACAAGTCGATCTTGTCCGCGCTCTTCGGATCGAACGGTTGCTATGAGTCCGTGGGCTAAAACAATTCTCGAATTGATCTAAAAGTAGATTTTATCAAAAGCTTTAAATATTACATCCCGTCTGTGCCGAGATTAATCATTCTTGGGGACGACCTTCGGCCATGGTCCATTTTTCGTCTTGGGTCTGTTCGCCAAGGCATTTGTGGTGATCTTCCACTTCTCAGATTCATGGGCCTAAAGAATCTGATACCCACTACAACGAGAATTTGATGCCGTATGGCGTGGTCTCGTACACTACGGTGAGCCGGTGAAGCAACGGTTAGTCGGCCCGATAACTTTCCTCGCAGAGCAGCCGTTCATCTCTTCCTGCAACGGCTGATCAGCGCGGCCGGCGGCCGTTCTTTTCCTTTGCTGTGAAGGCACACGCACCGCCGCGTCGGCACAGCGACCAATGGATTTGACTACCTGAGCGTGTGCGTGCAGTGCAGCGGCCAACGTACGCAGAATCGCGGACGCGAAGTCCCAGATATTCCAGTTGTCTATTCGTGTACCTCGATCAGCTGCACTGCACTGCATCGCACTGCTTCCTTTCCCTTTCCTTCGATCCTTTCCCCAACAAAAAAGGTAAACGCGCGCGAGAATCTTCACCTCATCGCCCCTACTACTCCCGCTCCGCCATCATTCCCTCAAATCATTCGGCAATCGGCGGACAGAAGCGGCACCCCAAGGTTGAGAGCCCCGTTCCAGGACAAGATCAGTTTGCGTACGTGAAGGATCGGATCAACCTCGATCGGCCATGACATCGTCGTTCGCCCCTGCGCCGGCGCCGGGGTACCCGCCGCACGGCAACCAGGCCGTCGCCGTCACGGCGGCGAGCAACGGCGCGGGCAACCCCTACGTGCTCGTCACCCCGGCCAGCGCGACCCCGTCCACCTGCCAGGGTGAGTGCATCTTTGAATTTCTCGACCGATACGATCCTCTTCCTCTCTGCAGCCACCGCTTCCTCATGCCGCCCGCGCGCGCGCTCTCTTCTCGCAGCCATCGTGAAGGCGCTGGGGCGGTACGGCAAGCTGCTGGAGGACGGCACCCGCAAGGCCGCCGACACCACCGGCAACATCTGGCACCACCGTACGTACCTTATTACACACACACACGCCCGCTCTCCCTGTCTGCTCCGGTTCCTCGTGCACGCGCACTGCCTGACACGTCTGTTTGTTACCTCGCGGCGTGGCGGCGGGGGAGCAGTCCGGACGGCCCCGAACATGGCGGACGCGGCGGTGGCGCGGCTGGCGCAGGGGACCAAGGTGTACGCGGAGGGCGGCCACGACAGGGTGTTCCACCAGGTGTTCGGCGCCGTGCCGGGGGAGCAGCTCCGCAAGGCCTACGCATGCTACCTCTCCACCTCCTCCGGCCCCGTCATCGGCACGCTCTACCTCTCCAGCGCGCGCCTCGCCTTCTGCAGCGACTCCCCGCTCCCCTACCACGGCCCCGCAGCCCACCCGCCCGAGCCCATGTACTATAAGGTACTTTATCAGATCCAGTTCACTCCGCTGCAACTAGTTCACTTCACTGCAAGTGCAAGTTCAGACATGTCTGATTTTCACCTGGGACTGGGAATCATCTACCGATTGGCTTGAATCGCAGGTGGTGCTTCCCCTGAGCCAAGTTAGGACGGTGAGCCCGTCGGCCAGCATGTGGAAGCCGGCCGAGAGGTACATCCAGATCGCCACCACGGACAACCACGAGTTCTGGTTCATGGGCTTCGTCTCCTACGACAAGGCGCTCAAGAGCCTGTCGGAGGCTCTGCACCGTCGTGCGTGATCGTGATCGACGACTTCCATGCGCATCAGTGCACCGCCGCAGCTGAGCTCCAGCTCGACCGCCCTGTCCGACGATAACTGCGTGTCAGTCAGTCTGTGTTTGTACTTCTTCCCTGTACTGCAACTTGCCCCACCAACAGTTCTTGCTCTGCAATAATTAAGACATGAATAAACTCTGTTGCCATCGCCCATCAGTATCATTGATCAGTGTTGAACGCCGAGTACAGATGAGAGGTTTCTGTATTTAGATTTTACTAGTAGTACATTAACAGCTTCTCGCAGTGCAATTTCTTCATCTACAGCTCTGACGCCGTCAGCTTCAGTAATCACTCTGCACCCAGAGAGTGTCAGTAATCAGCGTAGAACGCTGCATCTAGAGGCTCTTCCTCAGCCTCATAAACAGTTTTTGCTCTGGAATAATCAAGACAGTTAAACTCTGTTGCCGGCGGTGTCAGATGATCAGTAATCACGTTGCATCTACAATTCCATGTACTGCTTAATATTTTTTTACTGTAGTGGCACCTTTTCTGTCTAATCTGAACAATGAACTCTGATGCCGTCAGCATCTGCGGAACACTCTACATCGAAAGAGTACCAGTAATCAGTGTAGAACACTGAATGCAAATAAGAAAGCTCTGGCCCTCACGAGTACCAGCTGTTTCATAAACCATTTGCTGCATACAGTAGCGGCATTTTAGCTAGGCTTGTCGCATCAGCATATCTGCTCGCGCGTTACAGAGTTGTAACACTGAACCTCGCATAGAACGGAATTACACACTGCAACTTGTACAGTACCATAGTAGTATTACAGTACACTTGGTACAGACATAACCTGGACTGAAAGGTGTAGTAGCAGGGAGCTATTGTCTCACAATTTACAACAACATCACGTAGCAAAACTGTTGTCGTCGGCGGCGGCCTTCCGGCGATCGGTGTCCTGTATAGAGTCCATCATGGCGGTACGGCGAAGCTGCGAGGTGTTGGTGGCGCGCATGGCATGTGCGTCTGTGGATATAATGGACGGGACGGATGCGGACGGGTGGATCAGTGCCGCGGGTGGAGGCGATCGTCGTGTTGGTGGTCGAATGAGTCGACGCGGTTCTTGAGCGCGGCGAGGCGGGCCCTGACGCTGAGGTCGATGGCGTGAGAGTCGTCGAGGCCGTAGCAGATGACGAATCCGGCGATGAGGGAAGGGTCGACGACGTTCTCGACGGCGAGGTTGACGAAGCCCGTGATCCGGCGCATCTTGCGCGCGATGAGCTCGGTCTGGCGCGCGTCCAGCTCGACGGCGGAGGAGACGACGACGCGGAGCGCGTGCAGCGGGGGCGCCTCGGCGGGGGGCACGCCCGCGCCGGCGCCCTCCTCCGCGATGGAGGTCATGCTGCCCTTGTCGAGCAGCGAGCGCAGGAAGTTGAGCGTGACCGGCTGGAACGGCGGCGCGGCCAGGGCCTGCTGGTTGGTGGAAGGCGAGGCCGGGGCAGCGTTCTTTAGGGCGGCGGCGTCGTCGGCGCCGGGCGCAGCGCCCACGTAGCTGCTGGAGCGGCGCAGCGTCTGCGCCTGCCACCGCGGGTGGCGGTGCGCGCTGGCCGTGCTCGGGCCGTCGAAGCGGACGGAGGCCGGCATGAGCTGGAAGGCGCCGGCGGTGTCCTTGGCGGCCGGGAACGCCGGGTGTGCGCCGGGCTGGTTCAGGATGTTCATTGCCGCGAGACTGGTTGGCTAGCTGGAGCTCGACCTCGGCAGTGCTGCTGGGGTCGGGTAAGGTTGAAGGAGAAGGGAAAGGAACAAGAATGGAGGTTTTGAAGCGGGGTGGGAGGCCGGGGCGAGGTTGATGCCGATAGTAGCCAGCTGCTAGCCACAGGCGAGGGGGCCAGCGTGGGTGGAGATAAGATAGGGGGGGGAGAGTCGCACGGACCAGGTAGGGAGGGCGAGGAGAGAATTTGGCGCGCACACGATGCGGGCGCGGCAGCCGCACACGCCCCATCCGGAAGAATCTGCCTAATCCCGTCTTCTGTGTGCGCTCTGCTCTGGTCCCCGTACGTGGCCGCGCGCCGCGACGAGCCGTCACGTTTTTTTTCTTCCTACGGCCACGAGCCCACGATCTATTTCCTAATTTTGACGGACACGAGAGGCATGAGCGGCACGACGTCGTGCCTGCGCATCGGGATTTTTTCGTGGCTACCACATGCCGTGCTGCTGGCGCCGGCTCACCGCCAGCGAGGGAGGAACATCCGTGGCTCAGTGGCTGCCCTGCCGTGCCGTGCGGACCAGTTTTTACCGTGGCTGCTGCCCTACTGCGGCGAGCAGGGCACGAGGCGGGTAGTGGTAGTAGCCAGCGATTTCGTGCCTGTCCTCCGAAGAAAAAAGAAAAACAATTAGTCTGTGCTGTTTTCACGCGATCGCGAACGTAGGGTGTCAAGTGGGATCCCACCAAAATCCCACTTTAAATTCATTTGCTAAAATCTAGTGTAAATTTTTGCTCAAAATTTAAACTAGATTATGACGAATGAACTAAAGGTGGGACTTTGGTGGGATCCCACGTGACAACCTACGCGAACGGCAGCGCAGTCCTACCCACATCACACATCGATTTGTACGTTTTGATGCTCGTACTGACCTTGCTGCAGGGTTTGAGCTGTGATGAACTGAGTATGTTGGAATTTTGGCCCAAAAAGTCTAGCCCATTTTCTATTTAAATAATTACTGAAAATCCTAGAGGCCCATGTGGCCCATTCATGCAAGACAAGAGGTGGGACAAATGTTTAGTCCCACATTGCTAGTTGAGTGGAAGTTGGACCAGCTTATAAGGTGAGCTCTTCTACCACTTGGTAAAAGGATGAGAAGGAGAAGGAGAGAGTTCCACACGCGCGCTCCTCCTCGCTCGCCTCGCCACGCCTCGCCTCGTCACGACACGACACGACACCCGCGCCGGGTTGCGGGAATCTCGCCGAGCCGAGCTTTATTTTGCCACGCATGAATGGTATATGAGCAGATATACGAAGGTGAAACGTTTGTTTGTTTAATACGAGTTAAATGCGCCTGTTCGTTTCATCTTCTGCACCGTCTGCCTTCTCCTCTGCGCCTATAAGAGAGAGAGGTCGCGCCTCCTCTAAAGGTCTTGTTGTTACACATCCTTGCCTCGAGTTCGAGCCTGCGCTACTTTCATCTTCCACATCCGTCTTGCGGCGTGCATGGCGACATGAGGGCCTCAAGACCCGCGCCGAGTCACATGACGGAGAAGGGCGATAAGGTTTTGGGGACGCTACCGGTGACTCTTCGCAATCACGGACTCCTCACGAGATAGCGGCGTCTTCCCGACGAGGACTTCTTCCGACATCGCACCCTCTTCCTCAACGACATGGCCAATAGCGGTTCCAACGCCGGTTCTATACCTTTCTGCGTGTACATCTTCTGTCTCAATCTTGTTCTGATTCTATCCAGAGTTTTATGCCTTGCAGTTTGTTTGGCTATATGCCTTATTTTGTATTCGCTATTTAGCATGATTAGTATATTACCTATTTTTCTAGTCATGTTTTATCTAGCGTTTATTATGGATAATTCGCTTGGTAAATTGCTCTATTTCTCAATAATCCAAAAACCTTATTTCAGGCAATTTGCCCCAAGTGGCTTTGTTGCTTCTATGAAGCCACCTGTGTTTGAATTACAAGCGGTGGCGGAACTTAACGGGAAGGCGTTCCAAAAACTTGATACTACTTTCAAGGCTGCCTTGATCAGCATCCTTGGCGACAATATTGTCGATTCATATCTGTCATTTAGCAATGGCAAAGATATGTGGGATGCGCTCGAGAGAAAATTTGGAGTCTCTGATGCTGGCAGTGAACAATTCTATGACTACGAGATGATTGATGATCGCTCCATTGTGGAGCAGGCTCATGAGATCTGATCCTTGCCGTGAGCTTGAGCACTTCACTTGTGTGTCTGGGACAAGTTTGTTGTCGGAGGCATCATTGCCAAAATTCCCGATCATGGAGGAATTTTGCTACTTCTGAGCACAAGAGACAAGAGTTCTCCGTGATGGATCTCATTGGGACTCTTGATGTGGAAGAGAAGGCGAGCAAAAGACACACGTGCTCGAGGTGCAGGAGGTTCTAATGCCAACAGTACGGAAAGGAACTTCAGACTCACAAGTTCAAGAACAAAGGCAAGTTTGATGACAAAGGAAAGTTCGATGGAAAGAACAAGGCCTCACGGTACCCACCGACTTCAAGAAGAAGACGATAAGAGGAAAGGTGCTTGTCATGTGCGGTGATCCTAATCATTGGGCTCCTGCTTGTCCCAACCGCTTTGACAAGCGCCAACATGGGAAGAAAGAAAGGCGCTAATATTGTCATGGCGACGTTGAGATGAAAGATGTTGGGTATGGTATATTACCTACTATTCTTTCATTATGTCATTCTCACGATTGGTGGATTGACACGGGCGCTAATGTACATGTCATTACGATATTTCCATGTTTTCTTCATATCAGTCGAGAGGACTCAAACCGTCTTGATGGGGGCGGCTCGCATGCTTCATTCATGGTGTTGGTACGGTCGATCGAAGTTCACCGGGAAAAGACTGTGCGCTGAAGAACGTGCATCATGTTCCTCAATAAATAAAAATCTTGTTAGCGGATCTCTTACGTGTCGAGATGGCTACAAGATTGTATTTAAGTCCAATAAATTTGTAATTTCAAGTATGGAACCTTTATTGGTAAAGGCTATGAATGCGAGGCTTGTTCCGCTTATCTCTATCGGACATTTGTAATAAAGTTGTTAATCATATTTACACAAATTTTGAATCAAATGTCCGCACTCTCGTCTTTGTCATATTAATTTTGGTTGTATGACGGCTAGCCAAAATAAATTTAATCCTGATTTCTCAAGCATTAAGGGATCTAAGTGCCAAGTCTGCGTGCAAGCTAAACAATCTCGCAAGTCACATACATTGCAGTGAGAAATTTAACACCACTAGAGCTCATACATTCGATCTTTGTGAGATGAATGGTGTGTTGACAAAAGATGGAAAGAAATATTTCATGACTTTGATCGATGACTCTCGAGATATTGTCATGTGTATCTTCTGAAATCAAAAGATGAGGCTTTGAGTTTCTTCAAAATCTATAAAGTGAGGCGTAAAATCAACTTGATCGAAAGATTAAGAGGCTTAGGTCTGATCGTGGTGGAGAGTATTTTTCCAACGAGTTTGATTCTTTTTGTGCGGAACATGGTATAATTCATGAGAGGACGCCTCCCTACTCACCCCAGTCAAATGGAGTAGCCGAAAGAAAGAACCGTACTCTAACAGATTTGGTTAACGCCATGTTAGACACATCGGGTCTTTCTAAGGAATGGTGGGGGGAGGCATTATTGACCGTGTGTCATGTCCTAAACCGAGTTCCCACAAAGAACAAAAAAATTACTCCATTCGAAGAATGGGAGAAGAAAAGACTAAAACTCTCTTACTTACGTACTTGGGGTTGTTTGGCAAAGGTTAATGTACCAATCCCCAAGAAGCGCAAGCTTGGACCAAAAACCATTGATTGTGTTTTTCTGGGCTATGCTTTTCATAGCATTGGTTATAGATTCTTGATAGTAAAATCTGAAGTACCTGACATTCATGTCGGTACAATCATGGAGTCGACTGATGCGACTTTCTTTGAAGATATCTTTCCAATGAAGGATAAACCTTACTTATCAAATCCGGAGATACCTAGTTCATCTAATCAGGAATTTGCTATATTCTCTGAACCTACCATTCCGATTGAACACTCTGAAAGTCCTAAGGAGGAGGATAATGAAATTCCTAAAAGGAGCAAGAGACAAAGGACTGCAAAGTCTTTTGGTGATGATTTCATTGTGTACCTTGTGGATGACACTCCCACTTCTATTTCAGAAGCTTATGCATCTCCTGATGCTGACTACTGGAAGGAAGCTGTTCATAGTGAGATGAATTCCATCTTAGCTAATGAAACATGGGAGATCACTGATCGTCCTTATGGGTGCAAACCTGTAGGATGTAAATGGGTGTTCAAGAAGAAACTAAGGCCTGATGGTACTATTGAGAAGTACAAGGCAAGGCTTGTGGCCAAGGGTTATACCCAAAAGGAAGGTGAAGACTTCTTTGACACTTACTCACCTGTAGCAAGGTTGACCACCATTCGAGTACTACTTTCTCTAGCTGCCCCACACGGTCTTCTCGTTCATCAAATGGACGTTAAGACAGCTTTCCTAAATGGAGAGTTGGATGAGGAAATTTATATGGATCAACCAGATGGTTTTGTAGTAAATGGTCAAGAAAGAAAAGTGTGCAAGCTACTGAAGTCTTTGTATGGTCTTAAACAAGCACCTAAGCAAAGGGCACGAAAATTTGATAAAACCTTAACTGCGAGGGCTTTGTTGTAAACGGCGACAAGTGTATACTATCGCCATGGTGGGGTGAGGAGTCATCCTTTGTTTGTATGTTGATGACATACTGATTTTGAACCAACCTTAATGCAATTAAGGAGGTAAAAGATTTCTTATCTCGTTCCTTTGAGATGAAGGATGCAGGAGTAGGCGATGTCATCACGAACATCAAGCTATTGAGAGATGATGATGGTGGGATTACATTGCTTGGTCCACTATGTGAAAAAGATCTTGAGTCGTTTGGTATAGCGGCGTCAATTTTTCTCCTACACCGTATGATCCTAGTGTGTTGCTTGAAAGAATCGAGGAAATGCTAGAGACCAACTAAGATACTCTCAAATCATTGGCTCGCTTATGTATTTAGCTAGTGCCACGAGACACGACATCGCCTTTCTTTGTAAGCAAACTCGGTCGATTTGTCTCAAATCCAGAGATGATCAACGGCATGCTCTTGAGAGAGTTATGCGATATCTAAAAGGCATCATGAGCTATGGCATACACTATACCGGGTATCCAAGGGTACTAGAGGGTTATAGTGATTCAAATTGGATATCCGATCTTGTGAGATAAAGGCCACGAGTGGATATGTTTTCACACTTGGTGGTGGCGCTTTCTTGAAGTCTTGCAAGCAGACCATCTTAACGAGGTCAACTATGGAAGCAGAACTCACAGCACTAGACACGGCCACTGTTGAAGCAGAGTGGCTTCGTGAACTCTTGATGGACTTACCTGTGGTTGAAAAACCTATACCCGCAATTCCAATGAACTGTGATAATCAAACTGTGATTATTAAGGTGAACAATTCTAAGGATAATATGAAGTCCTCAAGACATGTGAAGAGGAGATTGAAATCTGTCAGGAAAATGAGAAACTCCGGAGTTATTGCATTGGATTATATCCAAACATCTAAAAACATGGCAGATCCCTTCACAAAGGGTCTATCACGCAACGTGATAGAAAATGCATCAAAGGAGATGGGTATGAGATCCACAATTTGAGCTTTCCATAGTGGTAAACCACTCTATGTGATCGGAGATCCCGTGAATTAGAATTGGGAAACAAGCTGTTGGTTAGCTGAGAGGAAAGTATCCCTACTTTAATAAACACCACTCCATAAAGATGCAATACTTTCCTATTCTGCATGGCAGGTTGATTTATTATCTTAATGTGTTCTAAGTGGCTTATCATAAGCAAAGATGTTGTCCTGCAGAACATCTTTTGAAGAACACGCCTATATGAGTCCGACTGTTAAAACGTCGCAGTCTATGAGAGTAGGGTGCTCTCTAATAAACTCATGAAAGGTCATGGAGTATGACGTATAAGCGCCACCCGCGGGGAAGTCCCAGTAGCCCGATGTCGGTCAAGACTTCGTGTGAAGCTAGATTGCGCAAACTTGCAGTTCAAGGTATAGTCCCATGCAAGTCGCAACCTAGTGTAGCATAGAATTCTAGGTGGAAGTTCAACTTACGTCTCACTATAGTACCGGTATATAAACAAGTGTTTTGAAACCAAAGGCGATTACATGTGCCTCACGGGATGCAGTGGGGATTGTTGGAATTTTGACCCAAAAAGTCTAGCCCATTTTCTATTTAAATAATTCCTGAAAATCCTAGAGGCCCATGTGGCCCATTCATTCAAGACAAGAGGTGGGACAAATGTTTAGTCCCACATTGCTAGTTGAGTGGAAGTTGGACCAGCTTATAAGGTGAGCTCTTCTACCACTTGTTAAAAGTATGAGAAGGAGAAGGAGAGAGTTCCACATGCGCGCTCCTCCTCGCTCGCCACGCCACGTCACGACCACGGCCAGCGCCATGGGTTGCGGGTTGCGGGTTGCGGGAATCTCGCCGAGCCGAGCTTTATTTTGCCACGCATGAATGGTATATGAGCATATATACAAAGCTGAAACGTTTAATACGAAGGTGAAACGTTTGCTTTGAATGGACGTTTAATACGAAGGTGAAACGTTTGTTTGTTTAATACGAGTTAAATGCGCCTGTTCGTTTCATCTTATGCACCGTCTGCCTTCTCCTCTGCGCCTATAAGAGAGAGAGGTCGCGCCTCCTCTCAGGTGCGCTGTTACACATCCCTTGCCTCGAGTTCCAGAGCACTGCACTACTTTCATCTTCCCCATCCCGTCTTGCGGCGTGCACCATGGCCGAGACGATGAAACCTCGAGACCCATTGCTTCGAGTCTGACGGAGAAGGCGATAAGGTTTTGAGGCGCTATCAGCGACTTCATCACGGACTCCCTCACGATAAGCGTCTTCCCGACGAGGACTTCTTCCCGACATCAGCACCCTCTTCCTCGACGACATGGCCAATGACGGTTCCAACACGGCGGTTCTACTTCTGCTCTGCGTACATCTTCTGTCTCAATCTTGTTCTGATTCTATCCAGAGTTTTATGCCTTGCAGTTTGTTTGGCTATATGCCTTATTTTGTATTCGCAATTTAGCATGATTAGTATATTACCTATTTTTCTAGTCATGTTTTATCTAGCGTTTATTATGGATAATTCGCTTGGTAAATTGGTCTATTTCTCAACAGAGTATACACAAGAAAACGAAACGACAATTGGTGAGCGAGTGGCCCCAACGAACGAAGTGAATGGCAATGAGAACCTCCCAAAAGGCTCGATCTCGTGCGCTGCTTGGCCTTTTTGGGCGATGCACGCCTGCTGTGCTGCTACACATCCAAGCGGGGACGGCTCCGTCATCGTCCGAGTGTCTAAAGATACTGGTCTCCACAAAACCGGAACTATAGCTGGCTCCACAATGTTCATCAAGGGGGAAAAGTAAAGAGATGAGGACTGATCAATAGTAAGTACTGCTTTTTACCACACCCACGGAATGCAAAGTTTGGAATGAAAAAACAACTTCCCTTTGTGTTCTATACATATGCTGCCAACCTTTTTTTGCATATCCGTATCATGGTAGTACCGAGATTCTGAATTTACAAACCATTTTGCGGAGACAGACATAGATAGGTTCAAGGAACCAAAAAAAAAAAAAACGCTGGAATAATCATGCATACTGAAATTTGGATTTCATTAGTACACAAATCCTCGCCAAGTTGATTTTTCATTGTACATTCTGGAGGCCGCGTTCCCTGGCACCTGCTTTTCAGCTATCTCTTCCTGTGTTCTCTTCTGCCGGACGACCATGGTGGCGAGGGGGAGAAGAAACACGGAGGAGGTGTTGTTGGGCGGTTGTGCCAGAAGAGGGCCTCCGTTCCAGCACATCGGCGCGTCGTTGGACGGTCGCTGCTAGGGGATGCTGATGAGCTTCCATGGTGGAAGTCGTCGGCGGCCTCCCTTCAGGTGATCCCTTGGTGGAATAAGCGCCTCTGTCTCATGCTTGATGGTTCTGCGTCTCTGCCCCTCCTCTTGGCCGGCCTCGGTGGCGTGGGAGAGGAGGGTTTTGATGTTGTGGCTGTTGGGCATAAGAGATGGTTCGCCGGGTCCGTGGAGCATGCGACCTAGGCAGCAGTTTCCAAGCGGCGGCGAAGCTTCGCCGTGACTATCTTCGGTCACAGGAGTGGCCCTGCTGCGCTTGAGCCTGATGGCGGCTCGAGCTCTTCTCTCCTCCTTTGGGTGGAGGATCAACTCCGACCTCAACGTGGCATCGTTCGATG
The DNA here is from genome assembly GCA_030063025.1 of Avena longiglumis. Taxonomy (NCBI): domain Eukaryota; kingdom Viridiplantae; phylum Streptophyta; class Magnoliopsida; order Poales; family Poaceae; genus Avena; species Avena longiglumis. The sequence goes on from CP125979.1 coordinate 124,365,711, forward strand.
CTGCTTCCCCAAGTGGCCTAGTCCCCGGTGGAGGCATGGGTGGCCGCGAACGGAGGTCGTCTCTGATCGGCGTTGAGCAAGGCAACGAGCGTGGACTCGATTGCGTTTTTCTATCTTTTTGTGGGATGCTCTATGTAAAAGTTTGGAACCGTGTTTTTATTTTTCCCTTTCTCCAGTGTCTTTTTTGTAATTGTAACCCCACCGCCGATTAAATGCATGCTCTAGGTCCCAAAGGACCTTTCCCGTTCAAAAAAAAAACAAGGACAAAAAAATGTGGCAATAAACGGAGCACGCTAAACGTTGGCGCTGAAAACTGTCGAAAAATTAAACATCGTCAACAAAAATGAAGTGGAGATCCCCTATGTACCCACCAAAAGAAGCGTGGGTTGTGATTATGGGACAACCGTTACGTCGGCAACAGCGTTGGTAGATCAATGCCTACCCTTTCGACCATAAGTAGGGAAACATCGTGATCCCCGAAGAAGAGTGCAAGCTTCCAACATTGCTTATGCTCAATACTAGCAGATTCTTCGTGCTTCAGTGGAAGGCAAATATTCCGTGTGAGTCTCTATAGTCTTTAGTCTATACTAGGGTTGAGTTTCAGTTGCTTCTTAACAGAAACCTGTCAAGGAAAGAAGTGAAGATGCAGGAGAGCTGCATATGTTTTCCATAAGTGAGAGAAAATTTCAGATTGGTGATGGCAAATATCTACTTCTACTAACGTTACGGTGCTTAGTTGGTGATAGACAGTAGGATCTAAAAAATTCAGAAACAGAACTGGCATGGTTGCTATTCAATATTCAAGTAGATAAAGTCAGGCTTCCTCGTGAATTGATGTGAAGTATTGAGGAAGTAGCAATTTTACAAAAGAAATGTAGATGTTCAACCTCGGTAAATCAGTTCACCTCTTAACTATACCAAGGTAGTACCCTTGATTTTAATTCCTTAACAGAAGTAAAATATAGCTAAAACAGGGAAGAAAGATGCTAAATAGCTGCATATGTATATGTAGAAGTTCAAATTCAAGTTAGTTACTATCTACTTTTTTTTGCGAACTAGTTACTATATCAACTTTAACCCTGTAATAATACCTAAAACAGAATTAAAAAAATCCAGATATATAGTTCTCCAAATGATTTTCATATTAAGCATATACAGTATTTTTTTTATGGGATTCCGTTGGTACTAATTTTTTTATCATCCACAAAATCAGGCTTCCTGGTGAATTGATGTTAAGCATTGTCATAAGAATACCAGAGACTGAAAATAAATTAGCAATTCTACAAAACAAATATACTATGTGAACTTGGTAAATCAGCTCACCTCTTAACTAAACGGATAATAAGAGTACAAACGAATGGTATGCACGACTCTCCTCTTTTGTCTGCTCTGCCTCGTGGACATCTCATTTTCCTGCCGATTTATCTTGTGAGGCTACTATCGTTTTTCCTCTCTATCCAGAGTTTTGTTGCTCACAGAGAGAAGAGAAAAGAATGGCAAACGTGTAGTGCCGATGACAAATATGACATGATTGCTGAACTAGATAGTACGTTACTCCCTCCGTTCATAAGTATAAGATGTTTTAACTTTGTAAATCGGATGTATCTAGATATATTTTAGTGTGTAAGATCGTATATGAGTTCCGAGTGAACGTATACACTAAAAGGGGTCTAGATACATTAATTTTACAAACCTAAAATGTCTTATATTTCTAAATGGAAGGAGTACATGAAACGCTGAGAAGTTCCGAAGGCACTAAGGTTGCAGGCGGCAAGACGACAGAGATTTCACATTGGAGATATGGCCCGATTTCTACAGACCACAAAGCTATCAATTTAAACATACCATCTTATTCTAATTTCTGAGAAACGAGAACACTGTGTGCTGACTGGTATTGATTTTCCTGGGATTTTTTCATTTTATCTTACTTGATTATTAGATCTAATTTTGTACTTCATCCGTGGGTTTAGTTCAAAAATTGTACTAAACCAACCACAAAAAATATTTAATGGAAGGAGTAATCTTTATTCTTTTATAAATTTCACGAGGTGTATAATGCACCATTTCTTATTCTGAGTGTTCCGTATAGCAGGAATCATCAGTGTATAAAATTTTCTAGCCCTCTCGTGTTTTTGCCTGTACCTTGTTTCCAGGCTAAAAAGTTTCTGAAACTAACTCTGTTTTGCTACTCGGGGAGAAGGAACGATCTGAACTTAGGAACTATTTGCCTTTAAACAGTGTTTGACTCACGGGATTGTAAGCTGCAGGAGCTATTCCAATAGGAATTCTGCAGTGTATTTTCACAGAAAACTAACATAAGGTCAGACCTCATGCAAAATTCCTGCCAAGAGTTCCTATGCCTGAAGGATTCCACTCGAGGGCAAGTCAATCCTACACAATTCCTATCCTGTTATGTTTCCTACCATGAGAACCAAAGGAGGACCATAACAGTCAGTCAATTTGGCATTCAACTTGAAATGTAACTATTGAAGAACAATGCCTAATCATGAGTGGCAACAGGAAACAGGAGTTTATATCAAGTTGCATGCCATAAGATAAAATCTACACGAAGTCAATTTTCAGATGCTGTAGACCAAGGGCCTCCCAACAAATTCTCCCACAGATGAATCCCTTCAATAAAAGCGAGTGAAAAGGCTCAATGAGACAAAATGCCATCAAGCAAAAAGGGGATGATAACCATACCATAACAGATAACCAGACTCGAGTGCCCTGAGTTACCATTTCACATATAAAGCTCAGCTAAAACAACTTAAATAGCACGGAACAGGTTTTCAAAATGATGAAGCAAACGTTCACACCATCATCTTAACATAATAGGAGTCACATGATTGGCAGCTATTCCTTGCAAGCGGCAAACTGTTCGGACAGGGCTCATTCATTCATCACAGGTTTGTTCTCGTTGGCCTTGAACCTCTGGTCCTTTGGCTTTTGCTCTTCCATTTTCCTGTCATCAATAAATAGGGCAGGAGGGTCACAAACAGATATAACACATAACACAAATAAAGAGAACACTTGAATTCAGCAACCATCACAAAGAAACACCACAAAAGTATTGGCCAGTAGTAAGCATGCACACAATCAAACAAATCAAAACCACAGGGTAGAAAACAGCAAAGTGCATTAGTTAATATATGGATGCCATGGTAATAAACTGGAAACACACCAACAAACAAAATGAAGTGCAAGTTTTCAACAATGAAGCATTACTTCTCTAAGTGGAATGTGGAATTGGTCTTTGAGAAATGCATTTCGCAACTGTAAATGAGTACTAAGTTGATGGAGGGACCATCTAACCATAACCCAGTAACAGATTAGGAACACAAGCTGTATTACTGATCAATCAGCAAGCAGAACTCGGTTTCCGGAGTACAAGACAGCTTTGTATGTTTGTCTTATACTATATAAATCACAGGACTACATGTGGTTAGTATAGACATATGAAAAGAACAGTTACACAGCCCCCACAGTATACACAAAAGTTTATTGATCTGTCAGCAGTTTCCTCATAACACGTTAAAAATCAAGTTATGGCGTTAGAGGACAACAATAGGACGTTAATGAATGACCAGTCACATCACAATCAGTGATTCAAAGAACATCAGATGTCAAATTTATTGGAGTACTCGGTAACTCAATACTTACACCAGGAGAACTATGTTTTTTTTTAAGTAGCGATATAACACAATTACAAGACAATTATGTTTCTTAAATAGTTGTACTACAATCATCAAGAAAACAAGTTCCTGCAGGTTGCAAGCACCAAGATCTCTTGTCTAGAAAGACATATAGACGAGTCCTGACTTCAATTTTGGTGTTATCGTTTACTCTCCATTAATTCCAACTGAAACTTCAGGACAAAAAATTCCTCAAGTAAAACAATTGCCCATATAGAAATGTAGTATCATTCTTCTATTTTCAGCATGCCCAGTTTGTTTCATGCAGAAGTGCACACGAGCAATCCCAAACACGCGTTCACTTCTCTATGGATCAACCCACAGCACCTATATGTACCAAGCCAGACTAACAGGCACCTATCGTCGAGACATTTATCGAACAAATCAACCCTAATCATGTGGCCTCACGACATTTTTATGGCAAAATCAACGATACCTGCACAAATCGGAACGCTACGGCACATCTCTTGGCGAGAGAACCGTCACAGATCGAGAAGAAACACAATCTCAGCATATAGTATTTACGTCGCACTAATTAGCATGAAGGAACCGCTGGTGGAACCGAATCGGGACGGTGTAGTGAAGGGGAAAGGGAGAGGTTACCTCTTGTCGGAGGACGCGCCGCCCTTCTGGCTGAGGAAGGAGCGGAACAGGGGAGAGTTCACGTCGTAGATCATCTTGATTCTTCTTGTTTTCTTCTTCTTCTTCGCCGCCGCCGCCGATGTAGAGCCGAGCTAGGGTTTGCGGGGAGATGGGGGCTGACGATTTGAGGGTGGGAGGGGATTTCTTGGTAGTAGCTTTGTAGCCCTTGGTGGTGCACAGGATGTGGGCGAGCCGTTGGATTAGAAACGTAGGTGCAGGATGGATCCCCGACAATACTGATTTGCAGAAGAACCCTCGTATAAGTACGGAATAACGCTTACATCCCTTTCGCCCTATCTCCCAAACTGGAACAGAAAGAACAGAGACGCGGGATAGGGCGGCCAACCTCGGCCTGCGCTGCGATGCATAATTCATCTACCTGTTCAAGTACTGCCTGAAACCGGAAGTTCTTTTTGGCCACTGTACAGATTTCTGACAATCCCCTGTCTATTTGTTCAGTACCAGTTCCACTGAAACTAAAATCATGGTAATTTTGGTGTAGTAGTTTTACTATAGTACTTTATTAGCTCTTTGGTATACAAGTTTAACATTTTGGTGCTATGCGTCCAATAGCATACTGCCATGAAGGCACCACTTTGACAACAGTCTGTTCAGTACATCTAAATGACAGTGCATTTGAAAAAATTTCTTTTTTTTCTACTTCAATAAGGAATTGTCATTTCAAAATTAAAAAATATGGATTTTTCATTTTTCAGGAGCACGTGTTCTGTACCACTCAAGAGAAGCCAACTCTTAGTTGCTCCTGCATGTAACATCTGTCATTTTTATTTGCACCAAACGGAGAATGAACAGACCTCAAGATGATGCCAACAACATTTCCATGGTATTGGTTTCTCCATGTCATTTCACTTACATCTGAACAACGTTTCTACGTCCAAATGGGATTTTTTTCAGGTTAGTGATGTGGTTTTGTTCTTTTTTAAAAGGTTCAAGAAAAATAGATTGCTCAAGGTACCAAATTGGCCATGTATGTTCTGCAGGTTATACGGTTTATAAATTTGAAATGTCAACAACATGGATCCAAAGATGATTGGATGCCAGCTTAACTGTAGTGCTACATCATCAGTTGAAATCGCCAGATCTAGCACTACAATGGCCAAAAGGAACATCTGACACCGAGACTATGTTGTAATTTCCCACCAAACAAATGTGAGTTGTAACCAATGGACAATTGTTACCTCGACGGCAGGATTGGTAGCAACACTATCAACACCACTCCATGCATGACTAAAGGAGTGATCCGTAACTAGAATGAACTGTTGACTCAAAAGTAGGATTGGTAGCAACACTTTAGTCAGCACTACTCCTTCAGTCATAAGTAGGAAAACATCTTGATCACAAGAGTATAAACTTCACATGTTGTTTGGTTGAACTGCTGCTTCTTTGTGTTCCATTTACCAAGCCAAAAATAAATACAGTATATTTCTATAACAGGGTAGTAGCAGTGTTTCCTTACCTCCTTAACATAAACCTGCCAAGGAAAGTGAAGATGCTAGATAGCTGCATCTGTGTTTCTGAGATAAAGTTCAGATTCACGTTAGCTACGTAATATCTACTTTCACCTGCAATAATACTATACAAAACAGGACTAAAAATTCGGATACAGAATTATCAATATGATTATCATATTAAGTGCTGCTGATTTATCTTCCAAAAAATCAGGCTTCCTTGTGTACCGATGTTAAGTATTACTATCATAAGAATACCTTATCACAAGCTGAAAATCAAAGACTGGAAAAAAAAAGTAGCACTTCTACACTACACATAGTTAACTTTATGGATGCAAGCGGACGTCCGCCTGACCCTCCCGGCCTGTCCGTCTTCTTCCCTAATCCTGATACATCTTCTGGTTATGTTTTATTTCTTAGGTTTGCATGCAGTGTTTAAGCACCTAGCGGATTGTCCGCCAAGTCCATTGGACTGTCCACTTGCATCCCTAGTTAACTTCAGTAAATCAGTTTGCTTATCAACTGCAGGGACATGAGCACAGAGGAAATGATGGTATTCAACAAAATGCACTTGGGTAATTCCATTGGTTCTTGGCATGAAAAAACCAACTTATCTCACAATTCTTCTCACTTTTGTCTGTGCTTCTGCTTCACCAGCAAGGTATGGCTAATGGCCAGGTACAGATACCACATTAGGACTAAAACCACGTCCTTCTTAAGGAAACCCTGCTTGCCCATCTTGTGGTGCTGGTACCTGGAGGCCGGATCACTTGGTTACAGACTTACAGTGACTAGGCAGTTACTTTCTGAATTGAGCATGGCGGAGTGTTCCAAAACCAGCAGCAAACACAATACACCTGCAAAGTGTAGTAGCAACAAATCGATATCTCATAAATTCCTGAAAAGTTTTGATCCTTCGTATCAGAGTCGCAAACTTTATCGACTCTCCGATCACAGCATCAGTTCATTGTCAGCTAGCTAATTGATCATCATTTAATAAACTTTGCGAACAATGTAGTATAAACCAGGCAGTCATGAGTTCAGAAGATACAGCTAACTGATCCCCATTGAACAAATTAACACAGGAAACTTGTGCTAGTACCAAGTATCCATCAATCAGGGTTCAGAACAGATTAACACAGGCAAACTGTAGTAGTATCAAGTATCCACCATGCGGCCATGAAGTTCAGTAGATACAGCCAATTGGTTCTCATTTAACAAATTAACAGAGGCAAAGAATGCATCACCCATAAAGAACCAATTGTACTATAGTAAGTAATTTTCAACTGGCATCTCTGAACCTTAATTCATCAAATCTTACATCACCAATTGGTAAAGTACTCCTGGCCCTGGAGCAGATTTATCATATATACCGACGAATTAACACGGGCAAACAATGTACTATCAAATATCTTCCGATGATACAACCAATTGATTCTCATTTAACAAATTAGCACAGGCAACAAGTACTCAATTGGCAAAAAATATATTTCCCTTAAATCACCAGATCTCATCTCATGCACAATCTCAGGAATCAATCGGCAGTTCAGGGCTGCAAATTAACGGAACAGATATAGGGTGTACTATTCACCATCAGCTAAATCCTGACGATACAGAGAAGGAACACAACATTGAGGCAGAAATTAACGAATGAAGTAACAGTAGAATACTAAAGGGAAACAACATAGACACCAAGTGCAGGTGTCCAGATCATCGTCACAACTCCGGTGGTGAGGTTGCTCCTCCTTGGGAATTACGATCTCTTGAGGCTGGTGGCGATGGGGACGATGACGACGAGGATGAGGATCAGCAGCAGGATGATGCCGATGCAGAGACACTTGCGGCTTCCGCGCTGGTGCTCCCGGGCCTTGCCGAGCTCCTTGTTGCCGGTGTGGACGTAGTCCCTGGCGTTGACGACGTGGCTCTCGATGTCGTCGAGCTTCTCCCCCTGCGACTCCACGACGACGGCCATGTCGAGGAACACCTGGTGGAGCTCGAGGAGGCTGCGCTCCACCTCCCTCGCGGCGTCGTGGCGGTCCTGGATCTCGTGCAGCGCGGCGAGGACCGCGCCCTTGCCGTGCTCGGCCACGGCGGCGCCCATGATCTCCTCGCCGCGGCCCTCGGAGATGATGCGCTCGATGACCTCGTCCTCGGGGACCTCCCCGGTGAGCGTGTAGTAGCGGCGCTCCACGGTCTCCTTGTACTCGCACATCATCCGCTGGCGCAGCGCCTGGAAGTCGAGCATGAGGTCCTTGAGCTTCTTCCGGAGGCCGGCGGTGACGGAGGTGCGGGTGCGGTCGAGCGGGGTGCCCTCGCTGCAACCCGCGGAGACCCTGCGCTGCGCGGCGTTGGCGCGGTCCATGGCCTCGATCCTGACGCGGATGTCGCGGGCGCGGCGGAGCACGGCGACGATGTCGGCGTTGACGCGGGTGCGGTGGGCGCGCAGCGCGTCGGGCTGGTGCAGCGACTTGCCCTCCTCGTTGGCGGCGTGGAGGCGGGCGAGCGCGTCGCGGATGGCGGCCATCTCCTCCTTGACCACCTCCGCCTCCTTGAAGAAGCCCTTGAGGCGCTCGTCGGTGACGCCCCCCGCGCAGCCCGCCTCCGTGAGCTCGGTCTCGTCGCCGCCGCCTCCCGCCTCCAGGTCCTTCATCGCCGCCTTCTTCAGGTCGACGTAGCTCATGAAGGACTTGGTCATGAGGTCGTTCATGGCGCCGGATCTCTCTGCCCGCTCTCTCGCTCTAGGGGTTTCGCGGTGGTCGGAAATGAGGCGGATGGATCCGTTGGTATGCAGGAGCGAAGTGGGGAATTGGGGGTAGAGGGGACTAGAGGAACGGGGAGGTTTTAAAGGTCGAAACGAAACGGTCAACGTGGAGCGGGCGGTGGGGGGAATAGAGCCGTTGGCGTGAGAAAGATGGGATCCCGCAACGGCTATTTCAGATTTCTTGGTTATTTTTGGTGCTGTATGTATTTTAATTTCTGGGCGCGGAAGCTTGGGATCCGAAATGAAGAAGAATGGTTTGCTCTGGTGATCCTACCTGTTCGCTTCTTAAATCACTGGCTTTTTTTTTTTTTTTTTTTTGCGGGCAATCACTGGCTATTATTTGATTTTAACGTTGAGCAGAGCTACATGTCTCATCTCTAGAAAACTCAATGGCCATTATCACTGCCATTTTTTTTATTTCATACGGAGAACATTCTCTAGGTTCCACTATTTTTCTAGATTCACCACGAAACATTTCTCCGGTTCAACTAAACCTGATCGAGCCAGGTCCAAAACAAGCTACTTCCTCCGTTTCAGGGATTAAGGTGTCCTTGTTTTGCGTGTTTTTTCTTTGACCAAGAATTACTCTAAATACGTAAAGAGTTTTGGTATAGAACTAATATCACTGAAAAGTATTTTTCAATACGAATCCAACGGTACTAATTATGTACAATATAATCAAGATTTTATTGCTTTTGGTCACACGCTTTCTAAAGCAAAGTTTGACCAAAAGAATTGAGCAATAAAATCTTGATTATATTGTACATAATTAGTACCGAGGGTACTAGTTTTATACCAAAACTATTTACGATTTAAATAATTTTGGTCAAAACAAAAACACGCAAAGCGAAGGAGTAGTATTTAGCAAGTAAAAACGTGTCTGGAGAGACGCTTTTGAGGCAGACTCACCAAGTCAGAACTCTGCGTGGTGATTGTATAAAGAAGGAAAAACTCATTCGGCAGTCCACTCATATGTCTAACCGCTCGTCTCGAACCCCTGCTCTCCTATGAGGGCGACGTAGTGCCTGGCAGTCCCGCAGCCGCCGTCGCAGCTTGCGTCTTGTCCGCACCGGTGTTTGCTTCGCTCGGCTCTCTCCGACCTTGTGGTGGTAGGTTATGGAGTCGTGGGGATGGGGTGGAATCTGATGACGAACTAGGCCCAATGGGGGTGGTCATTGCTCTAGATCTGGATCCCTCCCCATTCTCAACGGCGACGGGGCTCGGCGCGCTCTCGGCCAGGCCTACGATAGAAGAGTCCATGCTCTCGACGTTGGCTTCTCGTGGCGAGATTGGTCGGTGCTACAAATTCGCTCCAAGGGGTGCAGATCTCGCTTATGATTAGCTCCCACAGTGCCTTTTCTCGGTTTTGATCTCCAAGGTGTCTGCTCAGTTCAAGCGCCGCGCTACTTCTAATCTAGTAGGAATTGGCATGACGGGGCAGAGCTCAAGCGGCGTCGCCGTGCTGCTACTAATCTAGTGGGAATTGGCACGGCAGGGCAGAGCTCGAGCGGCGCTGCTCTGCTCCTCGCTATGTCACCGCGCTACTTCTAATCTAGTGGGAATTGGCACGGCGGGGCAGAGCTCGAGTGTGCCGCTCTGCTCCTCGTTGTGTCGCCGCGTGCCCAGGTGCCTAGGGGAGGTGCGCTAGGATGTGGACCAAGTATGAGGGGACCTTGCATGCCGCAGTCGATGGTGAGGGAAGGGTGTCCTTCCTGCTCTCCGTGAAGCCACTGCTCGTGGGCTTCCGCCGCCACGTACGGTGCCATCGCCGCCGCCAGTACTCTCCTATGAAGTCACCTTCCTAGATCTAGGGTTTAAAGGTACCCGATTGCTGACTTGCAATGGACTGGGGCTCGAAGGAGAGGTGGGTTGCTCCTCGCCTCTAGTCACTAGCTGGTCTCTAGTAGTGGCATCATCGAAGCCCAATCCACTCTCGTCCAAGGACGTGAACTCTCATTTGGCTTTTCTATGAATGATCTGGCCCACCAATCTAAGCTGGATTTAGTTGTCGTACTTGGGCCTTGGCCTATGCAACCCAAATGAGGGGGCTCAGTCCTGTCTGCTCCTATTCTACCTATAAGATGGTAGTGGGTGTCGATTAGGCACTCACTATAGATCCAGGGTTCACTGCCGCTCAAAAGACATCCGTCGTGCCACCACCAAACGCCATTGCTATCGACACATCCACTCTCTTGTGATGGATAGGGAGCACCTTCGCAAGAGAGAGAGGATCAGTCGAGGGGCAAACGACCGCGTGATTAGAGAGAAGAAGATGCAGCTAATTGTTGGAGGAAGGAGGGTGCCGCCAAACGAGCGTCGCCGAGACGAGGATCGTTTGATACATGCATTTTGTATCATCATAATAGCCACATATAGGATTAGTTTATATTGTTATTGACATTGATATATCATTGCAACAAATGTTTTAGGGATTGAATAAAAATTTTCATTGCAAATGATCAATGCGTACATTCATACATCATACATGACGCGCGCACAGCCTAGCCTACTCGTCGGAGTCAGAGGAGGAGTCGGAGTCAGAGGAGGAGTCGGAGTGGTAGCAGCGAAAGCACATGGTGTGATCGAAGACGCTAACGCCGAACTTTCCTTCGCCGCCGTACTTGAAGACGACGATGTTGCCCGCTTCGATCTGGTGCGAGCGGGCGAAGCACTCCTAGCCGTTGCTGAGGTACATCTGGCCGAGGTGGTCGGACTGCAAGTCGACTGGATACCGATCCCGAAGCCGTTGCCGCAAGCATGGCGGCGAAGCTCGTCGGCGTCACGAACCCGCTGGGCAGGAGCAGCCTGTCACGCGGCATGCCGAGGTGGATGGCCATGGCGAACTGGGTGCTTGGGTTGAAATCTTTGGGCGACGACGGCGATGAGGGAGAGCGTGGTGGCGCGGTGATTTGGTCGTGTCCTCCACGCCTCCCTCGACGTCCGCCCTTCCCTCAATCCAACGCCGCTGGGCATGGCTAGATACAGACAGTGGAGAACGAAGAGGAGGAGGATAGGATGGTGTTTTATGGAGAGAAGTTGGCCGCGGACAGCCAGTTAAAACTGGCCGACATCAGATGTCGGCGCGGAGGCCGAAGAGGGGCATTGAAGTGTCCAGTCAGTAGGGCATGAGTTGGGCGGCGCCTGCAGCGGCGGTGGAAAGCGTGTCGTCCAGTCAGTCAGCGTGCTGTCACGTAGCCATTGATGGCGCAGGCTGCCGCCGCTTAGCCTTTCGCCAACGCTCTGAATCGCTGCCATAATTGCGTCTGAATCAATGCCGTGGGTGGAGGTGGCTGACGGATAGGCCAGTAGCACGTGTGGAAACAACATATACGCGTGTCCGGGATGACACAACTGAGCCTCAAATTAATGCAGGATAAATCGAGTCAGACACATTTGTACAAATAGATCGGCCCGCTGAGTACTCTGTGTACATCCACGCGTCCGCGAACTAAGTTTGGAACGCTAGACCGGATGAGTCGGCCGTGCCATGACGGCCGGCCGGCAACAGCGATGCCGACATGGTCCGGCGAGTCAGCCTCCCACGCGTCCTTCCCCGCTCACCCCGTCCCGACGACTCCCCACGCTAGCACTCTCTACTTTCTGCTGCCTCTTGTTTGATCACTGACCACCGCTTCGTCTTCTCCCGGTGCTCCACTCTCCAGTGTCCTTCTTCTCCTCTGGCAAAAGTAAAAAATTAGAGTATATTTATTTAAAAGACTAGTGACTCGTGTTTGTCTAAATTTAATGTATCTATATATTAAAATATGTCTAGATAGCTATGAATCAGGAACTTAGATTTATATGCATTTAAACAGGTTTTAGTAAATACATATAAATCTAGATAAAACCAAATCAGTTGCTTTGGGATGAAGAAAGTACAATAGTGCGCAAGTATATACTCCTTCTGTCCCAAAATAGATGCCTCAAATTTGTTTATATAAAATCATCCAAAATTTGAAAATTTTAAGACATCTATTTTTAAACCGAGGGAGTACATCTCAAAAGAGAGAGTGAAGTACGTAGTAGTAGCAGCGTCGGCCAGCCACAAGCCCACACCACTAATTAAACAAGAAAAATGCCCATCAACTAAGACCATCTCTAGCAGATCTTGTAAAAAAATCCGACCCATAAATGCACCCCTCGATCTTTAAAGACTAAGTTTCGACCGTCATTTTTAGGTCTTGACCTGGCTATTTGCCACCGCCTCCTCCACTCCTTCGCCACGCTTTCCCTTGCACCGCCGCTTAAATCGCCATCCTCCGGCGAGCAATTAGTCGCCGCCAGCTTTAGATCCGGCATCACACGCACACGATGTACCATCAGCGAGGTCACCACGGCGTGGAGGACGACCAAGTTGGCCATTCGACGGTGGAGGAGCTCGGCTCTGACTTGGAGGAGGAGCGTTGTAGAACTACGTTCGCGCCGACGGGGCGCGCAAGCGTGCCTCCCTTCACTACACCATCCACAACAATTCGGTGTCGCGCAAGCTCCTCCGTGGCGAGATGGAGGAGTTCGACCGCCGCAGGTCAGGGGAGGGAAGCTTGCGTGGCCCTCGTCTACCTCTGCCGAAGAGGGAGGAGGAGGATATCCTGGCACCGGTCGACCGCTTCGTCACCAACGCCGACTATGCCGACGACGTCTCATTCGAGCACTGGATGAAGGTCATCGTGCGGCGCGGCGTCGTCGATGCCCAGGACGATGCGGCCCGCGCTCATCGCGGCGACGAGATCAACACCATCTTCCTCGAGTAGGGGCTCACCCGCGACCCCGAAGCACACGCGAAGAAGGTGGAGATTGAGCTCGAGCGCGCGATGCAGGACGACAAGTTCGTCGATCTCATCTCCGACAACTCCGGCCTCTCCGACCTCGATCTCGTCTCCGACGACAGCAACTTCTAAAGTCGCCGCCGGAAGCATCGCTGTTGTGTCCATGCTAGGGTTTAGCGACGGTGACAGCAGATCCCTCGGTATTTAGTTTTAAATTTATGTTTGGACCTATCACCGCAACAATGTATGTATGAACACTTTGAAATCTTCCACGAACGTTTAAAATTCGTGTGTTTATGGTTTGATTATCTGGGTTTTTTTCTGTTCACGATGTTTTATGAGCAAAAACAAATTTAAAACATGATCTTTTTAGGATATCTTGAAGCATGATCTTATTGCTATGTTCCAGTCCTGGCATGAAGATCGGTTTAATATCTTTAGGCTTAATTTTGCTATGATTACTTTGATTCCTAAAGAAAATGAAGCTAGGACAATGAAAAAATTCAGGCCAATTAGTCTTTTGAACTGTTCTTTCAAAATCTTTACCAAGGTTCTGACTAACAGACTTGCTACTGTAATTGGTAGATTAATCTCTCCTAGTCAGTCTGCATTTATTAGGGGTAGGTTTATTTTGGAGAGTGTGGTTACTGCACATGAGGTTGTGCATGAGGTGCATAGGAATAAGGAGCAGGGCCTAGTGCTCAAAATAGATTATGAGAAAGCCTATGATAGAGTTAATTTGGACTTTTTGTTTGAGATTTTAGAGCTAAGAGGCTTTTGTCCTATCTTTATTAGATTTATTAAGCAAATTACTTTAGGGGGGTCTGTGGGGGTTAAAGTCAATGGTTTTGAGAGTGATTTTTTCTTGACTGGTAAAGGCCTTAGACAAGGTGATCCCATTGCTCCTCTGTTGTTTAATCTGATGATTAATGTTTTTTCTAAGATGTTAATTAAGGGGGTTAGTTGTGAAGCCATTAAAGGTCTCTGTCCTAATTTCTTTCCAGGAGGGATTGTCTGTTTGCAATATGCAGATGACACACTCCTCTTCTTGGAGCCCAGTGAATCAATAGCTGTTAATCTTAAATGGATCCTTACCTGCTTTGAGCAGATTTCTGGGATGCGTATTAATTACCATAAAAGTGAACTCATTCCTATTAACATGTCAGAGTCTGATACTAAACCTTTCCTAGACATTTTTGAATGTATTAGGGGTAACTTCCCTGTTAAATATTTGGGGATTCCTCTTCATTTTGAGAAGCTAAAGAGAGAAGATGTGCAGCCTCTGATAGAAAACCTGTTGAATAGAATCACAGGTTGGAGGGGCAAACTTCTATCTTATGCTTATAAGAAGGTGCTTATTCAAGCCTGTCTCTCTAGCATTCCTATCTATTTGCTTTCTTTCTTTAAGTTTCCCAAATGGGCTTTGAAACTCCTAGATTCACATTTAGCTAACTTCTTCTGGAATGATGAAGAAGGTAATCATGGGTTGCATTTAGCTAATTGGTCCTCAGTATGCATGAAGAAAGAGTTTGGAGGTTTGGATATTTCAAACCTGCATGATTTGAATCTTTGCCTCCTTGGCTCCTGGATTAAAAGGTATATTCAGGGAGAGGGGGCTCTGTGGAAAAAAGTGATAGATGCTAAATATAGGACTAAGTCGCCTAATATCCTCTGTTGTCATGATGTCCATCCATCTATCTTTTGGAAAGGGATAATGTGGGCATCTAGGGAGGTTGAGATTGGATATAAATGGCATGCGGGGAATGGTAAAACTATTAGATTTTGGGAGGATATCTCGTTTGTAAATTCTAACTTAGCTACCCAATTCTGGGAAATTTATTTGATTTCTAATCAGCAAACTAAAACGTTAGCTGAGTTATGGGATGGCACACATCTTAGATGTGACTTTAGAAGAACCTTTACTGAGGATTTAATGCTGCAATGGCATGAGCTTCTGGGCATTGTTCAGTCAATTAGATTCTCTGAAGAAGATGATCAGCTAATTTGGCAGTATGAATCTAAGGGTAAATATTCCTCAAGTTCTATGTATTCACTGGTCAATTTTAGAGGTATCACTCAGGTTTATCTTCCTGTTGTTTGGAAATTACTTATTCCACCCAGGATCCAGATTTTCCTTTGGTTATTTTCTCAAAATAAGATTCTGACTAGAGATAATCTTAGAGCCAGGGGATTCCAAAACCTTTAGAATGTAATCTTTGCAAAGAAATAGAATCTGTGCATCATTTATTTTTTGAATGCTTGGTCTCTAGCTTACTTTGGAGGGATGTTCATGATATTTTTGGTGTTAGTATTGTAGACTTTGAGTCCCTTGCTTCGAAATGGATTGCTAATAAAAAACATCTTCATTTGAATGTGGTTTCTTCTGCTGTTCTTTGGAGTATTTGGAACAATAGAAATAGCCTTGTCTTTTACAAGACATCTTGGATTAATATGAAACAGGTTTGGCGTCTGGTCCTTTCCTTCCTAAAGACATGGCAAAAAACCATTCAAGGACCTGGAGGGGGGGGGGGGGGGGGGGAGCCCCCTTTTCATGGAGAAGATGATCGACAGACTGAGAAACCCTCTGACGCTCATGGCGAGATGATCTGTGCCGGCTTCGAGTGGATTTCCACTTGGAAGACTACTGCGTCATCAAGCTATGGAGGGAGAGCATCGCTGAAACACCTCCAAGATCATCCTGATGAGGAGGAGAATGTTCATGTGGTGTTCTAGTCTATCTTTCGATTGTTTTCTATGAGTCTTTTGGCTGCGTGTTTAGAGATAGTTTGTAGAGTAGCTGGCTTTGTTCTGAGCCGAAACTTTCTCCAGTCGTTTAGGTTTTGAGCGTTTAAAAGCTCCTTACTGTCGCTTGCTTTTCCTGTTACTTGTGGAACTGGTTTTGTTTCATTATTCATAATGGAACAAGGGATAGAGTCCCTTTTGGCTTAAAAAAAAAACGAATTTTTAAACACAGCATGTAAACGTATTTTCTGGTCCGAACGTTTACAGCTGTCAGCTAGAGATGGTCTAATGACACCTCGCCCCTCCCTCCCGGTTAAAAGATAAAGCGAGTGCAAATTAAAGAAAAAAAAAGAGATAAGCGAGTGAGCGAGCCCGATCCAATCGCATCATCCCCCTCTCCCGTCGTCTGCCCTTTCCACCTTCCTCTCCTCCCCCTTTCCCGGGGCATAGAGAGAACAGAGAGCAGACAAGGGGGAAGAAAAGCGCGCAAAACCCTAGCTAGACACCGAGCGAACCCGCGGCGGGTGCGATGAAGATCCAGTGCAACGCCTGCGGGGCGGCGGAGGCGCGGGTGCTCTGCTGCGCCGACGAGGCCGCGCTCTGCGCCGCCTGCGACGAGGAGGTCCACGCCGCCAACAGGCTCGCCAGCAAGCACCAGCGCGTGCCGCTCCTACCCGACGCGCCGCCCGCCACCGCAAGCGCGCCGCCCAAGTGCGACATCTGCCAGGTCAGCACGCCTCCTCTCTCTCATCCACCAGCAAGCGATTTCGACCCGGTCATGCCGTGCCTCTTCATTTCAAAACGAATCATAGTGCGGTCACCTTGCTGTTGCCAATTGATCGACTCCATTCCCAGCATACCGAGATATTTGATTGATACTGCTATGCCAGTGACCCCGATCTCCATCGTCGTGGTATCTCTTGTTGGTCTATCAATCAAAAAAATAAATCAATCCGTTGTTATATTGGGATAATTACAGAAAATTCATTCTCGGGGCACTAATTTTATTATAGGGGCAACATATCTAGCGAATCTCCAAATTAGATGGATCGAGAGTGATGAGATCAGCCCCTGGTTTTTCAATGGGTCCTGAGGTGGCTGATGTTGCTTTTGAAAATGAGGATTACTGAGCTCGTGATTTAATTTTTATCACTGGCAGTTTCTGTCCATGTCCAAGGGGAAACATCAGATTATGCGCTTGTTTTTTTGGGGGTATATTAAGGTTTTTATGAAGTGCCTTAGCAACACAGTGATATTTTTGGTTCTGAAGTTCATACATCATATCTGAACCAGTACGGGCAATGAGTACACGGCGATATATATATTACTCTCTGGTCCATGCTCACCAGTTCCAGACCAGTAAGGAAAATAAGATCTTAGCAGTATTTCTTCTTCGTTCCAAAGTGCAGGCCTCACCTGTAGCAAACCAATGTTTTAGATGACAATAAATGTTTCTTATAGCTGATCATTCTGTCTTGGCATGGCCGCAGGTATGGCAGCGGTGCATGTGTGCTTGCTTCATCTTGATGGCTGGGTTACTTGGCATGTGCATGCACATGCAGTCTCAGTTTGGCTTGCATCTTTGCCTAAAATGTGGTGTCTAAGCATTTAAAGTGATGTTCCCTTATGAAACAAAAGAGACCTAGGGCTAGAATGTCTGGGGTGATATAAATCTAAAATGAAGACATCCGTCAATGCTTAAAAGAGTAGGTTCTAGGTAGCATGTGATAGAGATCAGTTAGTTCAAATGAATTGGTAGACCATCAATTGGCTTTGTGGTTAATTTGGACACACTTTCTTATCTTGTTCAACACCATCTTATCTGTCGCCAGCAGAAGAAGCAAACTCACTTTTAAGACGACAAACTGGATTCTCACATAAACAGACCTTCGTCAAGTTTTTGTCAACAATACTTACCTTGCACAGCAAAAACCTTTTCACAAAATGTTGTGATATGAGGCTGTAAGCCTGTATACCTAACAAATCCGTGTATGCATCAGCTAAGCATGTTCTACAACAACTGATCAATTTTGTTTTCAGACACCTGTTTGTTAGATGTAAATCTTGTAGGGTCAACAAATTAGAGAAGGAAGAGTATACTGTATTATCTTGCATGTCAACTGTATCATACTTGTGCCAGGCATCAGTTCCTTTGCATTCTGATTTTTGGTTACTTTATGGATGAAGGAAATCCTGAGCGCCGCAACGTACAAGTTGTCCTACTTTACATACCATCAGTATTTTAAGATGTCATATGAACTTTGCTTGAATAAGGAATAGTAAATTAATCAATTTCATATTAATGTTAGTATGTATGATGACTTCACTATGTGCCAGCGCCATGTCTTTAGAAAACCACAGATTGTGAGATTTTTATTGCTGAGTGCTGACAAAATGTCTGCTGAAGCAAAGTTGTCTAGCGGGTGTATTTGTTAGGTGCATCTTTAATTTATTGGAAATCAACATCTTAAATCACAAGCACCATTTTTTGTTTATAGCTTGATGTGTATTCAGTCCTGCATGTCGTATAGACGCCGGGCCAGTTGTATTACACTATATAGTTATTTGGGCTCTCATACTAGGGTGGATAGTTTCGATGTGGATCCTCTCTAATGACCGAATTATGTATTTTTTGCTACTCTTGGTTGATTGGTTACAGCACAAGGCCCATGCGTAAAGTGCAACTAATCCTCCAGCTAGTGGAAATAACACTGTATCCACATGATTTGTTGTACTCCCTCTGACCCATATTAGTTGACTTGGATTTGTCTAGATTTGAATGAATCTAGACACTATTTAGTATATAGGTTCATCCAAATTTTAACAAATCAAAGTCAACTAATATGGGTCGGAGGGAGTACTATGATTCCCGCAGCAAAGAATTTCTGGTACATGCCGTTAACTCCTTATGTGCAGAACTGAATATCTATTTTCATTGCAGGAGGCTTCTGGATACTTCTTCTGCCTGGAGGATCGTGCTCTGCTATGTAGAGATTGTGATGTTGCTATACACACAGTGAATTCCTTTGTTTCAGTACATCAAAGGTTCCTGCTGACAGGAGTTCAAGTTGGCCTTGAACCTGCTGATCCAGTTCCACCTATTGCTGACAAGCATGTTAATGCCTCTGGTGGATCTGTGGACTCACAACAGAAACAGTTGGCAACAAAAAATCCTACAGTCTTACTTTCAGGTGAAAGCAGTGTATCTATTGCCAGCCAAAATGCTACCAGCGGAGATTATTCTAGACAGATTTCTGTTCCAAATACCAAGACGGTCAACTGGACTATGGACAACAATGCAATTAGATCGACAGAACCTCCACCTAAGTACCTGTCAGATGGAAGCTCAAAACATTTTGTATCTAGTCAGACTACGGCAGTCTTATCCAATCAAATGAACAGAGATAGTGACCCGGCGTACAACTTACCATTCTCGGGTGGTAATGGGTCAAACAGTTTACCTGATTGGCCTGTGGATGAATTCTTTAGTAACATAGAATATGGTCCAAACTTTGGCTTCACTGAGCATGGTTCTTCAAAGGTAATCCAAAATGCCGTGTAGATGTGAATTAATGTGTTTCCTGTCTTTTCTAGTTGTCAGTAACATCTTGTGCAACCCTCATCATATTGAATTTAAAAACATATAAATGGTTTAGTTTTCATCATTAAATCCAGGACCTTAATATTGTGATAGAGCGTTGATTCATGCTGCACTTGCTGTGACTAACCTTGTAGCAATCTTGTGAAGTTTCAGAATGTTTGTTCGATTGTTTTTTTCTTTTTAAGGGGTGCTTGTTCAATAGTTGAGTCCAGAATACAGTTTCCTGAAATCTGATTCTAGATTCTAGTGTCTTTTACATTTATGTGTAATCCACTTGCGAGGATACTCTGCTGTTAGTGCAATGAATATTGTTCCCACCCAGACTGGGGTCTCCTTTCATGTAGGTATCGTTCTAATCCCATTCTTGTTTGTGCTACAGGGCGACAATGGGAAGCTGGGGAGTGCTGGGGGATCTCCACAGTGCCGTCTGGCTGAAGGCCTGTTTGCGGAAGAACTGTTAGGCCAAGTGCCTGGGTTAGATGGTGACGATCCATGGGTGGTGCCCGAGGTTCCCTCCCCACCAACAGCCTCAGGTCTCTGCTGGCAAGGGAACTTGCATTACCCTGTGTACGACAACGCCATGTTCGTCCCTGAAATCCGCTCCCTGCATCAGAGTTCCCAGGACCACTGCACTGTATCTTCCGGTTTCAAGCGCCGAAGGAGAGAGTTTTGAGTAACCAGAAGAGCAAAGCACAGGACATCGCGGTCAAGCAGGGTGCGTTGAAAGGCGGTCTCCTGTTTAGCCAACCTGCATAAAACTGGACTATATGGTCGTTCAGATGATGAATTCTTTGCTGGTCAGTCAAAATCATGTTGTAATGCGATGACGATATATTTGTTCTAAAGATCATGGTGAGTGAGCTGTTGTGAAGGGTCTGATATGACAGATTTATGAACTCATAGGTTTGTGTATAGTGAAATAAAGATAGCATCGATAACACCATATATACCATATTACCATGCTAATCTATAAACATGCGGAAGTGGCTTTGGTTTTACACTAGGGCAGGGAAAAAGGACTAGTTAGTAGGTTTCTAAAATGTTCCAACGTGATGTGTGGGAAATCAATGGTGAATTTGTATTTCGAAAAAGTTTGATCTGTTCTGTCCCAGCACGTGTGCTACGGCAAAACAGTTTTTAGGAAACTGATGTACGCATTTTCCTGGACGGGGAAGTCCAGGATTTGCTAGTAATGCTGTTAACAGGTCAACATCCTGAAGAAAAATTGCGCAACATCATTTTATGCCACCAAGAGAAGCCGTACTAGGTAAAACATTGTATTCCGTCTGTTTCAAAATATAAGATGATAAAGATGTTTTAGCTTTGTGAATGCAATGTATCTGGACACAAGATATGGTGCTTTTAAAATTATCAAGATATGGATGAATCTAATATAAAATTATGTCTAAATACAATTGAATCTAGACAAATCTAAATCAATTAATTTGGGTCGGAGAAAGTAACATTGTTTAAGAGATGGTTTTACATCAAGGCCTAGCCACAAGTCTGAATTAAAAGTATACGCATCATTCAACACCTCAAATAATGTTAATATGTCAAAAAGGTAAAGCAGGTGTACATGATGATAACTCGATTCAGGACGCTTTGACTTTGCACATTCTGTACAGTAGCCTCTTATCACGCAATAACCATCACCAACCCACAGCAGATCCAATTAAATGGCTCAAATCTCAGTGATTAGCCTTAGAATCACACTAACACCAGTTCAGCCTGAAGTACAACAACCTCGATACGAATAACATTATAAATAGAGGGATCCAAAGAAAAAAAATTGAGCATAAAACAGTAGGGAAGGCCCCCTACTGTAGCAATTAAAAAAACAGAATTACAAGAGGTCCAAGCAGTCCTGCATACCCTCCTTTTGCTCTATGGATAATCTGACCGAAGTACTCTTTGAACATAGAGACACAGGTATCAATATCTGAAGTACTCTTTGAACATAGAGACACAGGTATCAATATCCCTGTCCTCCTGATCAAATATGATTCTATTCCTGTGGTTCCAGATGCTCCAGGATCCAATAATTACTGAGTCCTTAAAGAAATTCAGTGTGCTCCTCCGTTTTCCTTCTTCAATCATACTTAACATATCCAGATCAGTGTCCCATTCATGATTTAGTTTCCACCAAAAGATTTTACTGAAGTCACATTCAAAAAATAAATGCTTAACATCCTCCATTGAGTTATCATCACAGAGAACACATTTGTCAGATTCCACATGGAAATGTTTTCTGACCATAAGCTCCTTGGTGTTAATTCTGTCCTGAATCATGAGCCAATAAAAGAACTTTTGCTTGGATAAGCTGCATGACTTCCAAATCCATTGGAATGACGGGCGCATCTGGAGCATTTATCATCTGTAAGTAGGCCCTCTTTGTGGAGAAAGAATCATCCCCCCACCCAAAAGTCCATTTGTCATTGCCAGCTAAAACATGGCTAGCAAGATGCTGGGAAAGATTAGTGCATTGCTCAGCAGAAATTTCAGAAGGAGGAAGATGAAATAAGTCATAAATATCAGTTTCATCACATATCGCAGCAGCTCTCTCTTGAGAGAGATCCTTATCTCTAGCAAAAGAAAATAGATGTGGATACATTTGCCTCATATCAGTATCTTCCCAGCAGTCATGCCACAGGCTAATAGTAGCCCCATCACCTGCTTTGACATTTGTTAGTTCCTTGAATTCCTCTGAGGGAGGAACAATCTCTCCACCAGAAGGATCCCTTATTAGACTTCTGTGGCACTGCACCATTATTAAATTATGCATTCCATAATAACTGAACCCAAGGATGATCCTGTTTGTTCATGAACTTAAAGACATTCTTCATGAGTCATCGCAAAGAATAGTACTCCGTAGTTAGATCAGGTGAAACCAGGCACGTGCATGCTGTGCTTACCTTCTGCATCTTTATCCATATGACTCAAAATCACTCGCCTTTTTTATTGAGTGGATCAAAATAATTCACCTGGGATGTACATCTACAACACCTGAATATTGACAAGGTTATTTTGCTACATTTTTTTTACAGCAAGAGGCCAAACAGTTACAGCGGGCCCTTGATGACTAGCCTAAAGTTTCATCTGTATACTCTGATTCCGGCGACAACCAGGCAAAAATAGTTGGGTTTCCAATCACGTGTGCATCACTGACATTCGCCCGAACCTAGCAGCAGGTACAGCAATCTAGCACTTTCCCCTCTCTCGCTACTGATCAGCAAGTACAGCAATCTATGTCAGGATGATACGCCCAAAAAGCACCGTATCTTGTTATTGTGCTCCTACCCCTTGATCGCGCTTTCTGCGTCGTCGAGCATGTCTGCGCTCTCCTCAAGGAGGTAGTTGCACATCTTCAGGAGCTCGTCAGCCAACGGAGGGATGTGGGGGTGCCGGGTCTCGTTGTAGATATGCGCGTTCATCGCAATCTGTGCCACGTCGTGCCTGAACTCCTCCCTGTTCTTGTACTCCATCTTCCTCGCCTTGTCCCTTATCGTGCCGAGGTCCATCGGGCACAGGATTATGTCGTAGTAATCAGGAGCGATTTTCTTCGTCACTGGTTTGAGAAACAGTACCGATGTTGAAGTTTGGTCCCGCAGGTGGTCAACTATCTTTTCCAATATGTTGGAGAGATCAACCTGCATAAGGATGCAAACAACGAATTCAGTTCCAATTCCTAGTCTAGCAAATAAACAAGCATCGATTGGTTATGCCTTCTTCTTCAGGCAGTAGCACAAAGAGGTATCACGTCCCTATTTGACGAAGTAGCAGTCTCTACATGAAAAATAATCGTTCAAAAACTAAATGACGAACAACCTCTACACCATATTGATCAAACTGTGAGAACAGAACATAAAACAGATGGGATACATGGTCCAATTGATTTCCTACAGTCCTGTGCTTTCATCACTTCACAGAAACATACTATTCTGTTGAGATCACGTACGTATATGAGTGAGAGTGTTTAGTTGAGAAAAAGCTAGGGTAGATTCTAGGAAGCAGAAAACAGAAGCAGAGACAAAGCAGGATACCTGAAATTAATTGAATTTGTGGTTACAAGTAACTCTCATTGAAAAAAAGGAACCAGCATAAACATTTACAAGACAATGCACAATTCCACCAAACATAAGTGAAAAGAAATACCTCTCCTCCTCGGCGCCGCTTAGCCGGTGGAGCATAATCTGTCATATCAGCCAGAGTACGTCTCTTTGCTGCTCGATCCCTTTCAGCTACCCTTCTGTCATTTCTGTAAGGCGGGTGATCAAGGACGTCATCATCTTGAAATTCATGTTTTTTCCTGTTCTTGCTCTTCTTCTTTGCCTTCTGGAGCTCTTCATCCCTGTTTGCTTCATACATCCTAGCTTCAACTATCCTCTGTTCCTGTCTCTCTCGCTGCTCTTCAAAAGCTCTCCAGGATTCATCATTTCCCATTACTTTGTTTTTTCTATTACCCTCCGAACCCAACCTATCAGAGGAATTCATCTGGCCGGGCTCTCCAGCATACCAATGAACTTCCTCTCTGCTACCCTTCTCCAAGCTTGATAATTCATCGACTTCCCTTATCTTTCTAGGCTCCTGGCCTCTCCTAATTTTAATAGCCCTTTGCTGGTGTACATGCCCCTTAGGCTGCTTGATAATGACCTTCTTACGAGGTGCATCCTTCTCTGCTTCAGTAGGAGGCCGTATTACAACTGATGGCTTAGGAGTATCAGGAGGATAATCTTCAGATCTAATCTTATTGAATATTTTAATCTTGCAAATCTTTCCAGTAGATTTCAAATCTGTAGCATTCATTGTGTGTTTATCAGAAACCAAAGAACCTGCCACTGACATGTTCGTCTTCAAGGACTTCTCAGATGCCCCACACCTGAATTTTACTGGTTTGATCTTTTCAATGCTTTCTGATCCCTCAGTTTCAGGAACTTCAGATGAAATATTGGCTACCAACCTCTTGCCTGGTGTCTTTATTTTAACATGACTTGCAACATCAAGAGGCTTATGCCTGAAGGAAATGGCATCCATTTCTGAGGTTTCTGGATCCTCCCCATACTCAGGGCATAATTTGTTGGTCCGCATGTGTCCAAGCTAAGTAACAACAATGTGACACACAAAGTCAGGAAACCATATCCAGAAAACATGAGTAATTCAATCTACCATGCCTACCTGACCACAAGCTCTGCATACAAAACTGTCCCCCCTTGCTCCCTGCCTCTTCTCCTTAAAATAAGAAAAGGCATGCCACTTAAGAATCAAGAACGGAAGATAATATCAGTATTATACTAAATGCTACTCCTAAAACAAGTTGAGAAGTTAAACACATGAACCATAGATTCGTCAAGAAAAGTATTCAATTAGTCTATGCAGCAACATTCACACCTAACTTGCAGCTATCTGGCAAAGCCAAGAAACAGCATTAGCTTGAATTGCCACAGGAGTACAAACATGAATTTTTTGGAACCTCACTAACATCAATAGGTGTCTGGCATATGCGTGAATGCGTCACATTGGCCAAAACCAGGATAGTATAGCAAACAGAACATCAATAGGTGATTTGCACCAGCTTTGAGAGTTGAGGGACATAAGGTGATAGTTTTCGGATTTAAGAGCATTTTGTAGACTCGGGCAAGTGTTGAAGCGGGGAAACTGACTGCCCCACTGTTCATCATTCTTAGCTGTTTTTCTCTAGGGAAATTATCCTGAGGAGTCATGATGACGAAAGTTGGGCATGTTGTAGGGTAAAATAAACATCATTGCATGCATATTCTTCAAAAGATTGTAATAATCTCCATCTCAGAATCTATGAAGCATATTAGAACCATTACACAAGGTCCCCCAAAAGCTAAAAGGCGAGTTCTATAGAACGGCCGAGTATCAAACCTGTGATGTGATAGGTCGAATCTATCGATGCAAGAATTCAGAGTAGGGACGCACAGGAAATGAGTGTCACAGAGATACGCATGCACGGTGCATCTGTGACCAAACAAGAGCTACGTGATAGGTTGGGGTAGCACCGATTGGAAAGAACGGTTTACCAGTTTATGTGGGAAAATAAAAAACACAGACCTTTGCTTATGAAGGATAGGATATGGAGCAAGATACAAGGCTGGGAGATTTTGATTAAAGCTTGTGCGCAAGCTATTCCTATTTTTGCCCTGACCTGTTTTGATCTGACTAAAAATTGTGTGATCGGATCAATACAATGATATGCATGCAATGATGGGCATACCAAGATAATCCAGATAAACTGCATTGGCTCGGTTGGGACAAGCTGTCATTGTCGAAGAAGGGGGGCTCGGTTTCAAGGACCTGCACGCGTTCAAAATGGCGATGCTTGCAAAGCAGGCGTGGCGGCTGTTGACGAACCCTTCCTCCCTTTGTGCCCGTGTGCTAAAAGACCGCTATTATCCTGACTCTGATATCCTTGATGCTACCCCAGGAGATGGTATTTCATATACTTGGTGTAGCATATTCAAGGGAGTGGAACTTCTGCGGCAAGGAGTGATCAGACGAGTGGGTGATGGATCAAGTATAAACATCTGGTATGATCCGTGTCTGCCGAGAGACCAGAGCAAAAGAGTTATTTCTCAGAGAGGTAACGCTGTATAGACAAGAGTAGATGAGCTTATTGACCCATCCAGTGGACAATGGGATGAACAGTTGCTGCAGAATCTGTTTTGTGCTCAATACGTGGCGATGATCAGTTCTATTCCGATTCATGAGGATACTTGGGCTTGGCATCTGGACCCAAAAGGCCAATTCTCGGTTAAGTTTGTGTACAAAGTTTTTCGTCTAGATATTCTGAAGCCTGAATCATCAACATCAGCGCAGCCGGCTGAAGGCCAGTTTCAATGGAACATGATCTGGAAGACTCAGTGTACAGTGTACACCAACATCTAAGCAGTTTCTTTGGAGGTTGGCGCACAATAGCTTGCCGTGTCACTGGAGTATTCTTCGGAGGGGTATGGAGATTGACCACATCTGTGTGAAAGGGTCAATGAGGATGGTGACATCTGTTCTTGAAGTGCAAGCCAGTTCGAGCAATTTGGAAGGATCTGAAATTAGATAGTTACGAGAGAAGTTGATTATTTGTGCTGATCCAAAAGAAGTGATTGCTACCATTATGATCCAGAACGAACACACCAAGCTTCTCTGTGTGGCGTTGATGTTAGTCTGGTGGAGGGTCCTGAATAAAAAAGAATGCAGGAGCAGTAGCTACACATGCGACAGTCCTACACGGATGGGGATTTGTAGGCAGGAGAAGATTGTAGCAGTTCCAAATTGGAAGAAACCTGAACCTGAATTTTTTAAACTGAACATAGATGGAAGTGGTGCAGCTGATGGCAAAACAGGCGGTTGGGGATTTGTAGTCAGGGATGATGCAGGTGAAGTGCTGGGCTCTGCTGCTGGATATATATGCCAACGGGTTCAGAATGTGATCCATGCGGAGGCCACGGCATGTTACAAGCACTGCTGTTTGCACAAACATGGGGTCTGAATAAGATCCGCGTTGAAGCTGACTCCCAAATTCTCGTCCATGCGATCGAAAACAATGACTACGATCTGGCAACATCTGGTGCTGTGTTTAGGGAGATTAAGTATCTAGGTAGACTAAACTGTTCTATTTTTCGTATTTCTTATTGCCCACGGGCATGTAATAATGTTGCGGACGCTATGGCGGCGCTCAGCACAAAGTTAGGGCAGGGCATACGGCCAGGCTCTGTTCCTGACTCTGTGTGTGATTTGTTGGCCAGCAATCTTTCTGAGCACACTCTGTAATGGAATGCATATTTCCATCTAAAAAAAGACTAGGCTCAGAACTTAGAGATGAATTTCTGATACCTCTTTCGCTCCTCTTGGCGTGTTCTCCTTTAGAGTTGATGCACTAACATAGCCAGATGATTTAATCATTTGCCCAACCTTACCCTGCTTCGTTTTCTCAGCACTCTGAGTATACATAGACGTGCGATAATTTGTCATTCCCGCAGGTTGCTTCTTCATCTTTGTGTCATTACCACTCTCTGCAAAACAATAGTCCATTAATCATAACTACTAAAGTTGGTCTTTAGAAGCAAAACTATGAATTAACAACCTTCTAGCAATTTTTTTACTAAAGCAGCTTCTGCTTCGTCATCTTGAATTCCTTCGTTAGATAATGCTTGAGTAGGGAACCTTCTCATTCTAAGCCCTCTTGTTCCATCTTCTTTATCACTCATGTCTGCAGTAACAAAATCCTCATCGTCAAATTCTTCGGCATCTAGCAAGTTTTCAAGATCCCCAGCAAACGAGTCCAGATCACTATTGGCTTCTGTATCACTGGCATTGTCCATAGCTGAGAGTGACTGAACTTGTCTGTCCCAAATTTCCTGTCATTTCTCTTTAGTTTGCTGCAGAAAAGACATCCTTTGTCCACGTGCAAATTTACTAACTGGAATTTCATCAATAGTAACTCCTGACACTGCTTGCTCGCTTGAAAGCTTCCTCACCATAGCAATCCGATGCCACCTTGTTAATTTATCAATTTGCTCGTCTGGAACACCGAATTTGAGAAGCAACTGTTTACAGCAATATCAATGGGAAGTATTAGTAAATACAAAAGGTAAAATTACATGAATACGGCAGATTTCCTCCCAGTTAAATCACATGTGGAAGTTGGTCACACTTTATTTGTCACGGCCATTTTGGCAAACATATTGTAACTAAGGATTGGGGGATATTAGTAAACAGAAGACTGATTGTAATACTTCTTTCTTAATGAAAATACATGTGTGAAGCCTCTTTATAAAGTTGGTCTTAACAATCTAATCTAAGCAAATCTTGTAACTAAGGAAATATCTCATCTCTAGTTGTCTTAGGTCCAGGCTAAGGGATAACTTTCTAATTAAAAGATAACTTTCTAGCTAACAAAACAGTACTGAGGGGATTATATCCCTTAAGTCGAGCTGGCTAGGGCCTAGCATATGGGTAACTGACCCACATGAAAGTATAGTACTGCTAAATCATTAGGCTTGATGGTACCTCTTGGGCTGCATCCATGCTCAACCTGCGGAGATCAGCATCTGTTCCCGTAACAGTAGTACCTTTTTCTGTAGCAGACTTTTTCTTATGAATTGAATTGGAGACAGGTGCTTTTGGAGTTACTCGCACGTAGCTAAATCCTAAATCACAGCCAGATGGATCACCAACACCAGTCATTTCTAGTCTTTCTGTATTCTCTCTGTCCTGCATACACCCAAGAAAATCAGATTAGACCAGTTGAGGGAAACCACTTGCCAATAGACAAGGAGCACTAACAACATAATTTACTTATTTTATAATAAAAAGGAATTTAAAACACAGCATGCAGCAGTGACATCTCCCCCTCTCCCCCCACAAATTGTTTACTGGCAGGATAAAAGCTTGTGAAGGTACTTTTGTGGAGGGTGCCACTCAAGCTCACTGGGAGAGGGCTGACCCTCCATCACTCTCTACTAACTTCTCTACTTTATGTGTGACACCAATTTTCTATCCTCTCCTTGCTTCACTGGTTCTCTCTTCCCACCTCAGCTTATGTGGCACTTGAAGCACACACACAATTAGTTCATCTCTATCCACACATAATACATCCCACAACCACCTCTATCTGAAGATCTGCAGTGTTTGATCATCACTATTGCATCAGTCCAAACAGGACCAAAAGTAGCACCCCAAAATATATTACAATGGGGTACCATTCTAGAATCAACCACTTACATACCATTTCCACTTAGCAAGTGTTTTCGTGTTGCTACATGGTTGTAGTGTTCATACTTTCTCAATGTTAATTGAGCAAATAATGATAGAAGTTTATCTATAGTCTCTCTAGAACACATTAACTATTAGATGTTCACACCTAGTGGTTTTACTTCCAAAACCTATCATTAAATGGAGAAAGAAGTTGTTCTGGCACACCAAATACATGGATAATATACATAGAGTGAACTACCTGATTAGTACAAGCAACAAAATTGCTGGTAAGGTTCCAGCTAGTGATTTGCAATTCCCTCTCAATATGTGCTGCAGCAGCGAGCTCTATTGCTTCATCAGGAAGCTGATTCATTGCGGAAGCAAGTCCCACAGGCTGAGTAAGCTTTTCAATTCCTAAGCGATTGAGACGATGCAGACCAGCTTGCATACTCTCGTGACAGCAGACCTGAAGGAGTGAAAATTTCAGTTGCCATAAACTCAATAGCAAGACACAGACAATTCTTTCAGAGTGAAATATTACAATTATTAAATGTTTAACTACAAAAGAACAAGGTTGGATTCCCTACTGCAAACAAATAGTGACAGAGTTTGGTAGTTTGACATTTACGAGATAGAAAAATAGCAGCACGCCAAAAGTTCCAACAGCTGTTATCAGGAGTGTATCAACTTGTTCTGAACAATCATGCAAGTTCTTTCAACCATCCAATATCAGCTCAAGCTTTTGGTGTACCGAAGATGTAAGGTACACAGAAACTCCATTATTGTCTTGCAAAGAGTTTGCTAAAGGCATGTTACCCTCTACTGTGGAATCACTGGCAAGTAGTGAATAATGATAAACCACAGTTCCTTGAACTGATTCAGTTGTACTCGGTCCACAAAATTGATTTTAGTATGTCAGATCCCTGAACTTGCACAAGTGCGCTAATTAGGTGTATCAGTCGATTACTATAATGAAAAAAAATGTGGCTGCTATAGTTGGTCTTAATTGTACCAATAGGCCCTTGCAAGATTATTTGGGCCACTGCCTCCTAGGAGGCTTGTAGTCGAACTTCTCTCTTATGCAATGAAATGAACCGCAAAGGCTTCATTGCGTTTTCTCCGAAAAAGATTATTTCTTAGTCATTAAACTAACAATCGGCCCTAGTTGTTGTGACCAAATAAGGAAGTTCAAGGCCTCAACATATTAAATTCAATTTTAAGGATGTAAAGTGACATCTTAGATACTTAAGTAGTTTATTTTGCCTTGGACTCCTCATTGAACAGCGTCAGCATATCTGTTCTAACTTTTACTCAGGGACATATCACATCAATCCAATTTTGCTTAAGGACATCTCCAATGCTCTAAGATGGTAGGTTAGATGCTTGCATGAGTTCTATCATTTTGTATTGGAAGGTTGGATGCTTAAATAATTAAAATAGGCGTCCAGTGATGTGCTCCTAAGCGCCTTTGTGAGCACCAGCTTTTGCACTGAGATACTCTAAAAGAAAATTGTACTTGCTTGTCAACCACATCATCACATATTCCAGCCCTTAGATCTGTTGAAACAAATTGTGGTGATCTTTGTTTACTTGAGTCCAGAAAGGTTGGTTGCTAATCTAGCCATTAATCTAGAAGCGGGAGGAGGAGCCACTACCGTAGTTGTCGTGCGGGGCATCGATAGTCGGAGGAGGAGCGGGAGGAAGGCCGCTACGGTGCACAAACCGCTTCTTCAAGCACCCCACCCCCCCCCGCCTCCGCGCGGGGACGCGGCACCGTGGCAGCACCAACACCGTGCGAGACGATGTGGGTGCCCGCACGCTTCCTCTTCTTGACGCCGGAAGCGATAATCAAGTGGGCACCTGCGCCTAATGCCGGAGCCACAGGAGGCGGCGGTTGTGGCCGCACAACCTGTCCATCGGCAAGTGGGAGCTCGATGAGGTCCATGTCATTGAATCCAGGATGCGGCGGCCCGGAGACCGAGTGGGGACGTAGATCGCTGGCGGCAAAGGAGCAGGCGGAAATGTCCCTAGCGCCAAATATCTCCTCAAGTCTAGGCCGTGCTCGTATCTGTCATGCAGCCCGCTTACATAGAGGTCGGGGCATGTTTACATGATCTGTTCGGAGCAGTTTTTTGGTTGAAACCCGAAAACGAGCTGTTTATTTGTGGTCGTGCGCAAGAAACGCAATCTGCTAGATTTGTTCTAAGACTGTTCTTTCTATCAATGCAACAAAACCAAAGCTTTGCATTTTCTCCAAATAAAATAAGGGAGAGCACATGATTACCAGTGATCCAGAACCATCAATGGTTTCATCGCGTTTTCTTGCTGCATCTCTTGAAACCATTGCCAGCCATGTTCAGGCCAAAACAAGCATTCTCTACTCTTATACCTTAGCTTAAGACTTGTAGCATGCTGTTTTGTGTTCTGGAGATGATATCACTTGAAAATGTACACAAGCTACCTAAAACATCATATATTTCGAAACCAAAGGCAGTACCTTTTACCACAGTTGTCGCATTGACAGGAGCTCTTAATTTCAGTGCCACATCCTTAGGCAGGGAACAACCACATAGCTGCCTACACTAACCGAAGCTAGGCTCAGAATGAAACGAACAACAACATAGACATGATCACTGGGGTCACTGCCAAGTGACGCTCCGGGGACTGTTTAGGCGTCATCTTGTAGGCAATGCGGTAACAGGTGAGAGAACTCCACCATGTTGAAATCGCACTAGCGTACTTTGAACTCAGATGCTGAACTGATTACGACTCCATCGAATCTGAAGAAAAACGACAAAGAGTTAAGACAAGAAAGAAAAGCTTCGGCCCAATTTGTGCATATTCAAGAGTTTACGAGCTAAAAGAAACACATTGTAGGTACTTAGGTAGTATCACACGAGGCAGAATCGTATCGTCACATTGTTAATGTTGATTACTGATCACGACTGAATTTGAAACATGTGACTGCAATTACTCGCTTTGCATGGTGTGTGTAGCATTGTAATTTGCAACGCAAGTTGGAGTACATAGCCGGGCAGAGGCACACCAACATAAAGAAATGGGTCGTGAAAAACTAAGTCATACATAACGGGTAATTGTGTTGCAGGAGTTCATATACTACCTAGGCACCTAGCAGCACAAGAAACTTCTAACTAATATGAAAGAAACCGGGGGTATTGGTAGCTGAGAACCAACATACCAGGTGACATCTGCGATCCCAGTACAAAAATAAATCACAAAAAGGAAAGACATACAAAACTGGGTGTCCCCCTCTAATTCATCTTATATAGAATTGGTAATATACAATCACGTGAAACCTACTTAAATTTCAGTCAATCATCTCAACCTGTACTCTTATTTTTCTTTGATATTAGGAGAACAACCATGATATGAAGATCCAAGAGTGATGGAGATTGACTGTAATAAAGAAGAGTTGCCTGCGAATGAAAAGGAGTCCCTTGAATCTCTGGTTGATTTCAGATAAAACAACATCGCGAGATAAAACTTGAGTTTCCTGTGACTGTGAACACAAGCTGTACTTGTTTAGAGTGGTGCCTCAAGATCTTATTCTTGTCAATACCAGTTATGCGGGTTTATTCAAAACAACATCACGAGATAAAATTACACATTGAAGATGACTAACGGAAACTTTTCTGCCTCCTTATATATCTATGAAAAGAAAAGTGTATCCATGAGAAATGACATCTACTCTTGCATTCCTTCTACGTTAACCTAGTTTTTTTGCAATTCCGAGGATACTTGTATAAAAACTACTCCTCGGAAATAATTGTATTGGCCTAGTTTTTTCGCAAGTCCACGAGGACTCATGCATAAGCTACACATAGCGTGCAAGATCTTTTCTCTTACTATTATCATTCCCTTAAAATGGCAATTTGAACAAACAAGAAAATATATCAAGGTCAAATGTTTCCGGACACTTAGCTTTCCCATGAGCACAAGAAAATAAACACTACTAAATTGTGTAAATACGATTATCCGTTGCATCAATAAACAAGCAAGCATTAGACAAGCTGTGTGATAATTATGAAAGGAAGGAGATAACTAGGACACAATAGAAATTTTACCATTCATATTGTCGGTGAAGACAGCAACGATGGTGGGAAGTTGGCATATATGCATTTCCCATACATATTGGTACCTTGTTTTGCACAAATCCTTTGAAGCTTCAATGTTTTGATGTCCATTGAGAAATATTCAGTGAGTGAATTCTCTAGGGATGAGGTTTCTGTCCTTCTCAAGAGCAAGTACCTTTGTGTTGCATCTTTGATATAATATTGGTACCCAGAATCTAGTGAGATTCTCTTCTCCATCTCCCACTGGCTCGGACTCTCGCCTTTGTTTCGCGCAATGGTATAGCTGAGGGCAGATGCAGTTCCATCATGGAAACCAACCACGCCAAGCCTGCCCTCCCCAGCCTCTACAATGGCTAAACCTTGTGTGCTCCATTCTCCGGGTGGGAGGTCAGCCATGGAGAACTCCATCCTCCTGGTGTCAAGCACGAGCAACTTTTTGCTCTTGATAAGCAACCAGTCCCAGTAGAAGCAGCCATAAGCATAATGGCGCCTGAGGAAAAAAGGGTGCATCTGTGACATGATGTCCGACTCACCCATGCCAGGGACCAAATCACTCCAGGCCTTGGATGCCGCGGCACTCCATTGTCCGCTGCTCGAAGAGAACACGAAGGCGGACAGGTTAATTTTGCAATGTACCATCCAAATCACCGTGAATGCTGTCCCTTCCACCTCGGCCGCTTCCTCCTCCTCGTGAAGGGGAACGAGGAAGGGCTTGCACTGGGGCCTGCGTACCACGGGGTCCGGGTGCTGCACCGAAGAGGCTAGGTCGTCAGGTACCTGGGGAAGCAGGATGTACCTCCGATGCAAAGGGTCGCACACGACGAGCTCTGTGAAGAGTGGGAGCTCCTCGCGCCGTTCGGGCAGACCATGGAGGAGGACGCGCCCGTCGCAGATGTCCTGGACGGCCCATCGGCAGTGGGAGGGGAGGAAGGAGAAGGAGAAGTCCGCCGCGTCGGCGAGCGCGCGAGCGGCGGGCGCGGAGGGGTGAGGCGGGAGGGCTCGGTTGAAGCCGTCGTGATCGCGGAAGCCGAGGAGCGGCCGGGCATGGAGGCGGCGGAAGCGGCGGAGGAAGGACCGATCAGTTATGAGTCCTCGGAAGGAGACGCAGGCGGCGGAGGTGCGAGCGAGGTCGGCCGGGGTGGGCAGCCGGAGGAAGATCTCCGCCAGGAGGTGGTCGGGGATCTCCCTCCGACACGGCGCCCCTTTCTTGTTAGTCGCCATTGGAAGGCAGGGGAGGGGAGGGGAGGAGAGAAAGTGGAGGCCAGTCGGGACAGGAGAGCCAGCTGCCAGCGGTCAGACTTCAGAGTTTCAGACAGTTATTACAAATAAAATGTTCAGAGTTTCACAATATTGCGCTTGCGCGGTAAAAAACGTTATTACAGCATGTCAATAGTGATTTCGATAGCTCCAATGGACGCTGTATAGTTGAGTGCGCGATATTATTTGTTTGGGCAGCATATTTTGCCATCCGGAGCATCATATTTGTTGCATCGACTATAGCGCACATGAACGCTCCGGTTTGCCGGTGAAGAGTCAACCGCGTTGAAAATTTCCCATGCACGCGTCGACCGATCGCCCTCATTCCCCCTGTGCTGCCGTCGGCGACTCTTCGGCGATGGACGGGTTCAAGGGTACCCCTCCCTACGCGGTTGCCCCCTGCCGCCCGTCAAATCCTAGCGCCGCCACCGCCACCGGGAGCCTGATGCTCATCCGCGGCCTCTTCTTGCCGCCGCGGCCGAACGTGCACAGTAGCGCCGCCCCGCAGCAGCTGCCACTCGCGATGAAGGCAAGGACCACAGTCGCCAAGCGCCCTACTGCGGCGATGCCGGGTGTCCAGACCAAGCCAAAGACAACGAAGAATGGCGCTCCTCACTATGCCCAACCTCTGCCTTCATCGCAGGCGCCAGCAAGCGATGCGTCTTTCCCGCCTCCACCGCCGTAGGCGCCAGCAGCTGCACTAGAGCCCTTCATTCGTTTTTTTACAAATACGGATCCCCACTATCTGATAGATTAGACCAATCTATGTGTATTCTATTAATTATTAATTATGTTCAATACGTTCTTTGTACAATTTTTACTTTATTTATTATCCTATTTCTTTATTGACTAATTCTTCTCCATATGCTATGCTCTCTCAGCTTGATCAATATAACGTTTTATAAGAAAATATAAACAGTGACAAGAGCCACACCATCTAGTTGTCATATAGAGTGTGAAGTCACCGCAACGGATCGGGGTCCGAGGGCCTTGTCCACGCATCAGCTACGATATAGATGAACCGGTTGATCTGAGTCCAGAAGGATTCTGACCTAAATCTGAAATCTCTGGGGTAGAGGAGGCCGTGTGGTGTGGCGGATGATCGGGCAGTGATCAGACGACATGGACAAAGCGGCACACAGGAAACAATCGGGAAAGCGCTCCTCCCAATCAGTCAAGAAGCAAAATCTATCCAATCAGACAAGCGTGGGGGGTTGACTTTAGTTGCTCCAAGTGTAGTGTAGGGACGACCGTGCAACGGAAGCTCACGCAGTTCCAACTCATTCGAGAGTCCAGGAAACGACCCATCCAATGACGATTGAGGCACCTTTCGTTTTTGTGCTGAGCCTGGTTGATCAGATTGAAATCGCCAACTAGGGCCCATAGGCGTGGGTGGGAAGCATATAACGCATGCATTTCCAATACCCTAAAACAAATTACTTAACGAAAAGGGTGATTTTTTCTGAAACACAATACAATCGTAGACACTCACACGCTCACAACACGTACATGCATCTACTCTATAAACACACACGTACACCCTATCCCTATGAGCACCACCGAGAGATTGAGTCGGTGGATCGGGTCTTGAGATTGACGAAGTCACCACGGACGCTTCGCTGTCGACGAGAACGTCGCCTCTCACTAAAAGAATATTATGCCTTTTATGCAACACACAGTGTCAAACCTGAGGTTTAAATTCTAATAGGCCGACGGTAACACCACCCAACCACAAGTTGTTTTTCGCGAGTTTGTCCTGTCCGTAGGAGCTCCGTCTTTGCGTTCCTGGTTCTGCACACAGCGATATTGACACCAGGAAAACGCCAGAATCAAGCGTTGTACTTGTGGCTATGGAGTACTTTGAGGGTTGGACCAATGCAACCGAAGAATGCATATGGGCATCCAAATTTCGTCGCTACCGGGCCTATCCCGACTTCCTGTAGGCTACCAAACGCATCTCCGATGTATAGGGTTCTCCACAAGACTTATATGTTTTCTTTAAAAAAGACATGTATGTGTTCTCCTGCCCGAGATCAATCCCTACTGACATGAGAGATTGTGTCCGCCGAAAATTCGTCGCCTCGGAACAAACAAAAATATCTACGCTATTTTGTGTAATGGATGCAGGGATGTATGACACATGAAATTGCCCAATTGGACATACACAGTATTTGTTACATCTTTACTATTAATTTTAAAAGCGTGATGAATTTCTGATGTCACACTTAAAGAAATTACAACCAAATTGTCACTCCATGTCTTTTTTAACAGATTCCACGTCTAGAAAAAACTCCATGCACTTATCTCAACAAACCAACCAACGGACTAACTGATTGGCGAAGAAAAACCGAATACTACTTCCTCAAAACGTGTGCGCTTATCCTCATGTATAGCATCACACCACCAGAAACCAACTCCATAATCTCAACAACTTTTTTTTCCAAGCAAGCCACGTGTTCAAAGTTCTAACTATACTTTCGATTCTTTTTCTTATTCAAACTGACAAGCTAGCAGGCCGAGCTGGGCAGGCTTTGGCCATGCCCGAGGTTCTTTAGTGTCGACCAGTTTGTCAACTTGTACTCCTTTCGTTTATAAATATAAGATGTTTTAGGTTTGTAAAGTAGATATATCTAGACACCTTTTAGTGTATAGGTTCAAATGAATCTAGACACTAAAATGTGTCTAGATACATCTCATTCACAAACCTAAAACATCTTATATTTTCAAACGGAGGGAGTACGTGTTAACTATGAACTGCTTGTGGGTGTAGGACTATTACGGCTGGGCACTGGACTTGACCATCCCCGCGGCGGTCCTGGCCATCGGGCTCTCCTGCTAGGAGGTGTGTGCAGGTTTCAGTGAACAGCCCACTATGAAGTCTTCACAATGGTGTCGAACCGCCGGCCTAGCCCTGTAATTCTCTAGAGAATCGAGGACACGACCGATCTCCCCCTCCACCTTATATCTATTCGGCCGATGTGGCTTTATTCTATAAAGCGGGACAAAAGCCTATTTCGAGAGTTAGTTCAATGAATTCTAAAGTATCTTCTTGTTTTGAATTGCTTGAACAAATTCGTACTTGAGACGAGACACATCTATTTTTGCAATTCTGATTAGTTGGACTTGAGACGATATATCTTTATATTGGTTCATCAGATCCTTTGACATGCCCGCTTCGGGCAAGGAGGTAGCCGCGTCGTTGTTGTGCAACCATGGAGAGGCTATGCACAAGTGGAGGAGCTCAAGATTCTTTGAGGATGCTACCGCTCCGGGCATTCGTCGTGTTCTTCTATGTGGTGTCGGCACAAGTGTTGTTGATACGAAGCCCATGTGGACACGGTATTGGAGATATGCCCTAGAGGCAGTAATAAATGTAGTTGTTATTATATCTTTGTGTTTATGATAAATGTTTACATTCATGCTATAATAGTATTAACCAGAAACATTAATACTTGTGTGATTTGTAAACTAAATTAGAGTCCCTGGTAAAGCCTCTTTATAATATTAGCTTGTTGATTAATAGATGATCGTGGTTTCTCGATCATGAACATTTGAGATATTGTTAATAACAAGATCATATCATTAGGATAATGTTATGATGGACATACTCCTATAGATAAGTGTAGCATAAAGATCAAGCCATTTTAATAGTTCAATTGCTATAAGCTTTCTGATACATAGTAACCTAATTCCTTCGACCATGAGATCATGCTAATCACCATCACCGGAAGGATGCTTTGATGACATCAAACACCACACCGTAACTGGGTGGCTATAAAGGTGGCATTGAGTGTTCGGAAAGTATGGGTTGAGGCACATGCATCAAGAGTGGGATTGTCCATCCATATGACGGATAGATATACTCTGGGCCCTCTGGTGGAATGTCATCCAATTAGCTTGCAAGCATGTGACTGGCTCACAAGGGATCACATACCACGGGAACGAGAAAAGAATACTTATCGGTAACGAGGTTGAACTAGGTATGCAGAGATACCGACGATCAAAACCTCGGATAAGTAAACTATCGCGAGACAAAGAGAAATTGGTATCGTATGTAAGTGATTCATTCGATCGCATAGTAATCGTAGAAATATGTGGGAGCCATATGAATTTCCAGATTCCTCTATTGGTTATTGATCGGAGAAGTGTCTCGGTCATGTCCGCATAATTCACGAACCGTAGGGAGACACACTTAAGGATTCGATGTTGTTTAGTAGATATGGAATGTTAATAGAGATACCGAATGTTGTTCGGAGTCTCGGATGGGATCCGGGATATCACGAGGAGATCCGAAATGGTCCGGAGAATAAGATTTATATAAGGAAAGTCGTATTTCGGAGTTCGGGAAAGTTTCCGATGATTTCATCGGAGAGGTTCTAGAAGGGTCTAGAAGGTTCACCGGACCGGAAGGGGAATGGTCCATGGATGTGTCATGGACATATGGAATGATTGGATCATATCGTAGGTCAATTGGTGTTGGCATTTGCAAGAGAGAAATAAAGCTCTAAATTGAAAGTCAAACGGGAAGTTTGAAAAGTCAAACTGGAACAATGGTTTCCTAGTGGGAGAAGAAACAAGTCCTTCTCTCAATCCAACTTGGGTTTGGGTTTGGATTCAAACCCACCCCTCCCAAGGCTGCCCCCCTCTCATGAATATAGGGGAAGGGCTGCCCCAACACCACAAGCCCTCCCCGAGCCAAGCCGCCGCCACCGCGCCCTCGCCGCCGCCGACACCTCCTCCTCCCGGATCTCTAAACCCTAGTTTTTCGGGAAACCCTAATCCACCATAACTCGCATCCGGCTTAGGCGAAGCCCTGCGGGATCTTCCCTCTACTTCCGACACCACGTCGTCGTGCTGCCGGAATCACGAGGGAGAACTACAACCTCCATTTTCTTTGGAAAAGGAGATGAAGGTCTTCATCGAGTCCGAACGATGTGACCGATCGCGAAGAGCCGGAATGCAGCGCCGGAAGGATCGTCTACGCGATCTTGAGATCGGCAAGTGTACGACTACATCACCCACGAGAATCCGCTCTCGTTAACCGCTTTGGAATCTTCAAGGGTAAGTTCCTCTATCGACTCGTTGCTACAATCTAGTAGATAGATCTTGGCTTGTTTGTGTGCATGCGGTAGAAATTTTTTGTTTTCCATGCTACGAACCCCTACAGTGGTATCAGAGCCGTGTCTATATGTAGATCTGTTGCACGAGTAAAACACAATGGTCATTGTGGGCGGTGGTGCTTTTATTATCAATTGCTTTTTGTGTACTTTGCATCTTGCGGTATGATGGGATGAAGCTGTAGGGGTTCGTAGCATGGAAAATAAAAAAATTCTACCGCATGCAAACAAACAATCCAAGATCTATCTACTAGATTGTAGCAACGAGTCGATAGAGGAAATCACCCTCGAAGATTCCAAATCGGTTAAGGAGAGAAGATTCTCGTGTGTGATGCAGTCGTACTCTTGCCGATCTCAAGATCGCATAGACGATCCTTCCGTTGTTCGGCAGCTTCCGATCGGTCACACGTCGACTCGATGAAGACCTTCCTCCTTGTTCCAGAAATGGAGGTTGTAGCACTCTCCTCGCGATTTCGGCAGCACGACGGCGTGGTACCTGAAGTAGAGGGGAGATCTCGCAGGGCTTCGCCTTAAGCCGGAGCGAGTATGGTAGACTATGAGAGAGGCCTTGGCGATCTAGGGTTTAGAGGGTGCCAAGTGGAGGGTGTGGCCGGCGGCTAGGGCTTGGGGAAGCCCCAAGTCGCCGAGTTGGAGGGGAAACCCTAGGCGGCTGTTGCACTTGGAGGTGGAGGCGCGCAGGAGCTAGGGTTTGAGGTGTGAGAGGTGTGTGGAAGAGGGGCACCCCTGCCCCTCCTTTAATAGGTGGGAGGATGTCACACCCTCAGAATCGGACCTATGCAAGTTTCAGCGATTCCCGCCAAACCCGCATAGAAACGATTCAAAGGTGCCCACCAGGCACTTTCGTGCGG
The DNA here is from genome assembly GCA_030063025.1 of Avena longiglumis. NCBI lineage: Eukaryota > Viridiplantae > Streptophyta > Magnoliopsida > Poales > Poaceae > Avena > Avena longiglumis. Next base: position 124,406,438 of record CP125979.1, read on the forward strand.
GTGGAAAACGAAGTAATAACATTACACAAGTCCTCATGGGACCCACGAGCAGATATATATATATATGACTCCATGAGTCAAGAATACGATATAATATACAAAGATCCAAATCACCTTGAAACGATAGGCGTCCGACTACACAAGATGCAAATGGGGCTAAGAGCTCGAAGAATAACCAATGGCGTCCATAACCCTGCCAAGCCGGAAGGGTAACCCGCTAACGACGCGATCTCAAAACCTGCTTAAACAAAAGGTGCCAAAGGGCAAAGGAAAAAGAGGCGTCGATCGAGGCGATGCAGCGAGGCTAGAATTCGCGGTCCTCGCCTACATAGGTATGATGGATCAAGCGGCGTAAAGATGCACTAAACAACCTATAGAGACTCGATACAACTGGCGACAGTCAGAGAGGGGTAAGATAGACCTATCCGGATCCAACCTGAAGCTAACACCAAACAAACCCATCCTGGCGTTTCCCCCTCGAGACCACACGAGGAAGTCAACCGAGGAACTCACACAGTTGGCAGTTTTATTTATTCAGTTATCGTTGCAGCAATTACTAGACAGGTTTAGATAATCATCCTGATAAAGTAAGCAGTGGGCACCTTTATTTAACCATTCCATTGTAGTTGCAACACTTACTAGCCAGATTCAAATAACATGAGATAACCCCAAAACCCAGCAGTTGTTGGTACTTTTATTCAGCCATTCCGTTGTAGTTGCGATAATTATTAGTCAGGTACAATGGTCGCAAGCGACACTCCAAACAAGCAATTGTGGGCAGTATTATTTAGCCATTCCATTATAGTGAAGCTGATTACTAGTCATTATAAAGTCAAATTTATAGCAATAAACTTTAGTTATGCTTGTCTATGGTCGAGAATCGTGCTCCAAGTCGTCCATAACCGCGACACGGCTTCGTAAAAGTTTTACCCGCCGGGTGCACCAATAGCAACACACGCCGATCAACCTCGAAAACCAAATCAAAACCCAACGAGGCTTTCACGACTAAGCAATCACAGGATTCAGAAATATTTCAGGGGGCCACCCCATTGAGTAGACCCGCAACGAAGTAAGCAAGCTCCGAGACGGACTCAAGGTTTGCGTCAATGGTTGTAAACGACTGGGAACCCGAAAGTGTGGCTGGGCTTGTCGATACCGCGAAAACATTCCGCTTACCTAACAAGACAAAGTGTGCCTCGCACAATCGTAAATACAGAAGTAGCATGGCATAAGTACAGGATAGTAAATAAAACCTCAAACTAGTTTGTGGCCCCAAGAAATAAGACTTAATCAAGCTCTGACTCAGGGGGGTCCCATATACCTCCCGGATGTGGATAGCGCGATAAATCAAGGAACGGGTATCAAGTACTCGGGGTCCTACGGGACACAAGTGGGCGTTCGAAAACCAAATATTATCTATCACCCACCGATGCCTCTGCTTACTTCAATTTTAGTTATTAAACAGAAATTAAAGTGAACGATAAGTAAAGCCATGATCATCTCCAACAACAGACATGCGGCAATACATCAACAACCGTGGCACTGGACGACACGCAACAGCACTTGAGCAAGCGACTATGACGCGCAAGTCCAACTATCTACCAAAACAACAGGTAATAGGATGTGTCCAAGGCAATATAAGGCTGCGAGGGATGTCACGGGTACGAAAACTAGAGCATCGCAACACAGATAGCAATAGATCAACAGGAGGGAATAAATACTATAAAAGTAAGATAGGTAGAAAGGGGGAGATGCTCGCCTGAAAAACATTGTCGAAGGTTCAACCGGTGATCGGGGCGAAGCTCACATCAACTCAACGGCCTTATCCGCGAAGAAGCAAAACACTAGAATAAACACCGGATGCAATATTTAATACAACGGCAGAAGATCGGCATGATGCATGTATGATGCATGGCATGGCAAGGTGCGATGCAATTAGGTCATATTAAGCGGAACCGGGGCCCCGACAATTATTTAGGTGGTTCATGTTGTTTAGCTAACCCGCAATTTAAATGTTGTATTAGCATGGCAAAAGATATCACCGGGTTCGCTACACAAATTTAAATGAGGCCAATATAAGGCTAGATTTGCCCGCATATGGGCCCCATATTTAATTAGGTTAATCGGCATAAGGCCCCCAAACCACATGACAATTATGCATGCAAGATGATCAATTAACATGCAACAAGTTGTTATTATATTATAAAATAGGGTTTTCGGGAAGGGGTTCACACATTATGGTTCCCGACGGTCTTGGGGTTCCGGGGTTCAGGGTTGGTCTCAGGGTCCAGGGTTCGACGGTTCGGTCTCGGCGGGAGAGTTCTCGGGTTACTGGGGTAGATCTTGTCGCATTCGCGGTCTTCGGGTCATGTCGACGGTCCTGGCGTCCTTGATGGAGAACTCAGTGTTCCGTTGAGGCGATATCATCGGCTCCTCCTCAAGGCCTTGGGGTTCCGTGACGGAGATCTCCGGTTCCGGTTCGCGGTTTCTTGTCGACGGTCTTGTGATGCCGTCTTAGCTGCCGGTGTCGAGCTCGGTGCCGTTGGTGATCTTGGGGTTTCAGCGGAAACGGTCTTCGGGGTACTTGGCGCTCTATGAAGAAGAGCTTCGGATCTTCGGCTTCGGAATGGTGTCTTCGGGGTTCCGTGGGTCGGGGTCTCGGATGTCCATGAAGGAGGGCTTGGCGTTCCATGTGGCGGCCCTGGCGGTCAATCTTGTTGGTACCGGCTCCATCGGGTTCCACCTCGCTCATTGGTCGACGAAACACGTAGCGATGCAGATCTTGGCGACAAAAGTTCATCGGGGCTCTTGTGACGAGACGGTCTTGTCGAGGGACCCTCGGGTTCGGGGTCTCGGCGAACTTGGCGTAGCGTCGGGCATCGGACTCGCCCTGGTTGCTGTCGTTCTTGTCGTCGATGGCGAACTTGAGTGGATCAGGTACCGGGGTACTCGAGTCCGTGAAGTAGATCTCGAGGCGCCCGCTTCACCGGGTCCAGTAGATGTTCTTGTCTTCCATGTAGAATACCTTCGGGTTCGGGAAGGAGGTCTTATGTTTCCGGTCCTCTTTGGGTTGGGGTTCTCGGCGTCCGGTGGATCTTGTCGAGATATCTAGGATTGATAGTCCCGTGCAAAGGTGAACTCCAAAGACATACATCAACACACACATCGTATTAATATAGTCTATTGGCTGCACTTATCTTCACCAAAGAGGCCTTGTGCGTTCTTTGCAGAAACCGAGGCCTCATTGGTCGACTTCGGGTCCGTCGAACACGCACGAGCCAATGGCGTGATTCTGAGAGCGTGGCGGGCGCGAGGTCGCACGAGCGGCCGCCGGAAGGATCGTCTGCTGCCGGGGACGGAAGGCCGAGGGCTCGAGGAGGCCTTGGCGCTGAACACCACGGCTCCTTCCGGAGAGCGCCACGAACGCCGGCAGCTTCTTGGCTGGTCGACTGACCTCGAAGACGCCTGGCTCGAGCGTTGGTGCTCACGAGCTCGAGAAACGGAGGCGTAGCCGACGCAGGGATGGGGTGGCGGAGGCGGCCGGCGAGGTCGGGAGGCCTTCAGGGCGGGCGAGGCCGGCCGCAGGGGCGCGCTGGGTCGCCCGCGAAGGGCGAGGCGCCGGACCGGCGGGGCCAGGCAAGGCGGGCTTGGGCGGATGAGGCGAGGCGCGGAAGCGGCGAGCGCAATGACTGGAGAAGGCCACGGAGGCGGGCACCGCGACGAGGAGGACGAAGGACGATGGCTCGGCCGGGAAGGCGTGGGAGCCGGGCCCGCTGGAGAGGTCGAGTGAGGGCCGGACGAGCGAGCACGCCGAGAGGAGGGAGAGCAGCGCTTGACGCGGCGAGGAGGCGGGGGCTGCTCGCGTGGGAAGGAGAGGAGGGAGGTGGGGACGACGGGGCGCTGGTGGCGGTGGGGCCTGCAGGATGGGGCTAGGTGCGGGTCCGGGGCGGTTGGGGTGGACCGGGTGGCTGAGGTGGCCACCGCGGGGTTGGACGGGTCAGGCATGTGGCATGGTGGGCCAAAGTGGGTTAGCCACGGAGGTCGGTGGGGCTAGAGGGATGCGTGTGTGGTGTGTCTTTGTGTTGCATGTGTGTGTGGGGCTGGTTGAGAGGAGAGAGGGAGGTGGAGGTGGCCAAGTGGCGCATGTGGTTGGTTGGGGGCTAGGGAAAGGAGGTGGCAAGTTGCTAGGGTGGGGTGATGTGGAGGGAGGGTAGAGTTTTAGGTAGTCAGAGGATTTAGAGGGGCTGGTTTGGGGTGGACCGATACGAAAATGGGGGTGGTCGTTCGGGTCGATCGGCCCGTTCGACCGCCCCACTAAAACAATTAAACTTTTTATTTGTTTTAAACGGGTAGTTTTCAAACCGATAGCAGCCAAAACAATTAATCCGGAGAACCGGGCTTTGCGTTTGAATTAAGATGGGGCGTTTGGAAAACAAAACAGGCTTTGCGAAAATAGTTTTTGGCAAACAATGCATGATGATGACGATGCAATGCACAAATTCAACGCGATTTTCTAGTAGTGGTTTTGCGGGATGCCACAATTCGACACCACTAACAAGGGATCTCGCCCTCGAGATCCGCCTCATGGTACCGGAAAGAAGGTCGGCGGACGGCGTCTTCTCGCTTCGTGTAGATCCTCGCGACACCACTAACGGGGGTTCCTTCTTCATCTGGAAATCGGCGACACCACCAACAAAGGGTCGTTGTTCCTGATCGTCGAGAGAACACTCCGGAGAAACAAAGGACAAAGATAGAGGCATCAAACGATAAGGCCACCTCTAACTTCCATTAGAAGAGGGAAAAGTTACATTGATCCACCCATTCAATGTACAGAGCGAACAGTAAGAGTCGGTTAGGGTGATCAATCCATCCCGTACCCAAACTATCAACTCTATACATGGGTAGGGGAATCAGGCAACTCAACTCTCGAGATTTATACTGAAGATCTTCATAGGCGGTATACGGAACAAAGGGATGATGCCAGCAGAAATCGTAGGAAAGACACCATGATTAGGTTCCGCGATGGTTCCATTGGCATGAACAACACATGCTCAAGGTATACTCCAACTTCACCAATGCTCGTCCTTCTCATATGTTTTTCAACGACACTGATATCCAGCAAGGAACACATATGGATAAAGATCTCAAGAACAAACGATTGGATGAAGGATACAACATACAAGTCGCAGATTAAAGATCGTAGCACCTCCGTTACAAAAGGGAGAAAGCGAAACCCTGAAGGTACGACGGAAACCCAACCACGAGAAATCCTGGACTCGAAGAGAGAGAAGAGAGCGGATTCAAAACACGTAGAGGTAAGAGGAGAATAACAGAGGGGCAAGGAGTAAAATCAGACCTAACCAGAACTATCCAACCGATTTTGCAAAATAGTTTTGACACTCTACTTCGGCCGTTAGCAAGGTTATCCTATTGTTGGACTTGTGGGTATCGCAATCCGAGCTCGATACCACTGTCACACCTCGAATCGGACCTATGCAAGTTTCAGCGATTCCGCCAAACCCGCATAGAAACGATTCAAAGGTGCTCACCAGCACTTTCGCGGGTGGAAAAGCGTAATAACATTACACAACAGTCCTCGATGGGACCCACGTAATGTATATATATATATAACAACGACTCCATGAGTCAAGAATACAGATATAATATACAAAGATCCAAATCACCTTGAAATCGATAGAGCGTCCGACTACGACAAGATGCAAATGGGGCTAAGAGCCTCAAGAATAACCAATGGCGTCCATAACCCCCTGAGCCAAGCGGAAGGGTAACCGCTAACGCCGATCTCAAAACCCGCTTAAACAAAAGGTGCCGACAAAAGGCAAAGGAAAAGGAGCGCCGATCGAGGCCAAGACACGGCGAGGCTAGAATTCGGTCCTCGCCTACATAGGTATGGTGGATCAAGCGGCAGCATGCACTAAACAACCTATAGAGACTCGATACAACCGGGCGGCCGAGAGGGGTAAGATAGACCTATCCGGATCCAACACAAGCTAACACCAAACAAACCCATCTGGCGCTTTCCTCGAGACCACACGAGGAAGTCAACCGAGGAACTCACACGGTTGGCGCTTTATTTATTCGATTATCGTTGCAGCAATTACTAGATGTTTAGATAATCATCCGATAAAGTAAGCGGTGGGCACCTTTATTTAACCATTCCATTGTAGTTGCAACACTTACTAGCGATTCAAATAACATGAGATAACCCCAAAACCCAAAGGTTGTTGGTACTTTTATTGACCATTCCGCTAGAAGTTGCGATAATTACTAGTCAGTACAATGGTCGCAAGACACTCCAAACAAGCAATTGTGGGCGATATTATTTAGCCATTCCATTATAGTGAAGCTGATTACTAGTCATTATAAAGTCAAATCTATAGCAATAAACTTTAGTTATGCTTGTCTATGGTCGAGATTGTGCTCCAAGTCGTCCATAACCGGACACGGCTTTGAAAAGTTTTACCCCGGGTGCACCAATAGCAACACATGCTCGATCAACCTCGAAAACCAAATCAAAACCCAACGAGGCTTTCACGACTAAGCAATCACAGGATTCAGAATATTTGAGGGGCCACCCATTGAGTAGACCCAACGAAGTAAGCAAGCTCCGAGACGGACTCAAGGTTTGCGTCAATGGTCAAACGATCGGGAACCCGAAGTGTGGCTGGGCTTGTCGATACCGCGAAAACATTCCCTTACCTAAATAAGACATGCAGTGCTCTCGCACAATCGTAAATACGTAAGTAGCATGGCATAAGTACAGATAGTAAATAAAACCTCAAACTAGTTTGTGGCCCCAAGAAATAAGATGAATCAAGCTCGACTGGGGGTCCCATATACCTCCGGATGTGGATAGCGATAAATCAAGGAACAGTATCAAGTACTCGGGGTCCCACGGGACACAAGTGGGCGTTCGAAACCAAATATTATCTATCACCCACCGATGCCTCTCGCTTACTTCAATTTTAGTTATTAAACAAATTAAAGTGAGCGATAAGTAAAGCCATGATCATCTCCAACAATGGACATGCGGCAATACATCAACAATCGTGGCACTAGGCGACATAACAAGACTTGAGCAAGCGATCACGACGCCGCAAGTCCAACTATCTACCAAAACAACAGGTAATAGGATGTGTCCAAGGCAATATAAGGCTGCGAGGGATGTCACGGGTACGAAAACTAGAGCATCGCAACACAGATAGCAATAGATCAACAGGAGGGAATAAATACTATAAAAGTAAGATAGATAGAAAGGGGGAGATGCTCGCCTGAAAAACATTGTCGAAGGTTCAACCGTAGATCGGGGCGAAGCTCACATCAACTCAACGACCTTATCCGCGAAGAAGCAAAACACTAGAATAAACACCGGATGCAATATTTAATACAACGGCAGAAGATCGGCATGATGCATGTATGATGCATGGCATGGCAAGGTGCGATGCAATTAGGTCATATTAAGCGGAACCGGGGTCCCGACAATTATTTAGGTGGTTCATGTTGTTTAGCTAACCCGCAATTTAAATGGTGTATTAGCATGGAAAAGGATATCACCGGGTTCGCTACACAAATTTAAATGAGGCCAATATAAGGCTAGATTTGCCCACATATGGGCCCCATATTTAATTAGGTTAATCGGCATAAGGCCCCCAAACCACATGAAAATTATGCATGCAAGATGATCAATTAACATGCAACAAGTTTTTATTATATTATAAAATAGGGTTTTCGGGAAGGGGTTCACACATTAGGGTTCCCGACGGTCTTGGGGTTCCGGGGTTGGTCTCAGGGTCCAGGGTTCGACGGTTTGGTCTCGGCGGGAGCGTTCTTGGGTTACTGGGGTAGATCTTGTCGCATTCGCGGTCTTCGGGTCATGTCGACGGTCCTGGCGTCCTTGATGGAGAACTCAGTGTTCCGTTGAGGCGATATCATCGGCTCCTCCTCAAGGCCTTGGGGTTCCGTGACGGAGATCTCCGGTTCATCGGTTTCTTGTCGACGGTCTTGTGATGCCGTCTTAGCTGCCGGTGTCGAGCTCGGTGCCGTTGGTGATCTTGGGGTTTCAGCGGAAACGGTCTTCGGGGTACTTGGCGCTCTATGAAGAAGAGCTTCGGATCTTCGGCTTCGGAATGGTGTCTTCGGGGTTCCGTGGGTCGGGGTCTCGGATGTCTATGAAGGAGGGCTTGGTGTTCCATGTGGCGGCCTTGGCGGTCAATCTTGTTGGTACCGGCTCCATCGGGTTCCACCTCGCTCATTGGTCGACAAAACACGTAGCGATGCAGATCTTGGCGACAAAAGGTCATCGGGGCTCTTGTGACGAGACGGTCTTGTCGAGGGACCCTCGGGTTCGGGGTCTCGGCGAACTTGGCGTAGCGTCGGGCATCGGACTCGCCTACAGTTCTTTGTCGTTCTTGTCGTCGATGGCGAACTTGAGTGGATCAGGTACCGGGGTACTCGAGTCCGTGAAGTAGATCTCGAGGCGCCCGCTTCACCGGGTCCAGTAGATGTTCTTGTCTTCCATGTAGAATACCTTCGGGTTCGGGAAGGAGATCTTGCGGTTTCCGGTCCTCTTTGGGTTGGGGTTCTCGGCGTCCGGTGGATCTTGTCGAGATATCTAGGATTGATAGTCCCGTGCAAAGGTGAACTCCAAAGACATACATCAACACACACATCGTATTAATATAGTCTATTGGCTGCACTTATCTTCACCAAAGAGGCCTTGTGCGTTGCTGCAGAAACCCGAGGCCTCGCTGGGATGACTCCGGGTCCGTCGAACACGCACGAGCCAAGGCGTGATTCTGCATAGGCGGCGCGGGCGAGGTCGCACGAGCGGCCGCGAGGATCGTGGCCGCCAGGAGGGAAGGCCGAGGCTCGAGGCGCTTGGCGCTGAACACCACAGGCTCCTTCCGGAGAGCGCCCTGACGTCGGCGGCTTCTTGGCCTGGTCGACCAGACGACCTCGAGACGCCTGGCGTTGGTGCTCACGAGCTCGAGGAAGCGGAGGCGTGGCGACGCAGAGATGGGGTGGCCAGCGAGGGCCAGGTCGGGAGGCCTTCAAGGGCGGGCGCGGCGTCTGTGGGGGTCGCTCTGGCGAAGGCCGGACAGCGGGTCGGCCAGGCAAAGGGCTTGGGGGGCGGTGAGGCAGCGCGGGAGGCGGCGCAGCTGCCGGAGAAGGCCAGGCGGCGCACCGTGAGGAGGACGGCGGCAGCTCGAGGAAGGCCGAGGGCTGGCGTGGGAGCCGGGCTCGGCCAGCGGAGGTCAGGAGAGGAGGGCACGAGAGCAGCCTTGAGGGAGGAGGGCTGCTCGCGTGGGAAGGAGAGGAGGGAGGTGGGGACGGAGTGTGCGGTGGGGCCTGCGGGATGGGGCTAGGTGCGGGTCTGGGGCGGTTGGGGTGGACCGGGTGGCTGAGGTGGCCACCGCGGGGTTGGACGGGGTCGGGCAGGCTGGCGTGTGGCTGCGGGTGGGCCACAGGCGGGGTTGGGGCCACGGGGCAGGGTCGGTGGGGCTAGAGGGGCTGCGTGTGTGGCTGTGTGCTGTGTTGCATGTGTGTGTGGGGCTGGTTGAGAGGAGAGAGAGGGGGTGGAGGTGGAGGTGGCCAAGTGGCAGCATGTGGTTGGTTGGGGGCTAGGGAAAGGTGAGGTGGCAAGCTGCTATAGGGTGGGGTGATGTGGAGGGGAGGGCTGGGTAGAGTTTTAGGTAGCTGTAGGATTTAGAGGGGCTGGTTTGGGGTGGACCGATACGAAAATGGGGGTGGTCGTTCGGGTCGATCGGCCCGTTCGACCGCCCCACTAAAATAATTAAACTTTTTATTTGTTTTAAACGGGCAGTTTTCAAACCGATAGCAGCCAAAACAATTAATCCGGAGAACCGGGCTTTGCGTTTGAATTAAGATGGGGCGTTTGGAAAACAAAACAGGCTTTGCGAAAATAGTTTTTGGCAAACAATGCATGATGATGACGATGCAATGCACAAATTCAACGCGATTTTCTAGTAGTGGTTTTGCGGGATGCCACAGAGGACGCCGGCCAAGGGGAGAGAGTCCTCCCCCAAGTCGGCCTCCTTGGCCGGCGGGTGGAGAGAGAGGAACTCCTCCCCAAGTAGGTTTCCTACTCTCCCTCCACCAAGCAAAACTGTCGTTTGACTTTTTCAAATTGGCGTTTGACTTTTCAAACTAGGATTTGATTTCTCCCTTTATTTTGCTCAGCCATGATACCTAGTACATGATGCAACCATTCCACTTTGTTATGACACATTCATGTACCCTTCCCCTCCAGAGTGTCGGACCTTCTGGACCCTTCTAGAATATTCCTTGTGAAAACACCGGAATCATTCCCCAACTCCGAAACAGGACTTTCCTTATATGAATATTATTCTCCGGACCATTCCTGATCTCCTCGTGATATCCCGGATCCCATTCGAGACTCCGAACAACATTCAGTCTCTTACTCATCATTCCATAACTACTCAACAATATCAAATCCTTAAGTGTGTCTCCCTACGGTTCGTGAATTATACAAACATGATCGAGACACTTCTCCGATCAATAACCAATAGAGGAATCTGGAAATTCATATGGCTCCCACATATTTCTACGATTACTTTGCGATCGAATGAACCACTTACATACGATACCAATTTCCCTTTGTCTCACGATAGTTTACTTATCCGAGGTTTTGATCATCGGTATCTCTGCATACCTAGTTCAACCTCGTTACTGATAAGTACTCTTTTCTCGTTCCCGTGGTACGTGATCCCTTGTGAGCCAGTCACATGCTTGCAAGCTAATTGGATGACATTCCACCGAGAGGGCCCAGAGTATATCTATCTGTCATATGGATGGACAAATCCCACTCTTGATCCATGTGTCTCAACCCATACTTTCCGAACACTCAATTCCACCTTTATAGCCACCCAGTTACGGTGTGGTGTTTGATGTCATCAAAGCATCCTTCCGGTGATGGTGATAAGCATGATCTCATGGTCGAAGGAATTAAGTTACTATGTATCAGAAAGCTTATAGCAATTGAACTATTAAAATGACTTGATCTTTATGCTATGCTTATCTATAGGAGTATGTCCACCATACCATTCTCCTAATGATATGATCTTGTTATTAACAACATCTCAAATGTTCATGATCAAGAAACCATGATCATCTATTAATCAACAAGCTAGTATTATGAAGAGGCTTTACTAGGGACTCTAATTTAGTTTACAAATCACACAAGTATTAATGTTTCCGGTTAATACTATTATAGCATGAATGTAAACATTTATCATAAACACAAAGATATAATAATAACTACATTTATTATTGCCTCTAGGGCATATCTCCAACAGTCTCCCACTTGCACTAGAGTCAACTAATCTAGATTACATGGTAATATACCGAACACCCATGGCAGTTTGGTGTTGGTCATGTTTTGCCCTCGGGAGAGGTTTAGTCAACGGATCCTCCACATTCAGATCTGTGTGTACTTTGCAAATATTTATGTCACCGTCTTGGACATGTTCTCGAATAGCGTGAAAACGTAGCTTGATGTGCTTCAGCTTCTTGTGTGACCTTGGTTCTTACGCATTGGCTACGGCGCCCATGTTATCATAGTAGATAGACATTGGGTCCAGCGCACTTGGAACCACACCGAGCTCTGTAATGAACTCCTTCATCCATATCGCTTCTTGTGAAGCCTCCGAAGCAGCTATGTATTCCGATTCAGTTGAAGATATCGCCACAACTCTTTTCTTTGCACTCCTCCAGCTAACTGTTGCACCATTCAAAGTAAATACGTATCCAGATTGAGATTTAGAATCATCCGGATCGGTGTTCCAACTAGCATCGGTGTAACCATTAACAACGAGTTGTTCATCACCTCCATAAGAAAGAACCATATCCTTAGTTATTCTCAAGTACTTAAGGATGTTTTTGACCGTTGTCCAATGATCCACTCCTGGATCACTTTGATATCTGCTAGTTAAACTAACAGCATATGCAATATCGGGTCTTGTACATAGCATGGCATACATTAGAGATCATCCTTTCTCTATCTTCTGCCGTTGCAGGACTTTGAGTTTTACTCAACGTCGTATTGGGCAACATGGCAAGAACCCTTTCTTGCTATCTTCCATTCCAAACCTCTTTAGAACTTTGTCCAAATATGTACTTTGTGACAATGATATTAGGCGTCTCGATCTATCTCTATAAATCTTTATGCCTAATATGTAAGCTGCTTCGCCAAGATATTTCATTGAAAAACTATTATTCAAATATTCTTTGACACTATTAAGAAGGTCTACATCATTCCCAATCAACAATATGTCATCTACATATAGTATTAAGAATGCTACAGAGCTCCCACTCACTTTCTTGTAAATACAAGCTTCTCCATAAGTTTGTATAAGACCAAAACTTTTGATTACCTTATCAAAACGTTGATTACAACTTCGGGATGCTTGCTTCAACCCATATATGGACCGTTGAAGTTTGCATACCTTGTTAGCATCTTTAGGATCGACAAAACCTTTGGGTTGCATCATATACAACTCTTCATCAATGTCTCCATTGAGGAACGCCGTTTTGACATCCATCTGCCATATCTCATAATCGTAATATGCAGCGATTGCTAACATAATCCTCACAGACTTTAGCTTCGCTACTGGTGAGATAGTCTCATCGTAGTCAACTCCTTGAATTTGTCGAAACCCTTCTGCGACAAGTCAAGCTTTATAAACAGTAACATTACCATCAACATTTGTTTTCTTCTTGAAAATCCATTTGTTCTTGACAGCCTTCCGACCATCCGGTAAGTCCACCAAATTCCATACTTGGTTTTTGTACATGGATCCAATTTCGGATTTCATGGCATCTTGCCATTTATTGGAATCTGGGCTCATCATTGCTTCCTCATACGTCGCAGGGTCATCGGTGTTGTCCACCAACATGACACTCATAACGGGATCATACCAATCTGGAGTGGTACAAGTTCTCGTTGACCTGCGAGGTTCTGTAGCAACTTCAACCGAAGTTTCATGATCATCATCATTAGCTTCCTCTCTTGTTGGTGTAGAGGCCACTGGAACTACTTCCGGTCCTGCCCTACTCGCAAGTTCGAGAGAAGGTTCGATAACCTCGTCGAGTTCTACTTTCCTTCCAGTCACTTCTTTCGAGAGAAATTCTTTCTCTAGAAAGGATCCATTCTTGGCAACGAAGATTTTGCCTTCGGATCTATGATAGAAGGTATACCCAATAGTTTCCTTCGGGTATCCGATGAAGATGCATTTTTCCGCTTTGGGTTCAAGCTTGTCCGGCTGTAACTTCTTTACATAGGCTTCGCAACCCCAAACTTTAAGGAACGACAATCTAGGTTTCTTCCCAATCCATAATTCATACGATGTCGTTTCAACGGATTTAGATGGTGCCCTATTTAAAGTGAATGCGGCTGTTTCTAATGCATAACCATCTATCAAAGGTGCATGTGCATAAAACATATTACTCATATAAATCGAACAACCATTATTCTCGGACTTAAACAAGTAACCGTCTCGCAACAAACATGATCTAGATATAATGTTCATGCTCAACGCAGGCACCAAATAACAATTATTTAAGTATAAAACTAATCCCGATGGTAGATGAAGAGGTAGCGTGCCGACCGCGATCACATCAACCTTTGATCCATTTCTGACACGCATCGTCACCTCGTTCTTCGCTAGCTTCCGTTTATTCTGCAGCACCTGTTTCGAGTTACAAATATGAGCAACCGATCCAGTATCAAATACCCAGGCACTACTACGAGTAGTAGTGAGATACACATCAATAACACGTATATCGGATATACCTTTCTTCTTGATGTTGTCGTTCTTCAAATCCTCCAAGTACTTTGGGAAATTCCGCTTCCAGTGACCCTCTCCCTTGCATTAAAAGCACTCGGTATCAGGCGTGGGTCCAGCCTTGGTCTTCTTCGCCGGTGCGACAACTTTCTTACCACCCTTCTTGAAGTTTCCCTTTTTCTTAGACTTGCCTTCCTTGAATTTGGTGGTCTTATTGACCAACAACACTTGATGCTCTTTCTTGATCTCCACTTCTGCAGATTTCAACATGGATAAGAGTTCTGGCAACATCTTGTTCATGTTTTGCATATTGTAGGTCATCACAAAGTTCTTGTAACTTGGTGGCAGTGATTGGAGGACAAGGTGAATCCCCAAAGAATTAGGAATGGCTATACCCAAGCTTTTGAGTTTGTTTGCGTGCCCAGACATCTTAAGCACGTGCTCACTAACGAAGATGCCCTCTTCCATCTTGCAGTTAAAGAACTTTTCAGAAGCCTCATAACTCTCAACTGCCGCGTGAACCTCAAATATCATTTTGAGTTCACGAATAATATCATGTGGGTCATGGTTCTCAAACCTTTTCTGAAGCTCCGATTCCAAACCATACAAGATAGCACACTAAACTATGGAGTACTGATTCTTCCGAGTGAGGTAAACATTCTTTACTTAATCGGTAGCATCATTCTGAAAGGGTCACCAATGTGCATCCAACACATAGGTCAAATTACCAGCATTGAGGACAATCCTCAAATTGCGGAACCAATCCGCGAAGTTGCTTCCATTGTTTTTCAACTTTTCTTTCTCTAGGAACGCATTAAAATTGATGGTAGGGGCCGCCATTGATCTACAATATATTTGCAATAGTTTAGACTAAGTTTATGACAAATTGAGTTCTAATCAATAGTTAAATTAATCTAGGTGAATTCCCACTCAAAACAATATCCCTCACATTGTTTTAGTGATCACACGAACCAAATCCACCACATCAAAACCGATCATCATGAGAGTTGATGTAGCTTCAATGGCGAACAATCAACATGTTCATCATATCTACTATATGACTCATGCTTTACCTTTCGGTGATCCATGTTCCAATACCATGTCTGTACATGCTAGGCTCGTCAAGATCAAATCTTAGCTTCCGCATGAGCAAATCTGGCTTGCTCACGTTGTATACACTTGCAGAATCTAACACACCCGATCATCACGTGGTGTTTCGAAACAACAAGCTTTAGCAACGGTGCTTACTAAGGATGAACACTTTAAAACTTGAAATTTATGTGCATGAGGGATCATTTTATAATGGTACCGTCGTTAACTAAGCAATACAAGATGCATAAAGGATTAACATCACATGCAATTCATAATATGTGATACGATATGGCCTTTCTTCTTGTGCTTCCGATCTCCATCTTCAAGCACGAACATGATCTCCGGAAGCACGAACATGATCTCCGGAAGCAATTTGAGGATTGTCCTTAATGCTGGTAATTTGACCTATGTGGTGGATGCACCGTTGGGTGACCCGCCTGCAGCTACTGCTACCAATGAAGTAAAGAATGTTTACCTCACTCGGAAGAATCAGTACTCCACAATTCAGTGTGCTATCTTGTATGGTTTGGAATCGGAGCTTCATAAAAGGTTTGAGAACCATGACCCACATGATATTGTCCGTGAACTCAAAATGATATTTGAGGCTCACGCGGCAGTTGAGAGTTATGAGGCTTCTGAAAAGTTCTTTTACTGCAAGATGGAAGAGGGCACTCCTTTAGTGAGCATGTGCTTAAGATGTCTGGGCACGCAAACAAACTCAAAATCTTGGGTATAGTGATTCCTAATTCGTTGGGGATTCACCGTGTCCTCCAATCACTACCACCAAGTTACAAGAACTTTGTGATGAACTACAATATGCAAAACATGGACAAGACGTTTCCAGAACTCTTCTCCATGTTGAAATCTGCAGAAGTGGAGATCAAGAAAGAGCACCAAGTGTTGTTGGTCAATAAGACCACTAAATTCAAGAAGCAAGGCAAGTCTAAGAAAAAGGGAAACTTCAAGAAGGGCAGTAAGAAAGTTGTCGTGCCGGCGAAGAAGACCAAGGCTGGGCCTAAGCCTGATACTGAGTGCTTTTACTGCAAGGGAGAGGGTCACTGGAAGCGGAATTACCCAAAGTACTTGGCGGATTTGAAGAACGGCAACATCAAGAATAAAGGTATATCCGATATACATGTTATTGATGTGTATCTCACTAGTACTCGTAGTAGTGCCTGGGTATTTGATACTGGTTCGGTTGCTCATATTTGTAACTCGACACAGTACTACGAATAAGGAAGCTAGCGAAGAACGAGGTGACGGCGTTGGAAATGGATCAAAGGTTGATGTGATCGCGATTTACCTCTTCATCTACCATCGGGATTAGTTTTATACTTAAATAATTGTTATTTGGTGCCTGCGTTGAGCATGAACATTATATATCTGGATCATGTTTATTGCGAGATGGTTACTTGTTTAAGTCCGATAATAATGGTTGTTCGATTTATATGAGTAATATGATTTATGCAGATGCACCCTTTGATAGATGGTCTATTATTATGGAATCTTGATTGTAGTAATACACACATTAATAACATTGAAGCTAAACGTTTGAAATTGAGCGATAACTCGACCTATATGTGGGACTGTCGTCTTGGTCACATTGGAGTGAAGCGTATGAAGAAACTCCATTCCGATGGACTTCTTGAATCACTTGATTTTGAATCACTTGAAAGATGCGAAGTATGTCTGATGGGTAAAATGATTAAGACTCCATTTTCTGGTATGATGGAGCGAGCTACGGACTTATTGGAAATCATACATACCGATGTGTGTGGTCCAATGAGTGTAGCATCGCGCGGTGGTTATCGTTATGTTCTTACCTTCACGGATGACTTGAGTAGATATGGGTATATCTATTTCATGAAACATAAGTCCGAAACTTTCGAGAAGTTTAAGGAATTTCAAAGTGAGGTAGAGAATCAACGTAACAAGAAGATTAAATTTCTACGATCTGATCGTGGAGGTGAATATCTAAGTTACGAGTTTGGCGAGCATTTGAAGAAATGCGGAATACTTTCACAATTGACACCGGAACACCACAAAGAAATGGTGTGTCCGAACATCGTAATCGATCTCTCTTAGATATGGTTCGTTCTATGATGTCACTTACAGATTTACCGCTATCGTTTTGGGGTTATGCATTAGAAACAGCCGCATTCACTTTAAATAGGGCACCATCTAAATCCGTTGAAACGACACCGTATGAATTATGGTTTGGGAAGAAATCTAAATTGTCGTTCCTTAAAGTTTGGGGTTGCGAAGCCTATGTAAAGAAGTTACAGCCGGACAAGCTTGAAACCAAAGCGGAAAAATGCGTCTTCATAGGATACCCAAAGGAAACTAGTGGGTATACCTTCTATCATAGATCCGATGGCAAAATCTTCGTTGCCAAGAATGGATCCTTTCTAGAGAAGGAATTTCTCTCGAAAGAAGTGACTGGAAGGAAAGTAGAACTTGACGAGGTTGCTGAACCTTCTCTCGAACTTGCGAGTAGCGCAGCACCGGAAGTGGTTCCTGTGGCGCCTACACCAATAAGAGAGGAAGCTAATGATGATGATCATGAAACTTCGGCACAAGGTGCTACAGAGCCTCGCAGGTCAACGAGAACTCGTACCACTCCTGATTGGTATGATCCCGTTATGAGTGTCATGTTGGTGGACAACACCGATGACCCTGCGACATATGAGGAAGCGATGATGAGCCCAGATTCCAATAAATGGCAAGAAGCCATGAAATCCGAGATTGGATCCATGTACGAAAACCAAGTATGGACTTTGGTGGACTTACCGGATGGCCTAAGGTCACGAGAACAAATGGATTTTCAAGAAGAAAACAAATCTTGATGGTAATGTTATCATGTTTATAAAGCTCGACTTGTCGCAAAAAGGATTCAAATAAATTCAAGTACGATCAGACTTTCTCACCAATAGCGAAGCTAAAGTCTGTGAGGATTATGTTAGCAATCGATGCATATTATGATTATGAGATATGACAGATGGATGTCAAAACGGCGTTCCTCAATGGAGACATTGATGAAGAGTTGTATATGATGCAACCCAAAGGTTTTGTCGGTCCTAAATATGCTAACAAGGTGTGCAAACTTCAACGGTCCATATATGGATTGAAGCAAGCATCCCGAAGTTGGAATCAACGTTTTGATAAGGTAATCAAAAGCTTTGGTTTTATACAAACTTATGGAGAAGCTTGTATTTACAAGAAAGTGACTGGGAGCTTTGTAGCATTCTTAATACTATATGTAGATGACATATTGTTGATTGGGAATGATGTAAACCTACTTAATAGTGTCAAGGATTATTTGAATAATAGTTGTTCAATGAAAGATCTTGGCGAAGCAGCTTATATATTAGGCATAAAGATTTATAGAGATAGATCGAGACGCCTAATATCATTGTCACAAAGTACATATTTGGACAAAGTTCTAAAGAGGTTTGGAATGGAAGAAGATAGCAGCAAGAAAGGGTTCTTGCCCATGTTGCTCAATACCTTGAGTAAAACTCAAAGTCCCGCAGAGAAGAGAAGAAGAGAAGAGAATCCCTATGCCTCAGCCATAAGATCTCTTATGTATGCCATGCTATGTATTAGACCCGACATTGCATATGCTATTAGTTTGACTAGCAGATATCAAAGTGATCCAGGAGTGGTTCATTGGACAGCGGTAAAAAACATCCTTAAGTACTTAAGAAGAACTAAGGATATGGTTCTTTCTTATGGAGGTGATGAACAACTCGCTGTTAATGGTTACACCGACGCTAGTTGGAACAACGATCCGGCTGATTCTAAATCTCAATCTGGATACTTATTTACTTTGAATGGTGCAACAGTTAGCTGGAGGAGTGCAAAGCAAAGCGTTGTGGCGAGATCTTCAACTGAATCGGAATACATAGCTGCTTGAGAGGCTTCACAAGAGGCGATATGGATGAAAGAGTTCATTACAGAGCTCGGTGTGGTTCCTTCGCTGCCTGCTGGAACAAGAGAGAGAAAGGTCTTTATCGAGTACCGAACGTGTGACCGACTGCGGAAGCGTTGCCGGAACGTAGCGCCGGAAGGATCGTCTACGCGATATTGAGATCGGCAAGTGTACGACTACATCACCCACGAGAATCCGCTCTCGTTAACCGCTTTGGAATCTTCAAGGGTAAGTTCCTCTATCGACTCGTTGCTACAATCTAGTAGATAGATCTTGGCTTGTTTGTGTGCATGCGGTAGAATTTTTTTGTTTTCCATGCTACGAACCCCTACACACGGACTCTCAAGCGTACAAGACAAGGAAACCTCAAGACTAGAGTTTGAATACAACTTGTAACCTACTCGAATCGATACCTGAGACCTAGTCTCCCCATATATAAAGGCTAGGAGGGGCCAACGAGAAGGGCACCCCCCCGATAGACTAGACCACAACAGATCTACAGATCCCCCTCTCTTACATCTCTCACACACCACCGCATACACACCTTCACGCCAGATTGCATCTGCGCACCCTTGTAATCTTCGGTTCCACCGTAATCAAGAGCAGACAAGCAGGAGTAGGGTTTTCCCTCCGGGGGCCTGAACCTGGGTAAATCTCGTGTCCCCTGGTTGCTTGTCTGTTAACCGTTTCGCGATCTCTAGCATCCCCATCTTCTCCAAAACCCAAGTCCATAACAATGGGTATTGACGAGATCAAACCTCGTCAATTGGCGCCGTCTGTGGGAATTGGGGGCGCTGATTGTGCGGTCGTGACGGTCCCATCGCCTACGATCTACGATTCATCCGTGTCGGAGGACTACGTCCACTTCGGATCCCTCGCCATCAACAGCACCCAGATCGCATCTGGTCAGTTCCTCTGCCGACGTAGACACAGGCGCAAAGCTTCGTCCTCGACATCTTCAACGTGGTTGAATCTATCAACAAGAAAACATGAGCATGAGGGCTCAGCGTCAACACCGCCTTCCGCCTCAATTGATCGGATCTACTATATATGAGTTTTCTCTCGGCAAGCTTTGACCGGACAACAAGGATTAGAGTTTGTTTGACAAACACCAATCGAAGCAATCACGGAGTCAGTCAAATCCGTGTCAGGTGGAGCGCGCACGCGCATATATTCAGGGCAAACAAAACATTCATGTAGAGAGAAGCTGAACCATGAATCAGAAGGGTCCAATCGGGCATGTTCCTACGACAAATCCCGAGTCAGGTCATGCTTGTTTTGGATAAAGAAAGCTATGGTCATGGAGCACTTTCGCTGCATGCTTGCTGGGGAAAAGCAAACACACGAGTAGGACTCGGTTGCAACGATGGGTAATGAAGTCCTGGTTCTACACGACAAGTTATTTTAGGCTTCACAAAAAATAGATGGCAGGGTCAAAAGTGTATACTCGGATTGGATTCGGCTGTACCAGCACGTGCATGCGCTTCAAAGAAAATTTTCAAAGGAAAAAAGAGCTCCACGTGAAAAAGAAAAACCATCGTGCGAGTTCGCGATTAGCATCAGCGTTGGCCGGCCATCCGACGTCATGTGGTCCCTTTATCGCCAGCTTCACGCTCGGAAACTTCGCCAACTCCGCCACGTGACCCGTTGTGGTCTTCGATCCCGGCGACCTACTGCACTCTTCGACTACGTCGACCTTCCGCGATCTTCGATTGCGGCAACTAGCCGCATAGGCTTCAGTGACCACGACTCGGGGGCTCCTTCGACTCCCGCGACCGCGACCCACAGGTCGTATTTGCTCTCGTGACCGCAATCTGCCGGTTGCGTTGGCTTCCGCGACCTGTTCACCTCGTCGAACAACAAACAAAGCTAAGTTCCCCTCTACTTAGAGTTGATTTCCTTTTTAACTTGCACTCGAAACACTCGGGGTTTGCGCCCTCTTCGAGTAACCTAATGTGCCATCGGCTCCACGCACTTAGCCCGACTAGCTGATTCTGCCTAATCATCGAATCCTTGAACTCCGAGTGCCTCGGCAAGGTACTGAGACTAAGGGTAATCAGGCTAACGAAAAGGCCTAGCATACAGTGCAAAAGTGTCGACTCGATCGGCACCAGAATCTTACTATACAAGCCGACAGGCAAATATTCTTTACAAGACACAAGTACTTCACAACTTTTTATGTTTTCTGCAGCTTACAAGGATGTCGAATGCATCGAGCTATTCTATCGGGTCCTCCAATAGAGTCAACCAGCGCCAGTCACGTCAACTGACACCAAGGCCCGAGTCGAAGCATTCCTCGGATGACCACATCAATAATCGACAAGAGTGGCTCTGGCCGCGCACCCGACAGAAGAAGAGGCGTCGACTTCATTCGCAACGTTGAGTCCTTCCGGCTAAACGCCGCATGACTCCGCCACGTCAACTCCGACTGCATCATCGATTCTTGGCTCCTTATGCATGAGACGCTGACTCGATGCACTTCCGGGTCAGTGGTTTCTCCTCGCATGAATCTCCACCCGAGTTCGCGACTCGACTAGACACTCGGGGGCTACTCCTATCAGGAGCGCTGATAGCGCACACAATGTACTTCCGGGTCAGCGGTACGCCCACGATATTTTCGGATACAACTACATGGTACCAGACTCGAGTCTCTGCCCGAGTCTACGACTCCGCCAGACACTCGGGGGATACTACAAACTGGAGCGCTGGTCACGCACACAGAATATCTTTGAGTGGCACGCTTCGATTCATCACTCAAACCAATGATTCGTCTAAGGACTTGGGGGCTACTCCTATCAGGAGCGCTGACCGCGCACTAGACACACGATTAAGGTACTACACCAACAATCTATTCTTCGAGTCCTACGTCGAGTCTACGACTCCACTACGGACTCGGGGGCTACTCCCATAGGGAGGATGGATTCAAGCATCCGAAAAAATTCGTGTCCTACGGACCTGAAGCCAGAAAAACGGCTGAATTAAAGTCTCTGCTCGAGTCTACGACTCGAACAGACACTCGGGGGCTACTCCTCATGCAAAACTTTTTGGCAGCTTTACCCCAATTAACGCTAAGTGAGTACCATCCTGTTTGGCCACCCGCAACACCTCCACGGTGATAAACATTCGGATGCTGCATTTGCGACGCAAAGATAAGACCTACAGATACCATCTGATGGCCTGGTAACGCACACGACTGCGCTCTGCCAGTAAAAATCAGTACCAGCAGGCGCGATAAAAAATCCCGACGGACGCGTTGGGTACATCATTTAAAATTTACTGGAATTCCACTCCTGTAAGTCCTCCGCGGCCTGAGTCGAATTACACCAGCATATGTTCCGGGTTCGAGTCAAGGGACTCGAATCTGAAGAAGATCGTGTTGTTTTGTCCTAAGACAGTTAACTGACGCTGATCCGTCGGGAGAGCCAGGCACACGCATCAACAACCCCTACACACTAAAATAATTCTCTAGCAAACAGAGATAACTGCACCCGAAAGATTGAAGAGTCCTCAGCCGAATCTTCGATTCGACTGAACACTCGGGGGATACTGACATGGATATGCCCTACGGTACCCGATGTTAGTATACCTGGTCCAGCCCGACGGAAGGTCCACTCGACAACCTACCAGGGTCCATGGCGCATGTGACGGTTCGGCTATTATGTAGCCCATGTGGACACGAACTCTCAAGCGTACAAGACAAGGAAACCTCAAGATTAGAGTTTGAATACAACTTGTAACCTACTCGAATCAGTACCTGAGATCTAGCCTCCCCATATATAAATGCTAGGAGGGACAACGAGGAGGGCACCCTCCCGATAGACTAGACCACAACATATCTACAGATGCACCTCTCTTACAATCTCTCACACATCACCGCATACACACCTCCACGCCAGATTTGTTGGAGATATGCCCTAGAGTCAATAATAAATGTAGTTATTATTATATCTTTGTGTTTATGATAAATGTTACATTCATGCTATAATAGTATTAACAAGGAAACATTAATACTTGTGTGATTTGTAAACTTAAATTGAAGTCCCTAGTAAAGCCTCTTCTTAATACTAGCTTGTTGGTTAATAAATGATTGTGGTTTCCCTATCATGAACATTGAGACATTATTAACAACAAGATGATATCGTTAGGAGAATGATATGATGGACATACTCCTATAGATAAGCGTAGCATAAAGATCAAGTCATTTTAATAGTTCAATTGCTATATGCTTTCTGATACATAGTAACCTAATTCCTTCGAATATGAGATCATGCTTATCACCATCACCGGAAGGATGCTTTGATGACATCAAACACCACACCGTAACTGGGTGGCTATAAAGGTGGCATTGAGTGTTAGGAAAGTATTGGTTGAGACACATGGATCAAGAGTGGGATTTGTCCATCCATATGACGGATAGATATACTCCGGGCCCTCTCGGTGGAATGTCATCCAATTAGCTTGCAAGCATGTGACTGGCTCACAAGGGATCACATATCACGGGAACGAGAAAAGAGTACTTATCGGTAACGAGGTTAAACTAGGTATGCAGAGATACCGACGATCAAAACCTCGGATAAGTAAACTATCGTGAGACAAAGGGAAATTTGTATCGTATGTAAGTGGTTCATTCGATCGCAAAGTAATCGTTGAAATATGTGGGAGCCATATGAATTTCCAGATTCCTCTATTGGTTATTGTTCGGATAAGTGTCTCGATCATGTCCGCATAATTCACGAACCGTAGGGAGACACACTTAAGGATTCAATGCTGTTGAGTAGTTATGGAATGATGAGTAAGAGACCGAATGTTGTTCGGAGTCTCGGATAGGATCCGGTATATCACGAGGAGATCCGTAATGGTCCGTAGAATAATATTCATATAAGGAAAGTCCTGTTTCGGGGTTGGAGAATGGTTCCGGTGTTTTCATCGGGAATGTTCTAGAAGGTTCCGGAAGGTCCGACACTCCGGAGGGGAAGGGTACATGAATGTGTCATAACAAGTTGGAATGGTTGCATCATGTACTAGGTGTCATCGCTGAGCAAAATAAAGGGATAAATCAAATCCTAGTTTGAAAAAGTCAAACGCCAATTTGAAAAGTCAAACGGCTATTTTGCTTGGTGGAGGGAGAGTAGGAAACCTACTTGGGGAGGAAGTCCCTCTCCCTCCACAGCCGGCCAAGGAGGACGAGTTGGGGAGGATCTCCCCTCCCCTTGGCCGCGCCCTCCCACCTATATAAGAAGGGGCAGGGCTGCCCCTCCAAGACCTACACCTTGCCCTCTAAACCCTAACCCTAGCCGTCGGCCACCAAATCGCCGCCGCCCTAGGGTTTCTCCCAAGCCGCCGAGTTGGGGCTTCTACTTGCCATAGCCGCCGGCCTAGCTCCCTCTACTTGGTGTGTCTAAACCCTAGATCACCGAGGCCTCTCTCATAGTCCACCATACTCGCTCCAGCTTAAGGCGAAGCCCTGCGAGATCTCCCCTCTACTTCCGGTACCACGCCGTCGTGTTGCCGGAATCGCGAGGAGAGTGCTACAACCTCCGCTTCCTGCTGGAACAAGGGAAAGGAAGGTCTTCCGAAAATCGAACGTGTGACCGATCATGAAGGCGCTTTAACGCAGCTGGGAAGGATCTTCTACGCGATCTTGAGATCGGCAAGAGTACGACTACATCACCCACGAGAATCCGCTCTCGCTAAACACTTTGGAATCTTTGAGGGTGAGTTATTCTATTGACTCTTTGCTACAATCTAGTATATAGATGTTGGCTTGTTTGTTTGTATGCGGTAGAAATTTTTTGTTTTCCATGCTACGAACCCCAACAGTGGTATCAGAGTCATGTCTATATGTAGATCTGTTGCACGAGTAGAACACAATGGTCATTGTGGGCGGTGGTGCTTTTATTATCAATTGCTTCTTGTGTACTTTGCATCTTGCGGTATGATGGGATGAAGCGGCCCGGGCTAACCTTACATGACATCGTTCATGAGACTTGCTCCACGCTCAACATGCAACTTGTATTGCATAAGTGGCTTTGCGGGTGTCTGTCTCTCCCATTATAGTATAGATCCAATTTACAACGGGCACTTGATAGTTCAAACATCAACGTTGTGGTTCTTGTTCGTAAGTTAGATCGACACTTATTGAAAGCCCCAAACCACGTAAAATATGCAAAGAAATTAGAGGCGTCTAACTTTGTTTTGCAGGGGTGTGCTGTGATGTGATATTATATTTGATGTATGCAATGTTCCTTATTGTAAGTTGGCAACCGGCAGGAGCCATATGGTTGTCTTTAATTTCTGTTAAGAGCCGCGTGTCTATTCAATGCTGGTAATTTGACCTATGTGCTGGATGCACCGCTGGGTGACCCACCTGCAGCTACTGCTACCGATGAAGTAAAGAATGTTTACCTCGCTCGGAAGACTCAGTACTCCACAGTTCAGTGTGCTATCTTGTATGGTTTAGAATCGGAGCTTCAGAAAAGGTTTGAGAATTCAGACCCACATGATATTGTCCGTGAACTCAAATTGATTTTTGAGACTCACGCGGCAGTTGAGAGCTATGAGGCTTCTGAAAATTTATTTAACTTCAAGATGGAAGAGGGCAGCTCCGTCAGTGAGCATGTGCTTAAGATGTCTGGGCACACAAACAAACTCCAAAGCTTGGGTATAGTTATTCCTAATGCTTTGGGGATTTACCGTGTCCTCCAATCACTACCACCAAGTTACAAGAACTTTGTGATGAACTACAATATGCAAAGCATGAACAAGCAGTTGCCAGAACTCTTCTCCATGTTAAAATCTGCAGAAGTGGAGATCAAGAAAGAGCACCAAGTGTTGATGGTCAATAAGACCACCAAATTCAAGAAAGGCGAGTCTAAGCAAAAGGTACACTTCAAGAAGGGTGGTAAGAAAGTTACCGCGCCGACGAAGAAGACCAAGGCTGGACCTAAGCCTGATACAGAGTGCTTTTACTGCAAGGGAGAAGGTCACTGGAAGCGGAATTGCCCAAAGTACTTGGCGGATTTGAAGAACGGCAACATCAAGAAGAAAGGTATATCCGATATACATGTTATTGATGTGTATCTCACTAGTACTCGTAGTAGTGCCTGGGTATTTGATACTGGTTCGGTTGATCATATTTGTAACTCGAAACAGGTGCTGCAGAATAAACGGAAGCTAGCGAAGAACGAGGTGACGATGCGCGTGGGAAACGGATCAAAGGTTGATGTGATCGCGGTTGGCATGCTACCTCTTCATCTACCATCGGGATTAGTTTTATACTTAAATAATTGTTATTTGGTGCCTGCGTTAAGCATGAACATGAAGGGAATATGCCCTGAGAGGCAATAATAAAGTGTTTATTATGTGTATTCCAAGTATATGATAGATGTTTATTTTGCATGCTATAATTGTATTAATACGAAAACGTTAATACATGTGTGTTTAATAAACAAACAGAAAGTTCCTAGTTATGCCTCTCTCATAAACTAGCTCGTTGATTAACAAGATGATCAAGGTTTCCTGATCATGGACATTGGATGTTGTTAATAACGGGATCACAACATTAGTGTAATGGTGTGCTGAAACTTCATCCGAAGTATAGCATCACGATCAAAGTCATTGAG
The DNA here is from genome assembly GCA_030063025.1 of Avena longiglumis. Lineage (NCBI taxonomy): Eukaryota > Viridiplantae > Streptophyta > Magnoliopsida > Poales > Poaceae > Avena > Avena longiglumis. Next base: position 124,432,927 of record CP125979.1, read on the forward strand.
TTTATATTGCTATAACAACTTACAAAGTGATCCTAATCCTTAGACCATGAGATCATGTCAATCACTAACAGGAAGAGTTTCTTGATAACATCAAACGTCACCGTAACAGGTGATTATAAAGATGGATTCGAACTAATAAAGTGTTATGTTGAGGCTCATGGATCGAGAGTGGAATTTGTTCATCCCAATGACGGATAGATATACTGGGCCCTCTCGGTGATATCACATTAATTAGCTTGCAAGCAAGTGATTTGATCACTAGAATGTTATATCACAGAACGAGAAAAGAGTGCATGTCGAACGAGATCAAACTAGGTATGGAGATACCGATGATCGAATCTCGGACATGTAATATATCGTGAAACAAAGGGATTAAGATACTAGCGTAAAGGTTAACGATCACAAGAAAGTCATCATTGAATGTGTGGGAGTCGAGATGGGTCTCGAGATCCTGCTTCGATTATTGATCCGAGAGGGGTCTCGATCATGTCCGCATTATTCACGAACCGTAGGGTGACACACTTAAGAGATACCGACATCCAATTGGAGCAAATGTTTCATGCCAAAAGAATGAACAAGCGCAGGAATTTATTTCACTAGATCACAAAGCAGTTTTGGTGAAATTGCATAAAGTGGTTATGCATGTGAAATAGAATTCTAGCAAGGGGTTATTTGTGAATTTTTGTCATTAAAGTAATTGACAAAATTCAGAATAAAATAAAAGATTTTTATTTAATGAGAGTTTGCATTAAATTTGGTGGAAATTTAATGGGAATTTGAGTGGACTTTTGAGTGGAGGGATTTTAAAGGGCATTTTGTGAGTGGAGTGTCCACCCACATGAATGAAGGAGGGGAGGGGGCAGCCCCCATGGCCGGCGGCCACCCCCTTGGGTGCCCCCTGTAGGGGTTCGTAGCATGGAAAACAAAAAAATTCTACCGCATGCACACAAACAAGCCAAGATCTATCTACTAGATTGTAGCAACGAGTCGATAGAGGAACTTACCCTCAAAGATTCCAAAGCGGTTAACGAGAGCAGATTCTCGTGGGTGATGTAGTCGTACACTTGCCGATCTCAAGATCGCGTAGACGATCCTTCCCAAGCTGCGTTTAGCGCTTCATGATCGTCACGTTCGGTACTCGATGAAGTCTTTCCTCTCCCTTGTTCCAGCAGCGGAGGTTGTAGCACTCTCCTCGTGATTCCGGACTGGCGTGGTACCTAAGTAGAGGGGAGATCTCGCAGGGCTTCGCCTTAAGCCGGAGCGAGTATGGTGGACTATGAGAGAGCCCTCGACGATCTAGGGTTTAGACACGCCGAGGAAGAGGTGCTAGGCCGGCGGCTAGGGCTTGGGGTTTTCCCAAGTCGGCGGCTAGAGGAGCCCTAGGAGGTGGCGGCAGCTGCAGGAGGTGGCGGCACCAAATTAGGGTTTAGAGGAGAGGATCTTGTGTATCTTGGAGGGGCAGCCCTGCCCCTCCCTTTATAGGTGGGAGGTGCGGCCAAGGGGAGGGGAGTCCCTACCCAACTCGGCTTGGAGGTGGGCCGCCAGTTGGAGGAGGGAACTCCTCCCCAATTCGGTTTCAAACTTCCTTCTCCTCTTTCCAAAAACTGTCGTTTGACTTTTCAAACTAGGTGTTTGACTTTTCAAACTAGGATTTGAATAAACCCTTTATTTTTGGACAGCGAAGACACCAAGTACATAATGCATTCATACCAACTTGATATAACACATTCATGTACCACTTCCCCCCCGGAGTGCCGGACATTCCGGAACCTTCTATAACATTCCCGATGAAAACACCGGAACCATTCTCCAACTCCGAAACGGGACTTTCCTTATATGAATCTTATTCTCCGTACCATTCCGGATCTCCTCGTGATATCCTGGATCCCATCCGAGACTCCGACCAACATTCGGTCTCTTACTCATCATTCCATAACTACTCAACAACATCGAATCCTTAAGTGTGTCTCCCTACGGTTCGTGAATTATGCGGACATGATCGAGACACTTCTCCGATCAATAACCAATAGAGGAATCTGGAAATTCATATGGCTCCCACATATTTCTACGATTACTTTGCGATCGAATGAACCACTTACATACGATACCAATTTCCCTTTGTCTCACGATAGTTTACTTATCCGAGGTTATGATCGTCGGTATCTCTGCATACCTAGTTCAACCTCGTTACTGATAAGTACTCTTTTCTCGTTCCCGTGATATGTGATCCCTTGTGAGCCATTCACATGCTTGCAAGCTAATTGGATGACATTTCACCAAGAGGGCCCAGAGTATATATATCCGTCATATGGATGGACAAATCCCACTCTTGATCCATGTGCCTCAACACATACTTTCCGAACACTCAATGCCACCTTTATAGCCACCCAATTATGGTGTGGTGTTTGATGTCATCAAAGCATCCTTCCGGTGATGGTGATTAGCATGATCTCATGGTCGAAGGAATTAGGTTACTATGTATCATAAAGCTTATAGCAAATGAACTATATTAAATGACTTGATCTTTATGCTATTCTTAACTATAGGAGTATGTCCATCACATCATTCTCCTAATGATATGACCCTGTTGTTAATAACATTTCTATGTTCATGATCAGGAAACCATGATCATATATTAACCAACAAGCTAGTTTAACAAGAGGCTTTACTAGGGACTCTTTTATGTTTACAAATCACACAAGTATTAATGTTTCCGGTTAATACAATTATAGCATGGTATGTAAACATTTATCATAAGTGTGAAGATATGATAATAACCACTTTATTATTGCCTCTTGGGCATATCTCCAACAGTCTCCCACTTGCACTAGAGTCAATAATCTAGTTTCAAATCTTTTGTGTTTTCAACACCTATGGCTTTCCGGAGTTGTATGTACACGATTGCTAGCGGTCAACTGATCTCCGGATCTGACACTTCCAGGTCCGTGTGTAATTGCATGTCTTTGCGTCTCATCACTCATTCTCTAATGAGATGGCTTCGTACAAATTTGGTCCTTTGGTGTGACCTTTAGTTCTTTGGGGTTAAAACATGTTGATAATATTGTCGTACAATATATCTTCATAGTATTATCCCGCTGTGAACTACACCTAGTTTGATAACAAACTACTTGACACAAATGCCCTCTTTTGCTGCTATAATAGCAGTCATATACTTAGCCTTTTGTTGTAGTATCTGTCACAATGTCTTAACTTTGGAATTAATCCAAATCCATTATGGAACTCACTTTCCATTATATTGTGCCACCCTTAGTTTAGATTGAGATAAACTTATTTTGTACTTTGTGACAAAACTAGTATCAATGTAGTACTTTTACAATGAACTAACCATCTATTTGTCACCTCTACAAATAATATACTCTTAGTTCTTCCAAAAGATCATAAGAATATCCTTACTATTGTCCAATGATCATCTTATGAATCATTCTGGTATATGCTCACAACATTTAGAGCATAGGACATATCTGGATTTGTACATATCACAGTATGATTGATATAAATACTCTTTGTGATTTCATACATCAAGTATCAATTTATACTTGAATCTTTGTTTCACTTTACCAAATGTCAATACACTTGAATATATCATCAACATTGAACTCTTTCAATCCTTTTTGTGCGACAAGAACCTTTCTTGTAGTTTCTATATTGAACTCATTCAATATCTCGTCTATGTACTTCTGGCACAACCATATTAGCGTCTATTGATGCCACTTATTTGGGTTTTGCCTAAGTCTTTCATCGAGAATAAAAGATACATCATTTCCAATCAACAATATGTCTTCCACATAATGTATTAGAAACATGTCTTAGCGCTCCCACTTAATTTCTTGCAAACGCAAGCATCTTCATTGTCTCTGATGAATTTAAACTCTTTTAACAATTTCATCATTGTGAAGATTCCAACTCCGCGATGCTTACTTCAACCATTGAAGTTTGCATATGCATTTAGCATCCTTTGAATTAACAAAACCCTATGGACCGTGTCATGCACACTTCCTAGGTAACAATTCTATTAGACGAACTTGTTTTGTTTATTCAACTATCATATAACAAAATTATATGTAGTGGTTGCTACATTAATCCGTCTAGACTAAATATCCCTATGAAAGATCAAATCTTGTCATATACAACCTTTGAACATTGTTGTGAATACTTTCCCAACATGTCGACTATTTCATATATGTGCAACATCCATGTCTATTTCTTTTATAGATCCAAACACAACTGTAAGGTCTTACACCTTTCTCGAGGGTCCTTCAAGTTCAAAACTTGATTTCTCGTGTATGGAACTATCACGAATTTTATGGCTTCAAGCCATTTGACGGAGTCAGGGCTCATCATCGCTTCTTTGCATGTAGTCGGATCATTATTGTAAAATAATGATTTAACTCTCAAATCTTGGTATTTGATTGTTTACCCGACCTACTTGTTTTAATAGGAACTTAGATCTCCGTAACCACAACCTTTGAGGCACGTGAGCCATGAGCATTGTTCTTTGCCTCCTAACACTTTTCATTGCGCAACTTTGCACATATAGCTAAGGTTCTTTTAACCTTATCAAAGTTCTATTGTCCTCCCACTTAACTTTTCACGAAAAATTCCTTCTCAAAGAAACTTGACGTTCTAAGCGATAAACACTTTTGTCTCCGGTGTTTATGGAGGAATACTTAACAGTTATTCGAAATAACATACAAAGACAGGTTCATCCGACTTTGGTTGCAAACATCCTTTTTATGCATAGCATGCCAATGTTTAAGAAAGGACAACTTGGGTTTAATCCCAAACCATAACTTTATATGGTGTCATTTCAGCGGATTATGATGAAGCTCTTTTAGGTGGAAAAACGGTATTCTCTAAAGCTTTTAATCTTTAAAATATGATGACAGTTTTATGATTTATACCTTTGATCTTACCATGTCAAACAAGGTTTAATTACATATCTCGAACGCTCCATACCCTTATGGTATTTCGGGAAATGCAAATCCATGGAACGATTCCTTAAATCTTAGGTATTATGCTAAACTTTGTAACTCAAATATCTTCCTTTATGATCTTTATCATAAACTGTTTATATTCTTGTTACAATGATTTTGCACTTCATCTTGAAAGTCTTTGAACTTTTCAAATGTTTCATACTTCATCCTTTTTAAGTAAATATTTATATATTCACTCAAATTTTTGGAGAAAGCATATGAAGTTGAAATCCATCGCTCTTGACTACACATAATGGACTTCATACAACAATATGTACAAGTTCCAACAAGCTAGTCATTCGTTCCCTTTTGGCCTATGAACGAAGTTTCAATTATCTCTAGGAAAGTTTCACAAGTGTCATTTGATCAAAATCAAAAGACTCCAAAATTCCATACACATGGAGTTTCTTCATGTTTTGTTTCCAATATAATTTAAAAACGACGATGTCACTTCCTAAGTGATCTTTCAATCAATTTGTCTTTCGACATTTTAGCACTAGTTTTATGGATGTGATTTCTCCTACGAGATTTGTGAATCATCCATCTTTTATGGATTACAACAATTATTTGAACAACCCTTTTGTTCTTATAACACCTGATAAAACAAATCTTGAAGGCAAGCTTTGATGTTTAACGAGTAACACATTAACCCTTTTATTTGTTCTCGATGAACATCATCACATATTCTTTTGCTAGTTACTTAGGCCATTGTAGTTCATGAATTGTGTTGTTTCGTATGACAATTCACACCAACAAATTCAGTATCAAATACTTAAGAACCACATTGTTTAATAAGCAAAGAATATAGCCATAACATGTATATCATCTATATACTTAAACTGAACAATTCTAGTCTTTTCTTTTATGCCATATATTTATGAGATTCTCTTTCAGTATTTCCTTTTCTGTTTGAAAGAATCTATCAACATCAATAGTGGAGTCATACATATGACACATAGTCCAAAGCGTGTATAGTTAAATACCAATGTCTTTGGACTTGCACTTTGAAGTAGATCACCATTATCAAATGTTTGGTGTTCTTTCAAATTCCTTTCTTTAGTAATCTCTTGGTGTAGTAAACATTTTACCTACATCAAATATTCACCCTCATCATGGATTTATCCATGATCAAGCAACTTTTAGCTTGTAACGGTGAATCGTGAGTATAATGTTGCTCTCTAAAACCTTTTGGAGGATTAGGACAACTAGTGTCTCCAACCTTTTGCAAATTATCATCAAATATGAGAACATGACTTTTGCCATATTATACTCTATCATGTTGTAACCAAAACTTCGTTTCAGATATCACAATATCTTCCACACATCATGGTTTCTGAAACAACTCTTTCAGATCCTAGATAACCTTGATATTAAGACAATCCTTTGAATATCAAGAATCATGGAAACAAACATGATACTCATACACTAACTCTTGGAATTGTCACTCTTGTTTTAATACCAATTATTAAACTTCATGGAGTAACCGGAACTTACTGAAAGTTTGCACTAGGACTTTTAAACTTTAGATTAACACTTCAAAACAATACGAGACCAGTTAAGTAAAGTAACTAACCAATTATATAGTTCTATCATCTCAATTATAACTAAGCGTAAGGTGGTAAACGGATGCCAATGACTACAACAATTATGCAAATTCACTTTGATTTAATTTATGATAAATTGAGTTCTAATTAATAATTAAATTAATCTAGGTGAACTCCCACTCAAAACAATATCCCTCACATTGTTTTAGTGATCACACGAACCAAATCCACTATATCAAAACCGATCATCACGAGAGTTGATATAGCTTTAATGGCGAACAATCGACATGTTCATCATATCTACTATATGACTCATGCCTTACCTTTCGGTGATCCGTGTTCCTGAGACCATGTCTGTACATGCTAGGCTCGTCAAGATCAAACCTTAGCTTCCGCATGAGCAAATCTGGCTTGCCCATGTTGTATACACTTGCGGAATCTAACACACCCGATCATCACGT